>OY776129.1:64203027-65570647 GCA_963675135.1 Galeopsis tetrahit | reverse complement strand
ATAATCAAAGGTGTCATGATCAATGGATTAATTAGCGGTCGCTAAATTCCAATAAGTTGAATTTTCATTTTCCCCCTATTTTTCGTTTTTTTTTTCTTTAATTCGTAATTATTAATGCCTGACAATTTCTACTACTCGATCGTGCTTGCATTTCCAACCAATTGATAGCATGGAGTGCAAGACAAGTTTTTAAGTGATAATTTAGAGTCTCCCATCAGCTTCTTATTCTGCTTGGATAAATTTGTGCCCCCAATCAATTTTATTTTTGAGAAACACTTGTATAAAATTGTCCCATGCATAAATGAAACATGATACTCTTATTTGTTTTTATTATAATTTTATATTTGTTTCTTTATTAATTCGGGCCATAAAATATGGAACTGTATCAAATTATATGATGAACTTGTCCTTAATATAAAAATTAAATGTGAAAGCTATTAATAAATGCATGCGTATATTTGTAAAAAAAAAAAAAAAGAACAATATATAATAAAACGGATTTAAAATTTTGTATTCCAAGAGGGGGATGAATTGAATTATAAAATAAAAAGGTTAAACATTATTATATCATTCATATTCTATTTCACGGTGTGTATATATGTTTGTGTGTTTACCAAACCAATCAGAGATAAATTCTTAACGACTGATTTCCTAATTATAGTTAATTGTACCGAATAGCTTAATTTCATTTATTTTAGTTTTCTACAGGTTAATTGAGAAATGCAGTGATACTGGCCTTTAAGAAGCTTTAATAGCTGAGGGGCAGAGTTAGGGAGTTATACAACAAAAATAATCCTACTAATTAATAATTATCCCTTCATTTTCTACGAAAATAAATACTTTAAAATTTTAAATGGTGACTTTTCACTAAGGTATAAAGGCTAGGCCACTTAAATTATGAATTATTCAAAACATAATTGGCTTTTGGACAATCTTCTATAGTAATTAATTATAGTTTGATAAACTAAATATTTTAGTTTTGTCCAATCGATCTAAGAAACAGACACTTTAATTATCCGCTGGGTCATGCATGCTCCAATTAAATTTTAGTTCAGTCACAGTTAATATACTTATCAACTTTTTATATTTTATTTTTTTGACTCAAGAAATTTTGAATTAGAATTTTCCATAATAGGAGTATTATAGTATCAGTTGGTCAAACTATTGTCCTCCTCAATAACAAGAAAAACTAATAGTATTAGAGATCGTCCAAATTTTGTATGTAAATATTATCTTATCTATTCAAATTTAATATGTATGATTCAAAACGGAAGTAATATTTTTTATAAAATTATCACTTAATATTTTTTAAATCCGTTAAAATGAATCATATAATAGAATTTAGACGGGATTATCATTTTTAATTTTTATTGTGGAGTAGAATACAAGCATTAATTTTCAGCACCATCACTTTCAATTCTCTTGTTTGTTAGAAAAGGTTTATCGAATTTCAATTGATAGATATTTGCTACCTTTCGGGTTACACGAAGAATCAGTAGATTAGAATTTTAGAAACAGATAATATTGAAATAAGATAAGAAAAATATGTTTAGTTCGGCCTCCTCCACCTACTCATAGATATTTAATTAATTTTCAGTTTTAAAAAAGGAGTAATTTACAAGATTATTTAATTAAACAAGGAACATCCAACAAGTGTGCGAGTGCAGAAGTATACATACAGGATAAGGCCCACAAATTGAGAAGCAATAATTTAATTTAATATTAATATCCAATAAACACAATTGATTAGAATTTGTTGAGTACGTAATTTCAATTGCATAAATAAAAAACATGAAATAAATCAACAAGGAAGTGTCACGAGGTAAAAAAAAAAAAGTGAGTATTCTAGAGTTTTATTTTTGTTGTACTAACATTTATGAATCAATATAATATATCCCCCAATTAATTTTTTTTGTCTAGTTATTTCTTTCGTCAGTGAAGTAATCCATTATAACGCAGTCCAAAATGTGAACACACAGACAAACATTTATTCCAATCACACCAATGCCCTAATCTTAGGTTTTATTTTTGACATGTTCCACAAATTATTATATTAATTTCCCCACACTGATTAAAAAAAAAAAATACAAGAGGCATGGATTGAGTTGTTGCTTGAAAGAATTAAATTGTTTGCAACTTGTTTAATCAAGTATACCCCTCTTACTCGCTTCTCATCATACACTTCCTTTTTTTATTTTTTAAAGATGAAGATAGGTCTACATTAATTTAAGTTTTTTTTTTTTTTTTTTTAAGGATTTAATTTAAAGTTTATCCGTCCTTAAAAAAAGTTATATTTAATTAATATATTTGATGATACATGCCGAGATATTGAAAACCTCTACGACCCATTTGGATTGTGCTACACTGACTTAATACTACAGTATTATTTAATTCAACTAACTAATATTATTAACTGAAAATAATTAATATTGTTCACTGAAAATAAGTAATAGGAAGTATTATTTAATAAAAATATTTATATTATTAAAAAAATCGGTTGCACCTGTATATAAGACTATGCTTTTTTTTTAAATCGTGCATATATATATATATATATATATATATATATATATATATATATATATATATATATCTTTATACTGTATATTGTTGAAGAGAAGCAACAGAAAGCATGCAAAAACCCTATGCGTGCTCCATATTTACACACACTCATGCATGCAATGCATATTGTAGATACACACACACTTTAGATACATACAAAGCATACATATAGAAAGGTAGTTAGATTCCTAACAATAGTTTGTTAGATAGAAGGCTCTAGAATGTGTAGCCTCTATATATAGTGTACTCCTCACACTTGTAAAACTTGAGTTGAATATACACATTTTAAACATGGTATCATGAGGTCAATTTTTCTTTTGATTTTGATGTGAATTTTGCAAAAACACTTCTCTGTTTCTACCTTTCTTCATCCTGCCTTCATTCTCCCATTCATCTTCATCCATTGTTCTTCATCTTCATCTGCAAACAAAATCTCTTTGTTCATTTTCTGTGAACATCTTCATATCTTCATCCATAACTGCCATCTGTAACTGTCTATTCTTCATTTTATCTCTTCACAACTTCATATCTTCATCTGCAAATAACTGTCTATCTTCATCTTGTTACTTCACATCTTCATTCCTCATTCAACTCCCGATCCGTCCGCTGCTCTTATCTCACTTCTGATCTGATCTTAATCCATGACAAATTCCACTACATCATCCAATCTGCCTCGATTTATCACATTGTCAATTCGTCTAGACAATGATAACTATCCATTTTGGAGGAATCAAGTCCTTGCTTCAGCTCGTGCACATAACTTTGAGGATGTTCTCCTCTGCACAGCTGTGCCTATGAATCCTACTGAATCTACATCTGATTCACTCTAATGGCAAAGGAAAGACCAGTTTCTCCTCAGCTGGCTATTGAGCTCTGTCTCTGAATCCATGTTTGGTCATGTAAGTAGGTGTGAACATGCATTTCAGTTATGGATGGTGTTTGAACTTCTGTTTCAATCACAGTCAAGTGCCAAGGCCATGATCTTAAGGTTACAGTTACAAACTCAGAGGAAAAATGACATGAGTATTGATATGTTCATTCTGAAGATGCGTGCTATTGCTGATGGTTTGTTCCATGCTGGACAACCAATCAAGGATGATGAACTGGTCCTGTATATCCTTGGTGGCTTAGGTGCTGACTTTGATGCTGTGGTTGTCTCTCTCACACCTAGGGGATCCATTCCATCACTGCCTGAAGTTCAATCCATTCTGCAAGCATATGAAGTTCGTTTGCTTAATCACAGCTCTCACTCCATCCAGCTACAAGGAGGTAACATCTCCTCTGCTCTTCAACCTGCAGCCAATGTAGCCTCTAAAGATCATAGGGGTAATGGAAGAGGCAGAGGTTATCCTAAACTAAGGGTTGTATGTCAATTGTGTGGCCGCAAGTATCATGTTGCAGCTAAGTGCTATAAAAAGTTTGATCAAACCTATACAGGACTTGAAAACTCCAGATCTTATACTTCAAACTCCAGCTCTATGTCTACTCCTCGACCTCCTATATCTACTCCTCCTCAAGCTCATCTTACCCAATATCAGTCTCCATACCCTCAACTCAGTCCATTACCTTATCAGCTTCCATACTCTCAGTCCAGTGCTTCACCATCTACTCTTGCTAGCTATGCACATCAAGGTGCATCTACTTCCAGCAACTCCACTCCATGGTTTGTTGACAGTGGAGCCACACACCATGTTACATCTCAGCTTGCCAATCTGAACATCAACTCACCATATCAAGGTATGGCTTCTCTTATTGTTGGAAATGGTGCATCATCCCCTATTCTACATACTGTTTCTTTCAAAATTCCATTAAATGGTGGCTCCAGCTCAGTTGCTATGAACAATGTATTACATGTACCAGCTATTACTAAGAACTTGATGAGCATTTCTCAGTTTCTTAAAGATAATGATGCTGTTATTGAGTTCTTTGCTAATTGTTGTCTTGTTAAGGATCTGAAGTCTCACAAGATACTATTGAGAGGGGTGCTTAAAGATGGCTTATACATGCTGGATTTTGGATGCTTGAAGGTCAATAAAGACACTGCTCTTGATCAATAGATGTCTAGTTTTAGTGCTAGTGTTGATAATAAATCTCAGGCTGATGTTAGTGTCAATTCTGTTACTAATGTTCATGATGTTGCTAGGGTTAATCATGTTGTTAGTACTGAGAATAAATGGAGATTGTGGCATTGTAGATTGGGTCATCCTAGTGATTCTACATTGTCTAGAGTTCTGAGGAGTATCAACATCCCTTGTAATACTTCTCATTCTAGTTTCTGTGATGAATGTAAAATTGGAAAGATGCATATGAAGCACTTCTCTTCTGTTAATCATCATACTGCATCTTCATTTGAGCTAATACATATGGATGTTTGGGGACCTGCTGCAACTGTGTCAATAGAAGGGTATAGATATTATTTGTCCATTGTTGATGACTACACAAGATTTACATGGATTTTTCCTCTTATGGCTAAGTCTGAGGTTCTGTCAGTTTTCACTCAGTTTCAAAATCTTGTTGAAAGACAATTTGGTAAGCAAATCAAGGCAATCCAACATGATATGGGCTCTGAGTTTCTACCTGTTGCAAAGATGGTTAAACCACTTGGTATTATTGTGAGACTCTCATGTGCATACACTCACCCTCAGAATGGATTGATTGAGAGGAAGCATCAACATGTTACTGAAATTGGTTTGGCATTGCTTGCTCGATCAAAACTCCATATGTCTTTCTGGTGGCATGCATTCTCCACTGCAACTCACATTATAAATATGCTTCCATCACCTATCACTCAAAACACATCTCCATTTGAGCTCATTCATTGCAGGCCACCTGACTACTTATCCTTGAGAGTGTTTGAATGTGCTTGTTTTCCATTTCTGAGGCCATACAACACATTTAAGCTACAGTTCAGAAGCTCCAAGTGCATATTTCTGGGCTACAGCACCTCTCACAAAGGCTATAAGTGCCTTCATGAATCTGGCAAGATCTTTGTTTCAGCATCAGTACAATTCAATGAAGCTGAATTCCCTTGTTTCACTCATGCCAAACCTCCTCCCATTTCAAATCCTCCACTCCTCTCTACTCAAATTCCAGTGCCTTGTCTCCTTCCTCTAAACACTCAAACTATACCTCAACTCACTCCTTCTCCTCCACTGTCTCCAGATAATCTCAATTCATTATCTACAGCATCTGACTCACCCCATCAGAACATCTCTCATTCCTCTTCTAGCTCATCAAGATACATGCTTCCTCCTACATTACCCTCCACCTCCTCATCACCTCCTCCAGCTCCAATCATTGCATCTCCCTCAGTTCTCCCTACTCAGAATACTCATCCTATGCAAACCAGGGCCAAATCTGGTATCCACAAGCCTAGAGCTCTTATCTCCACCACAATTATTCCTGAACCAACTTCTGTCACTGAGGCAAGCAAGAGTTCTGATTGGAAAAAGACTATGCAACTTGAGTATGATGCCTTGATTCAGAATGGTACTTGGACACTTGTTCCCCCTTCTTCAGATATTCACCCCATCACCACTAAGTGGCTCTTCAGGGTCAAGTACAACAAAGATGGTTCCATTGAGAGATACAAAGCTAGATTGGTTGCAAGGGGCTTTCAACAGCAGGCTGGTGTTGATTACTTTAGTACTTTCAGCCCAGTTATCAAACCAGTTACCCTTCGAATTGTGTTCACTCTAGTTGTCACAAAAGGATGGCCTATACAACAAGTTGATATCAATAATGCTTTTCTCAAAGGGATGCTCCATGAAACTGTATACATTGCACAACCAGAAGGCTTTGTTCACCCTGAGCACCCCAACTATGTGTGCAAACTGAGAAAGGCTCTCTATGGACTAAAGCAGGCTCCCAAGGCTTGGTATGACACCCTCAAGGAATTCTTGGTTCAGCAGGGCTTCATACACTCCACTTCTGATCATTGCTTGTTTCACAGAGTTGATCAAGGCAAAATGACCCTTTTGCTGGTATATGTAGATGATATCTTGATTACTGGTGATGATACAAAGCTGGTGCAACAACTTATCCATGCTCTACACACTCAATTCTCCCTCAAACACTTGGGAGAGGTCAACTATTTCCTAGGCATTGAAGTCTATTCCACTCCATCTCTCATCAAGCTCACTCAGTCCAAATATGCAAAAGACATCATCTCCAAAGCTCACTTAACAGATTCAAAGCCTTGTCCTACTCCAATCTGCCATTCATCCAAACTCTCTCTCTCAGACAGCCCTCCATTTGAGAATCCCACTCTATACAAAAGCATCATTGGAGCTCTACAATACCTTACCCTAACCAGACCAGACATAGCCTTCAGTGTCAATAAACTCTCTCAGTTTTTGCAAAATCCATCTCAAAATCACTGGAAAGCTTGTAAGAGAGTTCTTAGATACATCAAAGGCTCCTTAACTCATGGCATCTCTTTTTCTCCTATTTCTGATTTCAGGTTGCAAGGATTTGTGGATGCTGATTATGCTTCAAGCATTGATGACAGAAGGAGCACCTCAGGCTTCTGCATTACTCTTGGACAGAATCTTGTGTCTTGGAGCTCGCGCAAACAGTCAGTTGTGGCTAGAAGCAGCACAGAAGCAGAATATAGAGCCCTTGCTCTTGCTACAACTGATCTCATTTGGATTGCTAGCTTATGTAAAGAACTTCACATTCCCATCATTACTCCAAGCATCTTATGGTGTGACAATCAAGGGGCAATTACCTTAGCTTTCAGCCCGACATTTCACTCTCGTACCAAACATATTGAGGTGGATGTACATTTCATTAGGGAAAAGGTGCAAAATGGAATGCTTGATGTTCGATTTGTTGCATCCGAAGACCAACCAGCTGATCTTCTCACCAAACCAGTGGCTCCAGCTCGTTTCAATCATCTTCTAAGCTGGTTCAAACTATCATAGGTCATCATGGCTTGGTTTCTTCCGGGGCATGTTGAAGAGAAGCAACAGAAAGCATGCAAGCATGCAAAAACCCTATGCGTGCTATGCGTGCTCCATATTTACACACACTCATGCATGCAATGCATATTGTAGATACACACACACACTTTAGATACATACAAAACATACATATAGAAAGGTAGTTAGATTCCTAACAATAGTTTGTTAGATAGAAGACTCTAGAATGTGTAGCCTCTATATATAGTGTACTCCTCACACTTGTAAAACTTGAGTTGAATATACACATTTTAAACATATATTTGAGAGTCTCCATTTTTTCTACGTGGCATTCTCTCCTGTCTTTATTTTAAAATTGTAACTGTATATTTGAGAGTCTCCATTTTTTCTACGTGACATTCTCTCCTGTTTTTATTTTAAAATACTCCAATTCTGTGAGTTAGTTTTATTTTGATATTTTTTGAAAGTTTTTCTTAAAACAGTTTAGTATATTTATTATTTTTAAATCTAAATAAATAGGTTAACAATCTTAAATAACTGTTTCAAATTTGCTTCATTTTCTCTATTTTTTTTAAATCCGATTCATATGTACAGTTTTTTTCAGTTATTTTTTTTTAAAAATATTACTATCTTTATGGGTAGTTATCTCTAATTTATATATATATATAAAATTATTTTTCCATATTTTTTTTCATTCTCTCCGCGTTCTCTTTTATCCTTCTATAATGAAATATGGTTGCCCTAGAGGATTCTGTTGCCCTGCCTCAACTATAATGTTTTCATCTTTCTTCATTTTTTATGTCCCTCCGTCATGTCTTATTTGTAGTCCTATCCATTTTTTTTATTTCTAATTACTTAATTTATTGCGATTTAATTTGTAATTTTCATAACACTATGTTGAACACTTTTTTTTTTAACAGTGGCAATGAGAGCTTGTGGCAGAGTCAAATATTCATCGAAATTTGAAGAACTTAAACAAAATGGTGATAATGCATTTTTTATCAAATTCAATAGAAAATGATTGTTTTTCTTTCTCTATTCTTTGAAATTTTAATTATTTCTCTATTCTTTTATTCATATATTTCCGAATTAATTTGAAATAATAAAATTTACACTTTTTATTCTTGACCCTTTTCAATATTTAGACTTATTTTTTCTGCAAAAGCCATATATATCTATTAACTATTTGGCCTGTAGAAGTCAAATAATATTTTGAATGTAGAGTGATTATCAATTAATTAGGAAACATAGATTATCTAGGTAGTCAATTCCTTAATGTATCACTTGATTCATATTTAACGTTTCCGCAGATACACGAGATTACAATTGAGAATAGAATATTTGTACTGATTATTTATATTATATTTTACTTAGCAGTGCACGTTATTTTTAATGTGATAATAGTGTAATTTCTATTCTATATTTTTTTAAAGTTTTTATGTTATTAATGAGTATGTGGTTCTAAATAAATTTTATTCTTTGTTCTTATATCATCTTTTATATATTCGTAGGCATCTTTACCATATGTGTCATGATAGAGATATTATGGGGTACTGGTATATATATATATATATATATAACGATAAAAACAAAAAACAAAAAAAAACTACCAATTAAAATAAAGAATTAGGAGTGTGATCTTGAACTACGTACAATGACTTGTAACCATAAGAAAAACAGAAATAGATCAAATTTGGAGAATGGTGCCGCAGTTTTTCCTAGTGGATCTTATCTTTAATTGGGTGTGGGGGTATTTTTAATTTTTTTAATGTGTATGTATAGAGTTGATAAATAACACAATATTGAGCTTTTTTACTAGTTAAATAGATAATGTGACAAATAAAAATGATATATTTTTTAGTGGTAATATGTATTATCTTACCTGTTAAATCTGTTTCATACACGATCATATTACATTGGGTCCTTATTAAAACTGCTTACGCGCGTCTAAGTGATAATGATGATTAAAGTTTTATTTTAAATAAAGAACTATATATTAATGATTTGTAGAATCGGAATGAAGTAAAAACATAAAATGTTTGATTTCGGCTTGAAACGTACATTCTAAAGTTTGTGATACTTAAAATGGGACATATATATAGTACAATTGAAAAATTAATGGAGACACGCCTAATTACGTTGCAGACCTAATTTATTATATTCAAATCAAGACGTTTCTAGATTTTAGAGTGGTAATGATACAATTACTACAATTTTAGAGCTGTGAATCTCCTTCTTGGATCTCTTATTAACTACTCCAAATATAAATAGCATTTAAGATAAGTCACACAGAAAAAGATTCAAACATATTTTCGACAATTGTTATTTTCCTTTTGCTTACTTTTGTGTAGGACTATTATTCGAGCCGTGTCGAGTATTTGAAGTCCACCTTCGTACAAATTTAAATCTATGATTGTCGTTGAGGATATTTGGATTTTGGCGCGGGAGTTGAATAATTTCTCATTTCATTTTACGCGATGAGAGGCAAACAAAGCGGCACACTTGTTGGCTCACTTAGGTACTAGGGTAGAATGAGAGGAAATATCAATTGAAGCTCTAATGTAAGACACATACCTATTATGAATATAATATTATAAAAATTTGTATCTTTTAATATTATGATTCATTCTTATCTCTTAGAATATTTAATGTAAATATTTATCCATATCTTGTAAATATAGATACATTTTGTATCTATTAATACCTCTCTTGTAAACACTTTACAATCACTCAATGAAATTATAATTTCACAATTCATTGTTTCTGTATATGGTATCAAGAGCTTTTATAGGCTAACGCCTTTTTTTTTTCGATCCTCACGATCATGACTTCGTCTCCGAAATTTAGGAACAATTCCTATTTCCCAATACCCTCCACCTCGGTAACCATCACAGTTAAACCCACCGAGCACTTCTTCCATCAATCACCCCTTTCCCCAAGATAACCCACTCTTCTTCCATTAATCACCCCTTCCCCAAGATAACCCACTGCCTTGAGCTTTCCAAGCCTTTTTTTTTTTCCACCGTCATACCTGCACTACACCCCCTAAACTGGTAAATACACCCAACACACCCACTGATCTAATAAATCCACCCAATACACCCACCGATCTGATAAATCAACCCACCAAAATGTGCACTCCCAAGTCTCACCCCACCACCTGTAGTAGTCTGTGCGCCTACTCCACTCCCACCCTCTCCATCAAACTCATACATTAAACTTTTTTTTTGCTGTAGTTGTTGTTCGGCGTTCTTCGTCGTACAAAACCCTCGACTCCCACTCCTCTCTTTGTAGTCGTTGCTTGACGTTCTTCGTCGTATAAAACCCATGACTCCCACTCCTTTTCATCGTCGTTCTTCGTCATACAAAACTCACGACTCCCACTACTTTTCGTAGTCGTTGTTCAGCGTTTTTCGTCGTACAAAATCCACGACTCCCACTCCTTTTCATAGTCGTTGTTCGACGTTCTTCGTCGTACAAAACTCACGACTCCCACTCCTTTATGTAGTCGTTCTTCGACGTTCTTCGTCGTACAAAATCCACGACTTCCACTCCTTTTCGTAGTCGTTGTTCGGCGTTCTTTGTTGTACAAAATCCACGATTACCCCAATCTCAAGAAGACAAGTTTCTTCGTTCGCGTAATCGTTGTTCGACGTTCTTGTCATACAAAATCCACGATTACCCCAACCTCAAGAAGACAAGTTTCTTCTTCCCCGTAATCGTTGTTCGACGTTCTTATCGTACTAAACTCACGATTACCCCAACCTCACTACGGAAGCTTCGACGTTCTTGTCGTACAAAGCTCACGATTACCCCAACCTCAGGAAGACTTCTTCCTCGTAATTTTTGTTCGATGTTCTTGTCGTACAAAACTCACAATTACCCCAACCTCAAGAAGACAAGTTTCTTCTTCCCCAAGCTTACATCACATTCGTGGCTGCTTCCCGTTGCTTCACAACTCATCCATATAAGCCTCGGCCCTCGCATTCCTACACCTTGCAGCTCGTTTGTTCCTCTACGGAAGCCGAGTATCGTGACCTCCACTGCCTCTGAAGTTCAATACATTTTGCAATTGACTACTATTTTATTCGAGATCTGATCAAGACTTATCAACTTGAGTTTCACATGTTTCGTCTGCGGATCAACTTGCTGATGCTCTTACCAAGCCACTTCCTCGTTCTCGCCTACAACTACTTATGATCAAGATTAGACTCTCCTACAGTGCTCCATCTTGAGGGGGCGCATTAGGAATATAATATTATAAAGATTTGTATCTTTTAATATTATGATTCATTCTTATCTCTTAGAATATTTATTGTAAATATTTATCCATATTGTAAATATAGATACACTTTGTATCTAAAAATACATCTCTTGTAAACACTTTACAATCACTCAATGAAATTATAATTTCACAATTCATTGTTTCTCTATAATACCTACTCTTTTCATCGTAATGATATTTTAATCTCCTTTAAAAAAAAAAAAAAAAAATATATATATATATATATATATTATAATATTATAATTTTTAATTAATTCACGATAATGTCCTGAATTCAAATTTTGATGAAAGTAATCTACCTATATTAAATTGTCCACATTCAAATTTAGGATAGATGAATTTCAGGCAGCAACAACAGAAAGAGTTAAAGAATACGAATACGAATTAAAGAAGATTTAAGTGTTAATTATCATTAATTAATTGAATTGAATAAAAAGGAAAAATAGGGGTGAAGACAAAGAATAGCTGAATGCTGATGAAATTGTTGCGTTTGGTTTTGAATTTTTTAGTTTGACAAGACAAGAAAACAAAAGCAGCCATCCGCAGGCACAATTAGAAATTTATGACGTATTTGCGTATGTCATTTTCCATGTTTGATAGCAACTTCTATTCTCAATTAAAGTGTTTGATTGTGATGTTATAACAAGAGATTTACTAGTATATTTTTATTAAGAGAAAAAATGAATAAATACACCATCTAATCTCAAGATTTATACAGATGATCGGCACTTAGAATTCTCACTGTGGAATATTATCACATAAATTATGATGTAAACTACTCCACAAACTGCCTTTACAAAAATATTTGGACATCATCATTTATGAGGTGTTTTTCTATGTAAAGACTCATTATTGATCGACATTCTGGGCCAGTGTACTTCATATACTTGGTTTAATTATTTGATAATTTGAATATTAGGGGTAGTGGGACGGCTGTCCTCGAAATTTAAATTTTCTATATAAATATACTCTTTTTTAGGCTTTAAAATTTATAAACTTTTGTCATTTCGCTCACTTTGCTAATAATTTGCTAATTTGGGAGTTTAACAATATATAATATCATATCTTATCCCTTACTTCGAAAGTTATCTATTTATCATTCACTACAAAAACGCTCGTTTTTGCCGACGGACGTATACCGACGGATTACTTTTCCGACGGCTATACCGACGGATTACCGACGGAATTCAAAGTCAGAAGACTCTGCCGACGGAATTCAATTTCCGTCGGCTTTGCGGACGGAATGCCGACGGATATGCCGACGGACACTCAGAACTCTCTACACGGTGTCGTTTTTGGGTCACCGGCCGACGGATTTTTCAGTCGGTATGTTAAATTTCCGTCGGTAACCGACCCGCATTAACTAACCGCCTCTTGATCGAATCCCAAAATTAAATCTGGTCATTACCGACGGAAATATCCGTCGGTAACCGACCCGCATTAACTAACCGCCTCATTACCGACGGAAATTTCCGTCGGTAACCGACCCGCATTAACTAACCGCCTCTTTATCGACACCCAAAATTTAATCTGGTCATTACCGACGGAAATTTCCGTCGGTAAAGGCAATTTTTTTTGTATATAAACTGAAGAACAGATTACTTTCTTTCTCTTTCGAGAGAAAGAAAGTCCTCCTCCCTCTGTTTCTATCTCCTCTATTGCGCGAAGAAGAGCGAAGAAGAGGCTCTGTCGAGGTGTTCTCTAAACTCGTCAATTAGAAAATCTATACGGTACGCTTTCTTAATTTGTTAGTAATTAATTTTTAAGTTATATTGTATTGCCTATAATTATGAATTAAATTGCATGTGTTAATTTAAATTGTTATATAGATTCATATGAAATTGTTTGTAGTTGATGTATATAGTTAATTATTTTGAATGTATGTAGTTGATATATCTAATTAATTAGTTGATATTGTAAGTGGATAATTGCCTATATATATATAGCTAGTTGATGTATATATATAGTTATTTATAATAAATTAATGTGATTTGTTAAGATCGATATTGCATGTTTGCATAATTGATGTTATATATATAGTTGATATTATTGTTTAATTTGCATATACGTTGGAGTGGAGTTAATTACATAATTAAATTATGATATTGTAAGTTATAATTAGCTCGATTAATATTGTTGATTTACTAATTGTTGAATAAAATAGGAAATTATTTATTAAAATAGGTTATTATTGATTAAATTAGGTATTGTTGATTGAGTAAAAAATTATTTATTAAAATAGGTTATTGAATAAAAAATTATTGATTAATATTGTTGATTTACTAATTATGAAATTATTGATTAAATTAGGGGCTTTGTTAATTATATTAGGAAATTGTTATTTTAAAGTTAGAAAAAATTGTTACTAAAGTTATTAGGTTATAGATTGTTAATTAAAATAGAAAATTGTTAATTAAAATTGGAAATTATTGAATAAATTAGTTATTGTTGAATAAAATAGGAAATTAGTTATTGTTGAATAAAATAGGAAATTATTTATTAAAATAAGTTATTATTGATTAAATTAGGTATTGTTGATTGAATAAAAAATTATTTATTAAAATAGGTTATTATTTAGGGATTAAATTTTAATTTATTAGATTATTGTTTTTTATTAAATTAAGAAATTTATTATTAATTAATTAGTATTATATATATAATTTATTAATTTAAATGTTTAAATTAAATAGATGACTGGAAATGGTGCTGCTGCCTCTGGTGGCTCGGGATCTCACGGGGCCTCCGGGTCACGTAGCCGATCGAGGAAGAGTCGATCGAAACTTAGACCCGAGGCGCCGGCGCCTACACTGCCACAAACACCATTATCGTCGCCTCCGCCACCCATTCCACACCCGTCGCCTGGTCAGCCGTCGTCTCATTCGTCTGTCCGGGACCATCCTGTTGTTCCTGCTCGGGATGGCCGGGAGCGCCTTTGGGCTACAAATGGAGGAGTGTAAGTAATTAAATACTTTTATTGTTTAATAATTAATAATTAATTAATTTCGCATTCGTTTTAATTTATAATGTGTTTTGTTTGTTAATTAATGTCACAGATTGTTACCTGGTAACGAGGTCTCCAGGGCATGCACGATTGCTTTTGGCTCTTTACCGATCTCTGCGGGTGCAATTACCTGGAAGAAGGTCCCAAAACAAAAAAAGTTGGCGTACTTCGAGGAATTTCAGGTAGTAATTAATTACTTAATTATTTAATTAATGTTTGTTAATTTGTTCAATAATAAACAATTTATTATATGTGCAGAAACAAACCACTTGGGATCGGAATATGTACTCAGACCAGGCTATGTTCAAGTATTTCTGTAAATCGGCGCAAGAGCGGTATAAGGATTTAATGTACGAATGGAGAATGGCATGGCGGAGGGATGGGACGACGCAGAGCTTGGGTAAGGATGATAATGATGTTGTGTTGTGGGATTCATTGACGAGGGAGTGGCTGGATCCTGCGTACATCAGGAAGTGTGAGATTGCTAGGGCCAACCGGAGATCCGACGTTGGGGGTGGGATGTCCAGGCATCGGACTGGAGCCCGGTCCATCCTTGAGCAGTCGATGGTCATTGTAAGTGTTTATTAATTTTTTAATTAATTTCAATAAATTTAATTATATATTTAATATATATAATACATAAATTTAATTATTAGGAACGGGATACGGGGCGTGTACCCACTCACTTGGACCGGATGAGCATTGCTCATCCGTTTAATGCTGATACACAGCAATCCACATACGGGCGCACAACTAACCTCCACGTAAGTAATAAAATTGTTTAATTAAATACATTTTTATAATTTATTCTATTAATTTAAAATTATTAATTATGTAGTTGGAGATGAACCGGAGGATAGCCGAGATCGGAACTCAAGTCGACCCTACTCAAGCAGGAACCAGCAGTGCCCCTACAGTCGAGGAGGTGGACCGGGTTTATTTGGAAGTTGCCCCCACCACCCGCGGACGTACTCTGGGCCTTGGTCGTATGAGCGCTGATGTCAGGTCCGGCGCTGGTCCGTCCCAGACGGCATCGCAGGGTTCCGTATCTTCCACCCCAACTCCTGATGTGACGATGGCACAATTCAACCATTTCATGCATGTGATGCATGTGAATATGGGTCGAGAGATGGGGTGGTCGGACGAGAGGATCGAGGAGGTTTATCAGAGAACCATGCAAGCTCCTCTACCGACAGCGTATGTTCCCCCAGGCGCCCCCCCAGCCTCCTCAGCCCCCCCAGCCTCCTCAGGCTATGTCCCGACCATGCAGCAGGATGATGACGTCATCGTCGATCTGGGTCAGCAGTTCGTTGGCGACCCTAATATTGATATGTGGACCTTTGGTGATTAATGAGTGTCTCTGAACAGTTTATTTTTTATTTCTGTTGAACAATTTCATTTTTATGTCTCGTAGAACTATTTACTTTTATGTCTTGTAGAACTATTTATTTTTATCTGCATTATTGTTGAACTATTTACTTTTATGTTTAAATATTAGTTGTTTAATTTTAGTTATGTGTGTTTTATGTGTTAAGAATGTGTATATTAATTTTAGTTATGTTTTATGTGTGATCTGTATTGGATCTTCATTTATGTTTGAATGTACTATGTTTTTTCATGTTTGTGTTTATGTGAATGTGAATGTGATGGGAGACTCTATGTGATAGATAAACAACATTTTCATTGAAAATTGCCTTGAAGAAAGGTTGTTGTTGTGGTTACATTACATGCATACACTTAGCATTACATAAACTTAGCAATACATATTAGAGACATAAACTTAGGATTACATCCAACCTATAAACTTGAACATATAGGGTAGAACACAGAATACTATGGCCACAATAAGAAAGTTCCTCTGCTTCTTTAGCTCTTCAACTTTTCCAGCTTCAAATCCTAATTCTGAGGTTAGTTGGTCAGATGTATCCTTATACATATCCCCAACTAGTTGCGCATGATTCAACTTTTTGTTGAGCTCTTGATTTTCAAGCAAAAGTGAGTCAATTCTCCTCACCATGCCCGGAAACATTCCGTGTGAACTCGTTCCTTGTCCGTGAATTTCGTGTTCATCGGCCCAAACAAAAAAGGAGCATCCAGAACGATTTAGTGAATCTGGGCAAGTATAAAATAGTCTACCTCTGCTTTTTTCTTGCTTCGACATGCACACACGAGCTTCTTTTCCACAATGGCATACCACAATTTTCATCGATGACGAAGATGAAGACATGAGTTTCTGTATTTTTTTATTTTATGATGTTTGTGAAGAAGTAGGTTGTTTTGAGTGTGGTTGGAGTGTTAAGAATGCGCATTTTAATTTTTTTTATACGCGTCTCTTACCGACGGAAAGGTATTCCGTCGGTATAGACACATGTTTAATGCCGACGGATAATTTCCGTCGGTATAGACACATGTTCAATGCCGACGGATAATTTCCGTCGCCAATGTAAATACCGACTGAAATTTGTTCAACGGAATCTGACTGATTTGACATGCATTTGAAATCGTTGGTACCGACTGAAATTATCCGTCGGTATTGACAATACCGACGGAATTTAGGCGCGCGATATACCGACGGACTGACATTTCCGTCGGCATGTAGTATTGAAAAATGATCCAGGACCTCAAAACACGCGAAAATTTTGGAGTGGAGCAAAAAATTAAGGGAAAAATTTGGATTGGAGCGAAAATTTAAGGTATGTTTTTCTATTAATTAAGTGTACATAGTTTAATTTTCAGTGTGTAATTTTAATTTGGTGTTTAATTTTTTAGTGTGTAATTTTACTAAGTTTTTACTTTTAGTGTTTAATTTTTAGTGTGTAATTTTAATTTGGTCAAATTGTTTAACAGATGGAATTGCCGGATCGTCGGTGGATGTATTGTACTCCTAGGCTCGTTTTAGGAAATGTGAATGTTGAATTTTATGATAAACTCGTGTCATTTGTTGAATTTGCAAAGCTACACCCACATTACATGTCTGATGATTGTATTAGGTGTCCATGTAATGCTAAGAAATGTAGGAATAGATCATTTAAAAGCATTAATGAAGTCTTATGCCACGTTGTTATGAATGGGTTCGTTGATAATTACTATAATTGGACAAGTCATGGCGAACAACGGTGGCCTTATAATTTTGATCAAGTCTTGTACTATTACACTACTGCAATTTATGAACAACCAGTACACGTTGAGCATGTCGGCACCAGTAACGATCAAGAGTTTGGGGTGGAAGAACCCGATATGTATCAAACAATGGTGATGGAAGCCGGTATGTCAAATATAGAGGAGGAACCAACGGATGAAGCATTTCAGTTTTATGAGATGCTCAAATTAGTCGATCAAGATTTGTACCCAGGGTGTGATTCTCATTCTCAGTTGTCATTTAATGCTCGACTTATGGCTATCAAGACGGAGAACAAGCTATCTAACAGAGCATATGAGCAAATGACACAATTATGCAGTGAGATTTGTCCTGTCGATAATAAAGTACCTACGACGTTTCATCAGAGCAAACAACTGATGAAGAATATGGGTTTGCCGGTTGAGAAGATTGATTGTTGTGTGAATGGTTGCATGTTATACTGGGGTGATGACGATAGCGATCTTCTTATGTGTAGAATGTGTGGCCATCCCCGGTACAAAGAGCCACGAAAGAAGGGACCAGGTGGTCAATCGAGCAAGACAAAAAAGAAAGTGCCACACAAGAGGATGTATTATCTTCCTATCATTCCTCGTTTAATGAGATTGTTTCAATCTAGTGCTACAGCTCAACACATGACGTGGCATGCAAGAAATTCTGAAGATACTGAGGCTGGGGATATGAGACATCCGTCCGACTCTGAAGCCTGGAAACACCTTGATAACGTGTTTCCAGGATTTGCTTGTGAACCGAGGAATGTGAGATTAGGCTTGAGTACTGATGGTTTTGCACCGTTTGGGAGTTATGGAAAGAAGTATTCTTTGTGGCCGGTGATACTGACTCCGTATAATCTACCTCCATGGATGTGCATGAAACCTCAAACAATGTTTCTGACTGTATTGGTGCCTGGTCCGTCGAATCCAAAGCATAAACTTGATGTTTATCTCCAGCCTCTTATTAAAGACTTGATCTTCCTATGGGATAACGGAGTCCAAACGTATGATGTTTCTAGGAAACAGAACTTCACGATGCGTGCTGCTTTATTGTGGACCATTAGCGACTTTCCTGCATATGCTATGTTGTCCGGGTGGAGTACAGCCGGAAAGCAAGCTTGTCCATATTGTATGGAATATTCTGAAGCTTTCAGTCTCCCGAAGAGTAGAAAAGTTTCATGGTTCGATAATCACCGAAGGTTTTTACCTCGAGATCATCCATTTCGAAGGAATAAGGTGGACTTCACGAAGAATGTAACAGTCACAAACAATCGACCGCCCCTTCGAAATGGTATTTTATACATTTATTTTAACATGTTTTTAATTTTGGGTTACATTTATTCTAACATTTATTAATCGTACAGGACATAGTCTGTTACATGAGATTGAGTGGACGGGTTTGAAAAAAACTACGGAGGAAAATGCAGAAGAACACAACAAAGGAATCCCAGGTAACTGGAAGAAAAAGGGTATTTTTTGGGACTTGCCATATTGGAGTTCACTATTGCTCCGACACAATTTGGATGTCATGCACATTGAGAAGAATGTGTTTGACAATGTGTTTCACACAATCATGAACACAGAAGGCAAGACGAAAGATACTCCAAAGTCCAGGGAAGAGTTGAACACTATTTGTCGCCGTGATGAGTTGGAAAAGGATACCCTTACAGGTAAATATCCAAAGGCTTGCTACACACTAGATAAGGCACAAAAACAGGAATTGTGTAGGTGGATTAAAGAGTTAAGATTTCCGGACGGCTACGTGTCAAACATGAGTCGATGCGTAGACACAACAAAAGGCAAAGTTGCAGGGATGAAGAGTCATGATTGTCATGTTTTTATGCAGCGCTTGATACCTATTGCGTTTCGAGAATTTCTTCCTCTGAATGTGTGGAGGGCTGTCACTGAATTAAGTCTCTTTTTTAGAGATTTAACGTCTACAACAATCAAGGTTGATGATATGAATCGTTTGGAACGAGACATTCCAGTTATTTTGTGTAAGTTGGAACGTTTTTTCCCACCTAGCTTCTTTGACTCGATGGAACACTTACCTGTTCACTTAGCGTATGAAGCTAGGATTTGTGGTCCAGTGCAGTACAGGTGGATGTACCCATTTGAGAGGTGAACAATTCTATTTCTCTCATTTAATTAGTTTTTAGTATAAGGAGCCTTATTTTAATTTGTTAACTATTATAATTTTAGGTATCTCCACAACTTGAAGCGGAATGCTAAACAGAAGGCAAACGTCGAAGCATCGATTGTTAATGCGTATTTGAATGAAGAGGTTGACATGTTTTGTTCATATTATTTTGAAGACCATGTCAACACGAGGATCAGGAATGAACCACGTAACTTCGATGGTAGAGGTACGCAACAAGAAGTCGATGACATGCTCTCTGTATTCAAGTCTAAGGGGCGACCTATAGGAAAAGCCACTGAACGATATTGGTCAACACACACAGAGGCTGAAATAGCACAAACGTACGTGTTATTGAATTGTGATGAAGTTCAGCCTTACATTGAGTAAGTATTTCATATATTTATCATCTAATTAAATAGCACTAAACGTGCGTCATTTATCATCTAATTGTGTTGTGAATTATTAGGATGTATACACAAGAACTACGACATGCAGATCAAAACATCTCAGATAGAGACATAGATACTAGTCTTCAACGTCAATTTGCCCGATGGTTCCAACGTTATGTGAGTATCATTAATTGAATTTTACGTGAACAAATAATTGTTTTGATTAATGTTAATTTTAACTGTACGTATAGGGACAATCACACGATTTTCAGAGCCGGTTCTTACAGGATCTCAGCCAGGGACCACTACGGCGTGTGAGGACTTACAACGACTATATTGTGAAAGGCTACAGGTTTCATACATCAGAGTATGCATCAACAAGAACGACTAACAACAGTGGTGTTTGGCTTAGGGGTGCGAATTACAATGCAGATGCAAGTGATTACTTTGGGGTGTTGCACGAAGTCGTTGAAATTGAATATCCGGGATATCCAGTGAAAACCGTAATGTTGTTCAAGTGCCATTGGTTTGACACATCCCCTTTAGAAACCAAAATTCATCCGGAGTACAAGCTTGTGGATGTTAATTCGAAAAGGAAGTATAGCGGGGATGATCCGTTTGTATTTGCCTCTCAGGTATCTCAAGTCTACTACTGCACGTATCCAGGAGCTGGAAAACGTAATAGATCAGAATGGCACGCTGTTTGCAAAGTGAAGGCAAAGTCAATGGTGGAGGTCCCCCAAAAGGAAAACAACGATGAAGATGAACCTCCGTTTCAAATGGAACAAATAGAGAATCAAACTGAAGTGTTTGCGGGAGATTTTAATCTTTCGGTAGACTTGACGGCTGCAAATCCACAATTGATTGTTATTGAAAACGATAGTGGACATGAGAAGGAGGATGAACATGACGAGGGGGAGGATGAAGAAGATGAGGATGAAGAAGATGAGGAGGAAGAGGAAGATGTGGCAAATAATGAAAATGAAGACGAAGATGAAGATGAATATTAAATTAATGTAACCTAGCTATTTTATTTTGTAAAATTTATAAGATTTCATTATTTATCATTTGGTTATAACTTATAATTTAATTATTTATCATTTGGTTATTTTATTAATTAACTTATAATTTAATTATTTATCATTTGGTTATAAAAATTCAATGGCGACGGAAATATCCGTCGCCATTTCCGTCGCTAACGGCAACGAGCCAAAGCCGACCGAAATATCCGTCGCCATTTCCGTCGCTAACGGCAACGAGCCAAAGCCGACCGAAATATCCGTCGCCATTTCCGTCGCTAACGGCAACGAGCCAAAGCCGACCGAAATATCCGTCGCCATTTCCATCGGCATTTTCGATTATAAATGCAACTTTCTCTCATTTCACACGTATTTCCATCGATCCCCCTCTCTATGCATCCCTCTCTCCCTCTCTCTATGTCTCTCCATCTCCCTCTCCGACCGTCACCATCATGCTCCGACCGTCTCCTCATTTTAGGCTTCGCCACATGCTGCCCCTTGCCCACGTTCGCAGCGGCGCCACCCCCTTCTCCGGCCGGAGTCCGCCCATCCCACCGTCCGCGTCGCAGTCCCTCCGCGTCGCAGTCCGGCGACACCCTACCGTCCCTCCCCGACACGCCGCCGTCCAAGTCAGGTGAGCACATCCCTTCTTTGTTTTTTTAGTTTTATATTTGGATTTATTGTATATAATCTTATGAATATGTATATTTAGGAGTATTCGTCGGCTGATTTTCTGAGAATAGATAGTTGATAACTCACCACATACAATAGATCTCGCTTTTTTGGCCATAAAAAATTTGCTCAGTGAATTACTCTCTCTCATTACATAAAAAATTTAATTTAATTACTACTATATTATTAAAAAAAGAAAAGAAAGAAGGCAGCATATAAATGTACGTTATGTAGATAGCTAGCCTAGATATATGATGTTATTGTCAAGGGCTTTGATTAGTGTGATTATAAAAAAATGATTTGATTTTTAAGATCTACACCGATTTTATTTTAGATTTTAAAAACTGTTCTAAAAAATAACCCCTACAACATCTATAAACTTATTATCACAATTTTCAATACAATTAACTCCCTCTTTATATATGGATTTCAAAAGTTAAATTTTCTCTACTAAAATGCACAAAAGAAACATAAATATTATTTTAAAAATTCGATTTTCAAAGTAATATCTTGAATGATAGGTGTTGGTTAGGGGAAGGTCCTTTCTGTAATTTTGACATCCTTAGTTTCTACATATAATTAAGTATAAGTTGGATTAATAGATATTTCAATGAGAATGTGTACGTATTATGTCCACAATTTTGAACAAATGGATCAATCAAACAATAATAATATTGTGCGGGTCAAATGGTTGAATTAATTTCTTATGAATTAGTGATTAATTAATTTATAATTGTTAGAAAAAAATGGAAATTCTAAATTATAGTGAAATTGAATTATTTTTGGATGTGAGTGCAGATTTATTGAAAAATATTTAAAAAAATAACAAGTTTTTCAGATTTATATGTCTTGTTTGTATCGTGACAAATAACAAGTTTTTAATTCATGTTGTTGTAGTAATGAAGTTTGCTGAAACCGACCGAAACTATGCGAGCCTAATGAAGTTACTTGATCTCTGTTGAGGTATGATGAATTTTTATGATAATTTAATTTATGTTTAAATATATAAAATGACAATTGAATCTTGATTCTTTGGAATTGATTTTGAAATGGCAGGGATGCAGTCCAAGTCAGCGAAGGACAATTTAATATACTCCAAGGTACGTATTAATATACTCACATTCTTGTTAAATTATTTTTCATATAAGTTTTTGTTAATGTTTACTACGTTTTTAATATTTCACAGAGCTTTTTCAAGCATTCTAGTGAGGGGTATAGTTGTCATAATTAGGAGCAAAATTCTATTTGCTTCTTACTTGATCGATCCTCTGCCAATTCCGGAACACCATTCGATGCCTTAGCACTCTGGTCTACATCATCAAGTTTTTGTTGTTTCCTCAAGCAAAGGACGACGATTTTGTTTATTCTGTTGGATGTAATTTAGATTTGTGTATTGAATTATTTAAGCAATTTTTTGATCGTGTATTGAATTATTTAAGCAATTTTGATCGTGTATTGAATTATTTAAGCAATTTTGATCGGGTCGATCCCGATCGCAAATAAATTTTTTTTTAAAATTTTTGGTACTTACCGACGGACTATTCCGTCGGTTTAGCGTCGGTAATACCGACGGGCGAGCCGACGGAATATAATTTTTTTAAAAAAAAATTTGATACTTACCGACGGAAAATTCCGTCGGTAAATTAAAATAATAAAATTTAAGTCCAAAATATACCGACGGATCTACCGACGAATAATTGATTTGGGATCCGTCGGTACAGGCGACCCGGTTTGAAAACTTGGTTTGAAAACGGGTTGGTTTGACTGCCGACGGAATTGAATCCGTCGGTACAGGCGACCCGGTTTGAAAACGGGTTGGTTTGAATCCGTCGGCATATACCGACGGATGCATATTTTCCGTCGGTAACCACTACCGACCAACTCATTGACGACGGATGAAATCCGTCGGTAAATCCGTCGGTAAGAGCCAATACCGACTGAATATCCGTCGGCATAACCGTCGGTAAAACACCTCTTTTTTGTAGTGATTTTAGACGTCCCAACAAAAGTTACTTATTATTATTAATTATTTATTTCAATATTCACTATCTCTCTCATAGACGGACTCAAGAAGGGTCCAGCGGGGCATCGGCCCCCACCATTTTTTTAAAATATTTTTTATATTTTTTTCTTAATTATTTATATTTTTTATTGAAATATTTTAAAATTATTTGCATGCTCTTAATATAAAAATAATTCATAAAATAGATACACTCACTTCATCATTTTTAAAATTGTCCCTTATTTTAGATCCATATTTTCCCTTACACCTCACTAAATTCTCTTTTACCATTCACTAAATCTTTTTTATATTTCAGTAAATCATCCAAAATGATTCTCACTTATTTGATCTCACACTCCACTAAATTTACATTTCTTAAAAAGTGAGTCGATCAAGTTATAAAATCATTACGAGATGGTAGGGGAGTATATTTTAAGTTTCACATTTTAATGTCTTAGTAGAGTTGTATCTTAAATTTTAACATTGTTTCACCTATTATAGATTAGAAATTTGAATAATCAAAATTCATTTCTTTCAAAATATAACAAAACTCGTTAAATTTAAATTAATGAAATAAAATGTATTGAAAATTTTATAATAAATATTTTTTTGTAGATACAATATTAATATATTATCTTGTCTTTATGTTATTGTAAATCGTGTTGGAAAAATTGAGTTTATTAAATTTCTTAATATATTTAATTGATTATTAATTAATCAATTATTTGAGGGTATGGATATTTAATTTACGAGAAATTAAATGTCATAGGATCGATCTAGTCTCGGAGTATAATATGATAAATGTGAGAATTAATCTCCTACTTATTAATAGGAGTTAGTTAAAAGAGTTCAAATTGTAGTGACTATTGAACTATTCAATAAGCCACATGCGCGCGACGCCCGACCGTGCCGAGCCACGTCCGGGGGCCTTGGCCTTGACCTTGGATCTTGGCAATTGGACTTTGGGCTTGGGTTTGGGGGCCCTTTTAGAGCTCTAAAATTTTGTGCTTTGGCCCACACGAAATTAATAACAGCCCAATGCGAGTCTAGCCCAAATTTAAATTTGAAACCGACGTCTTAACTTGGAGGTTACAACAGAAATGAAAGTTACCATTTGAAATTGCAGTCATTTTTGTTCAGTTCGTCGGAGCTTTGTACGCTGCGGTGTTGCTCGTGCAAAGACGAAGTCGTTTTACCTTTCGAAGCATCTCGTCACTCCGTGAACACTAGTCGTGGCGTGTTTGTTTTACGGGAAAATGTATCACCTTAACTCGGCTTTTTTTTTCCTAACCTTTCTATCTACAGTGTTGCTGCTTTACAATTTCGGACTTGTCATTTCAAGAAGCTGCTTCTTTTGAAAAGCTAGAAGAATTTGAAAACTTTGTAATTCTTTAAATTTTGTCTTTTTATTTTTCCGTCTCCCTTGTAAGCCATTGTTGGTAAATATAAACCAACAAATCGGACTCCCGATCAAGAATTTATGGGTCCGTCACTGCCTCTCTACATTTTTTCTTTTTCAATTCTCTCTATTTTTTTTCTATCTTTAATACTCCCTCCGTCCCATATTAATCTTCATAGGTAGATGGGCACAAAAATTAAGAAAATGTAATAATGAGTGAAGTTTTGAGGGGTAATTTTGTAAAACTTTATGTATAAAGTAAATAAATGAGTTGACTTTTGTGTATGTGTGAAGATAAAGTAATGGCATTTGTGTAAAATTGAGGTTATTGTGAGGGTGGAGTTTATAAAGGATTTTCCATTTTAAGGGTGTGAAAGTTATTGTGGGACGTCCCGAAAAGGAAAGTGTGAAAGTTATTGTGGGACGGAGGGAGTACTATATACTCCCTCTGTCCCACAACTGTTTGCACACTTACCTTATTTGTCCGTTCCACAATTGTTTGCACACCTATAGAAGGAAAGTCTCTCATAAACCCCACCCTCACAATATTCACATATTTACACAAAATGTCATTACTTTTCCCTCTTTCCAATCACCTTTTTACTTTATTAATATAACTTTACAAAATTACCCCTCAACACTCACTCATTACACTTTTTTCTTAAAAAGTGTGCCCACTTTGTGGTGCAAACACTTGTGGGACGGAGGGAGTATATTTTTAATACACGTACATGTCAAAAGTAAATATACAACCTTCAAAGAAACGGAAGAAATATATAAAATGAAAAAAAAATCTCCTTAAAATAAAATTATGGATCTGTCCCTTATATAGTGAGTGAAAGAGGTCACGGGTAGGGGTGGGCAACGCAACCGAACCGAACCGAAATTGAAAAACCGAAACCGAACCAAATTTCATTATAATTAACCGAAATCGAACCATAGTAAGATAAAATCGAAAATAATCGAACCGAATAATTCGGTTCGGTTTCGGTAAAAACCGAAAGCCGAAATAAAAATCGAAAATACCTAACATTTATATGAAATTTTAAATAAATGTCCAAATAATACAAATAAACATTTAGTGATTTAACACCCATTTAATATTAAACCTAATCTATCAATTCTCAACAAATTTTATCAAAATTTATTCAATCTAACATACTAACAGTAACTAAACAAATAAATGAAAAACTAATTAGTATTAAACCTAAATGAATTCGGTTCGGTTTTCGGTTAACCAAATTTTTCGCTAATAAAACCGAAATCGAAATCTAAGAAAAATGCTAACCGAACCGAAACCGAAACCGAAAAACCGAACCGAATTCATATTTCGGTTCGGTTCGGTTTTTCGGTTTTTTTCGATTTTTGCTCAGCCCTAGTCACGGGAGATAAATATATACTTCCTCCGTCTCAAAGATAATTCACTATTCTTTTTTTATTTATCTCAAATTATATTTCACTTTCCTCATGTTTCACTATTTTTTTCTAAAATATTCTTATTCAATGATTAATGGCCGAAATTAGTTAATAATATTGTTAATTAACATTAAACAAGAGTATAACAAGGATGCAAAAACAATTTTATGTGCTTAAAATGTTTGCACTGATTTGTGTAAAAGAGAGAAATGGATTATCTTTTTAAGATAGATAGAGTATACAATATTTTTATGCCTTTATTTAATGCATGTCATATGTATACCTTGTAATTCTAATAATATATAATCAACCGATTTTATTAGATTTTGAGGTGATTTCAACAAGCTTAAAAATAATGAAAATTGAATTTGCTCTATTATTAATTAACATGACAAATTTTATTTGATAATGAAAATAAAAAACTGCACCACAAACTTTGAATATAAAAAAATGGGTTCCTAAAAAAATTAAAATATTTTTTAATTTAAATCGATCGTTTCGTTTGCTTCATATTAGGATCGGACATTCAAGCCCGAGATATGGTAATGCAGGAGCACTACAAAAAAGTGAAAAACTAGTGAAATAATAAACGAGTTAATGCATTGATGTTGTTATTTTAAGTTAACATGATTTTAAAGAGGAGTTAAGTTCGTCGATAAAAAGTTGCTAAAATTTTAGAGAAGTCTCACGCTAATAAAGTGGAACAAAGATAAAGTTTAGTGGTAGATTAGGTGTGTAAATTCACTTCAATTCATTGATTGTGATGAGTTTACACACACCCGTACCTAACCTGTCTTTAAATCCAATAAGCAAATGAATCCTAAATTGATTTAGCTAGGGATATTATATAGAGCTTTTTTTTCCCTTTAAATAATTGAATTTGCCCGTCAAATAATGGGAAAATAGCCAAGAAGTAGTTCTCAAGATATATTAACTAAACTCCTCCTAACGTTGTGCACTTTATATTAAGCATTGGATTCCTATAAAATGATGTAATAACGGTGTACCATTTAATTTATTTAATTGTAGATGTTTAAATTGTTAAAATAGTACTATTCCACGCTTTGAAAAGACTGCAGTAATATGATCCAATGACGGAGCCACATAGGGCCCAGCGGGGACAGTGGGCTCCTCACCAATTTTTTTTTTATGTATATTTCTTCTTTTATAATTATTTGTATACTTTTTTTTTATTTGAGATGTTTCAAAATTATTTGTACACTCATAATATGTAAATAATCTACAAAATTAATATTCTCACTACATCATTTTATTTTTAAAATTGTCACTCATTTTAATCTACATTCTTCCCTACATTTCACTAATTTTTTTTTAACACCTCATTAAATTTCTTTTATACCTCACTAAATCACCAAAAATACACCTCACTAAATTCACATTTCTTAAAAAGTGAACTTATCAACGTATTCAAGTCATTACGGGATGGAGGGAATATATTTTAAGTTATACATTTGTCTAATAATTTTAACACCGTTTCACCTATTATGAGTTGGAACAATCAAAATTTATAATGAATTAAATATAATATTATTTTGTCTTTATAGTAATGTAAATCGGGCCCCCCAATCTAAAATTCCTGGCTCCGTCACTGATATGATCTGTGAAACTCACGGTGATAAACACATTGGTTCAAGACCCTACTGATCGAATAATTAATTACAGTTTAGATAAAATTTAATAATGCGATTAAATATTCCAAGATTCAAGGGTACAAAATTACTAGTTTTATCAGCTATATACATTGTGTGGCTGTAGGAGCAGGATATTATTGAAGATTAATTAATTAAATAGATATGGATATTAAATTAATCAGGTACGTATGTACTTAGTGACTGTTTGGTAGGCCCAATTAAAAAAAAAGAGTTTAGCCCAGATAGTTAACTTGGTATGTTTACTCCATGTTAAGTTAATAGACTGTCGTTTGGTACATAATTTTTAACTGCAGCTTGCATTTGGAATTATATTATGTTGATCTACTGTTCATTGTGTAAAAGACGAAATTGTCCTTTGATAGGAAATAAAATTTCGTCTGAACCCTAGTCATTCTCTCCCGGCGTTTGACCTGTGATATTCACCACAAGATGTTTGTTCAGTATGAGTCAAGGCCAATGAGTCAAGGTTAGCCTTGACACTATCTACACAAACGAATGCCAAAAAAAATTAATTAATGTCTTGAACACACCACAAAACTGAGAGCAAAAACCAATTTTTTTTTTTTATAAAATGTAGAAAACAGATCTGCATTACTGTTTATAATGAAGAATATCCGTATACAGAGACGAACCCAGATCCCCCTCCTCACTCTGAAAATTAATTTCTTGATTCCCTCACTTATGCTTTATTTTCGGGAGAGAGGAAATGCAGATCTACGAAATGGTGGAAGAACTCGGACGACGCAACAACCGCGATTTGAAGATTATGATATGAAGATCGACATGGAGACATACCTCGATTCGTCAATTCGTCTCAAAATCGTGAAAGAACTCGAACGATGCATCAACAGGGATTACAGAAATTAGGGCAAATGAAATGGGTACTACAATTTTCAACTTTAAATACTCGAAGGGTAAATGTGTAATTTCCAGAATAGAAGCGAAACACTGTTCAAATGAGTTACGCTATCTGCCCAAAATGGAGCGTTAATTCCCCCACAGAGGAACAGTGAATAGCGGCGGGCCAATAAACTAACTTGGGCCTTGTAGAAACGAACCAAACGCCAGTTAATGAAGATAACCCAACTAACATGGGTTATCTATGCCTACCAAACAGGCACTAAAAGGTTTAGCATTGACATACTCTGGAATATTTAGAGCCACGAATCACGATGTGTTTTTATTTTATAAATAAATGTTTTAGTTGCCCTACCACGGTACCACAAGCCTCATTATATAGTATTGTTTTGTATGTTTATATAATTATATTTTTATGTAATTTTACATGACGTTATTTATTTTCTTAATTTGGACTTTTTTGTTTGGTCGACAACTAATTGAAACCGATTTATACAACCACCAAGATAAATTCTTCTGGCCGGTAGTTTTTTATTTATTTTTTTCAATTGAAGAGATGTGTAGCTGATTTTTTTTTATCAGTAAAAAGGTACCATTGCATTAATTTGTTGGTACAAGCAGTACCAGAATGTTCCCCTTATAAAAGGTCTTACAAAATGAGTTTTTGCGCAGTAATTATAAATTTGAGTCACACCCCAGCAAGGCACAGGGTCGGATTGAGAATCCAGTCCCTGTAGCAGAAGTTATCCCTTAATTTTAATTGGAATGCAATCCAGCTCCATAGTCTCGCTTTGAGTTCCTCCATAAACTTTCCGTGATCGAATCTCTCATTCCGGAAGATAATATCATTCCTTTTTTTCCAGATAAGCCACACCATCCCGAGCCAGATACACACAGCTATTCGTCGTCCTCTTTTCATTACAAACAGGCTACTAAAACTCAGTAAATTCACGACCCCACTTGGATGTAGCGCCGTCGCAGTCCGTCCACAGCCGATACGTTACCTTGCAGTCGAAAAATAGGAGCTCCTCAGTTTCGTCATGTTGACCACATAGCACGCAGCTTATATCCTCGCCTGGGTTGAAGACGCCCCTTCTCAGTAAGTTTGACTTCGACGGTAGACGCCCCCACATCAATCTCCACGCGTGAGCTCGTACTTTCGGAGGAGCAAAATTCCTCCAGATCAGTTTGAATGCCGCTGGGAAATCCCCTCCTAATCGTGGTGCTCGGTCTTTGTCTAGTAGTTCCGCATATGTCTCCTTTGTAGCGAATTTCCCCGTCCTCGTGTATCTCCATTTCCACACGTCCTCGCCCGCAGCCTGGAAGGGGTACCTGTCTATTAGCGTAACCATATTGTTTAGGGAGTTAGTTTCATGAATAAAGAGACTTCTTCTCCAATTCCATCCTCAAGACCAGACCTGCCCTACCCACAAACCCATCTCCCCAACCATTTTTTCTTTATCTAGACTAATGCTGTATAACCTAGGAAACATTACTTTTAGACTCCCCTCCCCCGTCCAGTTTTCGTCCCAGAAACGTGTATTTTTCCCATCCCCCAACTCTCTCCTAAGACCCTTCTCGAACCAGTCCCCACCCTCACCACTCGTCGCCCTAAGAATATCACCCCACCACAGCGACACCTTGCCCCTCCTCCCTTTAGGCAGCCTGCCCTCTTCCGTCCCACTCCCCCCTCTATATTTAGACGTAATCACTCTCACCCATAAGTTCTGTTGTTCATTAAGAAATCTCCAACCCCATTTCCCCAGCAAAGTTTTATTGAACAAATTCAAATCCTTTACCCCCAGTCCCCCTAAAAATTTTGGCGTACAAACACTTTTCCACTCCACCCATGCAATTTTTTTATTGTTTTCACCCCCTCCCCCCCATAAGAAATTCATTTGCAATCGCACAATCTCACTCAGGGTTTTTTTTGGGATACGATAGAATGACAAATAGTATATAGGAAGAGAAGAAAGCACCGAGTTGATCAATGTGACTCTGCCCCCCCATCGAGATCTTCTTGTCGCCCCATTTCCTTAGACGATTCTTGATTTTCTCCGTGATTGCAGCCCATTCTGATGCCCGTTTATGATTGATTCCTACTCTCATCCCCAGGTACGAAAATGGCATCGAGCCCACTGCACATCCTAGCAAATCTGCTATATTCTGAATGGTTGTTTGTGCCACATTCACCCCCATAATCGAACACTTCTCGTAATTAATTTTAAGACCCGACATCAACTCCATATTCTTGAGGATCCGTTTCATGACTCTTGCATTTTCAGGGCTTGCTTCCCCCATCAAAATCGTGTCGTCAACATATTGTAAATGAGATATTTTTACCTTATTAAGCCCCACCTCTGCTGGTTTAAAGCTGCCTCTGTCCGTAGCCCTTTGGAGTAAAATACTTAGCCCTTATGCAGCAATCAGAAACAAAAATGGGGATAACGGGTCTCCCTGTCTTAGACCCCTCTCAAGGTTAAATAATCCCGACGGGCTTCCATTCACTAGTACCGTGGCTGAGGCGGTTGTGACGCACTCCATGATCCACTTTCTCCACTTGGGGTGAAAATTAAACCGTGTCATCATTATCCGTAGATAATTCCAGTCCACCGAGTCATAGGCCTTAGCGAAGTCTATCTTGAAGAACATCCTCTCCATCCGACTTCTCCTTGCTTCATCTATAACCTCATTAAGTACAGCCACACTATCCAAGATGAATCTTCCCCCCATGAAAGCACTTTGCGTGTCTGATATGATTGATTCGAGCACCGTCCTCAGTCTTCTTGCCAGTACTTTGGATAGTAATTTGTAGGTACTACCCACTAACGATATGGGTCTAAAGTCCTTTAGCTCACTACAAGCCTCCTTCTTGGGGATCAATACTATATATGTCGAATTAGAGCCTCTTGATAGCCTGCCATTTTGATGGAACTCGTTCATCATTCTTGTTACATCCTGTTCTATCGACCCCCCAGTTTGCTTTCAAGAATCCGAAATTGAAGCCGTCCGGACCGGGGCTTTTATTGTTATCACATTCCTTCAGCGCTTCCTGAATTTCTTCGGGCGAGAAAGGGGCAATAAGATACTCATTTTCTGCTTTGGATATTTTTCTGTCTGCAAAGCCCTCCGCCGGATACGGTCTGACTTGGGTGTCTTTTTTGAAGTGTTGTTTAAAGTACTCCAATACCCCATTTTTCACGTCCCTCACCTCCTCTTGCCATTCCCCCTGTATATTCAATCCAAGAATTTCATTTCTTTTCCGTCTCCTGTTTACTTGATTGTGATAAAATCTGGAATTACAGTCCCCTTCTTTCAGCCATTGACATCTTGCCTTCTGATACCTGAGGTTGTTCCTTCTTTTAAGGTCCCGTAGTAGCAGGGCTGTTCTCCTGTTCCTTTCAATCACTTCCTCCTCTTCTAGTCTGAAGACTTCGTCCATCATATCCAGTCTACCTATTTCCTCTTTGTGGCCTTCGATCTTTTCCTCCAGATGACCAAATACTTGTTTGTTCCATACCTTTAGATCCGTTTTAAGATATTTCAACTTTTCCTTTAAGACGAAGCTGCCCCATCCCTGGACTTCATAATTTCTCCATTTCTCCGAGACGAAGTTTTTTAGTTCCGGGTGTGATAGCCAAGCATTTAGACATCTAAACGGTTTGTATCCCCAATCCTTAACCTTGATGCTTAGCATTAGTGGGCAGTGGTCAGATATTGATCGTCTTAGGCCTTTTAGGTTCAAGCTTGGCCATCGATCCAACCAGTGTTGATTCACCATGCATCTATCCAACCTGTTCTTGCACTTGTCGTCTGCCTTGTACCATGTAAAGTTTCGACCATGTAGAGGAAGGTCCAATAAGTTAGTGTCGCTGATGAAAGAGTTGAAGGCTCTTACATCTCTTCGGTCCGTGCCTGTTCCCGTACCCTCCCTCTCCGCTTCACTTCTTACTGAATTAAAATCCCCTACCACACAGATACAGCTTGACTGGTACTGTTCTACCACTGTCCGGATTCTGTCCCAAAGCTCCATCTTCTCAGGGAGTGAGCAGGGTGCATAGATATTTACGATCACACATTGCACTCTCCCCGGGCCCCAAAACCCATTTGTCACCACCGCCCCGGTCATCTGTACCGCACTCGAGACCTCGAACACATCTGGGTTCCAGATAGACACTATTCCTCCTGACCTACCCGCCGCCGGTAAGTCCAGCCAATCCATTCTGTCGCTTCCCCAGAGGCTACGGCATAGACCCTGCTCTATCTGCTCCACTTTTGTTTCCTGTAAGCAACACATCTCCACACCTTGATTTTTGACAAGACTCCTCACCTCATCTTTCTTGATATTGTTCCCCAAGCCCCTTACATTCAGAGAGAGTATCTTCATTTATCACCTCTGTCTACTCCTTTTCCCTTCCCAGCATTTTCAGCCTTACTATTCTCTAATCTCGCAAAGTTGTCAAGAATTACCTTATCCGTTGCCTGTGTCGTCAGACCCAGGTCCCTCCCCAAATTCCAGGTTTGTTCTGCTTCCGCCAACTCCTCTGCCTTTTTCATCTGTGGTGGTATTTTCTTCTTTTTTTTCAAGTAAGCTTTCGATTTCTTTTTGCTCTCCTGGGGCTTCTCCTCCGATTCAAGCTCGCTGGTGAATTTCCCCCAGTTTTCAATCTCCAGCCTTCTCATTTCTTGCTTGTTTATGGGTTTCTTTTTTGCAGGGCGTTTTCTCGGTGAATAGGTTGGGGTGGGTTGTGGGTTGTTTTCTGTGTGAAGGTCTCTTGGGTCCGGCTGTGGAGGGGGATTGATTGTGGTGGCGCCTGGGATCGGGATGGGGGTACAAGGAAGATTAGGGATTTTGGGGTCAGGACGGGGGTCATTTCGGGGTGGAGGCGGTGAATGGGTGGGTCCAGGCTTGATTGGGTTCGGGTCAGGAGTTAAGTTGGGTTCAGCAAGTGTACAAAACGGGTTGTAGGGTCCTTCGGGCTCAAAGGAAGGTGCTTGATCATCTGGGCTTGGGAGAGGCCCAATAGTTGATTCAATAGTGAAAGGGTCGGATTGTTTAATGGGCTCGGCCTCAGGGGGTGGTATTATTGTATTTTCATCAGGCCCATTCGCTGCACGGGTGTACTCAGACCTGGGGTCCAAATTTAAATTATCCTCGGGCCCCACCACATTTAATTCTGGCACCGCCTGATTTCTCGAAGGTTGCAATTGTACTTTGCCCGATGGTACGCCATCCGACATTCCTTCTAGGGCATTGGGGCATGTAATTATACTGCCGCCTGTTGCACTCGGTTCGAGATGTCCGGTGGATTGCAGGTCAGAGTTATCGCTCGACCAAAGAGAGTCGTTTTCCTCATCTGAATCCGGGTTAACCAAGGAGTCCTCTATCAGACTCTCTAGCTCTTCAATAACCCTGCATGAGAATTCTTCATCATCTATTAAAAGAGGTATGAACTGGTTTACCTCTTTTAGGTAGGAAACTGAAATCAGAACTCTAGCAAAGTCCAATCTTGTCTTAGACATCGTCGCATGATCCACCTTCACGAAAGAGCCTACCCTGGTACATGCACTCTCAAAAAATCTGGGATTCTATGCATTCAGCGGTACGCCGAACCACCGGGTCCATGTTAAACATTTAAGGCCAACATCCTTCGGTCTCCATCGTCTGAACCAATCAAACCAATGATTCAACCAATCTAACATATGCTCCACGATCTCATCCGTAGGCCTACCAGATATGTTATGAATTAGGATAACATCGTTCCCCAGGGTTCTTAGCTTGAGTAGGTTGCCACACTCCTGTTGAAGTTCCTCGCCGTATTCCGCCCATGTGAACCCCAGTTTGAGTGTCGCGGTGAGGCAATCATTGAGCCACTCAGTCTCCGAGGGGATGGATTGGAACGTGAATCTGTTTCCGGATATGGGTGTTACCTTCTTCAGTGGATCCATTGGCTTTGCTTCCACATAGGAAAGGGGAGGGGCAAATCTTATCCCCATTGTTTTCTCTGCGTAGGAGCTATTCGGGACCCTCATGTTCGTGGGGGACCTAAGTAGGTGTGATTCTACCTGCCTCCTGGGGGCAGCTTCGCCCCTGCCATGTCTATCGAATCTAGGCAGAAATGCCTAAACTTTATAACTCCCGATCCATACATTATTCAGCCTCTCGAGTGTTTTCTCCACATCTATGTCTTCCGCAAATCTGACGAAACCAAAGGGTTTCCCGCTTTTGTCTAGCTTCGCCGGCCTGAACAAGTCTACCACTCTCCCAACCTTGCTGAAGCTAAAGAGTAAGCTCTCATGATTACAGTCTGCCGGAAAGTTCCTAAACAAGAAGGAAATCGTTCTTGTATTCCTGAGGCCAACAAGTTTTTCCTTCCAAGGGGCATAGCCATTAGACTTCTCCCGGTACCTTGTCTCCTCTACCTGTCTTCTATCGAACCTATTGGGCTGTCTACAGGGTTTCGGGTAACTAGGGTGTGGATGATTTGGCTGCCTCACCGAAAAACGCTCGGAAAAGGGACGGGTGTTCCTATGGCTAACTCTCACCCACTCTCCTTCCCCACTCTCTCTCACCGGCTCACTCTCTCTCATTTTTTTTTACTTTTTGAGCCTAGAGATGTGTAGCTGATTGATTTTGTTTTATTAACACATGCTTAAGGATAATTGATTACGGAATAAATTAATTAATTAAAATTGTATTTTCTCTTATATAGTCATAAAGTCTTTTTATAGTACTGTTTAATCATTAATTATCTTTGCTGTAAAGGTGATTTATTTTATACTCCGTAGAAGTATAGAACCACCTTTTCTTATTAAAAAGCCACGTGCAAATCCAATTAATGGCTATAATTTGCTAATGTGTATTGATAAATAAAATGTTAAAGAATATGTATAATTTCAGTTATAGATTATTTTCGTAATTAACATTCAAGAGAAGTTAAAATAATGTTAATTAATAGATTAAGGATGCAATGAGACATTTAATTAATAGTATATTTAACGAAGATATACACGTGTGAGTTGTGACTTCACATTTTGATTTAATTGGCCCATCACATTGAATCATTAATCCGCCTTTGCTTGTAATCATGATCTGCTTTTAATCATATCTAGGCAAATTATAAGATACAACGCATGTAACCAACCCCCTTTTTTTTGTTGACATTTGTGACAACTTAAATTTTTTATTACAGGCTTTATATGATTTAATGTATGACATTTTACTAGAACATATCGGTATACATTTTCATCTAATTTATAGGCAAATTAAACATTTTGCTAATTACTGTACGTAGTTTTTCTTAAAGAGATGATATAAGTCGAATATAATATAATTTCTTTACAAAACCTTTTAAATTCCCTATCAAATATTCATTATATATATATAACATATTCTATCAACATTTTAATTATGTCAATATGTGTCAACGATTGAGGATAAACTGAACTATGTGCATCATGCAATTCAAGTGCATTTTTAACTTTTAAGTGATACGGAGTATTAGTTATTTTATTAAAATATATCCATTGATTAGTATTATTCGTTTTAACAAACATATTAAGCCATATATTTTTTTGTGAGAGAGTGTAAATGTAACTCATTAAATTCTAATGAAAAATCTCTGATTCAATAACTAGACGTACAAATAGTGGTCCGACATTGTCTGAATGAATTTCGGTGCATGTGCTCTCATTTTAAATTACACTCTAAAGTTGTCAACATAAATTTAAATCCAAGTTGATTTAATTGTATATTTATGTTAGATAACATAAAAATTAATTAATTGCATAGGTACGGTATTGCCAACCCTATATAATATTATTAATATCCATACAAAGAAAAATAAAAAATGAACTGGATATTAAATTGATTAATGGACTTATGGACATAGCCTAATTGTAGCAAACATAATAATACATAGGAAAAAATGAAATTAAATAATGTGTAGAAAATGATATGATATCGCATAATTCACCAACAACGAAACATGCACTGTAGTATATTGACAACAAAAAGGGGCATGAGATTGACCTTGGAGTCCTTCTGACTCAGCTCTGACTGTAATGACGCTGACTCATTGGCTTCTTCTTAACGAGGATGGTATGGAGTCATAGATTACTATAGTTTACCATTTTACCCTCAACAAATGTCTTTTTTTTTTTTTTTTTTGGGTAACAAATGTCGTGTTTGGTTAAATGGGACAATAATTCGATCACTTTCACTATGGGTAGGGACGTCCTCACCAGATCCAACATCCACGTTCGCTAAATCCAGTTTGTGTTCTTGATCTTCTGACACGATTTGATTGAAAAATGATCGACCATGGCCTTGGAAAATAATTAGTTATACATTTAGCTATTTTGATTGATAATTTATTTTGAACACTGAGGAAAACAAAATTTAGTTCATGTTTTCATAATGTTAATTATAATCATTTTTTATCATTCAAACAATATTTAGATGAATAAAAAAATCAGACTCGGTATGTGGTGAATTATTTATTAAATGAAGATAAATCAAGAAAGGTTAAACTAAGGAAATGATACATTAAAGTATTAAACTGTATATTCCATTATGTGTTTCATTATTTTTAAATATGAGCATGTCATTTAATAACTATGTGCCCGGAAATGTAGAGTAAACTTGTTTTTATAGTTTTTATTTTATTTTATTGAACTAATTTTGTGCATTTCATCCAATGTTGGTGTAGATTGTATATCACAATTATTCTATCTTACACCAACACAAAAATGATGCAAAATCAGGAACTAGCGAAATAGTAATAAAAATATATGATTAAAGAACAAGCTAGGTATTAAAAAAAAAAAAAAAAAAAGCTAGCTAGCTAGGTATATTGCAAATAAATCTGAATATTAAATTTAAGAGTGTGCATATTACACAAAAAGTTCATTGAGTAATTTTCAATTAAATTTTAATGCGTGAAAGATGTACCATTCCACCACTGAATTCATTAGAGCAAAAATGACTCGAATTAAATGTATGCGGCATAAAATTATCCAATTGGTTAAATTTAGATTTTGAGTTTCATGCTAAATTTGTACGAATAATCCGCATACATTATTATTCGAGTCAATAGTCCGTGGCTAAAATTAGTACAATAGTCCGTGGCTAAAATTTTCTATTATTCAATCACCGATGCACAATGTTATATAAGAATACATATCCAATTAATACTAACCTCCGTTCCAATTTATTATTTTCAATATTTAAAAATAATAATATTATTCCCATATTTATTTATACCATTCAACTATTATTTATTTATTTAAATTATTATTCATTTTAATTCATAGGTGGATGTACAATACATTATAAAATTAGACTTAATAAAGAAATAGATACATATTTATATTAGATGAATTTTCATTAAGTATAAATTATATAATACGTGAATTTATGAATGTATCTAAATTATGTTTTAAAATAAAGTGAACTGTAATTTTTTTATTTTTTAGCTCCGTCAAATAATATGCATAAGGGCAAAATATATAAGTGTATATGAGTGCAATGGTCAAAATATATATGCCATAACAATGATGGCATCACATACCATGATACATGTCTATGGGATGATGTGCATAGCATAATAGCATGGATGTATGTAGAATGATGGGCCGTAAGCCCGTAACAGGGGTTAATACTTAATACAATAGATTTTTTTCTTTCTATTTTTGTGTTGGTATTATATTAGGTGGTGGAACTTGGAAGTATGTTTGTATGAAACGGGTTTGGGTTCGAGAATCTGCTAGAATATTTAGTACAAGTAAGTTAAATAAGATTAAATTAAATAATATAAGTAATGGTGGGGGGCCGGAGAAAGAAGTGGTGTGATAGTGGGTCCATTCCACATCATTCAGACTTGGAAACACATTTCTTAGGTGTATTTTGTGTATTCTACATTATTTCTATTATCTTTTAGTACTAATTTTAATCATGACTGAGGATTTTGTTCCTATCACCGCTAAATGACAACGGATTAGGTGTATTTTGTGTATTCTACATTATTTCTATTATTTTTTAAGTTAATTATTAATATTAATATAATTTTTAAGAAACTATTATTGCTCAAAAAGCACAATTGATCACAAAAGGAGTATATATCAATTTTTTTTTTTAAAGAGATGTGATTTGATATTCATATTTCATAGATAAAAATAAAATTTCAAAACTAAAATATAAATTATTCTGATTTGAATTATTCTTTTGTAAAACTTCTATTTGTATTTTTTAGGTGTGACACATTACACAATTCAAACAATATTTTCAATATACTAGTCATTCATCACACTATAATATGAGTATTATAAAGACCAGTTCTAAAAAAAAAAAAAAAAAAAAAAATTATAAAGACCACTTAACCATCAGAGCATGCATTTCATTTCACGTTGGATTGACAATTGGTTTGGAAAAAATGAGAATTAGGACATATTAATATAATGGAGAAAAGAGGCACACTCTTTTGTGGTCTCCTTTTCAAAATAAGGCGGCATTAATTATAAGTTTGACGTAAACATAAAAAGACTTGAATTAGACTGAATGAACGATTCGTAACTAGGTAGGGGAAACAATCCCTAGGGTAGTTTAAAAAGTCAAGATAATACTATCTTGGATGTCTCCAAAAGACTGCATTACTATAGTATATTGTATTATCATAGTGTAAAAAACGTAGTTGAACACGCCCTCCATTCCCAACATTTTTATATTTATATTTAGAAGTAGTTGAATTGTTTGAAGGATTAAAAGATAGTACGTGAGAAAACACGAGGGTAAGAATGAATGAATATTCTTGGCACCTTCTTTGACTTTGCTCTCTCTCTCTCTCCTTTTTGGATAACATCAAGAATAGAATAGTCAAGTTCCCGTGTTTCAGATATATGGGGCGCCCACTAACACCAAATTTCAATCTATGCTAATTGCTACAAGTCAAAATAATACCATTTCTAGCTAGCTACCTTCTAAAATACAGTAACTTGTGGGTATGAATTAATTAAGAGTGGTTAAAAGATAAGTGTCAATCTTTGGGCCATGTTCGATTACATAAGATTAGTAATATCACTAACCCCATACTAGCTAATACAAACGATGAAAGCCCATGGATTGATACAAATAAGATTATATATAGTTTATATGAAGAGGTTTCCTAATTAGTGAAGAATGTAGGGGTGTGTTTGGTTTGAGATTGGCCCATCCGGATTTGGATGGGCCATCCCCATCCCATCCCTCTCCATTCAAATACCCATCTCAATACCCATTCACCCCTATAATACACCTATATACCTATTTTTATACAATTACATCATCATATTTTTTTATTAATTACTCATTCTCTCTCCTACTTTTTCTTCCATACATTTATTTTCTCTCCTACTTTTCTTTCACACATTTATTCTCTCTCCTACTTTTCTTCCACACATTTATTTTTTTTCCTACTTTTCTTCCTTACACTAATTACTCTACTAACTAACAATAATAAAATAATACAACATCACTATTGATTTGACATAAAATTCTCTATCCACACCTATTTTTCAATCTCTATCCAAACACAATTTTTATTCAATTAATATTCATGGATTACCCCATCCACATTTTTCCAATCTCCATCCCCATTCCATCCACCACAATCCCTAACCAAACAGCGCCTAAAGGTCTACTCTATATTTCACAAGTTCAAATTCTACTGCAAATACTTTTTGGGCAAACATTCATACACGATTTGCTTAGAATAGTCTATATCTCTGGCATAGTCGTGTGATTTACCCAATATAATAATATTGCACGAAAACCTAGTTTACTAAATATAGTGTTGCAAAATATTCTGACGGAAATTAAAAAATAAATCCAGTTTTGTCCCAAACTAAAAAAATATCGTACTTACGTATTTCATGGGAGCTCTGTATAAATATGCTAAAAATATCATAAAGACTGTGTAATTTATTAGGGCACAAAAGAAAATAGAACTAACAAATCTGACACTTGAAAATTAGATCAACTTTGTTTAATTTGGTGTTTCACTATAATAAATATTTAATAAGTGTCATTTCCATGGTTAACATGACACATGTTAATAAATTAAATAATGAAATACAAATTAAATACTAAAATTAATACATGTAATCTCATACTCACGATAATACCCCGGATTACATACTCACGATAATACCCCGTCAGTCTAACTGTCTAAGGGGACAAAAGTAATTTTTTAAAAGTCAAAATTGAAGATCACTTGCAAAATTCAAATTGGAAACACCCTCTAAAAGAAGAATGGGCTGGGCCAAAATTGGATTAGGCTTTTTTCCGAGGGTTGGGATATATACCCCTCCAGCTTTGTTAGATACACTCCCCCGATACATATACTCCCATTAAAGTACATCTGAGATAGATGCACTCCCTCCAAATTGTCTATTATACCCATTTATCTTAAAAATTTGTATGATAAATGCACACTCCTCATAAAAACCCTAATTTCCTCATTTCTTCCCCCAACATTCCTCATTTCTTCTCTCCTTCCCTCTCATTTCTCCAATCGTCGCCGCCGCCTCCAGCGCCGCCTGCCTCTTTTTTTTTTTTTTCTTTTTCATTTCTACAACCAGCGGCGGCGGCGCCCCCTCGCCCAGCTCCGTCGCCGCCTCCTCCTCCATCGACCCAAACCGTTGTATCCACCTTCTCCCCCGACTCCTCCTCCCTCCGTCGCCGCGCTGAAACAGGTACTTTTTTTTTTTTCATTTCTGCAAGTGGCGGCGCCGCCCCTCTCGCCTAGCGGCGCCGCCGCCTCCTCCCCACCGCCCTCTTCTCTCCCCAATTGTCTTCCCCACGGTAAGCCTCCGCATAATGTTTTTCCCTTTTTTTCCCCATTTTCTTTCTTTCTTTCTTTTTTTTTTTTTTTAAATTTTGGACAAAAAATATCGACCAAAAAAATTATGGTCGACAACAATTTGTCGACTATAATGTTTTTGGTCGACATTTCTTGTCCAAAATTAATTTTTTTAATTTTATCTATACAATGTTGTCGACGAGGGAGTTTTTCGTCGACTATAATTAGTCGACGATATATTCTACGGTCGACCAACCAGTGTCGATCGACACTGATTGGTCGAAAAAAACTACTTTTTTTCAGTTTTCTGAATTTATTTTGAATGGGTGACGCCGGAGGTTGTGGCGGCAGTGGAGGCGGAGGCTGTCGGAAAGTTGCGGCGGCGGTTGCAAAATTAAGGTTAGGGTTTTGTATAAAATTAGGTTTAGTGTTTTAAGTAAGGAGGTGTATGTATCTATAAAATTTTACCAATTTTACTAAAAGGGCAAATATAGTATTTTACATACATATTTAATTAATAAAATGAAAAGAGGAGTGTATCTAACAAAGTTGGAGGGGTATATCCCTCAACCCTTTTTCCCAGTACATTCGTATCCCAGACTTTTTAGGCTCTACTATAGAACCCACTTCAGCATTTGGGCTGTAAGGCTATACGAAGGGCACGGTTATTCTCACTCACAGTTTTAATTTGAACACCGAAGAGGACACCCCACGAAAAAACCCAAAATACTCCTTTTCCTTACCTCCACGGCTCCACCCACTCCAATTCTTTTTTTTTTTTTCCGAATATTATTGTTGTATACGTGTATATATATATATATTTTTTAATATTGTCATCTCGTTCATATATTTTTTCGAACATTGTCAATTGTCATGTTGTTCACATATTTTTTTTCGAACATTGACATGCTTTTCATACTCCATTTGTCCAATTTTATAATTCTCAATTTCCTTTTTTTGTTTGTCTAATTTTATAATTTTTCTTTTCTAAAAAAAATATTACTCTTACTCACTACTATCTTCCGCTCAAACCTTTTCTTTTTACTTAAACAATCAATTTTACTTAAAACCATTGTCCAACCCAAATGAAAATTATAAAATTAGACAGAGGGAGTATATATTTTTCAATCATTGTTATGTTTCTTTATGTATTTCTTCCAAACATTAGTTCGATTTTTTTTTTTTCGAAATATCATCATCTTCTCAAACAACGAGTTTCAAAAATTTTAGTATATGTCCGAAAATTATTTTTGAAATATGTCCAGTTTTTCAACAAATCAGAGCCTAAATATTCAAATTTCTTAAAAAAAAAAAGTGTCAAACAATTTAGGATATCACATTTGCACTATCCATTCATATTATTTAAATAAACTACTATAAAATGGGATAAGTGTACTTATCATAGTATTTTTTTTAAAAACAAAATTAGTTAACAGAACTTACATTTTATCCTCACTAATTTGTAAAAAAACAACTTTGGATGGGTGTCCTAATTAAATTGGTGAGTGCTAATTGGCCTATACGAAATTCAATTATTATTGTAAATCTAATTGGGTCTGACTATTTAAACCCCCATTTACCACGATGCACTCCCCCACTCCATTTAATAATATAATAATAATATAAAAAACCTAAAATACTCTTTCAATAAATTGCACTACTAAATATATTCTCATTACTATACCCTACGTTCAACTTTAAAACCTTAATTGTTGCAGTTACCACCGCTTCTCGTGACCACCAAATTAAAAAAAATAGAAATGCCAAGAAAATACTTAGAAAAATCACAATATTTTTTACAAAATTCGATCAACCAGTGTCGATCAAATACACCCTCGTCGACAATAATTTATCGACGAAAGTATATATGGTCGACACTTGTTGGTCGAAAAAATATATATAAAAAAATTTCGAGCACTTTAGGTCGACCAAATACACTCTCGTCGACAACAATTTGTCGACGAAAATGTATAGCTAGGGTCGACCTATAATTATCGAAATTAAAAAAAAAGAAAAAAAAAACTTGGGAAGGCCGTCGGTGGAGCTACCATCGTCTGGATCGGGTTTGGGAGGGCGACGTCTTGCGTGGGAAGGCCGACGGTGGCGTATTGGGTGGGGGCGAGTGGGTTGGTGGAGGTGGGGGTCACGGAAAAAATTGCACAAAAAATGGAAAAAAAAAAAGAAGAAGAGGGGGAGGGAGAGAAGAGAGAGAGGGAGGGGCGGCGGCCAATGGGTAAGGGCGGTTTTTTTTTTTTTTTTAAGAGAAGAGGAGGGGATGGGGAGCGGTGGCGGCAGCGGAAGGAGGGGCCGTGCCGGTGAAGAGAGGGAGTGGGCTGCAGCGGCAGGGGGCGGCTGCTCGTAAGGGTTTAGGGTTATATGGAAGAGATGAGAGTTATAAATTAGTATTTGGGAGAGTGTTGTTAGTAAATGAGTAATTAATAAAGAAAAGAGACAAGAATATTTGTTACAATTAAAGTGGGTGCATCTATTTTGGACAAATTTTAGGTGGGGTGCATTAATTGGGAGTATGCATCCATCGTAAATGAACCCAATCTAAATATATATGTGAAATCGGTAAGGCGTAGGGTATATACCCCTCCACCTTTGTTTAATGCACTTCCCTTCAAATTTTTTATTTAAATATTTATACAAAATACCTATTTTATCCTTTAAGTAAACCCTAAATACTAATACTAACTATAATTCTAACCATAACTCTAATTGGAGATGAAGAAGCTACTGCCCCCGCCGCCGCCTCAACTTCGGCAGGTTGTCGTCGCCCAAACTCCGACAACCACTGGTCCACCACCAACCCAAATAAAATTAGAAGTTAAAAAAAAAAAAAAAAACTTAGAATTTAAATAAAGAAAAACTTTTTTTCGATTAATTAGAGTCGACCAAAAACATTACCGTTTTGTCGACCAAAAACATTACCGTCGACACTGGTTTGTCGACCAAAATAAAAAAAAAAGTGAAATTTTCGTCAATAATGAATCGACCAAAAACACTGTTGTCGATGAGAGTGTTTTTGGTCGATTCATTATTGACGAAAAAAAAACCTGCGTATTAATTTTGGTCGATTCATTAATGCCGATTGTACGACAGAGGCTAGGCGACGGGGCTTGAGGAATACGGGGCGACGACAGGCGATCGAGGCTATACGACGGAGGCTAAGCGAAGATCGGGGCGGCGACTTGAGAAAGACGGGCTGCGTCGTGAGGCGGCTCTTTGCGGTGGTCGGTGACAGCGTTAAGGTAGATGACGACGACGACTAATTTTGAGGAAGATGAAGAGTGTGAGAGAAAGAATGAAATGATGAAGAAGAAAAATGAAAAAATTAGAGTTTTTGTGGGGGAGTGTATCTATCTTGTATTTTATTTAAAGGGCAAAATAGGTATTTTACATAAATATTTAATTAAAAAATGGAGGAGGAGTGCATTAAATAAAGTTGGAGGGGTATATACCCCACGCCAATCGGTAATACATTCCAAGATTTGGCCCCCTAATCCAATCCCGGTGGGCTTCATAGGGTTAGTCCAAAATATCACCGGTTAAATTCATTCAACAATAAGTTAAATTAACTTTTTTTTTTAATTTACGCAAAGTTAAATTAATTATTACTAGATCTTTATAAAAAAAATGTTTACGTTTTTTTTAAAGGATATGTTTACGCTCAAATTAGGAATAATGTTGTAGGATCTATAGACATCGCACCTTGGATTCGATTAGACCCGTTTTATTTTATTACGTATTAGGAAAAAGGTATAAAATTGACCTTTTTTTTAGTACAAATAAAATTTTCACCTTTTAAAATAGAATAAATATGCCACCCCACCCATCTTTTAAAATAGAACAAGTATGCTTTCCAACTAATGAAATAGAACAATCCATCAAAAAAAAAAAAAAAAAAAAACAAAAAACTAATGAAATAGAACAAATATGCCTCTAATTATTGAAATAGAACAAATATAGGCTCCAACCAATATAACAATATTCTCTCAATTTCATATTTTATTAGTTGGATTACATTTATTTTTTTTTTTTTTAAAGATGGAGGACTTATTTGTACATTTTTATAGTTGAGGATATGTACATTTTTCCTACATATTATTCCAAATTTTCGATATTTAAAATTATATAATCTTACCCATTCCAAACGAGATGTATTGGGTCACAGTCAGTCTACGGTAATGTTTGTATGGAAAACTAACACTTCATATTTATAAAAAAAAATTAAGTTAATGTGAAAATTATGGCATAAAAAAGGGGATAAGCACTGCAATTAAAATAAAATTAGTACTATAACACACAAAATTGAAATGACAAAGATAGTTTGAGTAGGGATAGTAGAACTACTCCAACACGTAAGATTTTTTAATCGTGTTCATGAATGAACGGCTAACATTTGCAGGAAATCCCTCCAAATTTCCACCAAAATCCAGATCAATCGATTACTGAAAATGACTGAAATTTAAGAAAATGGCGATTTCAATCTTTAAAAAATCTACACCCTTGTGCTATCAGAATTCAGAACTCTCCAGAGCTCCCTTAACAATGCTTGTGTACGCAGTTGACGATTCTCCCACTTTCCTCATCTTCTACTGTCTCATCTTCTTAATCTTTTCCCTCCTTCTCTTCCGATTAGTCGTCGTTTTCATCTTCCTCTTCTTCGTTTTTCTCCTCTGCTCCGACCTTGCTCATCTCCTATTTTCTCCTTAAATTCCTCTCAAAATACTCGTACTTACATTTAATACCTCCCAATATTTATTTTTATTTTGGGTATAATTCTTGACACGTCCCATAAAACTCATACTCCCTCCGTCCGGAGGAACTTGCACCTTTTGACTTGACTGGCACACATTTTAAGAAATGTGTAAGTGGGTAATGATGGATGTTTTGAGGGGTAGTTTTGTAAATTTTTATGAATAAAGTAAAGTAAAAAGTAGGTTGAGTGTGAAAAAGTAATGACATAATATGGGTAAATATGAGTATATTTCAAAGGTGAAGTTGTGAATATATTTCCTTTTATGGCTTTTATGGGGTGTGCAAATTGGTATGGGACATCCATATATGGAAAGTGTGCAAGGGATGTGGGACGGAGCATATATGGAAAGTGTGCAAGGGATGTGGGACGGAGGGAGTATAAGTTTTTTACGTGTGATCATGGGTCTCTGTGGCCTTTTCACAAACATCACATAGGCACAATGTAAAAAAATCAATTTACTGAAAAGCAGGTACATTTTTTGCGCAATGTACCGTGTAATTATATCATAGTATGCAATTGTATAATCTTGGTGATGTTTGATGCAGGTGTGGCTGGCCTTGTTTCATTATCCGGGGACCACGTGTGAGCGTAGACCAACTGTTTGATCAAATGCATCATTTTTATAACCAAGGCATGGATTAAATCAATACATAAGCTAGTATTTTGTTGCCTTTTTTTATATCTTGTTAACCATATCACATATTGAGGATGATCCCATGTAAATATATATGTGTGTGTATAGAGTTTGTAGCTCTGCTTTTTAGTAGTTAAGGTTACATTCTTGTTTTATATGCTTCTATCAGTCTAAATTGCCACGGCTAATTTCATACTTCCACAATTATCAATAGGCCTTTTTCATAGGAAGTTTGAATTGCTAAGATAGTAAATCATAGCAGTTTCTGAAACCATGGTTCTTTTTCTATAGATTCACTTCCATAATATTGGTGCTGAGAATACTGATCTAGCTATATCTTTATCCTGTTGTAAAAGTTAAAAAAATTGGTCTATGCTAACCATAAAACTCGTTGATTCTTTGATCAATTGGAAATCAAGCATAGTAACGGATGTCCTGCACAGTCTTCAGATTACTATTACAGTGTAGTTCCATTTCTGGGGATGCTTTAAAATATAGGACCACTCTATAGAGCTTTCTTAATGCATCAAAAAAGCAGTGAGATAGGGTTGGCAATACATGTTAGATATATGTGGTTCTGTCACTTAAGCTTCTCAGTTTATTAAACGTTGCCTTTTATAGGTGAAGAACTAAAGGAATCCGAGTAAATACAATTACACCTTTAACTGAATATGTGTGAAATAATAAAATGCCATGTCACCTTAAAAGCACATTTAGGTCCCTATCTTGCATGAATGCTTATGTTATGCCTTTTTAATTCACACATCATTTTCTTTCGACTTTTACTATTATATAATAGTAATTATCCTCCATTTATGGTTGACAGTTATATAATGGGGGTGAAAGTGATGTATCATTGGTTTTCCTGTACCTTTACACATGAATTCAGCTTGCATATATCTGTCAGGACCAGATCATTTGTTCCCTCCACTACTGGTTTATAAGTTTCGTCTTTGCAGCTAGTTTATTCATCATTTTTCCAACGTCTCGTTTTTTGAAGATGAAAGGCATCCCGGTGATTCTAAGTCTTCTGAGGAAAATGCATAGCAAATTCCTCTCATCGTCAATTCAGTATGACGATGAAGAAGATGGGACAACTAGCTTGCCAGAAGATGTAAAGGAGGGGCATTTTGTGGTCCATACAGTTGATGACGGTGAGCTGAGGCGGTTTGTTGTAGATTTAAGTTACTTAACTGACCCTAGATTTCTGGGGCTGTTAGAGAAAGCAGAGAAAGAATTTGGTTTTGAACAGATGGGCATTCTTGTAATTCCATGCACATACAGTGACCTTCAGTCAGTTGTTGGAAGAAAGGAATAAGCTTGTTTCATGTAGGTAAGTTGGATTAGTAGTTTGTCTCAAGATTCTTGTTGTATTTGTTGTTATACAACTCCTCTATGTGTGTATTATCTACATGCTCAAACATATTTGTATTTAGCAGCAGGGCTCTGAATATTACATATAAAAACAAAGGGTTCTTTATATCCGTACAGAGAAGCATCGAATGCTTATTTGTATGTTGTCTTGCTGAAAAATAAATATACCATCATTTATAATGCTTGTAGTTTTATTTTTTAAAGGATTTGATTTCTACTTTACTAATTCACTAGTATAAAACACATATACTCCGTATTTTTCTTTCTGCATCTGTTAAAATAACTTTGGTTTAGGTTAATGACACCGGGTATTTATGTGCTTGTGTATTCTGTTATACCCAAAAAAATTCAAGTATAAATTTATAGTATGTTTTTTTCATTAATGGGATATCATATAATTAATGCAAAGTTTTACATAGATAATTTAATTAGTACTCTGTATTAGTCATTTGATTTGGGATGACAATGAGCCGGGTCGGACCGGTACCTAGATACCCGCCTCCGTTCATGAACGGGATGGGGGCGGGGATTCATTAATTTTTATTTTTTTTTATTAAAATAATAAATATTTTAAAAAAATAGTATAACATAGAATTTAAATTTGTATTAAAAATATCATATTATATTGACTAAAAAAATATGGGTTGGTCTGCTATGCACTCGAATACATGTTATACACTCTAGTCCATGTTCAGTTTTACTGACTTACACTTTTTGGTAAATGGTGTTGCACTTTTGAATTAGTATTAAACTGTATAATAATATTTTAAGTAATAATTGAAAAGTGCAACACCATTAACCAAAAAGTGTAAATCAGTAAAACTGAAAAGTGTAACATGGACTAGGGTGCATGCACTCGAGTGCATACTAGACTTTACCAAAAAATATATATGAAGTTGAATTATTGTTATTATATATATTAATAAACATGCAAAATATAAAAATATTAATTGTGGGTTTGGAGCACGGGGTGAGACGTGAGAGTGATACCCAGATCCATCCAATTTCATTGCGCGTCTAGGGTAGGGTGGGGCGGACCAAATGGCACGGGGCGGGTATTGTTATCCCTATATAATTGATAGTTCTATATTAATTGTATGTTAAAACTCAACAATTAAATCCTTTGAAAATGAGAAATCTTGATACTTCTTTTTCTTGTCAGTACTTTGGATTTTTTTTTTTTTTTTTTTTGAGAAAGTCTGTACTTTGAGTTAAACTTTGATCTAAGACAATATAAATTAATATTAGATGTAAAACGTAAGACGAATATATATCTAAAAACAATATATTTATATGATTTAAAAGATTACAGGTTTATTGCACAATTTTTGTAATTATTGGTTGTTGGGATTTTCAAACAAACAAAGTTCACACAGATTGTCACAAGATCAAGTGTTTCTCGATCGAGTTAGAAAAGGTGCTAAAAAATTCGATTGTCAATGCTACTACCAAGAATACAATACTTGTTTCCTGATCTTCATTTCTAAAGTTAAACGTGCTTAGTTTGGAAAGACTATACATGCGTAGCCTCATTCCACCCAATAACTAGGTAGTAATAGATCACGAGGAATTCCTGGTTAGGGTTGTAAACGAATCAAATAATTTTAGTCGATTCGGTATTCGTATTCGAATTTTGATATTAGTATTCGAAATTTTATGATTCGAATTCGAGTTCAAATACTTTTTTTGATTCGATTAATAAACGAATACAAATACAAATTCATGATATTCGATTCGATATTCGTAAGTATTCGATTAAATATATATATATATATATATTTATATTATATATAATATAGTATTTATTTATTTTAAATACAATAAATAATATTTTATTAATTTTAGTACAAAATAAAAGGAGATTGTATTTGTTTATCTTGGATTTTACGGTTTAGAGCCCCAAGAACTGAGCTTTTAAATGCGCTTTTGGGCTTTGAGCAAGTTAGGCAAGGCCCATCCAAAACCCTAATGTTTTCTCCCAATATTCAATCCACGATTCCACAATTCCTCCTACCACCACCCCCTCTCTCATTTCCTCCCTATTTCGCCGTTACATACCAATTCTAATTACTCTGAGTCTCTGTTTTTGCCGCCCACGTCCTCACTGTTTTTGCCGCCCCGTCCTCACTGTTTTCGCCACTCCATTTTCTCTATTTCGCCGCCCCCTTCTTTTCTGTTTCGCCGCCCCCATCCTCACTGTTTCGCCGCGCCCCCATCCTGTAGCGTGGAGTCAATAGTCGGCATAGGCAGTGTGAAGTCGAGACTCGAGAGTGGGTACAACAACAATGTTTTGAATCAAATACTTTTTATTCGAATCGAATAGTTTCTGATCGAATTTGAATAGAAAACTCGAAAAATATTGTTTAAATATTCTCTAAAAAATAAACGAATCGAATACTATCGAAAAATCATTCGAATCGAATATCGAATCGAATTTATTATTCGAAAAATAAACGAATACGAATACGAATATTCGAATACTTTAACGAATCGAATCAAATATAGTGGTATTCGCTTCGATTCGTTTACACCCCTATTCCTGGTTTCCAATTGAACAATTCTAAAGCTGATCGAAGAAAACGCACACATATATTGTTAGAACGCATTTGAGTCACAATAATGATCTGTTTACGGAGCAGATTATAAACATACCCGACTCTAAATACCAACTGATATAGTAAAAACGTATAACAACTATAATATTATTTGTGAATACGCGGATCATAAGAATGCCAAATTGCCAATGACTCGGACTCGGCATAAGTGAAAAAAAGTGCATCAATTATTTGTGATTTTTTTAACATACAAAAAGATACTATAGTAACACAATAAAATCATTTTAATTCAAAATTTCAATTTTTAACTCGACTCTAATAAACATGACAATGCATGGTATACTAACATATATGTCATTTTAATAATACTTGATTTTTCATATATACTAAAATATACAAATATTGGCGTTGAAAACATCAACCACATTATATATAACTATATATTAATTCGTCACTACTCACACCCATATATATTGCTCCAAACACACTCCATTAATTTTAAAATAAAAATAAATATGCATGAAATAACAATGAAACCTCTTTTAAATTTCAATTAGACACTGTTTGACTCATTTCAATCGTACATTAAACATTTTATTGACCGAAGTGACTATAAAATAAGCATTATGTTCAATCGAAGTAGTCGTACATTAAACGAGGGGGGACCGGCGTTCACCCCCAACCGCAAGCATATATGTGACTGTGTCCAGATGGTCCCTTCCCTTAAGATTGGTAACCGGTACTAGTTATTGCCACTTATAAATATGTGCGTTCCAGGCCCCGTGTCGGTGTGGCGATGGTCAAACTATGCCTTAAAAAAAATCTTACTCCATTTTTCATGAATCACACTGGCACACATTCTCATTTATGCTCGAATATTAACTAGATTGTTCAACGGTATCAGAGTCGTGTCATTTTATTTATCTACACCTATTTTTTATTTTTTTGCCTATTATATATGGTTAAACAAAAAGTTTCGAATTGTGTGTTGTTCAATTACCATTTTTGGTTCATTTGACTGGTCAATCGCGAAAGATGCTTTACCTAATTATCTCACTTAGATTTTCCCTTTAAAATTTTACTTGGGCCAGTTTGTTGGCTTAATTTTTTTGGATCCTGTTGATTTCTTAAAGACTTTATGTTCAAGCCCTCTTGGCAAGCTATTTCTGTTTCGTAATGTTTGGGTTTTGTCCATTTTTGTTTTGTTTTGCTTTGCTTTGTCATTTATGTAATTGTTGAGAAAAGGGGTTCACCGTTTATGTAAAAGACACACCGGAAGAGGTCCCGGTGTGAGGACTCCGACACACAAGTCAATTTTCATATAATTTTTCAGCGATTTTATAAGCATTTATGATATAAAAAAGAGGAGAAAGTAGAAAAGAGAGTATGTCATTAGAGTAGAAGATGATCTTTACCTAAAAAAAAATGATGAGTTTTATAGTACTCCCTCTATCCACCAAATGTAGTCTCATTTGGGTGGGACACGAGCTTTAAAGGAAAAAGTAGATAAAATAGATAAAGTAAGGGTATTATATATGGTATTGTGGGCTCCATTGCGAATAAAGTGATTGTTTGTAAATAAAGTTGGTGACAAATTGAGTAATTAAGTGATGGGTTGAAGGGTGATAGTTTACATAAAGTGTATGAGACTCCATTTCATGGACAAAGAATATGAGTCAAATGAGACTACATTTCATGTACGGAGGAAGTATATTTTTTCATAACTGGGGTAACTTGGTAATTTTGAGTGTTTAGGACATCTTAAAAAGCCAATTAGCCAATTAGGATTTTATTAGATTGAACTTACAATGAGACTTTATTTTGGATCTGAACCGTTTATAATGAAATGGAGTTTCTAATAGGAACATAAATTAAATATTAATTGAGTTAAACTTATTTAGACTAATCTTGCTCAAGAGCAAAGCTACACTCCATCAATTGTGTCCTAAAACTTATTGGGTTGAACCCAATAAAGTTGGGTTTGAAGTGGTGCATATCAACAGCAACTTTACTATTTACATATTAATGGGAATTCATCTCACTAAGTTTGTATTAATTGTTAATACTTTTTTTTTTCTTGTTACTTTGAGCTAGGTTGTGGCTTCTCCTTTTTTTTCCCTTTCATTTAATCAATTATTAAATTATTATTCGATTACACAATTGAAAATAATATGTTTAGGTATTATTTTATTTAGTTTACATAAAATTGAGACTTTAAATATTATACCGAGTATAATATTTTATTAATAATTTTATCTACCCTCAATTTAAAACTTTGAGTCGGCCCCAGCAACACATATGTAATGAGATTTTTTTTTTGTTTATATATATCTTTTGAAGTCTAATTAATTATATGGAGAGGACAATGTCAAAACAAGGAAATGTGGACCATTTACATAATTTGCATCTTTTCTTTTGTGTGTGCTGTACAAGTCAAGGTCCACAACGAAATTCAATACGGATCGTACGCTTTCAATTATCATCAACTTGTTTAATACTATTAATGGCGGTGGGTTATTTCGAATATCTCAAATGATTTAACCACAATTTAGACTAATAGGATCATAACAAATCTGTTTATCTATAAACTTTTCATATCATTTTTTCAACAGAAGTAATAAGAAGCTTGAAAAAATCTTAATGTCCTCTTTTACCTGAAGTTAGACTAAACAAATGTACAAATACCAGATTTTTACATCTATATTTGAACGATCATACAACCCACCACCTCAAGTTCAAAGTATGAATGAGATGATACACAAACCCACCATAGAATTCAACTAAAACATAGGAGTAGTATTTATTTTAAGCCATCATCATATAACCTTCCTTTATAGTATAAATTTAAATACCAAACACAGCATCGTACATTCTTGGATTGGACAGATGATAACATCTTATTTCCGCGTTGAAATTAAATAATAGACCAACAAACACATTCATTAATTGCATCAAACAAACACTGATTAAACACTGCCCAATTCATTCATTTTCTCAACATCAACGAAGCTTCATCCCCCATCCCTACCCATCACACTATAAATTCAAGAATTCCCTCCATATTAATTCAATCAAAAACTATATTCCTTTTACACTAAATAAAGCAGCTCACAACAATGGCCATACAGAGGAAAAATTGCTTGATCACAGTCAAACTTTTGATGAAGAGACTACAAAACCATCTCCAGCTATCAAGAAAGATTGATGTCTTTGAAGAATTCGATTGTGGAGAAGTGCCGGAAGATGTTAAGGAAGGGCATTTTGCCGTTGTTGCAAAGAATGAAGAGGAGAAGCCCATAAGGTTCGTGGTGGAACTGTGTGTTCTGAAACATCCAGCATTCTTGAGGTTGCTGAAGATGGCTGAAGATGAATACGGGTTTCATCATAGGGGTGCAGTTGAAGTACCTTGCCAACCCGAGGAGTTACGCAGGATTATACAAGAGAGGGTCTGCTAAACATGTGTTCAAACAATATTCTTTCATTTGTTTTAGGGAATTTGCTTCTCTATATATACATACATATATTTGTTTTCTAGATTGGTTGTTATTTATTAAAGAAAGAATGAGGTAATATGATGATATCTAATTATGCAAAATTTGGGAAATTAAGTGTAGGATAGATTTGATTAAATACTGGATTTTAGATGTTGATAATAACTGCAGATGTTCATAATGCTGCCTCCTAAAGAAAATGTGATTGCAGCATAATACCGTCTCACTTGATTTTAAAATAATCATAACCAGATCTTTTCAAACAGAGATGTACACAAGTTCACAAGAAGAAGCTTCATTCTTGGTCCTCTCATCTCAAGGGAAGTAGACAGGCCAATTGAAGTAGTATGAGTCTCGTACTGCTTTGTCCATCTGGTTCCACTGTGACAAATCAAAATGGAATGTAAGAAACAAATTGATCTAAAACTGCAAAAGCCAAAATGTTAGGCTTATAAGCTAGGGATCCCTAACTTAACCTAAAACCATGGTCAAAGGTAGGGGTGTAAGTGAGTCGAGCCAACTCGCGAGCTACTTGTGCTCGACTCGGAAAAAGATCGAAATCGAGTCGAGTTTCAAGCTACTCGAGTACCTACCGAGTTCGAGCTAATAAATACTCGGCTAGAAAGGCTCGCGAGCTTATTCAAGCTTGAACAATATTTACTATTTTGCCATTAATATATAATTTATATTTATATACAAGTAATCGAGTCGAGCTCGAGTTTCTTTTAGAAAAAATATGTTTTACAATTAATTTTGAAAATTATATGGGTAATCGAGTTGAGCCGAGCTCGAGTTTATCGAGTCGGGCTCGGTCTTTAAAATTTTAGGCTCGACCGAGTCGAGTTTCAAGTATAACAATCGAGTTGAGTTTCGAGCTCAGCACTACTCGGCTTGTTTACACCCCTAGTCAAAGGTGAAGGGTTGACTCCCACTTATATACCCTTCCACACTTTTATGTAGAACTAATGTGGGATATCGTACCGGACGTCCACGGAAAGCACACTCCGGGTGGCAACCCCCCTGGCCCACCAGCAGGTAGCTGCTTTCCGCAGCTCGCCTGAATCTGGCTGGTCGGACCAAATTGTTAGGCATATAAGCTAGGGAGCCCTAACTTAACCCAAAACCATGGTCAAAGGTGAAGGATTGACTCCCACTTATATACCCTTCCACACTTTCATGTGGAACTGATGTGGGATATCGTAACACAAAATGTGGCAGTATATCTATTTTTCAAGGTGGCTATATAGTTTACATTTGGAGCTTCAGGAAAGGTACCTTAAATTTGTAGGGTTGGTTCTTAGCGCGTGCTTTCTTCCAGTGATGCTGCTCAAAAAGCATTGCCTTGTCATGCCAACTGCATCACAATATAAAATGTTATTTTCAGCCAAAGGGAATACTGAAAATGATTTTCAGATTTAGCAAGCAGGACAATGGTCCCAAAGCAGCAAGCAACTTAAGTCCAGCTCAAAGAAAACATCTTTTGTAGTCTACAAGGAAGAAATAAAATGTACTCTTGAAACAATCCTGCTGGATAAAAAGCAAGATCCAATCAAAATAACACGTAAAACAACAGATGGAAGAAGATTTCTAGTTGGTGATTGGGTCAATGACCTTATTGGACCGTTTGAGATCATTTTTCGGAGATCATAGACCCAACACATGTAATGATTCCACATTGGAGGAGGCATTTCATGGAAACATTGTATGAAATTGGGAAAAATTACAGGCCAAAGTTATCAAGCCCTGCTGCAATTGAAGGTAGTCTCAGCGACTGTCCAAGAATGGGTAACGGACAGTGATGTTTTTGGCCAAGGTACAAGCTGTTCTAACAAGAACAAATTGTCATTACATCTGGAGGTATAAGAGGGCTCGGTAATACTAAAGAGTCTCGCAGCTGGAATACAACAGAAAACAAGGAACAAAGACAAGCAAATGTTTTAGCATATGATAGTGTTTAGAATAATGCATAATTAGTTTAAAATTTTCTTCCTGAAATCTTAATTTGGGGAGATGCTTTTCTTTTCTCCTCGCCTCCACCCAAAAAAAAAAAAAGTCATTTGGACAAAAATCATGATTATGAAAGAAGGCAATGATTAATGAGTTGTGAAACAATGTACACTGGCAACTAAATGAACATTGTCTTATAGTACATAAATTTCATAATCTGTATAGCATTGTATAGCTTGAAGACACATCTATCTATCTGCGAATTATATGCTAGTGAGAGTGATGAATTGCACAGATATCTCTGTGATGAAACAAAAAGGATCAGGATTAGCTATCATAATAAACTGCAATCACATTAGCACTACACCAGCAGGTTTGTATACCGAAAATATCCACATCTTTGATGTGATATATTAGAAAATGTTCTTATTCAATTCATATGAGCCATATTATATGAATATATCCAGTAAAAATATAATCATCTATTAAGACTCATCCTTATAAACCAAACAAGGCTTAAGAATAGAAAGAAGCATGAATTACGCATTATCTTAGCTCCATAACATCTAGCATAATTCAAACAATTTCCCGTACACGAATGCGAAGAGAGCCAACTAAACTGGAAGAATTCTCTGTTATTCTAGTAATGAAAAGCCTAAAAACATTTGCCTCTAATTACACTTATAAGGGTTTAATTTCATCAAAACAAAATTATATGGCATAGAAGGCGCTTGAAGAAAAAAGCACACAAAACAGATACACGGGTATAGATAGAAAGGAGTAAGATAGAGAGAAAAGAAGGATGGTAAAGTACTTGAATTGGCTAGAGAGTTGCCATATGTAAGGATTGACCCAGGTAAGGGCGGAGAAGGCGGCGGACCCGATCCATATGTTGACAAAGGCATCCGGGTCTGCGTGTGGAACCCCAGGATCGCCCCGATATGCGTTTCCAAAGTACTTCTCCATTGTTTTACTCACGCTCTCTCTCTCTCTCTCTCTCTCCCTACACACTGCGTTTTCCTTATCAGTTATCTAATGAGGATGACGATCGTTTTGGGGCCTAATACTGGGCCTAGTTCTAGACACATACTTGGGCCTTGCTCAAAATATAGAACTGGGCCTGATTCTGGATCTGGAATATTACTAGGGCCAGGCTGTATACCCCTCCACACTTGTTAAGTATACTTCCCTCTAAATTTATTAATTTAATAATCACGTAAAATACATAAACTACCCTTATCCTAAAATGACCTGATAAATAAACTCCCTCCACTTTAAAATTCTAAACCCTAACCCTAAGGGAGGGACTATCAACACCCCAAATTGTGTTATTCCCACCCCAATTGTTATACACACCCCACTTAAATTTAAAATTCAATTTAAATTATTAAACATACCCCAATTTATTCCTTTCTTATCCTTTTTATTTTAAAACTTAAAATATTTACCCTTCTTAACTAATACTATACACACCCCATCCATTAAAAAAATTTAACCCCTCTCTCCCTCACCAACAATCACTGTGTCTTTTTCACAAAGAAGAAAGGGAGGTGTGATCGAACAACAAATTAAAATATTAAAACACAATTAAAAAACTGCACTATACAGACTGTACGGCCACAACTTCATGTACACACATGGAAGTGTTCGGCCAGTGCCTAATGTACGACTATGGATATGTTCGGCCAGTACACAATGTACACATCCATGTGTGTTCGGCCAGTAGCGGCCGTACACCACTTAACCAAATTTCAAGCAGATTGCGTTCGGCCGGTTGTGGCCGTACGCACAGTGATGTGTTCGGCCACGATTTCGGCCGTACATGTCGCGACTGCTACCACTAAAAAAATTGTATAAAGTGTAAAAAAAAATATAAAAAAATGTAAAAAACATTAAATATACTTATATTAATTTCCACCATCACTTTTTCTTCTTCCATAATCATGTTTGTTGTGATTATAGCATCATATGAAGGTTTATGGTGGTAGGGTTTATGCATGGAGTAATCTTTTGTTGTAAAAGTAAAAATAGATGAATGAGAATTAAATGGGGGGAGAATTTAAGTATGGGGTGTGTATAACATGGGGTGTCTTTAATATTATTAGGGGTGTGTTTAACATTTTTTAAATGATTTAAAAGGATATCTTAGTAAATTCAATTAGGTCTATTTTTGTCCAAGTAGTCACACACCTTAGTAGATGAGAATTCACAGTCAACAAGTCAGGGCTAACATCAATGTAACTACGCCTACCACCACCACCATTGAAGCATCCCCGATCGCTGGAAAATTATGCGGATTACCTAGTGGTCTCCCATAGAGTAAATTGCATCGTTGTACTGTGATAATAAATTCCTTGAAAGCAAAGACTTCCTACTTTCGGTACACTTTCTCAGGAAGGAGATTAGTTCACCGCTGTTCATGTGGCTGAGGTGGAATTGCATATATTCGTCATCAAATAATCTACAAATTACAAATAAAGATTAGAATCAATTTATATAATAAATGTAAAAAGTAATAATACACTTACCCTCCATAATTTGACATTGCAGTGTGGAGGTCGGTTAATTCCTTTGGAATGTAAACCATGTTGTTTCCAAACATTCCTTCAATCATTCTTGCCGCATACTTCCAATCCTCAGAAAACCGATCGAACTTGTCTCCATTTGATACGGGCTCAATTTCGAGCCCATATATCACTAAGTCGTCTTTGTGGACACGTAGAATATTCACCATTTTATCTTTTTATGGAAGTTGTTCGGGAAGAACAAGGGCTCGGCTCTCACGGTGTATCATCACCATAAAGTTGACAATACCTCGCAGGATTCTTCTTATCTCCAATGGAACATAGTGATATCTCCAATGGAACATAGTGATATGTAGTGGTCGCATTATCAAACGAGAAGAGGTTGAGCGGCGAAACATTTTTTTCGAAGAGGTATTCCGAGAATGTTTTCCCGGGATAGCCATAAACTCGGATATCCGGCTGCGCATCGTCCCTCTGGGATGCACCCCTTATGTACAAAGTACATAGGAGAATAGTTGGGGTGTTGGGTTTGAATTATTTGACGATGCGAAGAATCATCTCCGATGGCGTATTTGATCAAGATGGGAGTATTTCCCATTTGAAGGCATCCTAGGCCACTGGCCGTGTTGTATCGATGTGTAATCGAAGCAACTTTCTCTTCGTCGAAAATGGAGGAATCGGCTGACATTTTAAATCGGGTGAGTAGAAGAAGAAGCACTATGAAGGAGGAGTGTAGGAGAAGTGAAGGAGGAGTGAAGGAGGAATCTGTTCAAAAGAGGACCAAGAGTAATTTTTTTTCTATTAACAGGCATGCAGCCGCAAAGAAATCTTCTCAGCAGTGCATGTAAATGGAAATCGGTGCAGGAGGAGTGAAGGAGGAATCTGTTCAAAAGAGGACCAAGAGTAATTTTTTTCTATTAACAAGCATGCGGCCGCAAAGAAATCTTCTCAGCAGTGCATGTAAATGGAAATCTGTTAAAAGAGATATATTTAATAATGTTGATACATGCCATACATGTTGTCTCCCAAATACAAAATTCATTTTGTCCAAATAAATGACTTGTTATCATCCTCAATTGTGTGCATATCAAATGACCGAAAGTTGTGTGCACCACTTACGATTCAGTTTAGATCAATAGAAATATCTCGACTCGACATGTATATATCCCATTTTTTAATCTCCGTCTCCTTTAAAGATTTACATATACTTTTGATTAATTGAACATAGATTAGAAAACATAAAAAATGGCCAATAATACTCTTCAGTGTGTGTATTTTTTTATGGGTGCATGACCTATTAAAACCAGTTAACTAAGAATACTATATATTGAAATCAAATTATTTGAGTTCGAGGAGAGGTATAGAAAAGAATCAATATATATTTAAAGCATTGTACTTGAAATAAGATTTGTCTTCATTGGAGGAGGTGATAAGGCATTTCATGCTGCTAGCCACTGAGAATGCACGTAATCAAGCTAGGGCCTCGGAAGCGGGTCTGGATATAGACGACTTAGAAGCAGATAAAAGGAAAAGACAGATCTGATTCCCAGCTCATAACTCCATGGTTCAAGTTCTTGTGGAAGACATACAGTACAGTGCTGAAAATTTAAAGGAACAACTTATGGTTGGAAATCCTTATATGCTATTTCTTGAGGATTCTTTTACCGAAAGTGGGGAAGATATATCTATTGATTATATGGATGTAAAGTTCTTTTGAAATGGGGTGTAATTTTCGAAAACTATGCTGAACATATACCGTAAATGTGAGTAATTCTCTTACCCAACTGTTGTAATATATCAGTAGCATTTTTTACTGATAAAAAAAAATCCTCTTTATACACTAAATCCCCCAAAATACTTGTTTATTTGACCCACAATTCAACCTTTTTAATTTGTGGTGAGAGTATTATTTGGAGAGATGAAGCCAATTGATCACATGAATATGATAGCGCAATATCGTGGTCTAGAAGTTTCTCCGATAATGACGTTTAATTAATTTCAACAACTAACCATGCATAATACAGTAATTGTCTAAAAATATTTGTTCGATTGATCATGAAAATAATTACAAATTCCAAATTACGAAAAAACCTGCCTAACGAACGCCGGAACAGCCATTGTCTGGGAAGATTTCCTGAAATCAAATCAAAGCAACAACATAACAAAGCAAGGACCTAAAACAAACACAAGGACCTAAAACAAACAAAGCAACAACAGAACCAATCTCCTAAAACAAACAAAGCAACAACAGACCGAGAAGCAAACTTATTTATTTGCCAAATGCTTTTAGCAACTTAAACTTACTGAGACCCTTATAGAATAAAATTAACGGTTCATGAAACGTCTTCATCAACATGCATTCCAGGTCAATTTCTTCAAACTTGGGCAATAGACCTGACTTGTTGAGAAGGGGGTATGTTATCACTTAGGTGTGTGGCTGCATTCCTCACACACCATAGTAGATGAGAATTCACAGTCAACAAGTCAGGGCTAACATCAATGTAACTATGCCTACCACCACCACCATTGAAGCATCTGACGATCGCTGGAAAATTATGCGGATTACCTATAACGCTAGTTATCCAGCCACGGTGGTCTCCCATAGAGTAAATTACATCGTTGTAATGTGATAATAAATTCCTTGAAAGCAAAGACTTCCTACTTTCGGTACACTTTCTCATGAAGGAGATGAGTTCACCGCTGTTCATGTGGCTGAGGTGGAATTGCATGTATTCGTCATCAAATAATCTACAAATTACAAATAAAGATTAGAATCAATTTATATAATAAATGTAAAAAGTAATAATACACTTACCCTCCATAATTTGACATTGCAGTGTGGAGGTCGGTTAATTCCTTTGGAATGTAAACCATGTTGTTTCCAACATTCCTTCTATCATTCGTGCCGCATACTTCCAATCCTTAGAAAACCGATCGAACTTGTCTCCATTTGATACGGGCTCAATTTCGAGCCCATATATCACTAAGTCGTCTTTGTGGACACATAGAATATTCACCATTTTATCTTTTTATGGAAGTTGTTCGGGAAGAACAAGGGCTCGACTCTCACGGTGTATCATCACCATAAAGTTGACAATACCTCGCAGGATTCTTCTTATCTCCAATGGAACATAGTGATATGTAGTGGTCGCATTATCAAACGAGAAGAGGTTGAGCGGCGAAACATTTTTTTCGAAGAGGTATTCCAAGAATGTTTTCTCGGGATAGCCATAAACTCGGATATCCGGCTGCGCATCGTCCCTCTGGGATGCACCCCCCTTATGTCCAAAGTACATAGGAGAATAGTTGGGGTGTTGGGTTTGAATTATTTGACGATGCGAAGAATCATCTCCGATGGCGTATTTGATCAAGATGGGAGTATTTCCCATTTGAAGGCATCCTAGGCCACTGGTGACAAAGTGGGATAGCTCAAGTGGTTAGAGCACCACTACCTAGGCCTTAGATCCTGGGTTCGAGTCATGGGGAGTGGAAAAGGGATGGGTATTTAATTTGTAAACATCCTAGGCCACTGGCCGTGTTGTATCGATATGTAATCGAAGCAACTTTCTCTTCGTCGAAAATGGAGGAATCGGCTGACATTTTAAATCGGGTGAGTAGAAGAAGAAGCACTGTGAAGGAGGAGTGTAGCAGGAGTGAAGGAGGAGTGCAAGAGGAGTGAAGGAGGAGTGAAGGAGGAATCTGTTCAAAAGAGGACCAAGAGTAAATTTTTTTCTATTAACAGGCATGCAGCCGCAAAGAAATCTTCTCAACAGTGCATGTAAATGGAAATCGGTGCAGGAGGAGTGAAGGAGGAATCTGTTCAAAAGAGGACCAAGAGTAATTTTTTTCTATTAACAAGCATGCGGCCGTAAAGAAATCTTCTCAGCAGTGCATGTAAATGGAAATTTGTTAAAAGAGATATATTTAATAATGTTGATACATGCCATGCATGTCCAAATAAATGACTTGTTATCATCCTCAATTGTGTGCATATCAAATGGCCGAAAGTTTTGTGCACCACTTACGATTCAGTTTAGATCAATAGAAATATCTCGACTCGACATGTATATATCCCATTTTTTAATCTCCGTCTCCTTTAAAGATTTACATATACTTTTGATTGATTGAACATAGATTAGAAAACATAAAAAATGGCCAATAATACTCTTCAGTGTGTGTATTTTTTTTATGGGTGCATGACCTATTAAAACCAGTTAACTAAGAATACTATATATTGAAATCAAATTATTTGAGTTCGAGGAGAGGTATAGAAAAGAATCAATATATATTTAAAGCATTGTACTACAAATAAGATTTGTCTTCATTGGAGGAGGTGATAAGGCATTTCATGCTGCTAGCCACTGAGAATGCACGTAATCAAGCTAGGGCCTCGGAAGCGGGTCTGGATATAGACGACTTAGAAGCAGATAAAAGGAAAAGACAGATCTGATTCCCAGCTCATAACTCCATGGTTCAAGTTCTTGTGGAAGACATACAGTACAGTGCTGGAAATTTAAAGGAACAACTTATGGTTGAAAATCCTTATATGTTGTTTCTTGAGGATTCTTTTACCGAAAGTGGGGAAGACATATCTATTGATTATATGGATGTAAAGTTCTTTTGAAGTGGGGTGTAATTTTCTAAAACTATGCTGAACATATACCGTAAATGTGAGTAATTCTCTTACCCAACTGTTGCAATATATCAGTAGCATTTTTTACTGATAAAAAAAAAATCCTCTTTATACACTAAATCCCCCAAAATACTTGTTTATTTGACCCACAATTCAACCTTTTTAATTTGTGGTGAGAGTATTATTTGGAGAGATGAAGCCAATTGATCACATGAACATGATAGCGCAATATCGTGGTCTAGAAGTTTCTCCGATAATGACGTTTAATTAATTTCAACAACTAACCATGCATAATACAGTAATTGTCTAAAAATATTTGTTCGATTGATCATGAAAATGATTACAAATTCCAAATTACGAAAAAACCTGCCTAACGAATGCCGGAACAGCCATTGCCTGGAAAGATTTCCTGAAATCAAATCAAAGCAACAACATAACAAAGCAAGGACCTAAAACAAACACAGGGACCTAAAACAAACAAAGCAACAACAGAACCAATCTCCTAAAACAAACAAAGCAACAACAGACCGAGAAGCAAACCTATTTATTTGCCAAATGCTTTTAGCAACTTAAACTTACTGAGGCCCTTATAGAATAAAATTAACGGTTCATGAAACGTCTTCATCAACATGCATTCCAGGTCAATTTCTTCAAACTTGGGCAATAGACCTGACTGTTGAGAAGGGGGTATGTTATCACTTAGGTGTGTGGCTGCATTCCTCACACACCTTAGTAGATGAGAATTCACAGTCAACAAGTTAGGGCTAACATCAATGTAACTATGCCTACCACCACCACCATTGAAGCATCTGACGATCGCTGGAAAATTATGCGGATTACCTATAACGCTAGTTATCCAGCCACGGTGGTCTCCCATAGAGTAAATTGCATCGTTGTAATGTGATAATAAATTCCTTGAAAGCAAAGACTTCCTACTTTCGGTACACTTTCTCATGAAGGAGATGAGTTCACCGCTGTTCATGTGGCTGAGGTGGAATTGCATGTATTCGTCATCAAATAATCTACAAATTACAAATAAAGATTAGAATCAATTTATATAATAAATGTAAATTAAAAGTAATAATACACTTACCCTCCATAATTTGACATTGCAGTGTGGAGGTCGGTTAATTCCTTTGGAATGTAAACCATGTTGTTTCCAAACATTCCTTCAATCATTCGTGTCGCATACTTCCAATCCTCAGAAAACCGATTGAACTTGTCTCCATTTGATACGGGCTCAATTTCGAGCCCATATATCACTAAGTCGTCTTTGTGGACACGTAGAATATTCACCATTTTATCTTTTTATGGAAGTTGTTCGGGAAGAACAAGAGCTCGGCTCTCACGGTGTATCATCACCATAAAGTTGACAATACCTCGCAGGATTTTTCTTATCTCCAATGGAACATAGTGATATGTAGTGGTCGCATTATCAAACGAGAAGAGGTTGAGCGGCGAAACATTTTTTTCGAAGAGGTATTCCGAGAATGTTTTCTCAGGATAGCCATAAACTCGGATATCCGGCTGCGCATCGTCCCTCTGGGATGCACCCCCCTTATGTACAAAGTACATAGGAGAATAGTTGGGGTGTTGGGTTTGAATTATTTGACGATGCGAAGAATCATCTCCGATGGCGTATTTGATCAAGATGGGAGTATTTCCCATTTGAAGGCATCCTAGGCCACTGGCCGTGTTGTATCGATATGTAATCGAAGCAACTTTCTCTTCGTCGAAAATGGAGGAATCGGCTGACATTTTAAATCGGGTGAGTAGAAGAAGAAGCACTGTGAAGAAGGAGTGCAGGAGGAGAAGGAGGAGTGCAGGAGGAGTGAAAGGAGGAATCTGTTCAAAAGAGGACCAAGAGTAATTTTTTTTCTATTAACAGACATGCAGCCTCAAAGAAATCTTCTCAGCAGTGCATGTAAATGGAAATCGGTGCAGGAGGAGTGAAGGAGGAATCTGTTCAAAAGAGGACCAAGAGTAATTTTTTTCTATTAACAAGCATGCGGCCGCAAAGAAATCTTCTCAGCAGTGCATGTAAATGCAAATCTGTTAAAAGAGATATATTTAATAATGTTGATACATGCCATGCATGTTGTCTCCCAAATACAAAATTCATTTTGTCCAAATAAATGACTTGTTATCATCCTCGATTGTGTGCATATCAAATGACCGAAAGTTGTGTGCACCACTTACGATTCAGTTTAGATCAATAGAAATATCTCGACTCGACATGTATATATCTCATTTTTTAATCTTCGTCTCCTTTAAAGATTTACATATACTTTTGATTGATTGAACATAGATTAGAAAACATAAAAAATGGTCAATAATACTCTTCAGTGTGTGTATTTTTTTATGGGTGCATGACCTATTAAAACCAGTTGACTAAGAATACTATATATTGAAATCAAATTATTTGAGTTCGAGGAGAGGTATAGAAAAGAATCAATATATATTTTAAGCATTGTACTGCAAATAAGATTTGTCTTCTTAAACAAATATTCGTTTTTTTATTGCAGGTCTTTTAGGCCACTCCCCACCCTTATCATATTTCTGCAGGTCTTTTTTATTGCATGTCTTTTAGACCATGTTTATCGGGCAATTCATGCCCTGGTCATGCATATGCGGACAAAAAAAAAAAAATGAAAATGAATTTAATTTCCACGACCTTGGTGGACGGACAACCAAGGATAACCAATGCATTGTGGGCTCAGTGTGGTCCCATGAAGATAATTTTTTATCCAAAAACAATCCAAACATGCCACTTGTCACTCTTTTACTCGTCGGTTATATTCTATTTAGATAATTTCTGATTTTCACTTATCTACTTAATAAAAAAAAAAAAAAAACTAAAATTCATAAAATTAAATTCTCTATAAATAGAGACCAATCTTGATATATTTTGGATCACAATTTCATACATTCCCTTTTCTCTTCTAAATTGTTTTAATTATCTTTTTTCTCTTCTAAATTGTTTTAATTATCTTTTTTCTCTTCTAACATGGATCCAAATGATCCCAATTATCATCATGACTTTCAAAACCAGTCAAGTTCACAAAATTTTCAATCGTTTTTTAATATTGATAATTCTCAATTTTCTCAATATTATCAAAATTCTCAATTTTCTCCGAATTTGAACCAAGTTCCTATCTCTGAACCAGTTCAAATTTCGGAAAGTCTTCCTCGCAATTTGTTTGGAAAACAAAAGAAAAAAGTGCAAAAAAAAAGGGTGGTCTGTTAAGGAAGATGTTGCATTAATGTCATCTTATTATTTCATCAGTGAAGATGGCGCGGTTGGGACTAATCAAAAATCGACAAGGCTATGGGGACGAGTACATGATATGTACGAGCAAGCTCGGAGGGAAAATCCGGAGGAGCTAAATGAAAGAAATATAGAGATGATGCGAAGTCGCTATAAACGCATCAATGAAAATTGCAGCAGGTGGTTGGAAGCATTGAAGGATGCAAATGCGATGTACAGAAGCGGAATGAGCCAAAGTGACATTGAGAAAGAAGCTCATGAAATTTATTGTCGTGCCTCCGGAAACAACCAACAGTTTACTGAAAAGGTTGTTTTTAATGAAGTTTTGAGTAAACATCCCAAGTGGCAAATACATCATGCTCCAACACGTCCCCGTCCTGAAAATGAAGAGGAAACTGAAGAAAGTGGTGGCAGCTCAAAGAGATCAAGGACCATTGAAGAAGTGCAGTATTTCAACCCCACTAATCCAGAAACACCAATAAGTGGGAGTTCAACTATTCAACGTCCTATAGGTAGAGATAAGGCGAAAAAAGGAAAAGGGAAGGTGGTCTCAGATGCAGTTGTTGAAGAAATTCGTGCAATGAGAATTACTAGAGAAAATGAACTTGCATCTGTTAATCGTCGTCTCGAAATACAAAAAGAAAGAGAAGAAAGGAAGAAAGCGGAGAAGAAAATGGAGTGTCAACTAACTCTTTTACAAACATTGATGGCGAAAACTCACTTAACACCAGAAGAAGAAGAGATGAAACAATATCTATTGGGGTTGTTCAAGTAATCAATGTCATTTATTTTCAAGTACTTTTACCTTATGCTTTTGTTGTATTTTAAGTTATTGTGATGTTATTTAATTTCATGTAATCTCAATTAATTATTGTTGAGATTAATGCAATATTGGAGAACTGTTCTTACTATCAGAAGTGGTAGTGTGCTGATTTTCAGAACTGTGCTTAGTATAAGCACAGTAACTAGTGTTCTGATTTTTTGGTTATTTCAGTACAGGTAGAGTAATGAGTACTCTGCTGATAAGGTTTAGTGATCTTAGGTATCAACTCTGCTGGTCGGGTCAGAACAGTACTGCTCTTAGTCTGCTAAAGAGTACTGTGCTGATATAGTGTTCTTAGTCTGCTGAGACAACTGTGTTGAGTTACTGCGCTGAGTTCTACTGTGCTGTTATTCCAGTTTCAGAATTAGTTTATTTCTGTTGGTGGAGAATCTTACCATGTGAATGTGGAGAATCTCTATGATTAAAGCAAAACTTACAACTCATACCACTCCTTATCTTACCATGTGAATGATGGAGAATCTCTATGATTAAAGCAAAACTTACAACTCATACCACTCCTTATCTTACCATGTGAATGATGGAGAATCTCTATGATTAAAGCAAAACTTACAACTCATACCACTCCTTATATTACCATGTGAATGATGGAGAATCTCTATGATTAATGCAATATTGGAGAACTGTTCTTACTATCAGAAGTGGTAGTGTGCTGATTTTCAGAACTGTGCTTAGTATAAGCACAGTAACTAGTGTTCTGATTTTTTGGTTATTTCAGTACAGGTAGAGTAATGAGTACTCTGCTGATAAGGTTTAGTGATCTTAGGTATCAACTCTGCTGGTCGGGTCAGAACAGTACTGCTCTTAGTCTGCTAAAGAGTACTGTGCTGATATAGTGTTCTTAGTCTGCTGAGACAACTGTGCTGAGTTACTGCGCTAAGTTCTACTGTGCTGTTATTCCAGTTTCAGAATTAGTTTATTTCTGTTGGTGGAGAATCTTACCATGTGAATGGTGGAGAATCTCTATGATTAAAGCAAAACTTACAACTCATACCACTCCTTATCTTACTATGTGAATGATGGAGAATCTCTATGATTAAAGCAAAACTTACAACTCATACCACTCCTTATCTTACCATGTGAATGATGGAGAATCTCTATGATTAAAGCAAAACTTACAACTCATACCACTCCTTATATTACCATGTGAATGATGGAGAATCTCTATGATTAAAGCAAAACTTACAACTCATACCACTCTTATAAATCACACTTCAACCAACATCATACCTACACCAAAATACTTTTTTTTGCTCTTAAGATTCCTCTCAAATAAAATTACTATCTATTTGTCTTACCTATTTCATTTTTACAGATGTCTCTCAATGAAAATCTCTCGGTAGATTCAGATTCAAACTCAAGTTCCGATTATTCAAATTTGGATGATCTTGGTGAATGGCAAGAACGGAATGCTGAGTATGATCGCATGATCGAGGATATGGTCTTAAGCAATCTCAATATGACCACAAGAGATTCCACTCCTAGATCAAGAAGAAGGCATTGTGAGAGGGATCGCGAGCTTGGTGATGCACGCTTGATGAATGACTATTTTGTCGATAGCCCGACGTATACTCCCGAGATCTTTCGACGCAGATTTCGCATGAGAAAATCTGTATTCCTTCGTATAGTCGAGGCCGTTACTGCCAATGACGAATATTTTCAACAAAGACATGATGCAACGGGTCGATTGAGTCTTTCACCATTACAGAAATGTACTGGTGCTATGAGGGTGTTGGCGTATGGGACATCCACCGATGCCGTTGATGAATATTTGCGCATGAGTTCAGCAGTAACAAGACAATCTCTCAAGCATTTCGTTGAAGGCATCATTTCATGCTTCGGTGAAGAGTACCTCAGAAAGCCTAATGAACAAGATTTGGCAAGACTACTCTACGTCGGCGATCAACGTGGATTTCCGGGTATGATAGGCAGCATTGATTGTATGCATTGGCAATGGAAAAATTGTCCTACTGCGTGGGCTGGGCAATATGCAGGGAGAAGTGGAAAACCTTAGAAACACACTTTTTTTTATTTTAACTGAATAGAAACACACTAGCTATATCCTATATGTGTAAATTTTCAATTTTTGTATGCATGTATAGTAGTATGGATTGTAGTTTTTTTATTTTCTTACAAGAAAAATGGATTGTAGTAGTGTTCACTAAAATGCACCAAACACATTATATATGTTTTTAAATTTTCACACCAAACACATTATATATATACTCCCTCCAATTTTATAATGCGCATTTAAATTGAACACGAATTTAAAAAAATATATGTTTATGTAAAAAGTGAAAGAATGGAGTGAAGATAATGTAGAAATCAAGTGGTGGAGGAGAGTAATATTTCCTTTTTTGGAAAGTGGAATTATAAAATTGGTCAAACAATAGAAAATGAGAATTGTAAAATTGGACATAGAGAGTACATGTTTTATTTATAGGGTTTATTGCAAATTAAATCACTCTCTTTCACTTAATTGCAATTTAATATAAACTTTTGAATAATTGCAAATAAAATTATCACTTTTAAATATTGTTGTAATTTAGACTTCTAAACAACTTCATTTGTGCTCGAATTTGACGTCTCGAGATTATATTGAAAAAAAAAATACAATGTTGTTTCATTAAGGAGATGTCACATCAGCTAGTCACGTTAGATTTGGGCATAAATGAGGTTATCAAGAAGTTTAAATTAAATTGCAACAATATTTAAAAGCGATCATTTTATTTCTAATTATTCAAAAGTTTAGATTAAATTACAATTAAAAAAAAGTTGGTGATTTAATTTGTAATTAACCCTTATTTATAATGATTATTCTACCTAAAGCTTATGCAAAATCTACGGATATGTTTGGTTAAGGGCAATGTGGGTGGAAATGGTCAAACGATAATGAAATGCAAAATGGATCGACGATTATATTGGGCTGGGTACCCTGTATCGATTGTCGATCAACCAGTTTGATCGTCGATTTAATCGGTTGATTGACAATCGTTGTTCTGTTCAATTTGATTGGGTTCAGTGTTTTTATAATTGGTCCGACGAAGAAATCAGACTAGACATCCGTTGCCAATCAAACATTTATTAGAAACCATAGCTTTGAACCAATTAAGCCCATTGGGCTTTCTTATTGGTTAATTGGGCCTATCCTAATAAAAAAGTCATTTGTATAATTTTGTATCTAAAAAGTGGATTACAGAAATAGTGCAATTTCGATTTTTTTTTTAGGAATTTTATATTAACATTATTAATTATTTTTTTCTGGTTAATCGTTCAGGTTTTTTATATTTTAAGCATTCCCTTGCAAGTTTCAATTAAAAATAAATTGGTTTGAGATTGATTTTGATTGAGGTGGATTGGATTTGGATTGAGGTAATCCATGAATAGTAATTGTGTGTGTAAGTTGTGTTTGGTTAAGGATTGAGAAGTAGGGGTAAATGTATTTTTATGTCACATCAAAGTATGAGAGAGAAGAAAGTAGGAGAGAGAATGGGTGGTTGAAATGAGTGATTTGATTGTATAAAAATAGGTGTATAGGTGTATTATAGGGGTGGATTAGTATTTGGATTTGTATTTGGATTGAGATGGATTGAGAGGGATTGGGTCAATCCAAATCCGAATTGACTAATCCCAAACCAAACACCGCCTAAAGGTTTATGAATATAATTAGGGGTGAATAGTCCTACTCAGCTCACGGAACTCGATTTACTTGTATAGATAAATAAACTTGAGCTCATTAGATACTCAACTTATTAAAAAACTGATTTGAACTCAATTCGATAGGTTCGATATTTAAGACTATTCTTTTAATTACATTAAGCTCGTTAGACTCGATTCGACTTAAAAGATTAAGCTGAACCACTCAGTTTAATAATTTCAACTCAAACTTGTAAGTTTCTCATGGGAAACAAAATTAAAAAATGAAATTACTTTAATAATTCATTTCAACTACCTTTGATTTCTAAATTGGAAGCATAGGTGACAAGAGATCAAAAGGGATGTTTGTTTAGGGATTTGGATTTACGATTTTAAAATGTCACTCATGTTCTAGTTTGAGATTTAAGATTTTAAAATTCAAATCTATAAATACCTATACATTCTACAAAAGTTAACCCTATAAATACTTATAAAACTTATATCTATAAAACCTATAATCATATACTATAAAGTTAAATCATATCCTACTTAAATTTTAAAACAAACACAAAACATACACCTTATTAGAATTTCAAAATCCCGAATTTTAACATTTTCAAAATTCCAAAACAAACATCCCTCTTATAATGGCTACAACTATATATGTTTGTTGGTAATAAGTGGCTTAGTTGCGAACAACCATGTTTACCAAATTCAATTACTTAAAAAAATAAGAAAAAAGAAAATATATATTTCTACTAAAGATTCTAAACCACAAGTAAGAAAGAAAAAAACAGATCTAATCCATACATGATTGGCCGACATAAACATGAGATGTATTTAAGATAACTAGGCTGTCTTGCCACACACTAACAAAACAAATGGGTTGTTTACACTTTAAATGTTACTCCATATTCTAATCCGTTTCATATTGTATGTTGATTTTTTATCTTAAATTTTATTTTAAAATGTTAGTCAATTTAACTATTTTTCTTACGTTTTTTACTAAATTATACCCCCTCCTATAAATTTTAAATTTTAAGTACGAAAATTAAAAAATATAATATACTCAAATGAGTACTATTTAATTTCTAATTTTAATGGAAATTATATTTTATGTATATCTCCCTTTCTTTCGTGATAATGTGGGGTATGTTTACATTTTATATATATAAAAAATATAATGAATAGGAGGAGTATATACTACACATCCTTGGAAGCAAGAGAAGTGATACTACAAGTATATAAACATTGATATAGAACTAATATATTGTATTTTCGTATAGTGTCTATAAAATCAATCACTCACACTCACAACTAAATTTCTTTTATACACACCACCCACCTAGTCAAATTTGACCACATTTTCTGAACAAATCAAAATTGCCCAGAGGTAACTTTAATATCCTTAATAATACACAATTTATATATATTATACCTTCCATTTTAAGCTATTTTTTTAATTTTATTTTGAAAATGGTATATTTATTTCATTTCAACATAATTAATTGGAGGGAAAATTGAACTAAAGGTGAAAAACATACGGAGTATCATTTACAAAGCATAATGGTATTTAAAAAATAATTAAATCAAGGACATTTTTTATTTTATTTTTGGGTATAAATAATTAACTTGAGTGTTTAGAGAGAATTTGGGGTGTGGTAATGTGAGTAGCCTCACCCTTCATATAATTCCATAAAATTATTTATTATGAATTGTCAAATCAAGCTATGATCACAATACCAATATTTTACTTAATTTTGGGCATGAATCAACCATCACAAATAATAAATTGTCGGTCTATATGTAGGGGTGTGCACCGGTCCAGAACCGGACCGGACCGGGACCGGTTTGGACCGTTTCAGACCGGTTCTTTTTTCTTCTTTTTTTTAATTCCTTAGTGTATGAGAAGAAGTGGAAAGTGGATCACATTTTTTTTGAAGATCTAGAAATTTCTTCATATTTACCTTTATAATAAATTCCTTTTTAATATCCTAAGGAATAAGTTATGCCCTTAGATCAAGTTGATCACAATTGTGCAAGAATATATATATACTTGAAAACTTAATTTATAGCAAAAAAGCAGTAGTCCAAGAATATATATATACTTGAAAACTTAATTTATAGCAAAAAAACAGTAGTCCAAAATGAAAAAACAGTAGTCCAAAATGAAACGATGCACAAATTTAAGGATCTACAATGTTGAAGAATTTTGAGAATGGTAAAAAAGGAGAATTATGTTTAAGAAAGTGGAAGAGGAATGAGATTTGTAATTCAAATAAAAAAAATGTAAATACTATATTTTTATCTCTTAATTATTAACAAGATTAATATAATTAAATTTGGTAAAAAAATGAATAAAATAATATAAAAACTATTAATTCATATCAAAACCATTTACGTATAGTTAGTTTCGAAATTGATGGCCATATGAGATTTGGAAAAAAGATGAAGTAGAATATAAATATAAATCTGATTTTCAAGAATCAAAAGATTATTGGGGATAAGTTATAATTTTTAAAATCACAAGAAACTTCTTATTTAAAATTAAAGAAAATAAATATTTAAATATATTTTTAAAATAACTAATTTGAGAATTTTAGGGGTGTTACAAATGTTGAAGAATTTTGAGAATGGTAAAAAAGGGAATTATGTTTAAGAAAGTGGAAGAGGAATGAGATTTGTAATTCAAATAAAAAAAAAATGTAAATCCGGTTTCCGGTCCTGGACCGGTAAATTCCGGTTTTAGACCGGACCGGAACCCGGAATCTTAAAAAAATTCGGACCGAGGACCGGACCGGACCGGTCCGGTTCCGGTCTTTTTTCCGGTCCGGTTTTATTTTGCACACTCCTATCTATATGTGTGGGTAACAATAAGAATTGACATCACTTGTCCCACACATATTTTATATAGGTTAATGTGAATTTATGGAAAGGGTAAGTCTTGGGTGAGATCGTTTCACGAATTTCATTTCGTGAGATGTGTCTCCCTTAATTCCATGTAAAAAGTGGTAATGTTTGAGTAAAAAATGATAATATTTAAGTAAAAAAATGATAGTCACTTTTGTTAAAAAACATTATCATTTTGTCCAACTAAAAAAATTTAGAATATGGGTCAAATTGAATTTGTCTCACGAAAACAGCTACGTGAGACTCTCTCACACAAGTTGTTGTCTTTATGAAATACTTCACTATTTAATTTTTTTAACAATAAGAATTTCGTCGATTCGAAAGTAATATTTGTTGGGTAGATTCACCAAACTTTGTAATTTAGCTTCCCAACAAAGGTCTATTTACTTGGGCAATAAGAGAAATGGAAACATTTTAATTACGTTTCCACCAGTAGAAGTAAATTAATACACCCCCAATAAATGAATGACAAAGTGAGATAGTTCAAGTGGTGGTAGTTCTTAGATCCTGGGTTCGAGTCATGGGGAAGGGAAAAAAGGGATGGGTATTTAATGTAAATTCAAAAAAAAAAAATGTAGGCTTTTGAGAGGGATCCCGCCAACTTTAAACATTGTATTGTTCCACTTCAATCTCAACCCTCCCTCGTTTATATTTTGGCTTCGGTAGAAAATGGAAAGTTAAAGGGGAGAAAGTAGGATTTGTAACAGCTCGGAGGACGTAAGTGCAATAAAGAATAATTTGATATCCGTTATATAGACTCCTTTTCAGTAGGAAAGAGGAATCCCAAGTGCTACTAGATACTGAAGAACATTTACAGGATGAATCAAGTTGTAGATTTTCCTCAACTAAATCTCTTCTTCAACAATTCGATTCGCCGAAGTTCCGCCATCAATCCACTCAAAATTACGTCTCGCAAATCATGTTTTCATCCGAGGAGCCTCTCTGGACTTAATAAACAAAAATGCAGCGCCCTTCTTTCTTCATCGTCAGGTTTATTCATTTATGTATTTTCAGTTTATCCTGTAATTTGTGACCAAGTCCTTTTCTCTATACATTTTACTAAATCCTAGGCTTTAATTTTTTTAATTAATTTTTTGACAGTTGATAAGCTGGTTCATGAAGCTGAGCATTCACTTGTACAAGAGGTAAATAGATATAGATTCCATTGATAATTGATTTTATTTTTCTATCGATGCTGTTATTTAGTGATTTCATCTATTACTTATAGCGTATCAAATTATTCTTGGAATATACCCTGTAGAAGGCAATGAAGTTAAGCTTGGATTTTTTATCTTTTTAGTTAACTGCATTTAATAAATTAAAGGTAATGTTTTGACAAATAATCATGCTTTCATTTGTGAACTTAATATATTATGAAATTAGGCATAACTTAAAGATACTTATAAATTAGTATCTCTTTCTGAAGTTGAAGGAGGCTACTTTACATGTTATGGAAATTACTGTAGACCGTGCCTTTTCAATTATTACTGCATCCTTTGAAGGTTCTGTTGTGAGATTCAACGACTACTGTGGAAAAAAAATATTACTGTCGTTCTATGTTAATTTCTGGTGTAATTATATAACAGGGAGCACGATCTAAATTGCTTTAATAGCATCTGTACCAAAAAAATATATAAATAAATAAAGCAGATAGAATAAAACAAATTTGTGATTTTGTGCCAAACATGCTCAATATGTGCTGGATGTGGAGTTGCTAAATTAGCTTCTACATATATTTTTCTTTAGGATGCCTATTGTGATGGATTCCCACATGTAAAATCTCTTAGGAACTTTCCAAAGGAGGAACTGTTCCGAAAAGTTGTCATGGTCAGGTTTGATGCAACAATCTTACTCAATGGAATGGAGGAACGTCAATCATTGACAGCAAATGCGTTGTCCACCATTAAGTACTTGTATGAATCGGGTGCCAAAATAATTCTGGTTGGCAGCTGGAATGAGAATAGAAATTATAGGTCTCATTCAAAAGCACGCCTCACGACAGAATCTGTTGCAGGTGCGACATTTAATTCTACTGGATCAAGGACCGTGCTAGTTTTTGTGATACCATTTTTGTGCAGCTCTCTTCATTGCTGGCTTGTTTGTGTTGCAGATTTCCTGTCTTTTATGATTGAAGTTGAAGTTGTTCCAGTGAAACATGTTTCAGAACACTTGCATTCAGGTGTGGAAGATAGTCAAAGACCTCGCATTCTTCTGCTTGAAAACCTCTTTTATGTTAAGGGGGAAAGAGCCAACTGTTTAAAGTTTGCCAAAGAACTTGCATCTGGGGTCGATATAATTGTTAATGATGCCTTTTCCGAGTGTCATAAAGTTCTTGCTTCAACAGTTGGCGTGGCTAGATTTTCTTTTGCCTGCATTGCTGGATTTTGTTTTGAGGAGGGCATATATAAGCTGAAGAAAATCATCAACACCACTGGAAGGCCCTATGTGGCTATTGTAATGATATCTTCTCTAGATTGAATAACTTATTTGGAGTGACTGTAATGTCTTTCTTAAGTCTGCTTGTATATTATTCATAGTTCTTCCACCTTCATGTGCAGATAGGTGGTGGCAACCTTGCAGATAAAGCTGCTGCTGTGCAGTTCTTAGCATCTATATGTGACGGTCTAGTGTTTGTTGGAAATATGGCTTTCTCAATATTGCATGCTCTAGGAGTACCTGTTCCCTTGAGATTGGTGGAACTTGGAGCATTAAAGGAAGCTGTCAAGGTAGTGGAGTCTGCAAAATCAAGAAACATTCCACTTTTTCTTCCTCGAGATGTTTGGTGCATCAAAGATCATGTTCCAGATAAGTTGGAGCTAGTTTCTGTTCAAAATATACATGAAGGTAAATCCATTACTTACACCTCAAGTGTCATGATCATACTTATTTGTAAAATTAATATAAATATGTTGCACAAGTTAGGTTGAATTTGAAATGTAACCAAACTATTAAAGTTCTAGATATGTTAATACATGTTATAAAACTTATGGTTCCAGGTTGGCAACCTGTTGATATTGGACCAAGTTCCTTGGAAGAAATGACCCATTTGCTTTCAAAATGCAAGGTGCTTATTAACGATGTTATAAATTGTATCTTCCTTCAATTGCTCTCTTTGTACTCTCAATCCATATTAGTCTTCTTATCTAAGCCTAATACAGAGAAATAAACTATTTGGCTAGATATGCTGAATGTTATAAATTTGTATTTCCTTCAACAGCTCTCTTTGTGCTCTCAATCCATATTAGTCATCTTATGTAAGCCTAGCACAGTTATTGCCCAGATTTGGAGAAAGAAACTAACTAACTAGTTATGTTGAGTGTTATAAAGTTGTGTTTTCCCTCACCTGCTCTCGATCCGTATTTGTCATTATATCCTAGCAATATTGTTACCCAGATTTAGAGAATAAAGTAACTAGCTATATCAAAGTTAATGTGGAGGAAGATATACTTGTAATGACTCCCCATTTGAATGTACTATGTATGAATAGTAACCTGATTCCTCTCCGTGTTTTTTCTCAGCTTTGATGAATTACTGTTCTTTCTGCCAGAAAGTTGGCACACATCATAATCGCTGTCATAGACTTGAAAAATGCTTAACATCAATAATAACTTTCTAAACAGAGATCTCCATCATAGTTCACCACCTCATAGAGGGGATGACTCAGTACTTATAGACATGGTCTATATTTTTCTGTTTTCTGAGGGAAGTTGATTTGTTCATATTGAGTTTACATAATTTAATTCCTGGCTTTCACTATTGAATTATGTCCTGTGTACTTTGCTGCTTCAATGTGTTACGCTTGACATGAGCTTTTTTAAGTTCTTCAGAAGATAATGTGGATTGGCCCATCGAGATTCGGCACTACAAAAGAGGACAATGGTGGAACACTTAAATTGGTTGAAGCACTTGGCACTCTAAGCAGTTGTGATGTGTCTTTTGTTGGGAAAATGGAATTTGAAGAATTAGTGGGAAAATCAAAGTCTTTTTCTAATGATAATTTTCTAAAAAGTGCTGCGGTTGTTTGGGAGGTTCTTAAAGGAGGAAAACTTCCCGGGCTCATGTCATTAGATAGAGTATGTCTCTGAAACCCAGCTCTGAGTATATGTGCAGATCAATTGTGGTTTTGTGGTGGAACTTTTAATCAAGAAATCGTGTTCCTTGTTCAGCGTGTATTTATCGTATTCTTATTCTCCCTCCAACTTGAAATTTTAGTTGTTATAATCTATGCCTGTAACATTCACAATCTGGAAACTAATTTCTCTTCTTGAAAATGTCCGTGTACCTTATAATTCTTTGAACTTCACAATCACAGGCATATCCTTTCACGGTAGACTGGAGTGTGGCTTATGATGATCCTATGAGGCCTCTGGTTGTTGATATCGGAAGTGGTAATTTTCACTTGACTAATACCCATGATCATTTTATTACACTGTGGCTTGATTTATAGTTTACTGATATCACTTTATGCAATTGACCAAACAAATTCTCTGGCTATTGCATCTCCTTGCATGAAACCCTCCCAAATTAGATGGGAAAAACACAATAAAATCATGTACATATGTAAATGTTCATGTGATGGCTAAACTATTTAGGAAAAAAATTCATGTGATTATGCTTTATATGGTAGTTTCAAGTTTCTTGTGCATCGTATCTTGGTTTCTTGGAAGCTATAAAGCTGAAGGACGTTTCCATCAAAATTTGGACTTCCCCCTTTGCTTGGTTTTTACACCATGCCACAAATGATCCACTAGTTAATCAACAGTTGGCTGAATAAATCTAGAAATTCATGGTGGCCCTCTGTACTCCAAACATTAAACCAAAATGATAACAGAAGTTCTTCCCGTATAAAAACTCTAGGAGTTTGTCTGCAAAAGGAGTATGGTTCTTGATAAATCCCCTGCACGCGGTCTAACAAGCATCCAAACTTTTTTGGCTTTTGAATTGTGTATTCATGCTCCTTTGGCAGAGAGTAAAAGGATCTTTGGTAGGGCTCTTCAATCCAAATATATTGATGTAAAATTTTGAGATTCTCAATTGACCCTATATGTGGGGAAAATATTATCTTTGCTCAGACCTGGGTGTTAATGTGTCGACACTTTCCTGTTTAGATAATTGTTCCGTGGATTTATTTTGGATCAATTAGTCAGTCTAAAAGATTTGCTAAAAGAAAAGTAATATTTGGATGGTTTGACAGGAAATGGCACGTTCTTGTTTGGAATGGGGACAAGGAGAAAACATATGAACTTTCTTGGGATTGAAATAAATGCAAAGGTCTTGTTTCTTAAAAAGTAATTGATGATTGGATTTGATGTTCCGAACTAATTGGTGATTTTTTACTCTCATCACATTTCAGCTGGTGGATCGTTGTATAGATGATATTCATCAACTTGGTATCCACAATGTGTACGTACTTTCATCCATATACAACTTTTATCCTATGCTGTGCCATTTTGGAACTGATGATATACTACTTAATGCATGATCTTGGTCATGCAATTACCACATCTCTCATCTTGTTCTGTACACTGTAAAATAACTATTTTTATCAAAGTAAATATGATTCAAGCTGTCTGAAGATCAATTGGCAATATTTAGGAGGATAGAACCTCAGGCTCATTTGGATTTAGATTGCTTTTAATTTCTTGACTAAACAAGTCCCAATATTTCTCTTGATTTAAGTGGTACTTGGACTTAGTTGTCTGAATCAAACATGGACCTTTATGGTACAATCAAGAATCAAAATGTAGAAAATGGGTCAAGTCTAAATAAAGTCTAGCTTTACAATTCATTGCACGTACAAGATTAGACCCTCCTGTAACCCTTGAATATCAAAGGTAATTGTGGTATAGTAAAATAAAATTCTAGGTTTACAATTTATGCCACAAAATTCTAAATGCTGGAAAATGAGGCTATCTAAGAGCTTCTACAGTTCTACCAATTTCTCATGGGGCAGCATGGGAGTGGGTGCAGGGGGTGGGAGTAGAGGAGAGCATGACTGATGCTTCTTTTATCTATATATACTTACAGTTTTGGATTTAGTAATTTAGCAATGAAGAATTTTCTAATTAACACTTAACTGGTTTTTCTTGTCGTTAGGCACTTTCTTACAACTAATGCAACATCAACTTTTCGGTCCATAGTTTCCAGTTACCCAGGGGAGTTGGTTCTTGTTTCAATACAGGTGATATACTGGCATTTTAGTTGCATCTACATATGTTATCATAATTCTACTGCTTATTTCTAACTTCATGAATATTTGTGCTCACTAAAACTTAGATACCCAAAGTTGACAAAGATTATGCACTGCATCTTTTTTAGTTTTGAAGTATATGTGCTCTTAACTAACTGAATAGAGGGCTAATTTAAATTGTTGATTGTTATGAGATATTTGAATAATAAATGCATGCACTTCAACAAATTTGGCCACTAATTATCTAAAGCACCTCTTTGAAAAGTCACCGGCTGTGTCAGTATGGTTGAAGAGCATCTCTTTGAAAAATCCTCTTTGGAAAAATCATTGGCAGCACTTTGATATATTTTTTTTTTTTGAAATTGATTTGTAACATCAGAGGTCTAGTTACTGGTCGCCCCTGAAACAGCTAATTAATATTCTTTCTTAGGGTTCTATTTCCTTCTCATGTATATTCCTTGTCTAAATAATTGGCAGCAGTCATTATGGTTTCTTACTTAAGCAAGACTTTTGTGATTTCAGTGTCCGAACCCAGATTTCAACAAACCACAATACCGGTGGAGAATGTTGCAAAGGTCATTAGTTGAAGCAATAGCTGATTTGCTAGTATTTGGTGGGAAGGTACTAATTATTAATCTGCCCTATTATTGCATTTCTTAAGAATTTAATCTAATTTTAAAATTTTAAGCAGTAAGTAACATATAATGTTGGAAACTGCATTTTCCTTTTATTTTTTTCTTATAATAAAAGATCTTTTATTGTGTTTTCTCATCTTGCTTCCATCCATGCTCTGCATAAATAAATTCTAATTCCTGGTGTATTATTTGATGTTTTGGCAATTATGAATCAATAAATCAGACAAGCTAGGGAATAGGGATCATATGGATTTCCTTCACCATTGTCCATTCAACTGCCACTTCTTTACATGCAAACACAGTACAGTTTAACCAACTAAAACAAATACAACAACATTTCAGTGCTTAGGATTTCCCTTTTCTGAGGCTGACATTCAAATGAGATCTTGCTACAAGGCCTATAATTAAAAAGAAGTAGCTGCACCTGCAATCAATTAGTAACGAGACGTGTATTTTTTCTTCCTCTCTCGATATGCAGGTATTCCTCCAATCTGATATAGAAGCTGTTGCTCTAAGAATGAAAGCTGATTTCATGGAATATGGTAAAGGAAAGCTTGTAATTGTGGAGCACAATGACAAAGTAGAATGGCTGAAGGAAAATCCATTTGGAGTGCCATCAGATTGGGAAAAACACGTATTAGATCGTGGTGCCCCTATGTACAGGCTTTTACTTTCTAAAGTAGAAAGAAGTGGCTGATTATATATGCAATCATATCTTGGAATTTTTCTTGGTTAAAAGACGTTAGCAGAAATAACTAAGCTCGTGGTGTGGTGGCTAATTTACCTTGCTCACAGTGGTTGTCTCCTGGAAAGAGAATTCTCCTAAACAAAAGGTAAGCAGTTATCAAATTGATAAAGAGAAACAAAAACTTTGGTATCATTATTTTAGGACTCATAATCATATAACACCAACTTTTCTCCATTTCACCAGTATTTTGGTGGTAGGAACTTGAATTAACTCTATTTGAGCTCTCTCGGACCAAATTCAGTTATCAAGTTTCTCTAATTGAATATTTCGGCTTATGATGATTTCTCAAATTTCGTGATCTCGTCTTTACAATTAGGTAGTTCACTTTCTCAAGATTCAGTAGAAGTTTCTATTGCAACTCTGTGTGTGTGAGAGGGAGGAGAGAGAGATGAGCCATTCACAGTAGCCAAACTGTCTCTGTATTTGGCATTCTCTATAATCTCTACTTATATATGTTTATATAATTCTTGTTGCATGATTAGGTATTATCAGTGCATCCCAGGCTGTGTGGCTGCTAGCTAGTGAAGGCATGAGAAAATTAACCGCACTTGATCATAGTCCCATGCAGACATTACAGGTTAAAGTGAATGGTCTTGAGAGGCTAAGGAAATTATTCATTAAACTTGCTCAAAATCTCTTCCCAGTCTCTCAGATGAAAGAAAACTCGTCGCAACTTATCATTTGGTCATTGCAACAGAGATGGTTGTATTGTATAGCAGCATCCAGGAGAGAATGAAAAGAGGGAAAACAAGAGGATACAGCTAAAAGGTCATGCCTCTGAGATTGTACTCTTGTTATCACTACTGATTAGTCCAGGGGTGGATTAATGTGATCCGCCCTTGAACCAGGCCCATTGGCATCTCTACTGGTTAATGAGATAAACATGAATTAATACAGTGGGTTGCATATTCTGTATTTTTCAGGAATATTTATACTTAAATGGTATGAGACGGTCTCATACATAAGACAAATCTCATTTACTTATATTATACTCTCTCCGTCCCGGCCCTTTAAATTTTACATTTGGGGCATGACACAATTTTTTTTGAAATATAGGAGTGTTTTATATAAAGTTGTTAATGGAAAATGTAAGAAAAGTAAAATGTTGAGAGAGAAAGGATAAGGAGGGAAAATATTTTTTTTTAGTCCTATAAGTTTGAATGATTCCAAAATAAATCCTTTAAGTTTTAACTTTATAAAATATATCATATATCTTATAAGTTACTCCGTTTTAGTCATTTTTAAAATCAAATTTAGTTCTTTAAGTTTAAAAAAAAGTAAACACTAAATAAATTAATTTGAAAAGAATAAAAAATTGAAATTTGGGGAGTCTCAACTTATATTCAAATAAAATATTTTTAAAAAAATTATTTGCTCAAATTGAAAATTACAAAATTTTCAGTTTAACAAAAAAATTATTTAAAAATCTGAAAATATAAAACTTATTTAATAAATTATTTTAGTAAAATAAAATAATTAAAAACAACAAAATAAAATATAAAAATTATTATATAAATCATAAATAAATCTGCATTTTATCAAAATAATACTCGTAGTACCAAATATTATATAAATCATATGCATTTATTTTTTGTCTTTTTAATATATTTTTATACTTTTCTTGATTTATTAATATAATTTAGGCTTTGTTAATACACTTTTCAAAGTAAAATGTAGAAAAATCTATTAATTTAATTTTTATTTTGGAAACATGAAGTGGTGGTGGGGCGTATATTTTTTTATTAAATTCTTAATTTTTTTTTTTTTTAGATTTTAGTATATATTTTTGTTTTTATTTTCAGATTTTTATATTTTTAATTAATTAGGGGGGAAATGGTTGGGTAGAATTCAAGTATAATTCATATTTTTTATTTAATTTTAAAAAATATTTTAATGATGTTTAAAAAATAATTGTACATTAAATGATAAAAATTTGTATGAGATGGTTTTCATTCAATTTCTTTTTTGTTATATGTATTTTAAAAAATAATAATTACGCATTATCCTACCCAAAAATTGCACTACACCACAAGGAAAATTCATTTTCATATAATTATGTGTGGAAATAAAATATTTAATCCTTTAAACTCATTAAAATTCCACTTAAATTAAAAATCATAACCGAAGTTAATTTTAAACTAAAATTAATAATTAGAATTTTAGTTGTTAATTGGGTAAGATGGTAAAAGGTTATGAAATTGTAGCTTTTAATATGCATTTAATTCTTTAAAAAGATAAAGGACTAAGATTGATGTAAAAAAGAATTAAAATTGAAAGGTAATGACGTATTTTATAAAGTTGAAACTTAAATGGTTTATTTTGAAATGTGTCAAACTTATAGGACAAAAATAAAAATTCCCCGGATAAGGAAAGTATGGGTATGTCTCCTGTGCAGTTTTGTGTACGTACACTTGAGTGTCATATCACCACTTTTTTTTTTTTTTTTATAACATTCTATTTTCGCACTTATTTTTATATTTGTAAATATTTTTTTCGATTATAAAAGTGCAAATAGTAATTACTAAAAAGTGTAACATTAATAATAAATAAAAGTGCATGTACTAACTCAAGTACACGGTGTACTTGAGTGAAATTTGACTGGTCAACTGTTGACCGTTGATCGGTCAACGATCAAACTTTGATTTTTTTTTTTTGATATTTTTTTTCGATTTTTTTTTTTGAAAAAGTGTATGATAGTATATTGAAAAGTGCATCTTTATTTTTTAATGAAATGTGTATGTTACTATATTGAAAAGTGCAACATTGTTTTTAATGAAAAGTGTATGTTCTTATAATTGAAAAGTGTATCTTATAACTGAAAAGTGTATGTTATATTAATGAAAAATGTAAATTATTATAACTGAAAAATGTATGATATTATAACTGAAAAGTGTATAATCTATTAATGAAAAATGTATGTTATTATAACTGAAAAGTGTATGATATTATAATTGAAGTGTATGTTCTATTAATGAAAAATGTAAGTTATATATTAATGAAAAGTGTATGTTATTATAACTGGAAAGTGTATGATATTAGAACTGAAAAGTGTACGATATTATAACTGAAAAGTGTACGATATTATAACTGAAAAGTGTATGATATTAGAACTGAAAAGTGTTCCATTCCTTTATTGCTTTCTTTTATTTTTTTAGCTTTGTAGTTTGCTTGATCTTTTTGTTGAGTTTTTGTTATGTAGGTTGAGTGTTGTGGTGGATGTTCAAGGATGGGAGATGTGCATGGGGAAGCTCAAGTTGGAGATGTTTTGGTGCTACAAGGTTTGATGGACAATTCGGTTGTGGTAGCTTGCTTCTTTGGTAAGCTATGTTGGTGGACAAATTCTAAGGTAAACACACTCATCTCCAAACTTTGCATTCAACTAGATAGTTTCATTTAAGTTTGGGGGGGTTGATTTCGTGTGTTTACCTTCATTTTTATTGCACCGTTTGTCCTATAATTGTTTAGCTTTGTTGGATGAGAATTTTTGTGGAAGAAAGTGTTTGAGGCTTCATTGTTGGTGATTGTTGGTTTTTTATGTTTGGTTGAGCTTGTTGGTATTGATTGATGCATGCTTGTTCATTTGCTTATGTGAAGATCTTTGTTTGGTTTGGTGCTTTTAATTCGTGATAGACAAGCCCGTGAGCTTTAGAGCCTTTAGACTTTCATATATTTTGGTCTATTTTTTTCATGTGAGTATCATTCATGCTTGTGTGCTCTAGAATTTGCCAATTGTCTTGTTTGAAGCTACTTTGTGTGTGAGATTTGTGGAAGTGATATAAGGCCATCTTTGTTTTGAATAGTCACTTAGCCAAATTATCCATACCAAATGATATTTTTCCGTAGTTAGCCACTTTGAGCCTATTGACTTACATTTTTTTGGTAACCTACAAAATTTAGCCCATTTGTCCATCTTTTATGAACCTATTTTCCTATTAACTAGTGGAGCTTGAATGTTGACAAATGGAGTTGAATTGAGCTTAAATGTGATTTTGGGAGGATGAGTTTGGTTGAAAAGTGAAAAGATTAGAAAAAAAAAATGAGAAAAGATGAATTGAAAGTTGTACACAAAAAAGATTGAGTTGTTGAGAAAAAAAAAAAAAAAAAAAAAAAAAAAAAAGAAAAACTCTCTTGTGCACAAGAATTTGGTAGAGCTTGAAGTTCAAAAGTGTTCAAAAAGTTTTGGTGGTGAAGAAGAATGTGCTTTAAAAGAGTGAGCAAATGAATTGTTGGAGTTCAGGCCCAATACAGCAACAAATCAAAAGCGGGAGTGCACGGCCGAGCTGCAAAATGTCAAGCAAGCTGCTGATTTTTTTTAATATCTTATGGGCTCAGGCCCAATTCATTTAATCAGCTGGGCCTATTTTTCATTTCCAAGTATAATTACCAGCCATCGAATATTTGGGCCCAATCATCAATGCTGGAATTAATAAAACCAAGCCCATTTTTCATCAATTGGAGCAACACAACAGGGGGGAATTAAGAACACACGCTGGAGGAACACAGCGGAGACAGAACAGAGGGCACCGTTCCATTGGGGAGAAATCCTCCACTCTCCACTCCACTTCACTCAAGTATTTAGTTTACATTTAATGTTTTAGGTAGATTTAAATGTAGTATTTTATTTTATTGAAGCATTTGGAGGATTTAAAGACCAATTGAGGTGATATCTTTTTTAAATTTAATGTTTTGTTATTTATTTTTCATAAGCTTGCTTTCAATTGTTAATTTAATTATTGACTAGGTTTGTTGGTGTTTGGGTGTTTTGATTTGTGATGGAATTTGTGTTATTAGCTTAATTTTAATTGTGTAATTAATTGGAGGGAATATTGGTTAGGTTTATGGGTTTTGATAGATCATTTGCTAGAATTCAATTAGTAGGTTATATGTGAAGCTCAATTAATGCAACGAGAGTTGGTTAATTGAGGTAGATAGTATAATCGAGGGTTGGGAATCGAGTGAATGAGTAAATATTGGGTTATCGCAACGAGAGTTGGGTAATTTTCATTAGAACCCCATTTATCTACATTAATTTCTTGAATGAAAATTTGAGTGATTAGTGAGAAGACCATAGGAGTTTGGTTGTTAGTATTCAAGTGAAAAAACACGATTATGGATTAGTTTAGTTTAATTTAGATAGAGTAGAACCCCCTAGTTGTGTGATTACCCGAGTAAGAATGCTTCTATTCATCCTCTCGATCCTAGGTGATTTAGTAGACAAATGCACTCGTGATTGCTTCTATCAAGTTCCACCTAATGAATTGCACATAAAAGTCGACTTTTAACTCAATTTTCCACACAATGACGAACACCCGAACACTACTTCTTTATTTGATATTTGATCATCATTTTACTTGCTTTCTTCATTAGTATTTATTTTGTTGATTTTTGCAATTAGTTTTAGCTCACCCCCATTTTCTATCACTATAATTACGTGACGACACATACCGCTAAGGCTACGCAAGCATACTAGTCCCACGGATCGATAATTTAACCGGGCCTTGCTTTTATTACACGCGAACCTCTTATACTTGAGGGGAACGTGTTGGTAAAAACACGTGTCAAGTTTTTGGCGCCGCTGCCGGGGATTAGTTTTGCTTTTTGTGTAACTTAGTGTTAGTTTAGCGTAATTACTAGTGATTTTTTTTATTTGTTTTATATTATCTTGTGCTTTTGATATTTTGATCATTTGTGCAGTTGAGGTTAATTGGAAGATGGACGGATATAACCAATATTCATGGAATCAATCATTTGATCAATATGATATGGTTTATCCTCCTTATCAAGAAGAAGTTTGCTATGATAGTGTGGGGAACTACGATTATCAAATGCAACAAGTTCCCACACATTATCAAGATGATGAGAGAAACGTTTACTTGGAAAATTTTCTAGCAACTTTCATGACTCAATCCAATCAAGTTTTTGCTCACAAAATGGAAAGATTGGACAATATTGATGAGCAAATGGCCTCACTAGCAAATCGAATGAAGAATATATCGTTTCAATTGAGTCAAATGGCTTCTTCAAGTGGGACTAGTTATGAAGAGTCAAGCATGTCTATTGATGAAGAAGATGGCTCAAGTGAGGGTGAGGATGAAGATGAAGAGAGGAGCTTGTTGGAGATTGATGAAGATGACAAAGAGGAAGATGAATGTCCATTGATGGATATGGTCAACAAAGAGCAAGAAGATCAAGAAGCATTACAAGACGAGTTGGAGAGCGAAATGAGCATTTCTAAACCTTTACACTCTTCAATTTTCACTTTAGATGATATTGATGCTTCTATTGATTTCATTTTGCCTCTTGATCACTTTGATCTTAAGAAGGAAGTTGAGAAGAGTTTGGGCATTCTTGAGCAAAAGAGAAAGAAATGGAAAGAGATGACGGGGAAAGAGAAAGAAGTTAGCCTATTGATAGGAATGCACAAGAAAAGTGCAAGTAATTGGCCTACTATCCAAGGGAGCCTCCTTGATTTTGAGGCCAAGAGATTGAAGTACAATGGCAAGGAGGACCGATATCCTTGGCCATTCCGATGAGCTTATTTTCTTCCGTCCGGCTTGAAGACGTTAAACTTAGCGCTAAATGGGAGGCAACCCATTCCTTTATTGCTTTCTTTTATTTTTTTAGCTTTGTAGTTTGCTTGATCTTTTTGTTGAGTTTTTGTTATGTAGGTTGAGTGTTGTGGTGGATGTTCAAGGATGGGAGATGTGCATGGGGAAGCTCAAGTTGGAGATGTTTTGGTGCTACAAGGTTTGATGGACAATTCGGTTGTGGTAGCTTGCTTCTTTGGTAAGCTATGTTGGTGGACAAATTCTAAGGTAAACACACTCATCTCCAAACTTTGCATTCAACTAGATAGTTTCATTTAAGTTTGGGGGGGTTGATTTCGTGTGTTTACCTTCATTTTTATTGCACCGTTTGTCCTATAATTGTTTAGCTTTGTTGGATGAGAATTTTTGTGGAAGAAAGTGTTTGAGGCTTCATTGTTGGTGATTGTTGGTTTTTTATGTTTGGTTGAGCTTGTTGGTATTGATTGATGCATGCTTGTTCATTTGCTTATGTGAAGATCTTTGTTTGGTTTGGTGCTTTTAATTCGTGATAGACAAGCCCGTGAGCTTTAGAGCCTTTAGACTTTCATATATTTTGGTCTATTTTTTTCATGTGAGTATCATTCATGCTTGTGTGCTCTAGAATTTGCCAATTGTCTTGTTTGAAGCTACTTTGTGTGTGAGATTTGTGGAAGTGATATAAGGCCATCTTTGTTTTGAATAGTCACTTAGCCAAATTATCCATACCAAATGATATTTTTCCGTAGTTAGCCACTTTGAGCCTATTGACTTACATTTTTTTGGTAACCTACAAAATTTAGCCCATTTGTCCATCTTTTATGAACCTATTTTCCTATTAACTAGTGGAGCTTGAATGTTGACAAATGGAGTTGAATTGAGCTTAAATGTGATTTTGGGAGGATGAGTTTGGTTGAAAAGTGAAAAGATTAGAAAAAAAAAATGAGAAAAGATGAATTGAAAGTTGTACACAAAAAAGATTGAGTTGTTGAGAAAAAAAAAAAAAAAAAAAAAAAAAAAAAAGAAAAACTCTCTTGTGCACAAGAATTTGGTAGAGCTTGAAGTTCAAAAGTGTTCAAAAAGTTTTGGTGGTGAAGAAGAATGTGCTTTAAAAGAGTGAGCAAATGAATTGTTGGAGTTTGGAATTTGGAGTTGCAACTTGATCAATTGTAGCTTTCCTCTTGAGTTTTAGAGATGTTCGACGGGGCGTCTTTACTTCTCGTTCCACTAGTTTACGAGTCACTTTATCCAAATCTTCCCTACCCTAACCAAAGAGCCTACATTACAACCAAATGTGAAGTCCTTATTGATTCATGAATTGAACACTTACATGTGGTGGAGAATTGAGACTTTTGGCAAGCATATGGTAGTGCACTTGTGTGATTTGATTTTGAGAGCATACATTCCATGATATACACTTTGTGTGATGAGTGATACACTTACTTGTGAGGGAATTGTGAATTGAGCACTTGATCTTGCATTAATTTGAGCATAACATGTGAATTGGTTTGTTGATGGTGTTTACCTCATAGCTTGACTACATTGAGAAAGTTGACAATCACCTATCTTGTCTTGAATAAATTCCTTCGCAATTCTCCCACTTGTTCTATTTTTCTTTCGTTGCTCGGGGACGAGCAACACTTTAAGTTTGGGGGGGTTGATTAGTGTGAAAATTGCTCGAAATTCATGTGTTTAATTTGCATAATTTTATAGGATTTCGTGCATTATTTACACTAAATTGACTAATTGCACTTGATTTGGAGAAATGGTGTAGTTTACTATTTTTGTAGGTAAAACGAGGTGTTTTGAATCAAATTACGAAAAATCCAGCCGTTGGATCGAGTCCATGAGTTGACCACATGAAAGAAGGTGAAGAGAGGGTCGAAACGAGACAAGAATTGAGTCGATCGGACACCCGGAGCAAAAGATATGCACAAAACAAGAAGAGGTTGGAGGAAGGGCACGCTCGAGCCCGGGACACGGACAAGGCGTGCCCGATACAGCAACAAATCAAAAGTGGGAGTGCACGGCCGAGCTGCAAAATGTCAAGCAAGCTGCTGATTTTTTTTAATATCTTATGGGCTCAGGCCCAATTCATTTAATCAGCTGGGCCTATTCAATTAATCAGCAGGGCCTATTTTTCATTTCCAAGTATAATTACCAGCCATCGAATATTTGGGCCCAATCATCAATGCTGGAATTAATAAAACCAAGCCCATTTTTCATCAATTGGAGCAACACAGCAGGGGGGAATTAAGAACACACGCTGGAGGAACACAGCGGAGACAGAACAGAGGGCACCGTTCCATTGGGGAGAAATCCTCCACTCTCCACTCCACTTCACTCAAGTATTTAGTTTACATTTAATGTTTTAGGTAGATTTGAATGTAGTATTTTATTTTATTGAAGCATTTGGAGGATTTAAAGACCAATTGAGGTGATATCTTTTTTAAATTTAATGTTTTGTTATTTATTTTTCATAAGCTTGCTTTCAATTGTTAATTTAATTATTGACTAGGTTTGTTGGTGTTTGGGTGTTTTGATTTGTGATGGAATTTGTGTTATTAACTTAATTTTAATTGTGTAATTAATTGGAGGGAATATTGGTTAGGTTTATGGGTTTTGATAGATCATTTGCTAGAATTCAATTAGTAGGTTATATGTAAAGCTCAATTAATGCAACGAGAGTTGGTTAATTGAGGTAGATAGTATAATCGAGGGTTGGGAATCGAGTGAATGAGTAAATATTGGGTTATCGCAACGAGAGTTGGGTAATTTTCATTAGAACCCCATTTATCTACATTAATTTCTTGAATGAAAATTTGAGTGATTAGTGAGAAGACCATAGGAGTTTGGTTGTTAGTATTCAAGTGGAAAAGCACGATTATGGATTAGTTTAGTTTAATTTAGATAGAGTAGAACCCCCTAGTTGTGTGATTACCCGAGTAAGAATGCTTCTATTCATCCTCTCGATCCTAGGTGATTTAGTAGACAAATGCACTCGTGATTGCTTCTATCAAGTTCCACCTAATGAATTGCACATAAAAGTCGACTTTTAACTCAATTTTCCACACAATGACGAACACCCGAACACTACTTCTTTATTTGATATTTGATCATCATTTTACTTGCTTTCTTCATTAGTATTTATTTTGTTGATTTTTGCAATTAGTTTTAGCTCACCCCCATTTTCTATCACTATAATTACGTGACGACACATACCGCTAAGGCTACGCAAGCATACTAGTCCCACGGATCGATAATTTAACCGGGCCTTGCTTTTATTACACGCGAACCTCTTATACTTGAGGGGAACGTGTTGGTAAAAACACGTGTCAAGTTTTTGGCGCCGCTGCCGGGGATTAGTTTTGCTTTTTGTGTAACTTAGTGTTAGTTTAGCGTAATTACTAGTGATTTTTTTTATTTGTTTTATATTATCTTGTGCTTTTGATATTTTGATCATTTGTGCAGTTGAGGTTAATTGGAAGATGGACGGATATAACCAATATTCATGGAATCAATCATTTGATCAATATGATATGGTTTATCCTCCTTATCAAGAAGAAGTTTGCTATGATAGTGTGGGGAACTACGATTATCAAATGCCACAAGTTCCCACACATTATCAAGATGATGAGAGAAACGTTTACTTGGAAAATTTTCTAGCAACTTTCATGACTCAATCCAATCAAGTTTTTGCTCACAAAATGGAAAGATTGGACAATATTGATGAGCAAATGGCCTCACTAGCAAATCGAATGAAGAATATATCGTTTCAATTGAGTCAAATGGCTTCTTCAAGTGGGACTAGTTATGAAGAGTCAAGCATGTCTATTGATGAAGAAGATGGCTCAAGTGAGGGTGAGGATGAAGATGAAGAGAGGAGCTTGTTGGAGATTGATGAAGATGACAAAGAGGAAGATGAATGTCCATTGATGGATATGGTCAACAAAGAGCAAGAAGATCAAGAAGCATTACAAGACGAGTTGGAGAGCGAAATGAGCATTTCTAAACCTTTACACTCTTCAATTTTCACTTTAGATGATATTGATGCTTCTATTGATTTCATTTTGCCTCTTGATCACTTTGATCTTAAGAAGGAAGTTGAGAAGAGTTTGGGCATTCTTGAGCAAAAGAGAAAGAAATGGAAAGAGATGACGGGGAAAGAGAAAGAAGTTAGCCTATTGATAGGAATGCACAAGAAAAGTGCAAGTAATTGGCCTACTATCCAAGGGAGCCTCCTTGATTTTGAGGCCAAGAGATTGAAGTACAATGGCAAGGAGGACCGATATCCTTGGCCATTCCGATGAGCTTATTTTCTTCCGTCCGGATTGAAGACGTTAAACTTAGCGCTAAATGGGAGGCAACCCATTCCTTTATTGCTTTCTTTTATTTTTTTAGCTTTGTAGTTTGCTTGATCTTTTTGTTGAGTTTTTGTTATGTAGGTTGAGTGTTGTGGTGGATGTTCAAGGATGGGAGATGTGCATGGGGAAGCTCAAGTTGGAGATGTTTTGGTGCTACAAGGTTTGATGGACAATTCGGTTGTGGTAGCTTGCTTCTTTGGTAAGCTATGTTGGTGGACAAATTCTAAGGTAAACACACTCATCTCCAAACTTTGCATTCAACTAGATAGTTTCATTTAAGTTTGGGGGGGTTGATTTCGTGTGTTTACCTTCATTTTTATTGCACCGTTTGTCCTATAATTGTTTAGCTTTGTTGGATGAGAATTTTTGTGGAAGAAAGTGTTTGAGGCTTCATTGTTGGTGATTGTTGGTTTTTTATGTTTGGTTGAGCTTGTTGGTATTGATTGATGCATGCTTGTTCATTTGCTTATGTGAAGATCTTTGTTTGGTTTGGTGCTTTTAATTCGTGATAGACAAGCCCGTGAGCTTTAGAGCCTTTAGACTTTCATATATTTTGGTCTATTTTTTTCATGTGAGTATCATTCATGCTTGTGTGCTCTAGAATTTGCCAATTGTCTTGTTTGAAGCTACTTTGTGTGTGAGATTTGTGGAAGTGATATAAGGCCATCTTTGTTTTGAATAGTCACTTAGCCAAATTATCCATACCAAATGATATTTTTCCGTAGTTAGCCACTTTGAGCCTATTGACTTACATTTTTTTGGTAACCTACAAAATTTAGCCCATTTGTCCATCTTTTATGAACCTATTTTCCTATTAACTAGTGGAGCTTGAATGTTGACAAATGGAGTTGAATTGAGCTTAAATGTGATTTTGGGAGGATGAGTTTGGTTGAAAAGTGAAAAGATTAGAAACAAAAAATGAGAAAAGATGAATTGAAAGTTGTACACAAAAAAGATTGAGTTGTTGAGAAAAAAAAAAATAAATAAAAAAAGAAAAACTCTCTTGTGCACAAGAATTTGGTAGAGCTTGAAGTTCAAAAGTGTTCAAAAAGTTTTGGTGGTGAAGAAGAATGTGCTTTAAAAGAGTGAGCAAATGAATTGTTGGAGTTTGGAATTTGGAGTTGCAACTTGATCAATTGTAGCTTTCCTCTTGAGTTTTAGAGATGTTCGACGGGGCGTCTTTACTTCTCGTTCCACTAGTTTACGAGTCACTTTATCCAAATCTTCCCTACCCTAACCAAAGAGCCTACATTACAACCAAATGTGAAGTCCTTATTGATTCATGAATTGAACACTTACATGTGGTGGAGAATTGAGACTTTTGGCAAGCATATGGTAGTGCACTTGTGTGATTTGATTTTGAGAGCATACATTCCATGATATACACTTTGTGTGATGAGTGATACACTTACTTGTGAGGGAATTGTGAATTGAGCACTTGATCTTGCATTAATTTGAGCATAACATGTGAATTGGTTTGTTGATGGTGTTTACCTCATAGCTTGACTACATTGAGAAAGTTGACAATCACCTATCTTGTCTTGAATAAATTCCTTCACAATTCTCCCACTTGTTCTATTTTTCTTTCGTTGCTCGGGGACGAGCAACACTTTAAGTTTGGGGGGGTTGATTAGTGTGAAAATTGCTCGAAATTCATGTGTTTAATTTGCATAATTTTATAGGATTTCGTGCATTATTTACACTAAATTGACTAATTGCACTTGATTTGGAGAAATGGTGTAGTTTACTATTTTTGTAGGTAAAACGAGGTGTTTTGAATCAAATTACGAAAAATCCAGCCGTTGGATCGAGTCCATGAGTTGACCACATGAAAGAAGGTGAAGAGAGGGTCGAAACGAGACAAGAATTGAGTCGATCGGACACCCGGAGCAAAAGATATGCACAAAACAAGAAGAGGTTGGAGGAAGGGCACGCTCGAGCCCGGGACACGGACAAGGCGTGCCCGATACAGCAACAAATCAAAAGTGGGAGTGCACGGCCGAGCTGCAAAATGTCAAGCAAGCTGCTGATTTTTTTTAATATCTTATGGGCTCAGGCCCAATTCATTTAATCAGCTGGGCCTATTCAATTAATCAGCAGGGCCTATTTTTCATTTCCAAGTATAATTACCAGCCATCGAATATTTGGGCCCAATCATCAATGCTGGAATTAATAAAACCAAGCCCATTTTTCATCAATTGGAGCAACACAGCAGGGGGGAATTAAGAACACACGCTGGAGGAACACAGCGGAGACAGAACAGAGGGCACCGTTCCATTGGGGAGAAATCCTCCACTCTCCACTCCACTTCACTCAAGTATTTAGTTTACATTTAATGTTTTAGGTAGATTTGAATGTAGTATTTTATTTTATTGAAGCATTTGGAGGATTTAAAGACCAATTGAGGTGATATCTTTTTTAAATTTAATGTTTTGTTATTTATTTTTCATAAGCTTGCTTTCAATTGTTAATTTAATTATTGACTAGGTTTGTTGGTGTTTGGGTGTTTTGATTTGTGATGGAATTTGTGTTATTAGCTTAATTTTAATTGTGTAATTAATTGGAGGGAATATTGGTTAGGTTTATGGGTTTTGATAGATCATTTGCTAGAATTCAATTAGTAGGTTATATGTGAAGCTCAATTAATGCAACGAGAGTTGGTTAATTGAGGTAGATAGTATAATCGAGGGTTGGGAATCGAGTGAATGAGTAAATATTGGGTTATCGCAACGAGAGTTGGGTAATTTTCATTAGAACCCCATTTATCTACATTAATTTCTTGAATGAAAATTTGAGTGATTAGTGAGAAGACCATAGGAGTTTGGTTGTTAGTATTCAAGTGGAAAAGCACGATTATGGATTAGTTTAGTTTAATTTAGATAGAGTAGAACCCCCTAGTTGTGTGATTACTCGAGTAAGAATGCTTCTATTCATCCTCTCGATCCTAGGTGATTTAGTAGACAAATGCACTCGTGATTGCTTCTATCAAGTTCCACCTAATGAATTGCACATAAAAGTCGACTTTTAACTCAATTTTCCACACAATGACGAACACCCGAACACTACTTCTTTATTTGATATTTGATCATCATTTTACTTGCTTTCTTCATTAGTATTTATTTTGTTGATTTTTGCAATTAGTTTTAGCTCACCCCCATTTTCTATCACTATAATTACGTGACGACACATACCGCTAAGGCTACGCAAGCATACTAGTCCCACGGATCGATAATTTAACCGGGCCTTGCTTTTATTACACGCGAACCTCTTATACTTGAGGGGAACGTGTTGGTAAAAACACGTGTCAAGTTTTTGGCGCCGCTGCCGGGGATTAGTTTTGCTTTTTGTGTAACTTAGTGTTAGTTTAGCGTAATTACTAGTGATTTTTTTTATTTGTTTTATATTATCTTGTGCTTTTGATATTTTGATCATTTGTGCAGTTGAGGTTAATTGGAAGATGGACGGATATAACCAATATTCATGGAATCAATCATTTGATCAATATGATATGGTTTATCCTCCTTATCAAGAAGAAGTTTGCTATGATAGTGTGGGGAACTACGATTATCAAATGCAACAAGTTACCACACATTATCAAGATGATGAGAGAAACGTTTACTTGGAAAATTTGCTAGCAACTTTCATGACTCAATCCAATCAAGTTTTTGCTCACAAAATGGAAAGATTGGACAATATTGATGAGCAAATGGCCTCACTAGCAAATCGAATGAAGAATATATCGTTTCAATTGAGTCAAATGGCTTCTTCAAGTGGGACTAGTTATGAAGAGTCAAGCATGTCTATTGATGAAGAAGATGGCTCAAGTGAGGGTGAGGATGAAGATGAAGAGAGGAGCTTGTTGGAGATTGATGAAGATGACAAAGAGGAAGATGAATGTCCATTGATGGATATGGTCAACAAAGAGCAAGAAGATCAAGAAGCATTACAAGACGAGTTGGAGAGCGAAATGAGCATTTCTAAACCTTTACACTCTTCAATTTTCACTTTAGATGATATTGATGCTTCTATTGATTTCATTTTGCCTCTTGATCACTTTGATCTTAAGAAGGAAGTTGAGAAGAGTTTGGGCATTCTTGAGCAAAAGAGAAAGAAATGGAAAGAGATGACGGGGAAAGAGAAAGAAGTTAGCCTATTGATAGGAATGCACAAGAAAAGTGCAAGTAATTGGCCTACTATCCAAGGGAGCCTCCTTGATTTTGAGGCCAAGAGATTGAAGTACAATGGCAAGGAGGACCGATATCCTTGGCCATTCCGATGAGCTTATTTTCTTCCGTCCGGATTGAAGACGTTAAACTTAGCGCTAAATGGGAGGCAACCCATTCCTTTATTGCTTTCTTTTATTTTTTTAGCTTTGTAGTTTGCTTGATCTTTTTGTTGAGTTTTTGTTATGTAGGTTGAGTGTTGTGGTGGATGTTCAAGGATGGGAGATGTGCATGGGGAAGCTCAAGTTGGAGATGTTTTGGTGCTACAAGGTTTGATGGACAATTCGGTTGTGGTAGCTTGCTTCTTTGGTAAGCTATGTTGGTGGACAAATTCTAAGGTAAACACACTCATCTCCAAACTTTGCATTCAACTAGATAGTTTCATTTAAGTTTGGGGGGGTTGATTTCGTGTGTTTACCTTCATTTTTATTGCACCGTTTGTCCTATAATTGTTTAGCTTTGTTGGATGAGAATTTTTGTGGAAGAAAGTGTTTGAGGCTTCATTGTTGGTGATTGTTGGTTTTTTATGTTTGGTTGAGCTTGTTGGTATTGATTGATGCATGCTTGTTCATTTGCTTATGTGAAGATCTTTGTTTGGTTTGGTGCTTTTAATTCGTGATAGACAAGCCCGTGAGCTTTAGAGCCTTTAGACTTTCATATATTTTGGTCTATTTTTTTCATGTGAGTATCATTCATGCTTGTGTGCTCTAGAATTTGCCAATTGTCTTGTTTGAAGCTACTTTGTGTGTGAGATTTGTGGAAGTGATATAAGGCCATCTTTGTTTTGAATAGTCACTTAGCCAAATTATCCATACCAAATGATATTTTTCCGTAGTTAGCCACTTTGAGCCTATTGACTTACATTTTTTTGGTAACCTACAAAATTTAGCCCATTTGTCCATCTTTTATGAACCTATTTTCCTATTAACTAGTGGAGCTTGAATGTTGACAAATGGAGTTGAATTGAGCTTAAATGTGATTTTGGGAGGATGAGTTTGGTTGAAAAGTGAAAAGATTAGAAACAAAAAATGAGAAAAGATGAATTGAAAGTTGTACACAAAAAAGATTGAGTTGTTGAGAAAAAAAAAAATAAATAAAAAAAGAAAAACTCTCTTGTGCACAAGAATTTGGTAGAGCTTGAAGTTCAAAAGTGTTCAAAAAGTTTTGGTGGTGAAGAAGAATGTGCTTTAAAAGAGTGAGCAAATGAATTGTTGGAGTTTGGAATTTGGAGTTGCAACTTGATCAATTGTAGCTTTCCTCTTGAGTTTTAGAGATGTTCGACGGGGCGTCTTTACTTCTCGTTCCACTAGTTTACGAGTCACTTTATCCAAATCTTCCCTACCCTAACCAAAGAGCCTACATTACAACCAAATGTGAAGTCCTTATTGATTCATGAATTGAACACTTACATGTGGTGGAGAATTGAGACTTTTGGCAAGCATATGGTAGTGCACTTGTGTGATTTGATTTTGAGAGCATACATTCCATGATATACACTTTGTGTGATGAGTGATACACTTACTTGTGAGGGAATTGTGAATTGAGCACTTGATCTTGCATTAATTTGAGCATAACATGTGAATTGGTTTGTTGATGGTGTTTACCTCATAGCTTGACTACATTGAGAAAGTTGACAATCACCTATCTTGTCTTGAATAAATTCCTTCACAATTCTCCCACTTGTTCTATTTTTCTTTCGTTGCTCGGGGACGAGCAACACTTTAAGTTTGGGGGGGTTGATTAGTGTGAAAATTGCTCGAAATTCATGTGTTTAATTTGCATAATTTTATAGGATTTCGTGCATTATTTACACTAAATTGACTAATTGCACTTGATTTGGAGAAATGGTGTAGTTTACTATTTTTGTAGGTAAAACGAGGTGTTTTGAATCAAATTACGAAAAATCCAGCCGTTGGATCGAGTCCATGAGTTGACCACATGAAAGAAGGTGAAGAGAGGGTCGAAACGAGACAAGAATTGAGTCGATCGGACACCCGGAGCAAAAGATATGCACAAAACAAGAAGAGGTTGGAGGAAGGGCACGCTCGAGCCCGGGACACGGACAAGGCGTGCCCGATACAGCAACAAATCAAAAGTGGGAGTGCACGGCCGAGCTGCAAAATGTCAAGCAAGCTGCTGATTTTTTTTAATATCTTATGGGCTCAGGCCCAATTCATTTAATCAGCTGGGCCTATTCAATTAATCAGCAGGGCCTATTTTTCATTTCCAAGTATAATTACCAGCCATCGAATATTTGGGCCCAATCATCAATGCTGGAATTAATAAAACCAAGCCCATTTTTCATCAATTGGAGCAACACAGCAGGGGGGAATTAAGAACACACGCTGGAGGAACACAGCGGAGACAGAACAGAGGGCACCGTTCCATTGGGGAGAAATCCTCCACTCTCCACTCCACTTCACTCAAGTATTTAGTTTACATTTAATGTTTTAGGTAGATTTGAATGTAGTATTTTATTTTATTGAAGCATTTGGAGGATTTAAAGACCAATTGAGGTGATATCTTTTTTAAATTTAATGTTTTGTTATTTATTTTTCATAAGCTTGCTTTCAATTGTTAATTTAATTATTGACTAGGTTTGTTGGTGTTTGGGTGTTTTGATTTGTGATGGAATTTGTGTTATTAGCTTAATTTTAATTGTGTAATTAATTGGAGGGAATATTGGTTAGGTTTATGGGTTTTGATAGATCATTTGCTAGAATTCAATTAGTAGGTTATATGTGAAGCTCAATTAATGCAACGAGAGTTGGTTAATTGAGGTAGATAGTATAATCGAGGGTTGGGAATCGAGTGAATGAGTAAATATTGGGTTATCGCAACGAGAGTTGGGTAATTTTCATTAGAACCCCATTTATCTACATTAATTTCTTGAATGAAAATTTGAGTGATTAGTGAGAAGACCATAGGAGTTTGGTTGTTAGTATTCAAGTGGAAAAGCACGATTATGGATTAGTTTAGTTTAATTTAGATAGAGTAGAACCCCCTAGTTGTGTGATTACTCGAGTAAGAATGCTTCTATTCATCCTCTCGATCCTAGGTGATTTAGTAGACAAATGCACTCGTGATTGCTTCTATCAAGTTCCACCTAATGAATTGCACATAAAAGTCGACTTTTAACTCAATTTTCCACACAATGACGAACACCCGAACACTACTTCTTTATTTGATATTTGATCATCATTTTACTTGCTTTCTTCATTAGTATTTATTTTGTTGATTTTTGCAATTAGTTTTAGCTCACCCCCATTTTCTATCACTATAATTACGTGACGACACATACCGCTAAGGCTACGCAAGCATACTAGTCCCACGGATCGATAATTTAACCGGGCCTTGCTTTTATTACACGCGAACCTCTTATACTTGAGGGGAACGTGTTGGTAAAAACACGTGTCAAGTTTTTGGCGCCGCTGCCGGGGATTAGTTTTGCTTTTTGTGTAACTTAGTGTTAGTTTAGCGTAATTACTAGTGATTTTTTTTATTTGTTTTATATTATCTTGTGCTTTTGATATTTTGATCATTTGTGCAGTTGAGGTTAATTGGAAGATGGACGGATATAACCAATATTCATGGAATCAATCATTTGATCAATATGATATGGTTTATCCTCCTTATCAAGAAGAAGTTTGCTATGATAGTGTGGGGAACTACGATTATCAAATGCAACAAGTTACCACACATTATCAAGATGATGAGAGAAACGTTTACTTGGAAAATTTGCTAGCAACTTTCATGACTCAATCCAATCAAGTTTTTGCTCACAAAATGGAAAGATTGGACAATATTGATGAGCAAATGGCCTCACTAGCAAATCGAATGAAGAATATATCGTTTCAATTGAGTCAAATGGCTTCTTCAAGTGGGACTAGTTATGAAGAGTCAAGCATGTCTATTGATGAAGAAGATGGCTCAAGTGAGGGTGAGGATGAAGATGAAGAGAGGAGCTTGTTGGAGATTGATGAAGATGACAAAGAGGAAGATGAATGTCCATTGATGGATATGGTCAACAAAGAGCAAGAAGATCAAGAAGCATTACAAGACGAGTTGGAGAGCGAAATGAGCATTTCTAAACCTTTACACTCTTCAATTTTCACTTTAGATGATATTGATGCTTCTATTGATTTCATTTTGCCTCTTGATCACTTTGATCTTAAGAAGGAAGTTGAGAAGAGTTTGGGCATTCTTGAGCAAAAGAGAAAGAAATGGAAAGAGATGACGGGGAAAGAGAAAGAAGTTAGCCTATTGATAGGAATGCACAAGAAAAGTGCAAGTAATTGGCCTACTATCCAAGGGAGCCTCCTTGATTTTGAGGCCAAGAGATTGAAGTACAATGGCAAGGAGGACCGATATCCTTGGCCATTCCGATGAGCTTATTTTCTTCCGTCCGGCTTGAAGACGTTAAACTTAGCGCTAAATGGGAGGCAACCCATTCCTTTATTGCTTTCTTTTATTTTTTTAGCTTTGTAGTTTGCTTGATCTTTTTGTTGAGTTTTTGTTATGTAGGTTGAGTATTGTGGTGGATGTTCAAGGATGGGAGATGTGCATGGAGAAGCTCAAGTTGGAGATGTTTTGGTGCTACAAGGTTTGATGGACAATTCGGTTGTGGTAGCTTGCTTCTTTGGTAAGCTATGTTGGTGGACAAATTCTAAGGTAAACACACTCATCTCCAAACTTTGCATTCAACTAGATAGTTTCATTTAAGTTTGGGGGGGTTGATTTCGTGTGTTTACCTTCATTTTTATTGCACCGTTTGTCCTATAATTGTTTAGCTTTGTTGGATGAGAATTTTTGTGGAAGAAAGTGTTTGAGGCTTCATTGTTGGTGATTGTTGGTTTTTTATATTTGGTTGAGCTTGTTGGTATTGATTGATGCATGCTTGTTCATTTGCTTATGTGAAGATCTTTGTTTGATTTGGTGCTTTTAATTCGTGATAGACAAGCCCGTGAGCTTTAGAGCCTTTAGACTTTCATATATTTTGGTCTATTTTTTTCATGTGAGTATCATTCATGCTTGTGTGCTCTAGAATTTGCCAATTGTCTTGTTTGAAGCTACTTTGTGTGTGAGATTTGTGGAAGTGATATAAGGCCATCTTTGTTTTGAATAGTCACTTAGCCAAATTATCCATACCAAATGATATTTTTCCGTAGTTAGCCACTTTGAGCCTATTGACTTACATTTTTTTGGTAACCTACAAAATTTAGCCCATTTGTCCATCTTTTATGAACCTATTTTCCTATTAACTAGTGGAGCTTGAATGTTGACAAATGGAGTTGAATTGAGCTTAAATGTGATTTTGGGAGGATGAGTTTGGTTGAAAAGTGAAAAGATTAGAAAAAAAAAATGAGAAAAGATGAATTGAAAGTTGTACACAAAAAAGATTGAGTTGTTGAGAAAAAATAATAAATAAATAAAAAAAGAAAAACTCTCTTGTGCACAAGAATTTGGTAGAGCTTGAAGTTCAAAAGTGTTCAAAAAGTTTTGGCTGTGAAGAAGAATGTGCTTTAAAAGAGTGAGCAAATGAATTGTTGGAGTTCGGAATTTGGAGTTGCAACTTGATCAATTGTAGCTTTCCTCTTGAGTTTTAGAGATGTTCGACGGGGCGTCTTTACTTCTCGTTCCACTAGTTTACGAGTCACTTTATCCAAATCTTCCCTACCCTAACCAAAGAGCCTACATTACAACCAAATGTGAAGTCCTTATTGATTCATGAATTGAACACTTACATGTGGTGGAGAATTGAGACTTTTGGCAAGCATATGGTAGTGCACTTGTGTGATTTGATTTTGAGAGCATACATTCCATGATATACACTTTGTGTGATGAGTGATACACTTACTTGTGAGGGAATTGTGAATTGAGCACTTGATCTTGCATTAATTTGAGCATAACATGTGAATTGGTTTGTTGATGGTGTTTACCTCATAGCTTGACTACATTGAGAAAGTTGACAATCACCTATCTTGTCTTGAATAAATTCCTTCGCAATTCTCCCACTTGTTCTATTTTTCTTTCGTTGCTCGGGGACGAGCAACACTTTAAGTTTGGGGGGGTTGATTAGTGTGAAAATTGCTCGAAATTCATGTGTTTAATTTGCATAATTTTATAGGATTTCGTGCATTATTTACACTAAATTGACTAATTGCACTTGATTTGGAGAAATGGTGTAGTTTACTATTTTTGTAGGTAAAACGAGGTGTTTTGAATCAAATTACGAAAAATCCAGCCGTTGGATCGAGTCCATGAGTTGACCACATGAAAGAAGGTGAAGAGAGGGTCGAAACGAGACAAGAATTGAGTCGATCGGACACCCGGAGCAAAAGATATGCACAAAACAAGAAGAGGTTGGAGGAAGGGCACGCTCGAGCCCGGGACACGGACAAGGCGTGCCCGATACAGCAACAAATCAAAAGCGGGAGTGCACGGCCGAGCTGCAAAATGTCAAGCAAGCTGCTGATTTTTTTTAATATCTTATGGGCTCAGGCCCAATTCATTTAATCAGCTGGGCCTATTTTTCATTTCCAAGTATAATTACCAGCCATCGAATATTTGGGCCCAATCATCAATGCTGGAATTAATAAAACCAAGCCCATTTTTCATCAATTGGAGCAACACAACAGGGGGGAATTAAGAACACACGCTGGAGGAACACAGCGGAGACAGAACAGAGGGCACCGTTCCATTGGGGAGAAATCCTCCACTCTCCACTCCACTTCACTCAAGTATTTAGTTTACATTTAATGTTTTAGGTAGATTTAAATGTAGTATTTTATTTTATTGAAGCATTTGGAGGATTTAAAGACCAATTGAGGTGATATCTTTTTTAAATTTAATGTTTTGTTATTTATTTTTCATAAGCTTGCTTTCAATTGTTAATTTAATTATTGACTAGGTTTGTTGGTGTTTGGGTGTTTTGATTTGTGATGGAATTTGTGTTATTAGCTTAATTTTAATTGTGTAATTAATTGGAGGGAATATTGGTTAGGTTTATGGGTTTTGATAGATCATTTGCTAGAATTCAATTAGTAGGTTATATGTGAAGCTCAATTAATGCAACGAGAGTTGGTTAATTGAGGTAGATAGTATAATCGAGGGTTGGGAATCGAGTGAATGAGTAAATATTGGGTTATCGCAACGAGAGTTGGGTAATTTTCATTAGAACCCCATTTATCTACATTAATTTCTTGAATGAAAATTTGAGTGATTAGTGAGAAGACCATAGGAGTTTGGTTGTTAGTATTCAAGTGAAAAAACACGATTATGGATTAGTTTAGTTTAATTTAGATAGAGTAGAACCCCCTAGTTGTGTGATTACCCGAGTAAGAATGCTTCTATTCATCCTCTCGATCCTAGGTGATTTAGTAGACAAATGCACTCGTGATTGCTTCTATCAAGTTCCACCTAATGAATTGCACATAAAAGTCGACTTTTAACTCAATTTTCCACACAATGACGAACACCCGAACACTACTTCTTTATTTGATATTTGATCATCATTTTACTTGCTTTCTTCATTAGTATTTATTTTGTTGATTTTTGCAATTAGTTTTAGCTCACCCCCATTTTCTATCACTATAATTACGTGACGACACATACCGCTAAGGCTACGCAAGCATACTAGTCCCACGGATCGATAATTTAACCGGGCCTTGCTTTTATTACACGCGAACCTCTTATACTTGAGGGGAACGTGTTGGTAAAAACACGTGTCAAGTTTTTGGCGCCGCTGCCGGGGATTAGTTTTGCTTTTTGTGTAACTTAGTGTTAGTTTAGCGTAATTACTAGTGATTTTTTTTATTTGTTTTATATTATCTTGTGCTTTTGATATTTTGATCATTTGTGCAGTTGAGGTTAATTGGAAGATGGACGGATATAACCAATATTCATGGAATCAATCATTTGATCAATATGATATGGTTTATCCTCCTTATCAAGAAGAAGTTTGCTATGATAGTGTGGGGAACTACGATTATCAAATGCAACAAGTTACCACACATTATCAAGATGATGAGAGAAACGTTTACTTGGAAAATTTGCTAGCAACTTTCATGACTCAATCCAATCAAGTTTTTGCTCACAAAATGGAAAGATTGGACAATATTGATGAGCAAATGGCCTCACTAGCAAATCGAATGAAGAATATATCGTTTCAATTGAGTCAAATGGCTTCTTCAAGTGGGACTAGTTATGAAGAGTCAAGCATGTCTATTGATGAAGAAGATGGCTCAAGTGAGGGTGAGGATGAAGATGAAGAGAGGAGCTTGTTGGAGATTGATGAAGATGACAAAGAGGAAGATGAATGTCCATTGATGGATATGGTCAACAAAGAGCAAGAAGATCAAGAAGCATTACAAGACGAGTTGGAGAGCGAAATGAGCATTTCTAAACCTTTACACTCTTCAATTTTCACTTTAGATGATATTGATGCTTCTATTGATTTCATTTTGCCTCTTGATCACTTTGATCTTAAGAAGAAAGTTGAGAAGAGTTTGGGCATTCTTGAGCAAAAGAGAAAGAAATGGAAAGAGATGACGGGGAAAGAGAAAAAAGTTAGCCTATTGATAGGAATGCACAAGAAAAGTGCAAGTAATTGGCCTACTATCCAAGGGAGCCTCCTTGATTTTGAGGCCAAGAGATTGAAGTACAATGGCAAGGAGGACCGATATCCTTGGCCATTCCGATGAGCTTATTTTCTTCCGTCCGGCTTGAAGACGTTAAACTTAGCGCTAAATGGGAGGCAACCCATTCCTTTATTGCTTTCTTTTATTTTTTTAGCTTTGTAGTTTGCTTGATCTTTTTGTTGAGTTTTTGTTATGTAGGTTGAGTATTGTGGTGGATGTTCAAGGATGGGAGATGTGCATGGAGAAGCTCAAGTTGGAGATGTTTTGGTGCTACAAGGTTTGATGGACAATTCGGTTGTGGTAGCTTGCTTCTTTGGTAAGCTATGTTGGTGGACAAATTCTAAGGTAAACACACTCATCTCCAAACTTTGCATTCAACTAGATAGTTTCATTTAAGTTTGGGGGGGTTGATTTCGTGTGTTTACCTTCATTTTTATTGCACCGTTTGTCCTATAATTGTTTAGCTTTGTTGGATGAGAATTTTTGTGGAAGAAAGTGTTTGAGGCTTCATTGTTGGTGATTGTTGGTTTTTTATATTTGGTTGAGCTTGTTGGTATTGATTGATGCATGCTTGTTCATTTGCTTATGTGAAGATCTTTGTTTGATTTGGTGCTTTTAATTCGTGATAGACAAGCCCGTGAGCTTTAGAGCCTTTAGACTTTCATATATTTTGGTCTATTTTTTTCATGTGAGTATCATTCATGCTTGTGTGCTCTAGAATTTGCCAATTGTCTTGTTTGAAGCTACTTTGTGTGTGAGATTTGTGGAAGTGATATAAGGCCATCTTTGTTTTGAATAGTCACTTAGCCAAATTATCCATACCAAATGATATTTTTCCGTAGTTAGCCACTTTGAGCCTATTGACTTACATTTTTTTGGTAACCTACAAAATTTAGCCCATTTGTCCATCTTTTATGAACCTATTTTCCTATTAACTAGTGGAGCTTGAATGTTGACAAATGGAGTTGAATTGAGCTTAAATGTGATTTTGGGAGGATGAGTTTGGTTGAAAAGTGAAAAGATTAGAAAAAAAAAATGAGAAAAGATGAATTGAAAGTTGTACACAAAAAAGATTGAGTTGTTGAGAAAAAATAATAAATAAATAAAAAAAGAAAAACTCTCTTGTGCACAAGAATTTGGTAGAGCTTGAAGTTCAAAAGTGTTCAAAAAGTTTTGGCTGTGAAGAAGAATGTGCTTTAAAAGAGTGAGCAAATGAATTGTTGGAGTTCGGAATTTGGAGTTGCAACTTGATCAATTGTAGCTTTCCTCTTGAGTTTTAGAGATGTTCGACGGGGCGTCTTTACTTCTCGTTCCACTAGTTTACGAGTCACTTTATCCAAATCTTCCCTACCCTAACCAAAGAGCCTACATTACAACCAAATGTGAAGTCCTTATTGATTCATGAATTGAACACTTACATGTGGTGGAGAATTGAGACTTTTGGCAAGCATATGGTAGTGCACTTGTGTGATTTGATTTTGAGAGCATACATTCCATGATATACACTTTGTGTGATGAGTGATACACTTACTTGTGAGGGAATTGTGAATTGAGCACTTGATCTTGCATTAATTTGAGCATAACATGTGAATTGGTTTGTTGATGGTGTTTACCTCATAGCTTGACTACATTGAGAAAGTTGACAATCACCTATCTTGTCTTGAATAAATTCCTTCGCAATTCTCCCACTTGTTCTATTTTTCTTTCGTTGCTCGGGGACGAGCAACACTTTAAGTTTGGGGGGGTTGATTAGTGTGAAAATTTGCATGAAATTCATGTGTTTAATTTGCATAATTTTATAGGATTTCGTGCATTATTTACACTAAATTGACTAATTGCACTTGATTTGGAGAAATGGTGTAGTTTACTATTTTTGTAGGTAAAACGAGGTGTTTTGAATCAAATTACGAAAAATCCAGCCGTTGGATCGAGTCCATGAGTTGACCAAATGAAAGAAGGTGAAGAGAGGGTCGAAACGAGACAAGAATTGAGTCGATCGGACACCCGGAGCAAAAGATATGCACAAAACAAGAAGAGGTTGGAGGAAGGGCACGCTCGAGCCCGGGACACGGACAAGGCGTGCCCGATACAGCAACAAATCAAAAGTGGGAGTGCACGGCCGAGCTGCAAAATGTCAAGCAAGCTGCTGATTTTTTTTAATATCTTATGGGCTCAGGCCCAATTCATTTAATCAGCTGGGCCTATTCAATTAATCAGCAGGGCCTATTTTTCATTTCCAAGTATAATTACCAGCCATCGAATATTTGGGCCCAATCATCAATGCTGGAATTAATAAAACCAAGCCCATTTTTCATCAATTGGAGCAACACAGCAGGGGGGAATTAAGAACACACGCTGGAGGAACACAGCGGAGACAGAACAGAGGGCACCGTTCCATTGGGGAGAAATCCTCCACTCTCCACTCCACTTCACTCAAGTATTTAGTTTACATTTAATGTTTTAGGTAGATTTGAATGTAGTATTTTATTTTATTGAAGCATTTGGAGGATTTAAAGACCAATTGAGGTGATATCTTTTTTAAATTTAATGTTTTGTTATTTATTTTTCATAAGCTTGCTTTCAATTGTTAATTTAATTATTGACTAGGTTTGTTGGTGTTTGGGTGTTTTGATTTGTGATGGAATTTGTGTTATTAGCTTAATTTTAATTGTGTAATTAATTGGAGGGAATATTGGTTAGGTTTATGGGTTTTGATAGATCATTTGCTAGAATTCAATTAGTAGGTTATATGTGAAGCTCAATTAATGCAACGAGAGTTGGTTAATTGAGGTAGATAGTATAATCGAGGGTTGGGAATCGAGTGAATGAGTAAATATTGGGTTATCGCAACGAGAGTTGGGTAATTTTCATTAGAACCCCATTTATCTACATTAATTTCTTGAATGAAAATTTGAGTGATTAGTGAGAAGACCATAGGAGTTTGGTTGTTAGTATTCAAGTGGAAAAGCACGATTATGGATTAGTTTAGTTTAATTTAGATAGAGTAGAACCCCCTAGTTGTGTGATTACCCGAGTAAGAATGCTTCTATTCATCCTCTCGATCCTAGGTGATTTAGTAGACAAATGCACTCGTGATTGCTTCTATCAAGTTCCACCTAATGAATTGCACATAAAAGTCGACTTTTAACTCAATTTTCCACACAATGACGAACACCCGAACACTACTTCTTTATTTGATATTTGATCATCATTTTACTTGCTTTCTTCATTAGTATTTATTTTGTTGATTTTTGCAATTAGTTTTAGCTCACCCCCATTTTCTATCACTATAATTACGTGACGACACATACCGCTAAGGCTACGCAAGCATACTAGTCCCACGGATCGATAATTTAACCGGGCCTTGCTTTTATTACACGCGAACCTCTTATACTTGAGGGGAACGTGTTGGTAAAAACACGTGTCAGTGTATACTGTCAAACAAACTTTTAGTGGGTTTTTGTGGATGTATATTCAATTTCCTTATTAACTGAAATAAGTGGTTTTTTACATTATTGCATTCTTTGTGATTGCTTGTATGCCTGCTTATCTTATATTGTATACGATGTGAAGGGTTTGTAGTCACAAAAAAGTCACATTGTTAGTTCCTTGTAAGATATAAACAATATTCACAATTGAGATAGTTCTGGACACAATTATTGATTTAAATTGTAGTATAAACTTGTTGGTGACTTGTCTTGACCATTAGTTTATACTAGTGCGTTGTGACGTACTGAATGGATCACAGATAAGACATGTTCTCCCGTTTTGACTGTAATGAAGAACTAGAGGTTTTGGTGACTTTTATGATTTTTAACCCTAAGTGTGATATTTAGATGTGTGGGGTGCTTGTTCACTACTTTGATGTACCACAGGTGAGAATCTTGATAGATTCTTCACACTTCGTATTTTGGGTAGTGACATCGCTCGCATCATGATGTCTACTTATTGGTATTAGGGCACCGTGTCCTGGACATCCGGGCTGATGACGTCCCCTTGAGAAAACTTATAAATGATTGACGTATTAAACCCTGCAAGTGAATTTAATCCGTACGACAACAAGGTTGAGTGGTACTACCCAAAGAATTGTAGACATTAATTATTTAAAGTAATCAGACACTTTAATAATTAATGGATGTACAATATCTTAAACACGGGGAATTATAAAGTGTAATAGAAGCCCTGATTCGATTCGGGATAGGACAGGAGTACAACATTAGTTCTCTAGTGGGATGAATTAATGTTCTCAGACCAAATTATATGTTCTAGGCTGACCATAAGAGTATTTGAGCCTGTAAGAAGCCAAAACCCTATACCTTCTAATGGATCCCTAGTCTGGCCCATGAAACCTTTGGAGATTATATAAAGGAGTCTCAAGCCAGTCTTGGAACCCTAACACACACGAAATTGCAGAAAACGATAAGGGTTTCAAGGAGACGAAATTGAGGATGCCTTCTCGCCTTCGCCGGCGTGTTCCAACACTTTTCAGTTATAGACATTTACACTTTTCAGTTATAGTGACTTAGCTTACACTTTTTAGTAATATTGTGTTGCACTTTTCAATTATAAATGACTTACACTTTTCAACAATATTGTGGCATTTTCCAATTATACTGACTTGCACTTTTTTTAATATTGTGTTGCACTTTTCAGTAATATTGTGCTGCACTTTTTTGTTATATTGACTTACACTTTACATTAATATTGTGTTGCAACTTTTCAGTTATACTGACTTGTATGTTTCAGAAATATTGTGTTTCACTTTTTAGTTACACTGGCTTATATTTTTAGTAAATATTGTGTTGTACTTTCTGTTATAGCGACTTACCTTTTTCAGTAATATTGTGTTATACTTTTTACTTAATAAATTTTTTTTCTTAAAAATTTAAACTTAAAATGGAGAATGTGTATATTTTAAAGTAAAGTTAAATGGTTCAAACCTCATTTTCTCCATATATTTTTTTTTTCATTTTATTACAATATATATATAAGAAAGTTAATATTTTAATAAGTATGTTTGTAATCTAAATGATGAGTGTAAGAATTTTTTAAGGTTTGAGATACATAATTCAAACCTTTCTTCCTATTCCTTTTTTTTTTAATTAACAAAAAAAAAAAAAAAAAAACCCCAAAAAAAGCTGTGTTTTATTTAATTTAAAAAAAAAGGTCAAAGTCAACTCGAGTGTATTTAAGATTTTGGCAAAATGTATAAATGTGGAGAGAGAGAAAAATTGAGTGACAATTAGTGTAATTTTATGTAAAAATTGGAAGGCTTTTTTATGCATTGATTACAACATATACAACATAAAATTGAGTGACAATTAGTGTAATTTTATGTAAAATATGAAGGCTTGTTTGTTTCTATGCATTGATTACAACACACACAACATAAAATTGAGTGACAATTAGTGTAATTTTATGTAAAAATAGGAAGACTTGTTTCTATACATTGATTACAACATATACAGCATAGGATTTTTTTTAAAAATAATCAATTTTTTTATAGCATCATTATGATAAATGCATTTAAGAATTAAATATGATTTTTTTATAGCATCATTATGATAAGTGCATTTAAGAATTAAATATGATTGAATAAGTTAAACAAAAAAAACATACTCCAAGATTAAGTAAAAATTACTTACTTATAAATAGTTATTGACTTGTAAAATATAAAATAGTGTACAATCAGTTCATTTTCTAAAGTAAACAAATGATCCTTTGCATGAGAGGAGCCACCTTTGATGGGGTTCCATCAAAACATACAATTCCTTCAGACACACAGGGACGAGTAAGTCTTATGTCAAATTTGTAACATATAAATCATTCAAGCGAAACACTAAAAAGACGTGTGTCTATTTAAATTTGTAACATACAAATCATTTAAGAAAATCAGAACACTATAAAGACGTGGGTCATTAAATAGTATTCGGCTCATTAGTGTTTGATTCAGATGAAAAAAAAAAAAAAAGTAAATGCAACGAATCCTGTAGCAAGGAGGAATGAAATTTTATATCAAATTAAGATTTTTGAGTGATGATCATAATACATTATTTTATTATTGTTAGTTAGTGAATTAGTGATTATGTGAAAAATAAAAGTATAACAAAGTTTGGTAAGAATAATAGAAGATATAATGATTTGAATTTAAAAAAGTAAGATGAAGAATTAGTAAGAGAAAAGTCGTGATGATATAATAATAACGATATAAATGTATATTAGGCATGAATGTGTATTTAGATGATGAATGAGATGTACAACTCCTAAGGATGAAGCAAAATTAACTCATCCAGATGGACACATTCCAAATCAAACAAACCAATATTAAAAAGGGGTAAAATCTAATAGGAGCACTAAATATATACTGGAGTATTAATTGTTTAGAATTCGAATTAATACTATATTTTAAAGATAAAGGCAAATACACTATTACATCTTTTATGAAAAAGTATTACGCATATACTGAAAATTATTCCTTTAATTCTTTTTTCAATTAATACAGTGTAAAAGGTTGATTTTGTTCGATGTTAACATATATACTAAGAAGATGTTTGCAAATTTAACTAGAGGAGATGCATTTTTTTTTTAAAACACCTTCTCCGCGGATAGAGTTTGCAAACATTTCTTGAATCTTTTTTCTTTTAATTAGGTTTTTCACCATAAAAAAATCATTAAATTTCTTTCAATTATTAATATTCTTATCCTTATCCTTGTCTGGGAGTGATTTGATACGATATATCGAAAATATCATTTTATAATCGTACTAAAATTTAAGTACATAAAATTAGATACTTATATTGTACCAAAACTTTCGGTTTATTAAAACTGTGATATATATGTGAAAATGAAAAAAAAAATAGCTTCTTATTATAAAAAATGAAGTGGACTGATTTGAACTTATTTGTGCAAATTTACATCAAAGTTTTCCCCACATAGATATTCTTTCAATGAGCCCTTAGATTTTATTTTATAACCTCTTAAAAAAATATTCTCAATGTGGAGTATTAAGTAAAAAAATCTTAGAATAAAATAATACACAATAAAAGTACAAGAATTCAATAATATGAAACTTAGGAACTTAAAAATGCATTTTATGGCACTTGAAAAATAATTTGAATTTCAACTTATATGAGATCGTCTTACAAAGTCAAGTCGATGAGAAAAAGATTTAACGAGTCAAATATAAGTGATGGGACCCATCTGAGTTAATGAAATTAGGATGACCATCAAAGTCCAACCTGTGCTTAGTGTAAAAAATAATTACAATTTTCTAATTATAATATAAGGAATGTAGCAATTATGATGGCCTGGCATAGCATGGCTACTGAATCGCTTGTGATGAACGCGTGGCATTCCAAGCTTGTGTGCACGGCTGTTTATTCAACCATCAAAACCTTAAGAATCCCTCTAAAAGGTGGTGGTGGTTTTCTCTAAATTCTCTTACATTGCCTTGCCTACATTGTTTTTATCACTTCGACTAGACTTCAAGCTATTAATTTCTGGTTTAAGGTTATGTTTTTTTGTGATTCTACTTGATTTATGTCTTCTCTGTCTTTCCCTTGCGTGAATTTCCCCCCTTTTCCCTAACTTCATTTTGGTTACTGCAACCAATTTCTCACAATTGTTTATAGTTTTCTGGTATTTGGAACTCTTCAATTTATTCAAACTTGCACATTCTGATACTGAATTACTGTTTTTTTTTATCTTTGCTTGTCAAATATGATTTCGTGTGGCGGTGTTATTAGGGTTTTGTTAGTTTTGAAACGTGAATTCTGCTGATGAATTGTTTCTACTTCTCAATTGTTTGAATTATACAGGGAATCTGAATGCAGTATGCATATCAGGTCTTTTCCCCTCACATTCTAGCCCATTGCGTGAATTGTGCTTAGAAAAAAGTAAAAAAATCAATATAAGTTTGTGGTTTTTATAAAACCTTAATGTTGCATCGTTTGAGATTGTATAAATCAATCTGCCATTATTCTTTTCAAGTTAAGACTGCACAAATGAGGCTCACTCTCCCCTGAAAGCACTTCACTTATGCTTCCCTAATCTATGAATTAATTGAATGATTATGGTTTGATTATATTTACATGTATGTGACCTTAGAATGTTCTAGAATCCTGTTCTCAACTCTCCTTTTCTTGTGTAGTTTTCTAGCTCGAGGCAACAATAGTTATAAGAGGCGTGCTCAAACCTTCTGAACGAAAAATGCATGAAAGTATAGTATAGCACTTGTTTGACAGTACAAAGGTAAAAATGGTGTCAAAGCCTTATATAGATCATGCAGAGTGCCCTGAATCTGAGAATATAGAGAATAAGGATGGCAATTCTAGTGCGCCTCTATCTTCAGAAGATCAAGCTGTTCCACAAATGCCTGGTACTTTTGATACTTTTACTTTTATTAATTTAAGTGGTGAAGCATTTTCAAATGTTAGCTTCTTTATCTTTATGCAGTGAAGAAAAGGCGATGGGCTGCTTGGACTCATTCTGAGGAAGAAAGATTTTTTGCCGCTTTACGCCAAGTTGGCAAGGCAAATGATCTGATACCTTTTTTGTATATGTTTTTTTTTTCCTCAGATGAACAAATTTCTGATATTGGTTTCTTTCTCCAGAATTTCGAGAGAATCACTCCCCATGTCCAAAGCAAAAACAAGGATCAGGTTTGTGAAATAATGTGTCGACTCTTTTAATTTAATTTTGGTAGATTGTATTACTACTTTTAATTTTGATCTCTTTTTGGCTTCAGGTCAGGCATTATTACTATCGTCTTGTTAGGAGAATGAACAAGATGCTGAGTCCTGAACTATGCCTTGATGCCAAAGACTCAGAGGATACAATTTCTGCAATGCTTCGATGGTAAATAATAACTTTTGATAGAATTTTTTTTTGATACTTGATAGTAAGTTTTTGCCACTGCTTTATCACATCTCTTATGTTCTTGTTCCCCACTTTGGCTGATTAGATTATTTGGTTCGAGGAATATCTATTACAGACTACTCTTCCCAATTAAATGTCGAATTAGGTACCAAGAGGTTCAGTTTCTAATTCGCTCTATGCTCCATATATGGAATTTAGGAATATGACACGTAAAGAGAGAACCAGATTTGGAACTCCAGCTATTTATGTAGATGACACGTCACAGATATATGAGTTCCGTATTAATGAAAGCCAAAACCTTAAAAAAAGCACGAGTCTGAAGATATAGCCTGCATTTATTATAATTTCTTGATAAGCATGAGAGATTGGTAAATGAGATTGAACACAGTTGTCATTAACAATTTTTAGTTTATTTAGTAAAACATAAGGCTGGTGCGGAGATTTTGATGAAGATCAATATTAGTAAATATATTCATATTTACTATACGCTTTTGCTGCCTGCATCAATTGGTCGCAATACTGATATACTAAATCTATATGCATATCCTGTTTGTGCATAATGCAACTTGAGTTATTGAACCTATACATAGTAAAGGTCTGTTTCCTACTAAAGCATGTATATATAATTTATGAAATTCTAACCATGTTTGGTACAATGCTTTACGTTGTTTCCATCCATTTTTCTCTTAGCTTGTCAACTTTGTCTGCTTTTTTTTATTCTTCATTCATTTCCCCTCCCCTCTCTATGTTCATATGCCATTTCTTTGGGCTGATCGGTGTCTGGTATGCCATTACCTTTATCAATACGTATCTCTATCAGCATTATCTCTTTGTCTCTATCCATGAAATTTCCAAATTGTAAGTCTGCTAATTGATGTACTACGGTTGCAGGTGGGCGTTATTGGAAAAATCGAGCTGCAAAGCCTCTCAGCTTCACTTAAAACCTCGAAGATATAAGATGTTCATAGAGAGTCTGGTTAGTTTACGATTAGTAATGCTTACTTAGAAGATATCATTGTAGACAAGTTAATTTCACGCCCATTAAATTGTGTCACATGTAAAATAATGTACCGCACAGCTTTCCATTTGATCCAATATATATTCGATTTGTATGTTTTTTGAGTTTATAAAAATTTCCCTAGATGAAATTATCATTACATGCATGTTTGAAATATGATTGTACTAATTAGCATTTTGTCATGAAGGAGAACCAACTGTTGAAAGATCGTAAAAAGAACAAAAGAAAACAAAATACTACTGGCGAGAAAACTATGTCGCACAATCCTGTTAGAAAGAGTCGTAAGAAATCTGAAGCAGAGCCAACCACTACAAAAGCAGCTAAAAGAAGGCGAAAAACAGGTTAGAATTCTTATGTTCCGCTTTTTTTGAGGGCATATTTATTACTCTCTCCGTCCAATATTAGTATGTATGACTCATTTTGCACAGTTCAATAAGGATTCTAATAACATCTTCTCAGTCAATAAATATACTATCTTTTAAGTGGGCACGTATTGCTATAAACGGAAAATTTTAATTACAATCTGGTCATCTCTCTACCAAATTTATTCATAATTTTCTATTTATCAAGAAAGATATGTGTAGGAACAATTAAAGTGGTCAAGAGAGAGAACCCGATTTTCTTCAAGGCTCATGTTTGTTTCAAGTCCACCATGCATCAATATACTTTTTTTGTTTAATACGTGAATTGGGGAACCCACATTATGCATCAAGATTTGATTGCATGTAGAATACTAGCATCCATTACCTTGCTTCATTCATGGTAATATCAAGATTTGGCAACCTTTTCAATTTAATCACGGCCACTCCTCAACATTTCCTGTTATTTGGCTCATTTTGTATTGTAAACTAACTGATTTCAATATCAATATTCACCGATGAAATTTTATAGATATACTGATATAGTAATTTTTTTTTTTGATATTTTAAACATTTTATGTACGAGGATGAAAATATATATGTTACAGTAACCGGAGATTATGCTCTTGAATTTGATTCCATAGACCCTTTTGACATATTTTAATTGATAGGGAAATAATGTCTATTTGGCTGAGGGTGGGATGAGGTTGTATTGATTTGCTAGGCTTCCTTCTTACAAGAGTCCCGTATCTCCATTTTCTTAAATAGTTGCTTTTGTTATCCTGAAAGAAACCTTCATAAGCTGAGAATTTGCTTTTCCCTTACTTCTTTCTGTTTTCCTTGTTGCCAAATCTATGCTATCAACAGCTGCTGATAAAAGATTGGAGACGGAGGCCATTGCTGGAGTTTCATTGGTTGCTGATGCTGCTGAATATTTGGAACAAGGCTACACCAATAAAGAGAGTGAGCATGTTCAAAGTACATCTATTAAACAGAGTATTCATAAGTCTGGAAAACTGAAGTTGCAGTTGTTCCCAATAGATGAATGTACTCAGAATGCCTTGGAAATGGTACGTAAAAAACAAGTGTTATCATTGCCTTGAGTTGTTTTATCTATGGCTATGTTCTAAGGGAATGCAAACAATTATTTTTCTAGGATAATCATAACCCTCATTTGGAACTCACTTTGAGCACATCGAAGAAAATATCATCTATACTGGAACACCTCAATCGAAAATGGGGAAACTCGAGGTTATTATCTCAAGATTTGATGTTTTTTCCGTTCTGGGCACAGAGGGAAAACCTGTTGGGGTATCAGAAATGGACGAAGGACTCTCCTCTTTGTGCAGCAGATGTATATAACCTAATTGGAAGTCCTCCAATTTTCCGCCTGAGGTTCTATTCTCATATTATGATCGTCTTATGTTTTGTGTTTCCAGAACGGTGTGATTTAACAAGTTTCTTTTTCTTATTGAAGATATGGTTGGTTTTCAAAAGCTGAAGTGGAATCTGCAACAACTCCAGAAATGACACGTAACAATCTCAATGCGAGAAATCGAAGTTCTTGTATTGCTGAAGAACAGGATTTTGAAACTGAGAACACAAGTGCTCCTTATAGTAACCAGATCACTCCAATTAACACAGTTGAGAGTGTTTCTAATATTAATATTTCTCAATTTCATAACAACCCTGCAGTTGTATCATCGTTTGGAACACATCATGGAGCTTTACCATTTACAGAACACTTTGAAACCAAGGTAACTTTGTACTTTTAGAAAGACTACTTATGAAGTACCTCATTAGGTGTATTATATTTTCCTTGTCCTTTATTTTTAAATGATCTCGAATGTTTCTTTTCAAATCCTTGGATGGAAGTGTACTTTAACTGACCCATGAAGCACTCCGTTCCTTCTACAAATTTCATCTATTCACCTTGTTATAGTGGTTCCTACATTTCAAGACTTAACAATCATGCACTTTTGAGTGACTTAAAAAAATGAAATTAACACTGTGAATTATCTTAGAGATGGACCATGGCTCATGATTCTTCTCATGTGGTGTTGAATTTATTTCTAATGAGGAGGAAAAAAGATCTAAACAAACACTATTTTAAATTATATTGGAGAAACCATTTCTGATTTATGATGCTTCTTTTCATTTTTTGATTGCTTATATACGCTCATCCTTTTTTAAATATAACATATGTACTGATTGCACTTCTTTGGGTGTTCATTTGTTAAATTTATATAATCTAAACATATTTTTCTCCAGTAATGCGTGGTGAAATTGAATCCATCTGCTAATTAATAGGGATTAAGATGGCCAATTCTACTACTCAAGGAAACTTAGTCTTACATAGTATTACTAAAACCAATCTTCAGATCGTTATTTTATTCCTCCTCTTTGTTTTCCTGTATGCAGAATACCATCAGTGTGGAAGATCTTCTTTCTGAGTCGCTAGAAAACGATATTAGTTTTACTCACTTTCCGGTGCCTGTTGCCTCCGACTCTTTTCAGCAAATCCCTTTTAGTTGCGACTCTTTCGATGCTGACATTGCTGCTTTTATTAAACAAAATCAAAACATACCTGATTTAAAACAGTGTGTTGCATCTCATGAACCTTCAACTTCCATTTGGGCTGCTGAAGAAACATATGATGACTTTTCATTCCAGAGAAATAACATTGTCTGTGATAAAGGCTACAGTTCTTCTACTCCAAGTCCTTTTCCATCTGATAAGGAAGTCGAGGTTTGATTTCTGACAATATTCAGTTGTGTCATTGAATGATTGAAGGTAGTAACATTATTGCTATATTTTCCTTTAGGAGTTGCTTCAAGAGGTTACAAATATGATGGATGATCGTAGGCCTGACCCCAGTCGGGAGAATCCTAGCAAGGATGTTGGGCTTACTGATATATACTGGGTAAGTATCTGCTGCGGTAAATAATACTCCGTATTAAACAATATTAATTTGTTTTACTATAAAAGGGATAATTGCGAACTAATTGCACAGTGAAACTGTTTTATGTAAGACGAACTCATCTGCTATTTCATTCTTTTTTTCTTCATTCTTAGCTTATATGAGTAATGATTTTTGGGTGTATAATTTCATTCTGTTTTTTCATTGGGCAGCTTGACTCTTTAGAGCTATTGGATTTGGACATACCCTTGTGTGCAGATAACAGCAATGATCTAATTTCTAGCGATAGCCTCGATGGGTTGAACCGCCTTATAGAAGACAGTGTAGACGCATTCCAGAGTTTCTCGTTGTTGTTGGACAAAAAAGAGCCTGCATCAACACCTGAACCTCTTCAAACAGCTTCCTTCTCAGATTTCAGAATCAGCAGTGAAGTTTAGAATTTTTTTTTTTGACAGAAGTGAAGTTTAGAATATTTTTTTTGACAGAAGTGAAGTTTAGAATTTAATTAGTGGTTATATTCAGAGTTTTGCCATGTGAATATTGCCAGAATAGTACAACTTGATCCTTTTCATTTTGAAAGGGGAAAAAAAGTGTAGGTGAACATACTTAGATTGCTACTACATTAGATACAATAATTTTTGGTGTATGACACCGTCCTATACAATTTTTCAAGAGGGATTCTTTTGTGAGACTGTACTCCATTTTGGTATTTGAATCGTACTCTCTTTTATAATAGGATTGAGTTGGGGCTTCATAAACTCATTTGTTCATGGGTCATACATATAATAGAGTAAATGAGATCTATTTTATGACTAATTTGTCTCTCAAATCCGCTACAAATTGATCGAAATTTTTCTCTGATGATCCTTCTCTTTCTAATACATTATGCAAGTCTGCACTCTTTTTCTGTACCTCTTTCTTCAACACATCTGAACTGATCAAGTTCTTGATCTTCATACCAACTTCCTTCCTATCAACTGATGCCCCCTCACACAGATTAATCCCAACCCTCCAATCATCAACCACCAGTTTCCGATTCGTGGGCTGATCGTATTCCAACGGATAGCAAATCATCGGAACGCCACACCAAATGCTCTCCAGTATCGAATTCCACCCACAATGCGTTAAAAACCCTCCAACTGCTTCGTTGGAAAGAACCTTAATTTGGTCACACCATGGAACTATAAGCCCCCTATCTCCAATTCCATCCCTAAGTCCACTAGGCAATGCCACACTATCTTCCCTAGTAACCCAAATAAAATTGACTTCACTAAGAAGAAGACCGTACGCTATTTCTTCAATCGCCTCCTTACTTGTTTGAACGATGCTCCCAAACGAGATGTACAGAACCGATCCAGGCAGCTTAGAATTGAGCCACTCAGAGCAGTCTGACTCGGACCGTAAACTGTTGTTTGTGGCAATGTTTTTGGAGAAACTAATGGGGCCAATTGCATAATTTGGTTGGTATTTGTTGAGAGCTGATATTGTGTCGGATTCTAGTTCATGAACTGTGTTGTGCAAGATAAAGTCTGCTTTCTTCACTTCCTTAAATGCCTTCAACCCAGTCTTGAGCACTATGGTTCCTCTGCCCCCTTGCTTGAAATATGACATCAAATCCTTTGTACTTATTGACTCTACTCCGGGTACGTAATTTATTTCCTCCTCGACATCGTCTGTTTAGAAACAAGATTAAGTTGTTATATGAAAACAATGATCAGTGATGGATTCAGAATTTTAAATTTAGAAATACGACGTACCTTCACACAAAAAGTGTCCATGTTGTTGCAAAAGATGAAGGTTGTAGCCTAAAGAAAATATGAGAGCAGGTTCAGTCCAAAACGAGACATGCAAGAGGTTGTACTTGCTGGCAATGGTTGCTTGCCATGTGAACAAAGTATCCGTTACCAAAAATGTGGCTAATTCTGGATCAGACTCAATTATATTTCCAACAAATTCATCAACTCGACCCTCGAAATTTAGGAACATGGATTCCCAATAATCGTTGTCTCGATTGAATTCCAAAGGGAATCCGTCACTAATCGTCTTGTAACGAATGTCGAGACCAGATTGTCGAGCTTTAGTGAAAATATCGGCCTTACCGTGGGACTGAGCTAACGTGTGATGTATAAATTCAAGATGGACAAAAGTGACAACTATGCCCTTTGAAGCAAGTTTCATAGCTAGATTCACGTAGGGAGTTATGTGACCTTGGAATGGAAATGCAACCATGATTGCATGGGGCAATTTCGCCATTTTTTTGTTATTTGATTGAAGGTTGGTTTTTTGATGTATTGAATTTGATTTGCTATCGGAAGGTGACTATTTATATATGTATATAAGTGATTCATTTAAATTTGGGGATTGCAGTGCAAGCAAATTTTGGTAGCTATCAAAGTCAATGTCAACTAACCATGTTCACTTCGTGGAAGGAAAAGGAAATAGGAATAGCATCTTTCGGCAATAATTTTCTTGGGAAAATAGTTTTTATTTCCGGCTAATATTTTTTGTCAATTTTCAAAAATTAGTTTTAGATAGGTAATTTTTTAATTTGACTTTTTTTACCCGGCAATACAAATTTTTAGTTAAACGGTTAATCATGATGTTATTTTTTCTCTCCTTTTGTCTTCTTTTTGCAATCTACTAGAATTCGAATGATTAACGCCGATGTGTAATATTTATTCATAAGAATTATTTAAATTTTTAATCAAGAAAAAATAAATTTAGCTTTAGATGTCTATAATATAGTACAGTATATTTTAGAGAAAGTATTTAATAAATTAAACGAATCAAATAAGTGAAAACATTATCTTAAACTTATGGATATTATTATCAAACAATACACAACTGCCACGGCACGTATGGCAGTATGGCACCACTAAAGTTGTTGGCCGCCAATATGGACAACTGGAGAAGACTATCGGGACATTTTTTTAATCAATTCCACCTGCTTATCATGTTAACGCAAGTAATTCCATAACTATTTTTCATCCTTGATTTATATATATTATTATAATTTTTTTTTATAGACGACCATAGCATGCTTGATTGATTTAGCCAGATTAAATGATTTATGAGAGTTTGGGTTTTCCAAAACTAGGGCATCAATCAAGCATAATACAGAATTACTGAAAAATAATATTACAAATAATAAATATATACTAAAAAATATTTTTAAAATGTAGTTATTTGTTGACATATTTTAAATAAGTTTTTAACAATTTTAATATACAAAAACTTCTTTACCAAATAATTATACTTAACAAAAATTAAAACTCTTCAGTTCATCTGTTAAGGTAATGTTTGCAATCCTTAAATAATAATGAGAAATGATTATAGAATTCAAAATCTATGGAGGGACAAAAAAAAAAAAAAAAAATCTACTCCCTCCCCCAAAATTTGCAAAGACCCCCCTTAAATAATCTTGAGTTTCACCTTTTGTTTTGGATTCATCACCATGAAGTATTAATTTAAAATTGAACCAATAACCACCAAATATTCCATATCTTAAAAGTTGAGTGATTCTCCAACCGGATTATCAAAATTAATCAAATCAATTGACTCTCAAATCCTTGATTTTTAGTGGATACTAATTAAATCGAAAAAATTGTCAAAAGAATTTAGCATTAAAGTTATACATGCCTACTTCACTATACAAATGATAATTAGGCGACCAATTCTTATTATTCAATTGATCACTCATAAAATTTTGGCCTTCAAATCCTCGACAAATTGATCAAAATTCCTCTGTGAAGATCCATCAATTTCAACGGCATTCTGCAATTTCACCCTCACTCTCTCCATATCTTTGATATGTTCAAAGCATCTATTCATCAACTGCTTAATCTTATCACCAACTTCTTTCCTATCAATTGATTTCCCATCACAAAGATTAATCCCAATCTTCCAATCATCAACCACTAATTTCCTATTAATAGGTTGATCATAGTTTATCGGATAACAAATCATGGGAACACCACACCAAATGCTCTCTAATACAGAATTCCATCCGCAATGAGTCAAGAATCCCCCAACAGCTGGATCCGAAAGCACCCTAACTTGATCGCACCACGGAATAATAAAACCTTTATCTTTAATTTCATCATCGAATCCATCTGGAAAAATATTACTAGCATTACTAGACCCGGCCGGTCGAACCACCCAAATAAAGTTGACCTCACTAATAAGAAGGCCACGAGCAATTTCTTCGATAACGTGCTTACTTGTGTGAACGAGGCTCCCAAACGAGACGTACAAAACCGAGGCAGGGGGTTTGGACTCGAGCCAGTGGGTGCAGTCTGATTCCGACCACAAACTCTTGTTGATTAATATTGTATTTCCGGAGAAATTATTAACAGGGCCAATGGCGTAATTAGGCTGATAATTATTAAGAGCAGAGAGTGTTTTAGATTCAAATTCATAAACAGTGTTATGTAGAATGAAGTCTGCCTTCTTCACTTGCTTAAATGCGGACAACACAAGTTTTTGAGTGGTAGTACTTTCTATGACCGATTCTTTAAGATAGGGCATGAAGTCCTTTGTATTTATTGACTCGATTCCTGGGATGTAATTCACTTCCTCCTCAATACCATCTGATCAGTCCAGTACAAAAATTAATTAAGCACAAAATCTTGAACACGGAAAATTTTCAACTTTAAAGTATTAAAATTAAGTGACAATAAATCATCATCATTTTTTAGTGACAATACAAGTAGTAGTTTTATTTTTTAGGAAATAATGGAGAAATTTAATTACGACTATAAGTGTGCATGTTGAGGTTGCTAGAAAAGTATCGGATCGATTTGGTGGTCTGACTCAACTGACCCATTGAGTTAATCGTGCTCCGGCCAATTTTGGCTCACTTTTTTAGGCTGTATTTTATTTTAAAATATACAGTACTAACTTATGCATTTTAAAAAATAAAAAAAATTAACTAACTTATGCAAGAATACATATTAAACAAATTAAAATAAGTGAGTAATAAATATGTTTGGTTTATGTGTAATAAATATGGTTCACAGATTGAGTGATAAATGATTTTATATATATATATATATATATATATATATATATTGGGTGTATAGTAATTAATTGATTATGTAAAATAAAGATGGTTAGCACGATTTTAAAAAAAAATATAATTTATTAATTGATGATGTAAGATAAATAGAAGTATTTTAAGTAATTTAATGAGATGTAAATTAGAATGTATATAAAAAATAGTACTAACAATTTTAAAATAGAATAATGAATAATGTTAAGAGAATAATAATTTTGTATATTAAAAGTACGTAAATAATCTTAGAACATCCTAATAAAAAAAAGTGTACAGTTAATTAAAGACTGGATAGTGGAAGTTTAATCAGTTACTCAGCGAGTAAGTATTTTCCATCTAATGCACGTTTGATTAGTCGGGAATAAAAAATCAATCAAGTCTATGCTAATCTAACAAACCAAACATACCATAAGGTTAGTTTCAAGTTGACCGTCAAAGACTGCCCAAACCCAATCCAATTATCCGTAGTTTCAAGTTTGAAGTCTTCTACCCAAAGAGAGAAAAAGTTGGAGCATAACTTGAAAAACATTAGTTCACCAATTATGCATATGTCTACAAACTATTAAAAGAATTGATTCTACTTTCTCTACAACCTAAAGTTTATACTTAGTTAAATCAACAACCCCTCTCTAATTAACTTTCTTTTTTACCTCAGCACCTTTTCTTCTTCCTATATACCGTATACCTCTCAACTATCCACTACATATTTTATACTATATTATTTAAACTCTATGTCAAAAGTAAATGTGAACTTTAAAGGGGAACATATTGATGAAGTATGATATTATATGTTGCTCCCTCCTCAACCATATATACTCTGTACAAAATATACAGAGTAAACTTAATTCATTGCAAATTAAGTATCTGCATCTTGACATCTTGTAGTAATAAATTAAATACAACTTGAACTCTATAATATTGAGTTCGATCGATCCATATATATATGTTATTGATGAATGATGCGCACCTTTACATGGAAAATGAGCATTTTGTGTTAGAAGTTCCAAGTGGTAGTTCAAGGAAAACACCAAGGCTGGTTCAGTCCAGCACGAGACATAGGCAACATTGTGCTTGTTTGCAATTGCTGCACCCCACGGATAAAGAGTGTCTGCAACCAAGAAATGGACCAAATCCGGGTTGGATCCGTCCACGATTATCTTCCCCACGACTTCATCCACACAGGCAGGAAAATGTTGGTGCATGAAGTTGGAGAAGTCGATGAAATTGACAAGTCGATCGAATTCCAAGGGAAAACCATCACTTATTGTTGTACAATTTATATCGAGGCCTAATTTTCGCGCTTCATAAAATAAATCATTAACTTGGATGGTTGTCGTACCATGACTGGATTTGGATAACATGTTGTGAACAAATTCCAGAGTGATAAAAGTAATAGAAAAGCCCTTGGAAGCAAGGTTGAGAGCTAGGCTGATAAATGGGTTAATATGACCTTGGTAAGGGATTGGGATCATCATAGCATGGGGCTTGCGCTTCTGCAGATCCATCTTTATGGTTGTTGTAACTTGTAAATTATTAGGACACACACATTACACATATATAGTCAAATAAATGAATTATTAGTAAGTTTTTTAATTGGGCACGTTGGATTGCACGGCTTGTCACTTGCGACTCACCAAATCGAAGAAAGCGATATTTAAAAAATTAAAGAGTACTGTTTCAATAGAGATTTGAAAAGTCTTGTTTTTTTTTTTTAAATAAATAAATTGGAGTTCTTGCTTCAATTCCATTTTTTTAAAATAAATATCAACAGGTAAAAATGGGTTAAATACAGATTCAGGACTAGTTTGTGAGTTTGAAAATTAAATTTGTTGTCGGAGAGAAGAGGATTGAGTGAGGAATCTTGTACATAGACCTAGCTGTCCACCAACCGGCCATAAATAATGAACAACGTCACATGCACACCCAACAATATCTAACACCACCATGTGCACTGTCACTACCTAAACCCCCACCCCCCAAAAAACACATGCTGAAAAATAGTAATCAAATTAATATGCTCCAAAAAATAATACTACTAAAAAAGTAAACAAATACTTCCTTCATAAAAAAGTAAATAAATATTTCACAATACATAATTTAATATTAGAAGAAACATTACAAGGGAGGACTAATTTTGGCCTTCAAATCCTCGATGAATTGATCAAAATTCCTCTGTGAAGATCCATTCATTTCAACGCCATTCTTCAATTTCGTACTCACTTTCTCCATTTCTTGTTTAAAGCATCCATTCATCAACTGCTTAATTTTATCACCAACTTCTTTTCTATCAACCGATGCCCCGTCACAAAGATTAACTCCAATCTTCCAATCATCCACCACTAACTTTCTATTAATAGGTTGATCATAGTTTACTGGATAACAAATCATCGGAACACCACACCACACACTCTCCAATATTGAATTCCATCCACAGTGCGTCAAGAATCCTCCCACAGCTGGATCAGAAAGAACCTTAAACTGATCGCACCACGGAACAATCAGCCCTCGACCTTCAATTTCATCCTCGAATCCATCGGGCAAAACGTGACCATCAATGCCTGCAACGCCTGCCCGAATTGCCCAAATGAAATTAACTTCACTTAGAAGAAGGCCGTGAGCTACTTCTTCGATAACTTGCTTGGTCGTATGCACGAGGCTCCCGAACGAGACATACAGAACCGAGCCAGGGGTCTTTGAGTCGAGCCAGTTGGTGCAGTTTGACTCAGACCACAGGCTCGATTTTGTGGGAATGTTTGTGGAAAAATTAACAGGGCCAATCGCGTAATTAGGCTGGTGTTTGTTGAGGGCAGAGAGTGTTTGAGATTCCAATTCATGGACAGTATTGTGTAGGATAAAATGTGCCTTTGGAATTTCGTTAAATGCACTGAAAACAATTTTGTAAGATAGAGTTGAAACGTCTGATTCTTTGAGATAGGGCATGAAATCCTTTGTACTCACTGATTGGATTCCAGGCACATAATTTACTTCCTCTTCAACACCATCTGATCATATGAGTTATAAGAAAAATTGTAGTAACTCTTAAAATAATTAATATTTTTAGTTAAACACCTATTAACTTTTAAAAATACACACATACAACTGATTGTATACAATACATATTGTGGGTCCAAAAATGTTGAACCATAATTTCAAAAACCATATTTTTGGTCAAGTGTTTTGCCAAAATTACGCAATTTGGTGATCATAAGATTTTCTTTAAGTGTAATAGTCTACAACGTAGATAGGTGTGAGTGTGACCATATGTTCGAGTTATGCAATTGGTTAATTTTTTTTAAATATCGTGCAACACGTGTACGCTTGACTAATCATGAATATTATCAGAAATAACAAAAACAGGATTTCCTGAAAATTAGTGCCCTCCTAATCCTATCCTATATTCTGAAATTAATTTAAATAGTTTGACGTTTATTGAATTATATTCTCTCTTCTATACCGATCGATCTTATCCAGGGAAAGTTGTAATCTTAAAGCTCGAGCCACACACAATTTTTTAGTAACAGAAAAATAAGTTGGATGGCAGATAATTCATTTCATCTTTTTTTTTTTTTTTTCTTTTAATGAATAGAATAGCTACTTGTAATTAATTAATTTTATAAAAAGTATAAAGAATTATTTAAAGAGATATATGTACCTTTTAATGGGAAATGACCGTTGTCTCTTAATAGTTGAGAGTGGTAGGCCAAGGAGAATACCAAGGCTGGCTCCGTCCAGAATGAGACATTAACAAGGTTGTACTTTTTGGCAACTGCTGAAGGCCATGCGAAAAAAGTGTCGGTAACCAAGAAATGGGACGAATTCGGGTCAGATCCAACTATCTTGGCGACGAGTTGATCCACACGACCTGGAATTTCTCGGAGCATGGCCTTGTGGAACTCCTTCAAGTAGAGACTTCGATCGAATTCGAGAGGAAGACCATCGCTAATAGTTGTGCAACGTATATCAAGACCCGATTCACGCGCTTCGGAAAATAATTCAACTTGGTTGGTTGCGTTGGACTTGGACAACATGTGATGAACAAACTCAAAGTGAATGAAAGTAACGGCAAAACCCTTTGAAGCGAGCTTGAGAGCAAGGCCTGTAAATGGGTTGATATGTCCTTGATGAGGTATTGGGATTATGATAGCATGGAGCTTTTTACTCTTATCCATTTTTGGTGTTAGATATGTCACTCAAGTACTGTTATATATAGCTAGACAGGGGATTATATCTTTGCACAAATTCAATTCTGTATTTTTGTGTGCCAATTGAACTAGAGGCCAAATATGCATGTGTCCACACAAATAATAGAAAAGATAAGATGTAAAGTCAAATCAGAAATTGGTCCCCTCATTTCTCTCACAGAAAAGTCTTTGGCGATATCAACCTCTTTTTTTTTTTTTGGAAATGAAATTGGGAAAGGGGTTTATAGAAGGGTACAAGGGGTTGGATTTAGAGATTTGGTTGATCAAGTAGGTCTCTGATAATTCAAGAAGGAAGCAATCTTTTTTATTACGGAGGCCCGCATGGTTAAAATTTAAATTAAGTAAAAGGGCTATGAAGAGTTGAGTTATGATCGCATAAAGTTGTTAGAGTAGTATAATAAGTTGCCTTCTATCTTAACTGTCGAATAGAGTGATGTTCTACAAAAAATATTTAAAGTTGTTCGTTTTAGTGATGATGTAGTCTTCTTTTTGTATGGATATGAAGGTACTGACAAAATTTTCATATGGAGAACTCTTTCTACAACCGTAGATCCTAAAGAGACATTATTTTTAAAGTTATATCAAATGGTATAACTTATCTTCTGTTGGTTGGAGGACGTACTGCACATTCAAGATTTTATATACAGATAAACATTTGATCAATCACCTGCAAAATAATACCTGGTAGTCATTTGTCAGAATTTATAATAAAGTCGATAAAAACTGATAATATAGGACGAGGCATCGATGAATAACATATTTTATTTTGAGGCACTTGATCGAAGTCTAAGAAATATAGTTATAAGTCTTGATGGACCAATGTCTAATTTACCTTTAGGAGGAAAGACAATGGTTCTTGGTTGAAATTCAAACAAATTCTTCCTATTATTTTCAAAGGTTCTAGATAACATATAGTTCACTCTACTATCAATTCTTTATATCTATGGGAGCATTGCGAGGTACAGAGGCTGACAAGGAACATGAAGTTGCAAATTGAAAATTCTAACGGTAATAATACATCTAATGAGATAGCCGAATTTTCAAATTGGATTTTGAAAGTTGGCGATGGGGATCTTAGAGATAGTGATGAGGGTTTTGCAGATATTGATATTTTTGAAGAAAATTTGATTTTAGACAACATTTACCCATCCGTCTCTTATAATAACTTTGGTACAAATAAGTATTTTGAGGGTAGACCTATACTTGCTCCAACACATAAAGAAGTTAAAAGTATTGACGAAGCAGTGTTGACGATGATACAAGAGCATATTTGAGTTTAGACAGTGTTTGTCCATTAGAGTTTAAACATGGTGGTATAGAAATGTGTTTTTAATTGACTTTCTCAGTTCTCTTAAGTGTTATGGTCTACCAAACCATCGACTGGTTCTCAAAATAGGTAAGTCTTCTTAGAAACATTGATTTGAAGTCCAGTTTGTGCAATGGAACTAGACGAATTGTTACAAAACTTGAAAATTACATCATCGAAGGACAAATTCTTTCTGGAAGGAATGTTGGTAGTAATGTTTTTATCTCGAGAATGACATTAAGTGTTTCGGATGACACGACTCCCATAATATTTTGAAGAAGACAATTTTCTATTTTATTGTCTTTTGCAATGACTATAAATAAAAGTCATGGTCATTCCACTTCCATGGTAGGTGTCTATCTTACGAAACCCGTATTCACACACAAACAATTGTATGTTGCGGCCTTTAGAGTGAAGAACAAAAGTAAATTGAATTTTTTTTTATCTAGATTCAAATGAAAAATATGTAAATGTACAACACATATTTTCTACTCTATTGATGTGTTTTATTAATTTATATATTGATTTTTTAATAAATAAAATTATAATTTTCTATTTTATTAATGTGTTCTATATTGCTACAATTTTGATTTATTAATATATATATATAATGTAATCTATATTGCTACAATTTTTTTAAAAATCTTTTGATAGAGTAACAAATTTACAAATCATATACTAGTTCATATGTAAGCACATAAAAGAGGCACAAGTTGTGCATCCCCAGATGCAATTACAGAGTACAGGGTCTGTCAATTTTATGGGTACACTATTTAATTGGAAATTTGAAAAAGAAAGAAGGATTAAAAAAAAGAAAAAGAGAAAGAATGATACTCCTTTTATATATTTATTCCTCACAAGTCCCAACCGTCCATTTGTGAGGAATTAATGCTGAGATGGATCAAGTCAATCTTGCACGTTGACTAACAAGGGTTACAAGAGCCTGTCACTCCACATCAATTAACAGAATCAATACCTAACATTTTGCTCTCACACATCACCACCACTGTTACTCTTAGCATTCATTCATTTCTGAAAGCAAAGCCAATGGCTGCTACTGAGGGAAACCGAAAACCACATGCTATAATGGTAGGTTTTCACCTTCAAGGCCACATAAACCCCTTAATCAATCTAGCCATCAAACTTGCTTCGAAAGGCTTCACCATTACCTTCGCTCATCTTGAACACATTCACCACCAGATTTCCAACTCTTCCAATCAAACCGACATCTTCGCTGCAGCTCGAAGCTCCGGCCTCGACATCCGCTACACCACATTGAGCGATGGACTCCCCCTTCATTTTGACCGCTCCGCCAATTTTGACCTTCATCTCGAGGCTTTTCTCTATAAATTTCCCGATCAAGTAGATCAACTTGTTGCCAAAATTCTGCACTCTGATTCATCTGCAGAATTTAACTATTTCTTAATAGCTGATACTCTCTCTATTTGGCCTTCCAAAATTGCCAACAAGTACGGTTTGTTGAACGTTTCGTTTTGGACGCAACCGGCGTTAGTTTACTCCTTGTATTATCACTTGGAGCTTCTGAGAGAGAAGGGTCACGTCCCTGTTAATGGCTGTTACGAAACCGTCAATTATATACCCGGGATTCCTTCTATCAACACCAGAGATTTCATGTCCTTTTTACATGATTCGGAGTTGAAATTGCTTCACAAGATTATGTTCCGAGCTTTCGAACAAGCGAGAAGCGCAGATTTCACACTCTGCAACACTGTTGAAGAACTCGAAGCAGGGGCCATATCACCTCTACAGGAACACGGCCCCTTTTATGCAATCGGGCCCCTTTTTCCGCCAAATTTCTCGAAAAGCCCGATTCCGAGGAACTTTTGGAAAGAGTCTGACTCGACTGAATGGCTGAATTCAAGGCCTGATAGATCGGTTCTGTATGTTTCATTTGGCAGTCTGGCTAAGACTGACAAGAATGTGATTGTTGAAATAGCTGGTGGGCTTCTGTTGAGTAAAGTGAATTTTATCTGGGTTCTAAGGCCCGGGATAGTGGAATCCGTGGACGAGGACGGGCTTTTACCAAAAGGGTTTGAAGATAGTACTAGAGAAAGAGGATTGGTAGTTCCGTGGTGCAATCAGAATGAGGTGCTCGTGAATCCAGCCATTGGGGGATTCTTGACGCATTGTGGGTGGAATTCGGTGCTGGAAAGTATATGGTGTGGTGTTCCGATGATTGCTTATCCAATTTTTACTGATCAGTTTACGAATAGAAAACTAGTGGTTGATGATTGGAAAGTCGGGATAAATTTGTGTGATGGAAAATGCATTACGAAGGAGGAAGTTGCGGAGAAGATAGGGGTTTTGATGGGGGAGAGGTCGGGTGAAGAGTTTAGGAAGGAAGTTGAGAAAGTGAGAAACACACTACAGAACGCAATTACTGAAAATGGATCTTCCGAAAGAAACTTTGATCGTTTTATTAAGGATGTGTCGTCTAAATTAGTGAAGTGAACATGTTGTTATGTAATATCAAGATTCATCATCGAAAAGTGTTTTGGTTTAATTTGGTATTGTATCAAGCATCACCCTTTAACAAGTGCCTTTAATAAATGAGGGTTGATAAGATTATTTAATACATGTTAGGCCTCGTTTTGTTTGTTAAACATGATAGATATGTTAGGATGAGAATTATTGAAATTGCATTGTTCACAATTTAAAATTTAAAATTAATTTGTATGTTTGAATTGATGGATTGAGTTTTTTAATTTATATGATTATTTATACTTAATTCATTTGAAGCAAGCTTGAAAGCTAGGCTTATAAAAGGGTTAATATGACCTTGATGAGGGAGTGGGATTATAACAGCATGGGGCTTTTTAGTACTATTGCCCATTTCTTCTTGTGTTTGATGAGGAACTGGGATTAGGACAGCGCCAGGGAGTGGGAGTGTTGGATATATTATACGTAGGGGCCACAGTTTTCTATCTCTCACGGTCCCTCTATCTCTCACGGTCCCAAGTTCGGAAAAAGGAAGAGCATTGTGGTAGACTTGTGATAGAGTGATAGTTATCGTAAAATTTTGTCACATCACTATATTTTAAGTCGACGAAGTTGGATAGCTCAAGTGGTTAGAGCACCACTACCTAGGCTTTAGATCCTGGGTTCGAGTCATGGGGAGGGAAAAAATGGATGAGTATTTAATGTAATTCAAAAAAAAAAAACTATATTTTAAGTCAATTATCAAATAACTAGGTCACAATTTTTTTTTTGAACAAGGACACAATTTTTTTTTTGAGTTGGGACTGTTAATGCAGAAATTGGGGTACACGGTCATCGGCTGATCCGATCTTTAAGCGTAGATGAAATTGGATTTAGGCGTCGTCTAGGCAGCCACGTCAGTTCTAAGCAACCATTTTTTTAGAGTTTATTGTAATTAAAAAAAAATAAAGATAAAGAACTTAAAGTTTAAATAGTAGAGAGTCGCATCACTCACGTCTGTTTATAGATTATTTTAAATTTACACTCAAATTCATGGAGGCACATGTATTATCTTTTTGCTTTTTCTTCTTTATTCAAATGAGTTACTATAGTTATTGTTTTTCTCTGATGCAAATTGATGATTTTAAGTATTAAATGTGTCTGATTTCATGCTTTCATTATGATACTACTATAATTTTAGGTAAAAAAAATATAATATAGAACCTGCTAGACAGTGCCTAGGTGCTAGACGATTCGAAACTGTCCAATTAGCAATTTACTACTTCCGCACTCTTAGGTTTAACACACAAATCTACGAAAAGCTAAGATATAAAATCAAATCAGATGTTGATTCAATTCGTCATCTATTTGGACCAACAAAGAGATTCCATCTAAAAGGTTGAAAGTATTTTGTTTATTTTTCTAACATTCTTTGGCTCACACGTATCAACTTTAATATCTTCGCCGTTAATTGGAAATTTGAAAAAGAAAGCTTGATATGGATGTTTTTTTTTATCTTTTTTTAGGAATGACACTTGAAGCGCAGTCCTTACTTTTGTTAAAATATTTAATTTATGAAATTTGACGAAGTGAAATAGCTCAAGTAATTAAAACGCCCCTATCTAAATGAATGATTTGATGAAATGAAATGAAATAGGTCAAGTGATTAAAACACAACTGCGCTAGTTAAGATCAATGGCTTTAATTTAAATGTGGCGAGCTATGATCTTTTCTAATAGTTATCTGATTCCATAAGTGGCTGGTTTTTTGTCACGTCTTTAGTTGACAATTAATTAGTAAACAGTCATTCAGTTAAGACACCTAACTAAATTCCCACTATTGAATTAATTAGACGTGAAATATGTAGTTAACAATGAAGATGCAACACGCAACTTGGAAGGGTGTTATTGATGATAAAGTACGCATATGAAATCAATGAGAAACGTGAAAGGGTAATTCCTTACTTGTTTAGGGCATCAAATGCAACAGCTTGAGCAATATTGGGATGGGACAATAGGCCAACGTCAACTTCAATTGGTGAACATCCAGTTTTGGATCCATCAAAGCAATCCGTATAGCACCCACAAACATGCACGTCGAAAACGGTTTAAGCGTTCTCAGCCATTTCCTATTACAATTATTAAGATCTTTAACTTCAAGGCAAAAATGGACTTATTGATCTCAATACACAAAGCTCAGAGAAGAGTAAACTGATTTTTTTTTTAAGTTGCGTACATGCAAAAACTTACAGTTAAGACTTAGAAGAAAGCAAATAATCATTCTCAAGCAATAGGACAGAGATACCATTTGCAAAAAAAGAATTGAGTTTCAATTACATAAATAAATTTTATAGGTCATAGAACTTAATACTACTATATAAACCGCAAACAGTATTAACAAACTCTTTCCCATATGAGACCAAGTTTGCAAGATCTATTTCGTATGGGACCAAGTTTGCAAGATTTATTTCGTATGGGACCAAGTTTGCAAGATTTATTTCGTATGAGACTAAATCCAAATATAATGGGACCAAAAACCAATGAACACATGCTTAATGGGACCAAATCTGCAATTTTTTCATTCCAAAATCCATATAGAAGCACTGAACAATTATCTAGATCCGATTCATCAAATATCCAGCAACATAACCATACGAAAATCACTAAAATTGAAGTCAAAATCTCTAACTGTCATGTCAAAATTAACAAATCCATACCTGCTTTAGTCATTCTGATTCCATTGTCAGTAATCGAGAGAGTTTTGTTGACCTAATGGGGAACGAGGCCAATAAAAAAACTCCGGCTGAGCATTGAGCTTGCTCTTATCAGACAAGCCCTCAAATCTGATCTTATCAAGCAAATCATATTCATTTATTGTTGATCAGTTCTTGGAGGAAAATTGCTTTGTTGCTATAGAATGTGTTGATAATCATGATCCCACTCTCGCTGATTATTGGCCAGGGTCAATTGAGGAAAAGTTAATGGGTGAAATTGGATGAAACACTCTTTCTTAAAAACAACAAAGCTGCACTCAAGGAAACAGCAAATCTTCATCTTTCATCCGATTCAAGGTCTCGAGCATGTTCACTATGTCATCCATTCCAGAATGAGAAAAATCTCCAACTATAAACTCTTCAATGGACCCATTTACATCGATCATACTATGAGCAACTTCCTTTTTCAATCCATTAACTTGCATCAATTTTCTTGCCCCCACAACATCATCCCACTTTCTATTCGATGCGTATAAGTTAGATAACAGAACATAAGGCGAAGAAGTAATAGGATTAAGCTGTACGAGCTTCTTAGCTATTCGTTCTCCTGCACTTATGCCTTCATGCAATCGAGATGCAGAAAGTAACGAGCCTAAAACAACTGCATCATCACCTACATAATATTTATACGCATATTCTTCAGCCTCAGTCACTCTTCCAGCTCGTCCTAATAAATCAACTAGGCAACAGAGATGCTCGATTCTAGGGGCTATTCCATAAACCTTGCTCATCGAGCTGAAAAACACTTTTCCCTCATTTGCAAGCCCAGAATGGTTGCAAGCTGTTAAAAGTTCAAGAAAAGTAACAGAATCTGGTTCAAGTCCTGTTCTCATCATCTCTTCGAATAATGCAATGGCTTTCTCAGCAAGCCCGTGATTTGCAAACCCGGAAATCATGCTGTTCCACGAGACAAGATTGCGACTCTCCATATGGTCGAAGATAATGTAGCTTAAACTAATGGACCCACTTTTAGCATACATGTTAATGAGTGCATTTCCAACAGCAATATCCCAATCTGATGATCTTGCCCTAATTAGATGACCATGTATCTCCTTGCCAATTCTAAAGTTAGCTAGGCGAGCAGCAGAGGAAAGCACACTAGCATATGTGTAATAATCGGGACTCACATTATGGCCCAACATCTCCCTGAAAACAACCAAAGCCTTCAAATTATTTTCACAACGACAGAGAGCAGCAATAGCTGTTGTCCATGAAATGACGTCACGTTTTATGATCGTCCTGAACGCCTTCTCTGATTCTTCTACCAAATTATATTTTGAGTATAATGTTATCAAGACATTCCCAGAAAACGCGGTGCAATCAAGCCCGAGCTTTGCCATTTGACAGTGCAATTGCATAATTACTGAGAAATCATATATAGGTTCACAAGGCCCCAATAATCCGGCAAACGTGAAGCGATCTGGAATCAGGCCCTGCCGACACATAACATTAAACATTTCAATCCCCATTTTTAGCTGCTTATTTTCCACAAGCCCAGTAATTGCAACATTGTAAGAAACTAAAGTTGATGAATCATGAATAGTACCATAAAAAATGGATAAGGCATCAGTACACGCACCACATTTCATATACATTAATGTTAGCGAATTAAGGAGAAAAACAGAGTGACAAGGGGTGAGCTTTAACGCCTGTGCATGAATTTGCAGCCCAAAATTTAAGTCCTTGATGCACGCGCAAGAACTGAGAGCACTAGCGAAAGCGAATTCATTGGGTTTAAAATGCTCGTGCATTTGGGTGAATACTCGAAGTGCGAAATGAGGCTTATTCGATTGGTCATAGCCCGATATCAATGCGGACCATGTAACCAAATTTCTGTGGGCCATTTCATCAAACACCTGGTGAGCAGAGTTAATGCGTCCACATTTCGCATAAAAATTCAGAATGTGATTTCCTAATATAACGTCTGCTTGTGCTCCAGATTTAATTACTGCAGCGTGGAATGGAAGCCCACGTCTGAATTCCTTTGTTTTGGAGCAGCAGAGGAGAAAGGAACCAAGTTTTTGAGGCATCATATTGAGACGAAGAAATCAGAGCACGGCAGATTTTGATCAGTCAAAGTGAAAATTGGTAACAAAATCATGTGAATCGCCATTTGTTGAGGTTCTGGGAGAGAATGTTGTTCCTTCACTTGGTGGCGAATGGCGATACATAGAATGAATTGGGAGTGGGGATCCAAACTCCAAAGTAAACGAGTTTCTACAGTTTTATAATCTTGACTTGAAAGATAAAAGGGGGGAAAAGGAGGTGACAAAAAGGAAGTCTAGTCTATAGATATTAATTAATTTATGGATGCGATTATTAATAACTATTGAATTACTTTATGCATTCATATGTGCAATATTTTTTTTAGCTAATTGTAAGATCAAATACAATATGAAATTAGTGTATATATAAATTTTATAGGGGTTAATAGTCAGACTATTCATTTATTTGGTCAATATTTTAAAATCAATATGTCTCACAATCACAAGTCACAAATCTTATAAAAAAAGGATTTTTTTTTTTTAACTTTATAGGGGAAAAAATGTCCAGATTGCGGTGGCCACTCGAATACCATTATACCACAAATACGACGACTTCTTGTCGATTGGTCGAAAAAACACGCCAAGCCATTTTTTAAAATTAATTTCCTACCGTCATTCGTCAACAATAATAGAATCACTTTATTTTATTTTATTGTCTACTACCCCCCGCCATCTTTCTCCTAATATTGCCAAAAAAAATTAAATTAAAAGGGGACGGTAACAGGAGAAGAGTCGTACAACTCTGGAAGTGTAAAAGTGGACCGAGTTTCTATGAAATTACACCGCAAGCATAATATCTTTATCATCAAAATTTTAAAATAAATACTTCTATATTTTTGTGAAATTATATAGTTGTACGTGTAATCTTTTTTTTTTTTTACAAATTGTACGTGTAATCTTTAGGGTATGATTGGTATGGGGTAATAGATTTGGAATGGAATGAGCATTCATGAGTCTATTCCTAATCTCACGATTGGTATTTTTTTTTATTTGGAATCGCGATTCCACAGGGAATGGTGATTCCCAAAAATAAAGAATTGTGATTCATCTCCATCCCCCTGTTTTTCCCCATTCCATTCTTTGTGGAATTAATTATTTTTTAATTTTTTAAAATAAAATCATCACTTATATTTTATTTTTACAAAATTATCCTTCCTAATAATTAAACAAGATATTCATTAATCACGATCTTTAATCAAAACCTTGAACCCTAATTCACGCAATGATTTTCATAAACCTAATTCTCTAATCTCTACAACCCAATTGACAGCTTCACGCAAGAAAAAAGATGTCAAGGAGTGAAGGACGTTGATTCTCTAAGAAAAAAGAAGAAATATCCAGAAGTTCTGTTCTATACTATATATCTACGCGTATATATATATATATATATATTATATATGAAACAAAAGAAGAAGAACATGAATCGTTTCTTGATTGCAGAAGGAATCGTAAGATGTTCATTATTTTTTCTAAATTAAAAATTATTTATCTAAAATTTTATTATTATATTAATAATAGCATATTGACTAATTTAATATATTTTTATAAATATATATTGAAGGGTATTTTAGTCATTTAATATAAACCATGTACATTATTTTGCATCTCATTTATTATACCAATCATGAGAATGGAATCAACCAAGGAATGATTTTTCCATTCCTAGTTAATACCAATCATGAAAATTTCATTCAAACATTCATTTCATTCATGCCTTCATTCCATTCATGAGTTTATTCCATTCAGTCACAATTTCATTCAGTCATACCAATCATGCCCTTAGTAGTGGCTTAAAACGAGCACTTCGCATCTTATGATTCATAAGGGTAAGTGCGCGGTTATACACACACCAACCTATTGAGTACACCTAGGGGTGAGAATGGGCCAGACCTTAGTAGATTTTAAAAAATAAAGTCTGGCCTATTATATATTTCTTAGGCCCAAGCCTGGCCCATGATTTTTCATAGGCTTTTTTTAAAGACTCAAGTCTGGTCTTTTTAAGAAATAAGTATGGCCCGAAAGCCTCTTAATCTTATTAGTGTATTTTTTTTAAAAATAATCTACAACAATACTATCATCAAATTATAAAAATTAAGAAATGGAAGTTCTTCTTACGAAAGAGTGAAAGTGTTTTCTTAGAACTTGAAAATATGATTCAATGTTTTTCTGAATACAATATCACCTATATATAGGTGAGATTACAAGAGGGGTGAATTTCTAGATTCATTGTATTCAAATTAAGAATTAAATGTAATTAAAAGAACTTGAGGAAAAAGAGAAAAATGGGTGAATTTGACTATGGAAGGTGATTAGTCATGCATGTCCCACATCGGTCTCCTCCACTTGAAAAGAACTCGACCCCGAGTAATCTGGGTATGATGAAGGTTCTTCAGGAAAGTAACGGTATAAATCACTTGCGTTAAAAGTCTTCGAGATTCCCATCTCGAGTCTGGAAGACCCACCACGTAAGCATTATCATTGATTTTATGAGTGATTTTGTAAGGTCCGTACCTCTTCGGCTCCCATCCTTTGATAGTTTCGCCAGCTACTGCAGCCAACCAAGGCGGCCATCCAGCTGCAATCTGCTCCCCTTCAATAGTTCTTGAAATCGGGCCCACTCTCGGATGGGGCCGTTCAGCATATTCAACTTTCTCTCTCTTCCTCTCAAAACTCTCTCCTTGTAATCTAACTGAACCATTGACTTGCTTATCCATATCCACAATATCACACATTACTTCATCTTTATAAAATTTTCCAATGGATAAGGGAACGCAATACCTCTCTTTTACTTTAACTCCTTCCCCTTTAGTAATCCACACAATACTATAAGGTTCAGGATGTTTCTCCACAGACAGTTCTAAAGTCCTAGCCAAGTTATGAGAAATAATATTTTCACAGCTCCCACTATCAATAATCAATTCGAAAATTTGATTAGAAATGGTACCCCTGGTTCGAAACAATGCGTTTCGTTGGGAATCGTCTCTCTTTGGCGCCAATAGGACCTTACGAACAACCATTGTTTGTTGTTCGTCATACTCCTCACCATCCGGCTCGCAGACTCCATCCTCCCCTTCCCATTTGTCATCATCATTTCCAGTATGCTCGATCATGTTGACCGGACGACGCTGGGGGCAATTGTTTGATCGGTGTCCAACCTCGTGACACCTATAGCATTTGTCACCCGTTGGTCTTGCGTATGGGTTTTCCGCCTTCTTTGCGGCCTCTCTCTCTACCCCACGCTTCATAGAACTAGAAGCCTCCAAGTTGGGCTCGGGATTGGGTTTCGGTGAATCAACGAAATTCTTACAAGGTTCCTCTCTCCCATAAAAATTTCAAAACCCCATAGATTCAGCTCGTTGCCATATTGATTGCCTCGCTGAGGGTTAGGACGATTTGACACCCGATCTTCTCATGAATCATGAGTTTGAGTCCATGGACATACCTTGCTACCTGCTGCCCCTCAGTCTCCATCAGGTTGTTACGCGAGGAGAGGCGTAAGAAATCTGAGGTATAGTCTGCCACCGATTTTTGTCCCTGAACTAATGTCTGGTACTGCTGGAATAGAAATCCTATAATATATATTTACAAACTTATTTGGTGCCACATGTCACAAATCTACACATCTATCTCATCCTCTCCTTACTCAAAATCTCTCCATTTCAAATTCCTTGCAATATCCTTAAATCTTACTTCAACTTCTAATCTCAACTCTACAATTTAACTTTTAATCTCAACCCTCCATTCTTAATTTTAGTCTTATATAAATCTCAACTTCATTAGTCATTATTTCATTCTCCAACATTTGCCCTACTCAATCTCTTCTCATTTCTAGCATTTTCTTTCGCCATTTTCATTTTTAGATCCCACTCAAATTTCGAGTTTATCATCTTCGGTAACTTTTTTCCATCTTTCATCGTATGTTGTGTATTCTTCTCTTACTTTTCCATTGATCTACATTAAAAAGAAAGATTTTATATATACATGTATTCTATCAAATAGTTCAGATCCGAGGAAGATCCGATAAATCGCGAGTGAAGTATGATAAGTTCCATATCTTAAATTTATATGAAAAATGACAATTTTTTTTTTTGTAATTATAGTTGTGATTACATTAACATTTATTTTCTACTGTAAGCACTTTTGTAATTTACATTTATTTATCGAATTTATGATGTAATCTATTGAATTTTCAATTTAATCATAATAGAAGAATATAGAATTTTCGATCTATTCATAACTAATAGAAGAATATCTTTATTTGTGAGAAAAAGAGAAAGAGTTATATTTGTGAGAGATAAAAAATCTACACATCTATCTCATCCTCTCCTTGCTCTAAATCTCTCCATTTCAAATTTCTTCTAATATTCTTAAATTTTGCTTCAACTTCTAATCTCAACTCTACAATTTCAGAGAGAAAGAGTTATATTTGACCATTTCAAGGAGAAAGAGTTATATTTGTGAGAGATAAAAAAATATGTCCTTTTCAATAATTTTAATATAAGAACCTGCAAATTTACATTAGGCTTTCTGCCTAATTGGACATGAATGCCTAATTGGACATATTATTTTGAATCTCCGAACTATTAGCTTTGAGGGGAGGCGAGTTCCTAATTTATGGGAGCAAGTTACCGACGTATATGAATTGTAAATCGTGAATACTATGTATTACATAGTTGATCCCTCAAATATACTATCGTGAATACTATGTACTCCGTATTACATAGTTGATCCCTCAAATATACTTACTTATTTATCACAAATATTCTATATTTATACTGTAACTAAAATTACTAATTATTGAATTGTAAATAGTGAATAATATATTAATTGATTATGTAATTAATTTTCAACTATTACATCAAAAGAATGACTTAATGTATTATTTAATTAGTAGTTATGCCTTCTTCTTTTTTTACGAGCCTAACTATATATGCTTTTATATTTTCAGACGCTTAACTGAAATATTAAATTTTTAACTATTAAATTTAAGATATTTTTAGGATTTAATATATTAACATGTATTAATTAGAATTTAAGGTATTTAACTATTAGCATTCACGTGAATGAAGACATTCCTTATAAATTATTCTCATATTACTATTAGTTTTTTATTTAAGATTTGTTATAATTATAATTATTAAACATTCATTAATTTGTTATAATTGCCATGAATTTAAATGGTATTCAATTTTAAAACATGTTTAATTCAATTAGGATATATATGTATTATATATGTATATGTGTGAGTACTTTTATTCCTTATTGTGAAAATTAGGATATATATATATATATATATATATATATATATATATATGTATATGTGTGTGTGTAGGATGGAGAATCATGCATATATTCATGAAAATATACAATATGTGTATATAAAGAAGAATAAAATAAAAAATTAATTAATGCAAATCATAATAATAATAGAGAAATGATTTAAGAATAATAATTATAGGCTTATCAACACGCTTAATTATTACAGCAAAATATAAATAAATAATTATTCTTTTTTGCGTAATATTTTTTTTATAACATATAATTTAAAAGATTTTCCAAATTATAAATATTATGAATTCCATGCGTTAGAATTGGATTGAAGAAAGACCATCTTACCTTGATTTAAGGATTACAATTATAATAAATAAGATTAATCTTCTATTACTATATTTTTAAGTGTATAGACTATAGATTGAGATTAATTACGGGAATAAAAATTAAAATATCAATCAATTTAAATTTGAATAGACAACTATAACGAAAAAAAAACTTAAGAACACAACTTACAAATATAATTATAATTTTCGATTCTTTATAATCAGAGTATATACCATCAAATGTATTTTCTGTAATTATATAATATTATACATTGCAAGGTTACAAACTGAAAATTCTAATGGTAACAATACACCTCACGAGATAATTGAATTTTGAAAGTTGGGAATGCATGTGGATATTGGAGACAGTGATGTGTATTTTGCAAATATTGATATTCCTAAAGAGAATTTGATTTTAGATGTACGTGATCCAGTAGTTGTTTTAGTTAAAAATATTCATCTTTCTGTCTCTGATAACTTTGGTACAAAAAAGTATTTTGAGGGTTGAGTTATACTTGATCCAACACATAAATAAGTTGAAAGTATTAATGAGACAGTGTTGACGATGATATTTCGTGATACAAGAGAATGTTTTAGTTCAAACAATGTTTGTCCATCAGAGTATAAACCTGGTAGTATGAGACAAGTTTTTCCATTGTCTTTCTCAATTCTCTTAAGTGATCTGGTCTATCAACTTATCAATTGGTTCTGAAGATAGGTGTTATATAATGCTTATTAGGAACATTGATCAGAAGTCTGGTTTGTTTAGGTGTTATATAATGCTTATTAGGAACATTGATCAGAAGTCTGATTTGTTTAATAGAACTAGACTGATTATTGCCAAGCTTGAATATCACATCATTGAAGCACAAATTCATTTTGGAAGAAATGTTGATAGTAGAGTTTTTATCTTGATAATAACATCAGTGTTTCAAATGACACGACTCATGTAAAGTTTCGAAGGAGTAAATTTCTCATTCTATTGTCTTTTACAATGACGATAAATAAAAGTAAAGCTCGGCCTCTTTCCATGGTCTACCTTCCATAACATGTGATCACACACATACAATTGTATGTGGCGTCGTCCTCTAGAGTCAAGAGTCAGGAATAAGAGTGGATTGAATTTTTTTTACCTAGATATATTCAAATGAAAAAATATATAAACGTACAACATGTAATCGTACAACAAATGTTATCTATAATAAAGTTTTTCGCAATTGGTAATTTTGTATATTAATTTCTTTTATAAATAAAATTTTAATTCTCTTTTTTTATAAATATATATATAAACGTGTGATGTAATATTTTAGCTTTTAATAGAATAATAAATTTATACATGTTTTAAAGATTATTTTTTTAATTAGTAAATTAAATTTAAAATATATTATATATTATAAATTTATTTCAATCCCGCGTAAAACGCGGGTCTTACACTAGTTGATCATAATCTGGAGGGAGAAAACGTGCCATCATCATCCTCTTCATTTTGGTCCACAATCGGACCGGCTGCTTGCCCAATCGTCGTCGTTGGTTCTGGACTTGTTCCCACCACGATGATGCTCCTCCTTTCAAGCGATAGGCTACGAGCTTCACCTGCTTATTTTCTGATATTTTTGCAAAGTCGAAGAATGTCTCAACTTCAGCGACCCAATCAAGAAATCCCTCAATATTAAAATTTCCGTTGAAGGAAGGGAGATCCGCCTTCAATCGAAATTCATCATGCCTGTGTTGTCGATTGTCCCTACGATCAGGAATATTACGATTTCCCTGGAATATATTCGCTGCTTCTTCATCTGACGAATCCACTTCATAGGTCTGTCCCCTGGGATTCTGTTCAGGAATTTCCCGTTGAGGGCCACGAGCAAATCTCCTGGTTCCTTCATCGTTTTCTGGGTTGTCAAGATGTTCTTCATGACCGCCCTGAGTGTCCTATATTTGTTCTACGCGAGTGGTTAACGTTTGGACTGTCGTAGTCAAACGCTGCATCTCTCTGATCACGTCAGCGAGGGTGGGTTCGCCGTTGTTAGCCATCACCAAGGAAAGCTTGGCTCTGAATGCTAACTGGAGTGATACGTAGAAGACAAACGTTCTTCTTACGAAAGAGTGAAAGTGTTTTCTTAGAACTTGAAAATATGATTCAATGCTTTTTTTAATACAATATCACCTATATATAGGTGAGATTACAAGAGGGTGAATTTCTAGATTCATTGTATTCAAATTAAGAATTAAATGTAATTAAAAGAACTTGAGGAAAAAGAGAAAAATGGGTGAATTTGACTATGGAAGGTGATTAGTCATGCATGTCCCACATCACCTATTATATATTTCTTAGGCCCAAGCCTGACCCATGACTTGTCATAGGCTTTTTTTAAAGACTCGAGCCTGGTCTTTTTAAGAAATAGGTCTGGCCCGAAAGCCTCTTAATCGTATTAGTGTATTTTTTTTAAAAATAATCTACAACAGTACTATCATCAAATTATAAAAATTAAGAAATGAAAGTAATAGCAAATTTATTAATTGTTCCAAAAAAAATATTCAACTATTTTTTCAACTATTACAAAGAAAAATATAACTAGTGTTACTAAATTTTCTTACTTATTTATTTATTTGAAAATCGCCATATTATATACTCCCTCCGTCCTGGATTAACTTTCATACTTACTGTTCACCCCCTTTTTAAAAAATATTATACTCCCTCCTATTATTTTTAATTGACGTCCTATAGCTCCACACACATATTAAGAAATAAACTATTTTCCTATTATGACCTTAATAAATAAATGAATAGTTGTTAATTTAACTGGGTGCATGCCTGATTTTATGGGAATGACGGATGACTTATTCTATCAATTAATTACCTAATTGAGGAAATAAAGGGGTATATTAGAGATAAATTTACAAAACGTCAATTAAATTGCTAATTCTAAAAAATCTAAAAAGACAATTAAAAAGAATAGGAGGGAGTAATAAATATAATTTTGAGATATAATTTTATAAAAAAATAAACAAGTGAGTTGACTTGTGTGTATGTACCATAAAAATAATGATATTAAACATAATATTTTAGATATTGTATGGGTGGAGTTTCTAAAGGATCGAAAAAGTAGGTGTGAAAGTTTATTTGGGACGGAGGGAGTATATATATATATATATATATATATATATGTGTGTGAAGTTATATAGGCTGGCCTGTTGGGTTTAAAATGCTTACGAAAAGGCTTGAGCTCGGTCTATTTAGCTAAATAGGCTTCTAAAAAAGCTTGAGTCCGGCTTGTTTATTAAACGAGCCAAGCCGAGCTTTAATAGGCTGAGCCGTAGGCCCCTGTCGGGTAGCCTGACCCATTCTCACCCCTAAGTACTCCCACCGAATATTTTTTTCATTCTAAAGGGCATGTGAAATATCACATATACCCCTTGTTTGAAAATTAAAAAAAAAAAGATGAGTACATCCACACCGACTCATTTCACACCAGAATCATACATTCATTTTCCATAAACCCTAAATCCATTCATCACCACCATCACCACCACCGTAAAAACATTCAAGTTGTTAAAAAAAAAAGATAAACAAATTAAATGTTCGGAAAAAAAACATGGAACACATATTACATGTTCGAAATTTTTTACTGAACAAACTAAAAGTTTTCGAAAAAATTTCTTGAACAAATTTCATTTGTAAGAAAAAAAAATCGGACATCGTGTTCGAAATTTTTTCATGAACAAACTCAAGTTGTTCGAAATATTTTCCAAAAGAAATACAAATTGTTCAAAATTTATTCATGAACAAACACACTATGTTCGAAAATAATTACCAAACTTCAAAAAACCCTATTTTTTTTTCAGAAACCCTAATTTTCTAATTTTTCAGACCTAAACTTACTTGTGTAGCGGCGACGAAGGGCACGATGGCCGCGGCAAAGGGGAGGGGGCGGCCGCGTCTATGGGGAGAAGGGAGGGTGGTGACCGCGCGATTGTGGGGAGGAGGGGCGGCGGCGTTGCTTGGGAGGGGAAGGGGAATGGGTGGGCGGCGGGTTGCTTGGAAGAAGGAGGAGGGTGGCGGCCGCGCCTGAGAGGGATGAGGAAGGCAGCCGACGCGACTGGGGACGTGGGTTGGGCGGCCGACGCGGGCGGCTACGTGGTCTGGGCGGCACTGCGACGTAGACGGAGAGTGTGAGAGAGAGAGAGAGAGGTGGGTGTACTGAATTTGAATTGAAGATATGGAATGAATTAGGATTTTATGAAGTTTAAGGGTATTTTTGGGTTTTCATAGTGGGTGTCCTCATCTTAGAGTGTGTGTACTCGTACAGTGGGTGTCCTCAATAGGTCGGTGTGTGTATAACCGTGCCCTAAGGGTAAAAGAGCAATTTAATGCATTTAAATTAAGCTCCAAGATTATGTGAGTAAACAGAAAAATAGATTAATTATTTAAAAACGCAAACTTATTGTCAATTTAAATTTGTTTTAAAGATTTTAGTCTTTAGTTTATAGTTAATCATCTCCCTTGCGTAATTATTGTATATCTATTAAAACATTTAACATTATTTTACAAAAGTAAAATATTTAAAAATAAAAATATTATAAATCTAGACCGTGTTTAAATTGTTATATACGGAGTATTTATTTCAACCACAAGAGTAACATTAGTATAGATACATGATTATACTAGCTGGATTGATGGTAATAGCATATATATAACATCTGAAACTAAAATTATTAAAATATCAAGAAGTGCGTACGTATTAAAACGTAAATACATTAAAAACATCTATATATCTAGAAATTGATATGAGTACTATTATTCAAACACGAGCAAATCCGTGTAATTTTTGTGATATACGAGTATCATAATACAACAGGATGATCATTGATCATGCATTCTACCTACTTGAGATTTTTGCCATGAATCTTTACCTCCAAATCTTTTACAAATTGATTAAAATTTCTCTCTGACGATCCATCAGCTTTCACGGCATTATGCACTATACCCTTTACTTTATTCGTCTCCTCCCTGAAGCTCTTTGAAATATCTGATGATCCCATCACCATCTTAATCTTCTCACTTAATTCCTTCCTATCGACTGATGTTCCATCGCAAAGATTAATTCCAATTTTCCAATCATCGACCACTAGTTTCCTATTACTAAATTGCTCAAATCCAATTGGATAACAAATCATAGGAACACCACACCAAATACTCTCTAGCGTCGAGTTCCATCCACAATGCGTCAAGAACCCCCCAACAGCTGGATCCGAAAGAACACTAATTTGATTACACCATGGAACTATCAACCCTTTCTCTTTAATCTTATCCTCGAATCCTTGTGGCAAGACACAAGAGTCGCCATCACTTAGGATACCTTGTCGAATCACCCAAATAAAATTTACTTGACTAAGAAGAAGGCCATAAGCTATTTCTTCGATCACGTGCTTGTTCGTATGAACAAGACTCCCGAAGGAGATGTACATGACTGAGCCGGGGGGCTTGGAGGCTAGCCATTGGGTGCAGTCTGATTCGGACCATAGGCTAGTGGTGGCACGGGTGGAATTTTTGGAGAAAGCAATGGGGCCAATTGCGTAATTTGGTTGGTATTTGTTGAGAGCAGAGAGTGTCATAGGTTCCAATTCGAGAACAGTGTTGTGAATGATAAAATCGGCCTTCCTCACATCCTTAAATACACGGGCTGTAGTTGTACTCACTACACGATCTACTTCGCCTTCCCTCATATAATACATCAGATCTTTTGTGCTTAATGACTCAACTCCTGGAATGTAATTTATTTCCTCGTCCATGTTTTCTGTTCAAGATAAATATTCTTCTTATAATAGGATCAAAGTACATAAATTTAATCATTTTTAGAAATTTAATTTCTAAAACTACTCTTAAAATTTATTTACTTGCAAATTCACTAATTGAGTAAGAGTTTTTGCAAGAGAAGTACCAAAACTCAGGGATATATATCTAAAATAAATGCATGATTTGTAAATTTCCTTGATTTTTTTTTTTTTTTGTTAACTTATTATTATTACCATCCCACGTTACCCTCCTAGTAGCCTTAATAGTGGTAGTCTTATCATTTTAATTTTTTCACTCTTCCTGTTAACACAATTTGACTTTTAATCTTTCATTGAACAGATCAAGTTTCAGCTCAATTATTTAAATAAAAGTATAATGAGACCCGTCACATATTTGAAACTATCCCGCAGAAAAAATTCCACTTAAATTTATGTCTATAGGTATTTATGAAATGCAGAATATATTGACTAATTAACCACCAAAATGAAATTAAGTACTAATGCATTATCATAGGCTTACCCACACTACTCTAATCTAGCTTCTGAATTAAATTAAAACGGCCAATTACTAGTTCAAAAAAAAAAAAAAAAAAGTTTTCCAGACCCCTTATTCCTGAACATTTTACAGAGCAATATATATGCAGATCGACGTCATAAATAAATACATACATCTTGTAAAAAGCAGGAGAAGTAATTACCTGTACATGGAATATGACGATTTTCCAGTAGAAGGTCCCAGTGGTATGCTAAACTGAATACTAACGCCGGTTGACTCCAGAATGAAACATTGACAAGTTTGTACTTGTCCGCAACGGCTACCGGCCACTCGTAAATAGTGTCGGTAACCAAGAACCAGCTGGCATCATCCGGATCCGACCCGATTAAGTTGGCAACTAATTCATCCACAGAAGTTCCAAAATTACGAACCAAACTCCCCCAGTACTCTTCGAAATTGACATCTCTGTCGAACTCCAACGGAAATCCATCAGCGATTGTCGTATAACGAATGTCCAAACCTGATTGTCTAGCTGCTGAGAAGATATCATCATCATCATCGACTTGGCTGTTTTTGCGTAACTCGTGATGAACAAATTCAAGATGGACGAAAGTGACGGTAAAGCCCTTGGAAGCCAGCTTCAGAGCTAGGCTCACAAAGGGGTTGATATGACCTTGGTATGGGATGCTGATCATTATCGCATGCCCTTTTCTCCCATCTCCCATTTTCTCTCTCTTTTTATTTTTTTCTTAGGATTTTTAAGTTGTGAGTTTCTTCCTTCTTAAGGGGGGTTATATTCACTTTTTTTTCGCCTTTCACATTTTCAACTTCTCATATAAATAATTGATTTTCATGATTTTTTATTTATTTAATGTTCTGCAACATGTAAAAGTATACTCCATTATATACATATTAAAAATATCTAAATATATGTAGGAGCCAGAGTGTGGTTAGAAGATAATATTACATGAGTGAACAAAATTTCTTTAGTTAGCAAATACTATAATGTTTGGGTGGACAGACCATGTAGAAAAAGTCAAATTATGTGAACTGATGATGAGAAAGGAATTACGATAAGAGAGACAATATTGAATTTGACAAGTCATGTGGATGTGGTCACGAAAAATATCTTAGTATTACAGTATTAAATAATTAAAATTGAAATCCGAGCTAGGTATGGACTCATTCTTATAATCGTGTTGTTTTTGTACTACAATGTTTGATTTCCATTAACAATATAGAAACACAATCAATTTATGGCAAGCAGATCCCCCCTTTATATGGCCAAATTGCATCATATTACAACTCTTCGTACACATATTATAATTGGATCATATTACAATTAAAAATCAAATGAATTGTTGGAAGATTTCATTGGACCATTTGTTGATTTTTTTTTTAGTATTGTAGCATTCATATTGGGTGGGATTTTAATCTCTTCAATTTCGTTTAATAAATTTCTTCATAAAAAAAGAAAAAAGAAAGAAAGCAATTAAAGCATTAGTCAAAATGAATTTCAAGAATTGAATGCAGAATTACGTACATTGAAATGAAAGATGTAGCAACATGATGATGCTTGATAAATCAATAAGTACCAGTCGTATTAATTCTGTTCAGAATTGCATTGGATTTTTGCCTCCAAATCCTTGATAAAACGATCGAAATTTCTTTCCGATGATCCACCATCAATTTCCAGGGCATTGTGCAATAGTGCCCTTAATTTCGTTGAATAAACTCCATTCATAACGCTCTTAATCTTCTCAGCAACTTCATTCCTATCAATTGATTTTCCATCGCAAAGATTAATCCCAATCTTCCAATCATCAACCACTAGTTTTCTATTAGTAAGTTGATCAAAAGCAACTGGATAGCAAATCATGGGAACCCCATACCACATACTCTCCACAGTAGAATTCCACCCATTATGCGTCAAGAATCCCCAGACAGCTGGATTTGAAAGTACCATAGTCTGATTACACCAAGGAACTATCAATCCACTATCTTTAGTTTCATCCATGAATCCATCTGGAAAAATGTCGGCAGTATTACCATCTTTCAGGAGACCTTGTCGAATGACCCAGATAAAATTGACTTCACTAAGAAGAAGTCCGCATGCTATTTCCTCGATTATCTTCTTATCGGCATTAACAAAACTCCCGAACGAGACGTACAATACTGAGGCAGGGGATTTAGACTCTAGCCAACGGGCACATAAGTCTGATTCGGACCACAAACTCATGTTAATGGGAAGATTTTTGGAAAAATTAATGGGGCCAATTGCATAATTGGGCTGGAATTTGTTGAGTGCTGAGAGTGTTTGAGATTCTAACTCATGCACAGTGTTATGTAGGATGAAATCAGCCTTCTTCACACCCTCAAATCCAAGGCGCATATATTTAAATATTACAGATGGTGAACCGGATTCCTTAAAAAGTGTAGACAAGTCCCTTGTGCTTATCGACTCAACTCCGGGAACATAATTTATTTCCTCATCAGCATCATCTGTTTTTCGTCATGAAAAATACTCATGTCAAACAGGGCTAGATCTTAATTTTTAAATATGTACTAGTCTTTTGTGAAATATTGTATATATACATTTCAGTCACTTTACAAATACACCCACCGACAGCTCAACCCACATTTTTTTATAAATGCACCTACCGACAGTTCAATTCACACCCATATTTTTTATAAATACACTCACTAGCAGAAATTGTACTTAAAATGTCGTCTTCTCCGAACAGTTTTCGGCCACCTCAAGCCGGCCGAACGCTGCAATTTACATAGGCCTTAATCTTTAAATATTTTCTATTTCTTTAAATATTCTTTAATAATTATTATGGACCAAGGTTATTTTATATTACTACATACAATAATATATGTTACTATATGTTATTATGTGAGTTACTTAATCAATAAAACTTCGAGAGAAAAATACTACATAAAAGAATCGATATTACTATATAAAAAATTATATGTTACTACATACTACAGTTTGAATTACTACATTTAATATGCGTTTGTTACTATATGTAACTTTATCAAATGATTTGCATTACAACATGGTTATTGTGTTTACTACATGCGATAATATATGTTATTACGTATTATAATGTGAGTTACTACATTAACAAAAACACTAGAAAAAAACGTGTTACTAAATAAAAGAATTTGTATTATTATATAAAATAGTTTGTGTTATTACTACATAAAATAATGTGTGTTACTACATATTACAATTTGAATTACTACATTTAATATTCCACGTTCGGCAATAAAATAAAAGATAAAAAAATTACAGAAACTGGTAAAATAAACGGGTTAAAATTTTTTGTCAAAATTAGAACACAAGCTGTTTAGTTGACAAATAAATTAAGAATTAACCCAAATGAATTAATGGTGACCCAATAATATATATTTTCAACCCAATTGACTTAATTGGTCAATATGCAATATTATATATAAGTTTTTGTGTTTAAACATATGTAAAGTGGAAAAAAAAATATTAAAATTCCAAGTTGAAGCACGAGATGAAAGAATTACATTTGTTTTCTATTGAATTTAAACTCAGTAGGTAAGCGAGCCTAAATTCTAATATTATAAAATTAATTTAATATTATTTAAAAGTGTAAACTTGTAGGGAGGTGGTAATTCTAATATTTACTTTCCTGTGTAATAAAGATATGGTGCCGATATTTTTTTCGAAGAAATATGGTGCCGATATTTGGTATTATTATAAAGTGATACGGAGTAAAAGTTAAAGCCAAATTACTAGTAATATGATGGAGTATAAAAACTACAAATTGTACCAGTGAATGATACAAAATATATATGGAATTGGATTTCCTATTTCACTTTCAGTGTTTCACTACTTTTATGATAAGTGATGGACATCACAAATTATCATTAATATCATGTAGCAAAAGTAGTGAAACATTAATTGATTTAATATCAGAATTATAATTATATGTTTTCAAATAAAGAAATCATAATTATATAAGTTTTTTTTTTGGAACAACATATTAAAGGGGTATTAGGAATGCTCAAGCAAAGTTACAAAGAAAAGAAAGAGAATTAATTATATGTATATGTAAATTACCTTTACATGGAGAATGTCCGTTTTGTATGAGAAGATCCCAATGGTAATGTAGAGAAAATACTAATGCTGGCTCGGTCCAAAATGAGACGTTGATTAGTTTGTACTTGTCGGCAACGGACACTGGCCAGAAGTAAATAGTGTCGGTTACCAAGAAATGGACAGAATCCGGATCCGACCCGATTATCTTCCCAACAAATTCAGCCACAAGACCTCCAAAATCACGCAACATAGCTTCCCAGTACTCGTCAAAGTGGGCATCCCTGTCGAATTCCAAAGGAAAGCCATCACTAATCGTCGTGTAACGTATGTCGAGCCCTGATTCTCGAGCCTCCGAAAAGAAATCCACTTCACTAGTACTGCTATGGCTAACTTTGGATAGCAGCTTGTGATGAACAAATTCAAGATGAGCAAAAGTGACGGTAATGCCCTTGGAAGCCAGCTTCAGAGCAAGGCTGAGAAAGGGGTTAATGTGACCTTGGTATGGGACACTCATCATAATGGCATGCCACTTTCTCTGGTTTTCTCCCATTTTTTGTTGTTACAGCTTGTTGGATTCTGTTTTTAGGATATACAAGCACATATATATTGGGAAATTGGGTACTACACTATTTTTCTTACCATTTACTCCGTAATATTGATTTTGTCACTCATTCTTATCAATAATAGAATTTATGTACTTCCAAATACCCCGTGACACCTCTAACCATAAGCTGACAAATCTAAATATTAGTAAAACTGAAAGAATTCCTCTTACGTCTCATTTAAAAGTCCGAACTTGTAGAGAGGTGAGAAATTAATTCTTGTATATTAATTCCTAACAAAAACACTATTAATTTTATTCATTTTTTACTTTTGGGTGGTAACCGGTAAGGTGGTACCGTTGCACAGCTGACAAGTATATATATATGTACTCTACTTAAAAGACAAAAATTTATATGAAATCGTCACAACAAATTTCTTTTAACTCCTATTCCAGATTTTTGTGTTGAATATTTTTTTTCATTTTCAAATTTTACGTTTGTCAATATGCGGTTCATTGTATTTTTGTACTGCACTTAAAAGTTTATAATATTTTTAACAAAAATAAATATCACTTTTTGCCTCGAGTCAAAAAAAATCTGTCTCAAACAATAAGATATGTGATACGGTGTTACCAAGCTCACCTCTAACTTAAAATTGGGCAATGTATTTTTAAAACATTTACTAACCAGTTGAAATGTAGTTCGTTCTTAAAACTGACTTTCGTACATCTTGAGTTTTAACCTCACTTAACACCTTTCGTTAGTCTCTCATATAATTACATTATATTTACATATTTGCCTTATATTTAAGCAGGGCTACCGTGGATTTTTTAATTTTTTTTTTTTTTTTACTTTGGATTTTGTTTTCTAATTAATTTTTTTAATGCACGCCACGCATACATAAATAAATGACATAATTTCAATTATCATCAATAAATATATGGCGTGTATTAAAATAAATGAAATACAAAATATTAAATATTTATCAAAATAGAAGATTGAGGTGTCTAGTACTCTAGGTCATACGACTCATACTGAAATAATTTTATTTCATCTACAGATTCGACCTTACAAAGAGGCATAAAAAGTATTAATTAATTTTTTATTAATTATTAATATTATAATTTTATCTCATAAAAGAATTGAACATATAGAAATTTTAATTAAAAAAAATTAATTTGCTAGTAGATACCCTCTTTCCATATGACTATATATTACGGAATACACATAAATAATTGAATTAATTTGAAGACTGAGTCAAATGCAAGTACCGAACTACGTGTGGTTCAAGTTTATGTACTGAATTGTAGCAGACGTAACATGTAGAAAGAGCAATATCATATCGTCGGTGGACCACAACAGCAAAAGCAAAGTTGAATTTGGATTGCCAAACAAACAAAAAAAATCATCTTCTTCGCTGTGAAAATGGGTCAAACATTAAATACTTTTTAATGAAAATGGGTCAAACATTAAATACTTTTAGTATCTAAAGAAAATAATATTTAACGTATTAGTTTTTTTTTTTAACTATAAATCTTAATTCTAATTATTGCATAAGCAAGAAGTAGTAGGTAGTCCGATCACAATAGACGCACGTGAATCCATCCAACATAAATTATTATCGAAACAATGTACTTCCCCAACCAAAGTATATTAAATTTGCACATTTTTTTAGACTTTTTAAATTCAACAAAACGATTATTTAATTCTCTCTATATGTTATATTGTATACGGAGAAACATGTATATAGTTACAATGAATACATAACATATACTCTCCCGTTGCTAGTTAAGTTACCCATTTTAATATACTCCGTATAAATTTTGTTTAATAAAAAATGTGGTAAAAAATGTAATTAGTCCATTAATCAAATTAAGACTCAAAAGGTAAAGTTTATAAATTATAGTAAACATTATAAAATTTATTTATTAGAAGGGAAATTCTCAAATGCACCATGTGCACCAAAACAGGTTTGGTGCACATGCTTTTGTCCTTATCCTCTCACTCTAAATTATTATCCCTTTTATGGTTATAATTCCATTTTTTTCTATTTATTAATTAATTAATTTATAATCCATTACTTTATTAATTAATTTACAATTCTTATCACTTAATTAATTAATTTACCATTCTAATGAGCATGAGGTGTTCAAATCCTTTCATACTTTTTTTTTTTTGTTACTCAATTCCACTTTTCAATAATTACTCACTTTTCAATAATAATAGTCCACTTTTCATTAATAAAATTTCCACTTTTCACTAATAATAATTACCACTTTTCATTAATAAAATTTCCACTTTTCACTAATAACAGTTACCACTATTTATTCAGTAACAAAATTTTCACTTTTCACTAATAATAATTACCACTTTTCAGTAACAAAATTACCACTTTTCACTATTAATAGCTACCACTTTTCAGTAACAAAATTTCCACTTTTCAATAATAATAGTTACCACTTTTCAGTAACAAAATTTCCACTTTTCAATAATAAAAATTACACTTTTCAGTTAAAATATCCACCACTTTTCAATAATAAAAATTACACTTTTCAGTTAAAATATCCACCACTTTTCAATAATAAAAATTACACTTTTCAGTTAAAATATCCACCACTTTTCAATAATAAAAATTACACTTTTCAGTTAAAATATCCACCACTTTTCAATAATAAAAATTACACTTCTCAGTTAAAATATCCACCACTTTTCAATAATAAAAATTACACTTTTCAGTTAAAATATCCACCACTTTTCAATAATAAAAATTACACTTTTCAGTTAAAATATCTATCACTTTTCAATAACAAAAATTACATTTTTAAGTTAAAATATCTACCACTCTTCAATAATAAGAATTACACTTTTCAGTTCAAATATCTACCACTTTTCAATAATAAGAATTACACTTTTCAGTTAAAATATCTACCACTTTCAATAATAAAAACTATATTTTTCAGTTAAAATATCTACCACTTTTCAATAATAATAATTACATTTTTCAATAACAAAATCTACCACATTTCAATAATAAGAATATCACTTTTTTCAATTTTAATAATAATTTTAACGGTACAATTTATAATTAAATGTATCCGTTTTAATTAATTAAGTTAACAATGATAACAATAAGCAAAATAAAAATGAAAATTATAGATTAATTAATAATTGTAAATTAATTAATAAATGTAAATATTGGTCGATAAAAATGAGAACTGTAATTAATTAATAATGGTAAATTAATTAATTAATTAAGTAATAAAAAGTGGTAGATTTTGTTATTGAAAAATGTAATTATTATTATTGAAAAGTGGTATATATTTTAAATGAAAAATGTAGTTTTTATTTTTGAAAGTGGTAGATATTTTAACTGAAAAGTGTAATTCTTATTATTGAAAAGTGGTAGATATTTGAACTGAAAAGTGTAATTCTTATTATTAAAAAGTGGTAGATATTTTAACTTAAAAATGTAATTTTTATTATTGAAAAGTGATAGGTATTTTAATTGAAAAGTGTAATTCTTATTATTGAAAAGTGAAAATTTTGTTACTGAAAAGTGGTAGATATTTTAACTGAAAAATGTAATTTTTATTATTGAAAAGTGGTAGATATTTTAACTGAAAAGTGTAATTCTTATTATTGAAAAGTGGAAATTTTATTACTGAAAAGTGGTAACTATTATTATTGAAAAGTGGAAATTTTGTTATTGAAAAGTGGTAGCTATTATTTAGTGGTAATTTTGTTAGTGAAAAGTGGTAATTTTTATTAGTGAAAAGTGAAAATTTTATTAATAAAAAGTAGAAACGAAAAAAAAAATTATTAATGAAAAGTAGAAACGAAAAAAAAAAAAAAGTGAAAAAAACGAAATGTCTTCCTTTTTAAAGTTTAATATTTTTTTTATGTAGGTTCATGAAATGTCTTCCTTTTTAAAGTTAAGGAAGCACTACAAAGTAGATGAAATGAAGAATTATTTGTTTGAAGAAATTAACTTTGAATGGAAAGGTTCAAAGGGGAAAAATGATTGTGGAGTGTTCTTGATGGACCATTTGAAGAATTTCAATGGTGTACCTTACAATTCCATATGTTTGAAAAATGTATTATTTTTTAAATTTATTATTTTTAAATCTGCGGTTCTTTTTTCAATTTCAGTGTTTAATATTTTGTTTTTCCTTTAAATATAGGCAAGTCTAAGAAGATGTTTAAGGGCTGAATTATGTTCTAGCATTCTACTGTCGGACATGAATCACTATAGAGTTGATGTCATTAAAAATTTGAAGGTGTTTTATGAGATGAAGCCTCAAATGATCAAAGGAAAAGGGAAACTTTAGAAAAGAGATGGTGGTCTTATGATGTGGTGATGAATTTTGTGTGCTTTGAAGAAGATTTTATTATTCAGTGTGCTATACTTTTACAATGAATACCTATTTTCTTATGTTTTTTTATGTTGATTTTGGACAAGATGTTATTCAGTTTCATTATTAGTGAAAAGTGTTGATGTTGATGTTGATGTTTTCCGTATGAAAAGTGTTGTTTATTATTACTGAAAAGTGTTGATTATTATTAGTGAAAAGTGGTGTTTACTATTAGTGAAAAGTGGTGTTTATTATTACTGAAAAATGTTGATTATTATTAGTGAAAAGTGGAAATAGTTATTATTGAAAAGTGTTGATTATTATTAGTGAAAAGTGTTGATTTATTATTAATGAAAAGTGTTGTTTATTATTACTGAAAAGTGGAAATAATTATTATTGAAAAGTGTTGATTATTATTAGTGAAAAGTGGTGTTTATTATTACTGAAAAGTGGTGTTTATTATTAGTGAAAAGTGGTGTTTATTATTACTGAAAAGTGTTGATTAATATTAGTGAAAAGTGGAAATAGTAATTAGTGAAAAGTGGAAATAGTTATTAGTGAAAAGTGGTGTCTACAATTACGGAAAAGTGGAAATATTTATTAGTGAAAAATGTTATTTATTATTCTTGAAAAGTGGAAATAGTTATTAGTGAAAGTGGTGTCTATAATTAGTGAAAAGTGGTGTCTATAATTAGTGAAAAGTGGAAATAGTAATTAGTGAAAAGTGGTGTCTATAATTAGTGAAAAGTGGAAATAGTAATTAATGAAAAGTGAAAAGTGGTGTTTATAAAAAGTGAAAATTGGAAATAGTAATTAGTGAAAAGTGGAAATATTTATTAATGAAAAGTGGAAATAGTTATTAGTGAAAAGTGGTGTCTATAATTAGTGAAAAGTGGAAATAGTAATAAGTGAAAAGTGGTGTCTATAAAAAGTGAAAATTGGAAATACTCCCTCCGTCCCAGGATTGTTTGCACCATTTTATGGACACGCAAACTAAGAAAAAGGTGTAATGAGTGGAGTGTTGAGGGGTAATTTTGTAACTTTTATGAATAAAGTAAAGTGAATGATTGTATTGAGGGTAAAAGTAATGACATTTTGTGTAAATATGTTGATATTGTGAGGGTGAGATTTATGAAAAAGTTTCCTTTTTGGGTAGTGCAAACAATTGTGGGACGGACGAATAAGGAAATAGTGCAAACAATTGTGGGACAGAGGAAGTAGTTATTAATGAAAAGTGGAAATATTTATTAATGAAAAGTGGAAATAGTTATTAGTGAAAAGTGGAAATAGTAATAAGTGAAAAGTGGTGTCTATAAAAAGTGAAAATTGGAAATAGTTATTAATGAAAAGTGGAAATATTTATTAATGAAAAGTGGAAATAGTTATTAGTGAAAAGTGGTGTCTATAATTAGTGAAAAGTGGAAATAGTAATAAGTGAAAAGTGGTGTCTGAAAAGTGGTGTCTATAATTATAATTAGTGAAAAATGTTGTTTTATTATATTAAATTTTTTTAATTCGAAAAAAAAAAATTAAAAATATTTCAGGATTCGTTTATAAGTATCGTAACCGCTGGACTGACAGTTACTTTGCTTATGAAAATTCGCGTTTTAGTATGTTATAGTTGGTCACTGGTCGCATAGGGTGCACGTGCACCCTATGCACAGGAGACCAACTCTTATTAGAAATATTTGTAATAAATGATTAAGGGTAAAATAGTTAAAATTAAAGAAAAAAAAACTAAAAAAGTCATTTATTTTAAAAATAGTTATTAAAAAAAATAGAGGGAGTATAAGACATTAAAGTTCAAATATGGACAGGAACAAGTCAGACTACTAAAAATAAATAAATCTTAGAATCACTCATACTAATATAATTTTTTTTTTTGATAACACTAATATAAATAATTTTAAATTTGAGGTTTATGATAAAATTGTTTTAAATCGACTTTTAATCCCAACTCGTTTATTTAAAAAGTCAGATTTAAACCAATTAAAAAATCTATCACAAATATATACTCCAACAGATCAAATTTGGACCTTACAATTATATATGGACTACTGTTAAATGAAATACTTCATGCATGCAACTTACTCAACTTACTCGATTTAGACAAAAGTCCAAAATCTTAGTCCATTTAATTAAAAGTTAAAAATCTTAAGATAATTTTGCGGTATAAATAAATTTATTTAATTAAAATATAATATGTTAAATTACAGATATATTTCTCTTAATATGATAATGAATGTAAAAAAAATACATGAATATAATTATTTCATTAAATAAAAAATATTACTGAAAAATGTATAATACCACTATTTATCAAATTAAAAAACTTGTCACTATATATATTTGAAAAAAATGTTTTACTAAAAGAACATGATTAAACTACTAAATGTATAAACAATATTAACTACTACATGAATAGAAAAAAAATGATAATATGACAACGGATTTAAAAAAATACACGAACAGAAATATATTACTACATGTACAAAAAATATTACTTTATTAAATAAAAAATATTACTCCATGAAAAATGTATGATACTACATATCAAAAAACTTGTCACTACATTTAAAAAAAATGTTTTACTAAAATAACAGAATTAAACTACTACATGTATAAACAATATTAATTACTACTACATTAATAGAAAAAATAATAATATGACAACAAAGTTAAAAAAATACATGAATAAAAACATATTACTACATGTAAAAAAACATGTTACTTCATTAAATAAAAAATATTACTTCATTAAATACAAAATATTACTAAATAAAAAATGTATAATACTACATATCAAAAAACTTGTCACTAAATTTAAAAATCAATGAAGTGAAATTAATAAATCAGATCGAAATCTAGAAATTGAGATAAGACGGATAAAATTAATAAAACATATTAAAATTTAATAAAACATGTTAATCCAATTTAGCAGTTCAATTCTAGACCCATTTACTAAACATGGCAATATATTGCATACAAGTTTTTGCGTTATATATGAGACCTAAATTTTTTAACGAGAAGCATAGTTCGACTCCATGTATTCCCACCCTAGCTATCAACTAGGTCCAGCAAAAATAATTTTTCTATTAAACAAATTTAGTTACATTATTCTTATATATAGTGTGTAATGTAATAAAGCATTAATAATAGATTGGGCCAAATTCTTGTATGTTTCTGAGTACATGGTGTACTCTAGGCCATGTGTAGCCCTATCCTACCCAATGCTTTTCCCAGACCCAATTTTTGCGACCCGACCCGCAGCCCAGTAGACTTTGACCAGTCAAATGTTGACCGTTGACTGGTCAACGGTCAAACTTTGACTTTTTATTTTCGATTTTTTTTTCTGAAAAAGTGTATGTTATTATAACTAAAAAGTGTATCTTTGTTTTTTTAATTAAAAGTGTATGTTACTATATTAAAAAGTGCAACATTGTTTTTAATGAAAAGTGTACACCTTTTGATTATTAGTGTTGCACTTTTATAATCTATATAACGGGTTGCACTTTTATAATCTATATAAATTTGTTATAGTTGGGAATCGAACAAGGTCATCTATATAAATTTGTTATAGTTGGGAATCGAACAAGGTCATCTATATAAATTTGTTATAGTTGGGAATCGAACGCGTGACCTTGTAGTAAATAACTCAAGGGGCGACCACTAGGCTAAAACGGCTAGTTGGTATATTTGCGTGGAATATATTATTTATCCACATAAGTAGGGCTGCAAGTGGACTCAAGTACACCGTGTACTTGAGTACACAACAGCCCTACCCATAGATTGGATGTGTTCTATTGAGAATCTTGAAACATGGTCGCGCAGGACTGCAGAAAAAAATGCGTGAAAGTATCGTGTAAATACTAATATTATATAAAATAAATAAGTGGACATTTTAAGGGTAAAAATTATATAAAAAAAAACTTTTAAAGTGTAAAAATTAATGTGAGAAAGACAAAAAAATAAAAGCTTAAAAAATAATTTGGAACGAGGAGTAACATTTTTAAGAAAAAATACAAAAATATTTTAAAGGTAAAAATGCTACTTCCACACATCTCGTGAAACTTTCACGTTCTCATGTTTTTAACAAATCTTTTGTGAAGATTTCATGAGATTAATTATCTTCATTTTAATATTGGGTTGGCTGCTATGCACTCGAGTGCACCCTAGTCCATGTTGCACTTTTCAATTTTACTGACTTATACTTTTTGGTAAATGGTGTTGCACTTTTCAATTATTACTAAAAATATTATTATACAATTTAATAATTGAAAAGTGCAACACCATTTACCAAAAAATGTAAGTTAGTAGGTGCATAACATGCACTCGAGTGCATACTAGACTTTACCTTTAATATTTCTAAAATATGAATCACCGTGATTGAATCATATACTACTGTAGTAAGTTTTTGCATGATTTGTCTAATTCTTGAGAGGACCACCTTAGATTGCAATCCAAGCCAAATCTCTCTTGATTCTGACCACTCGGTTTTGCAATTTCATGTTGTGATCATATATTTGTCTAATTTCTAAGTGTTCTCGCACAAATACAACTGTCAATGTCAGCCTCAGGTCATTTCTGCTTAATTTATTTGTTTTTATGACTAGCTACATCGTATAATATTATTCAAAATTATTTGTATTTTTTCTGGTAAAAGTTGAATCTGGATAATCCACATTAGCATATTGCGACTTTTTAAGTTATTAAATGACACAAAGGAAAAATTGCGTACAGGTTCAACCGATATATATATATCTGCTATTTTCAAATTTGTCCCTCGATCTTTAATCATATTTTCAGCTCCTCACGTACAGTTTTTGAGTATTATATATTGTTTAAACATACGGACTAAGCTCCATATATCTACACCTTAATTAATTAGTTCTAAAACATGATTTGAGTAGAGTTATATATAAGTTCATGATTATATAATATTTATGTGAGGAGAATCCGTTTTATGTACAAAATCGTTTCATACAAGTAACAAGTTCTTAGATGAAGATCAGAATAAGAAAAGGGACAGAAAATTAATTCGGGGATCATTTTGAAAAAAAATTGTTTCATCTAAAAGTACAAACTTGTAAAGAGGTGGAAAATTAATTATGGTATATTAATTTCTATATATTACCTTCAATTCGCAGGTCAAACGGTCAAATCGAGTCTGTCTAAAACAAAATTGTGCAAATACAACACACACTCCTATATTTGTGTTAAGACAAATATGTGTTACATACTTATTCTTATAATAACACATGTAATGCATTGAAAAATATGTTAACACATAAATGTTGAATGCATAATTTGTTTCTTCAAAACATAAATCACATGCATACAAAACAATTTCAACAGTCCGAGTCCAAATTAAATTGCATATAAATTAAGAATGTATAACAACATTATTAGAGATTCACTCCTCCTTGATGAATCACATTACTCGACCTGTTCTTCTGAATGGTACCGAATTTTTTCCTCCAGGTCTTTTACAAATTGATCGAAATTGTTCTCTGAAGATCCACCATCAATTTCCAGGGCATTGTGCAATATTACCCTTAATTTACTTGCCTCCTGTCTCAAACTCGTTGAACAAGCTCCCTTCATGGCTCTCTTAACCTTTTCAGCAACTTCTTTCCTATCGATTGATTTTTCATCGCAAAGATTAATCCCGATCTTCCAATCATCAACCACTAGTTTTCTATTAGTAAGTTGATCATGAGCAATTGGATAACAAATCATCGGAACCCCGCACCACATGCTCTCAACCGTTGAATTCCACCCATTATGCGTCAAGAACCCTCCCACAGCTGGATTCGAAAGAACCGTAATTTGATTACACCAAGGAACTATCAATCCACTACCTTTAATTTCATCCAAAAATCCATCATGAAAAACGTTTGCATCACCATCTTTAAGGAGACCTTGTCGAATCACCCAGATAAAATTGACTTCACTAAGAAGAAGTCCGTAAGCTATTTCCTCGATTATTTGCTTATCAGTATGGACTAAGCTCCCAAATGAGACGTACAATACGGAGGCAGGGGACTTGGAGTCGAGCCAATGGGTGCAATCTGACTCGGACCACAAACTCATGTTAATGGGAAGATATTTGGAAAAATTAATGGGGCCAATTGCATAATTGGGCTGGAATTTGTTGAGTGCTGAGAGTGTTTGAGATTCTAACTCATGCACAGTGTTATGTAGGATGAAATCAGCCTTCTTCACACCCTCAAATGCAACACGAAGGTATTTAACTAGTATAGTTGCTGATCCAGATTCCTTCAAAAGTAATACCAAGTCCCTTGTGCTTATCGACTCAACTCCTGGAATATAGTCTATTTCCTCGTCTACATCATCTATTTGTCATGAAAAATACTCATTTCATTAATATACTCATATGTACATCGATCTAGTTTGATTTGATAAATTGTGCCATAATAAACTGGTATATAATGATTCAACTAGAATATCAAATTAAAGGCACCAAAAGAATTTCATTAATTTTGATCATATTTTAAATAGTAATTATGATCTCAGAATGGTTAGTTTTTAAAAGGATTAATTGCAAAAGTACTAGTTCTGAAAATTCATACAATAAACTTTAACTTAGTTATGTCAATAAATTTGATGGAAATTTCAAACTAGACTAAAAGTGGTACAAACTTAGGAGCTAGGTTTGCAAATAACCCGGCCTCAGTAAAAAGGACATATAAAAAATTACCTTTACATGGAAAATGGCCGTTTTGGTGAAGAAGGTCCCAATAATAAAGCAAAGAAAATACCAATGCTGGCTGAGTCCAGAGAGCAACGTAAAGGAGTTTGTACTTGTCCGCAATGGCTGCAGGCCAGTGGTAAACAGTGTCGGTTACCAAGAAATGGACACTATCTGGATCCGACCCGATTATCTTCCCAACGAATTCATCCACGATACCTCCAAAATTACGTAACATAGCTGCCCAGTAGTCTTCAAAGTGGGCCTCCCTGTCGAATTCCAAAGGAAAGCCATCCCTAATCGTCGTGTAACGTATGTCGAGCCCTGATTCTCGAGCCTCCGAAAAGAAATCCACTTCACTAGTACTGCTATGGCTAACTTTGGATAGCAGCTTGTGATGAACAAATTCAAGATGAGCAAAAGTGACGGTAATGCCCTTGGAAGCCAGCTTCAGAGCAAGGCTGAGAAAGGGGTTAATGTGACCTTGGTACGGGACTGAGATCATGATAGCATGCCCTTTCTTCTCAGTCTCACCCATTTTGGTCGATGTACATGAAGAAGAAGCTAATCTTATATCACTTAATTATATAGTGCTAAAACCTCCTCACTGAGTACTCCATTTTGCTAAAAACATCCGTACGTTTACTTATTTGGGAAAAACAATTTCATACTCATTTAAAAAAAATATCTCAAACATCCTAATTAAAGATTCTCTATACCATAACAATAATGTTGAATTATATTAGTAATTTTAATACAAATAAATAAAATTTTCATTAAAATATGTAAACGATAATTGCTTAATTAATAACAGACGCAGAAAAAACTTGTAGTATTAGACAGCCACCACATGTGATGTGATATGCATCGTGCCATGATTGAAAATAAATTATTTTATGATGATAAAAAAATAAAACTTATGTTTTCCTGCTAAAATTATTGTTAAGTTGTTAGCGAAAAATCATTTTTAACTTCAAAATATTACAACTTTTAATTAAAAAATACTATTTTTCTTGTTACACCCGCATCTTACAAAAACTTGCTCTAAACAATTAAACTTGACGAATAATAATAATATGCAAGTATTTAAAATAGTACCCTTTTTTTGGTCACATAAACATATTCTCATCATCGCCTTACATTGTTAATGAATTGCAGGGGACGTAACATGCAGAAGGAGCCATAGTACATAAAAGGGGTATTGGATTTGTTTAATTATTCTATCTTCCTCCAAATTCTTTATGTCAAGTTTTCTGAACACAAATTTTAATGAATATTAATTAATTTATACTCAAGAACGGAGGCACGTAGGGTTTATGGGGTCACTGGCCCCCCCTAACTTTTCAAATACTTTTACTATATATATTGTACTAAGTTTACTAATTGACTTTGGCCAGGTGGTTATCCATGCAATTATAAGGATTCTTTTTTACATAAGATTTTTATTTTTATTATATAAATTTATTTTATATTTGAAAATATTACTAATAGATACTCCCTACTTCTCAGACTAATTGTTCAATTTTACATGTTTCAAGCTAAGTTATTCATTTCTATTTTTGTAACACTCCACTAATTTTTTCTAATTAAATTTTTTTTACTTTAACTTTCTACCGTTTAATTTCCCTTTTCACTCATTTCTATTTTTATTTACTTCAATACTTCATTATCCTTTTAATGTTATTATTTATTAAAAAGTGGGTATATAGTTTATGAGACACAGATTGAAAGTGTGTTGAGATAAACTCCCCTATACAATTTTTTTTGGAAGTATTCGAATTGAAAACTTCTTACTTATACCTTGATTGTTACCATAACTGGAAGGGGCTTTCTACCATTAGACAGGAGTTTCGCCCTGTTTTACGTAAGGCGTCGAATGAAAATTCGCCACCTCATTTAACTTTGTTATATGCGATCGCCCTTCGCTATTAAATTCAAATTAAAAATTTTATAATTTTTTTTTATTGAATTACTAAAATGCCCTAATAATATTTTTTTAGTTAAAACATTAATCATCAATTTAATTAATCATGCTTCTTCTCAACCAATTTTTTTTAATCATCGTGTAGTTAAAAAATATTATCATAGTAGTAAAACTTATTTCATCAATCTAAACTCATTCTTAATCATAATTCGAAACTCTTTTCATCAATTACCTTCTTCATCACATTATCCTGAGCTCTCCCAGGATTCTTGACCAATTGCAGGATGAGCAGCCGTCTCTAACTTGTGTACTGTCTTCCTCGAATCTACTACAGGGATCCAGAACGAAACCACTGTTGAAGGGTAACAGACTAGATACAAAAAACCGTGGCGATTCGCGGATGACATTTGATAGTTTTGTGCGCAGTTTTGAATTGCACGCCCCAATTTACAAATAGTTTTAAGAGAATTTCAGATGATATTTCGAATCAAACTAGGCATTTACGATCTAGGAAAGTAAGTTTGGAAAGTGAGAATTCAGATCTGCAAAGCCCCTTTTGTGCACAGATTTTGAATCACGAGATAATAAATTGGGATTTGTTGAACTCGTGTCTACATACTTGTCTCAATTTTCAATTATCTGATCTTACACAAAACATTGAATGCATCCCTAATTCGAAATTGTCTTGTTCGAAACCCTAATTAAAAATGTCCTAATTAATTGATGTGTGACTTGAGAATCCTCGTCCGATCATCATTGTTCAGAAGAGCGAGTTTTCATATGGAGCAGGTTTTGAGGGATGCTTCGATCTGCGAGGACTCCATTGATGGATAGAAGGCTCAACCCGTTGAGGTTCTGCAGTATTATTTTAGAAATCATTCAAACAGTTAGATTTCGTCGTTTGATGTCGGATTTTGATCGGATACCAACACCAGATCAGAATATTAAAGTTTGTAGAATTGGAGAATTTCTCCCATAGTACCATTGCTTAACAGCAAGATTTGGGTCAAGCCTTGGAGGTTTTGAGGGCGGATACAGTGTTCTAACAAAGATTACAGATTTTATTTTCACTCTTACTGATATTTGATCAAGTTCTTCCTGAAACGAAACAATTTACAACTTGAACAAGATGGAATGAGGAATTGACAATTTTAAATTATTTGATTATGTTAATAAGTATTTCGATTTAATAATGAAATGTTAATAGGGATGTATATTTTATTTTATAATTAACTTTTTTTTATTTTAAATTAAAATGTTAGTTTTGTCATTTTGTATATATTAATTTAATTTATTAGTAGGGCGATATAATGCGATCGCATATTGCATAGAGCAAACGCACTAATGCGAAGTGCAATCATATAAAATAAATTTCGTACGTTAGATCAACAATCCGATGGTATTTGAAGGATTGCTTTTTATAAGGCAGGCCGCCTTACCATAGAAAGACCCTGATTGGAAATTAATTGACTTTTATTGTATACTATTAATGAAGGTTTGTTCAATTTTAATTGGATTTGAGTACATGGGCGAATTCAAATACACCATAAACATACTCTAGAGCTAAATGTTGAACTCTTTAGTCTTTACAACAATTAATTTATTTTTTTCAAAAAATAAATCACAATATATTGAATATTAAACTAAAGTCCAACAGTTGAATCCAAATTACATATAAATGCACACCAACATGGTTATTGATTAGTGATTACTCTTTGAACAATCACATTACTCGACTTCTTGTCAATTGTGGTGAACTTTTGCCTCCATGTCTTTAATAAATTGATCAAAATTTCTGTTTGACGATCCATCATCAGCTTCCAATTAAGGCATCGTGCAATATTGCCTTTAATTTACTTGCCTCTTGTCTCAAACTTGTTGAATAAGCTCCATTCATGACACTCCTAATCTTCTCACCTACTTCTTTTCTATTAATAGAACCACTGTCACAAAGATTAATCCCGATCTTCCAATCATCAACCACTAGTTTTCTATTAGTAAATTGATCAAAAGCAATTGGACAACAAATCATCGGAATCCCACACCACATGCTCTCCACCGTAGAATTCCACCCATTATGCGTCAAAAATCCTCCAATAGCTGAATTCGAAAGAACCGTAATTTGATTACACCAAGGAACTATCAATCCATTATCTTTAATTTCATCTACCAATCCATTAGGGAGAACGTTTGTATCACCATCTTTAAGGAGACCTTGTCGAATCACCCAAATAAAATTGACTTCACTAAGAAGAAGACCGTAAGCTATTTCCTCAATCACTTGCTTTTCGGTATGAACAAAGCTCCCAAACGAGATGTACAATACCGAGGCAGGGGACTTGGACTCGAGCCATTGGGTGCAATCTGACTCGGACCACAAATTCATGTTAATTGGAAGATTTTTGGAAAAATTAATGGGGCCAATTGCATAATTTGGTTGGTTGTTATTGAGAGCTGATAGTGTGTTAGGTTCCAACTCATGCACAATGTTATGCAATATGAAATCGGCCTTCTTCACACCCTCAAATGCAACACGAACATATTTAGCTTGTATAGTTGATGATCCAGATTCCTTCAAAAGGGATACCAAGTCCCTTGTGCTAATCGACTCAACCCCAGGAATATAATCTATTTCCTCGTCTACATCATCTGTCATGAAAAATATTCAGGTAAAATCAAGAAGGAAATCTAGGATTTTCCCCAAATGAATAAATTAATAAACTGGGAAAAGTCTCATATGCACCCTACACACCAAATTAGTTCGGTGCACCCTCTTTTTTTAAACCATTTATTTCTACAGATTTATCCTTTCTTTCTTTCATCTATGTTCTCTCTTCTGAGGACACGAAAGATTTGTGAGCCAAATCAAATCTGTAGAAAGAGAGAGAAGTCAAGGGTTTGGGGTTTATCAATCCACTATCAAATTCGGTGGCTTCCGTAGCCTCGGCGAAGGAGAGTTAGTCGAGTACTCGGTGGAGTACGGCCACGACGGCCGTGCTAAGGCAGCCAACGTTACTGGACCTGACGGCGATGTGCAGTGTGGAACCCGCGGTGGAGGCGGCGATGGTGGATCTTATGGCGGAGCAGATCTTACGGAGGCGGTGGAGGTAGTTATGGAGGCGGAGGCGGTGGTGGTGGAGGCGGCGGGGGCGGCTGCTATAAGTGAGGAGGCGGTGGCGGCGGAAGTTGCTACAACTGTGGTGAGGATGGTCACTTCTCCATCTCTCTATGTTCATAGTTTCTATTTTTTTTTTCCAGAAAGTGAATTAACCTTTCTCTTAAGAAATTGTATCTCTTAAGAAATTGTATGATTTGATGTGATAGAGGATGAGTTGATATTTTCATTCTTCTGTAGATTTAATTCTTGGTTAAGGATGAAATAGATTTTTTTTAGACGAAAACGAGGAGATGATTTCTAGATTTTACAGTGGTAATTGTTTTTATTGAAAATGGTAAGTATTATTATTGAAAAGTGGTAATTTTATTAATGAAAAGTGGTAATTATTATTATTGTAAAGTGGTATTGAAAAAAACATTGAAAAGTTGTATTAAAAAAAACTATTATTAGTGAAAAGTGTTTTTATTGAAAAGTGATAATTTTGCTAATGAAAAGTGGTAATTATTATTATTGTAAAGTGCTATTGAAAAAAACATTGAAAAGTTGTATTAAAAAAAACTATTATTAGTGAAAAGTGTTTTTATTGAAAAGTGATAATTTTGCTAATGAAAAGTGGTAATTATTATTATTGAAAAGTGGTATTGAAATAAACATTGAAAAGTTGTATTTAAAAAAAAATTATTATTATTGAAAAGTGGTAATTTTGTTACTGAAAAGAGGTAATCTCTAGTACTCAGAAGGACGACATTGTAACCGTTCCAGCAATAGTTATTTTGTTTAAATTCTTCTCCTTTACAAATAATAAGGGTTGATTAGTGGCATAGTGTGCACCAGAGACCAACTCAATAAACTGATACAGGTTGATTTGATACAATAGAATATAATATTTTTTGGTCACATAACTTTTCACATAATATTTTTTATATTTAACTAATTTCGTCCCAATTGTACTAGAATCCTCGAAACATTTTTTTTTGGTCATGTGCTCAGTACGTGAGCGGTCGAAAAATTAGTACTCCATCTGTTCTATAAAATTTTGCTCACTTCTTTTTATATGTGTTTTTAAAAAAAATCATATTTTAATTATAAAAAATATATGTGGGATAACGAGTAAAGAATATTGTCGGTACATACTAGTCTTGTTAATAAAGTAAAAAAAAAAATCAAAAGTTAATTATTTAAATAGAATAAATATATATTTTGTGAACCCAATCATATTTTAATTATAAAAAATATATGTGGGATAATGAGTAAAGAATATTGTCGGTACATACTAGTCTTGTTAATAAAGTAAAAAAAAAATCAAAAGTTAATTATTTAAATAGAATAAATATATATTTTGTGAACCCAAAAATGGGTCTTGAGCAAAATTTTACAGGACGGAGGGAATAGTATATAGCTATAATATGTTTATATTTCTTTAGGATCATTTTGAAAAAGATGGATGGAAAGTTACAAAAAAAAAAAAAAAAAGGTTCTATCTATGCAACATGCCATATACAAAATACAAAATTTCAAGAAATTTATTTAGATGAGATTAAATTACCAATTAAAAAGAGTTAAAAAAATGTAATAAATTGATCATGAAAAAGTAGAATATATATATATACCTTTACATGGAGAATGGGCGTTTAGTTGAAGAAGATCCCAGTGGTAAAGCAAAGAAAATACTAATGCTGGCTCTGTCCAGAGAGCAACGTAAACGAGTTTGTACTTGTCCGCAATTGCCGCTGGCCAGTGGTAAACGGCGTCGCATACCAAGAAATACCTTGTGTCAGCTGGATCCGACCCGATTATCTTCCCAACGAATTCATCCACAAGATCTCCAAAATTATGTAACATAGCTTCACACGTTTTAGTGAATTAGGCATTAAAATCGCAAAAACAAGTGTTTAATCATCATTTTCACTCACTGGACTGAAGAGATGATTGCACCATTGGATTCGTCTCGAAAAATGGAGTGAAATGAAAAAAAGAATCAAGTCAATCGGAGGTCGGAAGCTCGAGATATGAAGGGACGAAGACGGAGGACGAAATCTGGGCCGAAGTATCCGCCCGACCGGGCCACAGCGATTTGCACCCACCTTTTTTAACAATCACCCCCTGTGCGTATTTTGGCAAAAATCAACTTACGAAGTTTCGGCCCGACCGGGCCACCTGTTTCGACTATTTTTTGCGCGCGCCACTTACCCACCCGGCCGGGTGGACCCATTTTCGGGGGTTTTGGCCCACTTTCTCCATATTTCAAGGGGCTAATTGCAAAATTGATCCAAGACTTCCACCCCGAACTATAAATAGATCCAATTTGAGTTTTGAAAAGGAGGCTTCCTCTTTTTACAAGCAATGCCACACACACAAACACATAGTAGTAGGTTTTCTTATAGTTTAGTTTAATTTCTTCATTAGATTAGCTAGAATAGGTGTTTTTACTTTGAATCAAGCTACGATTATCATCTGACATCGTCTCTTATATCGGTTTGTAGCTAAATTCTCATGATCAAGGTGATATTACTCTATTTTGCAATTCAATTTAGTTATTTCTTAATTTCTCCAATCTTTTGCTATTTTACCATGAGTTTGATGTTGTTTGTTGTTGAACCCATGAGATTCTCTTCTAGAACCATGGACTAAGCTCTTATTGTCTTGGGTGTGAATGTTTTGATGGGTGTTTAGTGAAATTATGGATTAATTGCATGATTAGCTTAGGATTTGGGTGTTTATGTTTCTAGTGTTGTGATTTCATTGATTCAATTGATTAATTCACCATATTAGCTAGTATTGTTGGTTTTGTCGACTTCAACGATCGTATTGGGTTGCATGATTAAGAGTGTGGGTGTGAGCTTGGATTAATTGATTAGAATTCACATAGTAATTGACTACACCGACCGGGGGTTGATTGCTTAAATCGACAACACTAGACACTAATTGATTAGAGATCGTCTATTAGATTAGTGAAAGGGCTTCTCATAATCATTAGTAACCGTGTTGAACATGTTTATGAGACACTATCTTATGAACTTATGGTATTAATTAGACCCTATAATTGCTAATTAATGCACGTGTTCACATAAGTCTCATGAGGGATTGGTCTACACATAAAAGTGATAGCCTTTAGTTTAACCCATATTTATATGTTCATTCATGCAATTGATTCGTTAACTCATTGAATTACCCACAAAACGGAAGCACCTAAGGCAATACCCTTCTCTTGCAATTTTTTTTAAGTTTGAGAATTATTTTCGAACATAGTGCGTTTGTTTAGGAATAAATTTTGAACAATTTGTGTTTGTTTTGAAAAAAATTTCGAACAACTTAAGTTTGTTCATGAAAAAATTTCGAACACCATGTTCGATTTTTTTTTTTCGGACAAATGAAATTTTGTTAACACCTTTATTTTGTTCATTAAAAATTTTCGAACATGTAATTTGTTTTCATGTTTTTTTTTTCGAATATTTAATTTTTTTTTTCCAAACACCTTGAATGTTTTGACGATGGTGATGACGTGATGAATGGATGAAATTGACGATGGTGATGACGTGTGGATGAATGGATGAAATCTAGTGTGAAATGAGTGGGTGGGTGTACTCATCTCGTTTTTTTTTTCACACAAGGGGTATATGTGATATTTCACATGCCCCTTAAAATCAAAAAAATGTTCGATGGATGTACTCAATAGGTTGGTGTGTGTATAACCGCGCCCTTTGGTGTTTAGTTGTCCAATATAACTATCTTCTTTTTCTCTCTTTTATATACTGAGTACTATTTATTTGACATATTATAAATATAAAATAAATTATAATTTATTTTATTTAAATATTACTTCCTTCAATATTATCATTCTCATTCTCCTTTTAAAAATAATATTAATTACATTATTTTATCTCACTCTTCAACCATCACTTATTTACTCAAATTATCATTATATATATTCTTAAATATTCAGTCGATTTATAATTAGATCCCACAATATTAAATCATAGCCCCAATATATCTATTTTATCCATAAATTAATTAATCTTTATTAAAATTTGTATTCGAAGAAATTGGCATAATGAGTTTTGATGAAAAAAATATATTTTTCTTATAAAAATTCTTGTGTAAGCCATTAAGTATTTTTTTTTACTCCCTTGTCTATTTATTTACTAATGTTTCATATATTCTTTTTTTTTTTTTTTTACCTATTACCTCATATGAATTTCGACCTTTCACGTGTCTTATAATAACATGTTTTTTTTTTTTTTTTTTTAATTTCTTATAATTTCAACCTTTTCAAATAGTCAAAACTTTAGTTATTTCATCAGAGAAGTCACTTATGTACATCAATGAGTAAAACTTTGGAAAAACGATAATATTTTACAATAAAAGTCGGGAAAAACTATAAAAGAATTCTACTAATTAAGGGGTTGTGAAAAAAAAAGAAGATATATTTTTGAACATATAGAAATACATGAAAATTAATTTATTTTTATTAATATTTTAATTGTGGACAGAATTTTTAACTCCACCCTTCCCCCATGAATGAAAAATTTAAAGATATTTGTTAATGATTTGGACTTGTAAAAATTAAGATGAGCCTAGTCGTCTCGTGATACTTTAAAAAAGGGTCTGACTATTTACACCTCCATTTCGGTTTAGAACACTCCCCGATTGATGCACCCATTTGAAATATCCTAAATGCCCTTTTGTATCTACTATACTGATACACGCGTTATGCAACACTAAATAAATAACCGCAAGTGTACGGCGTCTATTGTAGCGTGATAAGCACGAGGTCGATCCCACGAGAAGGTTAAGCGTAAAAGGGTAGTTTGCTAGTCGAATTCTAAGTAGACGTGATCGATAATTTGAAGGTTGACTTACTCCTAAGATTGTCTAACAATGTGTCACAAATAAACAACGAAAGAGTAAATATGAAATCGATCAACTATCATGCAATTCAATAAAACAAAAGTGAAATAGATGAAAACTCAAAGAAGAAAAGGGTGGGTTCCAAGGCATATGTCACACTAAAGATTCAACTTATGATTAAGGGCTTAATTAAGTGGTGGTATGTTGATTACTATAAGGTTGATCACAAAATGGTGAATTAAAAGTTCTCTCGATCCAATTAATCCAAGAGACATATCATACAAACTAGCATCTCTACTAAGCATGCATAAGAAATCCCCAAAAAGTTCCTAAGATCATCTAATACCCTCCGAATAATTGATCCTCTCTCTCGAGCTCACAAGAATATTGGGTCGAATGCTTAAATACGATTAACGAAAGAGATTTCTCAATCCAATTTCAATTAACAATAGATAAAACATACTATCATGGCCATTGACAACATGTTTTGCAATGAAAGTTAAGCATTCAAATAGAAATAGCAACACAACCACCAAATAAACAAGAAATTAATTCATAAGCATCATCCAAAGTATAAACATAGCCTTAGAACCACAAACTTGTTTAGCTAACTACTAACATAATCAAATTACAAATTTTAAATGAAATAACTAAATAAAAAGGAAAAGAAAGATAAATCTTAGTCTAGAATGTGGTAGGGAATGGAATTTGGGAGCTATTGCATCCTTTCTTCCTTGATTTGGTGAAGAATTGAGAGAGAAATGGCCAAAACACCTCCAAGTATGTGTAAGTATGTGTGGATTTGGGGGAGAATGTCTTGGATTTCAAAAAAGGGGGCTTATATAGTGTTGGGGTAGGGTTTAGATGCCAAAATTGCAAGTTAGTCCTTCAAAAATGGCCAAAATATGGAAAAGGCACCGAAAATGGGCTTGGCACGGCCGTGCAAAACGGACATAAAGGCAAGCAGGTGCTCGGCCGTGCTCGGCGGACAGGGGGTCGGGGATTGCTCGGCCGTGGCTTCGTCTCGGCCGAGGCGTGTGGAGCAGGGGCGATGGGGTGCTCGGCCGAGCACAGTTCTCGGCCGTGGCATGTGGTCGGCCAAGTCCCTCGGTCTCGAGGCTGTCCTCGTCGAGAGCAATGCGCGGCCGTGCGCATGAATTGGACTTGGTAGCAGCTCGGCCGAGCAAGGTGCTCGGCCGTGCCCTCTCTTCGGCTAAAATCCTTCGGTTTCGAGCACCTCTTGCTCGAGCACTCGTCTCGGGCGTGCTCTCGCTTGGTCGACTTCGGCCCTTTCTCGTTTCGTGCATATCTTTCGCCTCGGGTGTCGGATTGACTTGATTCCTTCGGCTAATCCACTCCATTTTTCAAGACGAATCGAACCGTGCACTCCTCTTCCTGATCCAGTAAAGCATGGTTGCTGTTTTGCTCCAAATTCCATCGCATTTCCTATAAAATCGACAAAACACAACCTTTCTCTCATTTCGGCTTAAACAATCATATTCAATGCATAAATCAATGAAATCCACATCAAAACATGCTTAACATGTGCCTCTAAAACGCGTAAATTCCACCCGAATCATATACACACCCCATCCAAAAAAATCATAATTTTTCCTTTTTCTCCCTTCCTCTTCCTTTTCTTCTTCCCCTTCCCCAATCCCATTGCCGTCGCCCACCTTCCCCTTCCCCTTCCCCTTCCCCACTCCCATTGCCGCCGCCCACCCCTCCTTGCCGGCCACCACTCCGTCGCAACCGTCCACCGCCCCCTTCCCCTCCCTGCCCCTGCCGTCCCGTCAACAAGCAGTAGAAAAGAAAAACAAAATCATCTCCTTACCCCCTCCCTCCCACCCCCAACCTCAACAACGCGCAGCACATGTTTGTTTGTTTTTTTTCTTTTCTTCTCTTCAACACATCAGGGTCGGCTCTACATTTCGACCAACCAGTGTCGACCATATTCACTCTCGTCGACAATACAATTTCGATTTTCTTAAGTTTTTTTTTTAAATTTTTTTCGACCTTCTTAGGTCGACCATATACACTCTCATCGACAAATTGTTGTCGAAGAGATTGAATATGATCGACACTGGTTTGTCGAAAATTAAAAAATAAAATTTTGAAATTTTTCTAAGTTCTATTTGAAATTTTGGTGTTTGGTGATGGTGGCGGCGACGGCGGTAGCGGAGTAAAAATTAGGTTTAGGATTTAAAAATTGAAGGAGTGCACTTAGTAGTGAGGGTGCATTTAGTAATGTAATATGACTTAAAGAGTTTTTTTTTTTTTTCCACATAATTATTATATTATTAAATTAACAGGGTAGGGTTTTAAACCGAAATAGATGTGTAAATAGTCAGACCCTTACAAAATTGACTATTTTGTTTTCAGTTTTCGCTGGAAGCAGCTGCGTCACAAATGAGTTAGCCCATCCTTTGGGATAAATACAAATTGCTATTAAATTATCGCCTTATTTTTAAAGCTTTAACATAGCCTTTGTCTTCAACATTTAAAAAAAAAAAAAAAAAACTTCAACAATTCCAAATTTAAAAAAAAAAAAAAAAAATTACTTTAAACAAAGCTTTTTCTTCAAATCCATTATAAATTGGTCAAAAATTTTGTTTGACGATCCATCAATTTGTAATGCATTCCGAACTGTCTTCTTAACATTTTCTGCCTCTTGCCTGATCCTTTCCGAAGCAGCAGACCCACTCATAAAGCTCCTAATCTTTTCAGCAACTTCATATCTATCCATTGATGATGTTCCATCACATAGATTAATCCCAATCTTCCAATCATCAACCACTAATTTTCTATTAGTAGGTTGATCATAGTTTAATGGATAACAAATCATTGGAACACCGCACCACATACTCTCGATTGTTGAGTTCCACCCGCAGTGCGTCAGGAACACTCCAACTCCTCGATCCGAGAGCACCCTAATTTGATCACACCACGGAACTACCAACCCTCTATCTTTGACTTGGTCCTCGAACCCAATTGGTAAAACATCATCAGTAGAGTCAGCAGTGCCAGTGACACCAGCCCGAAGCGCCCAAATAAAGTTGACTCCACTAAGAAGAAGGCCGTGAGCCACTTCTTCAATCACCCGCTTACTAGTCTGGACCACGCTTCCAAAAGAGACGTATAGGACAGAGCCAGGTGGCTTGGAATCCAGCCACGTGGCACAATCCGATTCGGCCTTCATACTCTTGCTTACGGTGGTATTATGATCAATTGTTGAAAAATTAACAGGGCCAATTGCATATGTCGGTTGGTATTTGTTTAGAGCAGATAATGTGTCGAGTTCCAACTCATCAACAGTGTTATGCAGGATGAAATCTGCCTTTTTTACTTGCTCAAATGAGTAGGCCAGAGGAATACTTGATTTATCATCCGCATCTCTAAGCGCCTGCATCAAGTCCTTTGCACTCATTGGTTCAACTCCAGGAATGTAGTCTATAATTTCCAGCTCTTGGTTATCATCTGATAATCATACAAATTCATGAATTATACTACTATTAAGTTAGGGGTCAATATTTTTCAAAGTTGACAATTAATTACCTTTACATAGGAAATGGCCATTTTGTGTGAGAAGATTCCAGTGGTAGTATAAAGAAAATACCAATGCGGGTTCAGTCCAGAAGGAAACACATAAAAGGTTGAATTTGGCTGCAATTGGCGCTGACCATCCATAAATAGTGTCAGTGACCAAGATATTGGGCAGCAACTGTGATGATTGAGTCATCAAATTCCCAACAAATTGATCAACGTGGGCTTGGAAATTACGTGCGAGGTGCATCCAGTGATCTAAAGCGTTGAGATCTCGATCGTATTCGAGAGGAAGGCCATCGCCAATCGTAGTGTAACGAATGTCGAGGCCTGATTGGCGAGCTTCACAAAAGATATCCACTTCATTATTGGAATTGTGAGCCTGGGATAACTTGCGGTGAACAGATTCGAGATGAACAAAAGTGATAGTTATGCCTTTTGAAGCAAGCTTCAGAGCAAGGCTCACAAATGGGTTGATGTGGCCTTGGTATGGAACAGAGATCATGATAGCGTGTCCCTTCTTCTCACCCATTTTTTTCGTCTCTCTGTTTTTTATTTAAAAATGGGATTATTATTGTCTCGACTGCTATTTAGTATTTATACATCTAGCCAGTTTGCATTTTGCAAGTATAGTTGTACGTAACGTGTGGCTAAATTTAGTCTAGTGGCACGTTCAAAAAGTCAAAGTTTATGGCCTAACTATTCTAGATGGGCTAACCATTTCAAAATGATCATCTGTCGAATTTATACTCGTCCCTTGACTGTTAAATTAAAAATTAAATCACAGAAAAATCATGTCTATTTTTAGGTACCTGAATAAATATAATATTGAAATTAACCTTACTATATAAGTCATCCTCCATCATTTATACCTTTGCATTTATGTATCGTTTTAATCTCTCATCTGCCACCAATATTTATAAATGATGATAACAATGGGTAGGATAGGAGGATATGGATGAAATATTGCACTCTTCATCCTCATTATTTTAATCATAATTATTTTGGTATTTGAGATCAAATTTTTGTAGTCGGTCAAGTCTCATATGCAATATTTAATTTATTTCAATAATATTAGTTTACACGTTTCAATATATACAACTGACTATTTGAGTGAAGAAGAGTACAAAATTTACTTTGTAATATACAAATAGGTTACATTAGCTTACACTATTCACTAAAAGCTATTGTTACATTTCACTATGTCAGCTGGTGCAACTTGAGTTGTAATATTCTTCTACATGCACATTTAATTTTGAGTTCATTCGCTAAAGTCGTGAAAACATTGACAATTTAATAGTAAAACATTATTTCCAAACAAAATAGAGCCAACTGCCAATAAATTCCTACTTCAAATTCAAGCACCATGGACAGCCTTTTGATATAATTGGACCCTTATTGATGCGCAGTGTAACTTCCTTTTACTACAATAATCTCCAATTTGTTAATGTTGACCAGATAGCTGTTATTCATTAATCTTTGATATATAGGTAACTCGCGAATGTAGACAACAAAAACTACAGACAAAACAAGTCACACAGGGTGTGTAAAGTAATAAAAAAGGCAAAACAAAGGTGTGATAACATTCACACTAACAACTCTCACTCACTTCAACAGTCAATCGTGGTCTAAAATGGAAATAATTACTAAATACAAAGTTTTTTCTCCAAATCTTTCATAAATTGATCAAAATTTCTATTTGAAGATCCATCAATATCTAATGCATCACGAAGTATCTGCTTAACATTTTCCGCATCTTGTCTCATCCTTGTCGATGCAGCAGCCCCACTCATAAAGTTTTGTATCTTCTCAGCAACTTCATTCCTATCCATTGACGTCCCATCACAAAGACTAATTCCAATCTTCCAATCATCAACCACTAATTTCCTATTGGTAGGTTGATCGTATGATATTGGATAACAAATCATTGGAACGCCACACCACATGCTCTCGACTGTCGAGTTCCACCCACAGTGTGTCAAGAACCCTCCAACTCCTAGACTCGAGAGCACCCTAATTTGATCACACCACGGAACTACTAACCCTCTATCTTTGACTTCATCCTCGAACCCAATTGGTAAAACGTCCGTATCAGTAGAGTCAATTGTAACACCGGCTCGAAGCACCCAAATAAAGTTGACTCCACTTAGAACAAGACCCTGGGCCACTTCTTGGATCACCAGCTTACTAGTCTGAACCACGCTGCCAAACGAGACGTATAGGACTGAGCCAGGTGGCTTAGAATCAAGCCACCTGCCACAGTCCGATTCGACTTTCATACTCTTGCTTACGGTGCAATTCATATTAATTGTTGAAAAATTAATAGGGCCAATTGCATATGTTGGCTGGTACTTGTTTAGAGCAGATAATGTGTTAGATTCTAACTCATCAACTGTATTATGTAGGATGAAATCTGCCTTTTTTACTTGTTCAAATGCTTTGAACAAAGTAATACTTGATTTGTCATCCTCATCTTTAAGCGCCTGCATCAAGTCCTTTGCACTCATCGATTGAACTCCAGGAACGCAGTCTATTTCCAGATTTTGGTTATCTGATCATAGTAATAAAATAAATAATTAAAAAAAACTTTAAATATTTGAAATTTAATCAATTTCTTGGTCATAACAATTGGGCGTGTTTGTGGGCTATTGAAAACGCTTAGAATCACATTTCTTTCTTCCAATAAAGTGATTATATGTTGTTCCAAAACAACTTTGCATAAAATTGATTTCTAGCAAACTCCCCGGTTATTTTACATAAATTAATTCAATTTTTTTTTTTCCTTCAAAATCTCAATCATTTTTCTAATTATATTTATCACAGAACTTAAAAATAAGATACCTAAAAATTACTTAAAAATTATCCCTATTTAACAAATTATATAAGATACTGTATTAAAAATAAGTTAGGCACTCTAAGTACAGTATGTGCGCATACCTTTGCATCGAAACAGACCATTTTCTCTGAGGCGATCCACGTGGTAGACTAGAGAAAAATTCAATGCCGGTTGAGTCCAAAACGAGACATAAACGAGGTTGAATTTTTTGGCGACGTTTGCAGACCAAGCATAAAGAGTGTCCGTGACTAAAATATTGGGGACTATGTCCGATGATTGGATCATCAAATTCCCAACAAATTCATCAACACGGCCTTCAAAATTATGAAACATGTAGATCCAGTAATCCATAACGTTATCTCGATTGTATTCGAGAGGAAGGCCATCTCCTATCGTAGTGTAATGTATGTCGAGACCTGATCGTCGAGCTTCGGAAAAGATATCGATATTATCATGAGGAGCTTGGGATATGATCTTATTATGAATAAATTCAAGATGAACAAAAGTGATTGTAATGCCTTTTGAAGCAAGTTTGAGAGCTAGGCTAACAAAGGGGTTGATATGACCCTGAGCTGGAACTGAGATCATGATAGCATGCCCCTTCACTTCCTTCTTTTCACTCATTTTTTGTGCTATATATGTTTATAAGGACAAAAATTGGAATATAGATTTATTATCTCCACTGCCTTTTATACACCCATCTAGCTAGTTTTAGTTTTGAGTATAGCTTATAAGTCAAAATTTGTGGGCTACTATTTCCGTGGAAATTTTTGAAGCAAGTACCCTTAAATTACATTTTCTCCGTGGAATTTCATCACATTACAATTACGGTCAACATAACTAGCTAGCCTTACTTGTATTGTTAGTTAGATTAGTCTCAACTAATTCTTGATAACTATCTAAGAGTAGTCACTCTCCTAATGTATAAATATGACCTTTAAGTCATTATTCAATTCAATGAAACTATTCTAATTACTCTCACATGGTCAATGAACATAATTACCTCCGTCCATGAAATGTAGTCTCATTGGCCTCATATTCTTTCTCCACTAAATGTAGTCTCATACACTTAATGGAAACTATCACCTTTCAACTCATCACTTACTTAGTCAATTTGTCATCAACTTTATTCACAAAGGCCCCTAAATGATCGCTCAGTGATAAAGGAGGTAGGGGTGCAGAGACGGCCAGGAGGTTTGCCTAGAAGCAGCCACCCTTGAAAGAGTGCGTAATAGCTCACTGATCGAGCGCTCTTGCGCCGAAGATGAACGGGGCTAAGCGATCTGCCGAAGCTGTGGGATGTAAAAATACATCGGTAGGTGATACACGTGATATGCAACACTAAATAAACAACCGCAAGTGTACGGCGTCTATTGTAGCGTGATAAGCACGAGGTCGATCCCACAAGGAGGTTAAGCGTAAAAGGGTAGTTTGCTAATCGAGTTCTAAATAGACGTGATCGATAATTTGAAAGTTGAATTACTCCTAAGATTGTCTAACAATGTGTCACAAATAAACAACGAAAGAGTAACTAGAAAATCGATCAAATACCATGCAAATCAATAAAACGAAGGTAAAGTGGATAAAGATGCAAAGAAAGAAGGTGGGTTCCAAGGCAATTGTAGTACTTAGATGTCCGTTTATGAATGTTATCTCGTTTAAAGGGCCATTAAGGTTATCTCATATAAGGTGGTCGCAAAAGAAGAACTAATCGATCTCTCGATACAAATTAATCCAAAGACGCAATGTAATATAAGCTCGTATGTCTACATCACAAACATTACACCATCTAAAATAGCTCCTAAGACCATTCAATTCCCTCTCCGATAATTAATCCTCTCTCGAGATCATAATAATACCGGGTTGCACATTCGCATACGATTAAATTGAATAAATCTCTCGATATTACCCCAATTAACAATGGATCAAGCAAATCATTATGACCACTAACAACATGCTTTGCAATGGATAATTGAATATGCAAATAAGAAATAAACACCAATTAAAGCAAGAAATTACTCATAGACATCAATCCAAATCTCTACAATGCCTTAGAACCACAAATGTGTTTAGCTACTAACTAACATAATGAAATTACAAAATCCAAATGAAATAACTAAATAAAAAGGAAAAGAAAGAGAAAGCTTAGTCTAGAATGTGGTAGGGAATGGAATTTGGGAGCTATTGCATCCTTTCTTCCTTGATTTGATGAAGAATTGAGAGAGAAATGACAAAAACACCTCCAAGTATGTGTAACTATGTGTGGATTTGGGGGAGGATCTCTTGGGTTTCAAGAATGAGGTCTTATATAGTGTTGGGGAAGGGTTTGGATGCCAAAATTGCAAGTTGGTCCCTCAAAAATGAAGAAAATGGCCAAAAACCCCCGAAAATGTTGTCACCCGGCCGGGTGGGTTCCACCCGGCCAAATTACGAATGTCTTGGAAAATTGGCCTTGCCCGGGTCGAAACCACCCGGCCGGGTGGGTTTCACCCGGGCCAAATTCGAACATCTCTCAAATCTGCCCTTGCCCGGGTGGTTTTGACCCGCCCGGGTCGATTCTACCCGGGCATGCTTTTTCGTCCCTTCGTATCTCGAGCTTTCGACCTCCGATTGACTCGATTCTTTTTTTCATTCGACTCCGTTTTTCGAGACGAATCCAACGGTGCACTCCTCTTTCCGGTCCAATCACTTGTGGTATGTGTTTTGCTCCAAATTCCATCGTTTTACCTATAAAATCGACAAAACAATACTTTTCTCTCATTTTGGCTAAAACAATCATATTCCATGCATAATTCAATGAAATCCACATCAAAATATACTTCACATGTGCATCTAAAACGCGTAAATTCCACCCGAATCAAACTCCCCCAAACTTAAAATGTTGTTTGTCCTCAAACAACTAAGCACTTAAAGCAATGAGGGTGGAATGATCACAATGGAATATTCAATGTAATTCACACATGCAAAGTAAGATGTAATGATATCTCTTTCTCAAAGTGCATTTCTCAATGAAGGTCATAGACTCATTATTGCAATTCACACTCATGGATCAAAGAATGCATAAACACACAACACATTGTGAATGAGAAACATAATCCAAATGCTCAAATCCTCTACTCACATGACAAAGTGTTTCTCTCAAACACACAAACAAATTGAGGATTAATGCACTCATCAACCAAGTTATGCTATGTAATTACCATATGCTTGCCCAACTTCTACTTTTCACAACACTCAATTGCTCAACAATGTGATCAATAGGACTTAATCAAGGATGTAACATTGGCTCTTTGGAAAAGGTAGGATGAATTTGGGAATTGTGACTCTTCTTGTGGAGGACAAAGCTTGTTGTTATACAATTTGTGCTTTCACTTTCAAATTTTTACAAACTCCATCCTCACTTCTCATTTTCTTTTCTTTTTCAAGCATTCATCACCTCATCTTTTGAACCATTTTTCTTTTTAAGCTTTTGGGGCTCTTTGTCCCTCTTTTCTTTTTCCTTGATTTTCTTTTCATCTTTTTCTTTCAACTTTTCCACTTTTTCTTTTCACCAAAGATATTCACTCAATGACATGTTTTTCCACTTTGTCTTTTATCCCCCACTAGATATAGGAATCAAAAGGCTCAAAAAGGCTAAGTGGTTAACATTGTAGTTTGCCAAGAAAATGAGGAATTAAGCTCAAGGGGCTAACTACGGAAAATTACTTCGGTTTTGGGAAATTTTGGCTAAGTGACTCTTTTTAGAACAAGATGGCCTATATCACATCACATCATCTCACACAATCATGCTTTCAAACAAGAATTTGGGCAAGTTCTAGGATCACTAGCAATAACATAGTCCACTCTCAAATGAACTAAACCGGATTACATGCTCGATTCAAGGCTCAATTCTCACCGGTTTATTCAATAGGACTCTCACATTCATCAAATGTTCCCAAACAACAACACATCATGCATTCATGCTATCAAAGCTCACAAATGTGAACACAACATGATACTACACTCCAACACCAATCATGCATACATTCAAAGCAAATAGACATCATCACAACTACTCAACAATGGATTCCAATGACTATTCATGATCACATTTCACCAAAGATCCACTACCCAACATATGATCAAAACCAACTTAAACAATATAATCATGTGGAAGCCAAGTGTGCGCCGGTGCAAAATGTGACACAAGTAGAATGACGAACCGGTGCAAGGGTAACAACTAGTAAAAAAATATAAAAAAATAAAAAAAATAACTCCCCCAAACTTAGAATTTTACTATGTATAAATTCTAAGTTTGGGGCTACAAGTTGTTACCTCCCTCCTTGCACATCCAATGCTTCTTCAAAGATTACTGACTTGTTCGTATTTTTGCACACTTTTTACAACTATACGATCCCCACAAGCGTATGGGTTCGTGAGTAGTATAATAAGTATACCAAGTAATTATCGTCCAAGGACTTAATTGAGTGTCAATGAATCCCTAAAGTTGCAAGTTAGCATGCTATTGTAGTAACTAAATTTGTTTTTTTGGATTTTCGGGAATAAGAACAAAGATATTAAACTAAATTAACTAAAGTAAAAAGTAATATTAACTAGAAGTAGTGAACTAACTAACTTTTTTTTGGAAAGTGCAAGAGAAGTGTATTGCCTCGGGTGTTTCCGTTTTGTTAGGAATAAATGAACTAGTGAAGCAATTACATGAGCTAGATATGAATTCGGATTAAGCTAAAGGCTATCACATAAGTGTGCACACCCCCTCGAAAGGCAGAGGCGAACATCGTGCATTGATTAGCAATTATAGGATCTAACCAAATACCATAAGCTCCTAGGATAGTGTTTCATAAGCACTTTCAACACGGTTACTAATGCTTATGAAACGCCCTCTCACCAAACTCCTAGACGACCTATATTCGTTTAGTGTCTAAAGTTGTCGGTCTAGCCATTAACCTCCTCTCGATTAGCTAATTACTAATTAACTTCTATTCAATTGACCAAAGCTCACACTCACACCCCAATCATGCAAACCCAACTCTCGTTGCAATCAACACAATCGAAAATGCTAGCTAATAGGGTTGATCAATCAAATGAATCAAACAAAATACAACTCTAGAAACATTTACACCCAAATCCTAAGTGAATCATGCAATTACTTCACAATTACACTAAATTCCCATCAAAACATCCACACCCAAGGCAATTGGGGATTAGCCCATGGTTCTAGAAGAGAATCCCATGGCTACAACACAAAATAACATAAAACTCATAGTAAAATAGCAAGAGAAATGAGAAATTAAGAAAATACCAAATTGAATTGCAAAATAGAGTAATATCACCTTGATCATGAAAATGTAACTACAAGCTGATGTAATAGATGATGCTCGATGATAATCGTAGCTTGATTCGAAGTAAAAATCACTAATCTATCTAATCTAATGAAGAAATTAAACTAAACATGAAGAACACTACTAACTATGTGTTTGTGTGTGAGGAGAATGGGGTGAATGGCTTGGATTTCAAGAAAGGGAGTTTATATAGTGTTTGGGAAGGGTTTGAATGGCATAATTGTAAGTTGATCCCTCAAAAATGGAGAAAATACAAGTTTGGCACCGAAAATGGGATGACTCGGCCGAGTTGGGGTCACTCGGCCGAGTGGAACACTTAAGAAGCGTGTAGCAACTCTTTCCAGCCGAGACTCGGCCGAGTTGGGGTCACTCGGCCGAGTGCGCAGTAGATGTGAAACTTGCAGATTCGGCCGAGTAAGGTTACTCGGCCGAGTGATGTCCGATTCCAGGGGCTACGCATTTAACCTTACTCGGCCGAGTTGGCTCACTCGGCCGAGTTGGCTCACTCGGCCGAGTGCGCAGTGATCTCAAAACTTGCAGATTCGGCCGAGTTGAGTCACTCGGCCGAGTTGTCTCTTCCCTTTCTCGTTTCATGCATAATTTTCGCCTCGGATGTCGGATTGACTCAATTCCTTTGGCTAATCCACTCCGTTTCTCGAGACTAATCCAACCGTGCACTCCTCTTTCGGGTCCGATCACTTGTGGTATGTGTTTTGCTCCAAATTCCATCGTATTTCCTACAAAATCGACAAAACACAACCTTTCTCTCATTTCGGCTTAAACAATCATATTCAATATATAATTCAATGAAATCAACATCAAATGAGCTTCAAATATGCATCTAAATCGTGTAAATTCCACCCGAATCAACTCCCCCAAACTTAAAGTGTTGCTCGTCCTCGAGCAACGAAAGAATTACAACATGAGGGTGAAATTTACAACTAGATGATCAATGAAAGATCCCACGTATCAAATGACATGAAATGAATTCTTCTTCCTCAAGATACATTCTCAAAATTGATCACAAGTTCTATATTGAAAATCAAACTAATTACCCACACATGCTCAACATACAACAACAAATGATGGTGATGACAATATCCAAATGTTCAAGTTCAACTCACATGATATAGTGTTTCTCTCAAACACTCAAACAAATTATGGACAATATACTCTCATCAATCAAATCATGCATTGCAATTACCATAAGCTTGCCCAAGCTCTACCATCTTTCCACCACAAACATGTTCAACTATGAGATCAATAGGTCTTAACCAGGGACGTAACATTGGCTCTTTGGATGGGGTATGATGAATATGGAAGAAGTGACTCGTCTAGTGGAGAACGAAAGTTGTTATTCAACAATTCAAGCTCGTGCTCTTAAGGTTTACAACCTTCATTCTCACTTTTCATATAAGTTCCTCAAATGCATGCATTCATCTCCTCATCTTTTTCTAGCCAAGTTATTTTCTTTTCAAGCTCTTGGGGCTCATTGTCCCTCTTTTCTTTCTCAAATTTTCTTTTCACTTCCATCTTTTTCTTTCTTTTCACAACCTTGCCAATTTTTCTCTTCAAACCAAATGCACTAAAGCACATGTTTTACCACTTTCTTTTTATTCTCCACTAGATTTGGATATCAAAGGCTCAAAAGGATAAATGGTTAAACATTGTAGGTTGCCAAGAAAATGGTAAATCAAGCTCAAACGGGCTAACTACGGAAAATTACTTTGGTTATTAGGAAAACTTTGGCCAAGTGACTTGTAGTACGAAAGATGGCCTACATCATATCTCAAAGTATCACACAAGTATGATCTCAAGCAAGAACTTGGGCAAGTTCTAGAAAAACAAGCAATGAATTGATCCACTCAAAAATGAAATAAACCGGATTAATGCTCGGTTCAAAGCTCAACTCTCACCGGTTCATTCAAGACTCAAACATTTATCAATCATCATCACACATAACTCATTGTGTATGCAAAACATCCATAAGAAACAAGATGACAACAACACAAACAAGATGATTCATTCCAATCATGTACACGTTCAAGGAATCAAATTCACAACAAATCACCATCAAATGTGTCTCAATGATCATTTAAGCTCAAATTACACACATACTCAAGAGTACACATTGGTGTCAATAGAAAATGTAAAAACGAACATACCCCCCCAAACTTTTTCATTGCAAAGCAATTAAAAGTTTGGAAAAATAGTGTTGCATTGATATTGACACCAAGTGCTAAACATACGAATCCACACACATGGGCCACTATCCCAACAATTAACACTAAGGGTAGCTAAGCAATCAATGTCATAAACAAGAATATAAATTCCACTACCCCCCCCCCAAACTTAGTAATTGCTATGCAATTCCTAAGAATTGGGGTGGGCGTACCTCTTACGATTGCTATAGCTACACCTTCTTCTAAGCAACAAGTTCCACTTTCAATCCACTTGTCCATTCGATCCAAGCTTCTCCAACTACATCAAAACTCGCAAACACATCAAACTAAACTAACAAAGCAAATAAAATTAGCAAGAAATGAAATAAAGCAAGTAAAAATGGGTTGCCTCCCATTTAGCGCTAGGTTTAACGTCCTATGCCGGACGAAACTTAACAAGTTCATACTTCCCTTTCTTTGAATGTAGGATGATAGTACTTGACATTGTGCTCATCGGTGATGAACACTTCATCCTCCTCACTTTCCAACGCAATGCCTCCTCCATAGACCAATTTATTCATGACCAACATTTTCCGTTCTTTGAGCTTCATCTTTCCAAGGACTTCCATCACTCCCAAAGTGCCCCATACCACCGTATCTCCAATTTCAAATTCCTTCTCAATCTTTCTCTCCTTTGAACTCTTTCTTCCTCCCTCTTCATCTTCACTACCCCCAAGGGACTTCTCAAAACTCTTCTCCTTATAAAACTCCCCCAAACTTGAGTTTTGCTCAAGTTTGGGAGTTTGCTTCAATTTGTTATCGTCTCCCGGATCTTTCAATGGAACTTTTGGTAATGGCTCTTTCACATAAATGTCACATTCTTGGATGGAGGGAGATTCCTTCTTTCTTGGAGAACTCTCAATTGAACCATCTTTGGAGAAAATCACTTTCTCTCCATTCACCTCCAATGTTACCTCCCCTTTTCTCAAATTGATGTTTGCTCCCCCCGTGGCAAGAAACGGCCTCCCAAGAATCAATGGGATATTTGCATCTTCTTTCATATCTAATACCACGAAGTCGGCCGGAATGATGAACTTGTCAATCTTCACCAATACATCTTCAATGATCCCTTTAGGATGGGTGATGGAACGATCCGCTAATTGGAGAGTAATTGATGTGGGCACTACTTCTCCAAGTCCCAAGCGCTTGAAGATTGAAAGTGGCATCAAATTGATGCTAGCTCCCAAATCACAAAGAGCTTTCATCATGGGACCATCACCAACTTCACATGGGAGAGTGAAACTACCCGGATCCTTGAGCTTTTCGGGAGGAGTTCGTTGAAGGATAGCACTACACTCTTCGGTCAACTTGATCTTCTCATCATCCACTAGTTTCTTCTTGTTTGCTATTGCATCCTTTAGAAACTTCATGTAATGAGGTATTTGCTCTAAAGCATCCGAAAGTGGAAGATCAATGTTGATTTTCTTGAAGATATCCAAAAACTTCCCAAACTTCTCATCCATTTTCTTCATTTATCTTCCCGGGTATGGAAGTGGCTCATATGTAATGGGCACCCCCCATTTATCACAAGGTACCTCAAGTTTCTTCTTCTTCAAATCTTTTGCAATTCTCCACTTTGGAATTCTTGGAGCTACCTCTCCACTCCCAACTTCCTCTATCCTCTTCTTTTCCTCTTCCTCCCTTTCTTTTGCCTTCAACACTTCACCATCTTCCAATTCAATTGAAGAAACTCCATAATGTTCACCACTTGAAATTGTAATAGCATTACAATGCTCACGTGGGTTTACCTCGGTGTTTGAGGGCAATTTACCCTTTGTATGTTGAGATCCGATGGAAGTTGTCAATTGTCCCAATTGGAATTCCATTGATTTTTGATTACTCATGAGTTGAGCAAGGATGGACTCGGTTGCTACGACTTTCTTTTCAATTGTTTCACTTCTCTTATCACTCATATCCATCCTCTTCATGAGTAGTGCAAGAAGCTCGTCCGTGGAGGATTTCCCTTCTCCACTTGGGAGTTTTGCTCCGGGATCAAATTCGGGAGGATATTGAATCGCACCTTTAGGATTTGAATATGACAAATTCTCATTCCTCCGAAAATTCGGGTTTAGAGGAGCTTGGTATTGAGGGGGTGGCCCCCCTTGTCCTTGAGATGATGAAGATTGCCCTTGGAATCGGTTTTGAGGAGGGGCTTGATATCCTTGACCACGATTTTGATATGGTGGTTGGCCTTGATGTTGGTCCCTGAACGAGTAGTGAATGGGTTTAAAGTCTAGAGGGGAGGGGTGAATAGACTTTAAAACTTTTTCAAACAGGGTTGGGAACCTCTTCTGATTGCTATGTCAACTGGACTGCAAGTCTGCTGGTCCAGATGACTATAGTGATCTGACTGAGGAGGTTATATGCGGAATTATGGTGGCCCTGGTTTAGACTCGTTCTTGTAACTTGTTTTACTTAATGAAAATACTCAGCTGATGCTGGTTTGAAAGTTATGGCCTTGTTTTGAAGAGTGTTGAAATCACAGTATGCACTATATAATAATGAATGTAAAGGCAGAAATGTAAAGTGCAGAAAGTAAATAACACTGGATTTATAGTGGTTCGGATATACGTTCCTACGTCCACTCTCACGTCCTAACGTGATGTTTAATCCCTTTAATTTTCACAAATTACAAGGGTCTTGACCTTTATAGTCCCAAGGTTAGGACTTTGAGATCTGAGCCGTCCTAACAGCTACGGTCTCCACAAGTGATTGTAAGCACTTGCACTTTAAGGGGTTTCAAAAACTTTAACCTTTCGGTGAGGGTTTGGGGTTTTTGAGGTGTATCCAACTAATGGTTCAAGCTTATAATTTGCTTAACCACTATGCCTATAACAATTGATATACAATATGAACAGGTTTCAGGTTCTTAAGGGTTGGATAGAAATCACTTAAGAGCTATAGATAATCTAATGGTTTCTGGCTCTTTTGAGAATTCTTAGAACTGTATGGCTTTAGCTTTGATTGCTTGCTTGGCTTGTTGAATTCTCTCTTGTGCCTTCTTTGTGATTTCTCATCCTCTTGTATTTATAATGGAGATTGGTTGCAACTAGCCGTTGGAGTTGACTAGCCGTTTGAGCAATCTTTCCATAATAGCTTGATTCCTTGATTCCAGCCGCTTGATTGCTTCAATCCTGGGATCATGTCAATCTTCTAAATAAGGTAGGTCTTCGTTTGAATTGCAAGATGACTTGGGAATCAGCCGAGTCCTGGAAGAGCACATAGTCTTCTGACTACTCTTCTGGCCTTAGGTCTTCTGTCTTCTGATATCAGACGAGTAACACTCTTCTGATCTGGAAATTCTTTGTACTGCTTTTAGGCCATCTTCAATCTGGGACTCCATCAGATAGGTAGGTATACAAGCACCTTAACTTATCTGGTCTTCAAGGATCTTCTAGTCTTCATGTCTTCTACTCTTCTCATCTTGAGGATAGGCATGTAAGCCAGGACTGTGCTGATCAACTGATATCAATACAGTTGATCACACAAGACTAGTCTAAGCTGTTCTATACAAGTCAGCTGATCATATTACATTTATAAACTCTAAGTGTTTTGGCCATCAAAACTATTCTAACATCAAGTGGGGCTTAGGATGAATTTATATCCCAACAATTTCCCCCTTTTTGATGAAGCCAAAACTATACTTGATAAATGCTCTTAATGAAATAAGATAAGAGTTTATAACATGCTAAGACTTGAAGTATCTGATGAAGACAATGAGAGTTTGTCTTGTAAGCAGAAAGAACTAGAACTTGAATATAGATAGAACTTTTACAGATTACAAGTAATAGTTTCTTTAAACTTCTAAGCTAGTCTTCATCAGGTCTTCTGATCTTCAAATGCGGTAGGCAAGGTACAGACGAGCTCGAACTTCTTCCATGTGCTGTACATCTGTAACATTCTCCTCTTCATAGATCTTGTACAGAATCTTCTTGATTTCTATCATGTTGGCTCTTCCTGAATCCAGAAGGGGTGCATCCCATTTGGGTTCTTCAGGAGTTAGGATTCTGCAGTTGTCAAGTCCTTTGGCTGTCTTGACAATTTCTTCCCAGAACTCTGGATCATCAATGTTCATGAACTGGGAGAATTGAAGAAATTCTTCTTCATAAGAAGGGAGAGGGCCAAATTTCCTTACTATGTGGTGTTGAATTTGCCACTTCTTCTTCAGGGGATACCATCTTGGTAGCTCATCTTGAAGGGCTAAGTAATCCACATAATTGCTGTCAAACACTAGGACACTGTCTTCTTGTGCTTTGTCCTTCATTGCTTTCCTGAGTTTGGCAATTCTTCTTTCAAATTTGGCTTTGACTGCCTTCGCATCATTCAGCTTCTTTTGCTTAAGCTCTTGAGCTTCAAGCAATTTCTTTTTCTTCAACTCTAGGGCCTCTTTCTCTTCTGCAGTAGGCTCTGCTGGAGCTGATTTCTTGCTGGTCTGAGCTGACTGAGCTTGCTCATCTGCCTTTCTTTTCCTTGTCATTCTCTTTTCAGAAACTTGTTCTATAGGAGCAGTGATCTGTAGACTCTTGGCAGGAGCTTGAGTGGGTGCTTGAGTATCTTCTAGAGCAATTTCTTTGTCTTTGCCTTGCCTGTTCTTGATTTTGCTCTTTAAACCACCCAAGGTTTCAGTCAAGTCATCTTGTGCTACTACCAGTTCAGCTTGCTGGGCAGTAGACTTCTCTAGAGCCTTTATCAACATATCTTCCCCCTTTTTGGCTTCAGCAAGTGCAGCCGCAAAAGGCTTCATGGAATTCATGATTTCCACTTTCAGAGTTTGTTTCAGTGCCATGGCATTGACCTTGGCAACTTGGGTCAGATGGGTTATGCTGTGCTCTAGAACTTCAGCATGTGAATTGGAGGAGGAGGCAGCTTCAAATCTAGTTGTAAGAGCTTCCAACTTGGCTGCTGTTTCCTTCAGCTGAGTCTGCAGTTTCTCATTCTCCTCTGCAGCTGTTTTAAGAAGAGCTTGTCCTTCAGTGGCTCTTGCTTCAGCATCCTCAATTCTTGTCTTGTAGGTGGTCTCCATGCGGTGCATCTCATCAGTGTAAAGATCAGCAAACCTTTTGGAGGTGTCGGCTGATGACTTCTGATAGGTACTCAAGTATTCTCCTATCTGCTGATGAAGTGCTTCACCAAACTTGTCTTCAACATCAAGAATCTGGTCATGAAGACGAGTCTTCTGTTCCCTTGCAGCTTTCTCAACATATCTTCCTAGCTGCAGGCCTAAACCTTTCTCAAAGTGCAAGTCTATTGCAGCTTTGACCTGGGAGCAGATGTCTGCTGTAAGGTCAACAGATGGGGTAGAAGTAGAGGGTGTACCTTGAGGCTTTGGATGAACAATAATTGCTTTGCCTCTCTCTTCGGCTGATAGGTACTCCTCATTGAGGTAGCAGGTAGTGGCCTTAGTCAGATGGGTCATGATTCGTCTGCCTGCATCCTCTTGATTGTCAATGAAGTGAGTCAGATCGTCTGAAGGTTTAAAGTGAGCTGGTATTCTGACTACTTCTCTTTCAATCTCTTCTTTGTCAGCTGGTGCAGCTGAGTCTTCAGTAGGGGCAGCTGAGTCTTCCACCAAGGCTGGTGCAGCTGATTCCTTCATCTTTGCTTGTTCAGTTGTCTGCTGATCCGATGAACCTACTGGGATAGGGACATCAGCAGTGGAGACTCCTAGGATCCGGTTGCAGACTGCAGTTAGTGCCTCATCTGATAGCAGCTGAGCAAAGGATTTAACTTGAGCAACTTCCTTTTGCTCCATCTCCCAGTCGAGGAAGTGTTCCTTTCCTCCCATTCCTTCCATGACATCAAGAAAGTCATCTACATCATCTCTTCTGAGCTCAATCCAAGTGCATACCCTAAGCACTTGTTCAAACTGGATTGAAGTCTCATCAACTTCAGGGATGGTGGTCTTGAGCAGGTTGGCTATCTTCATCCTCATTATCTTTTCTGTTTGGCACATGGGGTAGTGCACCATTCTGAACTGAGGTTGAGAAGGACCAGGTTGAACCAGGTCTTCTGGTGCCAAGTCTTCTGGAGCAGAAGGGACAATGATGGTAGGGGTTTGGGTAGTTGGGGTATTTTCCTCTGCTGTGTGAGTATCAGCAGGGATTTGGGAAGTGATTTCTTCTTGTTGGGTAGGAGGTTGGGATTGATCTTCAGTAATTTGTTCATCAGCAGGGTTATGGGTCTGCTGGTCTGGTTCAGTTTCTTCTTGAAGATCAGTAGGTGTTTGAGCTTGATGATCTTGGACATTTGTTGTTTGAATATCAGCAAGGATTGTGGATATAATCTGAGTTTGATCATCAGCAGGTTGTGTGGAGGTGGTCTGAGGTTGGTTGTCTGCTGTTTGAACATTAGCAGGGTTAGGCTGGGCTTGTTCCTCTGCTGTGTGAGTATCAGCAGGGATTTGGGCATCAGTGTGTGAGGGTTCAGATGGGTTGGTATCATCAGAAGGGTTGAAGGATGAAATAGGGGCTATGCTCATTGGAGTAGGGAGCCTGGATTTCTTGGCTTTCTTTGTGAAAGAAGAAGTGTTCTTCTTTCTCTTCTGACCCTTTGATAGTTTAGAAGGTGTGAAAGTGAGAGGGGGGTTAGAAGTACCTGCCTTTTTCAAAGGAGAGGCAGTGGGAGTGACATCTGAATCAGATGGGGAGATGAGCCCTGATCTGATCAGATATCTTCTTTGTGCTAAGGTCTGATTGTCATCATCATCCTCTTCAGCAACCTTCTTTTGAGCCTCTTCTTTCGATGGCTCCTCTTCTTCTTCAGCAGCAGAGTTATGAGTGGACTCTTCTGCCTTTTCAATAACATCTTTGGAAGATGCTTCAGCTAACAGCTTCTTCCTCTCTTCTTTCAACCTTGCTGCCTCAGCAAGAGCGTCCTTCCTTAAATAATATTTGGAGATGTGGAAGGTCTTGTGAGGTCCCATCTTGTACTTTCTTGGGAGTACTTCTGGAAGGATGATACTCAGCTTGTTGACAAAGCTGACAGTTGAGGTTACCTTCCATTCTCTTGATTGAAGGTCCAAAGTCACCTTCTTGGCTTCAAGAGCAATTCTGTCCAAGAAAAGCCCTTGCCAGTCTCCATCAATCTGATCCCAGATTGCAGCCATAACTCTAACCTTCAAGGTGGTAACAGCATCATGGCTGAAAGTGTTACCTAGCAGCATCTTGCCTGCTATATCCATCAGGGTTTGAAACTTAGGTTCTAATTGGGATTTCTTGAGTCCAGAGGCATCAGCAGCCTTGATTCTCCCATCAGTAAACATCTCCATGTATTCTTTCTCCTTACCCATAATATAGTTGGAGATATTGATCTTCCCCCTTGATAAACCGAAAAGTTCCTGAAGGATTTCCCTTGTTACCTTGACCTTGTGTCCACCCATGACACTTTCAACATACGATCCCTTCATCACAGCGTTTGCATAGAAGGCCAGCACATCTTGTTCATAAACGTTGGTGGGTGCTGCTTCCAGAAAATCTCGAAGGTTGAGGTTGATGCAACGGAGAAGGATTTCCTTGTTTGCAGCTGTGTGTTTGCCTTTGAAAAACAGAGCATTCTCTGTGAACATCTTCCCTTCCTTGGACCACTTTGCAGCATCCAAGGTGCCAGTGCTCTTGGTCTTCTCGTCGTAAATTTCAATGATTGCCATAGTAGAGTTTAAGTGTTTAGGTTTTGAGAGCTTGAAAGAAATTTGCAGAACGAGAGAGTATTGAGAGCAATAGGGTATTGTGAGCGAAAGGGTTTGGAAGAGTTTTAAGGGTGTGTATATATACTCCAACAAATCTTGATCTAACGGTCAGATTTGGGTTAATTGTGGAGTAGAGCCCAAGATTTTCCTTCTTTGATTTTGGGCCTTCCTTTAAATTTGCCATGTGGCAACAGTTGATTTGCTGGCAATTTGGTAATTGAGTATTAATGACATCATTACCAAAAATAGCCGTTGTGACTAATTTTGTGGCAAGAATTGATCATCAAGGCCGTTTTTTATAAGTGAATTGCATTCCTTATATAGACCAATTTGTTTAATTACATTCAGGAATAAATCTAGAATGAATTACATGATCAAAGATAGTCATTAAACTCAAAAATCAAGTGATCTGATCAGCAGAGTGAAGTCTTCTGATTTCCTGAAAAGGTCTGCTGATTTCTCTTGGAAGTCTTCTGGTCAGCTGAGTTGGTCTTCTGATCAGCTGAGTGGAGGATTGAGATTTGCTGAGTAAATCTTCTGTGCTTTGAAGGTCCAACTTGGCTTGATGGATCCTTCATTGTTGCTGTGATGATCCAACCTGGATGATGGATCTTCCAGCTTTATTGTGAGTGGTGATCCAACCTGGTTTGATGGATCTTCCAGCTCTATCTCTGAATCAAGTAGGACCATCAAATCAATATGTATATCAGCCTGGATGGTATCCCACTGGTTCAGGTTGCCCTTACCATCTGATGTTCCTCATCATCAGATGGGTTGTAGCAGCAATTGTGTCCTAATTGAATCTCTTCGCTACTCTTGAAAGAGAAGGAAGATTGGAAGAGGCTTCAATGGAGTCGAAGAGAGGGCCATGGACTCAGCCTTCATGTTCTGTTTAGACACAATAGCTTTTGATAACAAGCTCTCCATGTAGAACTTTCCCCTGGAGAAGAAGCTCTGCTTGTTTGCTACTCTGTCCTCTGCATCTCTCTTTCCTCTAGTTTTCAATAAGGACTTCTCTCTTTCCTCTAGTTTTCATAGACATACTTATGTTGGTTAAACCAAGTATGCTGATCTGCATCATCTTCATCTTCTGGACAAATCTTCATCTCCTTCACCCAAGACTTTGGTTGAAGAATGATCTCCATTCCATCTTTTCTTTCAATCTTCTCCATACCTGAAACAAAAATTGTAGTTGGTGATTTGTGTTCTTAGGTGTTCTCATAACTTCCTCCTTTTATAGGGGTAGAAATGAGGTAGTGGAGTGAAAGATGACAAAACTATAGAGTTGATAGGTCTGTATTTCTGAAAAGTTACTTCTTAAGATCAACAATGAGATTCTTGATCTAAGGGTTCACATTTAAAGATATTCAGACTTTATCTTATGGAATGCAGAATTTATAAATTTTGAGCAAGAGTTATTTGAAATCCGTACTGTGCATGCATACTGTTGAGTCGGTGGTGTATTAATCCAACCAAGTATAACTCAATAGTACACTGTATTTATGTATATAAATAAAGTATTTTATGAAGAATAATTTATTATTATACATAGTATACATTGCTGGGAATAAAGAGATCAAATAACTTTGTTCAAGTCTGCTGTATATATATATGATATATATGATATGCAATGCAGATTTTAGAGTATTTCATCAAGGATTCTCAAGGTATCATTGATTCCCCCTTGATTAGATGACTCTAAGTTTTCCCTCAGCTTTATTTGTCTTCATTGGGAAAGAACTTACCTGAAGATGAGGGTGTCTATTCACCTCATCTGATCCTCCTAGTCTGCTGCACTTGGGTCAGCTGAGGTTTTCAGCTGATCTTTCCTTCTTCATGTGCTTGGGTCCAGGAGTCCTAAGCTGTAACATAGGGTTTTGAACCTTTCTTCAGCTAGGGGCTTAGTCAAGATGTCTGCTCTTTGGATATCTGTGTGAATTTTCTCCATCTTGATGTCCTTCTTTTCAAGGTGGTCTCTTATGAAGTGGTGTCGAATGTCGACATGCTTGCACCTTGTGTGGAGGACTGGATTTTGAGTGATGGCAATGGCACTGCTGCTATCACAATAAATAGGGACTTCTCTTGCCTCTACATTGTAATCCTTGAGTTGTTGAACTAGCCAGAGCAGCTGACTACAACAACTACCAGCTGCCATGTATTCTGCTTCAGTGGTGGAGGTTGCAACTGAGGTTTGCTTCTTAGAGAACCATGATATCAGCTTGTTGCCTAGAAATTGACAGGTTCCAGATGTGGATTTCCTATCAATTCTACATCCTCCATAGTCTGAGTCAGAATAGCCACTCAATTCTAGATTGTCATCAGCAGGGTACCATAGTCCTAAGTTGACTGTTCCTTTTAGGTACTTGAGAATCTTCCTTGCTGCTTCTATATGACTTTGCTTTGGGTTTGCTTGAAACCTAGCACATACTCCTACAGCAAATGTTATGTCTGGTCTGCTAGCTGTAAGATATAATAGAGATCCAATCAGTGCTCTATATTCAGCTTGATCAATTGCCTTTCCAGACTCATCTGGTTCCATTTTGAAAGATGTCATCATTGGAATCCTTGCAGTCTTGCTTTGTAGGGCTTTGAATCTTTCTAATAGGCTCTTGGTATACTTGGACTGGTTGATGAAGATCCCTTCTGAACTCTGCTTGACTTGAAGTCCTAGAAAATAATTCATCTCACCCATCATGCTCATTTCAAACTTTCCTTGCATAAGTTCAGAGAACTTCTTGCACATCTCTTGATTGGGTGATCCAAAAATAATATCATCTACATATATTTGCACCATTAGGATGTCTTCTCCTTCTTGTATTCTGAAAAGAGTTCTATCCACTTTGCCTTTTGTATATCCATTGTCAAGTAGGAATTGTGACAATGTGTCATACCAAGCTCTAGGGGCTTGTTTTAGACCATAGAGAGCCTTCTTCAGTCGATATACTTGATCACCTTTTTCAAAACCTGGAGGCTGCTCTACATATACTTCTTCTACCAGAATACCATTTAGAAAAGCACTCTTGACATCCATTTGATATACCTTGAAGCCCATATATGATGCATAAGCTAGAAACAGTCGTATGGCTTCTAATCTGGCTACTGGAGCAAAGGTTTCATCATAGTCAATCCCTTCAGATTGAGAGTATCCTTTTGCAACTAGCCTAGCCTTATTTCTAGTTATCACATCATTTTCGTCCTTCTTGTTCTTGAATACCCACTTTGTTCCTACTACATTGTGGTTTTCAGGACGATCTACCAATTCCCAGACTTCATTTCTTTCGAATTGGGTTAGTTCTTCTTGCATAGCAGTGATCCAATTGCTATCTGTCATTGCTTCTTCTATATCAGCTGGTTCAATGTTGGATAGGAAAGCACACCAGCAGAACATAGATGATTGTGAGTTCTGATTCAGTTGTCTTCTTGTCTTGACACCTGAGTCAGCTCCTCCTAAGATGAGGTTTGATGGATGGTTGTTTCTCCATGTATGCCTCACAGGATTATCTGCATTGGATGAGCTTGGATTCTCATCTGATCTAGTGCCATCAGGAGGGTTGACTTGATTAGGTCGATCATCATCTGTATCTTGAGTGTCAAAGAGATCATTCCCCCTGGCATTTGGGATTGATGCATCTTGATTCTGGTCAGCTTGTCCTGCTTGAGTTTGAGATCTAGTGACAGGTCTATGAGGCTTATCCTCCTCTGGTTCTTCAGGAAAAGGTTCATTGACTTCAATGAACTCATCTGGTTTGGACTTGATCACTAGATGTCTCATCTGATCTGCAGCTGAGTTTGTTTCTACTGCATTCTTTTCACAAGATTCATCAAAAACAACATGAGGTGTTTCTTCCACAAGAAGGGTTCATTTGTTGAGTACTCTAAATGTCACCATTTTAAGGGTGCCATATCCTTTTGTGTTACCATGCGCGTTATCACCAAAGAAGACTTTTGGACCTTTCTTTTCTATGTAGTTGGTCAGCAGGGCTTTGGTTCCTGTCATGTGAGTTGAGCATCCACTATCTATGTACCAAGTTTCTCCTGCTAGACCTCCTCTTCTGTATAGGTCCCTCCTTTCCTGCAAGAAAAGTTAAGTCTTAGGTACCCATTTTGTTTTGGGTCCTTGGGTGTTAGTACTACCCTTGGGAACCCACATATACATTGGTCGTTTGAACAACCTTGAGCACTTGAGTTGTTTCCCTCGGGCATCACAGAACCAAATCTTACCAGTCAGCACCTTGGACTGATCTGATTTGTCCTTAGTGTCAGCTAAGTAATAGTCAAATGGTTTCCCTTTATAGGAGTGTACATACATGATCTTTTGACTAGTTACATTCGGCCTGGGTGCATTAGTTGGTCGATGCACACGATTATATGGACCATACTCTTCTGTTCTCACAATATCATAAGAGATAGGGGGTGCAAAGAGAACAGATTTGTTTGAAGAAGACTTCTTCTTCTTGGCTGGAGCAGCATACAGCTGAGACTGTCTCAGCCGAGATGGTCTAGGCTGTTTGCTGTTCCTCTGTACAGGCTTGGGGTTAGCTTGTCCTTTACCATTTTTGGTTTTGGGATAGTTAGCCTTAGCTGGTACAGATGCCTTTTGGTTCATATTAGGTTCATTGTGTTTAGAACACTCACCCTTTTCATGTATCTGAGTAGTGCACTTGTTAGGTGTACTACCCCCAGCTGGAGAGGATGTAGACGGGTTGAGTTCATAGTCAAAACCCATCTTATTACCATTTGATCTATAATACTCAGAGATACTTTCAATAGTAGTAGAGGCTTTATTGAACTCTGATATCTTTTGATTTAGGCATTCCTTCTCCTTTTCTAAGAGCTTGTGTGCTTGGAAGAGGTCATCGAATTTGGATTGTATTGAACGAAGTTCCTTAGTTTCTAAAGCTTGAGTTTGTAACATCCCCTCATACAACTGAGTTATTGTGGTATTTTCTTCCTTAAGAAGCTCCACTTCTCTGGTTAATCTTTCATTCATTGTGGCCAGCTCAGGGGTGTTATCAAACTTAACCTTTTTCAACTTAGCAATTTCTTTCCTTAGATCCTTATTCTCCTCTTCCACTTCTATAAAAGCTCTAGTGGCAATATCCAGATCACCTTTTACTTTTCTTAAAGATTGATAATAGGTGTCTTCTGATTCGCCTTCAGATGAGTTTATCTCATCTGATTGTGAAAAAATAGGTGAATGGAAAGTAGTAGCATAGGAGTTTACCTCATTTTCACCTATGGCCATCATAGCTAAGTCATCTGAATCATCTGAGAAGATTTGGCAGTCTGGTGATGTAGGGAGTTCATCACTTTGATATTCAGATTCTTCAGTCACCATAGCTTTCTTGTCTGAAGTTCTTCTTGGCCTTCTTTCTTCTTTGTCATCCAAATCCAGCTCAGGACATTCATAGACATAGTGTCCTGGTTTGCGACAGTTGAAGCATGATCCAGGTTTCTGATTTGAGTTGCCTTTCCTTGGAGGAGTGGCATCTCTTCTTCTGGATCCTCGGCTGTCAGATGACTCCACATCCTTTCTAGGATGTCTTTCTGGTGTTCTTTCTCTGGAACCTCTGGAGGGTGAACTTGCTCTTCTATCTTTGTAGTTTCTATAGAATTTTCTATATTTGCTGTTGAGAGTGTTCATCCTTTCGAATCTCTTGATCATAAGAGCCATTTGTTCCTTCAGACTCATGTCTGATCCTTCACAGTCTTCTGTTTTCAGAGAGGCCTTGCCAGATGAGGTACTTGCAGCTTTTGTATTGGCTGCCTTGAAGGCTACAGTCTTGGAGGTAGATGGGGCTGCAGTTGACTCATCACTTCCTGAGTTTTCTTCTCTGTCAAGGTCATATTCATGAGCTTTTAGGTTCTGAAATAGAGTTTGAGTAGACCACTTCTTGATATCTTGAGTATCTTTGATGATGGTCTTCTTGAGTTTCCATCTCTTGGGTAAAGAGTCCAAGATCTTCAAGTTTTTCTCTCTATTTGTATACTTCTTGCCTAGAGATTCAATCTCATTTATGATCTTTGTACATCTATTGTCCAGCTGATCAATAGTTTCTCCTGGATGCATCTTGAGGTGTTCAAACTTCTTGACTGATGTCGACAATTTGCTTTCCTTGATCAGCTCAGTTCCTTCACAGAGGAGTGCCAATGCCTCCCACATCTCTCTGGCTGACTCACAGTGGATGACCTTTGCAATGTACTCATTTGGAAGAGTTTGCATTATGTAATCTTGAGCAATACTATCAAGGTTTGATTGCTTCATCTCTTCTGGTGTGAGATTCCTCATAGGCTTGGGAACCAGTTCTCCAACTGGGACTTCTGGATCACCATTTGCAGTGTTGACTGTCATGATGGTGATTGGGCCTTCAGTGATTACAGACCACATCTTGTAGTGGACTGATGTGAGATTCTTCCTCATCCTGATCTTCCAGTAACCATAATCCTCAACTGAAAACTTAGGCAACTTTCGCATGTTAGCACTCATGTTGTATGGATTTTCAAAAACAAGTTTTTCAAAAGATCTGTTCAAGAGGACTACAGAAAGACTCCCTCAAGTCTTCTGATAATCTAGAGACAGTAGTCCGTTAGAACCACTGCTCTGATACCACTTGTTGGTCCCTGAACGAGTAGTGAATGGGTTTAAAGTCTAGAGGGGAGGGGTGAATAGACTTTAAAACTTTTTCAAACAGGGTTGGGAACCTCTTCTAATTGCTATGTCAACTGGACTGCAAGTCTGCTGGTCCAGATGACTATAGTGATCTGACTGAGGAGGTTATATGCGGAATTATGGTGGCCCTGGTTTAGACTCGTTCTTGTAACTTGTTTTACTTAATGAAAATACTCAGCTGATGCTGGTTTGAAAGTTATGGCCTTGTTTTGAAGAGTGTTGAAATCACAGTATGCACTATATAATAATGAATGTAAAGGCAGAAATGTAAAGTGCAGAAAGTAAATAACACTGGATTTATAGTGGTTCGGATATACGTTCCTACGTCCACTCTCACGTCCTAACGTGATGTTTAATCCCTTTAATTTCCACAAATTACAAGGGTCTTGACCTTTATAGTCCCAAGGTTAGGACTTTGAGATCTGAGCCGTCCTAACAGCTACGGTCTCCACAAGTGATTGTAAGCACTTGCACTTTAAGGGGTTTCAAAAACTTTAACCTTTCGGTGAGGGTTTGGGGTTTTTGAGGTGTATCCAACTAATGGTTCAAGCTTATAATTTGCTTAACCACTATGCCTAAAACAATTGATATACAATATGAACAGGTTTCAGGTTCTTAAGGGTTGGATAGAAATCACTTAAGAGCTATAGATAATCTAATGGTTTCTGGCTCTTTTGAGAATTCTTAGAACTGTATGGCTTTAGCTTTGATTGCTTGCTTGGCTTGTTGAATTCTCTCTTGTGCCTTCTTTGTGATTTCTCATCCTCTTGTATTTATAATGGAGATTGGTTGCAACTAGCCGTTGGAGTTGACTAGCCGTTTGAGCAATCTTTCCATAATAGCTTGATTCCTTGATTCCAGCCGCTTGATTGCTTCAATCCTGGGATCATGTCAATCTTCTAAATAAGGTAGGTCTTCGTTTGAATTGCAAGATGACTTGGGAATCAGCCGAGTCCTGGAAGAGCACATAGTCTTCTGATCTGTACTTCTAGTCTTCTGACTACTCTTCTGGCCTTAGGTCTTCTGTCTTCTGATATCAGACGAGTAACACTCTTCTGATCTGGAAATTCTTTGTACTGCTTTTAGGCCATCTTCAATCTGGGACTCCATCAGATAGGTAGGTATACAAGCACCTTAACTTATCTGGTCTTCAAGGATCTTCTAGTCTTCATGTCTTCTACTCTTCTCATCTTGAGGATAGGCATGTAAGCCAGGACTGTGCTGATCAGCTGATATCAATACAGTTGATCACACAAGACTAGTCTAAGTTGTTCTATACAAGTCAGCTGATCCTATTACATTTATAAACTCTAAGTGTTTTGGCCATCAAAACTATTCTAACATCAAGTGGGGCTTAGGATGAATTTATATCCCAACACTTGATATTGTCGATTCCCTTGAAAATTTTGTGGATATCCTTGTTGACCCATGTATTGCACTTCTTCCATATGTCCCATTTGAGGATCTTCTTGCACAAAGGATAAATGATTATCTCTTGTTTGAGATAAAACATTTACCTTTTCAATGAGTATAGTCATCATTGCTCTTATGCTATCATTAGCATCCACTTGGGCTACCCGATTTTGTGCTCCACGGTCTACTCTCATCTTGAAAGTATTGCTTGATATCCCCTCGATTATGTCATTGATCTCCTCCACCGATTTCATCCAAATTGAACCCCCCGCACAAGCATCAATGTGGTGTTGATCTTCCAATCGTAACCCACCAACGAACCAACATGTTGTTTGTTCTATTGGGAAACCATGATGGGGGCATGTGATGAGAAGACTCGTAAACCTTTCCCATGCTTCTTTGATTCCCTCATTTGGACCTTGTTTGAACGTAGAGATCTTTTGCTTGGCTTCCATCGTCTTTGAAGGAGGGTAGTACTTCAATAGAAATCTTTTCTTCAAATCTTCCCACGTCCTCACTTCTCCGGCGGGAATGCTTGATTGTAGCCAAGCTTTTGCTTTCCCCGACAATGTAAATGGAAATAGCCTCATCTTTTTAGCATCTTCCGACACTCCATTTTGCTTGAGAGTGTCGGCTATCTCCAAGAATTGAGCAAGATGTTCATTCGGGTCTTCCTCAAATCCTTCCTCCGTCCTTCCTTCAAATTGTCTCTCCCTCAACATCCTAAACAAAGAGGCACTAATCTCGAAGTTGTTGGCCTCCACCCTTGGTCTTGCCAACCCATCGTAATGCTCCCTAGGTTGAGGCTCAAAATATTCCCTCATTGGCCTTCCATGGTACACACGTTGAGGTTCTTCTATATGTTGAGGTGGAGGAACGTATTCTTCTTGGATTTGTTGAGGTGGAGGATATGGGTGTTGATGGAGTGGATATGGATGAGGTGGAGGTGGAGGTGGAGGTGGAGGTGGAGGTGGAGGTGGAGGTGGTGGATAGTAGGCTTGTTGTGGAGGAGGATAAGGGTAAGGATTGTATCCTTGATATGGAAGGTGGTATTGGGGTGAATATTGTGGATTGGGAACTTGGAGATTTGGTGGAGGGTTTTGAGGGTGATTACCTCCTTGTTGATTCCCAACTTGGGGATTATCTCTTTGAAGCTCATCGTCTCCAATTGGTGGAGGATTCAACTCTTCGTTGTTCTCCATCTCAAGATGCTCCACGACTCTTTGATGGTTTCTACCTCGATTTCTTCTCCTTGCGTGTGCCTCAATCTCAAGATCCAATGGTTCCAAATTTCCTCCACGAGATCTTGTGATCATACACCTACAAAAGACAAGGATTAAAGCCCACAAAGAGAAACGAAAAACAAGATAACTAAAAAGAAATGCTACTATCAATAACACTCAACAAACTCTAAGTTTCACTAATAACACTCGCTTAAGTCCCCGGCAGCGGCGCCATTGACTTGTTCGTATTTTTGCACACTTTTTACAACTATACGATCCCCACAAGCGATTGGGTTCGTGAGTAGTATAATAAGTATACCAAGTAATTATCGTCCAAGGACTTAATTGAGTGTCAATGAATCCCTAAAGTTGCAAGTTAGCATGCTATTGTAGTAACTAAATTTGTTTGTTTGGATTTTCGGGAATAAGAACAAAGATATTAAACTAAATTAACTAAAGTAAAAAGTAATATTAACTAGAAGTAGTGAACTAACTAACTTTCTTTTGGAAAGTGCAAGAGAAGTGTATTGCCTCGGGTGTTTCCGTTTTGTTAGGAATAAATGAACTAGTGAAGCAATTACATGAGCTAGATATGAATTCGGATTAAGCTAAAGGCTATCACATAAGTGTGCACACCCCCTCGAAAGGCAGATGCGAACATCGTGCATTGATTAGCAATTATAGGATCTAACCAAATACCATAAGCTCCTAGGATAGTGTTTCATAAGCACTTTCAACACGGTTACTAATGCTTATGAAACGCCCTCTCACCAAACTCCTAGACGACCTATATTCGTTTAGTGTCTAAAGTTGTCGGTCTAGCCATTAACCTCCTCTCGATTAGCTAATTACTAATTAACTTCTATTCAATTGACCAAAGCTCACACTCACACCCCAATCATGCAAACCCAACTCTCGTTGCAATCAACACAATCAAAAATGCTAGCTAATAGGGTTGATCAATCAAATGAATCAAACAAAATACAACTCTAGAAACATTTACACCCAAATCCTAAGTGAATCATGCAATTACTTCACAATTACACTAAATTCCCATCAAAACATCCACACCCAAGGCAATTGGGGATTAGCCCATGGTTCTAGAAGAGAATCCCATGGCTACAACACAAAATAACATAAAACTCATAGTAAAATAGCAAGAGAAATGAGAAATTAAGAAAATACCAAATTGAATTGCAAAATAGAGTAATATCACCTTGATCATGAAAATGTAACTACAAGCTGATGTAATAGATGATGCTCGATGATAATCGTAGCTTGATTCGAAGTAAAAATCACTAATCTATCTAATCTAATGAAGAAATTAAACTAAACATGAAGAACACTACTAACTATGTGTTTGTGTGTGAGGAGAATGGGGTGAATGGCTTGGATTTCAAGAAAGGGAGTTTATATAGTGTTTGGGAAGGGTTTGAATGGCATAATTGTAAGTTGATCCCTCAAAAATGGAGAAAATACAAGTTTGGCACCGAAAATGGGATGACTCGGCCGAGTTGGGGTCACTCGGCCGAGTGGAACACTTAAGAAGCGTGTAGCAACTCTTTCCAGCCGAGACTCGGCCGAGTTGGGGTCACTCGGCCGAGTGCGCAGTAGATGTGAAACTTGCAGATTCGGTCGAGTAACCTTACTCGGCCGAGTGATGTCCGATTCCAGGGGCTACGCATTTAACCTTACTCGGCCGAGTTGGCTCACTCGGCCGAGTGCGCAGTGATCTCAAAACTTGCAGATTCGGCCGAGTTGAGTCACTCGGCCGAGTTGTCTCTTCCCTTTCTCGTTTCATGCATAACTTTCGCCTCGGATGTCGGATTGACTCGATTCCTTTGGCTAATCCACTCCGTTTCTCGAGACGAATCCAACCGTGCACTCCTCTTTCGGGTCCGATCACTTGTGGTATGTGTTTTGCTCCAAATTCCATCGTATTTCCTACAAAATCGACAAAACACAACCTTTCTCTCATTTCGGCTTAAACAATCATATTCAATGTATAATTCAATGAAATCAACATCAAATGAGCTTCAAATATTCATCTAAATCGTGTAAATTCCACCCGAATCAATTATCATTGCAACACTTGCTTCCTCCACTCCAAAGTTGGCTTTGCTTCTTCTTCATTCTCCAAGATGTGCTATCCATAGTACTCTTCATCCATACCTACAAAATAAACCAAGCTATCAACAATATCAAAGCAATAAAATCAAGAAAGCAATAAAACCTTGGGTTGCCTCCCAAGAAGCGCTATTTTTAACGTCCTATGCCGGACGGTTCTTCCTTGAGGGGGATATCAAGTCACCCCATCATCCTCCTTGTTTTTGACCTTCTTGGCCCATGCAACCTTCTTGAAACCATTAAGGCATCCAAAAGCCACTCCATCCGGCTCTTCAATCATGTCATATGAGGTTGATGCCTCATCCATCCCCAAGCTTGCACAAGTAGCTTTTCTTGATTTGGGGGAGTTTTTTTCAAAAACTCCCCCAAACTTGGCCTTCTTGCCCATCTCTAATTCCTTATCCTTCTCTTTGGGGTTCTCCTCCATAACATTGATTTTGAAATCTTCTTCCACCTTCTCTTTCATTGGCTTTGGAGGGTGATCTCCTCTAAAGTACCCATACTCTCCATCTTCATCGTCCCGGATTTTGATGGCTCTATAAATGTTGAACAAGACTTTCTCATCGTTCACTTGAAGTTCTAGCTCTCCTTTCTTCACATCAATTTTAGCCCCAGCGGTTGCCAAGAATGGCCTTCCCAAAATCAATGGAACATACTTATCTTCCTCCATATCCAACACTACAAAGTCCACCGGGAATATAAACTTATCAACTTTAACCAACACATCTTCCACTATACCCAAAGGGTATGTCACGGATTTATCCACCAATATAAGGCTCATTGTGGTTTGTGTAAGCTTTCCCAAACCAAGTGACTTGAATATGGACAAGGGCATGAGATTAATGCTTGCTCCCAAATCACACAAAGCTCGAAATGTACCTCCATCCCCGATGACACATGGTAAAGTGAATGATCCGGGGTCTCTAAGTTTTTGAGGCAACTTGACTTTAATAATCGAGCTACACTCCTCGGTCAAATGCACCGTTTCATACTCCACCATCTTCCTTTTGTTAGACATGATCTCTTTCAAGAATTTGGAGTAGTGGGACATTTGCTCAAGTGCTTCGGCAAAGAGAATGTTGATGTGGATCTTCTTGAACATTTCCACAAACTTGGCAAACTTGTGATCCAAACCCTTTTTCTTCAATCTTTGAGGGTATGGAAGGGGTACCTCATTTTTGCTTTTGTCTTGAGGGGGGATTGCCTCCTCACTCTTCTTCTCCCTTTCTTTTTCTTTCACTAAACCATCATCTTTGTTAACACCCTCGGGTGCCATTACCACTTCCTCCTCCAACGGCATCTTGGGCCCTTCGTAGCTTGTCCCACTTCTTAGCCTTATGGCATTGCATTGCTCCTTAGGATTTGGCTCCGTGTTAGAGGGGAATTGCCCCGGAACATGTTGATTTCCAATGATGGTAGCGAGTTGACCTATTTGATTTTCTATGGCCTTCACGTTGTTTGCCACATTCTTGATCATTTCACCATGCTCATCAATTCTTTGCCAAGTTTTGGTTGCATTATCCCTTGTCTCTCTCATGAAGTTTTTGGTTTCCCCCATGAATGCACCAAACATCTCTTCCAAGGAGGGCTTTGGTGAGGAGTCAATGATCATCTCATCTCTAACATTAAAATTTGGAGGTGGGATGATGGCATTCCTTGTGTTAGCATAGGAAAAGTTCTCATGTTGCCTCAACCCGGGATGGTAATGATTTGGGTTAGGGGGACTTTGCCTCTCGTTCCAACCTCTTTCTCGAAAATAACGGTCCCGTTGGTTGTTCATGAAATGGGCCTCCTCATATTGATCATTATTGGGCTCCACTAGTGCTTTGGTCGTCATCAAAGAGATTAGCTTGTCCACTTTGTTGGATAGGTTGATACTTTCTTCCGAATTTTGAGTGGAAGCTACTTTCCGGGCTTGCCTTCTCTCGGATGGCCATTGGTTTCCGTTCTTTGCCATCTCCTCTAGGAGCACATAACCCTCATCCGTCGTCTTTCCTAGCAAAGAACCTCCACCGGCCGAGGCATCCACCATTCCTCTCGTTCGATGGTCCATCCCGTTGTAGAAGTAACAAATCAATTGGTCTCTTGAGAACCCATGTTGAGGACAACTCCTTATGAGATCCTTGAAGCGTTCCCAAGCCTCGGCTAAGGACTCATCGTCATCTTGCATAAATGAGGAGATCTCCCCTCGTATCTTGATGGTCTTGCTTGGAGGGAAATACTTCATAAGGAAGGCATCAACAAGGTCGGCCCAATTCTCAATCGTCCTTAAATCAAGAGACATGTACCATTGCTTTGCACGATCACGGAGGGAAAATGGAAACAATTGGAGACGGATGTAATCTTGAGGGACTCGGTTGATCTTAACCGTTCCACTTATCTCTAAGAATTGAGATAAATGGAGGTTAGGATCCTCCTTCGACAACCCTCCAAATTCGTTGTTTTGGATCATCATGATTAGCGCCGGTTTGAGCTCAAAATTATGAGCATCTACGGGTTCCCTACCCGCTCCTCCATATGGTCTAGGGATAGGGCGGAAGTGGTCTCTCAAGACTCGTTGATTCCCGTTTTCCTCCCTTTGCTCTCCATTTCTCTCCATACCAATATTCTCTTCACCTCTCCGACGAAAATTGTCCCTTAGCACCCCTTGAGGTCGGTTACCTCCATTCCCGTTAGGTTCCTCGACTCCTTCGACCCCGTGATTCTCAAGTTCCTCCTCTTCTTCAACCGGATTTTCCCTTCGGTTCATTCTTTCCAACTCTAGTCTTCTCCTTTCGGCGTTCCTTCTTCGACAATTGGCCTCAATCTCCGGATCTAAAGGTAGCACTTCTTGGTGGTTCCTCCTAGATCGTGTGATCATAAACCATGTCTATCAAAAGAGCAAACAAGAGTGAGAATTGCAAATAAAATCAAGATAACAAACACAAATATTTTTGGAATTTTGCAAATAAAGAAAGCAAATAAATTGTCTAAACTAAAACTCTCCTAGCCTACACTCTAGAGCTATAAACCTCCCCGGCAGCGGCGCCATAAACTTGATACACGTGATATGCAACACTAAATAAACAACCGCAAGTGTACGGCGTCTATTGTAGCGTGATAAGCACGAGATCGATCCCACAAGTAGGTTAAGCGTAAAAGGGTAGTTTGCTAATCGAGTTCTAAATAGACGTGATCGATAATTTGAAAGTTGAATTACTCCTAAGATTGTCTAACAATGTGTCACAAATAAACAACGAAAGAGTAACTAGAAAATCGATCAAATACCATGCAAATCAATAAAACGAAGGTAAAGTGGATAAAGATGCAAAGAAAGAAGGTGGGTTCCAAGGCAATTGTAGTACTTAGATGTCCGTTTATGAATGTTATCCCGTTTAAAGGGCCATTAAGGTTATCTCATATAAGGTGGTCGCAAAAGAAGAACTAATCGATCTCTCGATACAAATTAATCCAAAGACACAATGTAATATAAGCTCGTATGTCTACATCACAAACATTACACCATCTAAAATAGCTCCTAAGACCATTCAATTCCCTCTCCGATAATTAATCCTCTCTCGAGATCATAATAATACCGGGTTGCACATTCGCATACGATTAAATGGAATAAATCTCTCGATATTACCCCAATTAACAATGGATCAAGCAAATCATTATGGCCACTAACAACATGCTTTGCAATGGATAATTGAATATGCAAATAAGAAATAAACACCAATTAAAGCAAGAAATTACTCATAGACATCAATCCAAATCTCTACAATGCCTTAGAACCACAAATGTGTTTAGCTACTAACTAACATAATGAAATTACAAAATCCAAATGAAATAACTAAATAAAAAGGAAAAGAAAGAGAAATCTTAGTCTAGAATGTGGTAGGGAATGGAATTTGGGAGCTATTGCATCCTTTCTTCCTTGATTTGATGAAGAATTGAGAGAGAAATGGTCAAAACACCTCCAAGTATGTGTAACTATGTGTGGATTTGGGGGAGGATCTCTTGGGTTTCAAGAATGAGGCCTTATATAGTGTTGGGGAAGGGTTTGGATGCCAAAATTGCAAGTTGGTCCCTCAAAAATGGAGAAAATGGCCAAAAACTCCCGAAAATGTTGTCACCCGGCCGGGTGGGTTCCACCCGGGCACCCCACCCGGCCAAATTACGAATGTCTTGGAAAATTGGCCTTGCCCGGGTCGAAACCACCCGGCCGGGTGGGTTTCACCCGGACCAAATTCGAACATCTCTCAAATCTACCCTTGCCCGGGTGGTTTTGACCCGCCCGGGTCGATTCTACCCGGGCATGCTTTTTCGTCCCTTCGTATCTCGAGCTTCCGACCTCCGATTGACTCGATTCTTTTTTTCATTCCACTCCGTTTTTCGAGACGAATCCAACGATGCACTCCTCTTTCCGGTCCGATCACTTGTGGTATGTGTTTTGCTCCAAATTCCATCGTTTTACCTATAAAATCGACAAAACAATACCTTTCTCTCATTTTGGCTAAAACAATCATATTCCATGCATAATTCAATGAAATCCACATCAAAATATACTTCACATGTGCATCTAAAACGCGTAAATTCCACCCGAATCAGTAGGGGAGCGTTCCGCCTTAAAGCGAAGCCTCCGCGCGAGCAGCGGTGGACGAAGCGGAAGCGAGAATGTCAGCTTGAGTAACGCAAACATTGGTGAGAATCCAATGCCCCGAAAACCTAAGGGTTCCTCCGCAAGGTTCGTCCACGGAGGGTGAGCAATCACTTTATTCACAATGGACCCCACAATACCCTATAATACCCTTACTTTATCTACATTTTTCTTAAAATGTGTGCCCCACCCCAATGGAACTACTTTTGGTGTACGGAGGGAGGGAGTATCAAAATCTCTAATTTCCAACGGACATGTTTGGTATGCCTATCATATCAAAACTATTCTAATAAAAGGAAGATAAATTTAATCATTACTGTAATTTTTTTCATATTCAACGCAGTCTCATATTTTATTTTATATCCAATGTTTACCGAAAAAAAAAAAAAAAAAATCTCACAATTTCCCATAGAAATCGAAAATCACACCCAAACACACTGAGTTTAAAACTTCCCTTTACTTCAGTAATCTCCAATATGTTTACCTCATACTATTATTCAATAATCTTAAATCGTTATACATCATATTGGTTTATCTTTGATAAGGTAACTCATGAATTCGACATGCAAGACCAAGTCCAACAACTACCAACAAAACAAGCCAAACAGACAGAGTATTAAAAGAATTCGAAAAGGCAAAACAAATAACATTCACATTAACAAACCTCACTAATTTCAATAGTTGGGGGCCAAAATGAAATGCATATCATAGCTAAATAGAGAGTTTTTTCTCCAAATCCTTTATAAATTGATCAAAATTTCTGTTTGAAGATCCATCGTTTTCCATTGCATTCCGTAGTGTCTTCTTAACCTTCTCCGCCTCAAGTCTCATTTTCCTTGAAGCAGCTGCCATGACTCATTAACTTATTAATCTTTTCAGCAACTTCATTCCTATCCATTGATGTCCCATCACAAAGATTAATTCCAATCTTCCAATCATCTACCACTAATTTCCTATTGGTAGGTTGATCATAGTTTAATGGATAACAAATCATCGGAACGCCACACCACATGCTCTCGATTGTTGAGTTCCACCCACAGTGCGTCAAGAATCCTCCAACTCCTTGACTCGAGAGCACCATAATTTGATCGCACCACGGAACTATCAACCCACTATCCTTAATTTCATCCTCGAATCCACATGGTAAAATGTCATCGTCAGCAGAGTCAGCAGTGACATCGGCTCGGAGCACCCATATAAAGTTGACTCCACTGAGAACAAGACCGTGAGCTATTTCTTGGATCACCTGCTTACTAGTCTGAACCAAGCTGCCAAACGAGACGTATAGGACTGAGCCACGTGGCTTGGAATCGAGCCAGGTGGCGCAATCTGATTCGGCCCTCAAGCTCTTGCATACGGTGCTATTAATATTGAAAAAATTAACAGGGCCAATTGCATATGTTGGCTGGTACTTGTTTAGAGCAAATAATGTGTCGGATTCCAACTCATGTACCGTGTTATGTAGAATGAAATCGGCCTTTTTTACCTCTTCAAATGATTTGTACAAAGTAATACTTGTTTGGTCTTCCGCATCTGTGAGCGCTTGCATCAAGTCCTTTGCACTCATCGATTCAACTCCAGGAACGTAGTCTATTTCCAGATTATGGTTATCTGATATAGTCATAAACAAGTTATTCATTGATAAAAAAAAAACAAGTTATTCATTACAAATCAATAAGTACGTGAAATTAAATCAATGTTAGTGGGAAGGATATTGCAAATAAAATGAACATTTGCAATTGCTTTTTACTTTTACGTAATGATTAAAATTTATGATATGTTTGTTTTGGGATTATGTAGGATGGAGGAAATTTGGATGGGGAAATCCTGATGAATAGTAATTGTGTGTGTTTGTTTTGAGATTTTGTGTAGGATGGGATGTAATTTTATATCAAATCAAATTGTATAAGAGTAGTTGAATGGAATGTAATAGTAGGATGTATAGGTATTTTTAGGGGTGGATGTAGTCGGATGGGGAAATACGGATGTGAAATCCCGAAGTAGAACAGGACGTGGGACGGGTGAGTCCCAAAACAAACATGCCCTCAGAGATTGTGAAAAAATGAGTTAGAATAAAAAAGTTTGAAAGTAAAATTAAATTTTAACCAAAAATCCGGTAAAAATAAGGGAGATGAACAAAAAACGACTTTTGTTCATCAATTAAACAGGGCGCATACCTTTATAACAATGATTATGACCATTTTGTGTGAGTAGATCCCAGTGGTAGTATAAAGAAAATACCAATGCGGGTTCAGTCCAAAACGAAACATATAGGAGGTTGAATTTCTTGGCAATGGTTGAAGACCATGCATAAACAGTGTCAGTGACCAACATATTGGGGGATGAGTTGACCATCAAATTCCCAACAAATTCATCAACGTGAGTTTGGAAATTGTTGAAAAGGTGCATCCAGTGATCTAAACCGTTGAGATCTCGATCGTATTCGAGGGGAAGGCCATCGCCAATCGTAGTGTAACGAATGTCGAGTCCTGATCGTCGCGCTTCGGAAAAGATATCGACTTTGTCAATGTGATGGTGAGCTTTGGATATGATCTTACGATGAGCAAATTCAAGATGAACAAAAGTGATAGCTATGCCTTTTGAAGCAAGCTTCAGAGCAAGGCTAACAAAGGGGTTTATGTGACCTTGGTATGGAACAGAGATCATGATAGCATGCCTCTTATTTTCCTCCATTTAAAACAAAAAATTATACTCCAGTTTGTATGAAGATTAAATTTTTAGACTGCTTTATATATATACATCTAGTCCATTAATTCTGTTGCCTAATGGTTCAAATGAAACAAGACGAAGGGTATGATATATGCAAGGCAGGGAGGGCGGTTTCTAACCCATTTCAATAAGTGGCGGACTTACCCATTTCAATTATATTTGCTGCATCATTGTCAATTATACGAATTTTTCATCGTTTATTAAATATTAAGCTTGTTTTATTTTGTTACATGTATAATATTTTAATAGAAGATCCCTGTCTACAGGTCCTGATATATATAACTTGCCAAGTTCAATTTTGCTTTTACTACTTCCTCCGATCCTTCTCATGACTTGACATAATTGGCTCTATCTATGTAACACTATGTGCAAAGCAATACAGAACATACAAACTTAATTTACACGTACAAATGAAATAACTTATCGGCCTTTTGTCCTTTCCTTTTTTGTTTCATCAAATTTTTTGCCGATGCCGGCTATCAAGGTGTAGGAAAAATGCTAAAAAAATAGATATACTGTACTTATAACTGTATTGAAAATATGAAAAACTTTGGTATTTTGAGATTTTTGGTACAACATTCTATATAATAATATCATCAAAAGTAACCGAGATAAAAAGGGGGGGGGGGGGGGGGGGGGTGGGGGGAAGGGGAGGGGGATATTTCAATAAAATTCTTTACGCCGTTTCAAAATGATTTTAATTACTAGTTTCACTTTGTTGTCTTATAGTTTCAAATTTCAATTATAGATTACATTTGGGTGGGGCTATTAACACCCCATAAAATGTATACATACCCCATTATTTTAAAAATAAAAATAAATATATATAAAATGACTAAGTAACCTTATAAAAATAAAGCAGAATAATTAAAAAAATCTGAAAAATATATAATTAAAATTTGAAAAATATTTTTAAAAAGTCAACTAAATATTTAAAATAATAAATCAATTAAATTTTTTGAAAAAAAAAGTGAGAAGATTTAATAAAATCTGAAAAATATTCAGAAATAAATAAATAAAAATAGGGTTGGTCTAGTATGCACTCGAGTGCATGTTATGCACCCTAGTCCATGTTGCACTTTTCAGTTTTATTGACTTACACATTTTGATAAATAGTGTTGCATTTTTCAATTATTAAACTGTATAATAATATTTTTAGTAATAATTGAAAAGTGCAACACCATTTTCCAAAAAGTGTAAGTCAGTAAAATTAAAAGTGCAACATGGACTAGGGTGCATAACATGCACTCAAGTGCATACTAGACTTTACCATAAAAATAATCAAATAAAAAATTTAAATAATAATTAAAGATAAATAAAATTGTAAAAATATTTAATAAATTTTATAAATTGTAAAAAAATATTTAAATTAAAAAAAATAATTAAAAAGGTAAGAATTCAAATTAATATAAAAAATAAATAAATAAATAAATATATTTAAAAAATACCTAAATCTTAAAAAATTAATTAATTAAATAAGTTTTGAAGAATTAGTTGATTTTTTAATATCTTTAATTTATTTTTTAAGATTTTTTTATATTTGATTTTATTTTTTAATTTAGTAATTTTTTGAGATTAAATTGATTTTTATTTCTCTTTTTTATTTAGTTTAAAAAAACTTAAATTCTTAAATTGATGTTTTTAATTTAGATTTTTTAAATTTTTTTTTTAATTATATTAAATACCCATCCCTTTTTTTGAATTACATTAAATAGCATGCCTCTTATTTTGATTTGCTTAATTTTTTCATATTTAATTATAAAAAAAAAAAAATCAATTTCAACGTTTTTTTTTATATTATTGAATACAGTATATTTTTTGATAAAAATATTTTTTTTTACAGATGATAATTTTATTTTAATATACATATTTTAAAGATTTAGTTAATTTTAATAATGTTATTTTGATTTTTATTCTATTTGTATTTTATTTTAAGTGTTAAAAGGGCAAATATGAAAGGATTGGGGTATGTTTAGTAATGAAAATTGATTTTTAAATTTTAATAGGGTGTGTTTAACATTTGGGGTGTGTATAACATTGTATTTTATCCAACCATTTAAATTTTAAGCCTAAAATTAAAATATGTTATTGCAAATAAATATTTTTCTTCAAATCCTCTAATCCATCAATTTCCCACGCGCATTCGGTAAGCATTCTCCGCCTCTTGTATTATAAGGTTGGGGACTAGAAGACTTTTTTTTTTTTTTAATTACATTATATACCCCTTTCTTCTCTCCACTCGAATCCAGGATCTAAACTTCAGCTATCCCACTTTGTCATGGGACTAGAAGACTTAGAAAATGCAAAACAAGTAACATTCACACTAACAAACTTCACTACTTTCAATAGTTGGGAGACTAAAAAGAAATACATATCATTGCTAGATACAGAGTTTTTTCTCCAAATCCTTGATAAATTGATCAAAATTTCTGTTTGAAGATCCATCGATTTCCATTGCATTCCGTAGTGTCTTCTTAACATTCTCTGCCTCAAGCCTCATTTTCCTTGAAGCAGCTGCCTCATGACTCATTAACTTGTTAATCTTTTCAGCAACTTCATTCCTATCCACGGATGTCCCATCAAAAAGATTAATTCCAATCTTCCAATCATCTACCAATAATTTTCTATTGGTAGGTTGATCAAAGTATAATGGATAACAAATCATCGGAACACCACACCACATGCCCTCGATTGTTGAGTTCCATCCACAGTGCGTTAGGAATCCTCCAACTCCTCGACTCGAGAGCACCATAATTTGATCGCACCACGGAACTATCAGCCCTCTATCCATAATTTCATCCTCGAATCCATATGGTAAAACGTCATCAGCAGTGACATCAGCTCGAAGCACCCATATAAAGTTGACTCCACTTAGAAGAAGGCCATAAGCTATTTCTTGGATCACCTGCTTACTAGTCAGAGCAAAGCTGCCAAACGAGACGTATAGGACTGAGCCACGTGGCTTGGAATCGAGCCACGTGGCGCAATCTGATTCGGCCCTCAAGCTCTTGCTTACGGTGCTATTAATATTGAAAAAATTAATAGGGCCAATTGCATATGTTGGCTGGTACTTGTTTAGGGCAGATAATGTGTCGGATTCCAAGTCATGAACCGTGTTATGTAGGATGAAATCTGCCTTTTTTACCTCTTCAAATGATTTGAACAAACTAATGCTTGTTTGGTCTTCCTCATCTGTGAGCGCCTGCATCATGTCCCTACCACTCATCGATGGAACTCCAGGAATGTAGTCTATTTCCAGATTTTTGTTATCTGATAGAGTCATAATTAAACAAGCTTCATTACAAATCAATAAGTATGTAAAATTAAATACTTAAAATAAAAATGCTAGAAAGTAAAAGTACATCTTAACAAAGGCAAAAACTTGTGTCAGCTTTTTATGTGAGACGGATCCCTTTTAACCCATTTTAGTTTGTAAAAAAAATGATAATGTTTAAGTAAAAAGTGATAATATTTTTAACAAAAGTAACTGTCACTTTTTATTTAAACATTATCACCCAAAAACAGCCCCTTAACTAAAAAATAAGGGAGATGGACAAAAAACAACTTTGGCTTAAGTAGTTAGAAGCAGTTATTTGAAAATATCAAAGGAAAAGCAATTAAACACCACTTAAATGTGCATACCTTTATTACAAGGGTAATGACCATTTTGTGTTAGTAGATCCAAGTGGTAGACTAAAGAAAATAGCAATGCAGGTTGAGTCCAAAACGAAACATATACGAGGTTGAACTTCTTGGCAATGGTTGCAGACCATGCGAAAATAGTGTCAGTGACCAACATATTGGGGGCCAGGTCTGATGAATATTGGGCCATCAAATTCCCAACAAATTCATCAACGTGAGTTTGGAAATTATTGAACAGATGGATCCAGTAATCTAACCCGATGAGATCTCGATCGTATTCGAGGGGAAGACCATCGCCAATCGTAGTGTAACGTATGTTGAGACCTGATCGTCGAGCTTCGGAAAAGATATCGACTTTGTCAATGTGATGGTGAGCTTTGGATATGATCTTATGATGAGCATATTCAAGATGAACAAAAGTGATAGTTATGCCTTTTGAAGCAAGCTTCAGTGCAAGGCTAACAAAGGGGTTGATATGACCTTGGAATGGAACAGAGATCATAATTGCATGCCCCTTCTTTTCCTCCATTTAATTAAAACAAAAAATTATACTCCAGTTTGTATGAAGATTAAATTTTTAGACTGCTTTTTATTCATCTAACCCATTTCAATAAGTGGCGGACCTACCCATTTCAATTATATTTGCAGCATCATTGTCAATTATACGACTTTTCCATCGTTTATTAAATATTAAGATAGAAGATCACTTTTTGCATATTATGAATCCTGATACTCCCTCCATCCACTAATGTATTTATGTTTCTTTTTTACGGCTTTTAAGAAATATTGTTTGTTTTTTATATAAAGTAGAGAGATAAAGTAAGTTTGGTGAGGTATATTTTTCAATAAAGGAAACAGAAACACTTATATGAATAACCTAAAAAGAAAAATAGAAACATTTTAGGTGGACTACGCAAGTATATAATAATATAACTTGCCAAGTTCAATTTTGCTTTTACTACCTCTGATCCTTCTCATGAGTCGTGACTTGACATAATCGTGCATTGCATTATTGCAATACAGAACAGTCAAACTTAATCTATATTATCCGCGTTTTGTCATTTCCTTTTGTTTCATCAAACGGCTATCAAGGTGTAGGAAAAATACTACTGTACAATAAATTAGATATACTTACTTACAACTGTATTGAAAATATGAAATTTTTTGGCATTTTGAGATTTTTGGTACAACACAATAATAGATTTCATTTTTATCCATTTCATTTTAATTAAAAAGACTGTTAAACTTATGCATATATATAAAAACAAAATGAAAATACATTATTGCTAAATACAGAGTTTTTTCTCCAAATCCTTCACAAATTGATCAAAGTTTCTTTTCGAAGACCCGTCGCTTTTTAATGCATTACGAAGTATCTCCTTAACATTTTTCGCCTCTTGCCTCAATCTCTCCGAAACATCTCCAACCATAAAACTCTTAATCTTCTCAGCAACTTCATTTCTATGGATAGATGCACCATCACAAAGACTAATACCAACCTTCAAATCATCAACCACTAGTTTCCTGTTAGTCGGTTGATCGTACGATAATGGATAGCAAATCAACGGAATGCCACACCACATGCTCTCGATTGTCGAGTTCCATCCACAGTGCGTCAAGAACCCTCCAATTCCCGGATTTGAAAGAACCATAATTTGATCACACCACGGAACTATCAACCCTCTATTTTTACTTTCATCCTCGAATCCAGAGGGTAGAACATTGTAAGCATTAGAAGAAGCAGTTGTAGATTCACGAGCAATCCAAATAAAGTTGACTTCACTTAATAAAAGGCCATAAGCTATCTCTTCAATCACAGGCTTACTAATCTGAGATATGCTCCCAAAAGAGACATATAGAACTGAGCCAGGGGACTTGGAATCTAGCCACGTCGTGCAATCCGATTCGCCCCGTAAACTTTTGGTTACAGTTGTGCGGTTAATTATTTAGAACTGATAATGTGTCAGATTCTATTTCATGAACAGTGTTATGGAGTACAAAATGTGCGTGCTTGGCTTCATCAATTGCATTGAAAAATATTTTGGTCAATATATGGTCTAATTGCCTATAAGCTGGCATATATCAAGTCCCCCGTGCTTATCGATCTAACACCAGGAATGTAGTCTATTTCCACCTTCTCATTTTCTGTAAAATTAAAATTAACTAGAATAAAAAGAGTTGATACCTTTGGTTGTATGAGAAGATCCCTGTGATAAGCCACGGAAAATACAAGAGCTGGTTGTGGCCACAAAACAACATTCACAAGTTGATACTTCCGGGCAATGGTTGCGGGCCAGCCATAAACGGTATCCGTAACCAAGAAATGGGCAGGGTACGGGTCGGCCCGGATCAAGTTGCCAACAAAATCATCAACAAGAGCTGGAAAATTTTGGAACAGGGAGATCACGATCGAATTCCAAAGGAAAACCATCGGTGATAGTGGTGTAGTTTATGTCAAGGCCTGATTCGGAAAAGAGGTTGTTAGTTGGTGCAGGGTGGGTTTGGGATAGTAGTGTGTGATCAACAGATTGGAGATGAACGAAGGTTATGGTGATGCCTGTGGATGCGAGATGGAGAGCTTGCTAGATTTATGAAGGGGTTAATATGGCCTTGAAATGGTAGTGATATCATTATCTTCTCCGCCATTTTTTCGGTTTTGGTACACAACAGCAACAGACTTAAAATCTGGAAAGCTTTTCTACTCGGCTATGTGACTTGCCAGGGTTATACAAGAATTAATTCTCCATCTCTCTAAAAGTTCAGACTTTTTAGATGAGACAAATTATTTTATGTTATCAGAGCAAATCAGACAATAAGTTCGGATAAGACGAAATTCTTTCCGACCCCAATTGCATATTGAAGTTAGATGACATGAAATCTCCTGTACACATGAGAAATTAATTAAAAGATGGTTACTGGTATTGACTTGACGATTTTTTAGGGGGGTCTCAAGAAACTTTTTTGGGAGAGAATATTGCAATTTCACACTCATTTGTGAGGATAAAATTAACTTGGGAAGACGTGGGTGTAAATGTTATTGGTTAATGAGGGTCAACCTATCATTTATTGGGTCGAATCCATTTGGGCCAAACAATGTTCATGGTATGGGCCGAATTGGCCCATGAACTGTTTGAGTCTACAAAAGAAAATTCAATCTAACTTTGTCTAGACAGACTAGACTAACGGTCAGTCCAATTCAAAATTTGAATTTTTCTAGGGAAAAAATATATGTGCGTATTAATTATTTGTAGAGCTAGCAATTTGAGTCCGATCATTTGATTCAAAAAATATAGATCCAAAAAAATCAGGTAAACATTTGTCAACCCCTTTTAAATGCTCTCAACCAAGAATAACTCGCCAAGTAGACGCCGCCTGAAGCTATTCTAAAACACAATATGAAGGGCTTTTTTTAGTAATACTATAAAATTACATATTCTAATTGATTTTTTTAATATACTTATCATTTTATCAAATGCTTAAGTGATTAATACAAAATCATTGTGATGGTTGGTCTGTCACGGTCACGGGTTGAGAATAGAGAGGTTAAATTCAAGAAAATAAAATGCGCATCATTTCCCAGGTGGCCCATTATTTTGCTGATTGCCCAATTTGTATTCGTTTTCTGATTCTCACACACACTCCAAGTTTCAAGAAACATTTATGCCCCAATTCATGTGCACTTGGTGGCATTATTAACAATGATCCTATATTTTTGTTATTTTACTTTTTCGACTAAAGTAGGAGAGAATATTCTAGAATTTGGTTGCAGATTCCTAATTTAACTAAAAATGTGTTTTAGAGTCAATCAAAAAAAAAAAGACTCATCTCCAATTCAATCCTGGGAAAATAGGTGCAAAGAGACCCATAGCAATTTTATAAACATTTTTTTTTTGACAAAAGAACACCATATACAACTAAGGTGTTTTTTAATTACCATCTTCACCACGACTTTTCTCAATCAACACAAAAATTTGTACGATCAACTAAGATCTGAAAAAACAGAAAATAACGAAAAAATTGCAAAAAAATCATACAAGAAAAGAGAGCCGCACAAGATGCGAAGGATCTCAAAACTAGGAGCCTAAAAGAAGATGGGAGAACCAACATATAAAATAAAATAAAAAAACAGGGATCGCCGATGGAGGAGGTCGGCCTATTGATCTAAAAAACAACAGTTAAAAAAGTTTTGGTAAGCATGACGACTACGCTACAAAATTGATTTAATCACTTTCTGAATTAACCTTAGAGCAAGAACTTGATTTTATTGAGAAATTAGTAAAGAAAGAAATATAGATTTTTGTTCATCTAAAAAACATTCTTTTGAAAAGATTGAATGAGTGAACTATAGTATGATCATTTTTTTTCAAGTGTGGATTAACACCATTTGTGTACATGTGATTAGAGTATGCATGTTTATTATTCAAAATAATATTCTTTAGTATACAAAATAACATATAAAATTTCACATTTAAAAAAATATTAGATCTCATAGGGAGTATTATTATTCTCCCATCACACTGAAAATTATTGACACGTATGCTAAAAGTATCATTATAGCTAAAATGTAACTACACTTATATAAAACAAATTTTATTCATATATCTCAATAATCATTATTTTAAATTGTGGATTTCTGATCAGCCATTAAACTTGTTGAAGAATTCAAGAATAGGTTATAGAATTGGTTTGAGAGAACTCGAATATCTTAATTTTTCTTTTAAGATTTGACTTGGCAATCCATGATTGGTGTTAGGTTGATGAACTAGTCATTTCTGTTGTAACTTTGTTGTACTTTCATTTTGATATATATAAAAAATGTATATATGTTACTTTTGATCAACTAACACATATTTAAAAAAATTGACTTTCTATTTTATTCATGTAAACTTTTATGAAATTCTATCCTATATATTGAAAACTAATATTTAACTTATTTTAATGAATTGGGGGTAATTTAAGAAAAGGTAACTAAATTATTATTAGAAAGTGCAAAATTATACTTAAATTGCAAGTAGTGTGATTGTGAATAGTATTTTGAATATAGTTGAAATGATTTTGTCAATCCAATATTAATATTTTTTTTTTGGAAACAGCAAAACTTTTATTACTTTGGGTATCAGGAATACCCCAACTTAAACATTACATCAGGAAAGAAAAATAAAAACGCATAACAAAACGTAAAGAAATGGAACCGATTATTTCAAACATAATTTCGGTTCCCTAAGCCATTCAGTAAATTCACATTCTTTCTTAATCATTGAAAACGTTTTGAGCCATCTAAAGGATATCACTTGAATTTTGTCTACTGCCAGATCCACTTCAAAGTCCTTGCCATTAAAAACCTTCTCATTCCTACTAGTCCATATTGTCCAAATAATCCCGTGCCAAATAACAAGCCAATGATTCCTCCACTTTGGTTCTGCAAGCTTACTGTGACTTTCAAAATGGGACAATACTGATTCCTTTGGTGTACAAGTGAGCTCAAACCATCCATAAAGTGACATTTTTTAGTCCTTCCAAGAACTAATTCAATTTTATCCAAATGGTACACACTTTAATTAATACTTCATTATTTCCATATTCAATATTCGAGGTTAATTAAATGTATTTCAAATTACCTTGTTTATCTATATTTTCTTCAATTCTACATATGTATTCTCAAAAAACCTCTAATCGGTGAAAAATACTCTCTTTTCTTTCACAAAAAATTGTATATTTCTAAATTTGATGTACAATTTTTAAAAAATACTACAATTAATATAAAATGAAGAGAGTAGGTCGATCGATACATGATGCACTGTCTTTGAATAAATAGACAAAAATTTATGTAAACACAGGTTCGGGTGCAATATTATTTTTTATTAAGTATAATTGTTATACATACCAGGTGTCATTGATCTTTATACGATAAACGACATTTTATAGACATGATAATAATAGTTTATATTTATAACAGTGACACTAAAAAACGAAATTAACGTGAAACAAATTCAGATCATTATTATTAATTCTTTTAAATATGTGCAAGAAAGCACTCAACCAAATTCATTTCTCTTCAATTTTAACTAATGAAATTGTACAACACATATAATACACCATGTTTGATAAGTAAAAATAATTAGATTTTTTTTTTTTTTTTAGAAAAAAATAATTAAATTAAAATTAAGATGATAACTAAATTTTATATATTTTAAAACATAATTTATTTTTAATTTAAATTATTAAACAACAAATAAAAATAAGATTAAATTAATTTAAATTTAATTTAATTTAAACTATCAAACATAATCAAGTTAATTTAGATTTTAATTTAAACCTTAAAAAAAAGTACATAATTACCCCATATGTTCATCGTGTCTTGCCGACAAATGTGGGACACGGACGTCTTCTAGTCGCTATCCCTTTCTCTTACAACCTCATATATCCTGTTTTGCTAAAAACAAAATAACAAAGAAAAGATGGCTATTTTTTTTTTTTTTAAATGGCAACCACTCAAGTCCCTCAAGGGGAAGCCTAAAGTCTACCAAGATCTAGGAGCCGTTAGATTTTGTGATGCTGGGCAGCAGGGCACTGCTCAATATTAATGTGTTCTTGTTTTATTAATTGTGTTAAAATTAAAGGGTTAGTCTTGGTGTTAACCGTCTCACGAGACGGTTCATTCCGTGAAACGGGGTTCCTCTAAGTGTCATGTAAAAAAAAGTGATATTGTTTAATTAAAAAATGATAATATTTAAGTAAAAAGTGATAATCACTTTTTGTTAAAAATATTATCACTTTTTTTTAAACACTATTACTTTTTTTATAAAAAAAAAAATCATTCTACCCAAAAATTTAAAATAAAGATTAAAATTGATTCGTATTCGTGAGATGGTGTCACACGAGTTTTTATCAAAATTAAATAAACAATTCAAGTAGAGAATAAAATCGTGTATCACAACATCTATTTTTAAATTACATGTAGTGATCTTATTTTATTTTGAATAAAATTTCTTATTCAAAAGTATTATATCTATAAACAAAAAATAAAACGGCATAGTGTCTAGGGTAAAAAATAAAATTGAAAATGAAGTACATACATTTGAGATTTGAAGAGATTGAAGAATGTGATGAAGAACGGCATAGTGATAAAAATGGTTGAAGGAGATGATGGAATATGAAGTAATTATTATAATCAAATTATCAAACTTGTTTTACATTGTTGTTTTGCTTATTTTAAATTTGTAATGTTTAATATTTTATTTTGAGACTTATGAAATACTATGAATTATGAATTGGATTAGGATAAATGATGGAATATTTTATTTTAATATTTGTTATTTTATGACTCTACAATGTTTATTTAATATGGTTTTTATAAGTGCATATATTTTTTGAATGACACATAGATAATATTGAAAAAAAACATATAAAAATTATTTTTCCGGTTGGACCGTAAACCGCTAGCCTGTCTGGTTTGGTCACTGGTTCGGTTATGAAAACATTGATCTAAACTGTGGTTCCTTTATAACATTAAAAAAAAAAAAAAAAGTGAATTTAAATACAAGAGAAAAACTTTAATAAATTTCGTTTAGAAAGTTTTATGATCGAACTCGATTTCACTTCTAAAATATAAGGTGTCACTGCTTAATTATTTGAAAAAAATAATAATAACACACAATATCAAGTTTTGCTCTAAGGATTATTATAGGTTGAAAGATGATACTTATAGGTTAAAGGGTGTGTCGGTAAATAATAGTGATTGATTTAAAGGGATTAAAATTGATTTTTATAATAAATTGAATGTTGATAGGGTTTTAAAATTAAACATTTTTAATCAATTTTTTATATGTTATGGTGTTTGCAAAACTAACCACTTTTGAATAACTTTACAAAAAATACCCTTATTACATTTGGATAAATAATAGGTAAAAACGAAATATTATTTACATAGTGAAGACAAAATTGTTTACAATGATGAGAAGTGCATAGAAGTTATTAAAAGTAGGTGGAGAAGTGTGCTTAACCAAAATTACTTTTAAAATTAACTTAATCACTTAATTGTATTTGCAAACACTTCAAGTGATTCTATTTTTTAAAAAATGGTGTGAAGCACATACTTGGTGTGCAAATACCCACTGAATATGAGACCTACCCTATATAAATTAATCTCTACTGTGTTTTTATTATGAGTATATCGAAAATACTCTTCCAATTATCAAATCGACTACGTAATTTGGTCACATAATTTTAATGAGCATTTAATAAGTAATACTCCGTATTAATCATCACCAATTAATGCATAACATTTATTAAATTCATATAAGAATATATAATAAATTCAATAATTACATAATTATTTAATTATTATAATATCATTCAACAATAATATAATAATACAATTTTATACATTAATTTAATATAAAATCAAATGATCTTCTATTAATTTAAAATCACCAAAAAAAAAAAAAAAACCATAAATATATGTGGTCCTATCCTATCCCCAACTTGCAATATTAAATCTAAACTTTATAATTAAGGTGACCATTGACCAACCTCATGATTCCATATTCCACTTCATGAAGTATCAGTAATTATTATGAGCCATCGCAATCCATAAAGTAAGTATAGCTGCTGCAGTTGGTTGGTGCTTTCATTTATAAAGACATGAGCTCTAGCTGTCGGTCAAAATTTCTGTCTAATTATTATTATTTCATTCTAATGTTCTATAGGTTTAATGCAAGCTTTTTTTTTTATGCGTCCACACACCAATTCTTAAATATATTATGTGATCGGATAAAAGACAACATGTATATCACTCACACTCCTCATAAAATTATACTCTCTTAATTCTGTCATAAATTTTTCGTATATTTTAATTTTTACAAAGTGATTAAGAAATAGTAATAAAATATATACCGATTTCAATGGCATATATATATATATAGATGAGAAGTTTCGAGTAGAACAAAGAAAATATAAATAAATAATAGTAATTATTAAGTATTTATTATTTGTAGGAAGTAAAATGTAATTATGTAACGATGGATTAATTCATAATCCTTTTTACCTTAATAAAAAAAAAGTCATATGCAATGAATGGAAGTTAAATACTGTAGATAATATGAAACGTAACTCCCCCTGTCATAAAACAATAAGGGGAAGTTACAATAAGGGTAATTTCACCCCTAGTTTTCACAATTAAAAACAATTTTAATTGGAATTACAATTAAGACTAAAATGGTATATAATTGTACAACTATACCCTTCAATTAAATATATTCGAATTTTTTATTTGAATTTCAAATAACATTATTATTATTATTATTATTATTATAAATTCAATTAATAAATTATAAAATTTGAAAGAATCTGCCCTCGAAATTCGCGCTCATTAATTTACATTTTAAATTCCATAAAAATTCATAATCTCTCACAAGAACTTCGGTAGCTGCATAACGATTCGACGAAATCTTGAGCACCTTCTTGCTTCAAGCTTGTTGAAAGAAGACTCGTTTCAAAGAATTTCTCGACAAGGGCTTTCAGGTGCTATTTTGGGAATGAATTTCTGCAACTTATTTGTCTTTCGATTCTCATTTTATATAAAATGGGTTGCATGCGGTTTTGGAAAGGGTTTTCGAGTTTGATTTATGCATTCGGTTCAGTGTTTATGCCTAAATCAAAATTGGAGATTTACTGTGCTAGTGCAACGAGATGTCGAGCAAATAAAATCAGTTTTGTTATTATTTTGCAAATGAAATTCTGCTACTTGTTTTTTGTTCGATTTTTTGTTTCTATAAATATAGGTTGTATTGGATTTTGATTAATTTTTTGAATTTAATGTATGCATTCAGTTAAGAGTTTATGCCTAAGTTTAAAATGTAAGATTTACTGTCCTCTGCAATTAGTTGTACAATATCAATTAATTAGCTTCTAAATCCTCAACTTCAAATGAAATCTAATTAATATAGTTTTGATGGACAAGCATGTAGTCATTTTGGGGGAAATTCGAAATCCTCAACTTTATATGAATTTTTTTATGACCAAATGAAGAAATTAATGCATGTCAATAATTTAGATGACTGGACTGATAAAATTTGTTTATGTAATGGTGTATACGCAGATGACTAGGGCAAAAAGATCGGGCATTCATATTGATGAAGCTGGAGGAAGAAATTCAAAGAAGATAATGAAAATAGGGGATATCAGAGTCCTTAGTAAGTCGACAAGATGTATACAGATGAGTTGACGTAGTCTTACGATCGTATATTGATGAATCCGGTGTGGAAAATGTGCATATACTTATATGCAACAAAACTGATGAATATAAACTATATGCACATAAAAATTGCATTTGATGTTAATAGTTTATGCAAAGAAACTGTATATATGTTGTCCAGTAAACATTATAGTTTTCTAAACTTATACAACCTTTATTTTGTATGAAGGATCAATGGAGAAAAAGATACGTTTGAAGGATAGAGATGAGAAGCATAAAGGTTTGCTTATATTCATTATGACATTTAATCTGTATAAAACATATTAACATTTTAATGATGGCATGTGTTTGGTATAACCTCAATTGTGAGTGTTGAAATGCAGGAAAAAAAGTATTACGGTGCCTGATATTATCATCAGATTCAGGTACTGTTTTAAGTAGATAGCATTTAATTAAATAAGATTATTATATATTGTTACAAATGGGATTGTGTATATTTATAGATTTTGAGAGTGACGCTGATGCAATTAAGGAGAGGGTTGTGTTGGCAACGTCTGAAACAGAAGGTATACTTCATTTAAGTACATTTGTACCGAGTTTGTTGGTCTGCTGTATTATGTTATTCACTGAGAAATTTATGTAGATTTTTCAATAATATTATGTGGTTTAGTTATTGAGAAATTTATGTAGATTTTTCAATAATATTATGTGGTTTAGTTATTGTATGTTGTATTTCGTTATTCACTGAGAATTAATGATGCAGGTTTTCATAGCGAAGAGGACAGCCCAAGCAAGAGGAGGGTAAAGAAACCAAAAAAACGTAAAATAGGTAAGTAGTTTTGATGTTCTATATATTTTAATGTTTAATTAGATCGAAACACATCTTTACTGACCTTTTGCACTGCTCTCTGTCGAATTTTATTAAGTACATTGCAAGAGAATTATTTCACTCCTTAAACCGAGCATAAATTCTTCCTCAGATTGCACACACTACTCCTACCACTTTTCTTGGCAGCCTCATATCTTCTTATTGCTGCACATAGGAAAATAAATTAGAAATACATGATACTGATCTTTAGATACATGAGCAAAATGTTCCATTAATATTTCTCTTAGTCGGATCACACATGAGTAGAAGCATGAAACAAACAATAACAAAAAAAAAAAAAAAAATCAAAAGAAGAGAAGGTCAAAAACTTTTGTAATTCTCAAAATTCAGTTATCAATCAACAAGAACCTCACATCGTTTTTTTAAAATATGTATGATATATGTGTTAAGTTTATTTTCATAATCGTTAAATTTCTTTGCCTTCTTAACAGTTGCTGTAAATGGGAAAAAACGGCAAAACCATTATAGATCGAATATGCGTACGTGCTTCAGAGATTTAAAGGTACTGAAATTCTCAGAAAGACATTATCAGGAGCTGAAGAAAACTCCGTTTTGGTTTCTATTGAATTCAATTCTGAATCATGGGAATGAAGATATGATTACAAATTGCACAAAGTTTGAGGACGATATCAAAGATATTGTACAGAAGTTTGACGGACATTCTGGTTGCTTTATAATTGGTTCTAAAGAAATGAATCTTACGAGACAAGATGCAGAGCTAATATTTGGCATAACTTCTGGTGCCGAGTCGATACCCTTCAAAACAGATGAATATGTGCACCCAGAATGGGTGAGGAGGTGCTTCAGGGAGGATTTGGTTAACAAGCCACCGAACATTTCACTTTACAGGCCAATGATATTGGACAAAATTAAAGAGATTGGTGATTTAACCGATATGCAATCCATGCAAGACGTTGCAAGACTTCTGTGTTGTTACGTTATGTGTGCTATACTATGTCCTGTCAAGAGTGGTGCTGTACGTGGTATTTGACAGTGTATCTGGAGGATTTTTTCGAAATCTGCAAATATGATTGGAGTACATATGTTGTGGAATATCTGAAATATCATATAAAGAAGAGTAAGGATACGAAGGCAGGGGGATGCACTATGATTTTACCTGTAAGTGTTATTTATTATACCATAAATTTATAATTATAGTTATTATACTCCATATGCATATAATATATATTTATAGGGAATACTATGTACGCAGTTTTGGCTTTGCGAACATACATCTTTGGTCGAACCAATAGATACTAAGGCCTTCCCAAGGTTCCTGAAATGGGATCTTCATGATTTGAATAATGTTCTAGAACGAGGAAAGTTGCATAGACATACCAAGGTAATATAGTGAAATATTATATCAACTAGAATTTTTTTATAGGTAAACTTTCATTAATGTATGAATCGCGATATATGTTTCAGGTGTCTACTGATTCTTTGAAAGTTGAGCCTTGGGAGGAAGAACAGTTTCAGGCTATCTATCAGTTTAGAGTTGATGAGAGATCAAATCGTATGTCCGTTGTTGACAGTAATGCTGTTAATTTGAAAAATGCGTCTGGGCAGTCTAGCACAGCTGCTGTAGTTGATCCAGTTTTTAACTCTGTTGATAGAGAGAGGGTCTTATTTGACCAATCGTCATCTCGAGTTTTTGAGGTTGGTTCATCATCTAGGATGAATGGTGTTAGCATCGATATTGGTCCTTCGTTCGATCTTGGATTTGCAAACAATTCAAATATTGTTGGCAAGGGAATTGATATTGAAAACTCTGTAATTAGAGTATGCAGTGATGTGAACATGACTTTTCAAGATGGACAGGAGAATGTTGATGATTTTGGTGATGGTGATGGTGGAAATAATACGGAGATAAATGGTGAGTCGACTAACACGAAATCTGCAAGTGATAATGTATTAGGCAGCGGACCGAAAGTTGAAGATTTGGTTCTCGAGATAAACCGACTTAAACAGGAATTTGAGAGGGAGAGGGTTTTTTTTGAGATTGAAAGGAAGGCACATGATGAGAGAATACATGAACTTGAGCTTGTAATTGAGGTTCTGAAGAGAGAGGCAAGTTTGAGGAATATTCCATCTCCAACACGATTGTTTGAAGATGAAACTGTGTTAGCAGAGTTTGATAAAATAGCGAAGGAACAGTTAGAAAAGTCTTCAGATGGTAAGCGACGTGCAGAAGAAAGTTTTTCAGCTGGGGAAATAGGTCATAAATTTGAGAGTCCACCCTGCCCAATTGTTCAAGTTGGAAAGAAGAGTAAAAATTTGCAAGAACCTAGTTCTCTAGCATTACGTGTGAAGGAAAGAACTTGGGCAGATGATAGGAAGGTTGTGGATGTATCACCTCAGGTCTTAACACAGGAATTAATGTTAGTTCATGAAGTTAGTGATGAGGATCGGGAAGAAAATATGAATGGAAGAGGTAATAACAAACAAAAAAAATTGTTGAAGTGCCCCTTTGACAATAGGCTTCAGACTGTGAAGAATACTCCAAATGCATTGAAGGATCAGTTATTTAGTGAACTTAATGAACATGGAGAAAGGTAATTTCAAATGTGGTTTCACAAATTTGGTTATTATGGTATCTGTATGCAACATTCTTAATTATTTGATTTTTTATTTTTTTTTGCAAAACACGCAGTCATCCAGTGTATGTGGGATCTGGTCCGCTGAGTGATGTGACAGTTCGAATGTTAATCAACTTATTGAACAACAAAACAGTTGATAATCAGGTAAATAATTGTTTATGTTTTATTTATTTATTTTGAAAGGTAGTGAATAAAGTAATTAATGTGCAATTGCTTCACTAAGAATGTCTTGCAATACTATAGGTAATTGATGCATGGACGGATATGACACGATCAACAGTGATTACACAATATAATGCTGCCACACGTGTTGCTGTCTTCACTTCTTCATGTTGGGTAATACCCTGCTGCACAATTGGAAATTTTATTATACGATTGAATATAGTTATACAATGTTATAAATTCGGTTTGGTTTTTTAGGCAATGATTGTGAAGCGTGAAATATCTAAGCAGAAAGACTTTGCACTTCTGATTGAAAAAAGTCTGGATGAGAGTGTTGATAAAGATGTACTGTTATTTCCTATAATTATTAGCGACATTGGGCGGAGAACAAGATCAAATATTACAGGACATTGGACACTGTTGAGGCTGGATATTCCGAGAAAAGAATGGACATTTTATAACTCACTTCGTCCGAGGACAAATGCCATTGTTGATCATCACCTGACCGAATCTATGCAAGTGGTATATTATTTAACTATATTTCTTAATAAGTACAATTTTTAGTTAAATGACTTTAAAATACTGCATAATAATTTCTACTATTATTTCTTATTTTCTTATCAACTAATAACTTACAGGTTAAGTATGTGGAGGCAAAGTTAAAAATGGTGTTGAAAAAGTATGACCCCAGCCACCCATTCTTAAAGAGACCTAGCTCAAAACTTACTCAATCCAATATAATGCAACAGTCACATGGTACACTGGATTGTGGTATAGTCGTTTGCAAGTTAATAGAGTGTTTTTTAAAAGGGGAAGATCCTCCAAGTGGTTCTTTTGATGCGGTCGAAGCAAGTAATATGCGTGTCTGGATAGCTGGATTATTCGTGAATCCGTTTCTTTACAAATAGAGTTTGAATACGGAGTTATTGACTTCTTATGGTGATGTTTAATTAGCATTGTTTGAATATTAATGGTTTTCGTACGAAACTTCTTATGGCCTGGGTATTTATTGGTGTTTTGTAATGTGGACTGTCCAATTCATATATCATGAATGTAGGACATGTCACTTCTGAATGTTTTTTGGATAAATATTTTTTTGAATCTTGCCTTGTCATTTATATAGTTAAAGATGATTTTGCGGTCCATTTGAGTAACATTTGCAAATTATGATGTATATAGATATAAAATATGCATAATTCTGGTATGGCGCATGCACCCAATAGTTGCATATGACATATATATATGCATCAATGTAGTTAAAGTTGAGAATGAACATTTGATAGCTAAATTGAAGGGGATGGAAAAACATTTAGAGGTGAAGACTACTGCAATAAATTTAGGTTTAAATGTGTTGAATTGGGTGAAGTATATATTGCTGTTGGTGTTTTGCAAATATATGGTTGAATAAACCATATAGCAGAGAGAGCATTGGTCAAATGATGTTAGGTTAATGGCATTCTACATTAAAATATTGATAATTATGCTATCAAATGTTTCGATTCATGTTACTATTAAGCGATAATTTCATAATTAAAGTGGAAAAATTACATTCATTACTACTAAATTGCATAATGGATAATTACACAAAACACTGGAAACAATACATTCATTACTACTAAACTATGTAAAGATAATATTTCAAAAGATAAGTAAGAAAAAACAAATCATAATGTTAATTGATGCTAATTGCGGAATGGAGATACAAGGCTTGGGATATACTTATATGTAAATTTATCTTCTGGCTCAGTAGTAAACTCGGGCAAGCCCTGAAAGACATTCTTCTCTGTATCATACTTGCAGAATCGCCCGAACGGGTTTTCTCTAAACATTATGGATGTCCTTGATGAATTAGTGAAGCAGATTGGGACTAGATCATAGTGAACGGGCAGGGGATGTTCTTTGAAAATGAGAACTTTTGACCAAGTTCTAGAGCCCGATGAATAAGTAAGGATATTCATCTCAAAAAAGAATTTACTAAAACCAAACTCATCCTCATCAAATGAACTAGCATAAAAACCAAGACTGTTTTCATCAATTGCCTCCATTGATATAAACCATGTAGATATTAAAAATGTTGGAGCATCTATTACACCGTAGCTTAGATCAGTGCAATCAAAAGTAACAAATGCATGTCGACCTTTACCCAAATAAACTTTCCAATGAAAAAGGCCTCCAACGAAACATGCATTATCAACAAGAGGTCGTTGAATGGGGAAGGGAGGAAGACAAATACATGAGTTTGAGTTCCTTGAGAAGAGTTTAATTTCTGAATGAAAACCTTCGGGTTCAAAGAAACGTGCAATGCGCATAATCACATAATCATCATTTACGGCATCATACCCAAATCCAAAGTACAACCATGCCTCTCCATACTGAGGGGGGATTATTGGGTAATCATTTGGAATTAAGAGAGACTGATTTGTGGAGGGGTTTTTTATGAAAAAAAGATCGTGAATATCAGCTGTTAAGAGTAGACCATTATAACTACCAAGAATCTCATATTCCTCATATTGCTCTGGAAAAGACCTTCTTAAGGGGAGGTTGTTTCCGGCCACAATCATATAACAAATCGGAGGGTTAGCAACAAATACCTTGTTGATGATAGAGATTTGATGAAGCTCTTTCATTTTATCAAGTTGGACATCAACGAAAGACCGTGAGGATATCAAGCTTCTCCATTGCGTAGACACACACTTGAAACGACACAATGTTTTTGGTAGAAGCGTAACCAAGATTTCATCCCTAATCTCATCTGGAATGATGTTATCAAGACGAAAATGACTCATTTTCAGGGTGTGGAAACAGGCTGTGTAAAACTAGGGTATCAGCCAGACGAAGATCAAAGATTAAAAATGGAGTTTTATTAGATTTTAAGTTATACGAAGAGCTCTGAAATTTGTAGTTGGAGACGTTGGCATTGTGGATTGTTTTTTGCATGTTAAAGTAGGAAGAACAGTTGGTCTTCCCCACGACCTCTCGTGTGGCGCCAGATACTGGAGTAAATTAGTGTATTAATGGAATAGTGTGCTTAATTAATGGAGTAGAGCCTATTTTTGTGGAATTGAAAACATAAAATAAGATGGATAAATAATATAATTAAATCCAATTATATTACTATATTAAATGGAATCTGATGGGTAATGAGTACGAAATAGTTAAATTTAAGATCTTTCTTAGTGTATTGCTTCATTAAGTTAGAGAAAATTAAAATTATAAACTAATCAGTCTATATACAAAACGTTATTAAACATGCAGTACACATATTGTGAAATTTAGTTACATATGATTATAATATTTGCAACAGTTTTTATAATATCTGTAACAATTTTTATAATATATGCAATTATAGTCGGTATAACTAATTAGTTTATAAAAACGCGTTGTTATATATAGTTTTGTATGCCATTATTTTGCGATTTAGATACATATAGATAAAATATATGCAATAGTTTTGAGATACATATAGATATAATATATGCAATTATAGTCTGTATAACTAATTAGTTTATAAAAACGTGTCGTTTCATATATAGTTTCGTATGCGATTATTTTGCGATTTAGATACATATAGATAAAATATATGCAATAGTTTTGAGATACATATAGATATAATATATGCAATTATAGTCTGTATAACTAATTAGTTTATAAAAACGTGTCGTTTCATATATAGTTTCGTATGCGATTATTTTGCGATTTAGATACATATAGATATAATATATGCAATAGTTTTGAGATACATATAGATATAATATATGCAATTGTAGTTTGTATAACTAATTAGTTTATAAAAACGCGTTGTTATATATAGTTTCGTATGCGATTATTTTGCGATTTAGATACATATAGATACAATATATGCAATAGTTTTGAGATTTAAATGCATATATCTCTTTAAAGAATAGTGTTGTAAATCTCTTAAATATTAGCTTTGCATGTTTTTAATGAAGCTTAACTTCGAAAGAGATATTTCACCATTAACTATTATAAAAAGAGATATATACTAGGAAAAATAATATTAAATAATTATATAATTAAAAATATAATATACCAACTAAGATATGAATTGAATATGAATAACAGGTCATTCTTAATTCGTAACCAACTTAGAATTGATCCAATTCCAGTAAAAATAGAGTGAGCAAAGCACAAAACCTAAGCTCAATTAGCAAGGGTCTTACATGCAACTGGAGATAATGAAACAATTAACAGAAAACATGAAGCATAATAAAAAAATAAAATAAATCAATATAACCCAATATTATAAAAAAGATAAAAACATCAGTTAAGAATCTGGTTTCAAAAACATCAGAAAAAAAATCACTAAAATTGTTTAGACATCAACATTTGTCCGATCAGTTCCAAAAACTGCAGCGCAAGTTAAGGAATCATGACGACCTTTTTTGCCACATCGTTTGCATGTAGTAGGCTTCACCTTGCGAAATTCACCGTACGATGTAATCCTCTTCTGTTTTGGTCTGCCAGGGCGTTTGTTGAGGATTGGCGGGAGAATCTTGTCACAATCTGTGTTGGACTTGCATTCAAATCTTTCAGTCTCTGGCACAGGGATTAGATCAGCCTTATAACATTCTTTATAGTTTGCTGTCAGAAAACAATCCTCAATCACGTTAGAAATGGAACTGCAATGTTTCTTGATGACAGCAACCGCGTGTGCACAAGGGAACCCTTTGATTTGCCATTGAAAACATGTGCAAATATTGTATTCCAGATCCACGGTAACAGAAGTATTTGAAGCTACCTCGAATTGACCATTTGGATAGATTGAAACCACCCACGATGCACTAATATTTGACAGTTCATTCCAAAGATCTTCCTTGGTAGGTACAAGCAAACCTGTCCATTTATCACTGCACTCGCGCCTCTCTACGAACAACGTAGAAATTTGTTTCCTAATTGCATCAATCATGTATGTGATTGGTAGACCTCTCGCTTCACGAATCCAGGAGTTGAATGATTCAGCTGCATTTGATGTCATTTCTCCATAACGTTTTATGTGAGGAGAATGAGAAACAGCCCAGTGTTGATATGACAAGTCTTTTAGCCACACCTCTGCAATATGACCTCCTGCTTTCTTGAATTTCTCAAGGTTCTCATTGAAAATCCTAATAGTTGGTGCATATGCACACTGTTTAAACAAATCCGCCATATTCTCACGATGCTGAGTATTCCAGCCTCCCCCATATCTGCCCTTTAGGTTCGCAAGCAAGTGGTATAAGCAATAAAAATGGGGAGGATGTTCCCATACGTCGTAAAAAGATAACATGAGACCAGTATTCCTGTCTGAAATGTATATAATCTGCTTGGCATGATGGATGTTATCTCGAAGCTTAGTGAGGAACCATGTCCAATTGTTCCTATTTTCAGCAGAAACCACAGCAAATGCAACCGGAAATAGACCTAATTCAGAAAAAAAAAATAGCTTATGCCGACTGATTAGCATATATAACATACATAACTCGATAATGGAGTGGAAAAAATGGACTGAGACACATATTTTTAACTGATGATTCTATGACCATAAAATAGTACAGTAGAAACTAGAGGAACTACTGACAAGTTCCTATCTATAAATAATCAGTGAAATCCTAACTAATTGATAACATTGGAATAAAAGAACTTTAACTAATTGATAACATTGGAATAAAAGAATTTACACTATTGCATTGTTAAATAAAACATAGCAGCTAATAAAAAGATAAATAATTCAATGAAGCAGAAATAGGTACATCAGTAATGTGCATCAGAAAAACTAAATCAAATAAACCAAATGGGATGATTAAGTGGAACCAATTGAATTATTAAATAAGATGCTTACCATTATCTCCGTCTTTAGCTGTTGCCGCAAGCAAGACTCCCTTCGACCTGCCTTTCATGAACGTCCCGTCTATAAACAACATAGGTCTACAAGTTTTAAAACCTTCCTTACAAGCGTAGAATGAGATGAATATTCTTTCAAAGCGGTTTGTGTTGTTGTTTTTCTCTAAATCAACAATGCTACCGGGGTTAGTACGTTCCAACGCTTCACTGTACCATCTTAATTGGTCGTATGATTCATCGTAGCTTCCAAAAATGTCGTCCCTTGCAGCTTCTATTCCACGCCATGCTTTATAATAAGGAATATCTATACCATAATCTTGTTTCATATCGATCATTACCTCCTTTCCACTAACTGTAGGATTACCCTTAACAGATTCAAACACTAATTCTTTGATAATCCTTGTCCCAAATCTTTTTCTATTTCCTAGTAATAGTTTTCCTACACAACTGTGGTCTAGATTAGCTTTAGCAACTATAAATCCATCTTTCATAGGTGTTTGCTTGGCCTTTATAAACCATTCACATCCAGCAAACTCTTTCTCACCACAACGCGCATATACGTACCTCGGGGAGTTCTTGATGTATTTAAACTGAAAATTTAGCTTGGTAGAATACTTTATCAACTCTATCCTAAACTCTGGTGCACCACCAGCAAACACAACTCCGACCCCCATTATATGCCTCCAATGATCGGATAAGTAAGTTTTTTGTTTCTCAACGGGACAAATATCAAAATTTGGTATTCTGCCCTCACCAACAAATTCAATTGAAACAGAGTTTTGTGATTTGTTGGTAATCTCATTCAAAACAGTACATTTATGTAAAATTGCTAAACTAGAATTATTGTCCAAATCATCAGAAGGACTACTAACATGAACATTAACATGTTGTCTGGCATTATCATCACAGGCATACTGAACCCGATCAAACTCAAAGGATACGTTAACAATCTTTTCGGATGTTACATTGCAAAACTCAACCAAACCAAGTAAATCGTTATTAGATGCTAAGCAACATTTATGTATGCCACCAACCGAGTAAAAAATGTGTATATTACCTAAAGATGAAATTCTCGGCCAAGTAGACTTTATTTCAGAAACGATGTCCTCGTACGTTGATCTCTCATTTACGCGCACCAATTTTGTCGTCCCATCGCATTCGAGCTTGAGAATTATATTATACTCCATTGTTGTATGCAAAAGCTACAACCCTAATTGTAAAGATGGATCGAAGTATGCAATCGGCGAATCTGGATCGAATCTGCAGAAATGGAAATTGAGAACGTGGCATGATGAATTGAAATAAGATTCGATTTTTTTATTTTTTTTGAATGAGTCAAACACGAATTATTAGGCTGAAATTGGAAAAAGAAGGTGATCAGGTGTGAATGCATAGTTGAGGAAATTCTGGGAATTTGAATAAAAATATTAAAATTTGCCTTATTCACGCATATTCAATATGAGGGTTTATATGGTTTTTTACACTATAATTGGACCTTAATTGTAATATTTACAATTTTTGTTTCTAATTGTTGTATGGTCTTAGAAAGTGACTCTAATTGTAGATAATCTCAAACAATAAATCTACAGTCAATAACAAAATATAAATCTTACCACATGTAATCATGAATATTCCTATAAATATTCTTACCTATTATAAAATTCTTATACTTATTATTACACTCTCTTAAACATATATCAATCTAAATCTAAAATTAAAAAGGGGAAATATCAATTTTGGTCACCCAGTTTTACCTCTTTTCATATTTGGTCACCCACATTTAGTCACTATCATAATTGGTCACCCAGTTATTATATTCTATCAAAATTGATTACTCCGTTAGTCAATCTGTCATTGACTAACGGAGAAAGAGTCTTGAGGCGTGAAATTTCTCAAAACCTAAGGTTAAAAAATTCCCGTGTCAAAACCTAAGGTTAAAAAATTCTCATGCATTTCTAGAACTAATGAAAGAAACGCATAAGCAAGAATGAAACATGTGCAAAAATTATCAATATTTACATTATATTTATAACTGATCAGGAGTTTTGATGCATCTTCTAGAACGTGGTCAGAAGGAGTTTTGATGCATCTTTTAGAACGTGAAACTTGCTGGATAGTCAGAAAATAGAACGTGAAACTTGCTGGGCAGTCAGAAAATTTCAGTAAGTTTTTAATAATTATTTAACTCAATTATGAATTCATTTTTTTGTTGGTTTACTTTTTATTTTACAAAAAATAGAAACTCAAGAGATAGAATGGTACTCTGGTTTTTTTTTTAACAATTGTACTCTGTTTTCCAATTCTTTGGTTTCATGTTGAATTTGTATAATAATTGAAGATATAAACTTATTTCAATTCATTTCCCTATTTATAATTATTGGAGCATAATTTGCGGTGAAGATTAATTGTAAAGAATTTTCTAAAATTATCCATTCAATAAAATTTTATAAACTTATTTTTCATTCTAAATATTTTTCTATTAAGATTGCAGATTTCTTGAAAGGTTAGTCAAACAATTGGGCATTTAAAATTAATTGAAATAAATTTCTATCTCCTGAGTTTCTCATTTCCTAATTAACTATAAAATAAAAAGTAAACCAACGAATCACGTTCTACAAGATACATCAGAATTCCTTCTTACCTCACGTTCTACGACATGCATCATAATTCTGACCTATTATAAATATAATGTAAATATTGATAATTTTTGTCCATGTTTCATTCTTACTTATGCGTATGAAAATGTTTTAACCTTAGTTTTTGAGAAATTTCACGGCTCAAAACTCTTTCTCCGTTAGTCAATGACCGATTAACTAACAGAGTGATCAATTTTGATATAATATAATAACTGGGTGACCAATTTTGATAGTGACTAAATGTGGGTGATCAAATATGAAAATAGGTAAAAGTGGGTGACCAAAATTGATATTTTCCCAATTAAAAATTTCCCGTTTATTTCACTTTTTTAATATTAATATGGGAGTAAACAGAATCTAAAAAGAGGTTCCGCACAAGATTCTCAATTCTAATTAGTGTATTTATTTATTTATTACTGTAATTTATATATAAAAAAAAAGGGATAAAGAATGGAGTAGTAATTATTTAGAATGATGGACTAAAATGATTACTTTATGAGGACCCTTTTTTTATCCTGTTTTTCAGAGATTTGAGACGCAGTCGTCTCTCTGCTATCCCTTTCATTTACAGCCTCAAATCCAACATTTTCTGCCATAAAAAAAAAAAAATCAGAAAAGGAAAAAAAAGGGGCGAAGAAGTAGCAAACAATGGCAGAATCTCGCCGGAAACCTCATGCGGTTATGATCCCATACCCTTACCAAGGTCACATCAACCCATTCGTATCCCTCGCCGTGAAATTAGCCTCTCGCGGATTCACCATAACCTTCGTCAACACTCAATCCGTTGACAGCCGCATTTCCCGAGCCCTAACGGGGACCGAATGCGTCGACATTTTCGCCGGAGCTCGAGATTCCGGCCTCGACATCCGCTACGCGACGGTTTCCGACGGTTTCCCTCTAGGTTTTGATCGGACTCTGAATCACGACCAGTTTGTGGAAGGATTGATTCACGTTTTCTCTGCTCACGTGGATGAATTAGTGGGTAATTTGGCGGAATCTGATTCGCCGGTGACGTGTTTAATTGCGGATACGTTTTATGTTTGGGCGTCGGCGATTGCTCGGAAGTACAATTTGGTTTGCGTTTCGTTTTGGACGGAGCCTGCGCTCGTTTTGTCTTTGTATTATCACCTGGATCTCCTCAAGAAGAATGGCCACTTTGGTTGTCAAGGTAACTATATCAATTTTAATTTCTCTTTGCCGGTACTTCCTTACTAAATTAATTCACTATTTTCATGAATTAAGTGGATTTATGATTATTTGTTTACTGCTTTTTTTTTTTTTGTTCTTGAGTGTGTGTGAACCTGAAATTTAATTAAAATATGTAAATTTGGGTCAGTAGTCAGTAGTTTCGTGCTGATGGAGTGGAATGGGCCGTTTCATTTCGAAACTGTCGGTACCAAAACCTCGAGACTAGGGAGGTCATGAATGTAGGCAGAGTGGTGTTTGTTGGGTTAAAATTAACGGTTTTGGTTTGGAACTGTCATTTCAAAAATCGAGGGGAAAATTTAATTGCGAATTTCCCGATTTCGATTTCCAAAGCGTAACAGATTATTTGACGTAGATTTTGAATTTTGAAATAGATGTTTAGGTTACGCTGTAGATTCATTGATTTGTGATTAACAGTCGTTGATCTCAAGTGACCAAATAATATACTAGGGGCATGTTTGGTTTATTAGATTAGACAGAATATATTATTTTATTCCTATAATTTCCATATTTGATTTACTTGAATTTAGTCCGTGATTATAATTAACTCGAGATTGTTTTTCTTGATAATTATGCACTTGGGTGTTTATTAGTCCCAAAGAGAAGTTGGGACAATTAGTCTGACCGAACAAAAAAAATATATAGATAGATTTATTCCTAAGAAATTTTAAAATTTAATCCATGAATCAAAACACAAATCTCGTATTGCCTAATCAAAATCAAACCGTTAAATACTAGGTTTCACTAATTTCAAATTGAAATTACGTCCAATTCTGATTTTGGAATCATTAATTTTGAAATGGGATTAGTTGGTCCTTCGACTGAGATTTCAAAATAAAATAAAATTATATAATGAAATTTGAGATAATTTGAAAATAAAAATGAGAAGCTTTTATTGAGACTGACGTAAAAGAAAAGTTCATAGTTTTCGAAAAAAGAGTATAAGGTAATCAAGCCTTATATAATGAACCAAATTAGGCCAATATATAAGAATATATATAGATACTGAATCTTGTGTATCCATTTATTTACATAACATGATTGTGCTTTGTGCATAATTCACCAATTGTAGCATGTTTGCAGAAATACTCCATTAACCAATTTAATAAAAAAAATGCACTTACTATTTCTTTCAGGCAAAAGGAACGACGTCGTAGATTACATTCCAGGAGTTGGAACAATCAAGCCAACCGATCTGACATCCTACCTTCAAGCTGATGATACGTGTACGGTGGTGCATCGTGTGATTTACAAGGCTTTTGAGGATATAAAATTTGCTGATATAATAATCTGCAACACGGTTCAAGAACTTGAATTCGACACTCTTTCAGCCCTCCACATGAAACAGCCCACTTATGCAATCGGCCCGATTGTTTCGGGCTTCACTAACCAGCCCGTCACCACAAGTTTATGGTCCGAATCCGATTGCACCCCCTGGCTCGATGACAAGCCCAATGGGTCCGTTTTATATGTCTCGTTCGGTAGCCATGCTCGGACCACTAGTAAACAAGACATTTGGGAAATAGCCCATGGGCTTTTGGCTAGTGGGGTAAATTTCTTGTGGGTGGTCCGGCCCGATATTGTGAACTCGGATGAAACCAATTTTTTGCCAGCTGGATTTGAAGATAGGATGAAAGGGAGAGGATTAATTTTGCAATGGTGCAGCCAGATTAAGGTTATTTCGCATCCTGCAATAGGAGGGTTTTTGTCGCACTGTGGATGGAACTCGGTGCTGGAAAGCATATGGTGTAGGGTCCCGTTATTATGTTTACCTTTATTTACGGATCAATTTACAAATCGGAAATTAGTGGTTAATGATTGGAAGATCGGGTGTAGTTTATGCGATAGGGAATCGATAACTCGGGAGGAAGTTGAAGAAAAGATAAAATATTTGATGAGCGGGGAATCTTCAGAGGAGTTGAGGAAATCAATTATGGAGGTAAGTAGAGCATTGAAGAATGCAGTGACTAGTGATGGGTCGTCTGAGAGGAATTTCAACGTATTTATTGAAGATATAATGGCTCAAATGAATAAAAAAGATGGGCCCGGCCTTCAGTCTCAGACTAGGCCTCATGTTTGGGCCCCCACAGCTACAGCTGTAAATCTTTGTGAGCAAACAATTTAGTGGCGTGTTTTAGTAAAATATAGGCTAAATTAGACGGTTGCTGGCTTCAGATTTTTTTACTTGTATGCTTGCAGTGGAAAAGATCCAATTTGGACACCCTTTTACTTTATTTTTTGTCAAAACAAACACTTCATTATATGAAAAGCCTATAAGTATTTAGGCTTCCGCTACTTTATATTGAGTACATCTTATTTCTTACCTCAATATTTTTATTTTTTTGACAGGGAATTCTTACCTCAATATTAAACTTTACTACTCGATAAATAAAAAAAAGGTGTGTGATTATTGAAACCCAAATTTCTATGGTGTACACTCACCTTATAGTTGTGTTTGACTGTACATGCTGCTAAAATGTGTTGTACATGTATATGTGGTCATGGCTAGGAGGAAAAAATATCCTTAAAACGAATTCATCAATAGCCGCGTGGTACTGTGACCCCTTTTCATGCATTAACGAATAGGCGAGGAAGGAGGAGGAGGTCTGAATATCGCTAATACCCGGATGTAATTATAGATATGATTTGTAAATTAAAGGGTTGAGTACCCCATGTACTCGTAGATTAATGGAATTATTTTTATCGTTCAAAAAAAAAAAATGTGTTGTACATAAACAAAATTTCGAGTTAAAAAATATATCCAAATTTTGCATCTACTCCTATCTATTTCTTATCCCAATTGCTATGGAATCCATATATAGCTTGCTGCAAATGTCATTTCCTATCCTTATAAATCCCGAATATGATGACATTTTCTTTACTTCCATTAGACATATTTACTTCATTTGTTGGATCTCTAGAAATTCCATTTAATTAAAAAAACTACTCGAATTGATTGCTAACACAAGTAGAAATATTAAATGTTAATGGCTTGATAGTGACGTGTTTAATATGAAAACTAATGGAGTAGAAATATAATTAAATTCATGATTTAATAAGGATCAATAATTCAAACTCGTCAAAACTAGCACGGAATCGTTTGGATTGACACATATTAAAAATGCCTAAATCATTTAAAACTCTCCATCTCTCTTGACGAGGAAAACAGCCCATAACACTTGTTAGAATGTTGATTTGTAAAGTCAACATAAAAGACATAAGACTCCTCTATTTTATATTTTGATTGATGTTTGTTTCATGACTTTTGATATAAAAACAACAAGTATTAAATAATCTTATTAAAGGGTGATGCTTGATACAATACAAAATGAAACTAAAACACTTTTCCTCGATGATGAATCTCGGTATTACATGACAACCTTTGTTCACTTTGCTAATTTAGACGATACATCCTTAATAAAACGATCAAAGTTTCTTTCGGAAGATCCATTTTCAGTAATTGCGTTTTGTAGCGTGTTTTTCACATTCTTAACTTCCTTCCTAAACTCTTCACCCGACCTCTCCCCCATCAAAACCCCTATCTTCTCCGCAACTTCCTCCTTCGTAATACATTTCCCATCACACAAATTTATCCCGACTTTCCAATCATCAACCACTAATTTTCTATTCGTAATCTGATCAGTAAAAAATGGATAAGCAATCATCGGAACACCACACCATATACTTTCCAGCACCGAATTCCACCCACAATGCGTCAAGAATCCTCCAATGGCTGGATTCACGAGCACCTCATTCTGATTACACCACGGAACTATCAATCCTCTTTCTCTAGTACTATCTTCAAACCCTTTTGGTAAAAGCCCGTCCTCGTCCACAGATTCCACTATCCCGGGCCTTAGAACCCAGATAAAATTCACTTTACTCAAAAGAAGCCCACCAGCTAATTCACCTATCACATTCTTGTCAGTCTTAGCAAGACTGCCAAATGAAACATACAGAACCGATCTATCAGGCCTTGAATTCAGCCATTCATTCGAGTCGGATTCTTTCCACAAGTTCCTTGGAATCGGGCTTTTCGAGAAATTAACCGGGAAAAGGGGCCCGATTGCGTAAAACGGGCTGTGTTCCTGTAGAGGACATATGGCCTCTGCTTCGAGTTCTTCAACAGTGTTGCAGAGTATGAAATCTGCGCTTCTCACTTGTTCGAACGCTCCGAACATAACCTTGTGAAGCAATTTTAACTCCGAATCATGTAAAAAGGACATGAAATCTCTGGTGTTGATAGATGGAATCCCGGGTAGATAATTCACGGTTTCGTAACGGCCGTTAACAGGGACGTGACCCTTCTCTCTGAGAAGCTCCAAGTGATAATACAAGGAGTAAACTAACGCCGGTTCCGTCCAGAACGAAACGTTCAACAAACCGTACTTGCTGGCGATTTTGGAAGGCCAAATAGAGAGAGTATCAGCGATTAAGAAATAGTTGAACTCTGCAGATGAATCAGAGTTCAGAATTTTGGAAACTAGTTGATCTACTTGATCGGGAAATTTATAGAGAAAAGCCTCGAGATGAAGGTCAAGATTGGCAGAGCGGTCAAAATGAAGGGGGAGACCATCGCTCAATGTGGTGTAGCGGATGTCGAGGCCGGAGCTTCTAGCAGCGGCGAAGATGTCGGTTTGATTGGAAGAGTTGGAAATCTGGTGGTGAATGTGTTCAAGATGAGCGAAGGTAATGGTGAAGCCTTTCGAAGCAAGTTTGATGGCTAGATTGATTAAGGGGTTTATGTGGCCTTGAAGGTGAAAACCTACCATTATAGCATGTGGTTTTCGGTTTCCCTCAGTAGCAGCCATTGGCGTTTCTTGCTTTGCTTTGCTTTCAGGAATGAATGAATGCTAACAGTGTGGTGGTGAGACTGAGAATGAATAAAAATTACGGAGTACTTCCTAATATAGTAATATAGGAGTATTTTTTTCGTCAGCTTAATAAAATAACAAAAACTTGTGTGAGACCGTCTCATCGATCTTTTTCGGTAAAAAAGATCTTCTTCTTTTTTCGGTAAATTACATTTTTTTTTCTCTCAATTCAATCACTTCTAATATATCTACTTATTAGTATATTATATTCTCGGGTTGGGTTGTTGTTTGTGTCCAGTCATATACAAAGTATTAACTATATATAGAATAAATAATAAAATATTTAACTAAAATCATTCTAGTCCAGTGGTTTTCCTTTGATTGCCTTACCACAAAGTCATAGATTTGAAACCCACCTTCAACAATTTTCGAAATTTTAATTTTAGCACCACAATTTTCGAAATTTTAATTTTAGCACCAATTTTTCTATATTAATAAAAATGCAACAATTAACAACTAAATGGTGTATCATTATTAATAGTAATAAAAGTGCAAGTAATAAATAATAAAATTTGTAAAATTAATAATAATTTTTAAAAAGAAATTAGCACCAATTTTTTTATACATTATAAAAAAAGTGCAAGTACTAATAATATCATTAATTGCACTTACTAATAATATCATTAATAGTAATAAAAGTGCAAGTAAAAAAAATAATAAAACGTGTAAAATTAATAATAATTTTTTTTTAAAAAATATAGCACCAGTTTTTCTAGATTATGAAAGTGTGCAAATAACAAAAAGGCGTATCATTAGCATACACTTTTCAATTATAATATCATACACTTTTCAATTATAATAACATACATTTTTAATTAATATATAACTTATACTTTTCATTAATAGAACATACGTTTTTTAGTTATAATAACATACACGTTTCATTAAATAGATCATACACTTTGCAATTAGAATAACATAAACTTTTCATTAATATGACATACACTTTTCATTAATATATCATACACTTTACAGTTATAATAACATACACTTTTCATTGATATATAACGTACACTTTTCATTAATAGTTCATACACTTTTCACTTATAATATCATACACTTTTCACTTATAATATCATACACTTTTCAGTTATAATAACATACACTTTTCATTAAAAACAATGTTGCACTTTTCAATATACTAACATACATTTTTCATTAAAAAAGCAAAGATATACTTTTTAGTTATAATAACATACACTTTTTCAAAAAAAAAAAAATCGATTTTTTTTTTTTTAAAAAAAGTCAAAGTTTGACTAGTGAAAGTCTACTCAAGTACATGGTGTACTTGAGTACATACAAGACTTTGGCTATATTCCCTCCGTCTTGCATAGTTTGACCGACACGTTATTTAAGAAAAATGGATTTAGTGGTTGATGATGTAAGATAAAGGAGGGGTATTTTAGGTAATTTGATAATGTGTAAAGTGAAATGTAGGGAAAAAAAGAGTGACAAATTTAAAAATAAAATGATGTTGTGAGGTTATTAATTTTATGGAGTATTTTCATATTAAGAGTGGACAAGTAATTTTGAAACGTCCCAATAAAAAAAGTGTGCAAGTAATTACGGGATGGAGAGAGTATTTCTTAATTTCCATGTCTAAAGTACATGAATAGCTTTCATGGACAGGATGATACGGAGTATTTAATTTTCTTAAATTAATGCAAAATGAGAACATTTTGGAATTAAAAAAAAACTCTAAAAGCCGAATAAAATTGGAAATATGTGTATTTTTAGTGTGCAAATAATCACGGTGTGTAGAAAATAATTTTTTTTTTTTTTTTTTATGATTTTGAATAATTACCATATATAAATGATGAAATAAAATATTTAACTGGCAAGTAATGTAAAATTACGATTAACATATAGTAAAAATATACGATAAAGTAAACTGATTTTACATTACTCGTAAAAAAAAAAGTCACTAAAGAGGTATATGGTAATATTTCAAACAATTAATAATTTGAACCAACTTAAAAAGGGATTTGATAATTTCCCTTATATGGAAAGGTTGAACCTAACATTAAGTTTATTGGGACCATGTATTGTACGTTTTCTATTATGAAATTCACTCAATAATAGAACCAACTTAATTGTCAAAAAAAAATAATAGAACCAACTTAAAGAGGGTCTTGATAATTTCCCTTATATATAGAGGTTGACCTAAGTTACCTAACATCAAGTTTATTGGGACCATGTATGTTACGTTTTCCATTTTAAGTTTTTTATTAGTTTTTTTTTTTTTTTTTGACGGAAAATTAGAAGGATTTCATTAATGAATAACAGGTACACACCTTACATCATTTTTGATAAGAGCATATAAGCTATGGGGGACCTCTTCTATCCAAATTTCTTCAGTACAAACAACAGGTACTATATGAGCTAAGGCATGAGCAACAGAGTTTGCCTCTCTCTTCACAAAAGTAAAACTAAACTCATGAGTGCATGGAATTAAATCCCCAATATCCTGAATCACATCATTGGTGTAGGGGTCGACAAACTGATTTGATAAAATGGCTTTGATGAGAATTTCCGAGTCCGACAATTGAATCTCACCTTTTAACCATTGCGGACAATCGGTTAAATGGAGAGAGAAACATTTTTGTTTAAACTCTTAAATGGGCAGAGAGAAAATACTTTTTAGACTTTTTCCTACCAATTCTTTTTCCTATTTCTTTTTGTGTTTAATTTTCTTTTTTAAGTGGCTGCTTTTATTTATTTTTCTATCAGTTGATCACTAAAATATAACCATTGTTTATTTATTGGCTGCTTTTATTTATTTATTGATAACTAAAATATTTCACTTGTTTGCAATCAAATATAGCCGTTTTTTAAGTGCTATAAATATAAATATAAGATCCATTCACATATTTTTTACTTCATCCTCTCATCTCTCAAAATTATCATTCACTCTTCTACTATCTCAACTTTCTTTTATTTTCAATCACTTATTTTATTTTTTCTATTTTCTATCCGAAATGGATAGAATTAACAATTTCAATTATCCGCATTATCAAAATTTGGATGAAGATGACTCTACCCCAAATTCTCAAATTCCTCCGAATTCTCAAATTCATAATGTCGTATTTTTTTTTAATTATTGTATTGTTTTAATTTTTAGTTTGGTTATGATGCTTCAATTTGTAATTTTTATATTATTTAATTTTCGATGTTCTTGTAATATTTAAATTTTTAAGATTTTGTAGTGTTGTATTATTTAACAAATTTATGAAATTTTTGTTTGTTAATTTATTTTCCTGAACACCTGATATTTAATTTAGTATTGTTGATAAATAATATGATTATTTGAAATAATGTTAATTATTGAATAATGATATATAAATAAAATGAATGAGATAATGGTGGGTCCCAATAAAGTGGAATTTAAAGATATATATGAATGGATGAATGAATGGGAGTGTGGATTTAAGAATGAAATAAGATGATGTAGAGATGATGTGGAGGAGAGAGTGATTAAATTGGTACTTTTGCATTTATCGAATGCGGATGCTCTTAAAACTTGAAAGATTGTAAAACTTTTAATTTAAGATTTAAAAAGTTTTTTCTATTGATTCAGTATCTTTTAAGTATACTCGTATAAAATTATCAATTCATGACTTTAAAACAAATTACGAAATTGATCTTTCATAGCTAAAACTAACTCTCAAACGGGGAGAGGGAAGCGAACTCTCAAGCGAGGAGAGGAAAAACCGTAAAGATCGTCGGCCGAACTCACGAAATTCGAGGAAAAACTGCAAAAAACCACGATAAGAAACAAAGTCGGAAGACTCAAAAAACTGTTGGCGAAATTCCGCGAACAAATCAACGACCGAAACTCGAACACATGTTGAAATGAAACCTCAACCATCGCCAAAACTGTGGCCTAAATCAACATAGCCAAAGAAAAGCGAACCAACAAACAACAATCCAACGTCCTAAACCACCAATTGCGAACAAGATATTCACAAAATTACAATATAACCAAACGTCAAACTCTCAGAGCGTGTCCGGCAACAATCAAAATCAGCCATCCCTATCGAATTAAAAACATCTTAAGAATATGTTTGAAACCATATTATTCTTAAGTTATAAAACAATATTTTTATGAATCTCAATTCTAATATATATATATATATATTAATTTCACGTGGAGTTGTGTTAATCTTGAAATCATCAACAATAAACGGTTAAAATCACATTGGGATACTGAATTCAAAGTTTTCAAATAGTGTATGTTTTATTATTCGGCAGGAAGGAATATAGTCATGTGGTGAGGGTGGGGTCCGCCAATTTCTATACTTTGAATTCCAAATTTCCATTCTGATATATCTACAACACATGAGTAGTTTCGTTATTAGAAAATCCAAATGTTAAAGTTGAGAGAAAAAACAATGAAGGCGCACGCTATCATGATTGCCCAGCCTTACCAAGGACACATCAACCCATTTGTTCATCTAGCAATGAAGCTAGCTTCAAAGGGCATAACAGTCACTTTCATCAACACCGAATACGCCCATCACCAAATATCAAAATCTCACCATATCTATCATCACATTCACAACAACAACACTGATGAAGAAAAAGATATATTCTGGGAGGCTCGTGCTTCTGGTCTGGACATACGATACAAAACTATTTCCGACGGCTTCCCTCTCGAATTCGACCGTGATCTAAACCTCGTTGACTACTGGGAAGCTTTTATGCACCACTTTCCCATTCTAGTCCTTGATTTTGTGGGGGCGATAATCGAGTCAATGGACCCCTCCTTCTTGATTGCTGATACTTTTGGTTCATGGCCGTGGACACTTGCACACAAGTACAACCTCGTTACTGTCTCCTTCTGGACGATGCCATCAATTGTCTTTGCTATAGATTATTACAACAATCTTCTTGTGGAAAATGGTCATTTTCCACCCACAGGTATGTTTTATTGACTTACCTCTCAATTAAATAAATGATGGGACTTGTATTCCATATGCTCAAACTAGTACCCTTATATTAGTCACAAATTACAACTAGTACTAGTATTTGGAATTAGCTAGAAACGGCAATTTTAAGATTCTTGGACTAGTAATTTATTGGCAGCTACAAAATAATTCACGCCATATGCATAATCTAAGTAGGTTTGTTAAATGCTTCCGAAAACTATGAACTTTTGAGAGACTAATTTATTATGTTTCATTTTGTAGATATGTTGAGTTATATATAGTTAGTTCGGATATCTCAATGATACACATTAAATCGCAGATAATGTGTTCTCTTGTTAATTTGGCATACAAACAATCTGAGTTTTTTTTTTTTGTGTGTTGGGTAAAAAAAATATATATATATAATTGAACATCTATCTTAAAAATAATTAATCACTTATCTTGGACTAATCTACCCTACTAAACTAGTCTGACCATAAATATTCAACATATCTATCAAACTAACCTTTGTGTATTAAAGTAATCAACTTTTTTACAAAAAAATAAATCAATATAATTAGCTAATTTTCCAGGAAGTGTTTTCATTCTTAAACATCCAATCCTCATTTTGCAAAGGCATGTATTATCTTAATATTGGATACTGGATAGTATGATTTTATAGGATTATACTGTTCAAGAATTGTGAAAGTTGTAATTTTGGATTATAATTTTGTTTTTTAATCAGTTATGGTAATTAAATTGTTTATATCGAATGATTAAAAGAGTTTTGCCTTGAATTTTAAGTTTTCTTTATATCCAAGAGAGAGGGTATTTATTATGCCATACAAATTAAAAGAGGGCGGCAGAGAAACTGGGCCTCTGTTCTATAATGGGCTTCTATCACACGACCAAAACAACCGATTCAATCGGATAAATTGTCGCCTGAACACATGATAAACAACATATATGAGCACATTGCATTAGTATTTACTTTATGTGACAACGATTAGCAAAGTGTTTCTTTCCCTTTGGAGTACCAGAAAAAGACTTCATTAGTTCAGACTTTTAGATGAGATGATATTCTTTTTTAGTATTAATGTTTAGACTTGTTTAGTCAAAAGTAAGCCTAGTTATATTAAATTGTCTATTTGACGAGTCTTCTTCTTATAAGGTAGAAGAGGTAATGAAATCTTGTGTGAAATGGAGTTCCACTTTAATATACATATTTTCTAGTTGAAAAAATTGTGTGTAAAATGGTGCTTCACTTTAATATTTGAATCAGGCTTTTCTTTAAAATTTAATTTGACTAAGACAACATCTCATACAAGTTTTTATATTTTTCTTTTGCTGGTGTTGAATGATAATCAGACAATGATGAGCACATCATTACTTACATCCCCGGAGTCGAGTCAATTAGTACCAAAAACTTGATGTCACATCTTCAAGAAGTTGATGATACAACAATACTTCACAAGTTTGTTTTCAAGGCATTTAAGGATGTTGTGAAAGCTGATATTATCTTACACAACACAGTGCAAGAACTAGAACCACACACTCTATCATCCCTGAATCAGAAACAACTAACATATGCAATAGGGCCAGTTAATTTCTACACTAAAATCAATATCCCAAAGACTAGCATGCTCTCTGAAATAGACTGCACAAGGTGGCTCAATTCCAAGCCTCCAGGCTCGGTTCTATACGTCTCGTTTGGCAGCTTCGTGCAGACGAATAAGCTCGTTATCCAAGAGATAGCTCGAGGACTTCACCTCAGTGGAGTGTACTTCATTTGGGCTATTCGCCCAAAAATTGTGGGCCCAATTAAGGAAGATGGTATTTTACCTGTTGGGTTTGAGGACGATGTTAAGGATAGGGGGTTGATTGTACCGTGGTGCAATCAACTTGATGTGTTGTCAAATCCAGCCGTTGGAGGATTCTTAACGCACTGTGGATGGAATTCTGTACTAGAGAGTATATGGTGTGGTGTTCCGATGATATGTTTCCCGAGTATGTATGATCAACCTACTAATCGAAAGTTAGTGGTCGATGATTGGAAGATCGGGATCAATCTTCTTGATGGAGTGTCGTTGAGTGGGGAAGAAGTAGCGGAGAAGGTTAACATGTTGATGACATCCGATGGTATAAAAAATGAGATGAACAAATTAAGGACTATATTGCATAATGCATTGCTTAAGGATGGCTCATCTGAGAGAAATTTTGATCAATTTCTCATGGACTTGGAGGATAAAATACGGGTTAAGAAAGATGGGAACTAACCTTTCTTCTACAAGAAAGTCTTGTATATATCATTTTATATCTGAGACGTGATACTTTTGCTTAATTTTGTACGAGTTTTTTTGTGTTATTCTAAAAAAATACTGTACTATATATGGTTTATTTGCAATTTATTTTTTATTTTTTTAGTTTTTTTAAAAATATTTATTATATAACATGTAATGTAATTGTTTATATACATTGCTTGTGTTATATTATTACTACTAGTACATTTTTGTTAAATAACAAGCAATATGGAGTAATATTTATTGGAGTGTTTTTTTTACTTAAAAAAAAACATAAAAACATAAGAATCCAATGATATTGGTGATTTCAAATATAATTCATCATCACTTTATGACACGTATTTTTACGAATACGCGCCTCTAAAGTATAAGAGGGTCGTAGTAATAAAAGTAGTGCCCGATTAAATATCAATCCACGAGACTAGATTGATCAAGTATCCTGAGTGTTATGTATTGCTTTTTAAATATAGTGAGAAATCATGGTTTGTGCAAAGAAATGTAAATTAAACTATGTATTAACAAGAACTAATGTGATGATGATGTGAATCAAGTGATGGGAGAGAGTGTTCGGGTGTTCGTCCTTGTGTGGAATCGGTGTTAAAGCTTGACTTCTATGTGTAATTTGTTGGATGGTACTTGGTAAAAACAATCACTAAGAATGTATCTACTAAATCACCTAGGATCGAGATGATGAATAGAGGCGTTCTTACTCGGGTAATCACATAACTAGGGGGTTCTACTCTATCTAATTAACTAAACTAATCCCCATTTATGTTTTTCCACTCGAATACTAGCAATCAAGCTCCTATGGTCTTCTCACCAATCACTTAAACTAACAAATCAAGCAATCAATGTAGATAAATGGGGTTCTAATGAAAATTACCCAACTCTCGTTGCGATAACCCAACATTAACTCAATTCACTCGATTTTCAACCCTCGATTATACTATCCACCTCAATTAACCAACTCTCGTTGCATTAATCGAGCTTCACATATAACCTACTAATTGAATTCTAACAAATAATTAAACAAAACCCATAGACCTAACCAATATACCTTCCAATTGAAGCACACAATCAAAATCAAGCTAATACCATCAATTCTATCACAATTCTACGACACTCAAATACAAATATGCTTAGCTCATGGCTAAGTTAGCAAAATAGATGAAGAAATTGATAAGAAAAAACATACCCATGATGAATAATAAGAAAATGTTTGAATAAAAGTAAAGGTATATATCACCTCTTTGATTTGCAAAATGAAATAAACCTTGAAATCTTCCACAAAATCTCCAATCTCTTGCTTGGAAAGGAAATTACAACTAAGTTGCACTCTATTCTATTAAATAAACTCTAATATATGAATTAAACTAGCTAAAATGAGTGAAAGATGATAAAATTTGGATTTGGGGAGCTTGAGTGGTGTTCCAATGGCTGTCTTCCTCTTTAAAACGAAAATTGGGCTTTTTATGCCCTTCCAAAATGGTTTGACACGTGTCCCTAGGTTAAATGGGGAAGAAGACATAAAAATCGTCATGGCGTGTAGCGACTTCAATAGTTCAGGGGCTCGGCCGTGCAAGGTAGCTCGGTCGTGCTGCTCATTATTTCGATAAGGGGAGGCTCGGCTGTGCCCCCAAAACTTCCAAAGTTTCTGTGACGGGCACGGCGTGCTCGAGCCCAGGGCTCGGTCGAGCCTTTCTTTGTCTTGCATGTTTGTCTCTTGTTTGGTTCATATCTTTTGATCCCGAGATCCGATTGGCTTGATTCTTGTCTCGTTTCGACCCTCTCTTCGACATCTTTCACGTGGTCTACTCATTGAATTGATCCATCAACTTGATTTTTCGTGATTTTGCTTCAAAACACCTTGTTTACCTAGAAATCAAGCAAGAATGATCGTGTATCAACATTCGACAATTAAACCACTTTCTCACTATTCTTGCAAGCATAACTTGATATTCAGAGCACAATTTACCCACAAATTCGAGCACTCTCACGACAAATCACTTTACAAGGTGCTACATAGAGTTGGAAAACCACCAAGAAATAACAAACGACCTTCATTCCTCGAAAATTTGATTCTCCGTATTGGCGACGGCAACGTACAAGTCTTCTATGGATATATAATCTCTTATCCCTGAGTTTTTCTTTGGTGTCAGGCTATGGACACACTAATCGCATCTTTCTCCCCGATTGTGGGTCTTTATTTATTTTCGTGATTATTGTTTATTAACGTTTCTTATTTGTTTATGTTTAGTTTCTTCTCAGGCACTTAGGCAAAAAAATCGACAATTCCTCGAGATATTATTAGGAAATTAAGGGTTCGGTAGCAAACCTGACAATGTAACAAAATTGAAAGATACTTAATTTTTCAAGACTTGACGATTTACGAATGATTTTATGCATTTTATTTGTATTGATCGTGCAAGCATTCACATACAATATATTTATAAATTTTTTTTAAATTGACTTATAATTTTAGAAATTATCAAAAGATTTTAAAATTTTATTAATTAAATTTCCCTTGATAAAGGGTGAGGTTATTAACACCCATACAATGTTATACATACTCCAAATGTTAAACACACCCCATTAAAATTTAAAAATCAATTTTTATTACTAAACATACCCCAATCATTTTCTATTTGCCCTTTAACTCTTAAAACAAAATACAAATAAAAAAAAACCAAAATAATAAAAAAAAAATAGTCAATAATATAAAAAAATTAAATAAATATTTGAATGAAAAAATGAATTAAAAAATTAAAACATTATAAAAAATCAACTAAAATTTCAAAATAATTAAATTAATTTTTTTAATTAAATCTGGACAAAATTAAATAAATAAAATAAAATTTAAAAATAACTAAATTAAAAACATCAATTTAAGAAATTAAAATTTTGATAAACTAAACAAAAAAGAGAAAGAAAAATCAATTCAATCATAAAAATAAACTAAAAAAAAAATCAAATATAAAAAAAAAAACTTCAAAAATAAATTAAAGCTACAAAACATTTACAAATATTAAAAAGTCAACTAAGGAGGTGTATTGGTTGTGGATTCTGTAGGATTTTTTTGGACTTTCAAAGTCTGGGGGTATTCAATTCGAATTTTAAAAAGCCTTTAAAAATTCTGAGGTATTCAATACGGATTTTAAAAAGTCTTTAAAAATATTTAGGTATTCAAAAGTGCATCGAAACTCTGAAAACTAAAGATCAGAAGTACCGCGGGTATCTGCCCCGCCCCGAATTAATATATAAACTTTATATATATATATATATATATATATATATATTTTATTGGTAAAATACGTTTTATATATATATTATTTGTAAAATAAATTATATATATATAATATATATATTTTTATTGGTAAAATATTTTATATAATATATATAATATTAATTTTTTTAAAAAAATTAACTCATTAACTCTTTGCATCAATATCGGAGTTTATGAAAATCTATATAAATCAATAAAGAAAAAAATTCCACAATCCTGTCAAGTCTATGAAAATCCATATAAATCAATAAAAAAAGTCAGTCAAACTCTATATGGCTTCTATGAATTTAATAAAGGGTGGGGCTATTAACACCCCATATAATGTTATACATACCCCATTATTTTAAAGACAAAAACAAACATGGGTAAAATGACTAAGTAACCCTTATATAAATAGGGAGTAAAATAATTTTAAAAAAAAACTGAAAAAATATATTTAAAATTTGAAAATATTTTGAAAAAGTCAACAAAATATTTAAAGTAATAAATAAATTATTTTTTTTGAAAAACAAATCTAAAAAGATTTAATAAAATCTGAAAAAAAAAATATTCAGAAATTAAAAAAAAAAATTTAAAAATCGATTAAAGATAAGAAAAAACGTAAAAATATTTAATAAGTTTAATAAATTGTAAAAAATATTTAAATTAAAAAACAATAAAAAAATTAAGAATTTAAATTAATATAAAAAAGATAAATACATCAAAAAAAATATATTTAAAAAAATCACCTAAATCTTCAAAAAATAATTAAATAAGTTTTGAAGATTTAGTTGATTTTTTAATTTTTTTAATTTTTTTGAAGCTTTAATTTATTTTTGAAGATTTTTTTTATATTTGTTTTTTTTATTTAGTATTTTTTTATGATTGAATCGATTTTTCTTTCACTTTTTTATTTAGTTTATCAAAATTTTGGTTTCTTAAATTGATGTTTTTAATTTAGTTATTTTTTAATTTTATTTGATTTATTTAATTTTGTCCAGATTTAATTTAAAAAAATCAATTTAATTATTTTGAAATTTTAGTTGATTTTTTATAATGTTTTAATTTTTTTTAATTGATTTTTTCATTCAATTTTTTTTTTAATTTTTTTATTTTTTTTTAATTTTTTTTTAATGGATGATATATTTTTAAGATTTACTTAATTTTAATAATGTTATTTTGGTTTTTATTTAATTTGTATTTTATTTTAAGAGTTAAAGGGTAAATAGGAAAGAATTGGGGTATGTTTAGTAATAAAAATTGATTTTTAAATTTTAATGGGATGTGTTTAATATTTGGGGTTTGTATAACATTATATGGGGTGTTAATAGCTCCACCCTTTAATAAATCCACGTACTTTTTAAAGTCCAAAAAAATTCAATAGAATCTCAATTGAATACACTCTCCTAAATCTTCAAAACTTATTTAATTAATTGATTTTTGAAGATTTAGGTGATTTTTTTAAATATATTTTTTGATTTATTTATCTTTTTTATATTAATTTAAATTCTTAAGTTTTTTATTATTTTTTTAATTTATATATTTGTTACAATTTATCAAACTTATTAAATATTTTTACGTTTTATGTTATCTTTAATTTATTTTTAATTTTTTTATTTGATTATTTTTATTTATTTATTTCTGAATATTTTCAGATTTTATTAAATCTTCTCAGATTTTTTTTCAAAAAATTTAATTGATTTATTACTTTAAATATTTTATTGACTTTTTAAAAATATTTTCAAATTTTAAATATATTATTTCAATTTTTTTTTAAAATTATATTACTCTCTATTTATATAAGGTTACTTAGTCATTTTATGTATATTTATTTTTGTTTGTAAAATAATGGAGTATGTATAACATTAGCCCCATCCTTAATAAAAAGTATAGTCTGTGAAATTAAACTCATAAATTTATTAATTTAAATTAGATATTTAGATTGCACAAGAATAAGAAATTTCCTTTTTTTTTTTTTTTTAACAAAGAAATTTCCTTTTTCAAATACTGCAAGAATAATAAACCTTCCTTTTTTACCTTCACCCTTTTCCTTATAGTTATTGGTATATATGGTCGGAAAAAAGAATCAAAGGTCAGAAAAGGAAACATCAACAAATTTAAATTAAATCAATCCCCCTTTTATCTTTCCTAACAAGAAACGCCTATCTTGCCTATAAATTCTCAAATTCTCACCCCCAAATCCCAGATCTCACTTTCACATTCCTTCATCGCCAAACCTTCAAAACCCTAAAACCAAAATTAATTTTCCCTATTTGGCAGGATGAGTAATCAAGCGGAAACATCCGAATCGTAAGTGTTTCTGCACGTTCTCAGATCTCGGGCAATGTTTATTGATGATCATAATATGTTTTTGCATTAGTTTTAATCTTCACTTGAATGCCATTCTCTTTCTTAATTTGGCTTTGTCTGTAATGTGCAGCAAGGGTACGAAGAGAGATTTTAGCACGGCGATTCTTGAGAGGAAAAAGGCTGCTAATCGATTGGTGGTCGATGAGGCTATCAATGATGATAATTCTGTGGTGTCTCTTCACCCTGCTACTATGGAGAAGCTCCTGCTTTTCCGTGGAGACACCATCTTAATCAAGGTTTTATATTTTTTCACCTTTGTTTATGGTGTTCTATTTTATTGTTTCTTTAATTGTTTTGAATATGTTTAAGTGCTGGGATTTCAGTATTTACCGGTTTGTTTCAAGATTGTAATGTTGCAAGATTACCTCTTTCTTGTATCTTTCTTGAAAGCATATTAAGATTAGGTTTTGATAGACACTGTTTTTTTGCCCCCAATACAATACTAACTATACTTAGCGCAATTAAACAGTTGTGATATTTTGATCACTACAGCCATGTAGGCTCCCTTTCCAATTGGATGTTAATTGACGGTAGAATCTGTGTCGTGACATGTTTAGTATAATGTGATGGTTAAGTGTTGATTGATAGAGTATCTAGTTATTGATCGTACAATGATTATTGTGAATTCATCAAACCTTTCCATGCTTAAGTTCTTGGTTTAAGGGGTATCTTTTATGTTCAAGTGCAACTATGCAAGATATAATTAGGTTTTGTTTCCTAGTGAGATGATTAATCTCACCTCTGGTAATTTGGATATCTATATATTTATACACACTTTTGAAGATAACTTGAGGTGAATTAGAGCTTCACGTGTCAGTAACATAACCAGTTCTATTCATCAATTACTGCAGTTCTCAAACTATAAGATGCTGTGAAATATATTGCTTGTATTTTATTCGAATGTTTTAATGGATTATTGTTATTCTGGTCATAGGGTAAGAAAAGAAAGGATACAGTATGCATTGCCCTTGCTGATGATTCTTGCGAGGAACCAAAGATCCGAGTGAATAAGGTTGTCAGGAAAAACCTCAGGGTCAAACTCGGTGATGTGGTTTCTGTGCATCAATGTGCTGATGTGAAGTATGGGAGCCGTGTGCATATTCTCCCTATAGATGATACGGTTGAAGGGGTTACTGGAAATTTATTTGATGCCTACCTAAAGCGTGAGTTTTTAGATTTTTTAAAGCTTGCCTATCATCTATTCTGCCTCTGTTATTCATATATCTGAGTGACTCATCATTCCCTTAATACCACAAATGCTAAATTTGTACTTTGATATTTTTCCTCAGCATACTTCTTGGAGGCATACCGTCCAGTGAGGAAAGGTGACCTTTTTCTTGTGAGGGGAGGAATGAGAAGTGTTGAGTTTAAGATTATAGAGACAGATCCTTCTGAGTACTGTGTAGTTGCCCCTGATACAGAGATCTTCTGTGAGGGTGAGCCTGTTAAAAGGGAGGATGAGGACCGGTTGGATGAGGTTGGTTATGATGATGTTGGTGGTGTTCGTAAGCAGATGGCTCAGATACGTGAATTGGTAGAACTGCCACTAAGGCACCCACAGCTTTTCAAATCAATAGGTGTGAAGCCTCCAAAAGGAATATTGTTATACGGGCCTCCAGGATCTGGAAAGACCTTGATTGCTAGAGCTGTGGCCAATGAGACTGGTGCTTTCTTCTTTTGTATCAATGGGCCTGAAATAATGTCGAAGTTGGCAGGAGAAAGTGAAAGCAATCTCAGGAAGGCTTTTGAAGAAGCTGAGAAGAATGCACCATCCATCATATTCATTGATGAGATTGATTCAATAGCACCTAAGAGAGAGAAAACAAATGGAGAGGTTGAGAGGAGGATTGTTTCACAACTCTTGACATTGATGGATGGACTAAAAGCCCGGGCCCATATCATTGTAATGGGGGCTACAAATCGCCCCAACAGCATTGACCCTGCACTAAGAAGGTTTGGTAGATTTGATAGGGAAATAGACATTGGTGTTCCTGATGAAATTGGACGTCTTGAGGTTCTTAGGATCCATTCGAAGAACATGAAACTTGCTGAAGAGGTAAGCTATAGTACATTAGGTTTTTCTTTCCATTGGAGATTTTGTAATGGCATACTAACATCAGGGCTAATTTTGCAGGTCGATTTGGAAAGGATTGCCAAGGATACACATGGTTATGTTGGTGCTGACTTAGCTGCCCTTTGCACTGAAGCAGCCCTTCAATGCATTAGGGAGAAGATGGATGTTATTGATTTGGAAGACGATTCGATTGATGCAGAGATACTGAACTCGATGGCTGTTACGAACGAGCACTTCCAGACCGCTCTTGGAATTAGCAATCCCTCTGCTTTACGTGAAACAGTGAGTGCTAATCTTATTTCTCTTGGTTTTCTGGTTCTCTTAATTCGTCTTTTTTGATATGATATCTAAATAACTGCATTGTTCATAGGTTGTTGAAGTGCCCAATGTTAACTGGGAAGATATTGGTGGCCTTGAAAACGTCAAGCGTGAACTCCAAGAGGTATCTATCTGCACTTGTCAATTCTGCAAGTTTGATTACACTCTTTGATCTCATGTTTATGGTGTACTGTACTGTTTTTTTTTTTTGTAGACTGTTCAATATCCAGTCGAGCATCCTGAGAAGTTTGAAAAGTTTGGCATGTCTCCTTCAAAGGGAGTTCTTTTCTACGGGCCACCTGGATGTGGAAAGACTTTACTGGCCAAGGCTATTGCCAATGAGTGTCAGGCAAACTTTATCAGTATCAAGGGCCCTGAATTGCTAACTATGTGGTTTGGAGAAAGTGAGGCCAATGTTCGAGAAATTTTTGATAAGGCTCGTGGATCTGCCCCTTGTGTCCTCTTCTTTGATGAATTTGACTCAATTGCTACTCAGGTGTGTATAATTATGTAGTTTGCTAAATTTAATTTCTTTTTTTTTTAGTTTATATTAAATCAATATTTTTGTGTGCAGAGAGGAAGTAGTGTGGGAGATGCAGGCGGTGCCGCTGATCGTGTATTGAATCAGCTTCTTACAGAAATGGATGGCATGAATGCCAAGAAAACTGTTTTCATTATCGGTGCAACCAACAGGCCCGATATCATTGACCCGGCTCTTCTCCGTCCTGGTCGCCTCGATCAACTGATTTACATCCCTCTCCCGGATGAGGAATCGCGTCTACAGATTTTCAGGGCGTGCTTGAGAAAGTCACCAATTTCTAAAGATGTTGACCTTAGAGCCCTTGCTAAGTACACCCAAGGTTTTAGTGGTGCTGACATTACAGAAATATGCCAAAGGGCATGCAAATACGCCATCCGAGAGAACATTGAGAAAGTAAACACCATCTTTTCTTTTCAAAGGGTCACGGCTATTAACACTCCCCAAATTGCTTTATATACACCCATATGTACAATTGAACTCAGCTATAAATTGGGTGTATAGAGTAATTCTGTGGGAGTTAATAGCCAGACCATTTTCAAAGTGATAAATGCTTTATTTTATATACGAAAATATTGAACATTTTTTTTAGGATATCGAGAGGGAGAAGCGAAGAAGCGAGAACCCTGAAGCGATGGAGGAAGATGTGGATGACGAGGTGGCGGAGATCAAGGCCGCTCATTTTGAGGAGTCGATGAAGTATGCTAGGAGGAGTGTGAGTGATGCTGACATTCGTAAGTACCAGGCGTTTGCTCAGACGTTGCAGCAATCGAGAGGTTTTGGTTCTGAATTCAAGTTTGCTGAGAATAGTGGTGGTGCTACTGCTGCAACTGATCCTTTTGCTGCTCCTTCGGCCACAGCTAATGATGATGATGATCTTTATAGTTAGGTCGTGCCCTTTGGATTTTTATTAAATTTCATCTTCTAGTTTATTTTCTTATAACTTGAAGAGGTGTTAATTTTTTTATACATAATATCATATATGATGACTTAGGTCATGGTTACTCCATTTATTTGAATTTATTTTAATTTTCATGTAGTTTTGATTGCTCTATAGACTTGTTGATTTATTTATGTACGTTCGTCTACGGGCCCCGGAAACCTTAAAAAAAAATGTCATAGAATAAGGAGGGGAAAAGACAAGAATGGGGCCCACTATTTCTATTCGAAATTTATAAATAAATTTACATGAAGAAATGGAAAAAATTATTATCGGTCATGGTGCGGGATTGAGGGAAAAATAATCCATATACATTTAAATAACTTCATCTAAAGTGATGTTTGTTTGTTTTTTTTTTTTTTTAAGTTTTGAGTTTAAAAAATTAAGATTTTTTATTTAAAATTAATTCTAGTTTGAAATTTTGGAAATCGATTTTAGAACATTCACTTCTGTAAAACCTATGTACCTACTATATGCTAGATTTGAAATAAAGTTAAATCACAATATACAAAAAAAAAAAAAAATACAAAAAAAAAAAAAAAGTAAATAAAGCTCACATCCTATCAAATTTTAAAATTCCTTCAATTTTAATAATAAATTTTAAAATTAATTAAAATTAAAAACAAAATTTATCAAAATTATAAAAGGAGAAAAGGAAAGAGAAAAAAACAGCTAAACTATTTATCAAATTTAAAATTCCTTAAATCTTAATAATAAATTCCTAAGTGATTTCAAATCTAAATCACCTAGGAGGCTAAGAGTATATGATTATAAAAGAGGAAAAAAAGAAAAAAAGCCGGCCTAAGGACACCCTCTCCCCCACCAGAAGTCATATTCGTCCAGGGGGTCGGTTTGAAAGAGTGGCAATAATTGTCAACAACCCTTGCACGATTTTTCAATGGGATAAGACACCACACCACCTTTCAATAATAATAAGACCATTTTTTTTCAAACTTTTATAATTGCACACTTTTTTTTTTTTTTTTTTTTACAAATGGGTTGGGTTTGTGTAAAAACAACCTATATGCTTTAAAACTAAACAACTAATACATTGTAAAATAATGAATAAGAGATAACTTTGAATGAACAATTAGAGTCACATGGCATTTGATTGAAAGTTCTTTAATAAGAACGAGCATATGTAATTTGTATTGGTTTGGTTAATGATAAAAAATGCTTATATATTAATCCTCCTCAATCATTCTCTTTATTTTTCCCACCAACAACCTTTTCATGTTTCAATTTTTATTCAAAATTAGAGCATACCACTGTTAATGTAATCACCATAAAACAACTCATCCTCCAATATATCCGGAGCACAGAGAAAAAAAAAAAAAAATCAATCCCATTCCCATTGAATTTTTTTTCAACCAAGCACCACCCCCACTCTCCTGTGCAATTGGACATATATAAGGAGAAACGCATCATCAACTTTAACAGACAAACGTGATATTAACTTTAACTAATACGTGTACACTAATATAACTGACACTATTTATGACTAAAATCTACCACTAGTTTTAATTGAAACCTAACACAAATGTATATGAGACTTGATGGACCAACTAATATTATCAAACTAAGTAGTACTTTTTAATGAAATAACTAATACAATAAAAAAAAATACACAAAATGCATACCAATATGTCTATATAGGTATAAGATAAATTATACTATCTCGATTCAAGCATTGTAGGTAAGTATTCATTTTTGCTTTGCCTAAATGTAATAATATGTGGAATGTTTCAATATTTTTATCATCACCCTTTAAACTATCATTTTAAATTGTCATTCACTTTATTTATAATTGAAACCCACAATTAGGAGTGCACAAAAAAAAAATCGGACCGGAAAAAAGACCGAAACCGGTAGTTTCCGATCCTTTAAATTTTGGATTCCGGTTTTCCGGTCCGGACCGGTTTGGACCGAATTTTTTTTTTTTTTTATATTTTTTTACTAATACACTCTCACTTATTTTTCAAAACCAAGTAATTGGTGAGGATGTGAGGTAAAGTTGTTGAGATCTATTACATTTTTTCAAATATATAATTTATCAAGCATATTTAATTTATTTTTAGGGTCAAAAGATCATTAATAATAATATAAATAAAATTCACATTGACGTAGATTGATTCAAAATAAAGAGCAAGACTTTGATTTTCATACACAAATTCATCAACCTTGTTCCTGCTTTCATAAACTTGGAAAAAAAACTTAAAAAAAAAAAATTCTGGTCCAAACCCGGACCGGACCGGAAAATTCCGATCCGGTCTGGACCGGATTAATTACGGTCCGGTCTCCGGTCCATACATTAGGACAGATTCCGGCCCCGGTCCGGTTTTGGACCGGTGCACACCCCTACCCACAATTAGGGGTGTGCAACACAACCGAACCGAACCGAAATTGAGAAACCGAAACCGAACTGAATTTCATCATAATTAACCGAAACCGAACCACAGTAGGGTAAAACGAAAATAACCGAACCGAAATATTCGATTTGGTTTCGGTAAAAAACCGAAAACCGAAATAAAAACCGAAATATACTAACAATTATGAAATTCTCAATTTTTAATTCACATTTAACCTTTAATAAACATTTAACAAAACAAACTAACACAAATTATGAGCAAAATTTCAGATTATCAAAACAAACTAACACATTTATGAAAAATTCCAGTAAGACAGTAACATAGATTATCAAAATTTCACATTTAGCATTTAAGATTTCAGATTATAAAAAAATTCAAATTATCAAAATTTAACATTTAACAAAACAAACTAACATAGTAAATGAAAAACGAAACGAAACACACCAATCGTGTACGATGGCCGGTGTGCGTACGGTACGGTGAGGCAAATGAATTAGGGTTAGGTATTTATATGTTCTCAAATTCGGATCGGTTTTCGGTTAACCGAAAATTTTAGTAATAAAACCGAAACCGAAATCTAAGAAAAATAATAACCGAACCGAAACCGAAAAACCGAACCGAATCCATTTTTCGGTTCGGTTTTTCGGTTTTTGCTCAGCCCTACCCACAATACCTCATACTCCCTCCGTCCCATACTTGAAGACACATTTTACCATTTTGGGCGTCCCATACCTGAAGACACATTACCTAAAATAGCAAAAACACTTTTAAACAATCTCCTTAAAACATCACAATATTACAACAAATGCCACTACTTTATTACACTAAAAAGTAACTTTATTATTATTTATAAAGTTGAAAAGTCTTTACTACCCCACTTTATCTTACACAATACTAATAAACAATTCATTCATTAAAACTCGTGCCAATTCATTTGTGCCTTCAAGTATGGGACGGAGGGAGTAATACCCTTCAACTCATTTACTTTTTACCTTAACAATTAACATATCTTAAAATCAGTGAAAAGGTGAAAAAATAATACTTCCCCGTTCTACAATAATTTTCATACTTTCATTTTTGGGACGTCTTATAATAACTTTCACACTCTTATAATAGAAAACCATTTATAAACTTCAACTTCAAAATATTCTCAATTTTACACGGTTTTTCTCTACATAAACACAAAAGTCAACTCATTTCTTTATTTTATATATAAATGTTTATAAAATTATCTCTTAAAACTCCACTCATAATTATTACACTTTTTTAATATATATGCCTATATACTTATGAAAATTATTATGGAACACGGAGTAGCGGAGTAGTAATTTGTATCAAGGTGGAGTATATATATATATATATTTGTGAATTAAGCACCCATTAATTTATTTATACTTAATAAGGTAGGTGGAAAAGGCAGAGGCGACGATAGGTAAAAAAATCATTTCCGTACGTAGTTAATTTTTTTTTAGCAAGCACGCCTAAAGATTTTCACCTGATCTCTGCCTTCATTCGGAACTTGGGAAATGGGTAAAAATAGAACAGCAGGTATTGAGGGTAAAAATGGGCGCACGAGCGGGGGACCCTAGAATGGAATACCAACTGCATAACAAATCCGTACACTACAGTCGCCCTGCAGGCCTTCTTTGTCTCTAATTTTCTATTCCAATTCTTTTTCTTCTTACCTACTTAGTTTGGATTGATGGATAGGATAATATTGGATAAATTAACTCATCTCTTCTCTATAATTAATAATCTCACACATGTATGAAAAATAGTATAAAATTGTCGGGTTTTGCATTAATCCCGAATCATAATCAATCAAACTAAACGTTTAATTCGTTGGGAATAAAAAGTCAATCAAACATAATCCAACCTAATCAAACAAACCAAACTAGACCTAAAAATAATAATTACCATAACATCACTAATTAGGTTAATCTTAGCCTGGTCGATTTAGCTAACTAATTAGGTGTTGGAAATTGTTGTAATTAATTTCACTCTGCTTTTAACCCACCAAGTTACCAACCCAAGGTGGTGAATTTTATAGCATTAAATTTATACTCCAATTTATGGGGCTGGGTGATTAATTTGCCAAGCATTTGAATAAAAAAACAACCCAGGATTTCATCTTTTTATACTGAATTCATTTGGATAAAATATGCATTTTGTGTGTTTTCTTCTCACAAAAAAACATTAAGATTGTTACGAGTACAATATAAATGGTTGGCTGAAACATATTCTTTCAAACTACTAACCTTGGATACAATATCTCCATGAATTGAAATACTCGTGACAATTCAAAATATCGACTTTCCCTGAATTTTTTATTTAAGATTTCAACAGAAGATTCAAGAGTACAATTATGAGTATTCTATATGGAGTAGTATTTAACAAAAATAATAATAATAATAATAAATTAGACGAATTCTTGTGTGCTCTGAAAATAATAATAATAAAATAAAAACACAGCTAACTAACTGGTTTTAGATTAATAATTGAAATACTATGAAAATCCTAGTGTGGGGGTAGCAAAGAGAACTTTAAGTAATCAATCAGTCTCGGTCAATTAGCTCCACCATAAAAATAGAATATTTAGTCCATAAATATATTAACGGTCCCACAATAATAGGGGAGCATTTTTCTTTATATATATATATCAAGAAAACGAAAAAATCTCAGATCTGGTAAATATATAAAATAAATTAATGGAAAAGACGTTTTAAGCACATCATCACATGATTGATTCCAAAATCCAGGAAAAAAAAACCCTCAAACTTTTGTGATGCAACGTACCTAATTATGGTGATTGGATATGATATGTAAATTCTCCACTTGCTTTTACAAACCCTTTTTTAGGCATATTAATAATCAGTTGATGACATGCTGTGTTTAATATCATATCTTTGACCTATATATGATGCTTAATCCAACATTTCAGCCCTTAAACTAGCTAGCTAGGTAGTAACAATTGTGTGCATCAATTACATTATATACAAATGATACTGCTTAACGAAACAAGCTAATATTGATCAACTAATAATGTAGTTTAATTAAACCAACTATTGTTTAGTGAAACTATTAATAATGTTCCAATGTTAAACAAACAAAAAAAAAAAAAAAATTGCAAAAGCTAGAATCGAATAAATTCGGCAAATTGAAGTGAAGATGATGTAACGCCTTATGACCAATTAACAGACTGAAGTGAGGAAAATTTAACCAAGCAAAAAAAAAAAAAGTTTTTTACAAATGGTAAAATAAGCAAATTTTCACATTATGCAGAAATGTCAGTAAATGTTAATGCGGATTTAATTCCATAAACAAACAGAGATAGAATTAAGATACATATTATATATATATCCTTACATAGAATTAGAGTTAATGATGGATCATCATCATATTGCAGCTAGAGATGAAAAGAAAAGGGCCGGGGAGTCAATAGTCATTTGTGTCATTCCAGCAAAGAAGCATGGCAATGCATCGGCGGAGAATGTAAAATTTGGCCCTCTGCTTCTTCGCTAATCGGCTGCATTTCTCCCCTATGGATCTGCTGCATTTTACTCTTTGACGATGATGCCCCTCACTTTCCGTCATCTTCTCAAGGACTATATTATATATTGGTTAATAATCAGACTTTAATATTGGTGGGAAATCTATGACCATTTGAAAAATCCACTTCTTCTCCCAGATTCTACACCTGCACTGCACATCGATGGTGCACTAGCTAGTTATATAATCATCATTTCGCTTCACGTTACGACCTCCATATATATGTGACAAATTAAATATTATTTGCAGTGGGGTGCAAAATATATACGTGTATAAAATAGGATCTCATTTGGTGGTTAAACCTTTAACTTAAAAAGTGGGATAAGAGAGCACATTAATTAATTTAATATTTCTTTTATTTTTTAAAACGGGACATTAATTTAATACACAAAAAATATTCAGAGATTGTATAAGACGAAATCTGCGACTGTATTTACGAAGAAATTCACTTGAATTAGAAAACAACATCGTATGGGTGGGGTTTGTGATGAAAATATCAGTCTCAAATCCGACCTTTGAATTTAGACAGTAAAACTGTCATAATTTAACACGGTTACCACGGTGCATTGATAGTCATGAATATTAAATTCAACCGCCTGCCTGATTTGCTACAACTTTAACCATCATATATAAATTCAAATTTCTGGCTGTATGGTATATAAATAAAAATTTTGACACAATTTTAACCACACCAAAAAGGAAAAAAAAAAAAAAAATCATATTATGAAAAATATTATTCCCTTAGTCTCAATTTAAATTCATCATTTGTAAAACATAGACATTTTAAATTAGATTCACAATTTTTCATGAGTTCGTTTGAATTTTATTTTTTTAAGTTTGTCGGTTGAATTTGGTCGAAGCACAATATTATCATTAAATGCAATGTAGGACGTGATCGGATAAAAACATAGAATCATGTTACAAGGCTGCAGATGCAATTTGCTTCGGTACAAAAAAGTATTGTCTCCATTTTGACATTGCACGTCCATTTCACAATGTCCACCACTCAATTATATTATCCTTTTGCATGCAACAACACACACAGTTTTTGTTTGAATGCAAGATTTGAAATTCAAGAATTTATGGGGAAATTATTTAGTTTTTCGTTTTGTTTTTTAGTTAAGCCAAATCAAATAGAGTGAATTTGAAGTTCATTTAAATCACACAAGTAATTAAAGAGGTTAATTTTGACATATACATTCGGCTCACATAAGACTCTATCGATATCATTTCAATAAAAATACTCCCTGCATCCATGAAAAATAATAAAATTATCGATTTATTACCATTAATTATTAGCCAAAATTGAACTCTATCACTCTATCATGCTACCAAGCAATGAGTTCATGAAACTGAAATCGATCATTAAAAAAAAAAAAAAACCAGTAGAATATTAATTTAAATCCATGAGTTCATTTCAGATCCTCTATTAACAAGAGTTCAATTCAGAATTTCAGATACACTAAAATCCTAGATTTTGAATTGGATATATATATATATATGAAACCATCAAATTTCATTTGAAATAATAATTTTTTAGAGGTCCGGATGAACTTAAATTAAATTAAGTTAACTTGAAATTAATCCGTTAATTTACAGTCTATTTTAGAAGTCTCTCAATCCAAACCCAGAAACGTGTAGAGAGGACGGTGAAGGCGTTAAAAACGTGTTTAATAATGTTAGCACGATGTTTATATTTGCATGCTTAGCGCTTTTAATTTTGTCTACGCAAGTAGGAACGCATCTGGACAAGAGTCAAGCTAGACAGCTCTCGTGCATCAACTACAAATTCATAGCAATAATGAAAGCTATTTAATACGGGGGACACTTTCATTTTCAATATGAAGTGGTTTTCATATTGACAATTCAAAATTAATTATATTTTATTTATTAATATGACTTTTCCATAGCAATAATTAAAGTTATTTAATAGAACGAAATTTGTAACAAACACCAGATTTCATTGATTAATTAAAGAGAATTTATGCATTTTTCATTTGTAAATTCTTCACTACAAAAAAGTTTCGAAATATCGACCGATTACGACAACTAACAATAAAGGTGTGCTTCTCTCTATAACCCGGACCGCTCAAAACTCCCAAACTAAATTAGATGTTTTTAACTTTTTATAACTAATGTTTTTTTTTTGTTAGTTTGCAGAATTCCTTTCTTAATATTAATTGCACATCTTTTTTTTTTTTCGAACCAAGGAAGTCTTAGCTTTCGTTATTACATAAACAATGCAGATGTGGAAGCCCAACTACAAAGTTTGGTGGGTCTATCCAACTATTCGAATTAACGTAAAAATGAGAGTTTCTAGTCAAAGTATGGGCGATTATATTCGCTCTTCTACTAACATACGAAATTGAAACATTATGTTTCAATTTAACCCATAAGAGATATTGTTAAAGAGCAATAGGTGAGTAATTGGGAAATAGAAGGAGACGCACAGGTGGTCGTCGATGCAATAAACTCCACGGAAAGGTACGATTCCATCTTTGGAGACTATGTTGGTGCATGCAGAGCTATCATAGCTCAACTAAATGATAAAAGAATAAATATGACACAAGTGATGTAATTGAGAAAAATAAAATAATATGTAAAAAATGTAACTAGAAACTTATGACACGTTAAAAAAAAATGGAAAAATTATAGTGAAATTATTGTTCTTACATTATACGATAATTTGTAATGGATGGCTCAGCAGAAATGATCTGGTTTTCAATGGGATTCCATTTAATGAGGAAAGGACAGTGGCTAATATTACGTGGAAAAACAAAACAAATTTTCATGTCCAGTCTATGGGCATGCGTCGTGGGGGAGGTCTGGAACTGCCGCAATGCAAAACGATTCAAGAACGAAAATCAGGTGGTGAAGAAGACTATGGAGAATATCAAAATTAAATTGTGGACCTGGCTGGGAGGGAAGAAAATGATAGGAAATACTGCATCAATTTCGGCATGGTTTTACGAACCCGTATCATGTATGATAGAGTAATCTAAGGAAGGGAGTGAAAGGAGCAGAAAATCTCTTAAACTCACATACGCGATTGTAGATGTAAATTAACTGGGTTGAGTACCCCAAGTACTCGAGGCAATAAAATACTTTTACCGTTTCAAAAAAAAAAAAGATGGCTTAAGGTTTATTCCAGTATTAATAATTGGAACTCCTTTGATGATTGGAGTAGAGATCCCAGGTTATGTTTGTGTTAGTCGTATGATTGCTAAATTTACACATATCTATGTAAACTCGTTCTTTTAATTTGCTCGTTTTTTGGGGTATTCCTGATACCCATCAATAAAACTTTGGCTGTTTCCAAAAAAAAAAAATGGAAGAATTATGCAAAAATTATTTGTGACCGAAAAAGAAAAATGAGAAAAAGACCATTATTGTTAAATTAAGGAGTGACAGAAAAATAAAAAATAAATAAATAAGGGAAAATATCACTTTTGGTCACCAAACTTTACCACTTTTTAGATTTGGTCACCCACATTTAAACTCAGTTATTATTTTTTATCAATTTTTGATGCTGCTGTTAGAAAATCCTCATTACTAACGGAGAAAAGGTTTTGAGCGCGGTTAGATACTCACTTCAAATTTCCCTATACATTATTTCAATAATTTTTTTTAATCAATTTGCACTCATTTTAATTAGAGCAGAATTTAATCTATGTTCTACTATGAACATAATTTTAATTAAAATCCTAACAAATGTTTTATATATTATTGTATTCTACAAACTTCTAGTACTATAAATTTCATGTCTAATGTTTATAATTGTTTTCTTAATAAAATAATTTTGTATACTCAATAATATTTCATCATAATTCTCTTAATTTCAATTTCATTATTTTATTCTCCATTTCAAGTGACGCTATACCTACATACCTCATGCACAAGTACGAAAACATTATTATACAAGGATTCAAATACAATTGATATAATTTTAGATATAACATATTATGCTCAGTTGTCAGTATTGTTTGAGATGACATGAATTATCAAATATATTTTTAAATAATAAATTATATAAAATTTTATTAAATAATAATATATTTTTTTCTAATCCCGCGAAATTTGCGGGTCTTACCCTAGTTAAAAATATTTCAGAAGGGATAATATCAATTTTGGTCACCCAAGTTTACCTCTTTTCATATTTAGTCATCCACATTTAGTCACTATCAAAATTGTTCACCAAGTTATTATATTCTATCAAAATTGATCATTCCGTTAGTTAATCTGTCATTCACTAACGGAGAAAGAGTTTTGAACTCAAATTTCTCAAAATTTAGGTTAAAAATTCTCATTCTTCTTCTAGAACTAATGAAACAAACGCAGAAACAGGAGATTTACAAAAATTACCCTAGAACGTGATTCAATCAACTTATTGTTGGTTTACTTTTTATTTTACAGATAATCAGGAAATGAGAAACTCAGGAGATATAAACTTATTTCAATTCATTTTAAATGCTCAATTGTTTGACTAACATTTCAAAAAATCTAAACCAGGAATTGGAAAACAGAGTACAATTGCTCAAAAAAAAAAAAAAATACAAATAACATAGTGTCTAACAATATAATTCACTACTCCTTTCACAATAATTGAACTGTGTACATTGATGATTGCACAACCTATAAAATAAGAGAAATTAGTCACATAACATTACAAAAATTATACTAAAATGAGATGGTAACTTGGTAAGCCAAGACACACACATTTGCTTTAGGTAAAGTTTAGTATGCACTCGAGTGCATGTTGTGCACCCTAATCTAAAGAAAAGTGTATGTTATTAAACTGAAAAGTACAACACAATATTACTAAAAAGTGTAAGTCACTATGACTAAAAATATTATTATACAGTTTAATAATTGAAAAGTGCAACACCATTTACCAAAAAATGTAAGTCAGTAAAACTGAAAAGTGCAACATGGACTAGGGTGCACAACATGCACTCGAGTCCATAGCAGACCAACCCTTTGCTTTATTGTGATTATTTTTTTTTCTACTATATCCTGAGTTTCTCATTTTCTAGTTTCTCATTTTCTATAAAATAAAAAGTAAACCAACAATAACAATGAGATGAATTCATAATTGAGTTAAATAATAAGGGTTGATTGAATCACGTTCTAAAAGATGCACCTTCTGACTTTTGAGATCAATATAATAAAATAATTTAGTCATAAAAAAACTTAAATATTAAATTGAAATAAGAAATACATATGGTAATTTTTGCTACTGCGTTTGTTTCATTAGTTCAGATGCATAAGAATTTTTTAACCTAGGTTTGAGAATTTTTGCGCTCAAAACTCTTAGATTGACTAACAGAATGATCACTTTTGATAGAATATAATAAGTGAGTGAGATAGTGACTAAATGTGGGTGACCAAATATGAAAAGAGGTAAACTGACCCCAAAAGTGATATTTTTCCATTTCAGAAACTTATTTTTTTTCTTTCTTTATCATTATTTTTGTGAATTTTGTATTTTTTTAGCCAAACGTCAACAATATTAATGGAAGATGAAGATAAATTCAATAAAAATTGAAAAAAAATTGGAGTTGAGAGTTTAAGAATTAAAATAGAGGAAATGGTGAGAAGAACTCAAAACCTTTTCTCCGTCAGTAATGATGGATTTTCTAACAGCATGATATTGATAAAAAATAATAACTGAGTGACTAATTTTAATAGTGATTAAATGTGGTGACTAAATTTAAAAAGTGGTAAAGTTCAGTGACCAAAAGTGATATTTTCCCAATAAATGAATAAATTAAAAATTATTAAAGCAGGACTTGGTTTTAATTAACGAACATGGCCCACCCATTCCCCAGTCCAATCCCCCATCCAGCTGAAACCCTTCCATCGCCCTCCACTTTAGCCCACACCCTGGACCTCCAAAATAAAATCACTCTCCCCCAATTCACTCTGACCAGCCCACCTCCTACCCCCACCGGCAAACTCCACCGTTTTTCACAGTTGCGGCTTTATGCTTTCTTCCTCACACAATACAGCCGTCAATGGAGAAATTTTTTGTTTGCATCACCGTAATTCCGAATCTGTATAATATTCTTTAAATTAGAGAAAGATTTCTCCAAATAAGATAAGGAAAAACTCAACTCAAGTAGGTGAAATGATTTTTCCCAGCCAACCTCTCCATCGAAGAGCCGGCAAGAAGGGTCTCCCTTCCTCGTCTAGCACGTCCATTTTTATTTTATTTTTCGATTTAAGATTTTCCGCTGTCTTCTCCATTCAATCTTTCAATTATAGAAGCCCTCAATCTATTTTACATTTTATCACGATTTTGCCATTAGATTTTCATTTTGAAATTTCTGGGTTTAAATCGATTTGGGGTTGCTTCCAAATTGGACTTTTGTTTTCATTGTTGTTTTAATTAGTTTCATTTTTGCGTTAATTTTCTGTTGTTGAGTTTTCTTCATCAATTGATTTTCTTGAATCGACTAGATTGAGAAGTTTGTTTACGGAAGGTATTTGATTTGATTGGGAGTGGTGGCAAAATTTTTGGAACAGGAAAATGGTTGCCGGATATTGAAACAGGGAGGCGGCGGCTGTGATAGAAGTTAACATATTACATATACGTAATAGAAACAATCCATTTAATATAATTATTGGTAAAGAATTTAAATTTGAAAAATTAAATTTAATTATTAATTTTTTTAAGGGTATATTAGTCATTTTAGTCCAACTTAAATAATAAAATATCTCAAATACCCTTTTCTGGATATTCAGAATCTGGATGTTTAGCCCATGAAGGTCACTTGTTGAGCGATTTTCTGGATATACAGTGAACTGCGAGCAACACATTTAGCATCACCTTTGTAGAACGATGTGCAACACCTGAGCTGTGAACTGATGTCACCACTTAATTTCAACCATACTCAATCATGAACTGTGAATTATCATGCATGAAGAAGGCCACTTGTAGAATGATGTGCTGTGAACTGAAGTCACCACTTAATTTCAACCATACTCAATCATGAATTGTGAATTATCATGCATGAAGAAGGCCCCTTGTAGAATGATGTGCTGTGAACGGGTGGTATGCAAGGTCTGTAGAAGAAGCAACACGTAGAATGGCCACTTGTAGAATGATGTGCTGTGAACGGGTGGTGTGAGTAGAAGCAACACGTAGAATGATGTGCTGTGTGAAAGGTCATTGGTAGAAGCAACACGTATGATGTGCTGTGTGAAAGGTCATTTGTAGAAGAATGGCCACTTGTAGAATGATGTGCTGTGTGAAAGGTCATTGGTAGAAGCAACACGTATGATGTGCTGTGTGAAAGGTCATTTGTAGAAGAATGGCCACTTGTAGAATGATGTGCTATGAACGGGTGGTGTGAGTAGAAGCAACACGTAGAATGATGTGCTGTGTGAAAGGTCATTGGTAGAAGCAACACGTATGATGTGCTGTGTGAAAGGTCATTTGTAGAAGCAACACGTAAAATGATGTGCTTTGAACGAGCCAAACTCCATATACGAATGGACTTTGGCACGTAGAATGGAACTAAAGAATGATGTGTTGTGTGAAAGGTCATCTGTAGAAGCAACACGTAGAATGATGTAAAATTGAATTAGGCGTTTTTATAACTTAATATATACTTGTAGAATGATATGCTGTGAACGGGCGGTGTGAAAGGCCATCTGTAGAAACAACACGTAGAATGATGTGCTGTGTGAAAGGCCATCTGTAGAAGCAACAAGTAGAATGAATGATGGGCTGTGAACAGACAAATTCCATATACGAATGGAGTTTGACACGTAGAATGGAACTAAAGAATAGTGTGTTGTGTGTGTGAAAGGCCATCTGTAGAAACAACACGTAGAATGATGTTCTTAAAAAAGAAAATTCATTCATAAACCCGAACAAACTCCCAAAATTCAATTAGGCGTTTTTATAACTTAATATATAATGTAGTATTTTTTTAGTTCCATTATTGTTTGCAAAATTTCTTTAGGACGTCTTGATATTACTTTCCTTTTTCACACTAACTAATACTCCGTAGTAAAATATTTTGAACATATAAAATTTACATTTACATTCTTGTTTTATTCCTATTTAATGCTTATTACCTATATTAATGATCAATCTCATTCTCAACAATCATTAAATAGGGCTATTTTAGATAAAAATGTTCAAGTAAAAGAAAAGTGAACTATTATATGAGCTAGACAAATAAAAAAGAAATAGTGAACTAACTTTTTTAGATGGAGAAAATACAAAATAATCACTCAAAACTCTAGTTATTGTTAAACTAAAAATCAAATCAAGTTAATTGATACTCGATTTGAAATCGTTTAGTAAAATCTTGCTTGAGCTCGGTTTGACATAGATATCAAACAAACTTGAACATACATTTATGTTCGATACAGTCTAAAACTCGGCTCGACCTCGATAAGTAAAAAAAAATTAGTGTGAAAATATCAAACAACTCGAGCTCGACTCGGTTAAAGCTCGTTCGACCTTGCTGACTTGGACGAGTAGAGTGAATTTTAGACGACCTTGCTAAATTGGGCAAGTACAGTGGAGTGGCGATAACTTTGTTTACTTGAATAAGCAGAGTGTCGACTTTACCGACTTTGACAAGCAGAACAAATTGTTGACAATCTTGTTGACTTCATGAGCAGGGTGTCGACCTTGCCAATTTGACGAGCAGAGTGTCGACCTGATATTGATAAACAACCTCTGATTTCTTGAGTATTGATTACTCTCTGATGACTTTTGAATTGTCCTTGTTCTATCCGTTGATCGTCTCCTCGGAGTGGTCAACTTCTTTGACTTTTAACTTAAGTGATAAAGGATGGATATAACAATTTCATCTTGTATCCTCGATCAGTCCAACACTTTTAATACACTTCATATTTATAATTAATTAACAATACTATCAATTTAATTAGATTGAATACATATAAACATTCTGGAAATTAATTACCATGTGAACAATGTATAAAAATTGACATTACTTCAAACAGATAATTGATAGTATATCCTACCACAATGCCTGTGAACTAATTTTATCATACATTTTCAATGAAATAATTATTACCGCCTCCAATTCTTTACTTAATGATTCATTTAACATTTTGATTGTACCTTATTTAATAATATATATTTAAAATAGTAAAAAATATATATATATATTAACCATCTCCTCAAATCATTACAATATTTAATCAAATAATTTATTCACACACTAAAAAGCACTTCACTTTATTACGTATTTATAAAGTTAATTTCACTTTTATCTCCTATAATATTAACAAACAATTCATATATTAAAACACGTGAACAATAGTTGTGGGTGGAGTGAGTACTATTAAACAACTAATATTAAACGTATGCACACAAAGTGAAAACCAATTTCTCTTCACTGATAGTAGTTCCCACAATTAAGACTTTGCTGGTTGTCAATTAACATATCACACACCTGCCGCCGTGGTATGAGATGGCTCCGCCACCGCAGCAACCCGCCGACCCCTCTCAGAGCGACTATTCTCCGCAAACTTGAGACTCCCCTGATGCAACCCTTTATCCTTTTCCTCCTTATTCCACTCATTCCCATAATAATACTCCTCATTCCACTTCTCACTCGGCGCCAAAAACATGCTCCCCCACTGCGGGAAATGCACCACTGCCACCGGCAGCGTGCACGCGACGATCATAATCCCCATTAACCTCAGCCCCGTCGCTGTCGAGTATCTCGAGCTTGTGAAGAACAGCAGTTGAGTCAGCCCCGACCCGAAGTTACCACCAGCCCCGGTGAGCCCGGAGATCACGCCGAGTGATCGCCGGGAGATGAAGGGGATAATGCCGAAAGTGGCCCCACAAGCGGCTTGTGCTCCAATGGAGAAGAGGATCATGGATGTGATGGAGAGTGGTAGGGTGGTGGCGCGGCCTAGGCAAATGCAGAATACGCCGCCGAGGGTTTGGAAGATCCAGAGGTTCCAGAGGCGGCCCCGCATGCCCCACCGCCGTGCAGCCATGTCGGACATTAGACCCCCGGCGGGTCGGGAGACTATGTTGGCCATGCCGAATGTGGCTGCTATTGTTCCCGCTGTGTGAAGATTGAGACTAAACCTGGAATTTAATTAAGAGTTTCAGTTAATTAATCAATTTTTTTAGAAAAATTATGTCCCACTTTCACACTTTTCTTTTTTGACATCAAAAAATAATTTTAATACCATTAAAATGAAAACTTTTTTATAAATTTAGTTCTCACCATATCTTCAATCATTACTTTTTTTTTTCACATATACACTAAATTCAACTCATTTCTTCACTGTATACCGTCTACCTATGAAAGTAATTATGGAATGGAGTTAGAATGTCCACAACGGTTGGTTATTAGAGGGTTATAACTTTAAAAATAGGGAGTTATAACTTAAAAAAATTTCTCTCTCCTCAAATGGGTTAGTCCGGCATAACCCTACTTTTTGCTAACAACGATGAATTGACCCACATTAATATTTGAATTTTCTATTTTTTTTCATCTTCAAATTTTAAATTAATACAACGGTCTTTTTTTTTTTCTCTTTAAATACTTCATATTCACAGTTTTTTCTTCTGTAAATACTTAATAAATGGATAAAGATTCTTCACCATTTCGTAGAAATTTGTTCAATCATACTGATGAAATTCCACTCTCCCAAAATTCTTTAAATCTACAAAATTTTCAATATTCTCCTTCATATTCTCAAAATGTTCAAGTTCACAGGAATTTCGTTGATAACTCGAGCAACTCTTTCCCATTAAATTTTTCCACTCAGACTTCTGAATTGATATAATGCGTTTATTTATCGTTTCAAAATAGTTAAGTTTTTAATTAATTTAGTTGAATTGTTTTCTAGTGTTGAATATGTTGTACTCTATTTTCATTCGATCAAAATAATAATAATCTTCATTAGTTAACTAAATGAGTTAGTATTAAATATTTATTTCAATTTGTAAAATATATTAATTGATACTCTAAAAAAATTCGACTAAATAATTTTAATATATTCATATATTAATTTTTTTCACATATATTAAATTTTAATATATTCATATATTATTTTTTTACATAATTTTAAAATCTTAAATAAAAAATAAAAAATTAAAAAGAAATGTAATGAATAGTGGGGTCCCTCAAATGTAAGTTATAACTTTGGAATGGTTGTGAGAGTTATTGGGGGTTGAGTTATTTATGTAAAAATGATGAGGTGGAGGAGAGAGGGGAGTTATTGGGGGTTGAGTTATTTATGTAAAAATGATGAGGTGGAGGAGAGAGGGGAGTTATAACTCCTTAACCATTGTGGACACTCTTAGTAATATATAGCTAGTGAAGATTGAGACTAAACCTGTCGTAGAAATACTCGGCGATGACGTTGTCCGTGGTTAATTCTACGCCCAACGACATACCATACAAGAGAACAAATATCCATGTTCTATAATTCGTGACGGCGTGCCAAAGAACCTACATCATATATATATATAACATGATATTTCAATTAGGCTTGTAATCTAGCTAGCTAGTTTTCCGTCGCTGGATCCATTCATCAATAAAATTCATGTAATTATAAATAAATAAGTAGTAAGTACCTTGGAAAATTTGTCTTTGGTGACATCTCCTTTCTTCTGTAGGGCGGCAAGATTCCCATCGGGAAGATCTTGTCCCAATACCAAAACCAAAATGCCCATTATCACATGCATCCATCCCGGAATAAAAAACGCAATTCTCCAGGCTGTAAACGGCGTCGCTCCGGCCTTCTTAATCACCTCAAAAAGAAGCGGCATGAGTAGCTGCGTCACCCCACCGCCCATATTCCCCCACCCCGCCGCTGTCCCATTCACCATCCCTATAATCTTCCCGTTAAACATCGTACTCATCCAAAACTGGCACGAAACAAATGTCGCCAGAGAAAACCCTATCATAAACCTCACCGCCACGTACCCTGCCGCTGATGACACGAACGACATGCAAAACACCGTCGGCGCCGTTATCATGATCAAGAACGTGCACGCGTACCTGGCCCAGGATTAAGAATAAGGTAACTAGCTAGAGTCACTCTCCAATTAAACTTGTTCACCCTAGCTACTATATAAGTGATACTAGTAATATCATAGCACTTATCAATTGATACCGCTCCATTTGGATATCCTAAATTCACCACACTTATTTGAATAATTAAAATGTAAATGAATTTTAAATACTTAACATTTTTTTTAATTAAAATTGTGAGAGAATTTAAAATCTATCACTCACTAAATATGTTATTTGAAATTCATATATTTTTAAATACATTTATTTGAAATGTCACCTTAAATCAAATTCCCTCATTCAAACACAACTTATACTACCTGGGGCCCAGGAGATCGCAGGCGGCCCCCATGACCAGGCGCGAGAAAATGCTGCCGGAGACGGAGGCTATGCCGGCGTTGCCGATGTCCGGCTTGGTAAGATTGAGGTTGTCTCGGATGATGGGGACGAGAGGGGCGGCAGCGAAAGTGGAGACGAAACAAGTGAAGAAGGCGATCCATGAAAGATGGAAGGTTCGCATGTGCGGTTTAGAGAAAGAAAGGATGTTAAATACTTTGGCTTTGTGCTCTGAATCCACCGGTAATGTGAATTTAGCCGTCGGATCACTCGGAATTGTTTCGTCTGCGGCCACGGAGAAGGCGAAGGATTGTTCTTTCCCCGTTACTCCATGCATCGAGCTTCCGGGAGACCCAATTTCTTTTTCTTCCATTTTTCTTTATTTTTATTTTATGATGAATATTAATTTTCAGAATTTTAGCTCGTTTATATAATGAACAAACGGCCGCCCATATTGATTACTAGTGTTATTATAGAATGCTTTAATAGTTTGCTCTAGGACTAGGACTAACTAATTGATGCAAACGCTGTTTTTATTTTATTTTTGTTAAAAGGAACAATATATTCCATATAGAAAATATCTTTTTCTTGGTTTGGTTTGGTTTGTACTCTCTCATTCCAATTCTTATTTCATACTATATTATATATATTAAAAAATTACCACCATACATTGCATGTAGTATATATAATTTTTCAGAAGTTGAAAATGGCTAGTCGAAAGGATTTAAGTCACCTTCTAATTTTTTTTCAATAAATATGAAATCTTAATTCAAGTATTCAACAAATAAAAGAAATTGCAAAAATGTCCTTGGAGAAATTAAAAATTACGAAAAATAATGTTGAAAAAAAAAAGTACATAGCAATGAATATTGCTTAGAGCCACATTTCTATTTTTGAAAAATTGTGCACGATCACCCCAAATCGAACACTTAAACTATAAAAAATAAAAAAATCAAGGCGCTTAAGCCGATTTTTCTACCCAAATTTCTAAAAATTGAAAATCGAGTCGGTTAGACTTTTATATTAGAGAGTATAAGTGATACCGTTCCGTCCAAAATTAATAAGTATGATTCATTTCTCACGAATTTTTTAAAACTTGTGGTGCAAGACAGTAAATGAGTAAATACACAAGGGAGAATTAAGTATTTAATAAATGAACGTGGACCAATTAGAATATGAGATCTAATTTCATTTTCACCCTTAGGAATAATGCTTATGCGGTGAGGTAATCAAAGCACCAAAAAGTGTGGAATATTTGTAACCTAGTTGAATTTTGATGGTAGCATTTTGGAATTTGTAAGGATAATGACGTCGTATATTCTTATATAATTTAATTCCAGTTATCTTCATTCACCCTTTCAGGCATTCTAAGTCCTAAGAACATATAATTTCCATTATAATAATATTCATTCTGTCTTGGTTTGGTTTGTGCTTTTCCAATTTGTTGAATCATTGCCGAATGCATGGTAAAATAAAAATACTTCTAATTAAATTGAACGGCACCATGCATTTCATCGTATCATATATTTTTAAGATTCTTCTAACTAATTATTTTTTAGATATAATATTCAGAGATAAAAACTTTTTTGTAGCCCCCCTTCAATACTAATAGGGAGCTTTGTGGACTGATGTGTCGTTTCTTAGTAAAATTAAATGATGTGCTATTTTCTGGTAAGTTTAGACGATGTGTTATGATTTTAAAGAGTTTGAATATTTAAAGTTGGGGTGACATGTAATAATTTTATTGGTTAAAAAATATATGTGACATAAATATTTGTATGTGTTAGTTAGTTTAAAATTAAAGGTATATTTAACTAACATTTATTATTAAGAGTTATTTTAATATTACATAAATTATTTATTTTCTAAATTTTATTATTATTTTTTAAAATTATTTTTATATTTACGAAAGGTCGTATAAAAAAAACTCGCTTTTCTTTTTGTTCTACGTTTTTTTATTTAAATTTTATTTTTTAAAACAATATAAATATAAAATATATAATAAATATTTATGTTTATTGATGTTCCGCATAATACTCGGTGCTCATTCAGTATTATATACTACAAAGAGTATGTAATTGTGTCAATTTAAAAATGAGTCAATTATTTATTTATTTATTAACAAGAATTCATGTACTATGAGTTTAATGAATCAGGTACTCGTTACATAGTGGAATACTATACAAAGACTGCCTCAATAAAGACTTAAAAAAATATATATTATTATTGTCTACATTTAATCAAAGTTTAATTAAAAAAACCGGCCAGATATATATAACCGCTACTAAAATTGAATTGGTCTTCGAGCAAGTCCAATCAAAGAAAATACTCTAGCTAGCTACCTACTCCTACTCGTGATAGTAATATCACCCCCTATATATAATGTCTTATTTTCTTGTTTTATTGCGTGTCCATTTATTTCAACATGTATAGCAAATTATTTCTAAAATTGACACATGGGCCGTGGGTCCCAATTCTTGACTTCACTCCCCACAGCTAGGTGCATCAAATTCAAATGGGCTCCGTTGTTGGTAGTGGGCTAAATGGGCTGTTGAAATGCCTCTCATTCATATTTGCAAAAAGTGGGCTGGTAAATTTTATGACAAGGGCGCGGCTAAAGGCACCGAGGATACTATGAGTACACCCACGCGATGAGGACACACACAAAACGGATGAGGACACCCACGTGGAAATCTAAAAAATAACCTCCTCATTTCAAACCCTAAGACTATCTTTATCCACAACCCCAACCAACCCAACCTTCCAATATAATATTCATTTCTCTCTCATCCACATACACAATCTACAACCAAACCCAATTCCAATTTTTTTTCACTTTATCAATGACACCAACCCAACCTAAAATATTTATTATTTCTTTATTATTTTCTAAAATATATTATCTATAATTAGTTTTTCTATTTTATTTTTAGGTGTGAAATAGTATATAACTATGATTTGATATTCTAAAACCGCAATTATAAATTGGGAAAAAATACATATTCTTAAAATAAAATTACAAACTCAACCAAAATTAAAATTACAAGATAATCAATAGGAAACTGAAATGAAATAAAAAGAAAAATACAAATAGATGCATTAAATACTAAATTACAAATACAGAAAATGCAAGTTACTCCACATATTTAACTTGACGGGCCGAATTTTTGTCATATATGCTCAATCAAGTCCTTTTGAAGAGCGTTATGAGCTTCTCTATTGCGGAGTGATAATTGATATGTTTTCCAAAATGCATCAAGATTGGACTCTATTTGTAGAGGATTTTTTTTTATGAATTTTGATAATTTTTTTTTTTTTTTAAAACATTATCTTCAATAATTTACCTTATACAAAAAAAATTTGGACAGCCAATAATAAAGTGACAAGTGTCACAATATTAAAGAAAGTCATATGCATGCCATGAGGTTGCTCCACCAACCGGTGTCAAGCTTTGAGGGTCACAATTTGATTATTTTATTATTATAATTTTTTGTCTTTTATGCAATTTGGTGGTGACACTCATTTGGGTGTCACCGATAAACGTAGTCTAATTAAATCTTATCTTCCTCCATTTCTCAAACAAAAAGGTGCACCCAACTCCCCTCCCCCTCCCTCACAATCGGCGCCGCCCACCACTACTCCCTCCCAATCGGCGTCGCCGCCCACCACCCCTCCTTCCCTAGCGGCGCCGCTCCTCCCCTCCTCACGCGGCGACAGCATCGCTCTTTGATTTGTCGTGAGATTGCTCGAATTTGTGGGTGAATTATGCGCTAGATATCAAGAAATTCTTACAACTTTCGTGTAATCATGAGCTAATTGTTAGATATGTTGATACATGAATGTTTTGTTTGATTTTTAGGAAAGCAAGGAGTTTCGAAGCAAATCACGAGAAATTCAGCCGTTGGATCGTGTCAAAGATGCAACCACATGAAAGGAATCGAAGAGAGGATCTTAACAAGACAAGAATCAAGCCGATCGGACCTCCGGATCAAAAGTTATGCCCAAAGCAAAAGTAAGGACAGAGTGCCACTCGGCCGAGTGAGCCCAACTCGGCCGAGTCGGACCAAAACTGCAAATTTCGATTTTTTGAACACTCGGTCGAGTGAACCAACTCGACCGAATCTGAGAGTTTCAGCAATACTGCACACTCGGCCGAGTGAGCCAACTCGGCCGAGTCACGGGTGGACAAAAGTGTAACACGCTTTTTAACAAGACCACTCGGCCGAGTGAGCTCACTCGGCCGAGTCACTGCTCATTTTTTGCCCTCTTCCAAATTAGACCTAGGGACACGTGCCAAGCTCAAGGGGGAGGGTATAAAAGGCCACAAATTCGTTTTTAATGAGGAGGCAGCCATTAGAAGAGTACTCAAGCTCCACAAATCAAAATTCCACCATCTTTTGCTTGTTTTTCGTAGTTTTAGCCATAGAACTTAGTGAATTTCCATAGATAGGTTATCTTTGAAGTTGTAATTTCATTTCCAAGGTAGAGATTGAAGATTGTGTTGAAGTTTTGAAGGTTTATTTCATATTTGCAAGACAAGAGGTGATATCTTATTTTAATTTGAGTATTTTGTTATTATTAAGCATGGGTATGTTTGTTTTCTCACTTATCTTCCTCAATTTCCCTAAATTAGCCATGAGCTAAGCATATTGGTGTTTGGGTGTTGTATAATTGTGATGGAATTAATGTTTTAGGTTGATTTTGATTGTGGAATTCATTGAGAGGTTTATTGGTTAGGTTTATGGGTTTTGTTAGATTATTTGCAAGAACTCAACTATTAGGTTGTGTTAGAAACTCAATTAATGCAACGAGAGTTGGTTAATTTGGGATAGATAGTATAATCGAGGGTTGGGAGTCGTGTGAATGAGTTAATATTGGTTTATCGCAACGAGAGTTGGGTAAATTTCATTAGAACCCCATTTATCTACATTAATTGCTTTAATTAACATTTAAGTGATTAATGAGAAGGTCATAGGAGCTTGGTTGTTAGTATTCAAGTGGAAAAACATATCTAGGGATTAGTTTAGTATAATTTAGGTAGAGTCGAACCCCCTAATCGTGTGATTACCCGAGTAAGAAACCTTCTATTCATCCTCTCGATCCTAGGTGCTTGCTCGATATATGCATTAGTGATCACTTCTACCAAATTCCATCCAATGAATTACACATAAACTTCGACTTTTAATATCGATTCCACACAAGGACCAACACCCGAACACTACCCCTCTCACTTGATTTTTATCATCATATCTTAGTTATTGCTCATCATTGATTGTCATTTGATAGTTTCATTTACATTTTCTTGCACAAAACATGATTTCTCATTATATTCAAAGAAAAACATACACACTAAGGCTACTTTCACAATCTAGTCCCACGGATCGATAATTTAACTGGGTCTTGCTTTTATTACACGCGAACCTCTTATACTTGAGGGGAACGTGTTGGTAAAAACACGTACCACTCTTCTCCTCCCCTCCCCACGCGGCGAACGCCCACGAACCGCCGCCGCCGTTGGAGGAGGCCGCCGCTCCTGCCCTCGTCCGCCACCGCCCCTGTCTTCTGCTGCTACGTTTTCTTCTTCGAACGCCGCCTCCGCTGGAGAAGGGCGAATCCTACGCCACCGCCATCGACCCTGTCCTCGTCCGCCACCGCCCCTGCCCTCGTCCGCCACCGCCCTGCCCTCGCCGCCACCGTTTCAAGGTAGGTTTTTGTATGAAAATTAGGGTTTTTAAGAAAATTAGGGTTTTTACAAGTTCGAGAATTATTTTCGAACATATTGAGTATGTTTTGGAAACATTTTGAAACAATCTATTTTTGTTTTGAAATTTTTTTCGAACATTCTGTTTTTGTTTTGGAAAAAATTTCGAAAATCTTGTTTGATTTTTTTTTTCCGGACAAATTTAAGTTGTTTTGAATATTTTTTCGAACCCATTGAGTTTGTTCATTAAAAAATTTTGAACAACTTGAGTTTGTTGTGTAAAAAATTTCGAACAAGATGTCCAATTTTTTTTCGGACAAATGAAAGTTGTTCATGAATTTTTTTCGAACACATTGAGTTTGTTGGATAAAAATTTTCGTACATCTTAACTTTATTCGGTTAATATTTTCGAACATCTTAAGAATTTTTTTTTGTTGATTTTTTGTGTTTTGTTGAAGAATGGTGTTTATTTTGATGGTAGTGGAGATAGATCTGTCGTGAAATAGAAGTGTGGGTGTACTCATCCGGCGTTTTTTTTTTTAAAAGTGCAAGAGGGGTAAATACGCCATTTCGCATCACCCTGTCATAAGGCCTTTTCTCTGAATGCGGAAATTTGCAAAAAGTGGGCTGGTAAATTTTAGAAATGAGCCCATCCATATTTTTCGTCTTCCTTCGTTTGACTTCAATAAATCTATATATATATATATATATATATATAAAAAGAGGATGATATTATTGATATCTCTCAAAAGCCTGCCATGCACCAATTTAAGTTATTTCTTCTTTCATCGATTTATCTCATGCCATTTGTCACCGCAAACCATTTCAGTAACCACTATTTCTCACTTTCACTCCTATCTTTTAGGGTATGTTTGTTTTGGGATATATGAGAAATTCAGATTTGGGATTTCGAAACTCCACCCCGGTACAGTTTGAGATTTTGATTCACGATTTTAAAATTCCACCATATAACCCTATAAAAGTCAACTCTATAAATACCTACAAACCCTATATAAATACCTATAAAATCTATACTCATATACTATAAAGTTAAATCCTACCCTACATAAATCTCAAAACAAACACAAAACATAAAAAACATTAGGATTTTAAAATCCACTAGATTTTGAAATCCGTATTTCAAAATCCTCAAAATACCAAAACAAACATCCCTTAAATTATAACCCTCCAGTTCTCATCTTTCATTAATTACGTGTCATTTCGATTTCAACAATAATAATACAGTGTCTTTGTATTACTCCCTCCGTCCACGAAAAGTAGTCCCATTTGACACATATTCTTTGTCCACCAAATGTAGTCCCATGCACTTTATGAAAACTATCACCCTTCAACTATCACTTAATTACTCAATTTGCCATCAACTTTATTCCTAAACAATCACTTTATTCACAATGGACCCCACAATACCCTATAATACCCTTACTTTATCTACTTTATCTACCATTTTCTTAAAACTTGTGCCCCATCCCCATGTCCCTACTTTTCATGGATGGAGGGAGTATCATTCAATTATTATAGACTTATTGGGGATGTTTACTTTTGGTTTTAAAAATCAGGTTTTGGATTTCAAGATCCAAAATCCGTTTTATTTCGGGATTTAAAAATCGGTTTTCAAAATCCACTCAAAACCACTCTTATCAAACATATTGATTTGACATAAAGTTATATCTATATAATATTACTACGATCATTATATTCTTTCTCAACAATAATATAATAATACTATAATAATATAATAATACAATAATATAATACATTTAATCCTTACACATTTAACTAATCATTATATTCTCATCAAACAATAATATAATAATACAAATTCATTCAATCTTATAACTTGATTTGACATAAAGTTAAATCTTTCACTATTCCAAAATTTAAAAGAAACACTCATATTACTATTCATCGGGATTTCAAAAACCAGGATTTCAAAAACCCGATTTTCAAAACCACCCAAAGCCCAAAGTAAACACCCCCACAGTGGAGATTGAGTAGGCATGAGTGCATGACCATCATTATTGCCGTAATTCTTTAGGCGCAACCAACAACGAGTCCGCAGGAGAGGAACACTGGGCTGGAGAATGAATATACATTTTTTAAGTCCCATAATTTTTCAATTTTTTCATAAACGTTCCAAAAAAATTAAAATTTTCAATTACAATTTAAATTTTAGTTAACTTTTCTATTTACGTCCAAAAATCGCCAAAAACATCAAAGCGACGTCATATTACATCATGATTACGTCGCCATTTTGATGTTTCCGGTGGATTTTGGAACATAAATGAAAAGGTTAACTAAAATTTGGAATGTAATTGAAATACTTAACTTTTTTGGGATGTTTATGAATTTTAAAAAGTTATGGAATGTAAAAAATATTCCATTGAAATTATTTGATTCATTGACTGAGTTGGTTTATATATGTTTATGTAACCTACAAAATGTTAGAAAAATTGCACCATAGATTGCTAAAAACAATTTTGAGAAAACGAAGAATCGAGGCTTGTGTAACTACAATTTACTTAAAACAATATTCGTCCTTCACTCTCGGTGCTAGTGACTATCAGAACGTTTGTTTTCCAGGATACAACAATTAAATTGCAAAAATACTAACACAAGTATTTTGCTTACGGCGAACCAAGAAATTGCCCGAAAAATATCACCGGAGTGTCAAGAGAGTTTTATCAAATACAAAAAGTAAGAAAAACAAGGCAAATGCCGGAATGTGTTTAATCTCTCTAGTTTTTCGTGTGTATTTGGGAGTTATGGAATGCAACTATTTATGGTCAATTCAAATGTTGTCGTAATAAAATTGGACCAAAACTGAAAAATGGATCAAAACTGCCATTTGAATTAAATGACAAACTTTTATGAATTTTTCAAAACACATGCGTAACCTTCATGCCTTTTAATTCACGCACAAGAGTAACCTACTGAATTCAATGCATGCACATGCGTGTAACCTTCAGCCATTAACCAAAATTCAAATTGATATTACTCGAAATTTATTTTATTTCGGCGGTTACAAATGGAAAATTTGAGGCAAAAGTAGTTTGTTCGTCCGCTATGAAACTGGTGCGACATTCGTGTAATATTTACAAGCTACTAATGGATTCATTATACCCACTTCCTCATTAGATATTTTCCAATATATATAGGACAAAAATCACTTCGTTTTTTCCTACTCTGTATCGTTCCAATTTTATCGGATGTCCCCGAAGGGACACGTTTTTTCCTACTCAAATTTTGGTTACAACAATTATTTGAAAAATAATTTCTCATTCATTCCAACTCTAAAATGGGTGAATGAGATATCTAGTCGAACACTTTGAAGCACATTTTCCAACACAAAATTGATATGTTTGTAATGTAAATCGAAACGAATAAATTTACTTATATATTTTATTATATGTATAGCTTCATCGCCATAAAGATATATAATCGATAAATATATTATTTATATGAATAAATTAGTAAATATAGTTTTTGAATAATATTAAATACTCTTTCGTCCCATGATTTCTTTCACATGTGAATTGGCACACAAAATAAGAAAAGTAAATTTAGTGGAGATTTTGAGGAATAATTTTATAAACATTTAAGTATAAAAAGTAAAGAAATAAGTTGAATTTTAAATTAGAAGACTATAATCACTAACTCCAAAAAAAAATATTATAGATCTTAGAATCTGAACTCATTCTTTTTTCTTCATATTTTGCAAAATATTTGTCTCATTTATCTTCGCATTTGATATACTGTAAATCTAAAGTTCAGATATGAATTTGTTGACGCTGTTTGATTAGTGTGAAAATTACTTGAAATTCATATATTTAATTTATCTAATTTTATAGAATTTTATTGCATTATTACACCAAATCTATTAATTGTACTGAATTTGAAGAAATTGTGCGGTTTGCTATTTTTTAAAAAAATTGGGAATTTTTGGAATAAAACACGCCTCAAATATATTGTGAATTCAATAGAAAGAAATAAATCGAGGGGAGAAAAGTGAGAAAATTGAGTCCCATTATAAATTGACATAGAAGCAAGCTCAATCTTTGGCCCATTTCATGAACAAAGGAACAGCCCACGTGATTAATTAAATTGATGGGCTTTAGACAGCCATCATGATGAAAAAGGAGTGAGGCCCACCCCATTTTTTGAGGCCCAATAGCCGTGAGGATTAATTAAGCAAGCAGTTGAGTAGCATGGGCCATTTAATTGGAATGGATGGCCCATTCTTCACGCAAGTCTCCTCCTCCCCTCCACTCCCTAGATAGTTTAGTTTTAATTGTTATTTCATTTTTTAGATAATTTTAATTTAGTATTTAATTTTAACGAGGAGATTCAAGAATTGAAAAATTAGAGGTGATATTTTTTCTTTAATTAATGTTTTGTAGTAATTTATTTTACATGAATTTTCTAAAATTAAATACCAAATATCCGAATAAATATTTCAAAACTAAATCTCAATAATTAAAATAAAATTCTTAAAAATACATACAACTAAAAATAAAATGGTAAAAAAATTTACACGAATGATAAAAAAAATATTGTAGAAATCACTAAACACTTTGCACGAAATTAGGATTATATTTGCACAAAGCAATAAAAAAATTGCATTACAATAAAACATCATTGCATAAATGAATAAATTTAAAAATTCAGAAAATTCATAATAAGATTCCAACAAACCCATAAATTTATGACAAAATTCAAAAAAACAAACTAGATTTCCAAAAAAAAAAATAGTAATGATTGAAACTCAAATAGTAGCAAATCATCGAAAATAGAACAAGACAAAGGAGGAGGACGAAAATACAAGCACACCTTATTTGGTTTCAACAATTTCTTAACGGATCGAGTTTTATAGGTGGTGGAAGGGCCTTGCATCTCGTCAAAATATAAAACCAAAATCAATATGAAAAACTTGATTAATGAATTGGGATGATGAAAATTTATGGAAACATACTTCCTCAATTTTAGAATTAGTGTTGTTTTAACCTATTTTTTTTGTACATAAATAAGTGTTATTTTAAAAATTTTACACTATTTATTTTCATTATGTCCTCCAATTTAAAAGTTATTTGAGATTTAAACTTGAAAATAATTAAAAATATTAGTTAAAAAAATTGGAAAGATTTGAAGGGAATTAATGTGATTAAAATCTTCATTTATTATTTAAGGGTATCAATACACACTATTTTTTAATTTCAACAAATTTCATGAAAATAACACTTAAATTTCATGAAAATAACACTTATTGTAGAACGGAGGGAGTATGGAATAATAGAAATAGCAAAAAATTGGCTTTACCTATTAACGAGGATATAACATGGAAAAGGCTTAATTTGACTTAAATGCTTTAGACATTTGTGGAACGACCCTATGACAGGCTATGAGTAAATAAACTCTTTAGGAGACGTTTGTTTTGAAATTTTGAAAATTTTGAAATTCGAATTCAAAATCTAGTGAATTTTAAAATCTTAGTGTTTTTTATGTTTTGTGTTTGTTTTGAGATTTTAAATATGATAGAATTTAACTTTATAGTATAGGATTATAAGTTTTACAGGTATTTATATAAGGTTTTTAGGTATTTATAAGGTTGACTTTAATAGGGTTTATATGTATTTGTAGGGTAAAATTTTAAAGGGTTGGTCTGTTATGAACTCGAGTGCATGTTGTGCACCCTAGTCCATGTTGCACTTTTTCAGTTACTGACTTAACACTTTTTAGTAAATGGTGTTGCACTTTTCAATTATTAAACTGTATAAGTAATAATTGAAAAGTGCAACACCATTTATCAAAAAGTGTAAGTCAGTAAACTGAAAAGTGCACATGGACTAGGGTGCACAGCATGCACTCGAGTGCATACTAGACTTTACCAATTTTAAAATACTAAATCTAAATCTCAAACTAGAATATGGTGAGAATTTTTTCAAATTCGAATTTCTGATTCCAAAACAAACATCCCTTCAATGTCGGTACATTTTATACAACATTAGTTCTACAATAAAATTTAAAACATATTGAGTTATAAAATTAAATATTTATTTCATAATATATATATATATATATATTTAAAGTAAGGAAAGTAAAAAACAATAAAAATGATGACAGTTTCATAAACTATTAAAAGTAAAAAATTACAGCTTGCTCCAAAAAATTAGTACTCCAATAGGTAGTGTTTTTAGCTCCATGATTCCTTTTTTTTTTCATTTTCTTTTTTCTTATTACAAAATGAGTAAAACAATATTTTTCTCACAATCAAGGGTATATAATTAGCCAAAAAGAGTAATAAAGATATGAAATTATGTAAACTTTTTTAAATGTTCGACAAAATCATTTAATTTACATCCGAATCAAACTCTCTCAAATTTAAAGTGTTCTTTATTTTCAAACAACTAAATAAATATGACATGAGAGTGGAATGATTGGATTGAAATTAATGTTCAATGAATATAAAATATGAGATAAACATTGTAAAATTTACTCAAATACATCAAAGTTTCAAATGGAATAAAACCCACAAGCATTGAAACATGTTATGAATTGAGAGGTGTAAATTGTAAGTAATTGCAAGTTCATATACTCAATTCATTATTATATATAAAAAAATGGAAATTCTCAAATGCACATGGTTCATCGATCATGTTTTGGTGCACTCTATTTTTTTTAACCGCTTTCATTCTTGTGGCTAGTTAATTTTGACAAAATCGCAGATGATTTCGTACTTCTATACATATTAAAACGACGACGTCTTCATTGTCCATACAGGGCAGATCGTCATGGATAAGCGACATAGTGTGGATCATCTCGACGGCGCAGGCGGCGGGGACGATGGTGGATTGGTTGTCGCCGCCGACCTCACAGGCGGCGATGTAGAGCATGGGTGATGGGTCGAACCCTCTTACGCCGGCTAAGAGGGAGTATCTCATTGCTTCGCGTATCATCGGCGGATTCTTCACTGAAACCGAATCATCCAAGACTTTAGTTATTGAAAAGTGGTAATTTTTAATATTGAAAAATGTTATTTCAGAATACTGAAAAGTGTTGTTTCATAATACTGAAAAGTGGTAACTATTATTATTGAAAAATGTTCAAAATACTGAAAAGTGGTAGCCTTTAATACTGAAAAGTGGTAGTCTTTAATATTGAAAAGTGTTGTTTCATAATACTGAAAAGTGTTGTTTTATGGGTAATCTGTTATTAGGTTCATTTCACTAGTACTTTTTTCTAATAGGGACTAGCTTATTATTTTGATTCCAATTGATTCAAAATGGAACTTAATAAGACAGATATGCCCTTTTTCAATTTAAATAATTTTGAATTATTATATATTAGTCTGCACTAACATATAATCAAATTATAAATCTATATTTTCGAAGATCGCGTAATTTTATCATATCACGTTTTCCAAAATTCAAATCTTTCCTAAAAAGGTCATCCCAATTAATTAGATGAATTTGTTTAGTTGAAAGATTTATTTCCACAATTTATGCACTTCATTCGGGCGATTTTCAAAAACCCCAGATCATTCTTTTCCGGTGAAAAAGTTCATTCCATACACCAGGTAATATATGAAGGACAAGATGCATATAAAGGAATGCATGTAAAAATGACGATAAATATGCATACATATAGAAATTAATGTATGAACAACAAAATTCATATACACTAATGCATGTAAATACGACGACAACTATGCATACGTTTAGTAAGGAATGTATGAACAAAAAAATGCATATAGAGTGTTATTTCGGTATATAGATTGAATCATTCCAACATTGGGGTGGTGACGTTGACGACGGGCATTTTCACAAACACTTACCGTACACAAACGCTGAAACAAATCTCCACTCAACGGGGATGAAATCTCGCCGTAAAATCCAGCGGCAACGCCGCCGGAGAGAAGCAAACCGACAGGCAGAGTTTCCTGACGAAGAAGCCGGTTTGGTCGAAATTTCGGGGCTCAACACTCACGAGCGTTTTCTATGCCGATTAACGGTAAAATCCGAGGATCTGTGATGAGTCGGATTTATTGCCTATTTTTGTGCTTTAATTAAATATTCTTTATGAATTAAATTGGTATTTTAGTGCATCTTTTCGACTCATTATTTTGTATCTTCAATTACCTTGATATTTTTATTTTCTGATTTAATTCAGGTAAAATGTAGCATTTTGATGAGAGTGAAAGTTAATTTTTGGGTTGCATACGGAAGAAGTAAAATCAAAGGAATAAAATTAATTCCTTGGCATAGATATTGTTGTTGGGCCGAAAATCAAAGATAATAAGCTGAGCCCATTGTTTGTTACTGAAATGGGTCAAGTAATTAGAAGATAATTAAGCCCATTAAGTTATTTAATGATTTTGGGCCCTAATGGCCCATTAAGAGTTATGATATACCTGGGAGCCGCCGTTTCTGAGGGGGAGGAAGCAAGCTGCCATTCTAGAATTCTGGGAAGCAAGCAGCTGGACGAAAGGCAGCCGTGAGCAATGAGTTTTATTTTTATTTATGATTCTCTTAATTATGTTTAATACTTAGATTGTTTTTCTAGCCCGAAGATGTGAAACCTGAATTTAATTATGCTTTTTTGATTTTGTGATTCACGGTTTATTTCAATTCATATTTTGATTTCGTTATTATTTGATTTTATGCGAAGCAAGTTTTGATCAATAGATTTATTAGGACTGGCTATCCGAGTTTATTTGTTATCAATTCTAGTTAATTCACAATTTATAATCCGTAATTGTTATATTATTGTGGATATCGTAGCAACTAAGGCAGAACACCTTAGGGGATAATAACGTCTAGGTTGCATGAAACGAGCGTCTCGTATTCATGGTCTAGTTTATTCTATTGTTTTAGCTCTTTAATGCGTTCCTCGAGTTGAACCTTAAATATATGTTTTAGGGTTATTCGTAGGGATAGATTAATTGGGGGTCGTACTTTCTAATTAATTAAACTTAAGAAACAATTCGAACTAGTTTGGTCGTACCACTAGTTTAGGGATAAGATTTGAGATTAAATTGAGATTACCGGGTTCACTGATTAAATTGGTTAAATTATTCAAGGGGAAGCAATCCGAGGCTAGATCGTTCTTTATATTTGATTCCTGTTTATTTTTTATGGCTTACTTTTATTTTTCATGTTTTCTAGTATTTAGTTAGTTAGAAACCACCAATCCAACTCCCCCCATTTTTACTGCTTTCATACACAATTTATTCAATTGAGTTACACCGTTCTCTGTGGGATCGACCCTTACTTCCCTACTACATAGTGGGTATTTAAGGTATTTATTTTTGGGTGCCGGCGACAGCACACCAAATTTTGGCGCCGCTGCCGGGGAATGGTTGTATATTTGATTGAATTTTTTGTGTTTTTAAATTCTGTCAAAAAATTCTGAAAAATTCCAAAAAAAAAAAAAAAAAATTCTGAAACCCCCCCCCCCCCCCCCAAAAAAAAGAATTAATTCACGTTGCTGCTGTTTTGTGCTCTTCTGCAATTAGTACTAACACTGACCCCTTCAATGTCTTCTTGTTCAGGTTCTAGAAATTGTTTGGAGGTTTATTCTCTCTATTCTTTCTACTATGTATAATTTCAGGTATGAGGACTATCAAAGCACTTATTCGGTTCATAAGTCAAAGGATGATCCATTGGAGAAAATTGCAAGTATGATGCTAATGATGATGAAGGGAAAGACTCCAGAAATTCGACCATGTCGAATTTGCTCCACCACAGATCACACCACTGATGACTGTCGAATTTTAAATGATGCAATAAGACCGCAATACCATGATTATAGGCCTCGACTATTCAGGAATTATGAGAGGACTTATGATAATGGTGGATGGATTGCCTCAGAGCAAAAGTCTGAATCCGCATTGAAAGATATGGTGAAATCTTTGGCTTCGAGCATATTGAGTTATCAAGAGACTCTCCAGTTAAAATTTAAGATCATGGCTGATGAACAAAAGAGTATGGAGTCTAGGCAAAAGAGTATGGAAGTGCAACTGTGCCAAATGACGAATGTCATAAGCCAATTGCAAGCACAACTGAGTGAAAATCAAGTGGATACTGTTGTAAAGCATGCTCAAGATAGCAAGATTGAGAGAGACTTTGAAGTAGAGGATGAAAACTATTTTGAAAATTTTACGAACAAGGATGATTTAGGACTTGAGTGGGTTGATTATGAAAATTATGATGCTGAATTAGACACTGGACCTATATGTGTTAAGGAGCTTGGAATGGAAATTGAGGTGAGTTCATGTGAATCTTTTCCTATTATTTCTAATCCATCTGTATTTCCTTACAGGGTCCAGGACGATGAAAAAGAGAATAAAGAGCAGCATATGATTGACATATATCGGATGGATGTAATTCAGACACCTTTGTTTGATCCGATAGAAGAGCCACCACCAAGATATGCCAAACTACTGAATGAGTTGTTTAGCAACAAAAAACGGTTATCTTGGAATGGAAAAAGTTTGATGGGAGAGAGCATCTCCTCTCAATGGAAGATGCCACTACACAGAGAGGATTATTTTACTCCGATTACGTGAAAGAGAAGTTTATTGTCGAGCCAACGACGTTAAGAAAAAGCGCTTATTGGGAGGCCACCCAATGTTTACTTAGTTTTTTTTTATTTTGCAATTTATTTTTGCTTTTAATTTCGTTTTTGTGTGTTTGAGGATTAGGAGAGGATTTCAGATAAGGCGTGGGCACGCCTTAAGTGAAGACTTCTCCTGCAATTTTATTTGCATTAATTTCTTTTGCTTATTAGTTTTTTTTTTATTTAGTTATTTTATTTAATTTTATTATTTCTTTTCTTCTTTCTTCCTCGCAGAAGCCTGCCCATTCAGAAACCCTACCCCACACACGCTCAACTGCCTCCCACAATCTTTCTTTGCCGTTCCACTCTTTCCCACAGGCATAACCACTCCACCGGCGGCGCCTTCTCTCTCGCCGAAAAAAGCAACACCGCGCCCCCATTCTCACTATCACCGATTGCATCGCGCGCGGCCCCCTTTCATCGTCGGAATCACAGCGACAACGCCGACCACCTGGGCATAGAGGCCCGACACCGCTCCACCTCATCGGAAACACTATCTCGCTGCGCCACCACCTACGACTGGAGTCACCGCACTCCTTGCCGATTTCAGTGTCATTCCACCGGCGACCTGAGCCGCCGCCTGCGCACAGAATACCAGCGCCGCACCACCGCGTCTACTGCCCAGCAACGCCTCAGCTTCGATGTTTAGCGATTCTATCTCGCCGGAATCGCAGTGGCCAGACCTGATCTCGATTTCGCCGCCCACTGATCGCTGGAACACAGCAGCCGAACCACTCAGCCAGCGGCCCGATTTCACAGTGCCGCGTCCCTCACAATCACTCCACCGCCCACTCTGATTCTCACATCTCCGATGTCTTTCCGTTCAAAAAAATGTCAGTAAGGGCTCAGCCTCTCGAGCCTGATTCAGTTGAGCTCGAATTACACCCGAAGCATGACGAGCTGACATCGTCAACTTTGGTAACCCCGTTCCACTCTATTTTTTAATTATTTATGGTGTTATGCTTTGTTGTGTTCTTTTGCGTTTATGCTAGGGACTAGCACCTATTTAAGTGTATTTTATGCGGAGATTGGAATTGCGTGAAGAAAAAAAATGTGTTTGTTGTTTGAAGCATGTTTAATTGGTTGCTTTGTCTATATTCTTAATTGTTGGATTTTTGTTAAATTGCTAAAATCATGAGTTGTGAGTCTTGATTAATAGCCCGGTTGATATACATATCTTATGCTTTGAAATTGAATTGGTTCTTGGTTTATTCATGCCCTGAAATGGTGTACTTGATTGTTTGATTTTGGTGAACTTTCATTGGTTTTCTTGAGAAGTGAAAAATCTTATTTGGTATCCTAAGTTGAAAAAAAGTGATGAATGAGAAAAAATAATGAGGGGCTGAAACAGCTGCCTACTGTAGGGGGCTCAAGTGTTCGTAAACGAATAAACTTAGCTAAAACCCGAAAAGTAGAGAGGAGCTGCGGACCTCATTTGAAAAAAAGAAAGGAAAAAAAAAGGCAAAAACAACTACCTACTTCAGGGGGCTTAAGTGTTCAAAAATGAATAAACTTAGCTAAAACCCAAAAAGTGGAGAGAAGCTGCAGACCTTTTGAAAAAAAATATTCAAAGGTGGAATTAAAGCTGAAAAAAAAAAAATTTGCAGCTCAAAAAAAAAAATGAATGGAGATGGATACCTTAGGATTTGAACTTTGAAGGAAAATTGAGTCGAGTAATCCGAAGTCAAAGTTTTTAGGGGATCATGAATGTGGTGTGAGAAACTGAAAGTTGATGAGATTTTGTGGATTAAGTGTGAATTGAAATTTGTGGTTTATTGAGATAGGCAAGCGGCTCAAAAATCTAGTTTTGAGAATCATAGAAGAGTAATTCAATTTTCTTGTTTTGAACTCTCAAGTATTACATGCAAATTCCATTATTTTTCTTGAGTTGGTTGTCTATTGAAATTATCCCATATGTATTTTAATTCTCTTTGCTTGAGGACAAGCAAATGTTTAAGTGTGGGGGATTTGATGAGTCGGATTTATTGCTTATTTTTGTGCTTTAATTGAATATTCTTTATGAATTAAATTGGTATTTTAGTGCATCTTTTCGACTCATTATTTTGTGTCTTCAATTACCTTGATATTTTTATTTTCTGATTTAATTCAGGTAAAATGGAGCATTTTGATGAGAGTGAAAGTTAATTTTTGGGTTGCATACGGAAGAAGTAAAATCAAAGGAATGAAATTAATTCCTTGGCATATGATATTGTTGTTGGGCCGAAAATCAAAGATAATAAGCTGAGCCCATTGTTTGTTACTGAAATGGGTCAAGTAATTAGAAGATAATTAAGTCCATTAAGTTATTTAATGATTTTGGGCCCTAATGGCCCATTAAGAGTTATGATATACCTGGGAGCCGCCGTTTCTGAGGGGGAGGAAGCAAGCTGCCATTCTAGAATTCTGGGAAGCAAGCAGCTGGACGAAAGGCAGCCGTGAGCAATGAGTTTTATTTTTATTTATGATTCTCTTAATTATGTTGGATGTGAAACCTGGATTTAATTATGCTTTTTTGATTTTGTGATTCACGGTTTATTTCAATTCATATTTTGATTTCGTTATTATTTGATTTTATGCGAAGCAAGTTTTGATCAATAGATTTATTAGGACTGGCTATCCGAGTTTATTTGTTATCAATTCTAGTTAATTCACAATTTATAATCCGTAATTGTTATATTATTGCTGATATCGTAGCAACTAAGGCAGAACACCTTAGGGGATAATAACGTCTAGGTTGCATGAAACGAGCGTCTCGTATTCATGGTCTAGTTTATTCTATTGTTTTAGCTCTTTAATGCGTTCCTCGAGTTGAACCTTAAATATATGTTTTAGGGTTATTCGTAGGGATAGATTAATTGGGGGTCGTACTTTCTAATTAATTAAACTTAAGAAACAATTCGAACTAGTTTGGTCGTACCACTGGTTTAGGGATAAGATTTGAGATTAAATTGAGATTACCGGGTTCACTGATTAAATTGGTTAAATTATTCAAGGGGAAGCAATCCGAGGCTAGATCGTTCTTTATATTTGATTCCTGTTTATTTTTTATGGCTTACTTTTATTTTTCATGTTTTCTAGTATTTAGTTAGTTAGAAACCACCAATCCAACTCCCCCCATTTTTACTGCTTTCATACACAATTTATTCAATTGAGTTACACCGTTCTCTGTGGGATCGACCCTTACTTCCCTACTACATAGTGGGTATTTAAGGTATTTATTTTTGGGTGCCGGCGACAGCACACCAATCTGTAATCATAAATCATAGATTTGGAGAAACGGGATTTGATAGAGAAATAGGATTTGGAGAACAATTTAACAAGGGACCAACAAAAAAAAAAAAAAGATCTGGGTAAATTATTTATGATGCCAAAGTCTTGTATGTACTCAAGTACACGGTGTACTTGAGTAGACTTTGACTAGTCAAATGTTGACCGTTGATCGGTCAATGGTCAAAGTTTGACTTTTAAAAAAAAAAATCGATTTTTTTTTTAAAAAGTGTATGTTATTATAACTAAAAAGTGTATTTTTATTTTTTTAATGAAAAATGTATATTACTATATTAAAAAATGCAACATTGTTTTTAATGAAAAGTGTATGTTATTATAACTGAAAAGTGTATGATTTATTAATGAAAAGTGTAAGTTATATTAATGAAAAATGCATGTTATTATAACTGCAAAGTGTATGATCTATATGAATGAAAAGTGTTGATGTGCTGTCGCCGGCACCGAAAAATAAATACCTTAAATACCCAGTATGTATGTAGTAGGGAAGTAAGGGTCGATCTCACAGGGAATAGTGAAACTCAATTGAATAAATTGTGCATGAAAGCAGTAAAAATGAGGGGAGTTTGGTTGGTGTTGACTAACTACTAGAAAAATAACAGGAAGTAATAAAAATAAATAGGAATCAAATATTAAAAACGGTCTAGCCCTCGAATTGCTTCCCCTTGAATAATTTAACCAATTTAATTAGTGAACCCGATAATCTCAATCTAATCTCAAATCTTATCCCTAAACCAGTGGTACGACCAAACTAGTTCGAATCGTTTCTTATGTTTAATTAATCAGAAAGTACGACCCCCAATTAATCTATTTCTACGAATAACCCCAAAACATGTATTCAAGGTTCAACTCGAGAAACGCATTAACGAACCAAAACAATAGAATAAATTAGACTATGAATACGAGACGCTCGTTTCATACAACCTAGACGTTAGTTGCTACGATATCCACAATAATATAACAATTACGGATTATATATCGTTAATTAACTAAAATTGATAACAAATAAACTCGGATGGTCAGTCCTAATAAATCTATTAATCAAAACATGTTTCGCATAAAATCAAATAATAACGAAATCGAAATATGAATTGAAATAAACCGTGAATCACATAATAAAAAAAACATAATTAAATTCAGGTCTTACATCCTCGGGCTAGAGTAACAATCTATCTACTAAACATAATTAAAAGAACAATAAATAAAAACAAACTCAAACTCATTGCTGCCTTCCTCCGATCTTGCGCCTGCTCCCACAGTTCCAGAACGGCGGCCCCTTCTTTTCAATCAAAGAGGCTACCATTTCTCTAAATTGATTCCCACGGCCCATCACATTAGGCCCATTTTGATCCTTCATTATGCATACCCTCTTCTAAATTCACAGCCCATAAATCCAGCCCATCTTCCTTTTTATTTATTTATTTATTTATTGGGCTTCTTTCTTTTAGTTCATGGCCCAGCAACTCTAGGGGTCCACTCTTGCTTCATAATTGGCCCAACTCTGTTAATTCCTTGAATTTCATTTTAATCAAAATGCTTCAATTTTACCTGAATTAGATAAAAAAATAAACTATCCAGATAACTGAAGGACATATAATAATAAGTCTGAGAACGCAATAAAATCTCAAATTAATTCTCAAATAGTATCTAATTAAAGCACAAAAATATGCAATAATCTCGACTCATCAAGTATATGTTATTATAAATGCAAAGTGTATGAACTATTAATGAAAAATGTATGTTATTATAACTGCAAAGTGTATGATCTGTTTAATGAAAAGTATATTGTTATTAAATTTACACATTTTATTATTTTATCTTGCACTTTTATGACTATTAATGATACACCTTTTGGTTATCAGTAGTACTTGCACTTTTATAATTTAGATAAACTGTTCCTCATTTTTTAAAAAAAATTGTTATTAAATTTACACATTTTTATTATTTAATCTTGCACTTTTATGACTATTAATGATACACATTTTGGTTATTATTACTTGCACTTTTATAATGTAGAGAAACTGTTCCTAATTTTTTTTTAAATAGTTATTAAATTTACACTTTTTTATTATTTAATTTTGCACTATAAAATTAAGGGGTGACCACTAGGTTGTAACAGTTATTGTGTAAATGAGCGTGCATTATTATATTTTTTCGCATTTTGACCCAGTCTAATGTACTCAAGTACACAACAGCCCTACCCATTTTTGATAAATTGAAATTTTGGAAAGTTAGCGGATTTTCAAAAATATCCCATGAAATTAGGGAATTGATAAGTTGCAAAGAAAATGGAATTTAAAAATTGAATTATTTATTATATTACGTAAATAATATAAGATATGTTAAGTAAGGGTAGTTTTAGTTTTTTATTTCGAATTTGAACCTAATAGAAATTTTTTAAAGTGGTAGATTTGCTTAAGGTGATGTAGGAATGACTATATTAGGGAAAATTCTCTTGTTTTATAATACTGAAAAGTGGTAATGTAATTATTGAAAAGTGTTGTTTCATAATATTGAAAAGTGGTAACTATTATTATTGAAAAATAATAATTATTATTAGTGAAAAGTGGTAATCTTTAATACTAAAAAGTGGTAAATATAGTTACTAAAAAGTGTTGTTTCATAATATTGAAAAAAGTGATAATTTTTAATACTGATAAGTGTTAAGTATAGCTACTGAAAAGTGTTATAATATTGAAAAGTGGTAATTATTGTTAATTAAAAGTTTTGTTTTATAAACTGGGTGGTATTTTTTTTAAATAAAAATTATTTTAAAAAATTGTGAAAATTGGTAATAATTGTAGTGTTAAAATTATTTTAATTAAAAAAAGTATATATATTTATTGAGGTCATGGGTTTCGAACCGTCAACCTCAAACACAGATTTTAACCTTGAAACCGCCTTATCAACAGTTATTTTTTTAAAAATTTCCAGCTTTGTAAATAAAAAGGACTGACCGGTGACATAGTGTGCACGGTGCACACTATGCCACCAGAGGCCAACTCAAAAAAAATTCTGCTACACTCTAATTGTTAGCATAAAACGCGCGTGTATACACTCAAAAATTAATTTACAAACATTCATAAGCTCGCCACAAGCATTAATTTATGGTCCTCAACATTTAACTAGGCAAATTAAAAACGACATCGTTTTTGTTTATGTTATAATATTTAACGAGTTGAGTGTCTAATTTGCCCTCAACAAACCCTAATTAAATATTAAAATAGAGAGCGTATTAAAAAATAACATCTAAAAAGAACATTTCATCACTACCGCCGCTATCGCCGTTCGTTGAAAGGATCCACCCTTGCTCTGATACAGATCTCATCAGAAGTCGTTCTGCGGTGAGTTTTCGCATTTTAATTGGGCAGATGCTTTATTAATTTGTTGTTTATGGGTGTGAATTGTTAATTTTTAGTGTTAAATAGTATGTTAGCCTGTTTTCATCGATTGGTTGTTGTTGTTCTTATATATTTTTTTTCAAAATTGTTAATTTTTAGTTTAATACAAAATTTACAATATTTGTGAAATACAAAAGAAGATGTTATCAAATATCTTGAATCTATCTTCTATATGGACAATTTAGATGCAAATTCATATTTTGATCTTATAAAGTAAATGAAAAATATTTAGCAGAATGCCTAGTAGTGAAATAATAATTAATATTAAATGAACATGGATACTCCTCATTTTCCATAGCCACAATTTCTAGTTTAATTTGCACATAAGCTTAATTTTTTCATTCATTGATTCCATGATGATGTTTACTTTTGCTTTGAGTAGTTTGGAAAATTGGTTTTTGAAATTTTAGGTGGTGTTTGATTTAGAATTGCAGTGGATTGGATTGAGATTGGGATTGAGATTGGGATTGAGATTGAGATTAGAATAAAGTGGATTGAGATAATTCATGAATAGTAATTGTATAGTAATTGTATGTATAAATTGTGTTTGGTTAAGAATTGAGAAGTAAGAGTAAATGTAATTTTATATTACATCAAAAGTGATATTGTAATAATTTTTTATTATTAGTTAATAAAATAATGATTGAATGAAAGTGAATGATATATTATTTTATTAATAATAATTAGTGAAATAATGATTGAATAAGATTTAATTATTAGTATTTTATTTATAGTGTAAATATATGTATTTAATATTTAATATACTTATATATTTATATTAATTTGTTATTATTTGTATTTAATGTACTAATTATTATTTATATAATTAATATTAACATTAAATATATTTATGCACATTATAAATAATATATATATATATATATATATATACCTATTACATATGTGCATAACTACATAACTTTATAAGTATATATTTATGGGCATAATTATACTTCATATTATAAATAATTTTTATATGATTGTATAAAAATAAGAGTGAGAGTGAGAATAAGTGGATACAAAATAATAAAAGAGAGAATGAGTATGTAAAAGATATTAAAGTAAGAGTGAGAATAAAGTAGGAGAGAGAATTAGTGATTGAAAAGAGAAAGAATGATTTGATTGTATAAAAATAGGTGTATTATAGAGGTGAATTAATATTTGAATTTGTATTTGGATTGAGATGGATTGAGAGAGATTGGATTGGGTCAATCCAAATCCGGATTGGCCAATCTCAATTGGTGGATTGATATTTGAATTTTATTTGTATTGAGATGGTTTGAGAGAGATTTGATTGAGATTGGCCAATCCCATCCGGATTGGCCAATCCCAAAACAAACACCGCTATAATACAATGTGTAAGATTAACCAATCCGGATTTGTATTTGTATTTTGAAACTCTGATGAATAGTAATTTATGTATTTCTTTTTTAGTTTTGAAATAGTAGAAGATTTTAACTTTATGTCAAATCAATGTGTAAAATTGAATAAAATTGTATTATTATATTATTGTTAGATGGAATTAAAACAATTATTAATGATTGAATATATTATATTATTGTATTACTCCCTCTGTCCAATTTTATAATACCCAAACTTTCACTTTTTACATAAACAATCATTTTTTTCTTAAAACCCGTGTCCAATCCAAATGACCATTATAAAATTGGACGGAGGAAGTATTATATTATTGTTGAGAAAAATTATAATGATTTGAGTGATATTATATACTCCCTCCGTCCCCGCTATAAGTTTTCCATTTATTTTGGTTGTTTTGATTAAGAAATATGATTAAATAATAGATGTAGTACAATTGATGTGATTGTGAGAGAGAAAATAATAGATGAGTATGACATGAAGTATTATACTCCCTCCATCCATCAAATGTAGTCCCGTGGTGGATGGGCACAAGTTTTAAGAAAATGGTAGATAAAGTAGATAAAATAGATAAAGTAAGGGTATATATATTATAGGGTATTGTGGGGTCCATTGTGAATAAAGTGATTGTTTGTGAATAAAGTGATTGTTTGTGAATAAAGTGATGGTTGAGGGGTGATGGTTTCAATAAAGTGTATGGGACTACATTTAGTGGATAAAGAATATGAGGCAAATGAGACTACATTTCATGGACGGAGGGAGTAACATAATAGATAAAGTATAAGTAATGTGATTGAGACAGAGAAAATCATATGTAAAAAATGGAATAAAATGAAATGAGAAACTTATTGTGAGACATCCATAAAAGGAAAGTGAGAAACTTATAGTGAAACGGAAGGAATACATATAACTTTATGTCAAATCAATATGTTTGATAGGAGTGGTTTTAAGTGGTTTTGAAAACCAATTTTTAAATTGCAAAGTAAAACGGCTTTAAAATCTTAAAATTCAAAATCTGATTTTTTAAATTAAAAGTAAACATAGCCAATTTTTCAAACTAATATCTTTTTTGAAATATTTTATCTTTTGTTTTAATATAAATATATTGTTATTTTAGATTTAATAAAAATTTACTTATAACTTAATAATGTACTGTAGCATATGTGAATTGTACATATTACTGTGATGCGAGAAAAAGGATGTGTTAATCTATTGTTGCTGCATTATAATTTGTTAGTAATAATTTATTACTGGTATATTAGTTATAAACATTTTATTTTGTTAGAATTTTATATTAAACTATATATAAAAGTTCACCATAATATTTTATTTTGGGTTGGTCGACAATCCATTTTTTATTTTTCAAATTTTATGTTTATCAAAATACAATTAAGTGTATTTTTAAATCGCACTTAAAAAGTGCTAATATTTTTATCATTTTTTACATCGAATTAATTAAGAGAGATTCATCTTACAGAATGAGATTGGTGAGACGTTTTCATCCAAAACTAGCTCATATTTTTTAAAATCTCATGTTAAAGTTTTTAATTTCAATAAATCTTTTACTTTTCCTAAGTTTTCTTAAAAATATCTACATGTTTGTTATACTAATTTATGATAGTTACGATGGAATTGTGCATTTGATACTTAGACCAAACACACCTTAATGTGACTCTATTTTAACATTAATATACATTTGATTTGATGTTATTGGAATAAAAAAGTGAAATTGATCAAATTTATGTGTTTCACGGTGCAAATAGTATCACTATAGTTTAAAATTGATCAAATTGATCACTATAGTTTACAATTAAAATTTTAATACGCACGCACGCACCTCGGCTGCTATAAAGCACGAAAACTAACAGTAAAGGCGGACCTAGACCAAAATATTTGGAGGGGTTAGAAATAAAAATATGTATTTTTTTTTTTTTGCTTAAAATTGCTTCTTCTTTTTTTCAGCAAAAACAAGGGAAATAAATTTCTTATTTCTACGATTACAAAGTTGCTAGTAGAGAAATATGTTATTTTGAGTTTCTATTATTGTTAATTTAATTATAAAATCTTAAAAGCAAAAAAAAAAAAAAAAACATCTAAATTAATTTGTTTTGTTTTGTCGCTTCAATGCTGCTTATACTGCATCTTTGATGAAATAGTTGAAATATTTTTTTTAGGTGAATTAATACTGCGAGTAGACCTCAATTCATACTTATATAGAGCAAATGAGTAGTCGATCATGAGATTAAGGAAATTAAGATTATTTTGGTAGCATTAATGTAACTTATATAATTATTGGACTAAATTTGTAGAATTAATTTAAGCACACAAGGAAGGTACTGCTGCAGTGCTGTTGGAATTCAAAAGATGAATGGTCGTGAATATAAAATGTTGTACCGTGCACGGGCCAAGGCCAATAGATCAGGTAATTTATTTATTTATTTATTTTATCTTGCTGATTGCCTTTGATAGATTTCTTAACATATCTACTCGTATTTGACGTACAGATCCGGGAAAGACAAAGTTGAGTAAAGTAAATGGTGATCAAGAAGATGATACTACCCATTCTGAAAACGTTGTTACACAAACGTCACACAGCAAAGCCAAAGGTAGTAGTAGTAGTTTTTTAGAGCTAGAAATATGATCATACTGTATTTTGTTAATTAATTTATGCCAAATTGAATTAATATAATTAATTTGATGAATGTTGGCAGCATGAGTTTTGTGTTGAGGCGCACTAGTAATGTTGAGCAGGAGAAAAGTAATACTCCAACAAATGTAAGTCACCACCTTCAATTCTTGCAATTTATATATGATATGATAATATTGATTAATTGCTTCTCTTATTACACTTGTGCAGGTAATGTGCACACTTAAAACTTTTAGTTATATTATAAATTGTGTTACTAGCAACATCAATTCGAAACTTTTTAAGCAAGTGCATTTTTAATAGGAGCAATCTGCACATCATAAACACACAAATTAAAGAATACATCTAGCATGAATTTTATTTTACTCTCATTTGATGATTTACAAATTTATGTGGGTCAAGGAGACATGGATGGGTCTAGCACGCCCAAATTTGTAGAGTATTGGGTTCCTGTTAGACTTTCGAGTGTGCAAATGGAGATATATTGTGACTCTCTCCTTTCAAATTCAAAGGTTTTATGCTCATCTGCCAAGCTGCATAATAAAACAGAAACCCTCCAAAATATGCTTATCTCAGCTAGAAAGGTTTGTTTTTTCTTAAACTTCATTATATAATAAATTAATGTGGCTAATTTTACTTGACTGCTTTTCTTAAGCTTTGTTTCAGTGTTGTGATCATCCAAAACTGGTGGACTCATCCTTGCATGAGCCTGAAAAGTACAATGAAATTAAATTGAGCAGCAAATTGCTACTACTCAACAAGATCCTCCGGGAGATTAGCAAAAGAGGACAAAGAGTGGTTGTCCTTTACCAGGTAGTTACAACAATTCTGTATTTCAATTTAATTAATGAATCTCTTTATATTTATGCTACTAATTAATTTTATTTTACACTCATTTGATGATTTACAAATTTGAATACAAGTGTCTCTAAACTAACTGTATTATCACTTGCATTATCAATTTAGATATAAATATATTTTATTCGTGCAATTAGCGTGCAAATATTTTTTAGCAATATTAGTAGTGCACGGTCTACATCAATATCTCTATATGCAATTAATCTCTTTATATTTATGCTACTAATTAATTTGACAGTATGAGAAATTAACTCTGTTATTGGATTGGATTTAATATGTGATTTCATGTTTGTAACTCTCCAAATAGACACTTGGGGACCCTGGACCAATTCATACTGGACATATCTTGGATGACATTATTCATGACAAATTTGGTCAAGATTCTTTTGTGCACATTGGTGAAGGGTTATCCAAGCCCAAACTGCAAGTAATGTGTGACACTTACAATGACAACGGGCGTGAGAAATTCATTTTCTTGACGACAACCCGAGCTTGTGCTCCCACCATTCATCTTCAATCTGTAGACGTATTTATATTCTTCAATAGTGATTGGAATCCAACAAATGACTTGAGGGCTCTCCAGAAGATCAAACTAGATTCCCAACTCGAGCATGTCAAGGTCTTTCGCTTATATTCAGCTTTCACCGTGGAAGAAAAGTTGCTAATGCACGCCAAGCAAAGAACTGCTCCAAATTGTAATATGAGGTATATAAAGCAGAGTATATGCCATGAGCTGCTGAATTGGGGTTCCTACTACTTATTTGGAAAGCTTGATGAGCTCCATGGATCGTCGACTACTGATGATGCCCATTTTTTTGTGGAGGATGTGTTACTTGAGCTGTCAAATTTATTACCTAACAATGAGGAGGAGATCCGTGCGCGTTTAGACAGTTCGTGCATTGTGGAAGTTGAGCAGATTGGGGGTTTATATCCTAGAAATATTTGTTTACTAGGAGAAAAGGAATACCCTCTGATGGAGAATTATTCAAAACTTGAGGAGATGATAGTGAAAGAACCACCCCATATTTTCTGGACATATATCCTTCAAGGAAGGAAGCCTAATTGGAACAACATTTCCAGTCAATCATCACCGAGAACTAGAAATGGTGTCCAACGCTCTAATGACACTAATTTTGAAGCATCCGTCCAGGCCCAGGCGTCCAAGAAATGCAAAACACAAGCTAGAAAGAGCCAACTTCAAAGTCCAGATAAAGAAAACCTTCTTCCAGGTATTCCTAAATTTGTTCAATATGAAAATGATGGATTTCCAAATTCATCCAATCCAATCACAACTTTAGTTATTTGGACTAATCTGAAATCTGTTTTAATTTTTTTGAACTTTAACTAGGTGAAGCAGTTGCACCGACGACAAGTCAAGAACCAATCCTGGGTAACTCATCCCCAACCCAACCTTCTTCTCAGGTGACGGTAAGAATCTGCAAAAAAATTTGGCATTTTATATCTAACTTTCCATGATTTGCCTTTTTTTGTCATGAATATTATATTTATTTGCAATATATCAATGTTGAACAGGATAAACAAGACTTAGAAAGTCAAAACAATGTTCCCCCCTCCAGTAAATCACCTGAGGCCTCTAAATGTAGTCAGTACCAGGAGCTGAAAGAATTGGAAAGGGAGTTGGAAAGATTAGAGAAACAAAAAACAGAATCTCTGAAGCAGCATCAAGATAAGGTTTGTCTTTCTAATTTCCTTTTTTATTTTATTTTTCACACATTACTTATTTGTTGATGTTTGTTATTGTAGAAACTGCAAGTGAAAATGACCCTTGGGAAAGAGATTGAGGAAATAAGCAAAAAGTACGAAGCAGAACTCCAAAATGCAGATATTGCATTTGCGGAAGAGAGGCAAGTTGTTGATACTAAGTGCAACCAACTCTTCATCAAGAGATTAGTAGTTGAGGCTAAGCTGCGGAGAACTCAGATATAAAATTGAAGCAAAATTAATAATGCACATTTTATGCTTTTCTAATAACTTTGGTCCTTGTTGTTGTAATTTTTCATGACTTGTGTAATTGATAATGGTGGAGCAAATTTGATCTTCTACATTGATGCACATTATGTATTTGCATATATGCTCTTGAGTAAATGATTTAAGGTTGGTTGTAGTGATGAACTACTAACGACGTTTGATGAATTTATTTGTACAACTGTATTTATCGATGTGGGTTGTGGAAGTTTGTTTACTGCTGCAATTTTTTCATGAACCTCACGGGACAATTATGCCATAATCATCGAAAAAAATGGGCTTTAGATGATGAGGAACTATTTCCCAAAGTGAAATAATGGGAGACAAGGCTCAAAACTAATTTGGATTTTGATCCAAAATTCAAATTTTGGACGTCTCTCATTGGTTTGGATTCAAATCCAAAATTGAATTTGAGTTTGGAAGGATTGTTGGAGGACATAAACTTGATTTGTGATATTGAGATTTTAACGACATTTTATCATATGGAGGATAGATTCAAGGTATTTCATAACATCTTTGGTGCAACGTGCGTGCGTGCTAACAAAACGAACAAGTAAGAATCGTTGATTCAAAAAATACTCGAATCTTGATCAAAAGGAGAACACGTCTTCAATAATATTAAAATCTTCAAAAGCTACCTCCAATATGATTGGAGAATTATAAAAAACGAAAAATCCTAGTGAACGAAATTAGAAAATTACACAAAAACCCCTAAACAATTGAAAAGTGCAAAAATAATACCCAAAAAACAATAAAAACACGTTTTGTAAAAAATTGCATTGTCACTCGTGCTACATCAATCTTCCTTTTGCATTCCACAAATCTTGTAAAAAAAAAACAAGAAGAACAACAACCATCGATCGATGAAAACAAGCTAACATACTATTAACACTAAGAAATTAACAATCTACACATACTGTTAACATAAATGAACCATTTGTCCAATTAAAATGTAAAAACTCACCGTAGAAATACTTCTAATGAGATCTATATCAGAGCACGAGTGAATCCCTTCAATGAACGGCGGTAGCAGTGACAGTGATGAAGTTTTTCTTTTTAGGTGTTGTTTTTGGGTACACTCTCTATTTTAATCTTTAATTAGGGTTTGTTGAGGGAAAATTAGGCACTCAGCTCGTTAAATATTATAACCTAAACAAAAACGTTGTCGTTTTTAATTTGCCAACTTGTTAAATGATGAGGGCCCTCAATTAATGCTTGTGGCAGACGGCTTATGACTATACATGTTTATGAATTGATAATTTAGTATATACACATGTGACACGTCTTATGCTAACAATTAGAGTGTAGAAAAAATATTTTTAAGAGAAATAATGAATTGAGCATATGAACTTACCGTTACACCACTCTAATCATAACATGTTTGAATGTTTGCAGATTTTTTCACTTTGAGATTTTGATGCCAAACTAGTATTTTATCCGTGCGATGCACGAAAACAAAAATTTACTATTAAAAATGCACTATAAATATTCTCCATTTACTTTATACGATCAAGTTATGAATTTGCATCTTAATAACATCTTCCTTTTGCATTCCACAAATCTTGTAAACTTTCCATTAAACAGAAAATTAGCAATTTAAAAAAAAAAAAAAAAAAAAAAAAAAAACAACCATCGAGATCGATGAAAACTAGCTAACATATTATTAACACTAAAAAATTAACAATCTATGCATAAAAACAACACAAATAAACCATTTGCCCAATTAAAATGTGAAAACTCACCGTAGAAAAACTTTTAATGAGATCTATATCAGAGCACGAGTGAATCCTTTCAATGAACGACAGTTGCGACGGCGGTGATGACATTTTTCTTTTTAGATGTTATTTTTAGGTACACTCTCTATTTTAATCTTTAATTAGGATTTGTTGAGGGCCAATTAGGCACTCAACTCGTTCAATATTATAACCTAAACAAAAACTTTGTCGTTTTTAATTTGCCTACAGCTTGTTAAATGTTGAGGGCCCTCAATTAATGCTTGTGGCAGGCTTATGACTATACATGTTTGTGAAATTATAATTGAGTGTATACACATGTGACACGTCTTATGCTAACAATTAAAGCGTACGAAAATATACGAAAAATATTTAAGAGGAATAATGAATTGAGCATAAGAACTTACAGTTTAAACCTCTCTAATCATAACATGCTTGAATGCTTGCGAGTTTATTCACTTTAAAACTTTAATGTCATTGAGTAAACTAATATTTCCCCGTGCGATACACGATTTCATTATTTATTAATATATATAAAACAAAAGTTTGCTATTAAAAATGCACTCTAAATATTCTTCATTTACTTTATACGATCAAGTTATGAATTTGCATCTTAATTGTCTATATATATAGAGGATAGATTCAAGGTATTGATAACATGCATCTTCCTTTTACATTCCACAAAAAAAAAAAAAAAAAAAGAACAACCATCAATCGATGAAAACAAGTTAACATACTATTAACACTAAGAAATTAACAATCTACACATAAATAAACCATGTGTCCAATTAAAATGTGAAAACTCACCGTAGAAAGACTTCTAATGAGATATATATCAGAGCACGAGTGAATTCTTTCAATGAACGACAGTAGCGACGACAGTGATGGAGTTTTTATTTTTAGGTGTTGTTTTTGTGTACGCTCTCTATTTTAATCTTTAATTAAAGTTTGTTGAGGGCAAATTAGACATTCAACTCGTTAAATATTATAACCTAAAGAAAAATGCTATTCAACTTATAACCTAAAAAAAGTAATTAATTTCAATTATTTCATCAAAGACGCAGTATATATATGAGTGTTGAATGTCATTGTACTCCTCTGTCCACCAAAAGTGTGCTCACTTTTTTTTATATGTGCTTTTATAAAAATTATATTTTAATTATAAAGAATATATTTAATATAATGAGTAGAAAATATATTTGGTAGATACTCAATCTTGTTACTAAAGTAGAAAAAATATTCAAAAGTTAACTATTTAAATAGAATAAGCACGTTTTTGTGGACCTCAAAAAAAGAAATGAGCACACTTTTGATGGACGGGGGGATTATTAAAAAAGGTTAATTGTGTATAGAGATATTGATGTAAACCATGCACTACTAATATTAATTGCTAAAAAATATTTGCACGCTAATTGCAAGAATACAATATACTTACAAAAATATTTTATATATAAATTGATAATGCAAATGCTAATACAGTTTAAACACAATTATATTCAAATTTATAATATAACCAAAAGTTTCAAGTGTAATAAGAGAAGCAATTAATCAATATATAAATTTTGCAAGAAGGTGGTGACTTACATTTGTTGGAGTGGAATCATTTGAAATATTGTTTTTCTCCTGCCTCACCACAAAACTCATGCTGATATGCATCAAATATTAATTCAATTTGGCATAAACAAAATGAAACAAATATACAGTATGATCATATTTCTAGCTCTAACAAAACTACTACTACTACCTTTGGCTTTGCTGCTGTGTCTGTGAAACAACGTTTTCAGAATTGGTAGTATCATCTTCTTCACTCAACTTTGTCTTTCCCGAATCTGCTAAATATGAGTAGATATGTTACCTGATCTGTTGGCCTTGGCCCGTGCACGGTACAACATTTTATATGCACGACCATTCATCTTTTGAATTCCAGCAGTACCTTCCTTGTGTGCTTAAATTAATTCTACAAATTTAGTCCAATAACCAAGTTACATTAATGCTACCAAAATAATCTTAATTTGCTTAATCTCATGACTACTCATTTGCTCTATATAAGTATGAGTTGAGGTTCGGTACGGTGTGCCGACCATATCAAATCATACCGTTATCATACCGAAATTTTGATATTGAAAAAATTCATACCGTTATCATACCGAAATTTCGGTATACCGTAATCTCGGTATACCGAAATTTTCGGTATGTAAAAATTCATACCGATATCGTACCGTAATTTCGGTATACCGAATTTTCGGTATGGTATATCGGTATACCGTACCATACGGTATACCGATTCATATCGAAAATATTGAACCATAATTTCATATCGAAATACCGGTATACCAATTCATACCGAAAATATTAAAGCATTGTTTTATATCAAAATTAATTATTTAAGATTTATTTTATTTAAATTTTAATAATTAAAGTTATTTTAATTTAAAAATAATATAAAATTATATTATAAAATTATTATTTTATTAAGATTTAGGTATTTCGGTATATCGATATACCGTTTCATATCGAATACCAAATTTTTTTCGGTATACCGAAATATCGCGGTATGATCATTTTCCATACCATTACCGTACCGAAAATTTCGATATACCGAAAAATTCGATATTTTTTCGGTACAAAAAACTCGGTATACCGAAATTTCGGTAATTTTGCCCACCCCTAATACTCACCGTATTAATTCACCTAAAAATTGATTTCAACTACTTCATCAAAGACGCAGTATATGCAGCATTGAAGCAACAAAACAAAATAAATTAATTTAGATGTTTTTTTGCTTTAAGATTCTAAAATTAAATTAACAATAACAAAATAAGAGAAACTCAAAATAACATACTCCCTCCGTTCTAACGAGAGATGTCTATCGGGCTGGTCCTAGCCCTATAGGGTCAACCCTACAGGACTACGGGCTAAATGGGTTAGGGTCTTAACCGGTTCATATTTAACGGGCCACGGATTAAACAATTCTAGAACTCATTGGTCCTTAATATGGTCAAATAAACCTAAACAAATATCATAATCTAATAAAAAAATAGTAATAATGACTAATGAATTGTAATGAGTTGCTTAATGCTGATAGCAATAACTATGGGTTAAATGACCTAAAATTTGTTAACACGTTATTTATTAAAAAAAATGTAACAACTTGGGCTAGCGGGCTAACCGATCCGGGTAAAAAAAAGTCCGGATTTAAATGGGCCTATGATTCATGAACCCTAACTCTGCATTTTTCAGAGTTAAACGGGTCAGTCCGGTTAGCCCGACCCGGATAAACATCTCTAGTTCTACTTCTACCATACCATAAGCTAGGGTTGTTTTCAGAATTAAGAAAGTGTATGTATTGACAAGTATAACTTAAATAATAAAGGTAGTTTTAATTACATTAATTCCCTTCAAATCTTTTCAAATTCTTTAATCAATCCTTTTCAATTATTTTCAATTTTATGTCTGAAATAATTTTCAAATTGGAAGGCACAATGGGAACAAATAATGTAAAAATTTTAAAACACCACTTATTTATGTACAAGAGAAAAAGGCTAAAACAACACTAATAGTAGAATGGAGAGAGTATTTCTCTACGAGCAACTTTGTAATCCCAGAAATTCATTTCCCTTGTTTTTGCTGGAAAAAAAAAAAAAAGAAAAGAAAAAAAAAGAGAGCAATTTTTAAGCAAAAAATTGAGTACATATTTTTTTTTTCTAACCCCTCCTTTGCTGTTAGTTTTCATGCTTTAGCAGTCGAGGTGCGTGCGTACTATATAAAATTTTAATTGTAAATATATTACTACTTTTAAACTATAGCGATACTATTTGCACCGTGAAATGCGAAATTTGATCAATTTTATTTTTTTATTCAAATAACATCAAATCAAATGAATATTAATGTTAAAATATTGTTCAAATAGAGGCACATTTACTTTCTCAGAGGTGTGTTTGGTCTTAAGTATCAGAATGCACAATTCCATAGTAACTACAGAGTATATCTTACATTAGTAACAGACATGTTGATATTTTTAAGAAAACTTAGGAAAAGTAAAAGATTTATTTAAATTTAAAAATTTTGACATGAGATTTAAAAAAATATGAGCTGTTCTTGATTGACATTCTGTAGGACATGTCTTTCTTAATTAACCAATGTAAAAAATAATAATATTTAAATAAAAAGTATTTTTATCACTTTTTAAGTGTGGTCCAAAAATACACTTGATCTTATTTTAACAAAAACAAAATCTGAAAAATAAAAAATAGGTTATCCAATTCAAAAATCTAAAATATGAGTCAAAAGCAAGTCTTTATTTTATTATCATAAAATATTATGATGAGCTTTTATATATAGTTTAATTTAAAATTCTAAAAAAAAATGTTTATAACTAATTATATACCACTAATATGTAAAATTCACATATGCTGCATTATTAAGATATAACTTTAAAAAAAAAATTAAGAAAACAATATATTTATATTAAAACAAAGATAAAATATTTCCAAAAATAAATTAGTGAGAAAAAATCTAGGGGAATGAATAAATTAAAAAAAAATCGGCTTATGTGCGTGCGCAAATTAAATGAGAAATTGTGGCTATGGAAAATGAGGAGGATCCATGTTCATTTAATATTGATTATTACGGAGTATTTCACTACTAGGCATTCTTCTAAGTATTCTTCATTTACTTTATACGATCAAGTTATGGATTCATATATATAAAAGATAGATTCAAGCTATTTAATAACATCTTCCTTTTTCATTCTACAATTCTTATAAATTTTTCATTAAATTGAAAACTAACAATTATGTAAAAAAAATAAAAACAAACAACATACTATTAACATTAAAGAAATTATCTTGATATAGTACTCAAAAAGTTATTTGCCATGCCCCAATGATATAATTTGGCAAGTACCATGAAATTCTACAAATATAATTTAATAAAGAGTATATAAAGAAGAGCAAAAATTTACTAAACCGTCTTCAATATCTTACTCCCTATATTTCTTTTTGTGATGTTTTCAAATTACTTGCATACTTCTAATACAAAAATAAAATTAACACTTTTTTAGATTCCTATTTTATCATATACATCATTGAATTACTTAAAATATCTTTTATTTATTTAATTTCAACGCCCATTTATCCCATTTCAATTCTTAAAATAAAAACTTTACTTTATAAGTGATATATTGACAATTAGATCATGTTCAATAGCAAATACTGATTAGACTAGATTAGAATGATAAATTTTAAGTTTAAGATGAAAATAATTTAAATTTAATCTAAATTATAAGGACCTTAGAGTGATATTTGAATGTTGAGTTAAATATTAAATTATAAATAAATTGAATATTAAAATTAAACGGTAATTGCACGACTAAATTTAAATGACAATTGTAATTTGATATGGGATGGTAAAGCACGAAAACGAACAGCACGCAGACTGGCAGTTGCTGCGCAGCAGTGACAGTGGGAAGGAAGCAGAGCAATAGGCATTTACACAGAAATGGTGCATACACGCAGATAACAACAAAAATTGCATCTACGACACCTCTATTCATCATTTTCTCATTTGTAGCCAAATTCAATCAACACTCTTTTTCGTTTCATAAACTCTGTAGACGAAAATAAGGGGAAGAGGTTATTTAGCAGGAGAGGAGAACAAGGTTGGTTTCTTATTCTTCTTCGTTACCATTTTCCCAAGCATGCCAATATTAATGGATGCTGACATCCATTTCTTCTGTAATTTTTTTCATAAATTTGGAGAGTGTATTCCACTTTTTTTTCACTGTTACTTATCACGAGTTTATCCCTCCTCAAATTTCGAAGATATTTACAGAAGTGATGGTGTTTTTACATATTTTAGTTGTATCTATAATTTCAACTGCTCGTACCCTTGGGGATTTTTTACGAGATATTGCTATTGCTTTGGTTTATAATCTGTATTTCAGTTACTGTGCGATGCAGATGCCGATGTGTGTATTCATTCAACACAGGGGGAAATCATTTTTTATTTTCACCGTCTCACGAACTTATTGTAGTATGAGTTTAGTTAAATGGATCAATAAATTCAAATGAAAATGGATAAATTATTTTGCTACTTTTTGTATTTGTTCGTTTATGTTATTGTACTTCTCCGTCCCAAATGAAATTTGTGTTTGCAAACACAACCCGTCATTTGTGTTTGCAAACACAAGCAATCAGCTTCTAAAATCACTTTTTATTAAATTATTTTGTCACTATGGATATTCCAAATTAAATTCTTTTTTTATTTACTAACTATTTCTACCTTTTTATCTTTTTAATGTTTCGTTATCATCAGTTGTGCAAAATCTGCAGAACACGATTTCTGAATTGTCAGTTCTGCATATGCCATTGCCCTGTAAAAACTCGCCTTCAGTCGCGCCAACTGCTTGGCGGTTTCGAAAAGGCAATTGATTACTGAATACTGCTAAAATTTCCCTTCTGGTGTGTTCCTGATATTATGCTAAAATCATCTTTCCCATGAACGTGCTTTTTTTTTTTTTTTTTTTTTTTTTTTTTTTTTGTCTTTTTTCAGATCGGCTAATGTGTGTAATCAAGGCTGGTATATTTGATTTGTGTATGTAGAAATCTGAAGAGTATTCAACAAATATTAATTATAACGAAATGGAAATGAAAGGGAAAATTATGAATACTGTGAGTAATTTGGGCACGAACAAGGAAGGTACTGCTCCTGTTTGGATTCCCAAAATGAAGAAACTAAACGGTCGTTCATATAAAGAGTGGATGAAATCACTGGCAAAAGCAAAAAGATCAGGTTATTTATTTTGTCCCCTTTTAGTGTCTCCATTTTTACTAGCATCACTGGAACTTTTTCGTTGACGATGTTAGGCTCTTGCTGATTGCCTTTCATAGGTTTCTTAACATATCTACTCGTATTTGGCAGATCCTTCGATTCAGGGAAAGAGAAAGTTGAGTGAAGTAAATGATACTGAACCAAATGGCTCTGAAGAATATGATAAAACCAATTCTGATAGATTTGTTTCACACACACAGCAGCAAAGGTAGCAGTTCATTCATGTGTGATAGCTTTGTTAGAGAATGATATTTGTAAAATATGTCTCCGGTTTCATTTTCCCTTTTCCTTATGCCAAATTGGCAAATTGTACATTTGACGCATATGGAATGTTGGCAGGGTGGATTTTCTGCTGAAGCGAGTAAAGAACTCTAGTAATGCAGAGAAAAGTAATATCTCAAATGATTCGACTCGAACAAATGTAAGTGTCGACGTTTTTTTCAATCTATGATATTGATTGGTTCTCTTATTAGACTAGTTCAGCTATTAAATGTGTTGATATTGGAGTTCTGCATCATCTATATTTCAGAAAAAATTACTACTATTATTTTTCCTGATTGTTTCCTTTAGGCAGGTTTAATGCACAAATTATTTATTTACTGAAGATTATTCTTCATCAGCCTGTTGGTGTTCTTGCCCATGCCTCTGATCTATCAAAACCAATTTAGTTCCTGGATATTTTTTTATCTCCATGTTGTATTGATTATATGATTTTATTACATAGACTTTATAATGATGAAGTTGCAGAAAACAAGGAACCACATTTCTGAGAACCAGTGTAACATGGATGGATTTAAGCTGCAAGAGAAGTTCACACATTCTGCTGCAAATGTGCGCTCGATCAAATTTGTGGAGTATTGGGTTCCTGTTAGGCTCTCCAACGTGCAAATGGAGATGTATTGTGGTTCTCTGTTTTCAAATTCGGGGGTTTTATGCTCTTCTACCAAGCTTTTTTGTAAAAAAGAAACCCTCCACAATGTACTTCTCTCAACCAGAAAGGTTTGGGTTTTCTTTAAAATTGGAGACTGTGCTTCTATGCAGAACTGTATGCTCAAATTTATTACAGTATATAATTAATGTGGTTAGTTTTCCTTGACTGTTTTCCTGATCTGTGATAAATCTTTGTTCCAGTGTTGCGATCATCCTAAGCTCGTGGACTCATCCTTGGTTGAATCTTTGTTACGACGGATCCCTGAGCCTGAAAAATATGACGTAGAAATTAAATTGAGCAGCAAATTGCTGCTACTCCACAAGATCCTTCAGGAGATTAGCAAGAGAGGACTAAGAGTTGTTATCCTTTATCAGGTAGTTAGAACGATTCTGTATTTCAATATAATCAATCTCCTTATATTTATGCTACTAATTTGACAGTTAGAGAAACTTCAACACCTAATTATATTATTCATGTAGTTGAAAGCCTATGTCAAACTTACTGTCATTATGACCATCTTTCCTTTGTTTCCGATACTTGTTTGTATGTTTGAAATAGACCTTTATACTCTTACATTTGATTTAATATGTGATTTCATATTCATAACTCTCCAAACAGACACTTGGGGACCCTAGGTCGGTTCATACTGGACATATTTTGGATGACATTATTCATGAAAATATTGGTGAAGATTCTTTTGTATACATTAGTGAAGGGTTATCCAAGTCCAAACTGCAAGAAGCGTATAACACTTACAATGACAAAGGGAGCGGGAAATTCATTTGCTTGATGACAACCCGAGCTTGTGCTCCCAGCGTTCATCTTCAATCTGTAGACATTGTTATATTCTTCAACAGTGATTGGGATCCTACGAATGACTTGAGGGCTCTCCAGAAGATCAAACTAGATTCCCAACTCGATCATGTCAAGGTCTTTCGTTTATATTCAGCTTACACCGTGGAAGAGAAGTTGCTAATGCTTGCGAAAGAAAGCAATTCTCCAGAATCAAATGTGATGAATATAAGGCAAAGTGCATGCCATGGGCTGCTAAATTGGGGTGCCTTCTATCTATTTGAAAAGCTTGATGAGTTCCATGGCTCAACTTCTGATGATACCCATTCTGATGCATACTCTTTTGTGGAAGATGTGTTCCTGGAGCTGTCAAAATTATTACCTAACAATGAGGAGATAAGTGGACGTTCAGACAGTTCGTTTATTGTGGAAGTAGAGCAGATTGGAGGCTTATATCCTAGAAATATCTGTTTACTAGGAGAAAAGGAATATCCTCTCATGAAGAACTATTCGGTAGTTAAGGAGATGATACTCAAAGAGCCACCCTATGTTTTCTGGACAAATATTCTTCAAGGAAGGAAGCCTATTTGGAAGTACATTTCCAGTCAATCACCCAGGACTAGAAAATGTGTCCAACGGTTCGATGACATTTTTGAAACACCTGTGCGGGCCCGGGCCTCCAAGAAATGCCAAACAGAGGCTAGTACGAGGAGTCTTTGTGAACTTCAAAGTCCAGATAAAGAAGGCCTTCTTCCAGGTATTGCTAATGTTTATGAACCACTCAATTTTTCCGACTCCAACACAAGTTCAAAATGAGAATGGTGGATTTCAAATTCATATCACCCCAACCAACCCTCAATCTGAAATCTGTGCTAATTTTGAATGAATTTGAGGCCCGTAAATTTCAACTGGTAAAATATGTGAGGAAGCATACCGTTTTTTTTTTTTAACAGGTAGAATCTGACCCAAGGGAAAAACTAACCTTATGGCTCAACTTTAACTAGGTGAAGCAGCTGCTCCAAGAACAAGGCTAACACCAATGCTGGGTAACCCATCCCCAACTGAACCCTGTTCTATGGTAAGTGATTTTTGACTAATTGATACCACTCAATGTCAATTTTTCTAACAATGTTACTCTATATAATAGTTTGCCAACATTCATTTCGTATTAAAATCTGGTATTCTATTTCTAATTGCAAGAATTAGGAGTTGTATGATTTTTTTTATTCATTATTATAGTATTCTATTTAAATCAACAGGTTCCATTAACATTCTACTGTTTCTTGGGTACATCACTTGTATATCTCGTTTTGGTATTTATGTGCAACATATCAATGTTCAACAGGATGAACAAGACCTGCAAACTGCATATAAAGCCTGGAGCAGTCGAAAAAATGTTTCTCCCTCTCTTCTGAATTCTCAATCACCAGAGGCCTCTAAACTAACTCAGTCCCAGGAGTTACAAGAATTGCAGAGGGAGTTGGAAAGACTAGAAAAACAAAAAACAGAATTATTGAAGCAGCATGAAGATAAGGTTTGTGTTTCTAATTTCTCTTTTTTCACACGTTTCTTGTTTGTTGATGTTTGTTACAATTGGGGTGTAGAAACTGCAAGCGAAAATGGCACGTGACAAAGAGATTGATGAGATAGAAAAGAAGTACGAGACAGTGCTTGTAAATGAAGACCTCGCATTTGTGGAAGAGAGACAAGTTCTTGATACTGCATACAACAAAGTGTTAGTCAAGAAGACATCATTAGCTGAGGCTATGCTGCAGAGGCAGAAATCAGAAAATGCAGATCTTCCACAAGGTTACTTACTGCATAAACCATGTCTACACTTTTTAATTACTACTCCGTATTTTGTGAGAAACTTAGTTTGGAACTTAAGTATTCTGCAGCAGGGGCAGGGCAGCATATGAGTGGGTCAAGCAAGAATTTGATGTCACCACATCAACATTCTGAAGCTTCACCTAGCCTTCTTCGTATGTCAGTAAGTCCAGTCGGCCCGATGCACAGTCTTCTTAAGGTTCAACCAAATTTTCAAATGACCGGCCCTGCTCCACACTTTAGGCATATGGCGTGTGGTCTGCCCTCTACACCACCACTACTACCGTCTCATCGCCCACAAATTTCCTTTTCCACAGTTAGCCTTCAGCAGGTGCTGCTGCCCAATGCACGAAGACAACAATTTTGACTCTAGTGTGTTCATCATCTCCGGCTGGAACAAACTTTTTGTCACACACATATCATTCTTTCCAGGACAGCTACTCCCTCTCGTAGATAACTAACTGAGAGAGAAAGCCAATAACTACACTTGTTTTTGCAGTCAAATATTAGTCTTAGATGGATGGCATTCAAGTGAAACAATGATATTGTTTTGTTTATATATTTGAAAACATAACTGAGATATGATGATAGCAGTGAAAACTGAAAACAGCAAGTGAAGTAATGATATATAAAGGCCAATATTTTTCTCCGGATCTTTTGTTGTATTTTCAGTTTGTTTCATATTCTATTTGCTAATACTGACTGGTCTGAAACATTAATTTATTGAATAATATTTTAATATACACGTTTCCTAGTAATGCAATAAGAATTTCACTGCTCATTCACACTCTGAAATCTAAAAACCTTACACTTGTTAATTGCGAAAAGTTGGAAATGGATTACGAAGGAATTGTACTGGGAATGGGTAATCCGCTCCTGGATGTGGATCAAGAATTATTAAACAAGTAATAATTATTTAGTTTCTGTTCATAACATTCCAATTATAATGACTGATTGCTGATCATCATTCAAATTGGGCTTTTTAATTAACCGGCCAATCGTAAATCTGAAATTTTAACCCTTGTATTTTCTTGATTGCATTAATGATTGAGGTTGAACATATTATTTTATTGTTTGATCTTAGTTATGTGGACTATGTCTGCAAGAACTTTCTCCAAAGTTGACAGCTGAGAGGTAACAATTTCAGTAAGGCCACTTGTGGACGATGCTCTGATGCTTGTTAAAGTATACATGAAGGTAAATTATTTTATTTTTTTATTCTTATAATTACGATTGTAGTTTTTTTATTCTTATAATTAAGATTGTAGAACTATGAATTATTTTATTTTTTTATTTTTATAATTACTATCTAATCTTTATCCAATAATTAAAATAGAAGAAAGTATGAAGGTCACTTCTAGAAAATGTGCATGAACTGATTGTATCCACCGCTTAATTTCAACACACCATTCCCATACTATCTTTAACTTCTTCCACCACGACAATTCAACAATCATTTTTATTTTATTTTTTTATTTTTATAATTACGATCTAATCTTTATCCAATAATTAAAAGGATATAGTTACAATTTAACAAATAATTTTTTATTTTTTTTTAAAATATCCCTTTTGCAAGAACTTTCTCCAAAGTTGACGGCTGGGAGGTATCAATTTCAATATCATATTGACTGACGTCTTATGTTTTCATTTGATTGATATACTAGTTATTTTGTGGGGTTGAACCAAACACATCTGGAACCCACAAAAGAATTACGGTTATTACTCTGGGTGCAGCAGAAGTGAAGTTGATCCCTGTAATTTTGTTGCCAAAACAGAAAATTGTAGAAACCGAATTTTAAATAAGACACATCTCCTTTTCATTTTCATCTTTTTAATCTCCCCAATACAAAAATAAAAATTGATTTGATATTTTAAGCCTCACTGTAACCTAGCAACTTTATAGCCCAACAATTTGCACTCATTCCATCGAATTTGTATTTCACACTTTTTCTTCGATTACAAACAATGTGTTTAAGTAATTTTTCAACATCAAAACATACCATCTCAAGCGATGTCTATCGTAATATGATAAATACGAGTCGATCTCACATGAAAGAGTTAATGTAAAAGTGATATTTGTTGTCACGATTTTATCTACAAACAAGCTAATGAAATAGAAGTATGAAAAATAATTTAAGACAAACGAAAATAGCAACGTTTGCTATGAGAACGTGGCCCCTTTTCCATTTTTTTTTTTTGGATGGGGTATATACCCCTCCAGCTTTGTTTTTGAAGCTCATTTGATGTTGATTTCATTGAATTATTGGTCAATTATCATTGTTTTGGTCAAAATGAGAGAAAGGTAGTGTTTTGTCGATTTTGTAGAAAAAACAATGTATTTTGGAAGCAAAACACCAACCATACTTCACTGTATCAAGAAGAGAAGCTAACCATTGGATTCGTCTCGAAAAACGGAGTGGAATGAAAAAAAGAATCGAGTCAATCGGAGGTCGGAAGCTCGAGATACAACGGAACGAAAAATGACATGGCCGGGTAGAAACCACATGGCCGGGTAGACATCACCCGGCCGGGTAAAATTGACCCGGCCATGTAGCTTCGACCCGCCCATGTAGCTTCAGCCCGGCCTAGGCCAAATTTTATGGAAGTTCGTATTTAGCCCGGGTGAAACCCACCCGGCCGGGTGGGATTCTACCCGGGCAAAGCCAGATTTTCAAGTCCTTCGTATTTGGCCCGGGTGAAACCCACCCGGCCGGGTGGATTCAACCCGGGCAAGTCCAACTTTCCATCACAATCGTATTTTGGCGGGGTGGGATGCCCGGGTGGGATCCACCCGGCCGGGTGACATCCATTTCGGGGGTTTTTGGCCATTTTCTCCAATTTCGAAGGACTAAAGTGCAAAAACTCATTTTTGGAATCCTTGCAACATATAAAAGGAGCCCTATTTCAGTTTTTGTGGGGAACACACTACCTTGGAGAGGAATTCACACACACAATCACACATAGTCATAGGTGTTCTTCATATTTTGCAATTTCCTTTGATAGATAGCTTAGATTCTTGTTTAGTTTGACAATTCAAGTGAAGATTTCCATTGGACTTTGTAAGTAATTGAAGTTTGTAGCTACATTTCAAGTTTTAAGGTGATATCTCTTTAATTCTCATTTCAATTTAGTAATTCTCTTATTTCTTATCTTAAATTCCTTAATTGTTATGGGTTTTGTGATTTCTTGCATTCTAGCCATGGATTTCTATCTTAGAACCATGGGTTAAGTCTTAATTGCCTAGGGTGTTGAAGTTTTGGTGGTCAAGTGGTCTAATTATGGATTAATTGGGGGATTAGTTTAGGATTTGGGTGTATAGGTTTCTAGTGTTGTGGTTTTCATGATTCAATTGGTTAATTCACCCTATTAGCTAGCATTCTTAGTTTTGTCGATTTCAACGACCGTATTGGATTGCATGATTAAGAATGTTCGTATGAGCTTGGATTAATTGATTAGAATTAGCATAGTAATTAGCTACACCGACCGGGGGTTGATTGCTTAGATCGACGACACTAGGCACTAATCGATTAGAAGTCGTCTAATAGATTAGTGAGAGGACGTCTCATAAACATTAGTAACCGTGTTGAATGTGTTTATGAGACACTATCCTAGGATTTTATGGTATTGATTAGACGTCATAATTGCTCATTAATACACGTGTTCACCTAGGCCTCACAAGGGATTGGTCGACACACACGAGTGATAGCCTTTAGCTTACCCCACATCTTAAGTTTGATTTGTGTGATTTACTTCATTAATTAACCACTTAGCCTACAAAATTGATACACCCAAGGCAATACTCTCTCACCTTGCACTTTCGAAAGGAAGTTAGATATCTTGTTATTGCACTTGTTCATTTCTTCTTGTTTAGTTCATCTAGTTTCGTACTTGTGTTTTTTTTAATTTCCGAAAATCCAAACAAACAAGCTTAGTTACTACAATAGCATGATAACTTGCAACTTTAGGGATTCATTGACACTCAATTAAGTCCTTGGAACGAAAATATACTTGGGAAAACTTATCCAAAAATACGAACAAGTCAATACACCCCCACAGAAACTCTAATTTTTACTAAACCCTAATTTTTTTCCTTTAATTTCTCTCTCAACTCATTCTTTCTCTTCTATTCTTCATTTGCCCACTGTCGTTGCCGCACATCCGCCCACCGTCGCCGTCACCGCCATCTGCTCGCCGTCGCCGCACTTGTCCATCGCTGCCCTTCGTCCGCCGCCGCACGAAGACGCAGCGCAGGTAAGCTTTTTTTATTTTTCTTTTTTCTCTATTGCACGAGGCGGCGGCATCTCCCGCTACCTAGCGCCGCCGCCGCTCTTCGCCCCACCCCAAGAAGCGCAGCTCGTCCTTCCCTTCGTCCAGCCTCCGCCGCTCGTCCGCACCAGGTAAGACTTTTATTTCCTTTTCTGCTTCTCCCGTCTCCTCTGTTTTTTTTTTGTTTTTTTTATTTTTGACAATATTGAGTCGACCAAAACCACTCTCGACGATAAATTATTGTCGACGTGAGTGTTTTTGGTCGACTCAATATTGTAGAAAATTTCAATTTTTAATTTAAAAAAAAAAAAAAAACTTTCGACAAACCAGAGTCGACTGGAGTGTTTTTGGTGGACCATTCAGAGTCGATCGGAGAAATTTTGATCAACCCTGGCTTGCCGAAAATAAGATTTTTTTTTTAATTTCTAAGTTGTGTTTTTAATTTACTGAATTTTTATTTACGGCGTTCGGTGGGCGGTGACAGCAGCGTTCGGTGGGCGGCGGCGAAGGCTAATACCTCTCAAATTAGGGTTTGGGTTATAATTAGGGTTAAGGTTAGTTTAATTTAGGGAGAGTGTATGTATCTTTTTGTATTTTATTAAAAGGGAAAAACAGACATTTTATATGAATATTTAATTAATAAAAGTTTGGGGGAGTGTATTAAACAAAGCTGGAGGGGTATATACCCCAACCCTTTTTTTTTTTTGAACACGTGAAGGCCGCCACATATATATATGGGTCTGACTATATGCACCTCCATTTCGGAGAGATGCACTCCCCCTCTCAGTTTTATTAATAAAATAATAGGTAAAAAATCTAAAATACCCTTCATTAAATATACACTATACTAGATGCACCCTCCCACCCTCCGGACTGAATGCACCCCACCTTCATTTCTTTCACCTTCCCCTAACACACAACTTTCGGTCGCCGGCGACACCATTTCCGGCAACCATCAACTCAAAAAAAAAAAAAAAACAGAAAATGGTCGACCATATACTCCAAAAAATCACAATTTTTTTCAACTTTCGACCAACCAGTGTCGACCATATACACTCTCGTCGACAAATCGTTGTCGACGGGAATGTATATGGTCGACACTAGTTGGTCGAAAATTTAAGAAAAAACAATTTTTTTTTAAATTCGACTATGTAAGGTCGATCAAATACACTCTCGTCGACAACAATTTGTCGACGAAGGTGTATGTAATCGACCTTATACGGTCGAAAATTGAAAAAAAAAACTAGGGTTTTTTGCATTTAAAACCTTAACATTGGGAAAGGGGGGAAAACCTGGTGGGGTGGGGTGTGTCGGCGTCGGAGGGAGGGGGCGGCCGCGATCTGATTTTTTTTTTTTTTTTTTTTTTACAGTTGGGGGGTGGGTGGGGACGGCCGCGGCGGCCGCGATCTGTTCTTTTTTTATAGTTGGGGGATAGGGCGACGGGCTCGACGAGGGAGGGAGGAGGAGGAGGGGGGAGGGAGGGGACGGCCGCGGCGGCCGATGGACGGGGCGGCCGCGCGCGGCCAAGATCTGTTCTTTTTTTTTTTTTTTAACAGGCGGTGGGGATGGGTGGGGGGCGACGGGCTTGGCGAGGGAGGGAGGGGCTGGCGTCGCCGGCGACGGGTGGTGGAGGGGCAGGTCGCCGACGGTGGTGGTGAGGGGTGGGGGAAGAAGATGAAAGAAGAAATGGAGGAAGAAAGATGGAGGATTTGGGGGTGTGGGTAGTAAAAGGATTTTTATGAAGGAGGGGTATTTATGACATTTGAGGGGGGTGTGACCTAAAATTCGGGGAGTGTATAAATCGGGGGAGTGCATCTCTCCAAAATGGAGGTGCATATAGTCAAACCCTATATATATATATATAATGATGGGCCTTTTTCATTTGCAAGAGTGGCCTAATTTGAATTGGGACGTGAGTAATGAATTCAATAATTATTTTCTTTTTTCCATGATCTCGTTTTCTTCCTTCATTAACGTTACTAAAAATTAAGTACTCCCTCCGTCCCAAGATTTTATGCACACTTTCCTTAAAGGGCGTTCCAACATTTTTTGCACACTCCAAAAAAGGAAACAATAATATCAATAATACCCCTCCTTTATTTTACCTTTAATCAAATCTCTTTCACTTTAATCAATGAATTACCAATAATACACCTTCTTTATTTATCTTACACATCACTTTATTCCATTTTCTTAATCTCTGTGCCAGTCAAAGTGTGCATAAAATCATGGGACGAAGGGAGTACTTATTTTGCTTTTAAAAATACTCAATTTACTCGTAAAAATGGTAAATCAATATCTTTCTCATAATAAGTGTAATTAGTTAAAAATAACATGAAATTCTATTAAATTAAAATATTCAAGAAAATCATGCAAATTTCACCCAAAACGGTAAACGATATCAATGCATTTGACCTCCTCACTATAGTTTCACTATATAATTCCATGATTTCTTATATTTACATTTTACTTTTTTATAAGTTATTAGGTACGATATCGAGTCGAGCTCAAGTATTTTGAGTTTTCTCCAAATCGAGCTGGAGTTCAAAAAATATAACTCAATCAAAGTGAGTTCGAGCTTGATACTATTCAACTCGAGCTCGAATCATTTACAAAATAGGTCTCATATAAGTTTTTGTAAATTTTTAATGGTCCATGTTCTATTCTATAAAAGGTTTTTTGGTTATATTTTTTAGATTTTAAAGGTTGATAATAAATGGCCTCTGAACAAATCATTTACAAAATAGGTCTCATATAAGTTTTTGTAAATTTTTAATGGTCCATGTTCTATTCTATAAAAGGTTTTTTGGTTATATTTTTTAGATTTTAAAGGTTGATAATAAATGGCCTCTGAACAAATATAGAAGTATAGAACCTTGTCTCTTGTCATGATGCTATCGGTCAACCCAAATTTCGTATATAAATATAGTACTGATAAACATGAAACTGAATTATAAAAATATTTATGTGAATAAATTAGCTAGGAATTTCGAGTACAATATCTACCCTATTATTCTCTAATTCAGTATTTATGTGAATAAATTAGCTAGGAATTTCGAGTACAATATCTACCCTATTATTCTCTTTATGTTGACCTAGGGGTAGGATTTTTTAGACTTTCAAAGTTTGGGGTATTCCATTCGAATTTTTAAAAGTCTTTAAAAATTATGAGATATTCAATACGAATTTTAAAAAGTCTTTAAGTATTCAACCGTCTATAGATTTTAATATTCTATGGATTTTGTTGGATTCTCCTTAAAAAATATAAATAAATTTCATTGTCCAAAATCTCTTATAAAAACTAGAGATTTCAATGGATTCTCTCAGAGAACTCTAAAGACGAAAGATCAGAAGTAGGGAAGGCAATATTGACCCGACCTGCGGGTACTCACCCTACCCCGTGAGCTTTGGGTCAGGTCGGATCCGCCCCGTATTGAGTATGGGTCGGATCGGGGTCTTCTGTCTGACCCGCGGATATCCGACCCGCCCCAAATTAATATATAAACTTTATATAATATATATATATTTTTATTAGTAAAATATTATATATATATATATATATATACTCCCTCCGTCCCAACTTAACTTTCATACCTACTTTTTCGCTCATTTAGAAACTCTATCCATACAATATCTAAAATATTATATTTAATTGTTGGACTTGTGCTAAAATAAAAGGAGTTTTTAAAGGAGCTTTTGTCTTCGTTGGAACTTGAAGATAAGGCTTGGCGATGCCAGGCGGATACGGGAGGAGAATCAAGAAGATATGGTTACATGGAGAATTCAGTCTCCAAGTGGGAGATTGTTGGAGTGTGGAGCCTGAATTGATCCTAACGGGCTTGGAGTGTAGGACAAGTTTGATCCTAACGGGCCTGGAGTGGGGAGCAAGTTTTTCCTAATAGGTTTAGGGTTAATTATGGCAAGTTTGTTCCTAATGGCTTGGAGTAGGGAACAAGTCTTTTCCTAATAGGCTTAGGGTTAATTATGGCAAGTTTGTTCCTAATGGCTTGGAGTAGGGAACAAGTCTTTTCCTAATAAGCTTAGGATTAATTATGACAATTTTTCTATTATAAATAGATGTTCTCTCTTTGTAATCATTGCGCATCCAAAACACATAGTGAAATACCTGGCTTGGCATCGCCCCCAGACGTAGTCGAAAGACGAACTGGGTAAACAAATGTCGTGTTATTTTCTTATCGTCATCGTGTGCGTGTGTTTATTTCCTAACAACTGGTATCAGAGCCTCGGGTTCAGAGGGAGCAGTCACGATGAGCGACGAGAAGATTTCAATCAAGCAGTTTGACGAATCGAATTTCGAGTTCTATAAGATGCAGATCGAGTATTACCTCTACGGTAAAGATCTACATGTGCCCCTAGAGGAGAAGGGGAAACCCGAAAAGATGGAACAGAAGGAGTGGAATCTGTTGAACAGAAAGGCAATGAGTGCAATACGCTTATCGCTATCCATGAACGTAGCCTATCACACGACTAAAGCCAAGTCCGCAAGGGAGATGCTGCAGATCTTGGAGAAGATGTATCAGAAGCCCACAACGGCGAACAAAGTTCACTTGATCAGACGGTTGTTCAACCTCAGGATGTCGGAGAGCACACCCGTGCAGCAACACCTGAACGAGTTCAACAGGATCATTGGACAATTGTGTTTTGTCGTGATCGACTTCAGTGGCGAGGTACTTGCTTTAGTTTTGTTATCTTCTTTGCCAGATAGTTGGGCTGCCACAGTTAGCGCTTCATCCGCGAAAGATAAAGTGAAGCTTGACGAAGTGAGGAATCTGATGATTAGCGAGGAGGTTCGCAGGAAAGAATTTGGATCCACTTCAGGGTCAACGCTGAACACGGAAGAAGGGGGCAGATCGAAGGGTAGGCAGAATCGTGGCAGATCAGAGTCCAGAGGAAAGAGTCAATCCAAGAAAGATAAAGACTCGATCCAGTGCTGGAATTGTGATGAGTTTGGTCACTATAGGAATCAGTGTTCAGCACCCAAGAAAATCAGGAAGGGACAGAACGAGAAGAAGACAGCAAATGCAACCACATATGATATTGGAGACGCATTGGTCTTGATTTTCAGTAGTCCGATAGAATCGTGGGTGTTGGATTCTGGAGCATCATTCCACTCTTGCAGTGATGCTAAATCTGTTAAGTGTACGTTCATTGATTATGGTGGTGATGAGTTCGGTTATAAACTCTGGGATGAGAATAACCAAAAGATTATTCACAGTAGAGATGTAGTTTTCAACGAACAGATTATGTACAAGAACAGATTGGAGGCATCAAATTCTGACAAGATCAATCGTGGCAGATTAGAGTCCAGAGGAAAGAGTCAATCCAAGAAAGATAAAGACTCGATCCAGTGCTGAAATTGTGATGAGTTTGGTCACTACAGGAATCAGTGTTCATCACCTAAGAAAAACAGGAAGGGACAGAACGAGAAGAAGACAGCAAACGCAACCACAGTTGATGTTAGAGACGCGTTGCTCTTTAGTGTCAGTTGTCCGGTAGAATACTGGGTGTTGGATTCTGGAGTATCATTCTACTCTTGCAGTGATGCTAAATTTGTTAAGTGTACGTTCATTGGTTATGGTGGTGATGAGTTCGGTTATACACTTTGGGTTGAGAATAACCGAAAGATTATTCGCAGCACAGTTGTAGTTTTCAATGAACAGGTTATGTACAAGAACAGATTGGAGGCATCAGATTCTGACAAAACCAATACCCAAGAGGTTGAGTTAGACATCTCAAACTCGAGTGAGAGTAAGGAGAGTCGGAATGAAGAAGAGGTTCTTATTGAAAAACGTAGGACCCCACCGCCACTGGAGAATCTGCTGCAGAGACCAGTTAGAGAGCGACGTGCACCTAATAGGTATTCGTCCTTTAACTACTACTTGTTATTTACTAAGGTGGCGACCTTAGAGAAGTTGAAGCTATGCATAGCTTCAACTGGCCTTAAAACTTGAAGGTAAGGCTTGTCGATGCCAGGCGGATACGGTGAAGACAATGCCGAAAGAAATTCTTAGAATGGGTGATTCTAAGTGTTCTACTCTTATGGTGGAGTAGGTATTCTCTATGTTGAGAATGTTGGTTCTTTGGTTTAAGAATCATGTTTGTCGGTGAAGACAATGCCGAAGGAAATTCTTAGAATGGGTGATTCTAAGTGTTCTACTCTTATGGTGGAGTAGGTATTCTCTATGTTGAGAATGTTGGTTCTTTGGTTTAAGAATTATGTTTGTCGGTGAAGACAATGCCGAAGGAAATTCTTAGAATGGGTGATTCTAAGTGTTCTACTCTTATGGTGGAGTAGGTATTCTCTATGTTGAGAATGTTGGTTCTTTGGTTTAAGAATCATGTTTGTCGATGAAGACAATGGAGTTTTCTTTTATTTTATCAAGGTGGAGTTTGTTGGACTTGTGCTAAAATAAAAGGAGTTTTTAAAGGAGCTTTTGTCTTCGTTGAAACTTGAAGATAAGGTATAATACTCACATTTCATACCTGATCCATGCATACCAATCATAAGAATGACTATTCATATGTCATTCCATTCAGCCCTCCATTCCATTCAGCCACAATTCCATTCAATCATACCAATCATGACGTTAGGGTTAATTATGACAAGTTTGTTCCTAATGGCTTGGAGTAGGGAACAAGTCTTTTCCTAATAAGCTTAGGGTTAATTATGACAAGTTTTCTATTATAAATAAATGTTCTCTCTTTGTAATCATTGCGCATCCAAAACACATAGTGAAATACCTGGCTTGACATCGCCCCCAGACGTAGTCGAAAGAAGAACTGGGTAAACAAATGTCGTGTTATTTTTTTATCGTCATCGTGTGCGTGTGTTTATTTCCTAACATTAATGTTATTATTTTTATGTTATATACATACACACAAGTTAACTCACTTATTTATTATTTATAAAATTATATCTCAAAATTCTATTTATTATAATATTTTTTTTAAAGGAGATGAACAATAAGTATGAAAGTTAAATTGGGACTAAGGGAGTATAATATTAATTTTTTAAAAAAAACTCTACCCATCAATATAGGAGTTTATGAAACCTGTGCAAACAGTAAATGTTCCATTAATAATGGGATGGAGGGAGTAGGTTTTATTTAAGTCTAATTAATTTAATTTTAATGGATCAATTATATTAATTATTTATCTATTTATTTTGGTAAAATTAATGGATATTGGACACCATTTCTATGTGTCAGTTTTTAGTTCACAAATAAATATGGTCGTCTACAATATCTACTCGATCAAAAAAATTTACTCCAACTTCGATTGTAGGAATCAATAATATATCGGGAGCTCTTACCAATATTTGGACAAGAGCATTGAATGTTGATGGTGACCCCATCTATCACTGACCACTTCATAGAAGCTATGGGCTTCAACCATCACTTTCTACATGTAACCGGATGTCCCTGCCTGAATTAATTACTTCTTTTCTTCCGTTTTAAAATTATTTGCATGTGTAAAATGACACACAAATTATGAAAATTGAATTTAATGAATAATGTGATCATATAAAAAAGAGATTTTTTGTAATTTAGTGAGATTTAAAGAAAATTTATTGAGATCATAAGGTATAAAATTTGAATTAATATAAGTGTCAATTTTAAAAATATAAAGATATTATAAGAATATTAATTTTGGTGTTTTATTTTCATATTGAAAGAGTGTAAATAATTTTAGTACATACCAAAAAAAGTGTGCAAAAATATAATATCGTGGAGGGAGTATTATGATTAATTTTATTTGTTGTATTTTCTTTTATTTTTTACTATGATTAAGTAATTAATTTACACATGCATATCTGTCATTAATTAATAACACACATACTATTATGTATTAAAAGGCCGAGATAAAACATCAAAATAAAATTGGAAATCTGTGCTCTTAGAAAAAGAAAAAATAAATCAGCTGGTTTAAGATTATATTAGTAATCGATCGAATCCATTCAATTGAGAAATTAAAAAAATAGGTAGATGCTATGAAAACTGGTATTCAATTCATTCATCAGAGGTAGCTGCAGAATAATGAATATACATGCATACATTTAGGCTGATTGTCATGAGTTAAGATGAAATTAAACTGCAAGAATTAATTAATAATTATAATAATGTAATTATTATGGTCATAGGCAGATGGAGAGTCGTGGTCGTTGTGGCGGCGATTTGGCGCACTGAACGACGCTAAGAAAAATATTTTCGTCACAGGGAATATGAAGCCTGCAGCTGGAATGAGGTGTGAAATCGTATGCTTCCTGAGCCTGATCGAGCAAGGCCACAAAAAGCGGGTGTTTGAGTAACGCGACTTTGATGACGAACCTCTTTTGGCATTCTCCCACGTACACTACCAAGTGACCCTTTGGGACATCTGGAGGCACCACTTTATTCTGTTCCTCCACCCACACTGCCCACCTGCACCAAGGCTCCACTCGCTTCCCCATTCTACGCCACTTTTTCATCCACGCTTTTAGGCACTTTCCATTCATCTTATATGTTATAGTGCTGTTGACTGTGTGAGATCGAGAGTCAGAGCTAGAATTGATCGAAGGAGAGGTTTATGGAATGAGATGTTTGAAATTGTGAGGAAATGTAAGCTATATATAAAGAGCTAGGGGTAGGCAACATTAATAAATATATGTGGTTTGGTTTGGTTGACAATATATATGTGTGTGTGTGCAGCTAAGAGGCAAGTTAATTAGTGAGATTTGTAAAGTGTTAGGGGGCAGCTTCTTCTCATGTACCTTTTTTATTTTATTAATAGTAATAGTATAGATACGAAATTGTACGAACATGCACTTAGATTATTGTAATGAATAAATAATGAATCTCCCATGCGTGTGGGATCTTTTTTTAGAAGTTGTCAAAATTAAAGGAGACCCACCACCAGTTGGGATTGATCGAAGGAATGAATAGAGATAAGATATGAGGAGGGATGGGAGAGATAAGCTTCTTCTTGGGCAAAGTGCAATATCATTCACTTATACTACTAGCTAGTAGGAGTAATTCTCATCTCATATACTCCACTACACTTTTAAAAAGATATTATAAAATAAATAATGCCTCTAGATCTCTTCTCTCTCTGCATATACAATGTAATGTAGGGGATGGACATGCAAATGTTCATTTTACCAAGTCGCATTTATAATATTCACCTGTACAGTTATTAATTGGTCAAAATGGGATTTAAATATTGAACGTATTTTTTTTTTCTTAAATTTATTGTGTAAATTAAGTTGAAAAGTTTGATAATTAATTATTATGTAATGATGGATCTATATATATGTATATGTACAGGAGGGGAGTACTGACCGTACTGGCCGATATAGTATGAATGTTTATGTAGGCACATAACCTTATCCCTGACTGAATTGCTCAAGTATCAAGATTGATATATGTGCAAATCTTTTTATACATGATACCATCTCTGCTTTCTGACTAACTCACCATACATTCTTGCCGTTGCTCCTAAAAGTTCTATGCACCAAACTCCTTACTTTCAAGAAATTTCAGAATTTACTTGCATGCGAATCCTATGTTACCGGCCATAAATACGTATGTGGATATATTGTTTAATTTGCTACTAATAATTTTGTCCGGAGTTGTCATTTTCTTTACCAAACACAAGCAAGCCCTGCAATTGTTATATATGATGGGTTATTTAAACAAAATGAAAAGAGGTTTTTTTCCAAATACTCATAATTGCTCAAATATCATTGCCCATTACAATGCTAAGTGCAGAAACAAGTATTTTATATTATATTTGAGTTCGTATAAGAAATGAGGAGTGTGGGTGAATATGACTTATTTTAAAATTCAATTCAAACCTATATAATACTCCAGTCCTGTCCAATTTGATGTTCCGTCTTGTATTTCATTATAGTATTAATTATTTATATATGAAATGTGGGTTAATGATGATTAATTTATAATATCATTTATTACCTGTGTCATGCATTAAAAGTAGAGAAACACCTAAATGGAATAACAATATATATATTCTTACCATCAAAACAATCAAAGAAAATGCATGAAACTTTTTTTTTTTTTTTAGAGAGGAAAGAAATTAAATGAAACTTTTTTTTTTAGGCGAATTAAATTTAGGTGGTGTAGATATTTACACCGAATATTAATTACAAAGTCGACATGTTGATGGAGATATACAAAAGTGGTGTTTTGACAAACTAGTATTTTGCCGTTAGTGTGTGGTTGAAATCAAAATCAGGGCTGGCATTTTCATTAAATAGATAGGGCATGAGAAATTAAGTCTCGAAGAAAATGAGCTGTGAAGATAAAGGTTTTGGCATGTTGTGGCCTTCTCCTCAGGTTTCCAATTCCATGCATGACGACGACTATGTATGTATGGTATGTGGTATTTGATAAGTGATGTTGATATATATATCATGCATGCATGCATGTGAGCAAAACAATGATTGAAATAGCCAGCAAATTGATGCATCCCCCCAATAAGTATCACCATCCGACGCTAAGGAGAAACAAACATTGTATACAGTGACCGAGCTGGCGCAAATTAAACGCAGGGGGAGTAGTAGTTCAATTTAAAATTAAATATTTAGTATTCCATCTTATATTAATATTTTGAAATATAGTGGAGTATATAATTTATTAATAAAAATTGAACGAATTAAATTAGCTTTCAATATGTAAAAGTATATTACAAAAAATATACTCCCTCCGTCCACGAAAAGTAGTCTCATTTGACACATATTCTTTGTCCACCAAATGTAGTCCCATGCACTTTATGGAAACTATCACCCTTCAACTATCACTTAATTACTCAATTTGCCATCAACTTTATTTCTAAACAATCACTTTATTCACAATGGACCCCACAATACCCTATAATACCCTTACTTTATCTACTTTATCTACCATTTTCTTAAAACTTGTGCCCCATCCCCATGTCCCTACTTTTCATGGATGGAGGGAGTAGTATAAAAGTATCTTGTCCCATATATACAAGATTTTGTGCTATATATATTTGCCACCCTTCGTGCAGTTTATGAGAAATGTGACTTGTATGATTTTGTTATGGAAATTAATTTAATATAAATGAATTAATTTTATACTTTTTTATAAATTTTGAATATATTTTAGATGAGATATATGTTTTTATTTTATCTTGCTCACGTTTTGAATTTAAATTTCACTGAAAACAACTCCAGTGATATTAAAACGTTTGCGGAGGAAGCAATTATTTAGAGTAGAGATAGTAGTATTATAAGGGTTTGGTTAACAGTAGATATTGTTATAGAGTAGTTGAAGGAAACAACATACTAGATTAGATTAGATGGGGGGTGTCTTAATTAAGGAAACCCAACCCCCATGATCGAGATTGGAGGCCCACTCTTTAATACCACATGACCTGGGCCCAACGGACATGCATGTTTGTATCAAATTGCTTTCTCTGTTCACACCCCAAACCCATTTTATCTTTACAAATTACACATATAACTTTGCTAATTTGCTATTAAGTTCAACGTTTAGTTTTTTTTATGTACCCTGTTTTTAATTACAGTAGAGTATTAGTAATTTGTTACATTACTGGTTAATTAGCTCCAATTTTTATAACCATATATCAATTAAAATATTCAAGGTCACATATACTAAATTAACCACAATCACCAACATACTATACTCATGACAATATATAACATGGCTTTGAAATTTTATCATATTTCAATTATAAAATTTAAATAATGATAATTAGAATTATAAATAACATACGAAGTATTTTTTATTTTTTTTATTATTGCAAAAATAATTAAAAAAATAACAACATTTCATAATTACTATATATATTTACATAATTTTTAATAATACTAATTAATAATGATAAATAAATAATAATATATTGAAATTAATTGAGTCCACTAAATATTAATACATGACCTATATATCGTTATTAAACATTAATACACTAAAATCTCAATAAACTTGACACTTCCTCACACACACACCATCAAAATTTACAAAAAAAAAAAAAATCGATATATCATCAAAACCTATAAACAATAAATTAAAACTTTCTATAGAACCAATGTAAATCATTATACTTTGGAACTGGCTGTTCTATTACAACACGAAGTCATAGTATTTTATGTTGAAATTATATATTGACTTTCATAAATGTCACGCACGTTCAAGTTAAATATTTTTCAATAACTACATCATATAATCTCATTATTTCAAAATTTAATGGATATATATAAATTTTATGATCAACAAACAAATTCAATTAATAGTTCCGTTATACAGTAAATGTTAATGATGTTCATTCATTATATAAATAATGCTCTATTATATACATACCGATTATAGGTACGTACGTAGAGAATAAATCAATGAAAAATATATGTTCACGAAATTCCATTTTTAGATGCGAAAATTTTCAAAAGTAATTGTAACTTTTATATAATAAAAGGATTAGGAGTAACATTCAATTTCATCCCTCTATTATTTTCGTGACATACGCAAGGGTAATCGGTTCATTTTATACATATATGTAACATATACGCATTTGATCAAATTTCATCATTCTTACTTTTTTTTACTAATCAATTTTTTTAAATAATATTATTTACATTAATTTATATTTATTCTTTAATTGACATCCACTTTATAATATCTACAACATATCTACTTTATACGTAAATTATCATTAAAACTCGTGTTCAAATAAATCGACGTCATATAAAATGGAATCAAATTAAGTAAATTATGGGGGATGAAGAATAAAATATCTATTTGTGTACCAGTGTACGTGAATGGAGAGGGCATAGTAGTGTAGATCTATGGATGATTGAAGGTGGGGTGGAATGGACCAAGTACGACAACCGTTTGATTTGATTCGAGTGCTCATCAATTAATTAAGTGTCACGTGTATTTCTCAGTTTTATTTTTTTTATTTTATTTTTATTAGCTGGCATCTACTATTTTAATTTCTCCCAACTAAATTAATATTTATTTATTTTAAAATCATATTTAAGTCCTCCGCGTTCGACTGTCCGTGGGGTTGCAGGACCCCATTCATCGTGTTGTTAGATTTTCAGTAAATTTTTTCGACTTCTGACAATTTTGCACATGTAAACCAAAAACAAAAGAGATTCAATGATCTTCTACCCATCCCAATCAAATAGTATATACATCAATGTGTCAACAACTATGACACAAACTCACATCAACTCTCAATTTTGACTATTTTTTACTTTGTAAGTAATAAATAAATAAATTAACCAAGGAATTCTTCCACATTTACCACGGTTATTTCTTTGTGCCATTTAAATTTAAAGTAACGATGCAATAAAAATACGGATATAAAGTATATTTTTTATAATAAATAAACAAAACAATAATGCAAATTAAAAATAAATTAATTACGGACAAAATGATCGAGCCTTCAACTCATAGAAGCTCGGTGACTAGGGCCGATCCAACCTAATCTATTCTGAATTGCCAGAATTAAAAATCAGACAGCTTGCGAACAACATCTTTTGAAAAAAAAGGGTAAAACCGTAGGATATACGAAAACCATTTTTATATATTTTGAAAATAAAAAGAAAGAAAGTGTGTGGCTGCTGGGATTCGAGCCCAGGTCTCCACGGCCACAACGTGGAATTCTTACCACTAAACTACAGCCACTTTGTTGTTTAGTGGTTCCAATGTATATATTTATAATCATGTATAGATATTAAAAAAATAAAAAAACAGTCATAGCAGTTCCAGTGTCTTTTTGTTTTTTGTTCCAGTGTCACTCCTCAAACATCAGTATAAAAAAGGATCAACTCGATCAGCCTCGACTTAAATTGAACAACATAATTAATATAACAATGTAATGTATTTAATAAAAAATAAATTTAGATAAATAAATTGATAATATTCTTGAAGCATATTTTAATTAATTCATGCATGTTGCTTACAGTTGCAGATACGTCTATACATACCTAAGTAAAAAATTATTTTGCTAAAAGTAGCTTTGATTGAATTTCATTATTTCGCTTTCCTATTTATTCAATTGTGTTATTCTTATTTTTTTATTAAAAATAATATTATTTAAAGTATTTTATCTTTCCCCTTCAATTATTATTTATTTACTCAAAATGTCATCATTTTATTAATAAATGGATCAAAAAATTTAGGGATCTTTCTTTAAAGGGCATAGTCAACATAAATAATAGTATAAAAAATATATAGATTTTTTATTAATCAACTAAGATGGTTTAATCTACATATACGAGTTTAGAAAGTTTTTATATATTAAAATCATGTACAATTTTTTTAGTGATACGTGGAGTCAAATAAATAAGGAGTATTTTGAGTGATTTGATGAGGTGTAAAAGGAATTTGGTAAGGTATAAAGTAAAATGTGGGTAAAACATGAGTGACAATTTTAAAAATAAAATTATATTGTGAGGGTATTAATATGTTGTGTTATTTCCATATTGGGAGTGTACAAATAATCTTGAGACAAAAAAAAAGTGTATAAATAATCACAATAAAGAGAGAGTATATTATTTTATTTATATCAAACTATTAATTTTTATGTGAGACGGTTATATACATGAAAACGAACTTCATTTTAGTATTTGAGTCATACTTACATTTATAACATGTTGGGTTAGGGATCCATAACTTCATGTATCATATAACATAGTTAATGCAGTTGGATTCCTCTATTTCACTTTTTGTGTTCCACTGGTGTTTCATTCTACTAGATTTTTAACACGTGTCGCCCCTAATATTATAGGACGTTGATTATTTTTAATATGACACGTGTCAATCATTCATATGGTGAAATTGAATGTGGAACATAAAAAGTGGAACAAGTGATTTCAATCCTAGTAAATGAGTTTTCGTATCATGTATGACACTGTAATATTTGTCTTTTATATGTGATGGGATTTTATCACATTTATGAGATTGTATTATACAAGATTATGTCAATTTAATATTTTTATCACAATTTGTTTCAATTACGTGATCTCATGTTAAAATTTTACGACAATCTTCATCGTAGGTGAATTTTTAGTTTTTTAATACAAAAACTGCATTAATTTACCGAACAAAATACAAATGTTACCAAGAATGTCATCTACATTAACCCTATCATATTTATAAAACATATTTTACAGCCAGTATCATAATATATATATACTCCCAATTTGTAGTTAATATGAAAAAATTGGGACCTAATTAGGTTGTGTTGTGTATTGTGGTTGACCCGGCCCACATCCTGATTTCATTTCCACTCATAATTAAAGAGCCTAAAACAGTAAATCCATAATCTCTTAATTAAGTTGACTTTGTGTGTGCGCGCGATTACAGCTCCCACTACCAAGTGGACTTTTCCTATTTAGGCAACTTACACCACGAACTTCCCCTTTTTATCGTAATCGTTACATTAAAAAAACACACCAAAAGGTAAATACTGCTCACCCACTCACCCTTGTCTAATTATTATATATAGCCAATAACTTAAATTTAATTTTAAGACTAGGTTTTTTAATGAATAATTATTAGATATATTCATGTAAACTTTCTTTAAATAACTTTTAGCATATAAAATAATACTCATATTTTAGAAATTGTGATTATAGGTAGGTCTTCGTGAATCAGGTTGTCTCTTATTCAAATATCACATTTTTTTAATTTTAGTTGTTATTTTTTTTAAATCATCACAATACCCCATAGACGAGTACACCATAAAACTTATTGAAACCTAGTTTACACAAGTTTTTATCAATTTTAATTAAGAGAACATCTTATACACAGTGCACCAAACAAATAACAGTAGCAGTTCTCCAATCTGCTGCTATATATATGCATGCAAGTCCAATCTTGTTTATTCAGATAGATAGATATAGCTTCTGCTTGTCCCAGGTTCCAGGTCAGTAATTAAACTGCATCAAAAATATAAGTGTACGAGTATTAAAACACAGCTGTAATTTTGTTCAAATCTAGAGAAGCTTAGTTTTGCCCTTACTATCATTGTTTACAATTACTAAAATATTTTTTTAAAGTTGATCTATATATTAATTTGTAGTGCAGGCGAATTAAGAAGGAATTAAAATGAAGGTGATGGCGTTGATGTTGATTGGTTTGATGGCTAATTCCCTATGCTTGGCAGCTCCTAGACGAGCTCTATATAGCAGCACCACTCAAGCAAACGAAGACGTCGTTGTTCAAGACGAATCCACCGCAAAGGTGACGTCGTCGGGGCATATGGATGGGACCATAGAGAACCATCATATCATACCAAGGAATCAATGGGGTACTGGCAGTGGAGGAGATGATGCAGGTAACAACGGAGGTGGTTAAACTCGAGGGTAGCAACGGGTCACCCAGCCCAAGTATATATACAGTACTATTGTGTTTGTGTAATACGTACACTCTACTTGTGTTTTAATAATGTTACGTTGGTTTGTGCTGGCTTTAAGTGTTTGGTTTTCCAGTGTGTTGTAAACTTTCATGTTTTGACGTGGCATTCTATAGGAAATTATGTATGATAAGAATAAAAGGCATATCGAAATATATAATGCCACTTTCTCATTATAAATCTACCCGTGGTTTTTGACATTTTATTTTTAATTAATTGCACTTATTTTGCCATATAACTAACTCGTTGACCGAGGAAAATTGTGCTACACATAAAATTTTTAATCACACTTAACAAGACACAGGTTACATTGGACAAAGGCTTAGTTTGTTATTTGTCATATGAAATACACACGAAAGCTCAAGAGGCAGCCAAAAGGTACCAAGTCGAATCACTTTTTATTTAAAAGTTGTGAGAGAGAACTTTAAAAATAAGTAATTTTTTAAGCAGTTTGTATAGTTTGCAAACACTCCCTTGAACGCAACAATTCTTGTGCTTAACAAATGGCAAAGAAAAACAAAAGCAAATTTTGTAGGGGAAAAACAAATCTAAATGGAAAAACGTATCATGTATCAAAACCGATGTTACAGTTCTGGTCCGGCCTGAATTTAGCTGTTAGCAGGCATTGATTGCAGAGATGTTTATTGTTCACAACACTAAACAATTACTATGGCACCCTAAAAAATCAGTGGAAAAAATCCACAATCCTGCCTGTATGGATTAGAGGACAGATATGCAGGCATTGAAACAGAAGGAATTTTGTTACATGTTAAAAAAGAACTAAAACTGTCTGTCTAGGCATCATTGAGAAGAATCAATTGCCATTAATACTTCGTAAGATTCTTCTATAGTCCCTCAATGTAATGTCTGTACTTCTATCCGGAGAAACACGATGATGAATACGTGCAATCTTGGGATCCCCACCTCTCGGATAAGGATACATTGTTGCCAGTTCACAAACACGCCGCAGAATAGACTTTGGCAGGGGACGCCAAGCCATGTTGCGTTTCTTCTCTCCCTGCATCAATTTCAAAAGACTACTCAAAACTAAATACTACTGAGTATTTCAAAATCAAAGTATAACAACTCCAATAATTGTTGTATAATATGAATAGGCAAAAACTTGTGTGAGACCGTCTCACGGATTTTTTTTTGTGAGAGGATCCTTTTAACCATATTTTAAAATTGACAAAAACTTGTGTGAGACTGTCTCACGGATCTTTTTCTCTGTGAGACAGATCCCTTTCAACCCATATTTCAAAATTTTTTCCAAATTTTGGTTTGTAAAAAAAGTGATAATGTTTAAATAAAAAGTGATAATATTTTTAAAAAAAGTGACTGTCACTTTTTACTTAAACACTATCACTTTTTGCTCAAACACCGTCTCACGGATCTCATTCTCACCCAAGACTAGCCCATATGAATAACATTCAGCAGTAAACAAACTTAGTCTCGGGTTGAGTTTGGATTGGAGGATTTCAGTAATAGAAACTATGTTTTGGAAGAAATAGAGGAAAGTTAGTAACCTCATGATTGCATTGTCCCTGCATGCCACTTGCTTTCAAAAGATTTCGCCATTTATCCTGAAATTACGAGCAACAAAAAAAAAAATCAAAATCAAGCACCATGGTCTATATGAGAATTCCTTTAAAAGAAGCCATGCTCACCTTGAGATCTACAGAGGTACGATGGGCAGATGCAGAGAAGAAAAGCTTCTTTATTCGACTCCACCGTCCAACGCCATGTTCAGAGACGCCATCAATTAAACTATTAACCTCTGTAATAGTCCACAGCCTATGATGCTTTCTCTTACCATCAACTTCTTCAAGGCTCTCAGCAGGGGCATAACTGTCTCTTTTCTTATGACGTACTAATCTAAGACAATCATCCTTATTCTTTGGACTCACTGAATATACAGAGTCGTTCCTTTTCTTCTGACTTAGGACTGTAAGACGGTCATTCCTTCTCTTTACATGAGCTCTTGTAACATTTTCATCTTTTTTCTTATGACTTGCTGCTGTGACACTGTCATTCCTTTTTATTAGATGAATGGTTATGGATAATTCATCACTTTTCTTTATATGAGCTTCAGAAAAATCTTCGCCCTTTTTCTTCTGAGTTGCTGTTGTGATACTACCACTCCTTTTCAGTAGATCAACGGCTGGGATGAACTCTTCCTTATTCTTTTGATTCTCTCGAGTAACACGGTTATTTCTTGGCTTAGTCATCACACTATGAACCTGTTCATATGAAATGCCAACTTCATTATTCTGGGATTGACCAGATACTTAATATTTTTTTAATTCTTGGGCTTATATTTGTATAACTGTGAAGAATAACAACAAGTCAAGCCAATAAATGAAAGATTATTAGTTAGAGTAGTTCTTTTTTTTTTTTTTTTTTTTGTTGGCTTGATAATCTTTCATTTGTTAGCTTGACTTGTTGTTATTCTTCACAATAACCAAACTAGAACCTCTATGTAATGATTAATGAACAATGAGATTATAGTTCCCTTTATGTTACCAGTTTTTTCCCTTTCACACGAGGGAGGAAATGAAGCAAGCAAGCAGAATATTGAATATATTCCCTTTTCATTGTATAATCTATAAAGTACTACTAAAGTACAGGTGGGAAGCAACTGTTAGGAATTAATATACAAGAATTAATTCTCAACCTCACTACAAGTTCGGACTTTTAGATGAGACGGAATTCTTTTATGGTATCAGAGCAAACCGGGCAAAACGACTTGGGTTTGATTCCTGTTGAAAGCTGTTAAAAGCACTCCACCCATTTAAATTGTCCACTCGATGGGCCTTCTCCCCAAAAAAGGGTAAGAGGTGTTAATCCGACCCACGAGTGAGGGGGAGTGTTAGGAATTAATATACAAGAATTAATTCTCAACCTTACTACAAGTTCGGACTTTTAGATGAGACGGAATTCTTTCAGCAACAGATGACACTTTACAGAACGGCAAAGGTCAAGATTGAGAAGTCCAAATATAAAAAACCAATGTCTAAACAGCACTGTAAATCAATTTATAGATAAAGGCATAAAGTGGATCCAAATAATAAGGTTGCAATCAAAAGAAATCACATTCTAAACCATACCATATCATATGCAGGGCTCTTTGGACATTCTTTGTGCACTAAAGAGGCAAACGGCACTTGAATAGCTTTAACAGGAGACTCTTCAGCAGGTAGTGTAATTGCACTAGATACCATATGACATCTTTTGCGATCTTTAACCACTAGAGATTTATCCTTAAAGGTTGTAGATGAAACCTCTCGTTTTCTTTTTGGTTGTCTTGGTATGGGATCTGCTACTTCGACAATGTACCTCTTTGTGGGCTTCCGTGATCTCTTTTGCATTGGAAGAGCATCAGATTGTCTTAATGAATCATTGTCCTGAAATCCATTAGTCTGAACATTTTGGCTTGTTCTTGATTCATCATTATTCTCATTTTTTTGACTACATAACATCTTAACTGGTTGGGGAAGGCTCGTATTCTTATCAGATAGTGAATCATCAAATGAGCAGCTCGAAATATCATGAAACTTGCTAATATCCCGTAATGTACATGATGTAGGTGATTGCATGGGCTTCTCCTCGATCAATATTTCAGACTCGCGGCAAGGACTACCAATGTCACCAAATTCAGAGCTTCTGATATTATGGCAGTAGGGCACTTCCATTATTCTGAATAAGTCTGTTTTCCATGGGGAGACAATACTTGTACCAGCCGCCAGAATTGAATTGTCCGAAACTGAAGTCTGCAAGCATTCACTTGAAACATAATTTGGGTTTCCAATACTTTCAGCAAATTCAACACCTGCATAGCCAATGTGCATTTTTTTTATATCAACTTTTTTTTTTTTGGGTTGGGGATGTAAATTAATGGAACAACAAATGAAAACAAGGATGCCCACCTAGAAGATACTCTTCCCCTATGCTACAAAAATCATTGTGCAATCTAAAATATCCACCTTCAACTTCACTATGCAATGAATATACCTACACAGACATTAAAATTGGTAGAGCCTAGATCACCAAAGATGAACAATTAACAATGAGTTGAGAAAAATAACCAACAATGTCATACATCTCTATTGAAAATATCTAGCCCCTTGGGAGCAATGCCAGTATTGGTCGCACCTGCATAAGTTACGAAGTTATGAGCAATGGCAGAAGATAAAAAAAGACAAACTATATCAATCACATTAATGTAAGAGCTCAAAAAGGATATCTTTAACTGAAAGATCAAGAAACCTTAAATATATATAGGGAATATCAATGCAATATATAGTTGAGGGATATTTAACAAGTTGTGTTCAAAAGTAATTCCACATTTATGAATCTTTTTACCAAAAGTGCAGGAAACTTCTTGAATGTCCATGGCGTACTCTGCGCTCTTCTCATTAAAACACATGACACTATCATCTTGGGGTTCTACAAGCAGACGCTCAACATCACTTGTCCCATCTGGAGATTGATTCTCCATTACCTGATAAATATTAGTGATTCTGTTCAAGATTATTTGACAAGAACAAGGATGCAGAACAAACTAAAAAAACACTTTTTGTTAACTAAAAAGGCCGGGAAATGGGGATTTTTTTAACCATAACAACACTTTTTGTAGAAATTATCTCATGCGTGAAACAAAAATGTTAGGAAGTGGGGATTTTGTTAACCATAACAAAATGCAGACGTGCAAAACCAAAAAACTATGCAATTTCCCGGCAGCTAAAAAATATGTAGAAATTACGCAACAGTATATTAATTTCCTACAAAATCAATTGGGAAATAGGTAACCTAACGCTTGAGGAATCAGTGGGTGTGCGCCATGAGAGAGTATGAGAAGGTTCGTTGGAGAATGGAAAAGCGTACAATTTATTCGACGGACATGAAAGGGATTTTACAAAGTGGAAATGGAATACAGGGTTTGGCGTCCGCCGTTAGTGACAGACAATGACAGTTGGAGGATTTTCTTAAGATTTATGAAAATAGACAGACTCGTGTTTTGTAAGTCAAACTAGGTCTTATATTTTTCAACGCCTCCTAATCAAACTTCATTTTATTTAAGTTGAATATTAGAAAAATTGAGTGTAGTAATATGATGAGATTATTTATGTCGCCCCAGTCTTAATTTGTATCTATATCATTAGAAAAATTGAGTGTAAAAATGACAATTTATTTCTTTCTTCGTGAAATTATTTCATATTATTTTGAAAATGTTGTTTTTGTTTACTTCATATTTTTCTTTTCTTAAAAAGCAGAATTTTTTACATAGTACAAACAACCTACGTGAATAATGGAAGGTAAGATTTGTTCTTAATATTTTATGTTCTATATTATTTATAATTGGTAGGAGTAGTACATTTTTTTTATGAAATACAGCCTATATAGATTATCTACGTAATTAATACACACACGCCCCATATAGAAATTATTTCAGATTTCTTATATCTCTCAGCTACAAAATTAATTTTATTTCATTTTAAAATCAAGATAGTCTCAGTTTATCTTGAAGTTGATATTCAGGAGTTGTAATGTCATAATTTTAGGGTTTGAGGTCACATATATCTGATAGTATGAAATTAGCACCTTTTTTTTTTCCCTTTGTTTGTAATACAATTATTTTTCTAATTAACACAAAAAATTCAATTGGTCTGTAACTCAATCTTAATCACAACTGTTGAATACTTGAATGTTGTTATAAATTCGATCAAACAATATCAAATTTAGAATATAGAATTAACAAAAAAATAATAAATTATACTCCCTCCGTCCCCCTATAAGTTTCCCACTTTCCTTTTATGGATGTCCCACAATAAGTTTCCCATTTCATATTTTTTCATTTTTGACATATGATTTTCTCTCTCTCAATCACATCACTTACATTTTATGTATTATTTTATCATACTTCATCTCACACTCATCTATTATTTTCTCTCTCACCATCACATCACTTGTACTACATCCATTATTTAATCATATTTCTTAATCAAAACAACCAAAAGAAAGGAGAAACTTATACCGGACCGGAGGGAGTAATTTACTATTACATCAAATTTTAAGTGGTTCAATCAATTTACGTCCATTACTGTATGTAAACTCCTTCTTTATTCAACCAATAAACAAACAAAATATTACAATAAACAATACTTCAACACTAAACTATAATAAATTCAAATGTAAAAATTATCGTAACTCTCGTGTTTAATCATTCAACAATCTATATAACAGAATGTGTGAGTTTACTCTCTATCAATCACTCGTATTTAATAGATGTTGACTACCCTAAAAATATTGAACACTCCTAATATTTATAGGCGCGAATCCTCCAAGCAAACCGTTCAGTTGTCTAAGAAATATTCATAATCAGTTATAATTAAGGTTGCAGAAGTCGAAAAATAATAGTCGAATGTTTTGACTACCAAAAAACACTGTTAGAGCCTCTTTTCCCTTGAAAAGGTGTGGTCCAAATCGAACTCCTACGTGTCAATTCTTAATAAAAATATGGGCGCCTAGACCCGTTTAGGCGCCGACGAGACTGATTTTTTCGCCAAGAACACCTTTTAGAGGGCCAAATTTTACATTATCTCCCCACTTTTTTTTTTCTTTTCTTACACTTTTAATTAACAACTTTACATAAAATATTATTTCATCTGTCCCTTACTCAAGGATCCATAACTTTTGATCACGAGTTTTAATGTATGAATTATTTATTAGTAATTTAGTATTATGAGAGATAAAGTGAAAGTAGTAAAGACTTTTTAACTTTAAAAGTAGTAAATATATTTTTAAGTATGAATAAAAAGGGGTGACATTTGATGTAAAATTAAAATATTTTGAGAGAATAATTAAAATATTTTTTTACTATTTTAAATATGACTCATAATAAAATGAGTTATTTTACGTAAAAGACGTTGGAATTATATTTTTTTAAATTTGTGTCATCCTCAAATTGTAAAGTTTAAAGGTGGGGCAGGGGAATATATGCATCCCACGATCGATCACTTCTCACCTAACTATTTCTTCTTCTTCAAAACCCCTATATAAGTTTTTGTTTAATTTTTAAATGTCGTCCTCTCACTTTATTATTTCAATTTTTATTGTTCGTTTTTTTTTTTCTCTCTCTTTCTTCATAAGATTTTTGAGATCTCAATTTAATAATCTTTCTTTAATTTAAACTCTATTATTAATTACTCCATAAGATTTTTGTGATTTCTCTTTCTACTCCATAAAATTTTCGAAATCAATATTACAATTGCACCTTAAAGTTCTCTTTTGTTTTTAATAAATTTTCTCACTCCATCCAAGCCATAAACTTTATTCAACATTAGGATCCCACCTTAAAGTTCAATGTCAATATCTTACTTTACTAGTAGTAGTAGCTAATTGTGTAAAAGTAACAATAGCGAAATAATTAATAAATGTGAGGTTACAACTTGTTAAAAAAAAAAATGTAAAGCTTTAAAGAGAACACTCAAAATAACAAAATACAAAGTTTAAAGGAGAACAGAGGGAAATCATTCTCAACGTATTATTGGTCTTCATCTTAGTTACTAATCATATGTTGGATTAAAATCACATAACTTAACATATTACATATCTTTCTTTTTCTTCTTAAATTTAAACACAGAGAAATAAGAAAACAGCAATGACGAAGAAGAAAGACAGTTTTGCCCTGAAGCAATGCAGCCATTCAACTGATTCAAACTTTGTAACAACATTTTTCGTGGGCTTGTGGTTGGTGAAACAAGAAATAGAATAGAATTGGCAACAAAAGTTTATCAATATGATACAACTACTCTGCTTAAAAACTAGAGTGTTTCCTCTGCCAGCCCCCTGGCAGGGGTGGTGGGACCCATAAAGGGTGGGGCGATTGTAAAAATACAAAAAATAAAGATGAGGAACTCAATTCTTTCCAAATTTGAGCAAGATACAGAAAGCTAAGAGCCTAAAACCTATACCACTGGCTATGAGATTACCTAGACATAAATATAAATTATGAACATTGTAGCCAAAGTCATTTAATGTGGCACACCGAGTTATCAACCATACTCCGTCGTATCTGAGGAGATCCACAACAGAATTATCAGCAGTTGAACTTGCATACACTACAACTACTTAATTTTACTGTTTCCATATTATTCAGTATTCACCAAGGTAGAATGTACTCACCTTTGGGCATTTGTTATCAGAAACGCTTCCAAAGCCCACGTTGGATAACAGAAACCACGTAGCATCTTCCCGTATTTGTCGTCTTTTCCTTGATTTGCAATCAGAGTAAGAACCACTGGGATAAGCACACACCACTGTATTGCGAAAATCGGTTGTCAGCATAAGAAATAACAAGAATGGCACAAAAAGAAAGCAACAGTCTGAGGGATTACCAGTTGGGCTTGTGCAGGCTGAAGAAAGATAGCGAAGACGTAAGCCATCCCAGTGACGCAATACACAAGGCATAGCAATACCGCGTAGTTTTCTGGGAATGTGGATCTTGGACTGCTGAAAGAATAGAACATGGAAAGGAAAACCAAAGGCTTGACAAGTACATTGAAAAGATCAACTGTATCCTTGGAAAGGAAATAGGCTAGACTGCTCATGCCACTGTCACTCTCTCTCATGTACTGTAATTTGTCCGACGAAAATGATCTTATAGCAGAAATCTTACACAACAGTGCTGCAAAACACAAGATTGCAAGAATAACTAAGTGTCACAAAAATAAGGTCCACTAGCTATTCTGGATTCCAATATTCCGGATAATACATATCTAGATTGAAAATGGGGACATACTGTCTGTAACAGCATGATTGATTCAGAAGTATATTTGACATATCATGAATAAACAACCGAGAAAAGGTGAAATTCATTTTCAGGGATTTGAAAAATCACTTACAGACTGCAATAATTGTATACATATAACCATAATAGCCAAAAGTGTCGCCCTTCACTTTTCCAAGACTTCCTAGGCATGCTCCGGCAAGCAAAAGGATGAAATAATCTGCTGCTTGTATCTGAGCTTCCCGCAGCCGTTGCTTGCTATTTCTGAAGAAAATATAAGGATACCAACAATGAAAAACTCATACAAAAAAAAAGAAAAAAAAGAAAGAAATAAATAAAGGAAACTTGCAGAAATTTCGAAGAAGTAACATATTATTTACCTTCCAAGGAAGTATCTATATTGGCGAGTGACACCAGGAGTTTTTCGGTTAGATAAGTCATGGCCACTGAAAAGATGAAACTCTGAATGCTCTTGATTATCCTTTTCAGCAGAAGATAGTGCTGGAGTTAGAGCTGGACCTGGACCGGCTACTTGACCTTTAGAGGCAGCTGCAATTTCATCACAGTAATGTAGCATATCGGGAGGCACAGGGTAGCCATTGTGAAGCATCCAACGAACAGGCAGCTGCTCAACTGTCAAACCAGTAGCACTCGGTTTTACTATACCCTCCAGTATATCAATGTAATGATCTGGAGGATTCACACGATCTGGTACAGTAATTCCAAAGCTTTCAAAATATTCTTCTACTTTCTTCACCGGTCCATGATACACAGTAATACCACCCTTGGCTAAAATTACTAAGTCATCGAACATCTTGTACAGTGCATAGCTGAAGCAGGAGGAAAATTGTAATTTAAGAATATATATATGTGTGTGTGTGTGTGCGCGCGCGCGCGCGCATCATTATAATATTATATTACTGTACAGAGTTATTGAATACAGTTTCAGCAGAATATTGAATTGGAGCAACTCAATTGGATCACAGTTGATGCTAAGTAAACTTTGTATGTATACTTATCTGATTCTGTTATTCTTGCAATAATGCCTACTTACAGAACTAATCTATACCTTCTAAAAACTCCCATTTTTTCCTCATGTTTGATCACAAGTCACAACTTTTAGAAGCATCTAAATCTAATGCAGTTCAAAGAGGGAAGGCTACTATGTAGGATAAAGTGAGAAATGTGTACATAGTGAAAATAGATCAGTATTTTACATTGGAAATAACTTTGTTGCCACATGTAGAATTGGCGCATACTTTTTGGTAAGGCATGAACAGTTTGTCATACAACAACAAACTAAATCTTAATCCTACTGTGTCTGTATGGTGTCAGTGATATGGATCATATCTTGCTATAATGCTTGGTTGACAAACATGTTCTCATTTACATTCAAGTATAATAGCATATCTTTTGACTTTTTAGGTATTCCTCTTCCCCTTTTAACCCAACTTATTGAATTTTAAGATGGGTGTGTGGACACACTAAATTAGATAAAATTAGAAATGAATGCATTAGGAGAAAGTAGAGAGTGCCTCAATAGCTGAGAAAATCCGAGAATGTGAGAAACACGCTTCAGATGGCTAGCACATCTACACGAAACACCTTTTAGGTGCCCAATATGTCATATGGAAGTTCTAATAATGTATACATACAAAGCCTTTTATGTCTATATACATACAGATAAGCCTTTTAATGCTTATATAGAAAAATATATATATATATATATATATATATATATATATATATCCTTTCAATTCAATGGTACTTATGACAGTCGAGTATAGAAAACACACTTCTCCATTTTGTTCTTTGGTTCCTATGTGTACTTTTATCAGTTCCCCTATTTTCTTCGATGATAGAGTCTTTATAGTTAAACTTTTAGATGCATTTAACTCAATAATTCATGGTCCTCAATTTACACATTTAACCTATTATTAAATCTATCATTACTAAATAATGTTCCATGTTTTCAATTTCAACTGTGCTTGCGGCAAAGCCTTTTAATGCCTATATAGAGTTCTAATTAGCGTTTACTCCTATTTTCTCATCAATTGGAACTATTCATCAACAGATAACATACATTAGGAATGGTTTTCTGTAGGTGTTTGGTGATCTCATCAATTATTAAGGCAAAGATGTATGAGTTTAAAGTTGATCAAGGTAGTCCTATATTGTTCGGAAATTCACTTGATACCCTCACTGATGCCCATTGTCACATTCTTTACGCCCAATGCCGTTTCAAGGTCAACAAATATCATTCGCAAATCCTGTTTTCTATCTTATAAGTTATAATTCTCACATAGTCTTCTTATCAAATATAATCTCCCTGGCATGAAAACAAAATTGGTTTTCAAATATATTAATCTATATTTTCAATCTTGGCCACTTTGTCATATATAGTAAAAAATTGAAATTCAATAGGACTTACCTGGGCTGGTGAACAACCATGCAGATGCTTACTCCTTCAAGAGCCTCACGTTTAAGAGCTTTAATCAGTAAGTTGGAAGATGAACTATCCAAGCCCGAGGTGGGCTCATCGAGGATTAGTAGTGAAGGTTCCATGACCATTTCAAGGCCTACATTGACTCGTTTTCTCTGGCCTCCAGAGATACCTCGCTTCTCTACTGTCCCAACAAGATTATCTCTTACTGCCTGTAGTCCAAGGGACTCGATAACTCTTTCAACAACGAGAACCTTATCAGCCTTGAGCATGTCTGCTGAAAGCCTTCAAATTTTGGGCCAAGAATGCATAAATAGCAGCATTCAGTACGAGGAGAGTTGTATCAAAATAAATAAATGAAAAGGAAACTAAAATTCAAGAAATACCCCAAGTAAAATATGCACGATTGAACAAAAAAGTTTCTATTTATTTGGAAGCAAATGGCAGAAGTCAAGATCAAGAAGGAGTCAATAACAAAAATTGAAGAAATCAGAAAGCAAAAGCACTGACAAGCCCCTTCCATTGATAAGTGTATCTATGAACAACCAACTCTACAATATTCAGTCAGTTAAATCATACTCCCTCCGTCCACCAAAAGTAAGCTCATACTTTTGGGCACAAGTTTTAAGAATAAATAGATATAGTAGATAAAGTAAGGGTATTGTGGGTCCATTTATGATAAAATGATTTTTGTGAGTAAAGTTGAGTGGTAATTTGAGTAATTAAGTGGTGGTTGGAGGGTGAAGATAAAAATGAAGATAAAGTGATGTTTCCATAAAAGGAATGAACATACTTTTGGTGGACGGACAAATAAGTTAAGCGAGCATACTTTTGGTGTATAGTTTCTTCCCGCACCATCACAACAAACATGCTATGAAACAAAAGCATGCAAATAAAGGATTAGCGCGATTCAACTCAATTAATGATACAAAATGTCAGTAACAGAAATCTGCAATTTCAACCCTAATGGTTAATAATATAGAATGAAAGCAATTCTGACATTATCAACAATTATCTGGTGAATCAAAGAGTATAAACAGAACAAAACATTGTATTTAAGACAGATTTCCAGTGATGACATCTTCAATTGTCAATTTAGTTTCTTTAATATCAAAATTAGGCTAGAGAGTAATAATTGTTCCCCATGAAATAGAATCCAATACCTGCATCTAGCATTGAACCGAAGGTTCTCTTCTACTGTCAAGTTTCCATGAACAATATCATCTTGTGGGACAAAGCCTATGATTTTCTTGTAGGAGTGAATGGAGTCAGGCTTCCCATTTATGAGAATTGAACCAGTTATGTTGCAACCCCTTATCTTTCCTGTCACAGCGGAAAGAAATGTTGTTTTGCCTGCCCCTGATGGACCCATAACAGCAGTTATTCTCCCGGGCAAAATTTTCCCAGTCACACGCCTCATCAGGTGTTTGTGTTTGTGTTTCAGAGTTATAGTAAGATCTTCAAAGGAAAGCTCTATGGTAGGCCTAGTCTTCATATCTGTATCAGTGGCCATCGAAATTATTCCTGAAAAGCTCAAGTTCTGCTGTTTCATTTCCATAGCTTTCTCTTTTTCAAGCTGACCATACGCGTACTTAAATATTTGGCTCTTAGTGTGCAACTGTTTGCCTTTGGGAGGCGCTGGCTTCTTGACATGCTTACCTCCACCCGCCACGTTAAAAGTCTTGCGCTCCTCTGGATCATTTTTAAGTAATTGCACCATTTTAGTGAGATTGTCTGTTTAATTAGAAGCAGCAGATTGTGTAGTCGAGTACTCGAGTTACCTTCAACCTTGGGAGGAAGTGACTGATCTTCACTTTTACGTGAAAATGTGCGAGATAGCTGTTTCTGCAAGCCTAGAGCTCCCTTTTTGGTCGCCTCTTTTGCAATTTTCCACCTTTCTCTTGCTTGCGCAGTTTCGCGGGCACTTTTAATTGCTCTTTCTCTGGACTTGGCCAGCCTTTCATACCGAGTTGTGAGGATTTGATCAGAGCAATTGTAGAACACTATCAACACCAAGCTCAACGCCCCCTGCATGTACAAGTGGATTCAAATATTGGCAGGGCCAAGCTCACAAAATCAATTTTCACTTTTCAACTTATGCAGGGAAACAAAAATATGAAGAACGTTTAATCAAACAAAGTAAGACAATATCATAAGGTGTAATGCCAAATAAAATTCCACTTACTATGAGTAAAAATCCATAGGCATGCAAGTTCTGTGTCTCAGAATTAGGATCACAAGTACTCAACTTGAAGCAAGCTGCAAATAATTTTTTAGAGTATTAGAAAAAAGGTCGAAACAAAATGTAAAATAAACTGAAAACTAATAATTCCTAACTAGGTATGAAGGAGGATTGTGCAGATCTACGAAACTCTGCCACGTCAAACCAATCACAATTGATAACTATTTTCAGAACATTCCTTTTCGATCATGGATCACTTGCACACTAGTGAAGCCCCCCTCCCCCCACAGTCCACACACAACACTTCATATAGAGGCAATGTTTTCCAAAATGAGCTATGCAAAGTTTGTTTGCACAACAATTCAAGAGCTTCTGCTGGAGACTTCTTTGTTCAAAATGAATGTTAAAAAGAAACATAATCAATTAGTCCTTGATATCTAAGAACAGTTAGGTTTTTTTTATTGGGTTAATTGCAAATTAAATCACCACCTTTCACTGAATTGCAATTTAATCTAAACTTTTGAATAATTGCAAATAAAATCACCACCTTTCAATATTGTTGCAATTTAAACTTCTAGACAATACCATTTGTGTTTGAATTTAACGTTTCGAGATTAGATCGAAATAAAAAACAATGTTGTATCATTAAGGAGGTGTCACATAACCTAGATACATTAGATTAGGACACAAATGAAACTATCAATAAGTTTAAATTGCAACAATATTGAAAGGTGATGATTTTATTTGTAATTATTCAAAAGTTTAGATTAAATTGCAATTCAGTGAAAGGTGGTGATTTAATTTGCAATTAACCCTTTTTTATTTTGGGATTAACCCGGAAGGATTTTGGACTCTGATCCACGCCACGTGTTCTACAGTTCTGTTTTGTGTTTTAAAATTTGGTTTTTAAAATCCCACTACAATCCACATCTTTAAAAAACCTATAACCATATCATTACTCTTCCTAATAAAACACACTTTATGCACTCTAATAAATGCAACATCAATCACTCTTACACATTGATTTGACATGAAGCAAGATCTCACCGCACCAAAATCTCAAAACAAACACATTTTTTTACTATTCACCAAGGTTTTCAAATCTAGTCTTTTCCTGCATACCATAATCCCAAAACAAACATACGCTCATTTGTTGAATCACTTAAGAGTTTCTATAGTGTACCTCTTTCTTCAGTAGAGCCCTGTCGGCAGTAATGTCTGAAATTGGAAGGACAGTGAAGATTAATAGAGAGGTATGCAAATTTTCAAAATTTAAAAACACTGCCTGTTGAGTAGTGATCATTGGAGAAGGATTTAATGCCAGAAGTCACCTGATGATATACATACCCTTTGGTGCATTGGATCTTTTGGGTGGTAGTTGGACAGTAAGAACCTGCTGAACAAAAAATTTCAGCACTACCAATTACACCCGCCCATACATCCGCTCCACCGCAAGTGTGATTTGTTTGACCAGGAGGCAATTGGTATTCATATCTGTAATCATTGTTATACCAAAATATCAGTTGATATAAAAATAATTGAACCAAGTCTGAGACACAAAATGAACTTACGGTTCACATATGCCAGTTCCTATATTGAGCTGTGAATGTGGGCAATACGAACCTAAAGGGCAAGCTTCAATAAGGGAACAAAAGAGCTATATGAGTTAGTTGCAAGAACTTCATTTATTAATCATTTATAAAAGATCCAAAATACATATATGCCAGATCCTTGATTCAGCTGTGTAGGTACGAGCCTAAAGGACAAGCTTCAATAAGGGAACCAAAGAGATATATGACTTAGTTGCAAGAACATCATTTATTGATCATTTATAAAGATTCAATATACACAATCTGCTTTACTTCAGCTGACAATTTTCACCTATTTAACTCAGATGCATGAAAATTATTAGGATCAGAAAAACTTTAACCTATTATGACTTGGAGACAATCAGATAGAGGCTATAGAAAGAGGCAGTACTCTTTAAACATCACACCGTGTATATGACCCACAAATGTTTGGCAGCATGTGGACACAAAAAATTCCTTCATTGTTGAACTTGATTTATTATTACATAAGCATCAAGGGCATAAATGAAATTCCAATAAGAATATAAGGTTATTGTGTTAACTCTAAGCGTAAATTGATTCCTACAAGGCTCATTGACAATTTAGAATACTTCAAACTAAAAGGTACAGTTTCTCTGGATGCAGCTTGAAAACATTGTAATTATACGCAAATCAAGAATGCTTTTTTTACTCATTTCACCTTCATTAATTTTTTTTTACAGAAATGAGGCAAACATAATCAATCTTATAACTCATAAGATGCAATTTCTGTATTTCACCCTTTTCTGCAGCTCAAGCATTGAAGCTGCACCACAGTATTCTTAAATAAGTTAAATAATATTGTCAATCTGCATTCTACCATATGAATGCAGAATAAATGTTGTCATCAAAAGGATTTAGTTTATTCATATGGTTTTTTTCCATAACTCTGTTGATTGGATGCAAATTCAAGAATCTAAAATTTCCATTATCATAACAGTGATGAAAGAAAAAAGCAAGAAGTTACTTCAAGTTGTGAGCTTGTAGACCTCTAGAGTATGCTCATTAAAATGTAGAAGCAGTTAAAAACCTTGCAAATGCAAAACATTTAGCAAAATTGAGTCCTCAACATTAAAGAAGCACTTACGAATCATGCAGGTGAGGCCTTTGGGGCAGAAAAAGCCTGGACAACAAGGTTCACTGTTATACACCCTATCAGGAATATCATTGGCATTTTGCAGGTCAACCTGTTTATCGTCTGGAACAGAACAAGCCCATCCAGGTTCACATCCCGGAACCCACGAGGTTAAATTACAGTTTCTGTTGGGTTTTAAGAATTGAGCAGCATCATCTGCTCTAGAGTCCATAAAACTCATAAAATAGAACTTCATTTCTGCTGCTGTACAGATCCTCTTTGTTACATCTGTTGAATGAAGCAAAGGTAATGCCAGAAATTACTTTGACTGATATAAGCTTTTGTAGCAAACAAATTCTGAATATAAACTGTTTTTTTTTTTAATCAACATCGCGGTGGAGGTACTCAAGTTACGAAACACAAAATTAAAGGTACATTGGCGCAACTATGGCATTTATACAAATTATTGTGGAAAATGTTACATTACACGCGGGTATACCTTTGGTCTCTTTTACACAATTACTAAGGAAATCCAAATTGTTGGCGAATTTGAATGCTCCGTTCAAATCAGCATCCCTGGGAAAGTAAAGTAGTCTGAGAAAATGTGATTAAGAAGCAGAATGGGAAGTTTTGGCAATTGATAAACAACTCACACATCCCGCGTGCAAAATCCCAATGTTTGAGAAATCTCCTTGTTGAATTTGCTTGTGAGATCCAAAATTTGATTGTAGATGAGAGACGTAACAAGTGGTAGCACTTTAGGGTCAGCAGACTTGGAATACTCATTTTCATCGACACACCATGCTCCACGACAAGAAGCTAAAACAATCAACAGCACCAGCGATGCAACTTGAGAGGAATTTGCCCTAATTCCACTCATTTCAATCATGTGAATCTTTACAATACTCGTACATACGGAGAACCATCCGAAAATCACATCAATCTTCCACGTTCATAGACCGTTTCTTCAACTTACGCAACATCCTCACTCACAAGTAAAATCTCCGAGCATCTGAACAAATTCATTCGAATAACTTTGGGCGAAATGAAGAATGGATAGAGGAAGATGACAGCGCGTGGGAGGATTGAGGAGCCAAAGATAGAAAAGTTTTTTTTGGTGAAGTTTGATGGAATGGGAGAATGATGCCTCCATGGTGTTAGGAGGAAGAGTTGGCGGGGAGAGATTCATGGCATGGCGCTATTTTTGCCCCAAAACATAGGGGAGATAGATATGCAATTATGCCTCTTTTAGACTTATTGCTTACTTAAAAACATTATCGCACTTCGAAATGTTTTATTTTTCTTTTCAAATTCTAATATTTTAACTTCATATTACAAATACCAAATACATTTATAAAAAATTGGAAGGATGTATCTTATGTACATGCACATTACTATAAAAAATTGTATAAAACGTGACACAAATTTTCTAATTCGTAAACAAGAACATATTTATTTTTTAATTGGGCTAGTCTTGGGTGAGACCGTCTCACAGAAAGAGATCCGTGTGACGGCCCTTATATATAAAAAGTGATAATATTTGAGCAAAAAGTGACTATCACTTTTATTAAAAATATTATCACTTTTTACATAAACATTGTCACTTTTTTAACAAACCAAAATTTGAAAAAAAAAAATGGATTATCCTACCCAAAATTTTGAAATATGGGTTAAAAAGATCCGTCTTACAGAAAAAGATCCGTGAGAACGGTCTCACCCAAGTTTTTGCCTTCTTAAGGGCTAGTCAAATTTGTATAAAAAGACCGTTGAGCCGATCCTAGAATGGTAATTTAAGTGATGGCGGGCCTTTCTATCAACGAACTCCCAAAAAGATTGAAGGGTCTTTGTCCCTGGATTGTTGTCTAAAACTGCCACATTTCATTTTTTTTTATTTTTCTGAATATTATACAGTATATTTTTTTATTTCTGTTTTCCACATTTATTAAATAATTCATATTTAAAGTATTTATTTTTGTTTTATGACTTACAATTTCAATTTAAATATAACCTTGAACGATACATTTTTTTAAATTTATAAAATATTTAAAAGAATGAACACATTTTAAATTATATTCTATTGGGCTAGTCTTTGTATGAAATATTGCATATATGCATTTCACTCATTCACACACATATTCTTTATAAATACACCCACAAGCTTAATTCACACACACATTTTTTATAAATACACCAATAAACTTAATTCACACACATATTTTTTTATAAATACACTCATTGACAGCTTAATTCGAAATTTTAATCGGTTTATTTTACTCGTTTTGTGATTTTTTTTATCTTTTATTTTATTGTTGAACGCGGGATATTAAATGTAGTAATTCAAATTGTAATATGTAGTAATACACATTATTTTATGTAGTAATAACACAAACTATTTATATAATAATACAAATTCTTTTATTTAGTAACACGTTTTTTCTAGTGTTTTTATTGATGTAGTAACTCACATTATAATATGTAGTAACATATATTATCGAATGTAGTAAACACAATAATCATGTTGTAATACAAAATGTTTTATTGTAGGATGATGCGAAAAATATTAGATCATTTGATAAAGTTATATATAGTAACAAACGTCTATTCAATTTAGTAATTCAAACTGTAGTATGTAGTAACATATAATTTTTTATGTAGTAAAACAAATTATTACATGTAGTAATAACACAATTTTATATAGTAATGCCGATTCTTTTATATTTTTTTATTGATTAAGTAACTCACATTATAATATATAGTAACATATATTATTGCATGTAGTAGGATATATTATTGCGTGTAATACAAAATAGCATTGACCCATAATAATTAGTACTCCCTCCGTTCCATACTTGAAGACACAAATGAACTGGGCACGAGTTTTAATGAATGAATTGTTTATTAGTATTGTGTAAGATAAAGTGGGGGGTAATAAAGACTTTTCAACTTTATAAATAGTAATAAAGTTACTTTTTAATGTAATAAAGTAGTGACATTTGTTGTAATATTGTGATGTTGTAAGGAGATTGTTTAAAAGTGTTTTTGCTATTTTAGGTAATGTGCCTTCAAGTATGGGACGCCCAAAATGGTCAAATGTGCCTTCAAGTATGGGACAGATGGAGTATTAAAGAATATTTAAAAAAAATACAAAATATTTAAGGATTAAGGTCATCGTAAATTGCAGCGTCCGACCGCGGCTTGAGGTGATCGAAAACTGCTCGGAGAAGACGACCATGTTCAATTTCTGTCAGTGGGTGCATTTATAAAAAATGTGGATGTGAATTGAGCTGTTAGTGAGTGTATTTATAAAAAAAATGTGTGTGGATTAAACTTGTGGGTGTATTTATAAAAAATGTGTGTGAATTAAGCTTGTGGGTGTATTTATAAAAAATGTGTGTGAATTAAGCATGTGGGTGTATTTATAAAGAACATGTGTGTGAATGAGTAAAATGCATGTATTCAATATTGCATATAAATTTTTGTGTATTCTATTTTCCTTATTTGAACGTCCCACAAAATTAATACTCTCCCAACATTATTTTATTTTTAAAATTGACACTCCTTTTTACATGCATTTTACTTTACATCTTATCATATTTAAATACTCACAAAATTAATATTCTATCAACATTATTTTATTTTCAAAATTGACACTCATTTTTTATCTATATTTTACTTTACACCTCATCATATTACATAAAATACCCCTCATTTATTTTTATTTTACATCATCGATCACTAAATTTACTTTTCTAAAAAATTGTGGCGCCAAATAATGCAAGTAATTCCGGTGGTGGATGGAGGAGTATAAAATATTGGTGAGAATGATGTCGGCGATAAAATAAATTGGGCATGTGCGATTCAAAGATTAGTGTTGACCCATTCCAACCTACCCGGACGACTTTTTCTCCCTCCAATCCAAAGTCTAAATTTACATTCCATTCCATACATTTTGCTCTATAATTATCCTCTTTGTTCGAAACGCCGCCTTCACACCTAAATCCCGTTTTATGCTGTCACTCTCACCCAAAATTGTGTAGGATTAAAACTTAATTTTACATGCTCCCTCTAATTGAATTTCATTTCATTTCTTTTATTCCTGGCAACTGTGTATCCATTATTGTTTTAATTTTTTTTTTCTTTGATCAAGACTTTTAATGAGTTGCTGGTGAAATCTCTGCACGCCTCTCTGGTTTATCAACTCTTTCTTCAACTGTCTCAGGATCTAGTTTTTTTGGATCATTCCCAAATCAACAAGGAGCTCTGTTCTTGTTTACAGGTTAGAAAAGAGTTCATTTTGTCGGAAAAATGTTGTTGTCTTGTAAAGTTAGGTATGCAATTGGGTTCTTTTATTTAAAAAAAAAATCATTTTTTTTCGGAAAGTCATAAATAAAGTTGGACTTCTTGTTACTGACCCTGAAAAATGCATCTGAATTTATAGCTTCTTTTGGGATAATTCGATTTTGATGTGGGTGCTTTCTGAAAATTGAGAATTGATGAAATTAAAGGTAGGAGCTAACTTGATTTGATTGGTTTAGTTTCATTACAATGATATGATCAATCTAACCTGAAAATTTGGGGGGTTTTCAGGAGTTTCTAAAAGATTGATTATATGGAAAATCCTTTGTTTCCCTTTTCTTTCTAGATCCACCAACCCCCAGAGAGGGAGAGGGAGAGAGAGTTTAGATATTTTACCAGATATTTAATTTATTTATACTATTGCATTTGTAGTGAGTAGTACGACAAACCAATTTATGGGCATGAAGTGCTTCCCATTCCACATCGGGGAGAAAAAGGAAGAACCAAAGACTGTTCCAAATTCAGCTCAGATATCATTTACGGATAATGAATTTAATTCTCAGAATGAATCAAATACAAGCAACGAGTCGAGAGGTCGCAGCCAATTTCCGAATTTATCTGATAGACCAAGTGATCTTAGGCCTTTTACATTTTTAGAGATGAAACAAGCGACAAAGAGTTTCAGTCGCACTGCTAAACTTGGGGAAGGTGGTTTTGGATGTGTGTATAAGGGCATCATCAAACGCTCTGATGATTCTAAGAAAATTGATGTGGCTGTAAAACAACTTGGTACAAGAGGACTGCAGGTATGCTTTCTTTCATGTTTTGTTTTTTCTTCAGGAATCCATTGTCAGGTAAGTGTTTTTTAGTACTGTAAGTTTGCCAATTTTTGCTCCACTTTCCCGAATTAACTCTCAAAGTTCAATTTTTTAGTCTTTTGACCAGCTACAGCGAGTTAGTAACGGGCTTTGAAAGTTAATTGGATGAAATTCAGGAAATGAACTTATAAAAAAATTGAAAAAAAATGCAACGTCAGCTCAAAGGACTAAAATGTTGAATTTTGAAAGTTAACTGGACGAAATTTAATTCTCAAAAATGGACAAACTTACGAGACTAAAAAAAAAAAAAAAACCTTTTGCCGATAATTTTATATGATGGTTTAGTTACAAATCTGGTGGCCTGGAGACCACGAGTTTTATGAGTCAGATGACTAGATTTTACCACGCTGTTATTTATGGGTGAATTGTTGCTAGCATGGTTTAACTCAACTGACATTTTTTGTCAACTTTTAGTGTTGACAATTACTGCCATTTAACTCTGAGAAGCTATGGTTATTAGTTACTACAATTTGTTGTAACGTGTGCACTTTGAGCTGGTGCATACATGATTTTGAGTGGGGCTAGTTGTAGAGACCTGAAAAACAAAAAACATGAGTATCTTTAAAGAACCAGAAATAGCAATTTAAAATTAAAAAGTGTGAGATCATTAAATTGCACCATAAATGGAAAATTTTGCCTGTATTTGCAAATTCATTGTTTCTGGCTACTCTCGTTCAGCCATTCAAAACTCATGTATTTCTTACTGTAACAAAGTTTGAAGGATTGTTCTGCTCTAGTTCCCCTGAGTTTGTGGCATTATAGAATAACTTTGTAAAGGGAAAAAGTTTTTCCATTTTATTTTTCTATATATGTAAAAATAATGGATTAATACTGCTATTAATCTTACCCAAAAAACTACTTTTACATGCCAGGGTCACAAAGAATGGGTGACGGAAGTTAATGTTCTTGGCATCGTTGAACATCCAAATCTCGTAAAACTCATTGGTTACTGTGCTGAGGATGATGAAAGAGGAATCCAACGACTTCTAGTATATGAATACATGCCCAATGGAAGCGTGGAAGACCATTTATCAATTAGGTCACCCTCCCCCCTTTCCTGGCCAATAAGGCTACGAATTGCCCTGGATGCTGCACGTGGCTTAACATACCTCCATGAGGAAATGGATTTTCAGGTTGTTTGTCAAATAAATTCAATGTGTGTGTATATATATATAATTTTTTTTAAGGTATGAATTACTATTCTATGCCTTTAATTGTTCCTATGGTCAGTTATTTAGGTAGAGCTTACACATGAATGCCACTATCTTGCATAACCTGATGCTTATGATCTCCTATATTGATATACAGATCATCTTCAGAGACTTCAAATCTTCTAATATTCTCCTAGATGAGCAATGGAATGCTAAACTATCAGATTTTGGATTGGCTCGATTAGGACCTCCAGAAGGACTAACACATGTGTCGACTGCGGTATGTTCAACTCTATATCCCTATTATGTGTTTGATATGAAAAAAAATCACTTTTTATAGTTCTATATAATCAGATCCTGTGTCGTTGAGTATAAAGTTACAGTTGCAAAACTTGTATATTACTAAGCTCAAATTCTTATAACAAGATTTTACATTAACTGTGTTCAACATTAAGCAACATCTTTTGCAAGATGGCCCATCAGTGTTAGAAGATTTTAATGTGTCATATTCCCGACGTTGTTCTTTAAAGTTTCTGGGATCAAAACACCTTAGTAGTATTTACAAAATGATTAATGTTTCTGGCATTGCACTCGAACCCCTTCATGAATCTTATTGCTCATAGTGGTGTCTTGAAGGGTAAGAGAGGCAAAAAAGTTGCTGTCTGCATTTGGGTATCTGTTGTCTGGGTCCTATGGAAATGGAGAAACGATGCTATTTTAAAAAGCATGGGTCTCTTAATCATAAAATTGGATGAAGAGATTAAGGCTAGGTTGTGGAGTTGGTTTGTTGTAAGAGAGCTTGAGTGTCTTAAATTTTCTTTTAATGATTGGCTTACCAATCCAAGAATGGTCCTAGGTTGCTAAGTATGTAAGTTTTCTGCTGTACATCTGCTGTATCCTTGCTGTACTCCTGTTTGGATGGGTCTGCCTTATACCCATTATACTCCTATTTTTTATTGAAAAATCCTTTTCTGATAAAAAAACATAAAAAAAAAGAAGAAGAATTATGCCATGCATCTCTTAAAAAATTTATGATCTATGCTCCAAATTGATTCTTTTGAATTTTTACTACTACTATTTTGCATCACACACACCTTCAATTTACAGAGTTTTCGGTTCCTTGATATCATTGAAAGCCAGAAAATTACTCAAATACTATAAAATTTCATTAGAAAACTTGCTAATGTTGTCTAATTGATCATGATTTTGGAACCATCAGTGTGTCGTAACTTGCAAATTACATCTCCGTCTGGCCTCGATACATGAAATCTGAATAATGATTTGGTAAAGAAACAATGTGTTCACCATGTTTACGTGCTTGTGGTGGAGCATATGTATGTGGAGAGGAAGTCTTGTACGAGACGAAGCTCCAATTTAGTATTTGGGTCATACTTAAAATTTGATAGGGACGAGGCTCCATAAACCCATAGTAAATGGGATCCATCTCATACGAGTTTTTTATTTTCATGTTCTCAGGTTGTTGGAACCATGGGGTACGCAGCCCCCGAATACATCCAAACAGGTCGTCTCACATCAAAGAGCGACGTTTGGAGCTACGGGGTCTTCCTCTATGAACTTATTACCGGTAGACGCCCAGTGGACCGCAACCGCCCCAAACACGAGCAGAAGCTTCTAGAATGGGTAAAACCATACTTATCAGATGCCAGAAAGTTTCAGATGATATTGGACCCTAGGCTCGAAGGGAAGCCGACCCTTCGATCAGCACACAAGCTCTCGCTTGTAGCTAACCGGTGCTTGTCCAGACTTGCGAAAACACGGCCAAAAATGAGTGAGGTTATTGAAATGGTTAACCAAGTAGTGGAGGCATGGAATAGGGGGGACCCACAGCCATCTTTGAAGAGTAAGAGTAAAGACCAAAAGAACCCTGTGGAGGAAGCAGAAGGTAAAGGTAAAAGGAGGATATGTGAAAGTAAATTCAGGGAGGGGGGGTGGTTGCTTCGTGCGTGGTCATCGAAGCTCGTGAAAACTTGCTGAGCTGGCAAGGTGTATAGTATGGCTGTATTGGGTATATAAAAGAAGAGATTTTAGTATTACAAGACACGATTAACATGTGATATAAGCTCTGAAATCCGATGAGGAAGTGAAGAAGTTGTTCTGGGAATCTCAGAGATAGATTGTTGATGAAGAGATTCAACGTAGATTAACAGCCTTGGAATTTGATTATGTTTTTGTAAGGTGATGAGATCTGAACCAGACAGAGCCACAGAGGTTTGTTCTGTTCTACTTGGGGAATCTTGCTGTTTTGAATTTTTACAATTATAACTTCTTGTACTATGTTCATTACACTGACGAAAATGTTTAAATTCCTAATTTCATGTATGTAATTTTGATTTGAAGTGCATGCTTGCTAGACATGATCTGATTATAGGATGGATGGGCTAGTTTATTTAAATGTACGTTTGGCTTGTGCTGTGCAAGTATTGGAAAGTGTGCATAAAATTGAGTAACCGAGTAAGTTATAACAATAATGTTGAAGATAACATGTCAAATCACAATAAAGTCTATCTACTCCTTTTTTTTTTTTTTTTTTTTTTTTTACGGGAAGTCTATCTACTCTTAAGTATGCATAATGGGAAGCAAAGAACAGGAAGAAAGAAACTCACCAATAAACGTGCATGTCATCACAGACCAAACGTTTGAACGTCTGCTAGATATATCAATTAATATGGATGTTTGAATCACTTGTGATAATTTCATAATTGCATGGCAGTAGTATTAAATTATTTTACTCATATATTTTACAGTATTAGTTAGTATCACTGCATCGCACCAGTATTTTAACTAAAAAAATAAAATTGGAACCAATCTTTTTTTTCCCGATAAACTAAATGTGGTAAGTAGGTTTGTGCAGATCCGCCGCCGTACACGATTGATCCAAATTTTGCTGAATTTTATGTGAGTCATGACTCATGAGTCATGATTGCGACTCGCCATAAAAATAGCTCAAGATACAAAAGCCGTCGTTGTTACATAAAATAAAATCAAGCAAATTCAAAGAATCTGACCTTATTTTGCGCTGCAAATTCCAATTTGACGGTCAGGCGATATTATTATTATTATTATTGTTAAATGCTACCCAAACTATCCGTTGAATAAAATTAATAAACATGATATTTTACAAATTTATCATTCATTATTAAAAAAAAATGAAAAATTGTAGAAATTTATATAGAGATAATTTAGAAACTAACGTTATAAAAATAGTTAGAACGACTAATTTTCTTTAAATAATATTTAATACAAAAAACGACAAAAACAATATGAACGGAGGGAGTAATGCCACACTGTGTTACAAAATGATTGTTAAAGTATAATGTCGTTTAACTAGTACAGTAAAAAATAATATGTCCACTGCTTATGTGTCGTTATATAAGGTGAAATTATATTAATCGATCAAATATTTTACTTCTTGTATTTTAACACATAATTGGTGGAGTACATTTTTTTTAAGTACACAAATCAGAAATAAATAAGGGTATACTACTTAACACATTACCACCTGAGTTATGACAATTTTTAAACTTCATCAATTTCCTTTTGAAATCCTAAGATTATAAAAAGATTGTTCGATATAGACACAATTCCCTTTTAACTTTGACGTGTTGAAAATGAAAAGATTGAATTCTGAACATATTTCTATAATAAAATAAGTTGGATACCTTGTTTGAACTCAAGACAACATCCTTATTTTTCTTTGGTGTCTCATTCTTGATGATAACAACGAGCAAAGGGTAATAGGAGTATTCTGCAAGTTATTGCAATTTTACATTTTGTTGCCTATCTAGATCTAATTGACAATATAAATTACTGTAATACTATATGATTTATAAATTTATAATCTTAATCTTAATCTCAGTCTCACTCACCCAATAGAATCCTAAGTCGTAACAAATGGCGTCCCTCCCATATAAAAAATAGTGCTACCATTAATTTCACAAAATAACATTTATGACAATATGGTGTCAATTCAATACATTGGACAAAAACTCACTAAATGCAATGCAGGGCGACTTGACTAGCCTGTATTGGAAGCCTACTGGGCTGTAAGCCACTAAGTAGGTATATATTGAATGCCATGTATTCCAACATTTTCGAAAAAAAAAAAAAAAAAAAAAAAACAATCAATTAACTGGTTCAGCCCACAGAAGAACAACTAATACAAGTACTGCTCACTCCGTCCCGAAATGACTTGTACGGTTTGATCGACACACTTTTTAAGAAAAAAAGATTTAATGGTCAATAATGTAAGATAAATGAGAGATATTTTACTTAATTTAGTAAGGGCAAAAACTTGTGTGAAACCGTCTCACGGATCTTTTTCTGTGAGACGGGTCCTTTTAACCCATATTTCAAAATTTTGGGTAGGATAACCCACATTTTTTTTTCCAGATTTTGGTTTGTAAAAAAAATGATAATGTTTAAGTAAAAAGTGATAATGTTTTTAACAAAAGTGACTATCACTTTTTACTTAAACACTATCACTTTTTATATATAACAGCCGTCTCACGGATCTCATTATGTGAGACGGTCTCACTCAAGACTAGCCCAGTAAGATATAAAGTGAATTTGATGAGAGTCCCTTTTTCCACATAGACAAAATGTAGGACTGTTCCAACCGTTTATCACGGAAGAAAGGACTCACTAGTATAATTAAAATGTACGTAAAAAATGAGTAACAATTAAAAAAATAAAATGATGTTGATTTGTGGGTATTTCGTTTCAATAAGGTAAGTGTTCAAGTAATTATGAGATAGGGGGAGTATTATTTAAAATTATACGATTAAACATATTTTTATAAGATTTTGTGGCAACTTACAATTACATTACACTAGTGCAGTGCCCGTGTAGTACGTGGGATTAAAAAAAAAAGTTTAGATGTAAAAAAAAAAAATCAAAAGAAAATTTAAGAATCTTGATAAAAAAAAGATTAACTATGTGACATTATTGAAATGTAATAACTTAATTAAATTAATTTAAACCATATATATTTTAATAATGTTTTATGTTATTGTAATGCATATTTTTTTAGCTCTCATACATTATCATACATACATCGATAAATTGGAGAGTTACATGATAAATTTTCTTCAACATTCTTTAATGTTTTATAAAGTCATAACTATACACGTTTTTTAACTTGTTAACATTATCTAAGTCAATAAATTGAAATTTAGAAAAATTAAATGAGAAATTTAGGATTATAAAAATTGCATATCTCAACAACTATACAACTTATATAATAAAAAAAATTCAGAATAATACAACTATAAATGTGACAAAATACTAAGATATTGAAACAATGAAAGAAACCATTAATATTGAAGCAATGGAAAAAATCATCAATTACAATGAATATAAAGGCTATACATAACAATAGTTAAATGAAGAAAATAGAATATCCAGATGTGAAAGATTTTATATTTAATTGACGGATTAAATATATAAGAAACCTAAATTCATAGGTTTACACATATATATATGAACTCACAAATATATTTGATAAAAATGTGATTTCATGTTCAGATCCTTGTACAAATAAAAGAATAATCATATAATTCATCTTACATCTCGATTATGGATGGACATATGGATATATAAGATGATATAAAAATAATATTAAAATTTATTTAAAATGACATATTAACCAACGTTTACAACAACGGAACATTACAACAATAATGTGTTAAAGTAGAATAGAAATTACACCATAATCACATTAAAAAAAGTAAAGCCAAATAATATATTTCAAAGAAAAAGGTAAATTATAAATAATCATATATGATTTCTGATCTTTATTCTCCAACATTTTTAGCCTCAGACTCCCAATTATGTTCGCAACAATCCAGACTATCCAATAATTACTAAGGAATAGAAAATGAAAGAAAGGACAAATTCATATCCGTAGTACAAATATGAGTAAAAGATTATAAAATCAGTAATTAATAAAGAATAATGAATAATGAAGAAGAGAACAATTTCATATTTATGGTACATACTACAATACAAACTATCCAATAATTAGTAAGAAATAGAGAACATAAAAGAGGAATTTCATATTTGTAGTATAGATATGAGTAAAAGATTATGAAATCCTTAATAATTAGTAGGAATGCATAATTAAGTTAAGAAGAGAACAATTTCATGTAAAATTCAGAGTCATTTGATCTTATCGTCTTTAAAAATTGACATTATTCTCGCAACAATTCAGATTATACAATAATTAGAGAATGGAAAGAAAACAATTTTATATTTGTAATACTGATAAGAGCAAAAAATTAGGACAATAAAAAATATAACAATTTCAGTTTTACAATACAGATATGAGAATGTAAAATCACAACATAAACAATAATTTTAATTAGAACAATAGAAAAGTTGAGATGAAGAACTAAACGACGGTAGATGAGGATTAAAAAACAGAAATAGCGTAGAACAAAATTGATTGATCACCAAATTCTTTGAAAAAAAATAAGGAAAAAATATTTACAAAGAAAAAACAACAAAGTCGATCTCTTACCAATGTGAAGCCTGAATATGGACGGGCATGACCATTTCAGATAAAACAATCGAAAAGTAGCCCCAAAAAAAATCTTAGTATGAGTAATAAAATAGGAAGTCGGCAATGGAGGAAATAGGATAGAGAAGAGAAATTGAGAGAGAATGTAGAGAGAAAGAAGAGATCGAATAAAAAATTGACGGTTTCTTATAAAAATTAAAGGAAAAAAACTGTCAAAAACATTTAAATAAAAATATTCAAAAAAAATTATTAAAAAAAAAAAGCAAAAAAAAAACCGCCTCACAGAAATTCAGAATTTCAAAATAGAAAAAGGAGAGAAAGCAGGTAGGAGAGATAAAAACTCTCCAATGTGTAAAGATTTTGCGTAAATAGATTAACATATTCTTACCAAAAATTAGGAGCATAATCAGTTAGAAAGGTCGATTAATCCATTAGAGCGTCATCCTTGGTTTCACTGAAAAGCCGCCCATAAAGCGTTTCTAAAAGCTTCCGTGCGCCAATCACTAACATTACTATTTCCCCTCAACTTTTCGATTTTTTTTGAAAATGTAATCGTCCTCTGTATTTAAACCACTTGAAATCCCACTTCTCTCTTCCTCCTGTTGTTATCTTCTCTCACTGCCACTGAGTTGCCGTTACGCGGTATTAATATTACGCGTATTTCCACCATGTGCCTGCGTTTCAGTTTTGATTTTCTTTTTGGTGTACTGCTGGAATTGAATTGCAGGTCAGTTTTAAATTCGATATGGCAATGAATGGTTTTCTGTTGAGTTTATATTGGATTGCAGCTGCGATTTGGAATTACTTTGGTACCAAGTTTCGGATTCTTCTGGGTTTGTATTCGTATATTTGTGCTTAATTTTAGGGACTATATTCTATGAAATTTAAGAAATACGTGTAGAATTTTGTTCATGTGTTGAATATTTAGTCAAGGGATCAAGTTTGTATGAGATTTAGGTAGGTCTAACTTTTCCTATTCTTTTTTCCGATTAAAATGGTAGTATGGATTGCTGTACTTTCTATTTTTAGAATTCTTAATCGGATTTTCTGCTGTATACTCTGGAAGTTTCCAAATTTCACGATTGTCGAAGCATGGGATTTTATTTTGGAAGACTTAACTAACAAGGAGGTCCTGAAAAATTCAACTGATACTATTTGAAAGCGGAACAAAAGTATTCTACGAAAATTAATGGATATGTTAAATGATAGTATTATGATTTTGTGTTCATGCTTCAGTCACGATGCAGGTTTCAGTTGTATTTTTCTGACAATGATTAATTGGTATTACACAAATGGACGGACCACCTTTCAGTTTGCATTCTTATGAGTTTGATCGATCCTTTCTTTTTACCCCATCTTTCCTCTTCATGAATGGTATCTGATTGAACCAAATACATTAGCCTTTTTATGATCATTTCAGAGCCATAGCTTCCCTGCCACGTTAATGCAATTGACAATACAAAGAAGCTGCTTTATGAAATATGAGTTTTAGCTTAACTACAGTCTAGTCAGTGACTCTGTGGGTCTTATTTGGCTTGATAGGAGGTTTATATAGCAATTGCAGAAAAGTATCGGTTTGGTTTCCTTGAACATGCCTTTTGAGGTAGTTGCTGAATGCTGAGTGTTAGTCGAGCTCATATTGTTACTCTAACGGATTTTTTTTTTTTGGGAAAAAGAAGTTGCTACCTTAGGATGAAGCCTCAGTTTGACTTTCTAAGAAGGAATGTGTTACCGTTTAACGACTTGTAATAGAAAGATTATAAAAAACTGAATATACAAATACATGGTGTTTAAATGAGGAAAATCAATTATAGTTGTTTTTTTCTCGAGCTGATGCTATTCACACAGTTATAATAATGCAGGCATGATCATCAATGTTTGCACCTACTATTCCTCAATTGACGATTTATCTCTTTAATGCAGTTTTTATTGAATGAGTGCAATTTTATTTTCTGTGAGCATTGATAATGCAAGAACCAGAACCCGATGCTACTCAATGGAGCTTTTTCAACATTGACAATATTTTCAGCAACAGTTATTATGGAGACAGCACTCAACATGATGTGAAAATTTCCCATGAACAGTACATTAGAGATGATCATTGTGTCAACGTCGATGATGATGAGATTATTGCACATGCTCTTATGCAAGAAGAATTGTCACGATTGTCAATTTCAGAATCTCCTGAATTATTATCACATTCTGGGGAAGGCTTGCAGGATTCTGCTGCCGTCCCAGATTGGCATAATTCCTCAAATAACTATTTTCTAAGTATGTTCTTCCTTTTTGTTCTTGTGCGTTATATATCTTGATAGATCATATTGTAATATATTGCTAAAATAATTACAAAAGCTGCAGGCCAAGAGGGTGACCTGCATGAGAGTGATGATGCAGGAAGTGTATGCTCCAGTCCTGGAGATAAATCATGTGATTTAGATGATTATTCTTATACTTTGGACATAACAGACGAATCTGAACTTGATGGAGAAGTTGAGAAGAGGTTAACCCAAATGATTCCTGTTCCTGTAAGCATTAATTCCATTAAGTCTTCTAAATTTCGGTTCATGAGGAAGTCATTACTCTGCATATCATTCACTAATGGAGATTGTAAAGCCTAGTTGCATCTAGATCGTAATACATGTTTTACTGTTTAATCATTTTGTTAACTTAATGGCTTAATGTTCCAAGTCGTGTTAAATACAATTTGCAAATGCATCGAGTTTGTATCACACATAGAAAAAAAAAAAAATCGGCTTCATTTAAACAGATAATCTTATCACAATATCCTTGGATTCAAGGCATTTCAATCATTCAATGCAATCCAAACACATCCAGAATCACAAGTGATACACCTAAAATACCAAGAAAATAAATGCAACTCAAATTCTGAAGCTTTATGATCGAATACGATTTTATATGCTTGATAATGATTTCAATATCTTTCGAATAGGTCTTTAGTGGAAATTTAATTGTTTAATTGGCATTATGCACAGCATGTTCCAAGAATTAATGGAGACATACCCTCAGTTGATGAAGCAACTTCTGATCATCAAAGGCTTCTCAATAGGTACCTGTGGTATCCTCTTATTGTTGGTTTAGATATCAAATTGGTATACATAATGAAAATAGTACATAAATCAGGCATGCTGAATTGGGGCTCTAACTCGTGACATTATGGTTGTGAGGTTAGAGCTCCACCACTAGTCTAAGCACGTTTACCTGTTAATCATTATCATTTGTTTCATATATTGTAAGAAATTTCAAAAGTTCACGATGGCCAGTTATACTCCTCGGACCTTTTGTGTATAATAACATATACAAAATTTTATGACTAGTGAATTGGTGAAGCACGTTTTTTGAGAATTGCTTTTGCATGACTCTTTCGTTTCAGGTTAGAGTTATATGATTTGATCGAGCACAAAGTTCAAGGAGATGGAAATTGTCAGGTTAGTCTGCTCTGTCTTTTGCATTATTTTCTGTTCATCCCAAAATACATTGCGATAAACATTTATCTCTTGTGACACGTTATGATGACATTGTGTTGAAAACTTAGAGCTATTGTTGTCTCAATCAAATGAGTGCACTATAATCAGCATTTCCTAAGATACATAGTAAGGTAGAAAGAAAGCTCAGTTTCTTTAAATCATTCCATTGATTCATTTATGTTTTCCTGCAGTTTCGTGCTTTATCTGATCAGTTCTATCGGTCCCCTGAACACCACAAATTTGTACGACAGCAAGTTGTCCGTCAGGTGGTGGTTGCTGTAACTAAATATTTTCACTGTTCTCTGATACTATGTTTGTATTCTGGTGGCTCATTTCTTGTGTATGTATTCTAACACATTCTTGGTGTTGGTATGGCGTTGTCAGCTCAAAGCCTGTCCTGAAATGTATGAGGGATATGTTCCCATGGAATATGCTGAGTACCTAAAAAGGATGTCCAAGTATAGTTCTATTATCTTGATTTTGATCTTCCTTTTCCTTTTACAACACCTTCGATGCTTACTTTTTTAGTAACCAGGAGTGGGGAGTGGGGTGATCATGTCACGTTGCAGGCTGCTGCAGATTCGGTATTCATTGCCTTACCTTAACTGCCTCTCTTTGTTTTCGCTAGAAAAATCTATAAGAACTTAAGACATGGCTATTTTGATTTGACAGTATGGTGTGAAAATTCTTGTGGTGACTTCATTCAAAGATACCTGCTACATTGAGATTCTCCCCCAAGACCAAAAGTCAAAAAGAGGTTATTTTGCGTTTTTTATATTTATGTTTTATTTTTTAGTAAGTTACATGACAATAGTACGTGGTAGATCTCATCTCAAATTAAAAAGTTGGGTTCTTGTTCTTAAGCTTTCATGGCCGCTATATCTGCTGCCTTTTTCGTCTGTGGAGCTGAACATTATGGAAATACTTGGGGGATGTGTGGTTCAAATTCTTCAATAGGATTAGTAATGAGAATGAGCACGAGTTAATTCCGGTGGTTAATTCGAATAAAAAATTATCAATTCACATTCCCTACACTTGATACTGGATAACGAGACTCAAAATAAATAAATTGTGATTAATTACCTACTTACTAGAGCAAACCACCAACAATGTAATCATCATTCTCCTTCTCATGATTATCATTACTATTCACATTGAAATTTTTGACCAAACGACCTCTTGAGATGTCACCTCGTGAGCTTTTGCAAGTGTTCTTTACTTTTGCAAAACAATTGTATTCTGATGAAGAAGGCAACTTCTGGGTGGGACCATCTCATGAATCATACTATTATGTGAGATGGAACTCTAAACTCAACAAGATTTCTGAGCTATCAAATTTCATCTCCTCCCCATTGTTATCATATAATTTGCGTATGCAACTTCTTATTTTCTGCGTGTTTGTGCAGTCATATATTTGAGTTTCTGGGCTGAGGTACATTACAACTCGATTTATCCTCATGGAGGTACACATTATAATGGAGTATATTTTTCACCTGATATACGAGGTCGGAACAGCTCTTGGATTTCTGTCTTTTGTTACTAACATGGATGAAATTAAATCTTATGAATCAGATGTGCCCCCAAGTGATTTCAAGAGGAAAAAGAAGTGGTGGAACTTTCGAAACAAGCAGTAGAAATCGTTAACCTCATGAAATAAATGGCTGATGATATTCAGTACCCTGCTGCACTCCGCTGTACAGTCTACATAGTAAAGAAGTTGATCTTCTTTCTTATATGGAGTATAAATTACACTAGTGTCACACGACCAGATTGTTAATTCATACTGAACAACATTATCTTATTATCAGCATTGAATTATTTTTTATATGTTTGTCTGAATTAATTTATCATAAAAATTAGAACGATGTGGTCAATGTTCTCAGGTGTCCCCGCCAAACAAAATGTGACCTTTGTTGACGAAAATAAACATTTTAATACTAGAATTTACAACTATTTGCTAGTGAAGAACATATTCTAGTTTATGCACTTAGGATAACAAAGTTCTCTTTCATCATTAACAAAGTGCACAAATTCAAACTAAAAAGAAAAAAAAGCAATGACATAGCTCCTTGTCCGTAATTTCCGAAAGGTACCTTTTTCATCTTGTGTCATTAATTACTAATTTGTTCCAAATTCAAAATAAAGTATAGTCTAATAGGCATTTAATTGCTAATTACCTCTAGGAGTTGTATTAGATAGCCTAGAATCTATCTTCTCTATTCATCGTGATCTTCATCTACTGCACGACAATTCTCCTCCGTCGCCGGTTGCAGAAGCAACGCAGTGAAAGGCATGTGGCGGAACCCGTTCGGACTGAACTCCAACTCCAATGGCGGCGGCTGGCACAAGTCCAGCCGGAAGCTAGGCGGCGGTGGAGGAACAGTAAAAATTTGACTGGCTGGAACGGTCGCAACCGTGAACCCGGTTGAAGCCGCGGCGCTGGAAATTAGGTAGCCGGAGGAGGTAGAGATAGCCTGGGCGGGGATGGTGCCGGTTCCGGTGGCGGCGATAACGGAGGGCTCGGCGTTGCGGAGGAGCCACTCTATGGTCTCTCCGTCGGAACGGTGACCAAGCTCCCGCGTCAGCTGGAAAACACGGGCGGCGCAAAGAGCCGGCATGCGTACGCGGCGGCCGCGTCCATTGACCTTGGTGTGGCGGTCTCTAGTGGCAAGAGTAGTCCTTTTAACAAGTGCTGTGTTAGATTTGGGATGGGGAGGGGAGATGTTTCCGGTGGGGTGGAGGTTAGAAGAAGAAGAAGACATGTCGGGAATTTGACTAGAATAGTGTCGTTGTTTAGGGTTTTTTTGGTACTTTCAGTGACGACTAATTTTGCAAACTTGGAATCTAAGACATCTGTGTATGGGCCTGGGCCCGCACTTAATGGGCCTACGAAGTGGGCCACACAAGATCTTTGTCTCGGGACCACCCACCCTTCGACTCTAGTGTTTCTCCTCATTTCGAATCCCATAAATTCTTCTGCATGCTTTTATTTTAATAAATAAATACTCCGTATAAAATATCCCCAGTTGATGTTATACTGGTATGGTTTATACTATCAATTTACATATTCACTCTGCTTGCATATATTTTACACCAAAATATTAGATACTTCCTCCCACTTTCCTTTTTCTATGTTATACAATATTTTTTTCATTTTCTTGGGCACAAGTATAAATACCTTATCTCATCCATTCCTAATACACATTTCTAAAAGAAAGAAAAAAAATAATATTATCCACGCTACTTTTATCTTAAAACTTCAACTATCCATTATACACTATTTCAAGAAACTCTCTTTGTCTTCTCTTCTCATTTTCTTCTTGCAACCCGTTGCCCTACACCCACCCCAAAACTGTTAACCCACGCCATAGCTGCCATCGTTCCATGTTGTCCCTGTCCCCAAGGGCGGAACCAGGATTATAAAATAGGGTGGGCTAAGCTAAAAAAAAAAAAAAAAAGAGTTTATATTTTAATTAAAACCTTAAGGTTATGTTTGTTTTAAATTTAAAATTTTAAAATCTAATCCCTGTTCTATTTTGAAATTTCTAGAATTCAAAATTTAAAAATGGGCTGGTCTGCTATGCACTCGAGTGCATGTTATGCACGATAGTCCATGTTGCACTTTTCAATTTTACTGACTTACACTTTTTGGTAAATGGTGTTGCACTTTTCAATTATTAAACTGTATAATAATATTTTTAATAATAATTGAAAAGTGCAACACCATTTACCAAAAAGTGTAAGTCAGTAAAACTGAAAAGTACAACATGGACTAGAGTGCATAACATGCACTCGAGTGCATACTAGACTTTACCTTTAAAAATATATCATATATATCCTATAAAAGTTAATCTTTATGTCAAAATCTTCAAAATTTTCAAAACAAATATATTGTTCCTCTTAATTTAATAGATATTTTAATTAGTTTAAAGGATTTAATAGTTATGTGGTATAATTTATGGAACTCACTAAATTAGTCCAGTATAAAATTCAAATGATTATTTTAAATTTATTTTTGTTAAATTTATATATTTGATCATGTTACGTGGACATAGTGGTTAGTGCATATGCAACTTTCATTCTATTTTTAAGCAGAATTATTAGGTGGTCAAATAAATAAATATATATATATATACATATATATTTTATTTTTTAAAATAAGAATAAAGGAAAAAAAAAGAAAATATAAATGGCTGGACGGGCTACAGCCCGTCCCAGCCATTGAATAGGTCCGCCCTTGCCTGTCCCCGTCCCCAGCATCGGAGTGCCCATACCTGCACTACTGCCTCCAACATATCTATTTTCATTTTCCAACTTTCTTTATTTATTGTGTGCAAATTTATACTTTTGTGGTGTAGCGCTAGAAATAGGGAAAATGTGTGTCCCACCCTCTCCACAAGGCGCCACTACTTCTTCTGCCCTTTGCTTTCTCAAGATTTAGAAATATTACTAGCAAAAAAGAAACAAGTATGTCCCTAATTTTTAAAGAGATTATTGACTCCATGGTACATATTTTGGCCCTTGAGAGGTAGAAAGTACAAGTCATTTTTTTAGTCTCTAACACTACAAATTGTCTTGTAAAATGTCTTTCCTACCCTTTGTCTATTCAAAGATTACACTTCTTCTCTCTCCACCCTCTCAAACAATTAATATTGTCTTCTCTCTTTCTTTCTCTCTCCCATTTTCAAATATTTGTTTCTCTCTCTTTTCTCTCACAAAAAAACACACACACACAAGATCTAAAATGGGGCTTGAGACGGCGAAGAAGGCAGCGAGACGTTTTCGCAGCTCGTCGAGTAAAAAATGGTGGCCGTTTGGGTATTTTGAGACGGCGAAGAAATCAGCGAGCCGTCGCCGGTGCAGAGCCTAAATGCTCCGTCAAGGGGCTCGTCTTCTCCGATCTGCCCACGTGAGTCGTTGCAAAGCTTGAATGCTCAGTCGAGGGGGGGGGGGGGGTTCCGCCATCGTTGCAGAGCCTGAATGCTCCGTCAAGGGGCTCGTCTTCTCCGATCTGCGCCGCTTGCGTGATGGCGGCGTAGATCTAGGGTTTTCTGGGGGTGTTGACACACTGAGTTGACTCAGTGAGTTTCTACTCTCTTTTCCAAATTTCCTCCCACAAACCCAAACTTTTCTGCTAATATGAATAAATAAGGGTTTTTGTGTTTGGATCTAATGCTTTTATTATTGTTTTGCACTGATTATTACTGAAAATAAGTTTTTATTTTCTTAGAATTTCTTCCCAAGCCTAGGATTCTGAGACGAGATGCGATAGTTTGAGATCCATTGTTTTACTTGTGATTCCCTTTCAAGAAAGGGTGAGTTGCTTAAAGAGAGGAGTTAAGGAAGTGGTTAAGAGTATTCGTCGTGGAAACAAAGGGTGAGTTGATATTTTACTGACATAAAAAGATATGTAAATTAATATATATGGTAGAGGAACAGTTGGTATTTGTTTTAGATTGTTGAAGAGTGTGAAGGGTTTTTAGTTACTTGTATAGCCTTTTTTTTCTTCTTTGTGTCCTGTTTATAGGGCCCTTGTTTCTATCTTCATTTTTTTAAAGTTATTTTTGTGTGTTGTTGGGATATGAATCCTAGACAAGTCCTAAATGATGAAAAGATAAGATGAAGTTTTGATAAGCCAAAAGTGGTTTGAATATTTTCTAAGTGTTGACTAATCTAGTCTAGTTGAGTTGAAGTCATCTTGAACAGATCAGTAGAAGTTCACATAAAAGATAAGTGTTGTTTATATTTAAAAGATAAGTACGTTTTATAAGTACTTCATATATGTGTTCTTCTTAGTTTGTTATTGAGCTATAATTGTTGTATAGAGCTCATGATATTTTCTATGTAATAGATAGATTTGTTGTATAGTTCATAAGTTGACTAAGCTTGTATTATAAAAGCTTAATGTAATGTAATAGTCTTGTTAGGACTAGATTAGTTCTATTAGAGTCTACTGCACAAGAAGAGAAGACCAGTCTACTACTCAAGACAGATGGACTACAAGACCAGTACATACTAGACTACACAAGACAAGTCAACATGAAGTTAGTTACAAAAGCGCATATAAAGATAAGGATTAAAGAAGTTAGTTATGAAATAACTAATTCGTAACAGAAACACGTGGATTGATAAGAAGATTCAGTTGAAGGTAGTTATCAAGAAAAGTTGGTTACAACTAACTAAGTTCTTGATGTTTACAAATACTTCATGATGGTGATCATTTGAAGACTACTGTTACTGCAACTACGCATACTGAAACTTGATACTGAAGCATATTAAAGCTACATACTGAAGATTACTCTCAGAGTGCATTGAAGATTCAGAAAGAAGCCAGAAGACGAAGTCATATTCAGAAGGCTGCTACTGAAGATAGAGAAGTTTTATTTTGTTGTTTTATCAAGTTGCTAGATACTTGTTAAATTTCTAGTTAGATCGTAGATATATCTGGTGATATTTCTGTTGAAGATCTAAGTCTTCTTCTTGGGACTTAAAAGACAGGAACTACACTTTGTACTCGTGTTGAAGAGTTTAGTGGAAAATATCACAACTGGGATTGTGAGAGTGGACGTAGACAAGTTGTCGAACCACTATAAATCTTTGTGTGTTGATTTACTGTTTTAAGTTGTTTTAATTGCTTAACTGTTTAATTACTTAACTGGACTTGACTAGTTGAGTATAGAACAGAGTTCTCGATAATAAGTTGAGTATAATCTTGAATTGGGCTCATTGTTACTTTGATCATTTCCGCATTACGTATTCTGATATATCGAAAGATTTTTGAAAAGTCTATTCACCCCCCTCTAGACATTTTCACTAGCTTACTCGATATCAACTCAACTTGGGACCAACAAGTGGTATCAGAGCAGTAGTTTACGAACTGCTGTTTCTTGATAACCGACTTAAGACTTAGGGTGAAGTCTTGGTCCTTGATTGTACTTGCTTACGTGTTCTTGATCTATACTTGTCCTATCTGTTCCGTGTTCCCTGTTTCTTGATCATATAACTAATTAGCACTAATCTACTTGTGTTAACATGTCTCTTGAAATAAGTGCTAACAAGTTACCCAAGTTCCAAGTTCAGGACTATGACTACTGGAAGCTGCGAATGGAAGCCATTTTCAGTTCCACGCACGACCTAATGATCTCTGTCATCACAGAAGGACCCATTGTTACGATGATTCCAAATACTGTTGTTCTTGACCCAAGCAAACCAATTGGTACTCTCGTCAAGAAACCCAGGTCAGATCTAACCTCAGAAGAAATGCGTCAAAATAATTTGGATAGTTTGGCAAAGAATTACATTTTACACACCCTTCCTAACGAGTATCTAGGAAAAGTGTTAAAATGTAAGACTGCCAAAGAGATGTGGGACAGACTAGCTATCATTTGTGAAGGGACCTCCCTAATCAAAGAGAGCAAACTCTCCACAGCTGTCCAAAGATTTGAATCATTTCAGATGAAAGCAGGCGAAACTATCGACCAGCTGGATACTCGTTTTACTAAGATCATGAATGATTTGGAAGTACTTGGTAAATCTTATACTGCTCGTGAGATCAATCTTAGGATTTTGAAGAGTCTTGATAGCCGTTGGAAAATGGTAAAGATGCTTGTTAAGAACACTCAAGATATTGATACATGGACTGCTGAAACCATGTTTCAAACTCTTAAAGCCCATGAGTTTGATTTAGACGAAGATGAACCACTAGCCAGTAGTGATAGAGAACATGTTGTATCTAAGAACGTTGCCTTTAAGTCTAGCTCTTCTAAGTCTTCTAAGGTAGACAGGTCCAAGTCTAGAACTAAGTCTGCCTCTGTGAAAGATGAGTTAGATACTGATCTTAGTTTAAAGGATCAGATGAGTCTCATGGTTAGAAAGTTTGATAGGCTCAATAAACGCTTCGGAAGATACAAGAAGTTCTATAGGGATCATAGAGCATCTACTTCTAAGAACTCTTCTGAGACCAGACGAGACCGAAACTCTTCCGAAAGGAGAGACGAAGTCTCGAAAGGTAATAGGCGAGATAGAGAGTCTGACGATAGGAAGATTCAACGTTCTGATAGACGTGATAAACGTAGGGACAAATCTCCTATTAAAAAGGCTACTAATGATCTCTTGTGCTATAATTGTGAAAAGCCAGGTCATTACATTTACGAATGCCCAGACCTGAGCACTGACGATCGAGAAGAACGTAAAGCTAGAAGGGAAAGAAGATATAATCGTGGCAATAAGGCAATGATGGTCAATAATGACTCTGACTCAGATTCAGATGAATTGCCATCGTCCGCATCTAGTCACTCAACTGATCAAGATCACGACGAAGCTCTCATAGTAGATGATGGTCTATGCTGCATGGCTAAAATCGACCAAGAGGTATCATCTGCTACATCTTTTCAATCTTGTGATGATTCAGAAACTGATGAAAGTGACACTGCTAGTAGTGAAGTAGGAAGTAGTCTTCAGCACTCAACTAGTGCAGTCGAAGATGACCTTCTACTTGCTAATCAAGCATTCATCGAAGTCAGTGATGAAAACATTGCATTAAAACAAGAAATCATTGATCTTAAGGAAGCTCAGTCAAACGTAGATCCTAATATAACAGTCCTAAATGAACGCTTGACTGAAGAGTTGAGTCAACTCAAAGAAAAGTGTGCGTTGACAGACAAGTTATATCAAGACCTACTCAAGACACATGCAACTGAGAGAAATGAATTCAATGTTTTAAAGAACAAGTGCAACAGACTTGAAGAACGTAATAAGCTCTTAGAGACCGAGGTTGTCACACTTGATCTCAAACTTACTGACCTGGTTAACTCTTCAAAGATTAACCTTGAATTGTCAGATAGGTATAGAGATCCAGGTGACAAGACTGGTATAGGTGCTGAGTCATCTAGCTCGTCTACTCGAGTCATTAAGAACCCTACTACTATTAAAGCAAGACTTTTGCCAAATGATAAAGGAAAAGGACCAATGTTATACGATATTGGAACTTCTTCTAAAGATACTGTACCTAAACAAGCTCAAGTTAACATTCTGATTACCAAGGGAGGTAAAAAGAATGGTAACAGCAAGCCTGCTCCATCTAGAACTAATCTTCAAAGGACCACTAATCGTGGACGACCCAACCAGGTCAGATACGAGGACTGGTATCCTGAGGAGACGAGTACTAGACAGGTACAGACTAGACGACAAGAGTCTAGACCTCCATTTATAAGGCAGTCTCAACTCTACTCGTCTAGACCTAGACAGGTAGCTCCAAAATATCGTACACAAGCTGTCCTATATCCTCCACCTCTATCATACGATATTTTAAGTGAGGAAAGACCCAAACGCGTCTATAAACCGTATGGACCTAATGCATTCAAACTCTACTCTGACTATCGTAGACAAGTGCCTGCTCAAGTAGAGATCAAGTCGAAAGGCTATCTCCAAAGAGTAGACCCGAACTCGACTGTTAGGCCAGAGAAGGACAACAAGGTCTTATTTTGTAACAAATATGGGCGAAAGCTTAAAAGATCAAACTTGTTCAAGACTCCAATGTATATTTGGATTCCTTTGAACTCGACTAACCCCCCAGGACCCCAATAAACAAACAGGGTACCTAAATTATTGAATATCATCTATTGCAGGGTCGACTTGACTTCTATAAGAAGGGTGGCTCAGTAGGAGAAACTTGGTACATTGACAGTGGTTGTTCACACCACATGACTGGTACCAAGGCTCTCTTATCAAGCTATCATGAGCAAGAAGGACCAAAAGTGATATTTGGTGATAGTTCCACTGCTATCACTAAAGGATTTGGTTACATTCGGAATGGTGACGTAGAGATACAAGATGTCTCGTACGTCGAAGGCCTGAGATACAATTTACTCTCTGTCTCACAGTTTTGTGATCGTGGATACAAGGTGCAGTTCAAAAGCCGCAAATGTCAGATCATAGACAAAAGGACACACACAATCCTACTAGTCGGCGTAAGACAAGGTAGTGTGTATATAGTGAATTGGAACAGTTGCCCGAGGGACACCTGTCTACTTACTAAGAATCCAAAAGAACTTGGGTGGCTCTGGCATAGACGCCTTTGTCACTTAAACTTTAAGGTTCTTAATAAGATAGCCAGAGATTACCTTGTAGAAGGTATTCCCAATGAGGTCTACTACAAGTCACATGTATGCACGGCTTGTCAACAGGGTAAACAGGTTAAAAGTTCATTTAAGTCAATTCCTACTCTCTCAACTAGTAGAGTTCTAGAACTTCTACATATGGATCTTCATGGTCCAATAACTCCTCCAACCTTGAATGGTAGAAGGTACACACTTGTTGTGGTAGACGACTATTCTAAGTTTACTTGGGTAGTCTTTCTACACAAGAAGAGTGATACACAAACCCTTTTACCTGATCTGTTGAAGAAGTTACAAGTTGAGAAGAACCAGTCCATTGTCAAGATTCATAGTGACAAAGGAACTGAGTTCATTAATAGCTATATCAAAGATTTTTGTGCTAAACGTGGTATCCAGCATCTAACTAGTGCATCTAGGACACCACAACAGAACGGTGTAGCAGAAAGAAGGAATCGAACTCTAAAAGAAGCCTGTAGAACCATGCTAGCTGAGTTCAACACTCCTCAAAAGTTTTGGGCTGAAGCTATCAACACTGCATGTCATTCACAAAACAGGAGTGCGATCAACAAAGTCTTAGGCAAGACACCTTATGAGGTTTGGAAAGGTAGAAAACCCCGTATTTCATATTTCCATATATTTGGTTGTAAGTGTTTTATCCATAACAATGGAAAGAGCAAGTTGAATGCTTTCGATGCCAAAGCGGACGAGGGGATATTCTTAGGATACTCCTCGACTAGCAAGGCATTTAGGGTATTCAACTACTCAACTCTTTGTGTGGAAGAAACACCACATGTGGTTTTCGATGAATCTCGACAGGACTCGTCTGCCGACAAGATCAGTGAAAAGGTGACTGATCTATCGATCGAATCTGATAAAGACTCAGAGGTATATGAATCCGTTCAAGCCTACAATCCATTCATGAAAGCCCTCGACTCTGATGACAAAGTGAAAGTAAGTGCTCAAGGTAAGTCTTCTAGACCAGTAGACATGCCTGCTCTAGTTGACTCTACTACTCCTGTGAAAATTGATGATACAAATGATATTGATATGCATGATGCTGTACATGATATAGATGATGATAGTATTCCTGTTAAGAATAGAAAAACATGGAAATCTGCGCATGATACAGAAAATATCATTGGTGACTCTACTATTGGTGTAAAGACTAGACGACAACTCTTTGAGTCGCAAGAACAGTCTAGTCCAACTATGTTTTGCTGGTGTTGTTTCCTCTCATCTATCGAGCCTACCACTGTTAAAGAGGCATTGGCTGATAGTAATTGGATCATCGCTATGCAAGACGAGTTGAACCAGTTTGTTCGAAACGACGTCTGGGAACTTGTCGATAGACCTAAACATCATAATGTAGTTGGCACTCGATGGATTTTCAAAAACAAGAAAGATGAGAATGATGTAGTTGTTAGGAATAAGGCTAGACTAGTTGCCCAAGGCTACTCACAAGCTGAAGGCATAGACTATGATGAAACATATGCTCCTGTTGCTAGACTAGAAGCCATTCGATTGTTCCTTGCATATGCTGCTCACATGAAGTTTACTGTATATCAAATGGATGTTAAAAGTGCATTTCTTAACGGTATTCTTGCGGAAGAAGCGTATGTTGAACAACCCCCAGGTTTCGAAGTCAAAGGTAATCAGGTGTACAGATTGAAGAAAGCCTTATACGGACTAAAACAAGCTCCAAGAGCATGGTATGACACTCTCTCTCTCTTCCTGTTAGAAAATGGTTTTACTAAGGGCAAGGTCGATCGAACCTTGTTCAGAAGACAAGAAGGGAAAGACATTTTACTTGTCCAAATTTACGTAGATGACATCATTTTTGGGTCACCTAACAAAAAGCTGAGTGAAAGTTTCTCAACACTCATGCAAAGTAAATTCGAGATGTACATGATGGGTGAAATGAATTACTTTCTTGGTCTTCAAGTAAAACAGACCCCTGAAGGGATTTTTATAAATCAAGCAAAGTATACTAGAAATCTTCTAGATAAGTATGGTATTAAGACATGCAAGTCTGCTGGCGTACCTATGCTACCTACATACAGAATGGACCCAGACGAACAAGGTAAGTGTGCTGATCAAACATATTATCGTGGTCTAATTGGTTCATTACTGTACTTGACTGCTAGTAGACCTGATATTGCATTCTCTGTTGGTGTATGTGCTCGTTTTCAAGCTAATCCAAAAGAGAGTCATATGGAAACCACTAAAAGGATATTGAAATATTTGAAAGGAACCATCAATCGTGGTATATGGTATCCTTCAAATGATGATTTATCTCTAAGTGGCTACTTAGATTCTGATTTTGGTGGCTGTAGAATAGATAGGAAATCTACATCTGGTTCTTGTCAATTCTTAGGCACAAAACTCATTTCATGGTTTTCGAAAAAGCAGACTAGTGTTGCTACCTCTACTACCGAAGCCGAGTACATGGCTGCTGGTAGCTGTTGTAGTCAACTACTCTGGCTCATGCAACAGCTTAGAGATTACAATTTATATGAATCAAATGTTCCTATTTTCTGTGATAGTAATAGTGCAATTGCCATTACACAAAATCCTGTATTGCACACACGTTGTAAACATGTTGATGTGAAACATCATTTCATACGTGATCATGTAGAAAAGAAGGACATTCACATGGAAAAGATTCATACTGATTTTCAAAGAGCTGATATTTTCACAAAACCATTAGCTGAGGCACGATTACGTGAGTTATGCATTAGTTTAGGGCTAATTGATTTAGACCCTACTTGTCTATAGCGATGTACTAACCAGACAGGTACATCAAGAACAAGGAGACAAGAATACTAGACCAGAAGCACTCAACTACTCACACAACAGACAGGTATACAAGGCTAGACAGGATGACCAGACAACCCGATGAGGAAGCTGGTAAAGCTGAGGGTAATACTAAGAGAATAAACAATTAAGGGGGAATCTCTGATTTCTTAAATATCCTTATGTTGACTCTTATGTGTGTCAATAGTCATCTTGTTCGAAACCTTGATCATTGCTTTGGATTGATATTCATCTTATTTATTGTTACTCTACTTGTACTATCGATTACACGTTAAATATGATAAGATAGGTACATGAAGTCGTTCGATGTTCAGAATAGACAAGCACAGGCGAAGGGGGAACTCGTCTTGTGTGCTCAAGCCAACTCGTCTTGTGAAGCTTAAGTCTACTCGTCTGTTCTGGATGGACTCGAACAGACAAGCTAAGTGTTTCTATTAATTGAAATATGCTAAGTGTTTACTCACAAAGAATTAAGGACATTATGGTAATTTGGTAATGAAAATTGAAAGTTTCCAGAATTGGATGAATACACTCCCATTTTAATGAGGTGTATACACCCAGTTCGCGCATTACTCTTCTACACTAGGTCAGATGAGTACACTCCTCTGTCCTAACCAATAAGAAGGGCGGATTCCAAAATTTACAATATCAAATCACATAATATTCTCGATTCCGTAAACAGAATTCCAACAGCCCCAACCGTTGGATCCATGCAATCAATCTTGTCCATTGGATCAAAATTTATGTTCTAACAAAACTCAACTGCCTCACTCAACTCGCCTCACGTTTTTCACAACTGTTTGATTCTCAAATTGATTTCTTGCTAACTCAAATCTCTTCAGTTCATACTACTATGTCGATTGTTTCTCTCTTTGATGTCAGAACCAACAGACAAGTGAGGTTTGATTTAGGCAGATACACTACTGAAGGAAGGGTTCATGTGGAGCCTTCGTTATTTTTCAAAGGGCTACACACGGATGACAACAAGGAGATTCTGTCTAAGTGCATCCAGTGTGGATTAAGGCCATATCTGGAGGCCTTTCCGCAAGTCGTCTTGGAGGAGGAGGTATTAATGTTCTATGCGAACGCCACCAGACGAGGTGATGGTATCGAATCGTTCATTGGATCGGACAGGGTTGAAATCAATAGCGAGGTGCTACTTAGGCATTTGAGGTTGCCCACTGGAATAATTGATGTGGAGAACTATGCCTTAGGCCAAGAGATGAAGTACATGAGCATCTTTTGTGGAAAAAGGATGCAACTTAAACCGGATGGCAAGGCCCCAGCCGTCAAGAAAGCTGAATTGTTGGAAATTTATCGAACACTATTGGACATAGCTAGCAAGATGCTACTATGTGCCACTGGTTCTCATGATTCGGTCACTCAAGTGAAGACTAGGGTGATGGCAGCAATCTATGACGGAATCACAAACGGAAATTGGTTCAAATTAATCGCTGATCGGATTATGTATTTTGAACGGAATGTTATGGTGAATCAGGACACGGCTAATTGGGTGGTGTCAAAGACTGTTGGTTATGGCAACAAGCTAAGTATTCTCCTACCCCTGCTATTGCCGAACAAGTCTGATTGGAGTAAAGGCAAGCCGTTTCATCCGCTCAAGTTCTATTTGAAGGCAGAAGCTTTGAGGAAACAGGTTGCTCGAAGGCCGTCTGCACCAAGACAAGTGTTGGTAGATGACTCGGAGGCCATGCCGTATGCTGACTCATCTAGTTCTTCTGGAGATGAGTCAGATGATGAAGTTTCGGAGGAAGCTGCGAAAGCTGAGTCGAGTGGACATGATTCAGAGGAGACTCACTCAGAGAAGGAAGAAGAGTCCGGTGCCGAAGTCTATCGACTAGTGAGAGTCGATTCGCCTACTTCACCAGCCGAGTTGAGTCCTCAGGTTGGTTCTTCTTCTCAGTCTATTTCATTTCCTCTTTCTCTCCCCGTCGCAACCAAGGCTAGATCACATCGATCTAGGCCACGACCTATTCCCCAAACCTCACAAGCACTGGCGGCATTACCGCTTCGAGCCAGTGTACCCGAAAACACTCACAAAAAGGATACAACTGATACTCCGACAGTTGTCACACCAAACCTGGCCACGTCAGAGCCCCAAGAAACCATAGACCTAATTCTACCCTTACCCTCAACAGAAAATGTTGAACCCTCCAACCCGTCTACTTCAGACAAGACGACAGTTGCCACTGCAACAGCTGAGTTAGAGACCCCATCTACTCAGACCCCGTCTGAAGTCAGATTTGAATCCCTGGTTTATTATCCGATGTGCTTGAGAGAAAAGAGAATTCGTTCGAAGATGATTCGGAATATGAAGAAGCAACTCGCATCCGTCGACATCGACTACTCATCTGAACAGTTTGAGAAACTGATCAGAATTTGCACTTGGTTCGCATTAAAGAAGTCTGGAACTGATGATCTGTTCGAGGTCATTCTAGGCATGGGTGGTATCTCCAATTTTATGGATTGGGAGATGGAACAAAAGGAAAATAGTGGAGTTAAGGATCACTCTGAACTATTTCCACGCAAAGCCCTAGTTGATCTGGTTAAGAGACTGTTGAGCATTCCTGATGGTGTTCTGGTTGATGAGTTCACATTTGACATCGGAACCCAGACTGATCTGGTGGAAGATGAGCCGAAACCAGAGGTTGCTGAAGTTGGTATACAGACTGATGAACCAACTTTGGAGTTAGAAGATGCTGAGAGTTCAGAAGAGTCTGAGTCTTTTGAACTTGGTGTGGAAGATGAGGAATTCATGGATGCTGAAATGTTTACTGAAGATGAACTTGTTCACAAGGATGTAAAAGCTGAAGTTCAGTCGTCTACTCATGGATTTCCAGATGGCTATCTAGATGAGTTGAAGACCGACTTGAAAGAAGTAGTTCATTCTGCAATTGATGAGTTTCTTGCATCGAAGGTGAAAGATGTACTTGTTGAGCAAAACCAAACACTTGTTGACAGCTCAAGAGAGTTAATTGTTGGTGAGGTCAACAAGATGGACTCAACCTTTCGAACTGAGATGTATGCAGAAGTTGAGAATTTTCTGAAGAAACAAGTAGATTTTTCTGAAAAGAGATCTATTTCGTTTGCGCGATCATTAGCTGAGGAGTCTAGCAAGATGGAGAGACTCTACAGAGTGAAGATTACTATTGCTGATGACCAAAGACGAGAAGCACAAGATCAGTTGGTGCGTTCTCAAGCAGTTCTTCATGAGTTAACTGCTCAAAACACTCTTCTACGACAGACAGCTACTCATTTCAAAGGTGAGTTAATCTCAAGTTCGAGGAAGCTAGAGCTGACTGCTGATCGACTAGACAAGATGAGTCATGAGAAGTCGCAGCAAAAGCAGATTGAGCTAGCTACTGAAGCCATGAAGCAAGCTATGATAGAAGAGATGACTCGATTTACTTCTCTATTCACTCTCAAGGCTACTGATGAAGCCAAAAAGGGGGAAGAGACGAGTAAAGTTCAAAAAGTTGGTGAAATTGAACTGTCTACTGAATCTGATGTGAAAGCTGCTGCAACTGCTATTGAAGAGCTTAGAAGGCCTAAGAGAGGCAAGCTAGTCAAGAAAGCTGAACTTGAAGAGCTTAGAGCAGCTGAGTTGAAAAAGCTGGAGAAAGGCAAAGGTGTTGCATCTCCAGAAGCTGAGATTCAGACTAGACAAGTCAAACGGAAGTTAGCTATTGAAGATGAGTCTACTGAGATTGTTGAGAAGAAACGAAAGTTTGCAATTTCAAAAGAAGAAGCTCACTATGCTAGCAAGAAGAAAATTGAAAAACATATTGAAAGATTGCAAAAGCTGAAGGTGAATGAAGATCAAATGGAAGACAAGTTTATTGATTACTTCATAGATAATGAACATAGAGCTGAATGGAATGAAGTGAAGAATCAATGGGAACTTGATCATTGGATCATACGCAAGTATGGAGATACTGAAAGTCAAGATGAATTGTATTCATTATTTGACAGGTTTATGGAAGGACAACACAGAATGTTGTGGCACTTAATCTTAAGGATTTCTGCTGGTGCTAATTTCAACATTTTGGTTCCTGGATTTCCTGAATGGAAATGTCCTATGACTAGCTCTGGAAGAAGGGTTGATATAATCAAAATCAAAAAGTTTGAAGAAGAGCTACTTGACAAAGAGAAGATTGATGATGAAGAACAAACTAGGCTGATCCACAGAAGACTACTAGATGCTTTCTGCGTTCCTAACGTAGAAGGAGGTACTCTTTCAGACTAGATTTGTGTTTATATTTCTTTTGATTAAGTAATTGTAATCTACTGATCTTTTGTTGAATGAATGAAAAAATTAAGTACTATTTGATGTTAATAGACAAGATAACTACTTAACTAGTCTACTTATGAGAAAAGATTCAAGTAGTTTTGGCTTCATCAAAAAGGGGGAAATTGTTGGGATATGAATCCTAGACAAGTCCTAAATGATGAAAAGATAAGATGAAGTTTTGATAAGCCAAAAGTGGTTTGAATATTTTCTAAGTGTTGACTAATCTAGTCTAGTTAAGTTGAAGTCATCTTGAACAGATCAGTAGAAGTTCACATAAAAGATAAGTGTTGTTTATATTTAAAAGATAAGTACGTTTTATAAGTACTTCATATATGTGTTCTTCTTAGTTTGTTATTGAGCTATAATTGTTGTATAGAGCTCATGATATTTTCTATGTAATAGATAGATTTGTTGTATAGTTCATAAGTTGACTAAGCTTGTATTATAAAAGCTTAATGTAATGTAATAGTCTTGTTAGGACTAGATTAGTTCTATTAGAGTCTACTGCACAAGAAGAGAAGACCAGTCTACTACTCAAGACAGATGGACTACAAGACCAGTACATACTAGACTACACAAGACAAGTCAACATGAAGTTAGTTACAAAAGCGCATATAAAGATAAGGATTAAAGAAGTTAGTTATGAAATAACTAATTCGTAACAGAAACACGTGGATTGATAAGAAGATTCAGTTGAAGGTAGTTATCAAGAAAAGTTGGTTACAACTAACTAAGTTCTTGATGTTTACAAATACTTCATGATGGTGATCATTTGAAGACTACTGTTACTGCAACTACGCATACTGAAACTTGATACTGAAGCATATTAAAGCTACATACTGAAGATTACTCTCAGAGTGCATTGAAGATTCAGAAAGAAGCCAGAAGACGAAGTCATATTCAGAAGGCTGCTACTGAAGATAGAGAAGTTTTATTTTGTTGTTTTATCAAGTTGCTAGATACTTGTTAAATTTCTAGTTAGATCGTAGATATATCTGGTGATATTTCTGTTGAAGATCTAAGTCTTCTTCTTGGGACTTAAAAGACAGGAACTACACTTTGTACTCGTGTTGAAGAGTTTAGTGGAAAATATCACAACTGGGATTGTGAGAGTGGACGTAGACAAGTTGTCGAACCACTATAAATCTTTGTGTGTTGATTTACTGTTTTAAGTTGTTTTAATTGCTTAACTGTTTAATTACTTAACTGGACTTGACTAGTTGAGTATAGAACAGAGTTCTCGATAATAAGTTGAGTATAATCTTGAATTGGGCTCATTGTTACTTTGATCATTTCCGCATTACGTATTCTGATATATCGAAAGATTTTTGAAAAGTCTATTCACCCCCTCTAGACATTTTCACTAGCTTACTCGATATCAACTCAACTTGGGACCAACATGTGTGTTTGTCACTTTGGTAAAAACTGATTGTTGATATATGTTGTTTGGTAAACAACTCTGTTTAACATCTTTATTTACTTGGCTGTGAAGGGTTTTTAGTTATTTGTATAGTTTTTTTTTCTTCTTTGTGTGCTGTTTATAGGGCCCTTGTTTTTCTATCTTCATTTTTTTAAGTTATTTTTGTGTGTGTTCGTCACTTTGGTAAAAACTGATTGTTGTTATATGTTGTTTGGTAAACAACTCTGTTTTAACATCTTTATTTACTTGGCTGTTGTGATTGAAGCCTCTATCCATTGAGTAAAAAAGAATAAAATATAATTTGAAAAACAAAAAAAAAAAGTCTGAAATATGTAAAATTTTGAATTTAAAATTCATGTAAAATTGGAATTAAAATGTTTGAATAAAAAATTTGGTTGAATAAAAAAAATAAGAAATCTGAATATAATTTTTTTAATAAAATAACTGAGTAGAAAGAGTATGAAAGAAGATAGTATGTGTGATTTTTTTTAAGGGCACAATGGTCTTTCTCAGTGACAATTTGTATCTCCTAACATTATTTTTTATTATTTTCCATTGGATGTACCAACAAATTCTTACAGGTTGCCTTTTGTGCTAGACACCAACTTGCCCATCTTTTAATCTTAATCGACCAGGACTCCACCAAAGAAGAGATCCCGTTGTTCCTTTTTCACAAATGTGTGTTTTTATTTCTTTCTAGCATTCAAATATTGCTTTCTTTTCTTGTGATTTTTCAAAATCTAGCTTTCAAAATTTTGTAATAGGTATTTGGCCGAAAATGTGATGTTTTTTCAATTGATTTTGAGCGAAAATGTGGTGTGATCGAAAAATATGTTATTTTTCCTAAATTTCCACTTCCACCACACACTTTTCGTCCAAAATCAATTGAAAAATACTCCGTAACACATTTCTCATCCATTGAGTAAAATAATAATTTTTTTTGGAGGTGTATTTACCGCAGATAACCGAACTCTTACAATTTAAAAAAAAAAAAAAAAACTCTACTTCTTAGCCCTAAAAAGTAAGTTGGGCTTATAAGAATGAAGCCCATTTAATTTGGTTGGACCATAATTTCACATTACATTTATTTCTCTAGACTTAATATATGGGATATAATTGTAATATTGCAGTTTTACGGGGGCAATCTAGTACTTATGATAAAAATCTGGAAAAACCTCATCCATTTGAAGTAACGATGGGTTATCTTCACTCAGCCTGCAAATTTTCTGGAGTATTTCTCATCTACATTTTAACAAAGAACTAAACTACATGCATTTAAGGGAAAAGAAAATCGAAGCTAACGAAGTATATGGAGGCAGGAAGGAGCTTGGTTTCTGCTCCACTACAATTTTCTCGGAGAACCCATCTCAGAAATCGCTCTTCACCTTCTACTTCAGGTGTTTTTAACTTAAATGCTTATTTATGTACTGAATTATCAAATGTGTTTGTGTTCTGTGTGGAACTGAATGAAGGAAGCAAATGGGATTCCATCAGTTTTTATAAGAATCGCTGTTGAATTTCCATCAAATTGCACTGATTCTCTCACCCTAGCTATTTTAATATCCGAGTTGCTTTTACTGAATTAAAAGACACATTTTCATTTCCGAATTACTTTTAGGAAGATCTGAGTCTGTAATGTTGAACTTTGGGATGATTTTCAATTCGTTTGGCTTGAATGTTTCAAGAAAGAATAAATTAAAATCTTCAACGGGTTTTATTAGTTTAGTTTGCGAATTGTAGTGTAGTACGTCAATTGAGCAATATGACTAAGAAATAACATATAATCCGAGTTATGGTTATAAAGGGCATGAATGAAAATGAATTGATGATGGTTTTGTAATAGTTCATTATCGTAATGTTTGGTTGTACTTTGAGTGATTGGTAATCTGCTGGTTTCGTGTTACTTTAAAAGAAAAAAATTCAAACTTCTGAATCCAACGTCGACGTGTTCCTAAATTGAATTGAGTGAAGATCCTGCCAAAATATATTTGTAGAGTTTCAAAGTCTAGAAATGCAATACTTGTGTACTATTACAGTTTTGGTGGCATACTGCATGTACTGCTGAAAGTTGAATACACATAAGGTATGATCATCATTTTTATGAGTCATTATAGTGGTGAACCTATCCTTGCAACATGGAAACTGTGGCTTTCTTAAATATGTAGCTGCTCAAAGTTCTTATCAATTTTTTGTGGTAGTAAAAACAGATGCATTTGATTTCTATGATTCCTAATATATTATGTCTACATGGAACTATAAAACTTAGTTCGTAGTTACTTAATGCAAAATGCTTCACCATATGCTTCTTAAGAGAGTGGTGAAAGTTTATCAAGCGGAGTATAATTTTATGTTTGACTATATCCTGTCGGACTTGTTCTTACAATCACACCCCCAAACATGGATATGAAAATACAGTCATTCAGTTTGTTTCATATGTTATGATTAGCTGGTTTTATTAGCAAATTTTATCATCCAACTTAATGAGATCAATTCTGTGCTGCTACCTACATTTTTTGCAGTTTTGCTGCTTCATGAACAAGTAATTCCAGCTCTTACCCCTTTGTCAACTACTTCTTTAGCTCCACATCCTCCCTCTTCAGTTCTTATTCAAGACCAGCGTAATGAGAGCAGGCCATTGCTGTCTTTAAAGGTGGACAGCCCACTTCAGGTAAGATTCTTCAACTGGCAAAGCTATTTGTGTGACAGTAGATTTTGATCTTTCAAATTATTTATTTAAGAATCAACGCCTTGTAATGGGGCTTAAGGACCACCTCTTCCCATCTTCTGCATTGGGCTTGTTTTGATGTCGTTTGTGTTGTCAGTGAGATATTCCATTACACCGACTTAATCATGTGGAAATTATTGCTGCTTTGTGTTGATTTTTTCTTTTGTCCTTTTCTGTTTAAAGAAAATATTGGATAGCCAGTTGGCACCTGCATCTTCATCTCATGAAGGGAGTAACAATGATGATCTTGATGAATATGTAAATGCCATTCAGCTTCAGGTGCTACGCAAGCCAGAATTATGGTATTTGTAAGAGTTATCAAACTATCTGATATACCTGAAATGTTATTTTTCGTGAAATTTTGCATCTTCATCTTATGATATTTGTCATGTCGTCTTGATTAGTTTTATTTTGTTAAATAAGATGGCCATCCCTTCAGAGAAAAGGACAGTCCTTCCCTACAACAACAAAGTCCATTTCAAGTAAATGTGAAAATTTAGCTGTTGTAGAAGCAGACCATGTTGTTGCACTTGCCAGAGAAGCTTTTTCAGCATGCGAAGAGGCTATCTCAATTGCTAATGATGCCAAACTTTTTGGAGCTCCTGTTGACTCTATTATAAGGTCTGCATCTTCATCTTTTTTCCCTTATATATAAAAAATAAATAAAAATCTCTATACAAAGTTATATTTAACTTTCTTCCAGTTGGCTTCCTAGAGATTTAGCCAGTGATCCTGTTCGAAGAACTGTGAGGTCTACACGTCTTCTGGAGAGGCAATCTAAGAGGAGGAAGGTGCCCAAGTCACAAGTTGAGGTTCAGGAGACTAACCACAATAGGAAACGAGAAGCACACAGGAAATTCAGTGAAGGATATGATCCTAATGATCCTCTTAGACTCTTCTTATGGGGCCCAGAAACAACACAACTCTTAACAGCAAAAGAAGAGGCAGACTTACTAATAAAGATACAGGTTTTGAGTTTACCCTTTAATATTTGTGAAGCTCATTATATGATTATACTAATCTGTAAGCAACTTATTTTGTATAGGAGTTGATGAAACTACAAGAAGTGAAAGATCGACTCCATGCTCAGTTTTCTCGTGAACCTACTCTAGTTGAGTGGGCTGCAGCAGTTGGGATTAGTTGTCAATCCTTAAAGTCACACGTTCACTCTGGGAACACCAGTCGAGATAGGTTGATTTATGCCAATTTTCGTATGGTGGTTCACATTGCTAAGCAGTACCAAGGGCGTGGTCTAAACCTTCAGGATCTCTTGCAGGTGAATTAAAGTTGTGAATTTGATTCTTCACTAAATTAATTGGATTCTTGTATGTAATTTCCTATTCGTTGTGCAAAAGTTTACAAGTTATTAATGATGTATGGATCCTTTTACTTTGTTGTAGGAGGGAAGCATGGGTCTAATGAAGAGTGTAGAGAAATTTAAGCCCCTAAAGGGTTGCAGATTTGCTACTTATGCGTACTGGTGGATAAGACAAGGAATTAGGAAAGCACTATTTCAGCATTCTAGGACGATTCGCTTACCAGTAACACCCTCTTACACAAATTTGCAATATTCTGTTTGACCCATTGCCTTGTTTTGGCAAAAATACATATTTTTTCTTTTCTATAAAAGAGAATGTTGAAAAGTTCATCCAAATTTGTTTGATATTTCAGGAGAATGTTTATGCCCTCCTCGGGAAGGTCTATGAGGCAAAGAAAACATGCATCCAACAGGGTAATCATCTCCCAACGAAAGAGGATATAGCATCATGTGCTGGACTAACTGTTGAAAGACTGGAGAAATTGCTATTTACTGCTAGAATGCCACTTTCCTTGCAAAAGCCTGTGTTTATGGAACAAGATACTACATTTCTGGTAATTGTTGTTACTAATTTTTTCCACACCTATTGAAGCTTCTGTTGGAAATTCATTTGTAATATGGTAAATGATGTATTTAATGTAAATATTTCTGGAAAGCATTTGTTCAAGTAAACTGATGCAAAATTCACCTTTCCTCGTGAAAGATTACAGAATATATATTTACTGTCCACAGAATAAACTTTTGATGGAGAACATTTTGATGAACTCTATATGATGTTGATTTCTGCAGGAGATCACTGCTGATCCTGCAGTTGAAGCCCCAGATGTGGGTGTATCGAAACAGCTGATGAGACAACATGTCCGTAATCTCTTGAGCGTTCTGAATCCTAGGGAGAGGAAAATAATTCGACAGAGATTTGGGATCGAAGATGGGAGTAATAAATCTCTGTCGGAAATTGGTGCTGGTTTTGGGTTATCAAAGGAGAGAGTTAGACAACTGGAAAGTCGAGCATTATACAAGCTGAGACAGAGTCTAGACAGCCAAGGGCTAGCAGCTTATGCAGACATGCTCATTTAATTAGGTTGTGTGTGTATTAATTCTGTTCATAATGTGATGGCCCTGATCCAAGAAAATGTCACTATTGGAAATGTACATATAACTGGCCTTTTTAACTTTTCCCCACCATTTTATTTTGTTCAATTGAATGTCAACTATTACAACTTCAATTTTTGCTTCCAAGATTAGAAAATGCTTTTCCTAAATCTTTGCTTTCTCTGACCATATTGTTCTTGGTATTCTTGCAAGTTATTCTCTCTCTCAAGAGCAATGTGATTGAGGCTCATGATACTAAAGCTTGCATTTGAGATTGTAGGCCAAAGGTTTTTATTTAATCCCATTAATTTGCTCATTTTGGAGACGTTCCCACTTTTTCAAATTGAATTTCATTAACTTTCAAAATTACAATATTTTGTTCAGGGGATATTGTAATACACTCCACACCACAGTACATCCGAAATAGCAAAAAGAATGACTTAAAATTGATGCTAACTGATAAGCACTGTAGTTAGTGATAAGCTGAACTTGTTTCTCATACTTAATGTTCAATTTCTGACTCAGTTTTAGTGCCATGAAGGCTTCCCACTAGAGAAGAGTATACGGAGTCATCAGGTGTGATACCTGCCTCTTTCATCTCACCATACAGCTCGAAGGCTTCTTCCGATCTTCCCTCTTTCGACAACCTTGATATTAGTGGCGTATAAGTTACCAAATTCGGGACTATATTCTTCGTTGGCATCTCTTTAAAGAGCCTCAGACCCTCGTCTATCTTTCCAGCTATACATTCCCCGTGCACAAGGGACGTGTACGTATACGTATCTGCCATCAGCCCATTAGCTTCCATTCTCTTTCTTAGCTCATGTGCTTTCTTAATCTCCCCCTTTTTACAACATCCATTGATCAAAGCATTGTATGTCACAATTGTTGGCTTCTCTCCTTTTTTCTCCATTTCATGCAGCAAATTTGTAGCTTCTATCAGATTGCCTTCCTTGCTGTATATATCAATAAGTGTAGTGTATAAAAACGTGTTTAGCGCCAAACCCTCTTCTACCATAGTGAATAGCAACTTCTTTGCTTCCTCATGGCGTTTTAGCTTGCACAAACCACTAGCAATCATGTTGTACACATGGGCATCAGGTTTGAGTCCTTTCTTCTCCATAATACCTTGCAATCTCCAAGCTTCATCAATCATGCCTTGCTTACAGTAACCATCCATCAGAGTGTTGAAAATCACGCGATTCAAGTCTATTCCTTTCGTCTGCATCTCCTCCAGCACTACGGTTGCTGCGTTCATGTTCCCCGTTTTGCACACGCCGTGTATCAAGGAACCATACGTATGCACGTTTGGTTCAAGACCCTGCTTTACTAACTCATCGAATAAAGCAAATGCACTTTTAACATCGCCTAATTTGCTGTATAAACTAATCATTGAAGTGTACACATGAATATCTGCTGCTACACCCTTCTCAGTCATTTCGTCGAACACCTTCACTGCATCTTCAATCTTGAAAAACCTAGCACGCCATTGTATCACAAGAGAATAAGTTACCACATTGAACTCCACCCCTGCTCTCTCCATGGAAACAAGTATTTCTTCCACTCCTTTGCTATCTGATTTCTTTAAGTAACCGTCGATCAAAGTGTTGAAACTCTTCACATTTGGTTTTACCCCTTTGTTAACCAAACTGTTCATCATCTTTTGTGCTTTCTTAACCTCCTTTCTCTTGCACATTTCATTAATTACCAGCGTCATAGCATAAACTGTGATCACCACATTGCTATCCACCATCTTTTGAAAGAATTCATACAATGACTCAAAATTGTTGCAATTCCTGAAGGCAATCAAGTAAACCATACAAGAGCGCTCATCAATCACAAACCCATTATTCACCATATACTCAAAAACTTCCAAACCCTCATCAAACTTTCCACAATCAGCATAAACCCTGAATAACATATCAAAAAACTTGGTCCTTATTTCAGGTTCCACACAATTTTCACCCACAATTGAAGCCAATTCTGGAAGTGGGCACCGAAGAATCCCATCGGCAACAGCGGCATTCAAAATACTCCTGGCCTCCGCAAATCTTCTGACACCAAATAGCCGCAAAACAATCGTTGCGTGGGATTCGAGATCGGGTTTTTGAGGAACAATAGCTTGGTTCGTTCGCAAAAACTTGAAGAAATTCAAGCAAGCAGAGGTGGGAACTTGAGGGTTGGTGAGAACAAGACGCGTTATGCAGGGATTAAGATTCGAAATGAGAGATGGTGAAATATGGAGAGGTTTAGAGGTGGAATTAATTAGGGCTTTTGCAATCAAGTTTGCAGTTTGTTCATTAGATCTTGAAGCAGAATTTGAGCTGAAAACTTGTTTCACAGTATTGAAGAATTTTTGGTTAGACATGGAGCTTTGCAATGGAGCTCCCGTAAAGCCTCGTGCGAATTCTAAGGCTGTGTTTGAGTTTGAACTTTGAAGTAAGGGTGAGATTTCAATATAATAATTTTGAAATACATTTATTTCAAAATTACTTTCCAAATCCCATCAAAATACATTCCTCCTTTCTATTTTTTTTTTTTTTTTTATTTCTTGGTAAATTTTGGAGATTGATAGATACATGGAGTAAGTTTCATAATTTTGTATTTTTACTCATTATATTATCACGTGTCTACCTTTTTTTTTTAAATTTACTAAAAAAAATGGAGAAGATCCATGTCCATCTCACTACTCACACCCCCCCCTAATGCAAATGTCACATAAAATCCACTAGTAGTTACATTTTTTAAAATGTAAGGTGCAACCGTTTGTGCAATCAAACTTACATTGCCAGTGTTCATATTTGTAGATCTAGCAGCACAAGAGGTTGTGTGGTTTCATAATTTCTTGGAGGATGCTCCAATGTAATCGAGCCCGGTGCCACTAGTTAGCTAACATTGTGATAGTTTGCTAGCTATTGAAAGAGCACATAATAATGAGTACAAGTGGGAAGTCTTGGCTTATAAGTCGAAGACATAAATCTATGAAAAATCTTTTAAAAACAAATGTCATAACTTTGAATTTTGTGAGATCTAAAAAAATTTGTGAATCCATTAACTAAAGGTCTTCAAGAGACCAAGTTGAGTTTTCATCGAGGGGAATAGGGTTGAAGTCCGTGAAATTGATTATCTGGCAACCCAACCTGAATCGTAAACCCCGATTTGCAGGTTCAATGGGACAACCAAATTGTGGGGGGAGTCGAACAAAGCACTGTGAACAAGATTTTTCAGCCTAATTTTGTGATGAAGGAGTGATAGACATGTCCATTGAAGGTTAAGCATATGCTTTTAATGACCCTTATAATACTGTTTTACGTAGGGATACTCCTAATAAGAGATCACTTATATCGAATGTAGAAATGACCACTTCTATGAGATAATTTAAGGGCTAAATCTCTAGAGCATTCGATGAATGTTTCCAAGGCAGTCCAATGCCAAAATCACTACAAAAAATGCCTAAATTAGAGACCAAAGTTTTGAGACCGTCGTAAAACGGTCTCAAATAAAGACTGATTTGAGACCGTTTTGAAAAAATTACGAATTTTGAGACCGATTTCACTTCAGTCTTAATTTTATGTATTCAGACCGTTTAGAGACCGTATTGGCGGTCTCTAACCCGAAATTAAATTTCTAATTCTAAATTTTATTTTGAGATCGTATTAGCGGTCTATAATTGGTATTAAGAATTCCAATTCCCAAATTTTATTTTGACCGTCATTTTTGCCCGCTCATTTAGAGACTGTTTTGTGAATACGGTCTCTAACCCGTTTATAAACCCAAGTTGTACCACCTCTTTTCACTTTCACCCTGCGCAATTTCTCACGGCCCTCACTCGCGATTCTCTCTTGCTCTGCTGCCGCGACGACTCCGAATCCGTCCCTGTTCTAAAGACGATATCGTCGCCGCCGCCTCTTCCCCGCCGCCTGTTGATTATCAATCGTCTCCACCGAATTTAAGTCAAGATAATTTTTGGGTTTTTCTGTTTTGAGATTCTGTTTGAAAGAATTGATACTAGAATATTAAAAGATGAGAGAAAAAAATTGATGAAAAAAATATATTAGATGGGTATGAGATTAAATATAATAAAATAATAAATAAAGTATAAGTGATGTGATTGAGAAAGATAAGGAGAAAGGGAGAAGAGAAAATAATATGAAAAAAAAAAATGAATAAGAAACTTATTATTATGGGATTTTATAGTGGGATGGAGGGAGTATATAATAAATAAATTAATTAATACATATATAATTAATTTTAAAAATTACACAAGACAATTATTGGGCACCCATCCACCCGGGATCAATTCCCACCAAGACCAAATAAATGATCATTTAAATAAAGTGGGTGTGTGCGGGTATTGGGGTCGGGTCAGGTGGGTCAGAGCGGGTGTGGGTTCGGGTAAGTCAGGTGGGTCAGGGCGGGTGTGGGTTCGGGTGGGTCAGAGCGGGTGTGGGTTCAGTTCGGCCGGGTGGGTCGGGGTTCGAGACCGGATGTGGCGATCTCTAAATTAAAGACCGTTTTGAGACCGTCTCAAGGCCCGAAAAAAGTTCGGGCCGACCAATCGTTTGAGAATGTTTGTAGATCGCCTACAATTTAGAGACCGAAAAAAATCAGTCTATAATTTGAGACCGATACGTGAAAACGGTATCAAAATATTTGAAACGAACCTAATAGTGACCAACCAAAAACGGTCTCAAAACGGTCTCTAATGCGTTTAGAGACCATTTTTAAGGTCTCTAATCGGTTGTTAATTGAGGTGTTTTTTTGTAGTGAATGGCCAACGACGAAAGAACCGAATAGAAGTGTAGAGGAAACATTGTGTGGGTATCACTGTCTTGGTACACGGGAAAATTATTTTTTCAGGACCGCAATTTAGGGGGGTTTGCAAAAAGAGGACCGTAACTTTACGGGCTGGCAAAATTAGGCCCGTAACTTCTTTTTTTCTCAATTTCAGGACAAATTAGCCCAATCAACCCAATTTCGGGCTAATTGAATCCCATTTTTCGGGCCACACTTATTTATGGCAAAAAAAGGACTGTAACTTCGAATCCCGGGCAACCCACCGCCATACAAAAATTCTGGATAGGAGCCTTGTGGCTTCAATTAATTATCAGAAAGAAAAAGCAACCAGCTTCTGTTCTTAATTTGAATAATTTCCCGATCTAAATAGACGTTAAAAATAAATTAGTGCCTGATATGGGAAGCACTTCTCACTCCACGAGTGGGTTCTATTTTTTTTTAATGAATCCTAACTATTGACATTCTCCATTATGGAATGAAGGTGCGTGTGTAACAGAAGCAGTATATTGATAAAGAAAGTTTTTTCCGAAATCAAAAGAGCGATTCGGTTTAAAAAATAAAAGATTTCTAACCATCTTGTTATTCTATAACATAAACATATACGAATTCAATGAAATGGATGGAAAAAGAAGAGGGTAGAGAATCTGTTGATAAGTTTATCTGTCCCCGAGGTATCGATTTTTACAGAATACCTTGTTTTGACTGTATCGCACTATGTATCATTTGATAACCCCCCCCCCCAATCTTCTACCTTTAATTCAAATCGAATTTCAAATGGAGGAAATCCAAAGATATTTACATCTAGAGAGATCTCAACAACATGACTTACTATATCCACTTATCTTTCAGGAGTATATTTATGCATTTGCTCATAATCGTGCTTTCAGTAAATTGATTTTGTCGAACAATCTGTGTTATGACAATAAATCCAGTTTACTGATTGTGAAACGGTTAATTACTCGACTGTATCAACATAATCATTTTTTGATTTCTCCTAATGATTCTAACCAAAATCCACTTGGGGCGCACAACAAGAATTTGTATTCTAAAATCATATCAGAGGGTTTTGCTTTTATTGTCGAAATTCCATTTTCTTTACAATTGCTGTCTTGTCTAGAAGGGGAAACGAACAAGATAGGAAAATCTCAGAATTTACGATCAATTCATTCAATATTTCCCTTTTTCGAGGACACTTTTTCACATTTAAATTTTGTGTTAGATATGGTAATACCTTACCCTGTTCATGTGGAAATCTTGGTTCAAATCCTTCGCTATTGGGTAAAAGATGCTTCCTCCTTGCATTTATTACGAGTCTTTCTCAACGAATATTGGAATTGGAATAGTCTTATTATTCCAAAGAAAGCCAGTTCCCCTTTTTCAAAAAAAAAAATATAAGATTATTCTTATTCTTATATAATTCTCATGTATGTGAATATGAATCCATTTTTTTCTTTCTACGTAACCAATCTTTTCATTTACGATCAACATCTTCTGGAGTTTTTCTTGAACGAATCTATTTCTATATAAAAATAGAACGTCTTGGGAACGTCTTTGTTAAGATTAAGGATTTTCGGGAAAACCCGCGGTTGGTCCAGGAACCTTTCATGCATTATATTAGGTATAAAAAAAGATCCATTCTGGCTGCAAAAGGGACATTTCTTTTCATGAAGAAATGGAAATTATACCTTGTCACTTTTTGGCAATGGCATTTTTCGTTGTGGTTTCATCCAAGAAGGATTTATATAAACCAATTATTCAAACATTCCCTTGAGTTTTTGGGCTATCTTTCAAGCGTGCGAATGAACCCTTCCGTAGTACGCAGTCAAATTCTAGAAAATTCATTTCTAATCAATAATGCTATTAAGAAGTTTGAGACTCTGATTGCGTCATTGGCTAAAGCAAAATTTTGTATCGTATTGGGGCATCCCGTTAGTAAGCCTATTTGGGCTGATTTATTAGATTCTAATATTATTGACCAATTTGGGCATATATGCAGAAATATTTCTCGTTATCATAGTGGATCTTCCAAAAAAAAAGAGTTTGTATCGAATAAAGTATATACTTCGACTTTCTTGCGCTAGGACTTTGGCTCGAAAACACAAAAGTACTGTACGTGCTTTTTTGAAAAGACTGGGCTCGGAATTTTTCGAAGAATTTCTTATGTCGGAAGAAGATGTTCTTTTTTTGACCTTCCAAAAAACCTCTTACACTTTGCGAGGAGTATATAGAAGTCGGATTTGGTATTTGGATATGATTTCTATCAATGATCTGGCGAATCACAAATCCAAATTTTGAAATCTTGAAAATATCCATTTTTCCTAAATAAAAAAATGGATCGAGAGAGAAAAAGATCCAAATTGGATTTCCACTATTCTGAAATGTTGATGTAGTATGTAATAAGGGTTAAATCAACTGAGTAGTCAACTTTTGTTTTGAAAGTCTTTCTAAGAAAGGAAATGATGTATACATAGGGAAAGCCGTGTGCAATGAAAAATGCAAGCACGGCTTGGGGAGGGGTTTTTCTTTATTTAATTAACATAACAAAGAAATTATCTACTCCATCCGACTAGTTCCGAGTTCGAATCCCGGGCAACCCACCGCCATACAAAAATTCTATGTATAGCAATTCATATTTTCTTTTTGTAATCCACTTCATTTATTTATAATAAATTCGAATCGATCTAGATATTTATTCAGATTGGTTGACACGAACATACTGTAACTTTTTTAATGCAATTTTAAGAAAATGACAAAATAAATAAAAAAAATACTCGTAAACTTTTAAAAACTAAATTTGAAAGTTGTAGATGTAATAATTTGTTATGAATTATAAAACATTATTTATGTTTAAAGAAACAAATATATACTACACATAAATTATAGTGAATTGAAAAGAATAAAATATTATAATTTGGGATGATAAATTTTTAATTGTTAGTAATTAAAAAGATTGTCACAATTTTTAAATATAAATATAATTTTCAAATGTTTAATTAGTACATTTTAAATTGTATTTACATAAATAATGCTTATAAATTTTATTGAAGGAAAAAATTTCATAGATTTATTATTGAGAGGATTATAGTAAAAATTAATTACAAAATTTCGATCAAACATTTTTCAGTATTTTTATTTAAACTATTCGATTCGAAATTTTATGGAAAAAATTTGTATAATATTTTAAAATAATATAAGACATGAGAATGGATCTAATTGATGAAGGGAATATAAACTAAAGTATATTTTAAAAATTATATATTTACTAGTGGAAGACCAGCGTAACACGCGGGATTGAAGATAATTTATTATATTAATATTTTGACAAAAAAATTATAAGACAGACTCATACATATTTTTAACACTTATAAATTTTATGAAGTATTATAACCTTATTTAAATCGTATTTTAAAATAAAGACTATATATAAAGTAAAATACAAACTCTAGAGTAAAGTTCAATCCCATTCATGAAAGTCAATTTCACACGAGATATTCATTGTTTTAAAGTAACATTAAAAATTAAGATTTTAAAGTTTATTTTATTATAAAAGTTATATTTGATTTTACTTTAGAAAAATTTCATCGTGAGACTCACTTTAGCTCCAAAAGAATAAAAAAAAGTTTTATTTTTTATTTTTTTAAGATTATAAAAAATGCATTAAAATACAAACACGATTTTTAGAATTTAAATTGTTAAAAATTGGGGAAGATGAGTGGTAGAAGAAGTGGTTAGAGACAATTTTAAACCTATTAAAAAAACTGTTTTAAAAGGGAAAAAAAAGTAAAATTATGAGAAAATTATAAAATATGAATATTGAATTTGTGTTGAGACACATAAGAAAAAAAGATTCCAAATTATTATAATAGGGATATTAATTGATCCTAAAATTGCATTAAAAAAAAGTTGCGGTCCTCTTTTTGCCATAAATAAGTTTGGCCCGAACAATGGGCCTCAATTAACCCGAAATTGGGTTGATTGGGCTAATTTGGCCTGAAATTGCGAAAAAAAGAAGTTGCGGGCCTAATTTTGCCAGCCCGCAAAGTTACGGTCCTCTTTTTGCAAACACCCCTAAGTTGCGGTCCTGAAAAAATAATTTTCCCCTTAGTACACTATACACGACGAACATTTCAAGACATTGCATCCACTAGGTGACAAGTGCATCCGATGGTACTTCACTAGGGAAGGTTCAAAGTTCACAACCACCTATCCCGATGAAATGAATTCTAGTAGAACCCTTGTTTTTCATTGTATAGGTTGCACATGCATGCTTTCAATCAATTTTGGAGAGTGTATTTTAGTCAAGTGGTCATTTTTGAGCTAGTGTTAGCTAGTGTGGGTTCTTCCACCACTTGGTTTTGGTGAGTATATATGAATGAGTTCGACACGTAGTGGATTGCACAAGCTACTTGACGATATGCAACACATAAGAAAATCAATTCCTAGTGTGAAAATGATAAATTGACTCAAAGTGATGCGATTGAGTAATTGGAAATAAAATTCTAGAAGAATGACTTTTGAATTTCTTCCGGAATTTCTCCAATTTAACTTTCAATTTTATTAGTCTTTATAGTAAGACTAATTGAGTCTTCATCGTGAAGATTGATGTGGAGACTCTTCATCTCCAATGCAATTATGTGGAGACTTTTTGTGGGCTTCTCTACAACTATTTACAAGTATCATTCTTCCGCTTGTATTATATACTTGAGAGTTTCATCATATGTTTCATTGTCATTCAGGGAGTCTAAAATGGCTCTACCTTCGAGGAACTGTTTTTTGTTGCTTTCGAAAGCAGTGTGATTGGGCGTTGTATCTTGGGAGTTCATTGCTCTTGAAGGCATGTATTGTAATAGACGAGCAAATTGAACTTAAGGGCAAGTGGTTTGCCACTACCTCGTCCAGAATTTAATTAGAAATTATTCTTATTTTGCAATGTAGTCTCGTAATAAGTCTATATATTGTGTCTTTTACCTTTTACTAAGAGATTTTCGAATATATATGCTGTCGAAAGTTGCAACAAATAAACAAGCTAGGCGTGGCAGATTCATGGAGAAGGAAGTTAATTAGCACTAGAGGCCATGCATTTGGGAGTAATTATTTATAAGGTTATAAGAGACTTGATGCAGCAAAATGTAGATCCAGAGGAGATGGATGGAACGAGTAAAATAATTAAACACAATTAGAAAGCTGGCAAATTTGTCTACAACTTAATTACGATCAAAGTAATTCATTTTTAAATTAGCATGGAGCTAAGATAACTGAGGGTCACGTGAATTTGTCGACCAAACCATACTGTATTATGTTATAAGTGTATATAGGCTATTGTCCGCATTAATCGAGAGAGGATTTTTGGACATTGTCCTTCAATAAACCTCTTAATTACCAAATTAATGCATATACTTGTTCATTCTAATAATGTGCCCTTGTAATCTTCTTATATTTTAATTGATGTACAGTATGATTTGTTTGATTAATTATCCCAACTGTTTGATTAATAATGTACATTTTCAAGCTCGAAGTTCCCGAGAGTTATTTGTTTGCTTGTTGATAAGATCATATTCCTTATTTTTTGAAACTCCATGCATCTCTCCTAGGTTGATTTGCATATGTATAAGATTAAATAATTAAGGAAGCTGGTGTGAAAGCAAATACCATATTAATTTAACGTTACTTACAAATTAATTAGAGATTCCTCGATTCGACGTGACAAAATTGCTAAATTATGTTTTGCCGCATGTGAAATGCCTTTTAAAATAAGAATGCATAAGCTCGATCTAATGACAAGAACATGGGGAGGGAATAAGCCATGCACATGTATATATATCTTGTCTAATGTGTAGTTTGAAACTTATTTGATAATTCGAATTACACAAATTTTCAATATAGGCATAATATGCCGTAACATTTAGGTTGCTATTTTAATTTTCATACATTTAGGTCAAATTGCTTCAAACGTACGTACACCTCAATTCGAGCTAAAATGACGCTTGTTGGGCTAAAAACTAACTGAAAATTGTGATGGACGCGGATAAACATTAAATCAGCCACATAGATTCAAATTTGTGGTATATATACAAAATTAACAATTTGACCTAAACATGTTTAAATCTAGTGATAATCTAAATGTGCTAGTCTGCTAACTTAGTATCCTACAATTGCTATATATCCCTCGATCTATTACTACACTAATTCTTTTTACCCGATTTCACATATCGATCCTGAAAACCGCCAATAAATTTGGTGTTATTAAGACACCCACCTAATTAAAGTTTTTCATTGCAAGGAGGACTCCTTAAAAATAAGAGCTCTATATCTTTATTATTTATATTTGGGTGGAAAATTGGCAAATGGAGTTCAACAAATTAAAAAAGGTTGCCTGCAAAAAAGGATTATCATGAGTCCATTGGCATATAAAATGTAGGAAATCGAGAAGAAAATATCATGCGCATGAACTTTATATTCCAAGTATATATATGCAGTATGTTGCAATTAATTAAAGAGATTACATAATGTATGTGGCAGCAAGTGTATCTCAACTCAAGGGTTCAAAGCTAGCCAAACCAAAGACATTGATATTTAGGGAAAACGTCTAAAGCTGACTTAATAATTACTCCCTCCACTTTTAAACAAGTGTCAATTTTAACAATTTTCAACATATTAAGATATATAATCATGGACCATTTTACCCTTCATTAATGATAACTAATTTTAATATTAAATTTATGTTTAGTAATGAATGTGGTCAATATTGTAGATGATATTCATGTATACAATAATTAAGGTTTATGCATGATTTATGTTATAGTATAATTATATTCAAAAGGGAAAAAACTTAAATCAAGGTAAAGAAAATGGAGGGAGTACAATGTACAAGGGTAAAATTGTCAAACTTGAAGAAAAAAGTGTAGAATGACACTTATTTAAAAAATATTGAAAAAGGCAAAGTGACATTTAATAAAAAATGGAGGGAGTATAATTTATTATACGAAATAACCACGAATTAGTTGTAGTTGTAGCAGGGTAATAATCAACCTGATCGAGCGAGTTAGTGAATGAATACTGCTTAAATGAGTAGCTAGTAACTAATAAATGATCATATCTCTGGTTATTTCAATATTATATGCCAAGAAACGTATTAAAACAAATGCCATCTGATCATTTCTAGCCAAATACTAGAAGATACTTTAATGCACAAAAATGTTTAAAGCTTACATTAATTGGTGCTTTTAAAAAAGATTGGCATGGACCATTTTTTGATTTATGTGTATCTATCATCCTTGTGCAGGCCAGGGGCATGGATACCATTAGAGAAATTAACAAGAAAAGGTATATATATATAGTATAATTTCACAAATTTTATCAACAAAAATAAGGGACCTGGCCTTCCCCTCTGCACTGCAGTACTATATCAATTAAATTTTCACCTAGCTCAGGCGTACGTCGATGTCTTTTTTCTTAATTAATTTCTTGTTTTTGCTATAATTAAGTTAGTGATATTTGAGAAAAAGTAGTAAAGAATATCAGATATACCTTCTTCTTCTTCATCACCGGCCGGCAGGTTATGATGATACTGGGCTGACCATCTTAAATTAAGTTTTACCGCGCATGTAAAAAGTAGTTCAAGTTGCAGAGTCGACTGCAACGGAGAATGAGCATGAGTGGGTATTAGCGAATGCAGCATCATCAAGATTCTCATTCTACAATTTATAAGCTATATGTATATGTGAATCTTGATGATGCAGCACTTGCAAACACTCACTATTTTTTTAATTCCTTAGCTAGCTTACATAGGACCCGCCGGATCAACAAATTAACCTTCCTTCAATTTATAATTATAATATTAGAGAAAGGGGATGGATTCTAAGAAACCCTAGCTAGAACTTGGGACAAATTAAAAGAGCTAGTTAGCTAGGTTGATGTTATGGATCAAAAGAAATAATTAGGATCACAAATAACTTTTTTTAATTCGAATCATATATCATCATCAACAAGAAAATCTAGCCCTAAATTTCAGTACTGTACGTAAGAAGGCGATGGAGTGAAATTATATAAGAGATGTTGAATTTGGACAAAGCTGCAGGGAGCTATAGGGGAGATCTAGCTAGGTATATATAACCTATAGAAAGAAATTAACTTGTTTTACACAACAACATGGATTGTGAACAAGGTTGAGAGAGAGAGAGAGAGAGTATGTGGAGGAGTTGAGATATGTCCACGCTCACTACCCATGTACAAGCTAGGGTAGGTTTTATAATCTCCCACCAATCTCCATCTCTAAATACCTACACATTATAATAATGCCTATATATCCTCCATTCTGAATATATATATATATATATATATATATATAGTAGTTATGTCATTTTAAAAACAAAAAAATACTAGTAGTATATATGAATCCCATCATGTGCTACGTTACTATGCTTGTAAAAACACCAATTAATTGCTCAACTGATCGAATTAAAGAGGATTTTAAAAAAATAAAAAAATAAACTTGCACAAACATATGAAATCTATTTACCTGTGGAGTGGACGAGCCTAAGTTCTGGTAGCATTAAAAGAATAAAATTTTATCTAAAATTTCGAATTTATAAAGAGATATGTAAAATCAGTATATATATTTATATTATGGAGTATTATTAATTGTCCTAACGTGAACCTTACTATATAAAACCATTTATGATTTTTTTTTTTTTTTTTACGTGAGACAAAGGGTTCGCTCTGTGTTATAAGTTACAACAAGCGTCCAATTAAATGTTAGCACGTCATCTATCTTTTTATAAGCAATCACACTCGTCATTGAATATAATATTTATTTAAAAAAAATTAAAAGTATTTAGAAAAATAAAAAAAATATTATATGAGTTCTTTCTCAAATCAAGTTGGCCCGCAGATGTCCAAGCTCGGTAGCAATTGGATTGGTCCCGAGAGAGTTTAATGGCCCCGACTCAAGAGAAACACGAACTTCCAATGGACCATTGGCCAGGCTGACAAGTCTAATCCCAGCTCGAGAGAAACACGAATCCCAAATTGCCCACGGGTCTGATCCAGCCCGATTTGTTAACCCTAACTTTAAGATTCTAATTTTATTATCCTAGAATCTTTATAACAAAAAAATTGGGTATTAGTGAACATCTGTAAAAAGACAATGTTAAGCCTGGAATCAGTTAAGAAAAATGAATTTTACATGTGAACTAAAATTTTACCGAAAACAATCTGTACGTTTAATTACAATAAAATTTAAGTTGTGTTAAATGCAAATTGATTCGGATCCGTATGTTAGTGGAGGATGATTTGGGACTCTTTTCTCTCTTTTTTTTTTCTTTCTATTTGCCAGTTGTAATTATTAAATTGGTGACACTGACGTGTCTTTGATTGTACACCAAAGTGGAGTATCAAACTTTAAAATCGATAAAACTGCTTTAAAGTGTACGATTCTGGTAATGTGTTGAAATTATCAAGAGGTATATAGTAGTTATCAAATTTAATTAGGAAACAAATAAGAGCACTCAAAGTGGGTAAGATCGATTAAGAAAATGAAGTTGCAGGGTTCCATCACCAGGTAACTTTGTACTTGTCATATTTTATTAGTTCAACATATTAATTAATTGTCCTTTAACTAAGCTAACCATAAACCACCACTCTCTAAATTAAATTAAAATAAAAAAACATAAGTTTGTCACTTAAGGCATTATCATGGATGTAGGCTTACATTTAAGCTTGAATATCATCAGTTTCGATAACTTTATTAGCTCTTCCCCAAGTAAACAAGTTATAACTAGACATGGGCAAAATCGAAATTGAAAGCGACGAAATCAAAATTCAATATATCATACCGTCCATTTGTGGGGACCTCGTTTAAAGTCAAAGTTTTGTGCTTTGTATGGATATGACCTCGTTGAAATTGTTTGCACTTCGAAACTGAGACTTAGAGAGGAGCACGCGCTCCTAATCCCAAGCCTACTACATGTTATACTAACTACGGAGTATACTACTCCCTCCGTCCCACAAAGATAGCTACATTTGACTTTACACACGAATTAAGAAAAATCAATAAATGTAGTCAAATTTAGCTAATGTGCCAATTTTACCCTTGGAATCACATTCTCCAAAATCTTCTAAGCCTTAATTACTCTTATTAATTAGGGGTAAAATTTACAATAAAACATTTAATACTAAATAAAAGAAGAAATGTAGCAATTTTGGGACATTAAAAAAAAGAATATGTAGCTATCTTTATGAAAATGAAGAGAGCATTAACCGATTAACCAACCAGTCTAACTGCTAATAACAAAATTGGTAACTAGACTTGATAAAACATCTTTTTAAAAAGGCGCATAATTACCGACTTCACCATGAGGTCCATGAGTCGCGATTTTCTAGTTTTAGAATCTGAAGGTCATTGTCTTTTTTAAAGTTTAATAAACACTCCAATACTATACATGGACCATACAGACACGGTTAGTAGAATGATGCGGATGTTGTTCCCCTTCCTTCAATTCTATAATAAACATGCGGGTTTCTTGGATTCAAATTCAATGAATTTTTACTCTTTTTTATTTAAAATTTAATTTGTATTTTGAAATTCATTCTATATATGTATTCCCTTCCCTCTGTTTCATAAAGTTTGTCGCATTTCTCATTTTGTATAAAATTAAGGAACATATTTTTTTGACAAATTTACCCCTCGTTATTTTCTCCCCCTTTTTTCTCTTTTTCCTTTTATTTTTACACCTTCTTTTTCCACCATTTCTTTGACCTTTCCAAAAAAAATCGTAATTAATATATTTCCAAAAGAATAGGGGCAATTTAGGGAGATCATTGATAAAATTAGGAAAAACGACAAACTTTTTGAAACAAATTTAAAGTCCAAATGCGACAAACTTTTTGGATCGGAGGGAGTAATGTTTCATTCAAGTATATATATGGAGTGAATATGGATGTAAATTTTAAATGTACAAGCTACAATTCCCTCCATCCCGGCCCACCGCCATTAAGGATTTCATGAGCTGATTCACAATAAAAAAATTAAGGAATGAGTATTTTTGTTTTAAAACTAGTTAATTACCAGTAGTACAAAAAAAGACTCATTCAAACTAGTTTATGTAACTATTTCATTATTGAATTTTAAAACCACTTCAACCCATATATAGTGGTAAAATTGCAGGAGCAAGACTATCAATAGTTAACAAAAAAACAGACAGGATTTAATTAAGACTGACTTTTTTTTTTTTTAAATAAACTAGTCATGTCTGGAAATCAATTTAAAGCCTTTATAATACAATTTCACCTTAAACCTCATATTTTAAAGTAATTATATATTAATATTGTGAAAATAAGATTTGTTTAATTTCAGGATTTAATATAATTGAGTTGTTTTATTGGAATATCTTATTTAAATACATATTATTACTTATATATTTTTCATTAATATAAAAACCACTTGTTTAATATTTCCTCCGTCCATTTTTATAATTCATATTTGAGTTGAACATAAGATTTAATAAAAATTGATTGTTTGTGTAAAAAGTGAAAGTTTGAGGGTGGATATAAAGTAAATATAAATTAGTATATGTGAGTTGTATTTCTTTTTTAGAAAATGAGAATTATAAAAATATATATAAAAAAAAAAAAAAAGGGAAATGAGAATCAGTCTCTCTAAATCCATCAATTTAATACCTCGAATTTAAATTTTCTATTTGCTCATTTTGTATGCTATAAGTATAGCCTATAACTCCATGAATTAAGTTTTGAGTGATTTGTGCCTATTCATTTACGTAAATTCGCCCAAAATCCGATAATTTTTCGGGTGAGTCAAATTTCAAGTCATATTAAGTTTTTCTCTTTAAATCTGTCAATTGTCATTTTGATATATGTCTCGTTTTTTAATTAATTTACTAAAAAAATTAAATAAAAATTTGATAAAATCTATTTTAAAAAAAATGTAATAACAAGTCGACTGGCTCGAATATGATGATGATGGCCTACATGAAAATTGATGGGAGCGTTATAAATAATACATTATTTACAATAATAAGGTGGGCCCTTTTCTTATAAATAATTTAGCAAAAATTGCACGGAGATTAGGTGTAAATGTACCCTATGCTCGCCACCTACCAGACTCGTCTGAATTTGGGGGCCACGTCAAATTAATACGGCGACATTTACCCATCATATTTTGGTACAATTGTTTCATTTAGATTTTTATAATTTGAACTTCTCATATCTACTTTTCAACGATTCATATCAGTATGTTAACAACAATATATAATTGGAATTGATCTATTTCTTAGTTTTTATCAATAAAATTCTAAGAGTAGAAGCATAATAAATTTATATTGTGATCTCAGATTCCTAATAAAAAAATGTGAGTTGAAAGTAAAAATAAAAATAATTTATTGAGATTAATTAATTATATCTGTCAAAACGAACTAATTTAGCCCCCACACTACTTAAAAGTGGATTGAGTATTCATAAGCTAGTTTGGAGAATGTTGGGGCCGGGCTAACTGGATCGATCATCTTGTTTGGATCGTGGATTTTAACGAGTTATGAACTGATCGATTAAGACATGTCATCTGTGTAATCTAAAACAGTAAATATTTTTAAATTAATACTGTATATATGTAAATTAGCTTATATTAGTCTTTGCAAAATACTCTAGTTCAAACGACTTGACTATATTCAAGTTCACGCTAATTAGGGTAAAACTGTAAACTAATTAAATTTGAATAAGGTTGCGAGTATGTACTATATTTGCACGGAAGCTGCTTAAATTCAAATCAAGTAATATGTATTATATACAAGGTTTCAGAAGTTGAAAATTGGTAGTCGAACGGATTAACACTGCCTAGCGTCTAGACGGCTAGTCGGGGACTAGGCAACGCTCTAGTCGACCACTTAGAATTTTACTTTTAATTATTTTATCTTATAATTTTTAAACAATAAACACGAAATCGTAATAAATAAAAATAAAAAATTACAAAGCGATCCTTGAAAAAATTAAAATTTGCAAAAATGATGCTGAAAAATAAAAGTATACAGTTTTCACCCTTTATACAATAGAATTTTACAAAAAAAAATGTTATATATGATGCACGTGTTTTGCTCGAAGCGTCGATTCCACTTGAAAAAGTGTACTTGAATCGAACTTCAACTCTAAAAATTAGTATAATTCAAAAGAAAAGGGCTTAGTCAAAAATCGTTAAACGACCAATAGACCGAGAACTAGCGCCTAGTCGGACCTAGGCGCCGACTTTTACAACAAAGATTATATATAAATCCATGATATTTTCAAATATCATATAAAATATTTATTTTGTACGCATATGGAGTAATACTCCCTCCGTTTCATAAAGTTTGTCGCATTTGGTCTTTATTTTTGTTTCAAAAAGTTTGTCGCTTTTCCTATTTTTACCACGAATTTTCATAAAATGCCCCTTTGTAACTTCTACAATATCACTTTTAATTGGAAATACATTAATGATTAATTTTCTCTCACTTTCTTTAAAAGACAAGAGTGTGATAGAAAGGAAAGGTCAATGGGGGGAGAGGAACAAATTAATAAAGGATAAATGTGTCAAAAAAATATGTTCCTTAATCTTATACAAAATGACAAATGCGACAAACTTTTTGAATCGGAGGGAGTATAAGAACTATTCATAGATACATACTATTTATAAAGATCAATTTATTACTTCCTCCGTCCCATAAAAATAGTCACATTTGACTTTACACACAGATTAAGAAAAATTAATAAATATAATCAAGTTTATCTAATGTGTCAATTTTACCTTTAAGCATTAATTACTTTTATAGATTAAAAGTAAAATTGACAATAAATCATTTAATACTAAAGTAAAAGAGAAAATAGACTATAATTTAAGACATCTAAAAAAAAATGAATATCATGTGTATCTTTTGTGGGATATCAAAAAAGTCAAAAGTGGTAAAAGTTTATGATTCAGTATGATAATAAAGTTTCAACTTGAAACTTGAACCCCTCAATTCAAGAAATAAGCTTCACCTAATAATCATGCTATAAACTTAATTAGTGCATTTAATCCTATATTGTATCAAATTAAGCAAGCGCAAGATAAGGATGAATGCCACCATCATGGCAGACAACCTAGTACCAAAACAAAATCTAGTGGCGCCTCATGCCTAGATTCTTAGCACTCCATTCAATCCAAGCGACGACTATACAAAATTGATTAAAATTTAAAATGAAATTTTCTAACTTTAATACATAAAATGATACTATAACTAACTTTAATATATATAAATTTAAAATAAAATTTCTACAAATATTTTTTTAATGTCTTCAAATTCAATTCAAAGACCGATTAATTCAAGGGATCAATGTCTATTTCACCTTGACTTACTTACGGACTGACATCCTTAAAAATTTCTACAAAATGAATTATTTTATGATAAACATATCAATAAAAATATACAAAAACTGTAAAAATATACAAAAACTGTCTAAGCAATATAATAACTATTCATAATTATTTAAAAGAAGAAATGATGTCCTATAAGGGCTCAAATATAAAATAAAAAAAATATCATCTTAGTCAAAAAGTATGGATACCAACCCATAAATCATAAACTGATCAGTAATTTAAAAAAAAAAAAAATCAGAAAAACAGTTGTTTAAAAATTTATATTTTAGCAAATTAAATGTCACCAATGTTATATTTTGATATTTTGTAAGTTTTGAACTATGTCTTACTCGATATCGATATTTTGGAAAAAAAACACGTTTAGGTAGTCGCTATATCAAGAAAATCTATATTTCAAGGAAATTTTACGATTTTTTCGTCTATATTTCAAGGAAATTTTACGATTTTTTCGTCCTTGGATCCTAGTTTATAATATGGAGTATAAAAACTAATTTTATAATCGTAATAATTAAAAGGGCTAGTCCTGTGTTGAAATATTGCATACATGCATTCTATTTCAATTAGAGCTGTCAAAATGGACTGGGCCCGTTGGGTTGACCCGCCCCCATTTATTAATATGGTAAGTTGGACCGCGTATTTAAAAACCCGTTTAGCAGCGGGCCCGTACGGTCTAAACCGTATGGGTCGCGGGTTGGACCGCGGACGGGGCGGGTTGGCCCGTCGGTTTTTTTAATTTTATTTTTTATAAAAAGTAAGGAAGGGCTCTGAAACCCTAAAGTGAAAAAAAAAATCACCGTCTCCACAACCACAACCACAACCACCGCACAACTGCCTGGTAAGATTAATTCCCTCCATTGTTGTTTTTTAAAATTAATTCCCTCCATTGTTGTTCTTCTTTTATCTTATTTTCTTTTTTAATTTTATAAAGATAGGTGGCATGCAGGATGCATGGTGCGTACACTATATACCCTCGAGCTATGATTTTGTATTAATTATTAATTAAATTTCACTTATAAATTGATTGGACATATGCTTATATTTTTGTTTATAAATTGCTACCTTGATTTATTAGTAATTTCTTTTATTACACGTTGTATATACGTTTTCATGAAAATTATATTTATTTAGCCTTTATTCATATTAATTGTAGATTTTTAGACAAACAATTGTAGATTTTTAGACAAACAAAGTCATGGACGATTCCAAGTTACTTTACAAAGTCATGAAAAAAAAAATAACCGTTTCCACAAAGTCATGAAAATTCCAAGTTAAAGTGTAGACAGTTTCCTTATGTTTGGAATTACTTTACAAAAAAAAGACTGAAGATTTTATGGGACTTCTACTTTGAAGCGTCACATGAAAGTATGTTGATGAACTTTTATATGTACGTTTTATTTATTTGGATTATTTTGTGGACATTATTGCTTGAATTTTAAGATGTAAACTACTCCTTCTGTCCCTCTATAAGTTTCCCACTTTCCTTTTTTGGATGTCCCACAATAAGTTTCCCATTCCATTTTTGGTAAATTATTTTCTCTCTCCCAATCACATCACTTATACTTTATCTATTATTTTATTACACTTCATCTCATACTAATCTATTGTTTTCTCTTTCACCATCACATCACTTCTACTTTATCTATTATTTTATCATATTCCTTAATCAAAACACCCAAAAGAAAGGGGAAACTTATACCGGGACGGAGGGAGTATATTTTTTTATTAATTGTTTATATTGTGGTTAAAATATAATAATAATATATGTAAAAATATAAATAGTTAATGAAAAAGCCCGTGGGCTAGCCCGCCACCCGCCATGGGTTGGGTTGGGTTGACTATTTTTCAACCCGTCCCCGCCATGGACCGGTCCGTCAAAGCCCGCAAAATGATGGGTTGATGTGGGTTTTGGACCGGCCCGCACCGTTAGCCCGTTTTGACAGGTCTAATTTCAATTAGATCAAATCAAAACTACAAGTCCATCTACAATAGTTCAAAAGTTAAATTAAGACAATTTAAAAAATTTACGGGTCATAAACTAGGTCGCATCCGGGTTGCCCAAAAAATTTGTGGGTCGCACACATGTGGTTTACTACATAACCAAAATATTATTACTACAAGACCAAAATATTATCACTACAAGACCAAAAATTTACTACTATACGTCAAAACATTCTGACAAATATAATTCACCCAAAAAATTAAGTGTCCAAAATATTTTTAGACATGCAGTACAGTAGTAATACACTTTTGACCTTCTAGTGATAAAATTTTGGTCTTATAGTAACATTGTTTTAGTCATGTAGTAGACGAATAAGTCAAAATGATTTTAGTAATTTTGCCCAAAAAAAAAAGTGTCCAGAATATTTTTGGACTTGTAGTATTACATTTTTGGTCTTATAGTGACAAAATTTACGTTTTGTAGTAACATAAATTTGGTCATGTAGTAAAATAATATTTGAGAACGAAAATAAATATTTTAAGTAAGATTGACTCGTGTTTGACCCACGTATGACCTATAAATTTTGACTTAATTCACCTTAATTGATAATATTGCATACAAATTTTTGTGAATTAAAATAAATATACTAAACAACCTCAAGAATCTCCTGTTACTATAATAATGTATAAATTTAATTTTGTAATATAAAAAGTGGAGGGTTTGTATAAAGTACAGGACTATGATAAATCTTTACTTAAAGTACATATATTTACTATTTTAAAATTTAATTTTGTAATGTAAAAATGGAGGGTTTTGTTTAAGATAAATGGTTATTATAAATACTTAATTAATTACTTAGAGGACATATGGATATTATTTTACTTATCTATTTTGATACAGTACTATAAAATAACAGGAGTACACTTGTGTGGAGTTTACATATTTATTTATTTTTGATATATCAGTGATATGCATTTAAAATATCAGTACTGTTATAATATTTTTAAAAAAGAGTTCCATAAAGTCGACTTTATAGAATTTTTTACGTAACAATAATATTTATTTATTGAGTTGATGCCACTGAGAAATAAATTCTTTTAAGAAAATAATGTGACCCCAACTCGAAAGAATATATGGAGGACATCCATTTACTTTGGTGTGGGTGGGATAATCCTGGTAGGATCAGAATGATGGCCACGTTGAAAAAGTACTAACCACATGCTTAGTGCCTTAATCTTGTCTTCTCGATAATCATTTTCCGCTATAATAACAATAATTAATAATGTAAATCCACACTTTACTAATTACTAAAGGATAAACACATTAAATGGATATAAACTCTTTTGTATTTTTTTCATTATTTTATTATGTGTGTTCCTTTTCCGAAATTTACAAAAAAAATTATCAAAAGAAATGAGGAGGGTCCAAATCTTCCCCTCATCACATTTTTTATGAAACATTTACTATTTGTACAAAATTTTATGTAAGAGTTATAGTATTAAAAAAAGTATAAGAGTCGTTTGAGTAATAAAATAGAATAATAAAGTGAATGACATGTAATACGGATTTTGAGATGAACTAAGGAAGTAGTAATTTTTTAAAAGTACTACTCACTTTGTCCCAAAAAAATCTTCACACATTTTTTTGTATATCTCACAATACTCTTCGCATCCTTACTTATATAAGTAATGTTTATTTTTTGTATATTTCACAATATCAAATTTATTTTTAAATGTCATTATTTTTTGACCCACCTATATACACAACTCAACCAATTTCTTTAATTTATAAATAGATATTTACTAAATTACTTTTCAATACTTTCTTAAAAGTGTGTCCTCGTCTCTCACATGTAAAAGATTATTTCCGGGAATGGAGGTAGTATTTAGTAATTCTTGAAATAATGAGTGAGGCTATTGCCTATTGGGCCAGTGCTTGTCGAACCATTACCATTTATTACAAGTGAAGCTTTTGGGCTAGTATTAGGGCCTTGAGACTTCAAGAATTTAATACGGCCCATTATCAAAATATAGTTAGGAGGAGCAATGGGAAATAAAAGTGATAATTTTTTTAATTCATATTTAAATCTAGAAAAATCTGTTCATTTAATTTTCATTTGAGAATATTTTTATTTGGAATTAGTAACCTACTAGTGCAAGACCTGCGACGGGATGGTAAAATAAATTTTAATATAATTATTAAATAAAATTATAATTAAAAAATTTAAACCAAAGAAGAAGGAGAAAGGTGAGAGAGAGAATGGATAAGAAAGAAAAAATAATTTAAAAAATGACAATTGAAAAAGAAAGAGAAAATTATTTTTAAAGAAATTCAAAATTATAAGTGTTACTGTTAAGTATAGTAAAGTAGAGCAGTAGTGTAGAGTAGTAAGCATGGGATCACAACCATGCAAACCTAGCATACAACAAGATGCATGGGATTACAGCCCATGCACAAACCCTTATTAGTTAGTTAGAAGAAAGGTAGTTAGTGTGGTTTCGTAACAACAAGTTGTTAGATAGAAGGCTCTAGAATCTAAGCCTCTATATATAGTGTAACATATCACACTTTGCAATTAAGCTGAAATTATACATTCAAACATGGTATCATGAGAGCAGGTTTTCTCATGGTTTTGTGTTTGATTTTGCAAGTTCAATTCATCCTTCTTCTGCCTTTCTTCGTTCTTCATTCTGTTCTTCTGTTCTTTGAATCTTCAAACACTTTCATGCCTATCTTCATCATTGTATGAACAGTAACTGTTTTGTTCATACAATAACCGTTTTTTCTTTTCAGCTTCTCGATCCATTTCTCTTCCGCTAGCCTCTGTTTCTATCATGACTACATCATCTACCAATCCTTCAACTCTTCCCAGATTCATCACTCTTTCGATTCGCCTTGATAATGACAATTATCCATTCTGGCGTAATCAAGTCCTTGCATCTGTTAGAGCACATTGCTTTGACGATGTCCTTCTTTGCACTACCGTTCCACAGGATCCAACCTCTTCTACATCGGATTCTGTTTCGTGGCAAAGACGAGATCAATTTTTACTCAGCTGGCTTCTTAGCTCTGTTTCTGATTCAATGCTAGGGCATGTGAGTCGTTGTGAACACTCGTTTCAGCTATGGCAAGCATTTGAGTCCTTATTCCAGTCACAATCCAGTGCAAAGGCAATGATCCTAAGGCTGCAGCTTCAGACTATGAGGAAAAATGATCTGAGTATTGATGCGTTCATTTTGAGGATGCGTGCAATTGCAGATGGATTGCATCATGTTGGTCAAGCGATCAGTGATGCTGAGTTGGTGTTGTACATTCTAGGAGGTCTTGGAGCTGAGTTTGATGTTATTGTTGTCTCCTTAACTACCAGGGGAACCATTCCTTCGATTCCAGAGGTACAATCTATGTTGCAGGCCTATGAGATGAGACTCCTAAGTCATAATGCAAGTGCACAGAATCTGGTTGGTGGACACATTGCCTCTCCAACTCAACCATCTGTTAATGTTGTCAATAGAGGTCACAATTCTGGAAAATCTCATGGCAAGGGTAAGATCTTCTCCAAACCTAGAGTTGTTTGTCAACTGTGTGGTAGAAATTATCATGTGGCTGCCAAGTGTTTTAAGAGGTTTGATCAAAACTTTCATGGCCTTGAGAACTCTCGACCATCTCCTCCAGCTCATCGCCCTCCCTTGACTACTCCATTCCAGGCCAACTTTGCTCAGCATCAACACACCACTGCATCTCCTCATCCAGCCTATCCTGTCTCTTATACATCTTATTCTCCAGCTCTCACTGGCTCTTTGGATTCAGGTGCCTCATCATCCAACTCCAATGCATCCACTTCCACCTCTCCTTGGTACATTGACAGTAGAGCTACACATCATGTTACTTCACAACTATCCAACCTTCACATCAACACTCCCTATCAAGGTATGGATTCTTTAGTTGTTGGTAATGGTGATACTATACCTATATCACATACTGGTTATTTCTCCATGCCTACATGTGATAAGACTAGGTCTGTAGTAATGGATAATGTTCTACATGTGCCTGCAATCACTAAAAATCTTATGAGCATTTCTCAGTTTCTCAAAGATAATGATGTTGTGATTGAGTTTCTTGCTGACTGTTGTCTTGTTAAGGATCTGACCACTCACAAGATTCTATTGAGAGGGGAGCTTAAAGATGGTCTTTATGTTCTTAACTTTGGTGCTGCTGATGGCTGCCTGAGAAGCACTTCATCCAGAGTTTGCAATAATGTGCTTAGGCTCAAGAATAACACTTCTGCTGATAGTGTGAATAAAGATAGGTCTAGTAGCAATAGTTGGAGACTATGGCATTGTAGACTAGGCCATCCTGGCAACACCACCTTGTCTACTGTACTGAGGACTTTGAATATTGTTTGTAATAAAGATGTTAACACATTTTGTGATGAATGTAAAATGGGCAAGATGCATCTTAAACACTTCAATTCTGTTGTGCATCATTCTACTACTTCTTTTGAGCTAGTGCATATGGATGTGTGGGGGCCTGCCTCTTGCGTGTCTATTGATGGTTATAAATACTTTCTGTCAATTGTGGATGACTTCACAAGATTTGTTTGGGTGTTCCCTTTAAGGGCTAAGTCTGAGGTTGTTGGGGTATTTCATCATTTTATGATCACAGTGGAAAGATTGTTTGGTGTAAAGGTCAAGGCACTTCAACATGATATGGGAACTGAATTTTTGCTTGTGGATACACTAGTTAGGCCTCTTGGTGTGCAGGTTCATCTGTCATGTGCATACACTCACCAACAAAATGGCCTAGTAGAAAGAAAGCATCAACATGTAACTGAACTTGGTCTTGCCATGCTTGCTAACTCCAATCTTTCTATGCAATTCTGGTGGCATGCCTTCTCCACAGCTGCTTACCTAATCAACATGCTCCCCACACCAATCTTACATCACACATCTCCATTTGAAAAGCTCTATCTCAAGCCTCCTGACTATCATTCCCTAAGGGTTTTTGGGTGTGCTTGCTTCCCATTTCTCAGACCATACAACTCTTCAAAGCTCCAATTTCGAAGTTCCAAATGCATTTTCTTGGGGTATAGTCCTAATCACAAGGGCTATATCTGTCTTCACTCTTCTGGTAAAATCTATGTGTCAGCTTCAGTCCAATTCAATGAATCTGAATTCCCAGCTTACACACCCCAGAATCTCACTCCCATACCTCCAGTTCACAAATTTTCTGCTCATTTACCATTCTCTCCACCCATTCCATCTCCCACAACTCCTATCACTCCTGCCTTATCATCCAACTCATCTTCCAGATACCTACTATCTCCATCTCCCATTGATAGCAATCAGTCCAATACCCTAGCTCAATCTGGTGAAGTTTCATCTTCATCATCCTCTACCAGATATAAACTTCCCACTCCCACCTCCTCTTCACATACATCATCACCCACTGCCCCTCCTTCTGATGCACCACCCCCTCCATCTCATGCAATGCAAACAAGATCCAAATCTGGTATTTTCAAACCAAAGGCTCTTATCATCACAGCTCCTATCCCTGAACCTAATTCAGTTTCTGAGGCTATTGTTGATACAAATTGGAAGCAGGCTATGCAGTTGGAGTATGATGCACTCATTAAGAATGGTACTTGGGATCTTGTGGCCCCTTCAGCAACCATTCACCCCATCACTACAAAGTGGCTATTTAGGGTCAAATATAACAAGGATGGCACTGTTGAAAGATACAAAGCAAGACTTGTAGCTAGAGGGTTTCAGCAGCTGGCTGGAGTTGACTACTTCAACACATTTAGCCCTGTCATTAAGCCAGTCACACTCCGCATTGTATTCACACTTGCTGTCTCAAAGGGGTGGTCTATTCAACAAGTGGACATCAACAATGCATTTCTCAAAGGATCTTTGCTTGAAACTGTCTATGTTGCTCAACCTGAGGGATTTGTAAGCAGTCAGTATCCATCTCATGTGTGCAGACTTCGAAAAGCTCTTTATGGCCTTAAACAAGCTCCCAAAGCTTGGTATGACACTCTCAAAGCATTCCTGATCAGCCAAGGCTTCACTCATTCCACATCTGATCACTGTTTGTTCCACAGAGCTTCACATGTAAAAACCACATTGTTGCTGGTTTATGTGGATGATATACTCATTACAGGAGATGATAATCAGTTGGTCCAGACTCTTATTGATAAACTACATTCTGAGTTTTCTCTAAAACATCTTGGAGAAATCAATTACTTTCTGGGCATTGAGGCTCATGTCACTCCCACTTCTATCAAACTCTCTCAGTCTAAATACACCACTGATCTTATTACCAAAGCCAATCTTGCATCCTCCAAACCCTGCTCTACTCCCCCCTGCCACTCAACACAACTCCACTCCACAGATAGCCCCCCATTTGACAATCCCACCCTTTTTCGAAGCATCATTGGAGCCTTACAATACCTAACACTCACCAGGCCTGACATCTCTTTTAGTGTCAACAAACTCTCTCAGTTCTTGCAAAATCCGACACAAAATCATTGGAAGGCATGCAAAAGAGTTCTTAGGTATCTTAAGGGCTCAATTTCTCATGGTATCTCCTTTTCTATGGTGTCTGATTTCAGGTAACAGGGGTTCGTCGATGCGGACTATGCATCAAGCTTGGATGATAGGAGGAGTACTTCTGGTTTCTGTATAACTCTTGGCCAGAACTTGATCTCGTGGAGTTCCCGAAAGCAAAATGTGGTGGCAAGGAGTAGCACTGAGGCGGAGTATAGAGCATTGGCATTGGCTACAACTGACATTCTTTGGATTTCCAGCTTATGTAAGGAGTTATGCATACCTATATCTACACCAGCTCTCTTGTGATGTGACAATCAAGGTGCAATCACTCTTGCATACAGCCCGGCGTTTCACTCTCGTACCAAACATATTGAAGTAGACGTCCACTTCTTACGAGAAAAGGTCAAGAGCAACATACTTGACATTCGATACATTTCTTCAGAAGATCAACCTGCTGACCTACTTACGAAGCCTCTTGCCCCAACTCGATTTGCTCGACTAAGTGCATGGCTGAACCTCACTTAAACACTGTGGTCCATTTTCTTCGGGGGCGTGTTAAGTATAGTAAAGTAGAGCAGTAGTGTAGAGTAGTAAGCATGGGATCACAACCATGCAAACCTAGCATACAGCAAGATGCATGGGATTACAGCCCATGCACAAACCCTTATTAGTTAGTTAGAAGAAAGGTAGTTAGTGTGGTTTTGTAACAACAAGTTGTTAGATAGAAGGCTCTAGAATCTAAGCCTCTATATATAGTGTAACATATCACACTTTGCAATTAAGCTGAAATTATACATTCAAACAGTTACGTTACTTTTTGGCACAGAGATTAAGAAAAGTGATTAAATAATAGATATAGTACAAGTAAATGATGTGATTGAGAGAAGAGAGAGATAGAGAGAAAAAGTAAGATATAAAGTGAAGTCCAAGAAAAAGTATTTACCACAAAAAAGGTATGGGAAGGCGGACGGACCAAAATGTAAAATAGGAAGCTTATAACTAGTGGACGGAGGGAGTACTAAGGAAGACTAGTATGAGACTGTGTAAATTCGCGAGATTATGAAAATAAAAAACAATTTAAATTATATAAGAAAATCGATGGAAAAGAGAGAAGTTAGAAGAGAGGGAAAATAAAAAAAAGTGCAGTTAAAAAAGTGAGAAAAAAGTGGAAAGAGAAAATTATTTTTAAAAAATTTCAAAATTATAGAAATTAAGAGTTTTAAGAATTGAGAAGTCACGTCAACAAAGTGAGGTAGATATTGTTTTGTAGGAGTTACTCCGTTTTATATATTTCAGAATTTTTTTTGTTTTTAATAAAAAATCAATATTTTAATGACGTTTTAAAAAATTATAAATAAACATTAAAATCATTAATTTTTAAAAATTTATTAAATCTAAGAGGTGAAAAGTTATTTTTAAAAAGTAGTGCAGGAAATAGTAATTCCTTATCTGTGTTTTACTGTACTATCCATTTAACTGAACACGATTTTAAAGTAAAAGTTGTTAAATACGGAGTAATAGAAATATTAAAAATGATTAAGTTGATAAAATGATAAAATAAATAATATACTGTATTCAATAATATTTAAAGTTATAAAATTATTACTTTATTATTTAAAAAAAATCTAGTAAAAAGAAAAAAATGTAACGAAATAAAATGAGGGAGTAGCAATTAGTTAAGCGACCACTAACCACCGGGCAGGTTCAGGGGTTAAAAAAAAAAAAAACCTGGTATGAGTTAAACCACAAAGCAATTGAAATCTGGTGCAAATGAAAATGGGTAGAACCAAGAGGCGCCAAATCCTGATAGCTTTAGGGCTCGTAATGTTTCTGGGAATAGCAGTTCACTTGCGCATTTGGACTATCGATTATCGCATCTCTTCTAATGATTCCCAGATATTAAGGTTTCCTAATTCTTCCATTTCCCCTCTCTATATATGTTTTCTTCATGATCGTTCTTTATGTTCAGGGAGAATTAAATGCTGAAATATGTGAATTTATTCTTGTAAACCGAAATTTCCATTCACTTTTGGTCACACTATATGTTTAGTTTTGGACTACATCAGGTGTTGTATTGATTATCTATATACACGCGATTACATGCATCCCACTGTGTTTGTTTAACTCAGATTGTAGATTAATCAAGTGTAGAATCTATGAGACTTGTTTTATTATGAATGATGTCAATGTTATACATGTGACTGGAATGTCAATGTTTAATTTGTTTTCTTGTAGGAGACAATTTGATCTTGCTAACCAAGAAGCTATGGATGAATCTGCAGAGTGGAGAAGGAGGTTTGATTTGGAGTTTGAGAAGGCAGCAAGGTGCTCCATGGAATTGGATAAAGTATGTGCTTTCTTTCTGTGATAGCTAATTTTTCAATTCTGCCCCATGCCTAATTGGTCTCATTGATTCTCTCTTTTGGAAGGAATATAGTCAAATGATAGTCATTAAACTTTGTTCTAAATTTCCAAATAGATCTGTTTTAAACATTTTGGCTGAGAAAAAGTTTAATTTGGTTATTAATTCTGTCATTGCAAGAAATACCAAGGACTGTTGAGCTGTGGATGGACATTTCTTGAACTGGATGATTTTTCTAAGAAATAGATTCTAAACAACATAGACGTGGTAGGTGAATCATGCTAAGGCAATACGTTTTTAAGGAAAATCTACTGTCAATATGTCATTCCATATTCTATGCAAGAAGTTATATGCTAGACATGTCGTTGAAGAAAACTAGCTACATGAAGTTGTTACAGTATTTGAACTACCTGCCACTTTGGGCCTGATTTCATATTTGGCAAGGAGATAGCATTCAGGAAGAGGCATGAATAGCCTTGAACAGTTGTATTTTGACCTTTGATATTTGATAGTTTTAGCCAGCCATCAAGTAAGTTTTTTCAACCTAATGGAGGGTACAAGTTTTCTCCTCTAGATGATAGTAAAATTTCTCTAGTTAGATGCTTCATTTGAATGGATTTGATGTTCCTGAGTGTTCCTACATTTGCCATGCATGATCCAGTACTAGATTCAAGTGATGACTGGGGATTATAAGTAGCTTGTTTTTGAATCAATCAAGTGCACTGATTTTTAATTATGTTAATTTAGAGTGTAGTGAAGTTTGATAGCCTTTTTCTTGGATTTCTGCAGAAAAGGGGCCCCAGATAAGTGATATAGATAACAGAATCACTAACTCAAATTTTCTGTTTACATAGATTAAGAAGTCTACCAGAGAGATAGAAGCCTCTTCTGTCCTGAACAAGAAAACGGAAATGTTGCAGAAGGTGCCTTATTGTTGATCTTCGTCTTACAAAATCTGATTTTATTCCTGACTTCTCTTTCATTTTTGAGGTATAGGGAAGGTACGGTAAAACCTAACATTAAGCAAAATTTGTACGCTGCCTTTGCTTTGACAGGAAAACGTGGATTTGCTTGAACGAGTCGAGTCTCTGAAACAAGAGCTTGAAGCAGAGAAACTGAAATGCAGCATGCAACACATGTAATATCTTTGGAGGGTTATTCTATTCGACTTGCGTAAAGCCATTAGATAGTTCCAATGTTGCCAACGATGATGATCGACAAGATTAATATAGTGTGCCAGTTCAATGTATCAAATCTTCACTGAAATGTCTAATTGTTGTATTTGGAATTCCAAGGATACATTTATAACAGCTACCTGCCATTGAAGGATCAAGAACTATTTACATTTACGTGGCAGAGAGTTACTCTTTCGAGGCACATTTTGCTATGAGGAGATGAAAATGAAAACATACTTCAATACAAATTTGAATATGTTACTGTAAAACCCAATAGTCTGACCTGTTTCCACTCCTATCCCCCGCCTAGATAATTGCTTACGTTTCCTTCAATGCAACTAGTATTGAGTTACGAATTAACGTCTTATTTTGGTGCTTGCACACGCACTTGTTCATTTTTCTCCACTAGAAAAAATGATAAACATCGGTAGAATATTTATAACGTGAGTAACCATCACTATATCATTAGCAGAATAAATTCATCAATACCGTGGTTTAAGCATACACAAAATCTACAATTCATCTAAATCCTTTGACCTGTGCTTAATTGGGAACCTTAACTTTAAGGCCATGTCCTAAACTCGTAGTATTTAATACAACAAAAACCACATGCAACATAATTCAATTATACGAATTACTTATAGATAAACTAGTAGAATGAAGAACGATATGAAAGTAGGCATAATACAAAATGATTGCAATTGTATTAAGTCAAACATAGCATATTAAAATGAAATCTATGGCACTAAGTTCACATCAGTCACATGGCAGAAATGAAAATAAACAAAAAGTGATTCATATCATTTGAATATAGCAAGCTCTCAAACCCATCTCAAATGGAAACGAATTTTCTGTCCAACAGCATTAAACAATGATTCGCAGGGTAGAAGCCGCCATGCAGAAACATCCTCATCAAAATATTCCACATTAACTTCCTTAAGACCAGTTGCAATGCCGCAGCAGCAGCAGTTTAAACTGATTTGTTGCTTCAAACCCGCATACACCTTCTTCACGACACCATGGAGATGTGTGGTCGACTTAGCATGCACGAACATCGGCCGACAATAATGAAATAAACTATTAAGAAAAACAGGGCAGCGTGGATCTTGCACATCAATCGTCAAATTTTCCACTACGGCGGGTTTAGGTGAAGTTCGAAATTTTCCCACAGGATCAACGCTCTTGCCAAAATAAATATCGAGTAAGAGAGAAATTTTAGAGTGGCGGAGGTTTTTCAAGAGTTTATTGAGGATGGGGAACCATGTATTATCACTAGGATAATAGCTGCATGCGATAGATATATCAGACTCCCAATTACTTGTAGTAGCTGCTCTAAACGAAAGGGAAGGGATGCATCTACCCCAAAAAGTAAATTTACGAATACTTGGAACATCAAACTTCCCGCTCAGGCTCAGCCCGCCCTGGTCGTATCCAATGGTTATGCACTCAAGTGAGGGGCTACAAATCCTTATTGCTTTGTAGCCATAACAATCATTAACAGTCAAATCCGTGAGGCAAGGAAATTTAGACGACAAGTCATCGAAAAACAAGGTATGAATGTTGACCTCATTCAAAAGCAAACACTTAAGCTTATCAAACACAAGAGGATTAATCGATCCAACATTCAGTTTTTCAAAGTCAATTAATGGAGTCTGGGTTCTATGGCGGATATCGCAATTACTCAATGACAGTTTCTCAAGCAAGGGGCACCTCAAAATTGTATTCCAAATATTATCATCATCTAAAACCACACGGCGCAAATTAAGGGATTTAAGTCTCCAACACATAACCTTTCCATCTTCCCCTACACCGATTTTGCAGCCATTCAGAGATAATCTCACAAGGTTTTCGGACCCAAGCACATCATGCGGTAAAGCAAACGGAATACTCCATGTACTTGTAAAGTTGAGATCAACATCAGTAGCACCCATTTTCATTACTTTGACAATCAATTCGTTAGTAAGAGAATTATAATCAACAGCCTCTAACTTAAAACTCTGGATCTTTAGATTTGATTCCTCGTACCTTTGCACGCTAGCCACCACGAAATTCCAAAACTCATCCGTACTTTGAAAGCGGGCTTGTATAAAATCGAGGTTGGGGCGAGTTAACCAGGCGCTGTACCAAGATTTGGAGAGGATTCTTGTTTTTGCAGCATCAATTCCAGTTAAGAAGGATTGGATATGTTGAATAATGTGTTGGGGTAATTCGAATTCTGCAGCTTCAATTCTTCTGCACTTACCACCCATTGCTAACCCTCTCTCTCCAAATTGCGATATTAGTAAGAGATAGCGGCGCTGTATAAATTTGGGAAGAATTATAGTAGTGAGTATCCGAGATCTTATATTAATGAGATATTTATAGTAGTGAGTATCCAATATCATATCGAGTATCTTTGATCATATCTTGTAATAATCTGATTCATATTCATAGTAGTATCGATAAATTAGTAGCTAATTAATTATAAAGTGTGGTTCATATTACCCTTAATTAATTATAGCTAATTTTGATATAGAAGTTTTGTTTGATAAAGAATGTGGTCAAGAATGTAGCTATTGTTCATAAACCAAATTAATTTTAGTATAAACAATGTTTATGAAATTTATTTATGAACAATATATATGGTAAATGAATAAGGGCAAAATAGTCAAAATTAAAGAAAAAAACTCAGAATGACACTTATTTTAAAATTAGTTAAAAAGTCAAAGTGACACTTATTAAAAAATGGAGGGAGTATTAATTAAAAGAGATACTTTTTAAATTCACCAAATTTAATACATGGATTGAAAATAAATGAATTTAAATATGTTTCATTGATTATATTCCTGCATCAATTAAAGTATCGATTAATACTATTGATTATATTCCTGCATCAATTAAAGTATCGATAAATTAGTATTAATTAAAAGAGAGACCTTTTAAATTCACCAAATTTATTATATATGAATTGAAAATACATAAATTTAAATATGTTTCATTGATTTTATTCATGCATCCAACTATTTGTAACTAATTAAATATTTCTGGTGCTAAACATTCATTCTGGATATCCAGAGAAAAAGGTATTTTAGTCCATTTTTATTTTAAGTTATGTTAAAATGACTAATATACCCTTAGTTCAAATAAATTATTGAATTATTATTTTTTAATTAAATATTAGAATCTAACACTCTCTGTCCCTTTTTATTTGTTCAAGATAAACAATAATTACACTATTATCTCTCTTTTTATTTGTTCAAGGTAAACAATAATTACACTAAAGAAGTTTCAAAGTTTCTCTGTCCCTTTTTATTTGTTCAAGATAAACAATAATTACACTATTCTTTCTTTTTATTTGTTCAAGGTAAACAATAATTACACTAAAGAAGTTTCAATGTTTGTATTTAAATCAAAGTCTTCCCTTCATATATTTGTTACCGCTTAATTTCAACGTTTTCTTCTTATTCTTCTTCTTCTTCTTTCTTTCAACCCTAAACAACTTCATCTTTTTATTTAAATCAATTTTAGTTAATCTTAATTTTAATAAATATAATGTAAATTTAATTTCAGTTACGTTAATTTAATTTAATTTCAATTTATTTTAGTCCATCTTAATTTTAGTAATATATTATTTATTTTTTATTTTTAGATTATCCCTATTTTATATTACAAATTTTATCTCTTCCATGTAAATAGGATTCACAAAAATTAAAATAAAAAATATTTCATTCCTCAAAAAATTAATCAATGGATGTTTAGTAAATAAAATTATATTAAATAAATCTTAAAATTATTTTTAATATATATATCTACCCTTAATTATTGAATCTTCCTCTTTCCTACGTGGCTTCTTGCTTTTCTTTCTTTCCAACTTTCTAATTTTCTTAAAATTTACATTTTTTTTTTTTTACAGTTTTCTTCAGTTTTTTTCTCTCCCATTTTCTCGGTCTTTTCTCAGTTTTTTTAATTTTACAGTTTTATTAATTATTTTCTTTTACCATTTTCTTCAATTAATCTAATTTTTTTATGTTCTTAAAACTTACCATTATTTTCTTTTTTAGTTTTTTTCAATTTTTCTTTCTCTCATCTCTCCCCCTTTTTTTCCGTTTTCTCAATTTTTTTTTTTTACATTTTTCTTTAAAAAAAAATCGTTCTCTTCCTTTTTCTCTTATCTCAATTATTTTATTTAACAGTTTTTTTTACAAATTTTATTCCTTTCTCATTTTTTTTATTTTAATATGAATTGAATTGGATTAGGATTAAAAATGGTTAATCTTTGATTTTTTTCTCTTCTCTCCTCTCTCTTTCCTTTTTTTCGATTTTCTCAATTATTTTCTCTTACAGTTTTTTTTTTACAAATTTTATTCCTTTCTCATTTTTCTCTCTCATTTTAAAAAAACAGTCAATCTTTTTTTTTTTCTTTCTTTTTTTCCTTACTTTCTATGCGGTTCTTTTTTCCTTACTTTCTTCATTTGCCTTCCTTCTTTCTACAGCCTGTTGTTTTGCTTTAACATTTCATTTCTTCTATTGTGGTAAGTGTTTGAGAAATTACAGTTTTCTTCCTCTCAATTCTTTACTATTCTTCTCTAAACTTTTGCCATTAGTTTAGTTTACTTTTTAATTGTTTTTCTTTTAATGCATATATTGTTTTTAATTACATCTTCTCACTTGCTCAAGTTTTTTTTTAAGAAAATATTAAGGTAATTTTATGTTTTTGTGTTCTCTAATTTTCTGTAAAAAAAATTGTGTTCTGTTAATTTTTTTTTTTTTAGACATGAGGTAAAAGGAAGAGGATATTGAATAAGAGTTCAAGGAAGATGCAAGAAAATGAGAACGAGTTCAAGGCAGACATGTCCCTTTTTTAAAAATGGTTGTTCTCTAATTTTTAGACGTAATTTTTGTATTCTTTGAATTATGTATATTTTTGTGTTAAAAATAAATTTACTTCTTTCTTTCGTTGAAAGAGTTCTAGAAGCTTTAATTAATTTATATTCATTTCTCATATCAATTTTATTATATCATTTTCTTTTTCATAAAACAATTTATTTCTTCAGGGTAATATGATTTTTTACGGTTTTCTTCAATATTCTTAAAAAATTTAATTCCTTAAAAAATATTTGTATAGTCAATAATATTTCATCACTCCATGTAATTCTCTTAATTTATATTTCTTTTTTTATTCTCCATTCCATGTGATGTTAATTTTGCATTTTGAAAATTAATCTTTATCCTTATTATTCTACAAACTTCAAAAGACTTCAAATTTCTTATGTTTTATAAGCATTTTATGTTAATAATATACGGAGTATTTTTTTTTCAATCCCGCGATCGTACACTAGTATATAATAATTAAATACAATTTTTTTTTTAAAGTTGTTTTGAGAAACTAAAAATCATTTTCAAAAAATTATATAATTTCGGTGATTAAAAAAAAAACCATTCCAAAAATATTTTCAAATTTTTTATTTAAAAAAAATACTTTAGATTTGAATATATAGTTTTTAAATGAATAACTTTAACAATTATGTATTGAAGTATTATACAATATTTTTTTATAAAATAAAATTATTTAACGTATGATAAAATGATTTATTTACTACATTGTTAAAAAGGTTTCTTTTATAAATCATATATTATTATTTTCAAGATAATTAAACCTGTTTGTTTTTAAAATTTTGTATTTAGATCTAAAAATTATTTTATTTACTAAACATGGATTGATTAATTTTTTGAGGAATACAATATTTTTTAATTTTTGTGAATCCTATTAAATGAAAGAGATAAGATTTGTGATATAAAACAGGGATAATCTAATTTTTTTTTAAAAAAATAATATATTATGTAGCATTGACACGTAATAATAACTTATGTAAAAATTATTATTCTTATAAATTATTAAAGTTAACTTTTTAGAAAATTTAAATTATTTAATTTATTTTAAATAATGTCCATTGATGAAGTAAATGATTCAGGGTTCAGGGTTTAGGGTTTAGGGTTCAGGGTATAGTGTAAAGGGTTCAGGGTAAAGGGTTCGACTACTCCTTTCAACGTGTACATATAGGGTTCATTAATAAATAAATTCCAAATGTGTATTAGTATGAATTTTTATTCAATATGGTACAGTTATCTCCGATTACTCGTTTTTCAGCATATAGTGTTTACAGTTCAGGATTTAGGGTAAAGGGTTCGACTACTCATTTCAACGTGTATACTTAGACTTCATTAATAAATAAATTTCAAATTTGTATTATAAATTTATATTCAATATGGTACACTTATCTCCGACTACTCGTTTCTCAGCATATAGTGTTTACGGTTTAGGGTAAAGGGTTCAGGGTAAAGTGTCCGACTACTCCTTTCAACGTGTACACTTAGACTTCATTAATAAATAAATTTCAAATATGTATTATGAATTTATATTCAATATGGTAGACTTATCTTAAACTACTCGTTTCTAAGTATATAGTGTTTACGGTCCAGGGTTTAGGGTATTTGGTTTAGGGTAAAGTGTCTGACTCATCCTTTCAACGTGTATACTTAAGTTTCATTAAATTAATTTTCAATAGTGTACACTTATACTTAAGAAATATTAAATTAATTTTCAATAGTGTACACTTATACTTAGGGAAGATTAAATTAATTTTCAATGCGTTGATTAAATTAATTTTCAAGAGTGTACACTTATACTTAGAGAAGATTAAATTAATTTTCAAGGTGTTGATTAAATTAATTTTCAAGTACACTTATACTTAGGGAATATTAAATTAATTTTCATGTGCTGAGCCTTGGAAGATTAGTGGGAGAAATTTAAAAAATTAACATAATTGTGATAATGTTGAAGAAATTAGTGGGAGAAACTAAAAAAAAATAACGTAATGGTTGTAAGGTTAGAAGAAATTAGGGAGAGAAATTATAAAAACTTAAACGTAATGCTGGTAGTGGTGGGAGAAATTTGTGGGAGAAATTAAAAAAATTTAACTTAATGGAAGAAATTATTGATGTATTTTACCGTTTAAAATTATTAATGATGACATGGAGTAATAATGTGTATTGGGAGATTAAAGATTCGCTATATATTTTGTTCTACGAGAAATCTGGCCACAATACGCATGCTTTAATTAATTAATTGTCATTATCTATAATTAAGGGCATAACAATAATTATGTAATTAATAAAACATTAATTAATTTTAAAAAAAGATTTTGGATAAGTAGCATTACCGTTGAAATTAATTTGTTGCATCATGGATGATGAATGAAATAGTACTATATAACTATAAATTTCAATATGAATTGTAATATTTATGATTGTAATATTTATAAATTATTAATTTAGGGCTTTAATTGGACCTAATATTTATATAGGGATTTTTCAAAAAAATTATTATTTTATTATCTTATCAAATTTGATGATTTTTTACAAAGGCCTAAGTACGGAAGATTTTATTATTTTAGAAAATTTATTAATTTATACAGGTTTTACTGTAATTAGTTTACACTGATTTCCTGTAAAAAAAAAAAAAAAGTTTAGACTGATTTATTTCCTTAATTAAGGGAAGATCTCGGTGAATCTTCAAGATTAGGAAATAATGTGAAATTTAGTATTGGGGACTATTTTAGATTTGATGAAAGGGGACCCTATAGACTATAGAGTAAATCTGCAGAGTTTGTAACAATTAAGGGACGCCTTAAATGAGTTTCATCAAATACAGCAAGGCAGTCATTTCACTCAACAACAAAACCCCTATTATTGTGCACAAAGTTGAAGCACATTGTCTATGCAACTATTCACGTAAACCGTGCATCAACTATCACATAAACACTTCTTTTGACTGAAAAGAAGTTAATTTTGTACTACAAAATACCCTCAATCGCCAAAATCAGTAACAATAAACAATAGAGGCATTGGGACCTATTTGCTTGTCCATCAAAGCAAGAAAGGCGTAGAAAGAGCAAGTACCAGAATCCAGTTAATCATAAACTCCCTTCACTGTTTTCATTTTGTGATGCTTGTATTCCGTGCTACCGAGAAGCCAGACACCAGAAATTCATCAGAAATGATGGGGAGGCAGCAAACCAGCATAGAAAAGCCATGGCCGTAGCAGACATGAATCTTGTGCAGTGGTTGAGCTTACAGTTGTCAAGATCGTTTCCAATCAGGACAGTGATACCAGCAGATGCACAAGCTGCAGCAAATGTTAGAGTTGATGTAACCTGCACCAGGATAGTATAGTATACATCTGTTAGAAGGTTTTGGTGGTAGATTTCAAATCGACCTAAATTACTCGTACAAAATGAGAGTGACGGATTTCAATTCCATTCTACAAATCTTTCCATCCAAACAACACAAGTGGATTTGATATTCTGGGTTTTAAATGCATCATCAATCCTTAAATCCAAACACAACCTAAGTTAATACATGCATTCATAAAAACGAGTTTTGCAGAACTCTAGTAACATAACTTCTTTAGCTCCCACCAGATGATTTATATAAAATGTACTGCTAACAGCAAAAACCTGAAAATGGTACTGAGCTTTATTTTTTATTAAATACTAGTAAACAATTACTCCATTAAAAAAATCACAGAAAAGCCAAAGACTGTTTTGAGCATGACAAACAAACTCATCATTATATTTGCATTCTGCATTTTTAATGGGTAAACACACATTATGAGCATGGGAGTGAAGCAACTATCAAATTATGAATATTAATTCATTAAACATGACTCACGAAATGGAAGCAAGTCTGCAAATATTAAAAATATAATAATGAATAATCAAATGAGTAGTAGATATTCATTTCTATTGATAGTGTCAGCAAAGAAAAAGCTTTAAACAAGTCTATTAAACAAGTTTCTTACCCCATCACCAATGGCAAAAAAACTGACAGCTCCAATATTTCTGAAACTTCGTCTCACCAAAAGAGCATATACATCAGTAAGAGCCAGAGACAGGCTCCATAAACTTTGCAAACCAACAGCAGCAACAAGGTAGCTAATGAACAGAACAAAGATTATTCACAATCACAATCACTTGTCAAAATAGAGTATATCAGCAAGAAGATAAATGTGTACATAAATGGGAAGACAAAAGAAAAAGGTGAAAAATGGAATGCAGCTTTATTAAACACATCATAATTGTCAAGTTATTAGCTAATTCCACTTGCACAATCAACAAAAATACCACTAGACTTATTAAAAAAAAAGGGTCTTGCAAAGCCACTTCATCTCAGCTCTGGATAAGCTACTTTTGACGAAAAAGCTTAATTGTCGCAATAGAGGCAAACACTATCAAGGATATGCTGCAAAAAGTTTGTCTCATCATCCCTTAACCTTTAATGTACTGTTTTTTTTTTACATGAAATACAGCACCTACAAGTAAAAGAAAACATAGAGATTTCTGGTGATTTAAATCAATTGAGTTTTATTGTTTAATGTGGTTTGAACACTATCACTGTTTTCAGAATGGATATTTTCCAAAATTCTCAGTAACTTAGCCACATCAGACACAAACTTATAGTTATTGATGACAAGTGATTCCCAACAAGGATACTATTGTTCATCTCAAATTAGTAATAGAAAACAACTCAGGAAATTATAGTGTCAGCAGTGGGTATATTATGAGAAGCTTTGCTAAATGAGCTATCTCACTCTTATCTTCTTTGTAGTAGTATTATTTATGCATGCTAACAAATAAAAACAAAATGCAAATGATAATACAGGTTAAATGAACAAAAAACAACAGGAATTGCATTTCTATAATAAGATCTCAATATCTTGATTGAAGGCATGTTCTGAGCTTTCCTTTTAACATCTCTGCATAATAATCTATTACATAATTCGGAATATAGACACTAGTTACCGATATGAATTATGAGCTCCATTTCTTCATTTACGAGAATAATACAATAAAGTAAAGTTCACTTTTACTAGATTTTGCAGCCTCCACTAGGAACTCAAGGAATAAAGTGCATTTTAACACTGACGTCATTGCTGCTTAACTTTACCAAATCCTAAACCCTAATTACCAAAATAAAAAAGAGATTGTTAGAAATGAGAACAAATAAAAACCTACCGGAAGGCAGTAACGGAGGGAAAATCGGAGGTGGTGGTCATGACGCCGAGAGAAACGGCAGCGAAAACGAACTGGCAGAGGCGGAGGAAGAGAGCGCCGGTGGTGCCGGCCATTCCCTGAACGTCTTTCATCCTAACTCTCGGAGGCGCCGCCTCTGTCATCAGTGCTGGAGCCTCCACCGGGTGCACCGCGGGGCCGCTCATTTGCTTATTCCCTCAGCAATTGTCCATCAAATATAAAATTAACACTATAACACAGATATATCAACACAGATTTAGCTACAAAATGATGTAATTATCTTATATTTACTTGAAAGGAAATTTGAGTTATTTTCACTTGTTCTTAGAACACGGAGGAGCTGGGTGATGACGGTGGGAGGGGGATCTTAATATTAATTTATGTATCGAGTGCTTTACCTAAAAAACGTGTTGATGATTTAGCAATTCTAATAGAATCGTTATATGGATTGATTACTTTCTAATTTTCTATCGTTTTTGTTCAATTTAAAAGTCCGACAATTCGAGATATTCAATTCCAGATTTATTGCTACTAGTTTATCTTAGCTGTTTGGCCATCATAATAACTCGTGTTTAAAGTTAAACTACTCATTAGTTCGACAAAATTTAAGCTCGATTAAAATTAGAGAATAATTAGTAAAAGATAAAAATGATCTTTTTTCTCTTCCAATGGTTGAATCAATTAAAAATCAAATATAATCAACGTCTAAAAACTATGACAAGTGGCATATTTAGATTTTTGAGGGATAAAAATACCCCATCCAAGCATTGTCAGCCCACCATGATCTTGGGTTAATATCCATTTTTTATTTTTTTTATATGCATAACCAGGTTGTGAGAATACCAATAAACAGTCTTTAACTTGAAACGAAAAATTAAGAATTGCATAAGTGGTCTTTAGTCATATGCACTAATTCCAACGTTAAATAATTTTCTAAATTAGCTGTAAAAGCAAAATCTTAAATACATTAGGTCAAATAAAGGGAGAAACAGTCTACACTTTCAATAGTTAGAATTTACGATTCTATGGTTCGATTTACTATTCAAACAAAGTAGTAATTTGTTTGGAGGTAATAACTTTGGTATTAATGTTCTTTTAGTAAGTTTTTGTTAGCATGTTATTCGGATTTAAAGACTTTTTAAGTAGTACATGCAAGTATGAACTGTCTCTATTATATTGTTTGTGTCTTTAGAGAAGGACACGTGTGTTCATGTAACACTTAGAGTCATAGACCCTTAAAATATAATGGCTAAGTAAACTACTATTATTGAATGAGCTGACTTGTTCTTCTTTTCTTGACTTAGGTGGACATGAGTCTTTATCGAGGTGGTTGTTCGTCCCTAATTTTTTTTTGATTACAAGTTAAACACCCACCCTTTTTTTTCCCCCTCCCCATGACTCGAACCCAGAACTTAAGGCCTAGGTAGTGGTGCTCTAACCACTTGAGCTATCCCACTTTGTCATTGTTCGTCCCTGATGGACAATCATGTGGAATGAACTTGCTGATATTTTTTTTTTTTTTTTTTTGAAACGGTAAACAGTATTTAGTATTCCCATTATCGAGCGTTAAGGGTGCTCAGCCCATACGTATACATTTTGTCTATTTTTACACAAGGTTACAGAACCATATCTCCTATCCCAAGCTGCATATGTCAAACTATTCCATTAGGCATGGAAATGGGTCATTGAACCATGCTACTAAAGCTGCGTCTGTTTTTAGGAGGTTTCTTCCGCCAATCCATGTCCAAAGCTTGATCTTAATTCTCTCCACTGTCTTCTTTATGTCCTGACTTTCTTCCCTGAACCTTTTTGCATTTCTTGTGTTCCATATCTCCCAAATTACACTCGTCCACAGGCTCGACATCATTTTTTTTCTCATTTTTCCTTGCCCCCGTGCCTCGGTGAACTGAAGGGAGTTAGAGCCAATATCTATGTGTGTAGCCGTGGAGATATTAAGCCACCTGAAACACTCGTTCCATACAGCCGTAGCAAAAGAGCATTCCACGAGAAGATGTCGGTTTGTTTCCGCCTCTTGAGAGCACAGCGAGCAGGCTAGACATAATGGCCGAAAATTAGAATTTCAGTGGGTGAAAATATATTTATTGAGGATAGTTTTATCTTTTATGGAGCAAATGACAGTTTAAGTAATTCAAGGAAAGTCCAGATGGAAAGAAAAGAAAATCTCAACTAAAAGCCTAGGAAAGTGAAGGCTGCCCATAACCATGAAAATCAAAGGTCCACTAATACTAGAAACTCGGTCAAAAGAAATCAAAAGGAAGGGTAACAAAAAAAAACCTCAAATTTAACTTCTTTTAAATTTACTCTAAAGAAACGAACAAACACAAAATAAGAGAGTAAATAATATATTTTTTTTTTTCATATACACAGTAGAAAATATTTAAAACCCTCCCTAGATCCAAGAATTTTTATTATGAACCATTCAATAAAAACTCAAACGACCAGAAATTATATATTTACAGTTGAATAAGAATTTAAATATACTAGAACAAAAGTATTTTAACAAGTGGTGCAAACTAAAATGTGACCAACATTAAGCATAGTAATCTACTGTCTATAGTGGTTAGCTCTAGAAGTTATATATTGAAGCAAAGCACAAAATTCATCCTGGTGAAGCTGCAATCCCCCTACACCATCAATACAACCAAATTTAGAGGACAGCCGACCAACACCTAAAGGTAGTTAAAATGAAAATACAGAAACCATGCAAGATGATGATGAACAGAATATACATTGCAACTGGAGTATGTAAGAAATGTTGCCATTAGTTTTGTGCACGTGTTAGGATTTCTACTTGTTAACATTAGAGGACTGGTGATAAGATAGGAAAGCATAACAACCTGTCGAAATCTAGCTATCCAAGAGAAAGAGGAACATAACATTCTACTACAAAATCTGCTACTTAGATAAAGATATATAGTGTATTCCTTCTCTTCAATAGGGTTGGTCACTAGACCCCCATCCTTCGAGTTTGGGGGCTTCCTTCAGGGCAGAATCCTTATTCAGTTGCCCCACAAATCCTTGCTGCTCCGCTTGCTTCTCGCAGCTGTCAAACCCATAGTTGAAATATTGTATAGAAGCATTGGTCAAATGGTGGAGGAATTCTACGGATTTCAGCCACTTTGCCTTTCCTTCCTTTAAGCCTTCAGCATACCCAGCAGCTCTAGCTCCCGAATAGTACTTTTTATCAGCATTCATAAGCTCTTCTTTTGTTTTCTTATTTTCAATTTCCAAGGCAATGACCTGGCTTTCGTAGGAGGCACACTGATCAGAAAACACTCTATTCTTGTGTGTCAGTCCAGAGATGGTGGCCTCTAGTTCTTTCCCTTTGATGCGAGCAAGCGTAAGCTCTTCTTTAGTTTCTTTATTTTCATCTTTCAAGCAAACCATCTGGCTTTCATAGGAGGCCTCTAGTTCCTTCTTCTTTCTGCAAGCAACCACATGCTCTTCTTTGATTTTCTTGTTTTCAGCTTCCAAGGCAACAGCCTGGATTTCAGAGGAAGCACACCGTGAAGATAAATCTATATTCTTTTGTGTCAGCTCAGTGATGGTGACCTCTAGTTCTTTCCCGTTGTTGCGAGCAAGTCTAAGCACTTCTTTAGTTTTCTTATTTTCATCTTTCAAGCAAACCATCTGACTTTCATAGGAGGCCTCTAGTTCCTTCTTCTTGCTACAAGCAACAGTGAGCTCTTCTTTAGTTTTCGTAATTTCAATCTCCAAGGCAACTGCCTGGATTTCATAGGAGGCACACCGTGACGATAACTCTTTATTCTTTTGTGTCAGTTCAGTGATGGCGGCCTCTAGTTCCTTCTCCTTGCTGCGAGCAGTGGACATTTCAAGTTTTAGATCTTCTAACTCAGTCAAAACTGAGGAAGGAGGATGGGCTCGAATTTCTGGCTTCAGTTCACCGGGAGCAGCAGTAGCCTATGTATGCAAACAACACAATTTTGATACAATAGAATAAAATAGTATGGAAATCTTAGAAAAGAAGTGGGTAAACCCTGGATATACTCAGTACACACCTCTCCATCACTTGAGTCCAAGATGGAATGGCTATTCGGAGCAGCCTTGGTGGGAGTGGTTTTGGTAGCAGGGCGAGGTCTTTTGGCATGTCGTGGAGGTACTTGTGGTGCAGGAGGCGTACTTAGAGAGAGAGGCTTTCCTTGAGACATGACATTCGGTAGGGGGCCTTCACGAGACATTATTAAACATGCAACAGCAAACATCACAATGTTAGAAATTGTAGCTGAAAATATAAATCACCGTACTAAAATGCCCTATGATGATATTCCTAAGGCCAACATATATATAAAATCACTACTTAAATGCACCTTAGGAATTGTAGCAGAAACATTTTCAAAATACGGAGATTCATTAAAAAACAACAAAATTAGCCATGATCACTCATTTCTTAGTAGTCACCACCATGCACCTTCTTGAAATTGAATAGCAAGATGAAGAACAGCCCAGTTGAAAAGGCCATATTCTGCAAGAGTGCGACTTCCATCCTCTAGCCATTTGTCATTTCGGAAGAGCAACTGATTATGTTGTGGGATACCCTCTTTCTCTTGAATTTTGGCCTTCACATCGTCTATTGTATCCACACTCATAACCTTTACAGTGAAGCTCTTCTCACTCCTGGTCTGGATATATAGTTTCCAGGTCTCAGAAAGTGTATGCTGACTCAGAAAGAGATGGAGAGTAGATTGTTTTAAGATATTACATTGAGAAACGGTACACCTATCTTCAAGAAACTTTCCATTATATATCAATCCCAAATGCAAATCACTACGGATTGCTTTCGTTTCCTTGAGCTTTCTCTTTACATCACAAATCGTGTCATTTTTCTCTACATTTAGAATGGTAGTATCGCCCTGGGGTTTTCTCACAAAGATTTGCATCTGCAAGAAACTCCAAATCAAATATCAACTATAACTCCCATGCAAACAGATACAATATTAGATGCCGGAAAAGAAATGACCCAATAAAGGAAAATGAAGTTTCAACAAAACATCCCAGCAGTTGGGTCAACTTTAAATATTAAACTGCTTTAACTCAGGTTGAATTCTATCGAGTCTAGTATTTAAGAATTTATGACCTTTTTTTTTTCCTTCTGATAACTGCTATGTTAATTTCATTTGGTGTTTTTGTGACTTTCAAACTTAATTTTGTGATGAATTTTGGATTGAATGCATACTTAACCAGTAGTTTAAACCTCTTTGGGTGGATTCCATAAGGTGACAGAGTAACTTCAAACCTCTTAGGTTGATTCCGAAGAGTGAAGGAGTTATTTTTTTTTTAGTTTCCCTTCGCTATTTCTGCTATCAATATTTGCCCTTGGATTTGGTACGTAACAAAATAAACACAAAATTTGAAGAGGAAAATTTTGAGTATCAAAAGTTGGTTAGCTAGCCTATAACGCTTCCTTCCTCCTCATTCCCTCTTCATATGCAATTTACTACCCCAAATACAACATTAACATATACACCCCCGCCCCCCTAGGCTTCTCATTTTCAGCATCCCAAACTAAGCCTTCCCGTTTCTTCTTTTTTTGCAATACCAGCTATCTCTCTACTTAGGAAAAAAAATTAATTTTCTTATCTCTCTCTTGAAATCCCCCCCTTGTAAGTTTTCTAGAGGAAGTATAATTAAACGGCGAAAACCCTCACTCGAGTTTATTTAAATCCAGAACATCGATCCCAGCAAAATCACAACCAAACTCTTCGTCTTTAAAAGCAACAAGAGTACAAGCATCCATGAATACAATATGTAGCTTTGTAAGAGCAGAATAAACAACTCACCCTTTTGCATTCACGTTAAAATAATAAATAACCTATCATCCATAGAAATAGAAACAAGGATATTTTCACCCCAAAAAAAAAACAGAGATTCAGAATAATGGTTGAAGAGAGTTTTACCTTTTCAAGATGAGGATTTCAATTGCCAGAGAGTTGCGATTTATAAATTACTATTCCGTAGAAACAAGGATGAAAAGGAAACATGGGAAGAAAGCTTCATACAGTTTTCCAGAAGCAGGAGTAAGGAGCTCAAGAAACGACAGAGTTCAAATTAAAAATGCAACAAGCGTGACCTCTTCATATTTTAATTTTTTTTTTTATTATTATAATACTCTCATTTTTCATTCAATAAAAATATAAAAGAGGTATTTATCCTAGTTTTTAACATTAAAAGACCATTTACTTCAATTTTCCTCGTAATTATTGGAAACTGATTGGGTGAGTGTTAGGAATTAAATATGCTTTAAAAAAAATGGTTTGAATTAATTTTTATTCCTGTCCGTATTTTTGTACACCAATTGTAACATGACACTAATAATTACAGATATATAAAACTTGACACTAATATTAATGGGAGTGTGTAACAATAATTTTAATTAAAATGTGAAAAATGACCTATCATAAAATAGGTTCATGCCCCTTACTATTTTTATTAGTAAAAAGATGACTATCCAAAATCTGGATAGTAGAATTGATTAATTTTTTTAAAATGTAATTTATCGTATTACCATTGTTAAAAAAAAATATTATACTCAGTTATGAGTATTTTTATTTTTTTTTACCAGAATCAAGATGTTTAGCACTGATTTTTATTGATAGGTTGAACAGTGTTTTAAAATAGATGAAATATGATCAGTTGAACAGTGTTTTAAAATAGATGAAATACACCGTAGTATAAATTCATTTGGATCTTCCACATTTTCAATGATTCTATCACTAAACAGAAAAATAAAATAAAAAAGTGATATCATTAAACACCAATTTTTTTTTTTTACTGTATATCATTAAACATAATTTTTTTTTACAAATTTGTCATCCATTAGAAGTAAATAACACAACCCGGACTGAGTTAGAAATTGCAAAGGGGATGCGATTTTATTATATACCTACTGATTCAACATTGATATAAAATCTTCTTACTTTATCATTGTCAAATTAAGGGTATATTTTTTTTAATTTTTAGATTAGGGTAGATGGTGGTTAAATTTATGATTTTATAATTCTAAAGAATAGTTTGAGTCTAACAGATGATATTATATGTTGGTTTTAAAATAAATAGCGATACTATGTGTTTATTTTGTTTAAGTATCGATCAGTCCGTTTTCTTAACCAACCAATCAGAACAAAATATCTCATAGTTGTGACACCATATCCTGGAAACACAGCCCAAAATACACCTCTTGAAGCAAATACGCCAACTATTAGAAACACTCAACTCAATACAACCAATTAAATTGACACTATAGCATAGCTGGCCAACACCCAAAGGAAATTAAAAGAATATATATTTGGAACAAGATTAGGCAGGAATTGTGTCATTTGTTAACATACAGGCCCCTGGTGATAGGAAAGTATAGCTAGTAGTAGTCCAACAAAAAAGATGCCAGGGTCGGCATTTTCTGCCGGCCAGTCGCTCATAAAGTCCTCTTTGAACTTAGGCTTATTCATGTAATCAGTATCCAGCTGCATCACAGCAAACATTGTTGCAACCTAGCTACGAAAAGGAGACAGGGAAATATAAGTAACTCAAGAAATAATTAGGATCCTAACTGTATCCATGAAATTAAAGAAACTCACAAGCATACATATAGAAAATAGTTGTATATAAGAGAGTAAGGGGGGAGGGGATGCACCTCTTCCTGTTCTGGGTTTAATTCAATTATAGAGCATCTTGACCCCATGAGGCCTGTAAGGTGGCAGAAAAATCACCACATTTCTGCCCTTCATCAAAGTTGTGGGTCAACAGAATTTTTCTCATCTGCCATTGAGGTAGAAGGCTTTGATTTCATCATAGAATTAAGATTGAACTGGTGATGCCTTTGCAGAAGAATAATATGATTTTGGACTCATGAGATGAGATTTGACAGGTGGCATCTTACTCTGAGGTGCTTTGACAATTCAGAGGTAGCCGCCTCCCTGACTGTTGTTCATTCTTCTGAGATAATGATTTCCTAGTTTCTGAGTATGGTTGATTTTGCTTTAGAAAAAGAACTACTCCTTTTGAAAACTAATGGTTCATCATCCTCATGATCATCCATCACCGTTTGCTCATCATATGCTTCGATAGCCATCAGTGGCTGTAACCTACATATACACTGATGATATTAGTAATCATAAGGACATCTTTTTTTTTTCTTTCATTCTCTAAGTATTATTGTTGCTTTTTTCCTTTTTCTTTTACTGATTCAGATTTGAATTGCTTCTCATGCAGTACTCCATCCATGTGGATCTGCATGGAGCCCACCACAGTGCTCCAAGTGAACATTTATCCATGCATAATCTTATTGAATACACTTGTGTTCAAATCAACCATACAATGCAATTCATTCGTGGTGGATCCCTATAAAAAATCATGTTCTAAAGAATTCAACATGTGGTCAATTTTAGTGACACTTGCTTCTTATTATATTAATCTACATCTATGTATTCCAACATATAAAATTAATCTTGTATTAATGAGTTCTCTTAAGAATAATTAGACCTTTCACAAGCACAAAATAGAGAAGGCTGACCACATCAGCAATTGAGAAGGCTTTTGATAAAACTGCTAATAAAGTTCATTTCATTTGGTGTATTTGTGACTTTCAAACTTCATTTTGTGATTTGCATTCATCCTTAACCACCGGTAGTTTAAACCTCTTTTGGTGGATTCAATAAGGTGACGGAGTAACTTCATACCTCCTTGGTTGATTCTGAATAGTGAAAGTGTGGCCGAAGATGGTGCTGGGGCTAGGCCTAGGGCTGAAGCCGAGGACGGGGGCTCTAGCCGTTCTAGCCGTGATAGAGGTGGGACTGAGAGTGGGGCTGGGGCCGGGGCCGATGGGGGCTAAGGGTGTGGCCGTTCTTGCTTCATCTTTATTTTTTTCGGTTTCCAGCCGTATAACCTTTGAGTGTCGTAATCCGCAAAAACTGGAAACTGTCGAGCCACCAAATGTGGCTTATGATGTACCACGTGGGAGTGGCAAAAGATCGGGGTCAGGGCAGTCGCGTGTGTTCTTTGCTCTTGAATGAACACAGTGGCCTCCAACCCATCATAGGGAGTCCATATGATATCCTGTTTATTATGCAAGCAACTCAAAGTTAGTTTATAACATATTTTCTAATTAAAATACAAAAATATCAAAACAAATTAAATAACTTACCGCATCAGAAAGATTTAAAAGAATCTTTCTCACTCTATCAATGTAGCGATTGGGTCTGTGGTTCTTCGAAATCTTCTTGACCTCCTCCACAACACTCGTCAAGAGAGGCACTTGACAATTATTTAAAGTTAAGTTAATCCCAAGTGCCTCTCGTAGACGTGGTATCCGAATTAGGAAAAACCCCTGCAAAACAAAAGAAAATATCAATACTAAAAAATTAAATAAAATTGAAAAAAATTAAAACATAAATGAATACACTTACCAATACGATCCACAAGTTCCCATCGATTGAAGACTTTTCTTTCTTTTCATATTTCTCGATCCCGCGGTTGAGGTAGGCAAGCAATGCAGCTCCCCAAGCATACTCATTTACTCTATTCACATCTCGCACAAGCTCGACAAACGTAGATGCAAAGTTTCCATTGTATGCCGGAGTGATGAAGCAGAATACAATCAGAGTGAGCAGAGCAGTCATCCTCTTCTCACGGTCTTTGCTACGATCGAGGATTAAGTCCTTCAGATCCTTTGTCGTGGTTTGAATCGTGTTTTCCGGCAATCCCACAATATTATGGAATGAATTTTGCACTGCAGAATGTGGATTAATTACCGGAGTGCCAGATATTGGCAACCCCGTAATATAGAGGACGTCCTCCAAAGTGACCCCGAGACTAATTTCCCCAAACTGGAAGATGTGGTCCTTGACATTGTAAAATAGAAACAAGGTCTCGATAACTGGGACCAAGTTATCGGCCTTTGGAATCTTTAGAAGATTGAGCAAGCAACTTGAATGAATCGCATTTTCGATATCGTTCTTAAACTCATCATCGAGCTTAGAGTATATATTTGTCAGTGTGGATAATTTCCCCGCGCCTCTCGTTGAGTCTTTCTGAAAATACAAAAAAACAAATCAGATATATTTCACATAAATCTCATAATATAATAAGTAGGGTTTAAAGTGGTGAGAGATACCAATAACTCCATTTGTAGTTGCGAATTTCTGCAAATTGAAAAAAAAAAAAAATGATGGTCAAAAATAGATATTGGTGTATGAACAGGAACATAATTATAATCATTCAATGCCAAATATACAAAAAAGAAATTTACTCTGTGTTGTATTATTTCATTTTCTTAGCACAATGATAGATTTCTAAGTCTAAATTGGCATAGTGTGTGTTTTAAAATCAGAATGAGAATCTACCGCCACAACTTGTGTAGCAATATTACAATTCTCAATAGCCCTTTATCCCAACTAGTATGTACTATATATAAGCACAACTCAAGTTGGCCTAAAAGACAACTATGCCCGCTCCAATCAGTATTAACATTTAACACATATCTCATTTGATTCTACGCCTACGAACATACTTTCGATTCAATCACACGCACAAGAAATTCACACTTTTATCAATTTAAAAAATTTATCATAAACACTCGAGCTAAAAGACATCAACCAATGCTTATTCCTTCCACTTAAAATAGGTAAGTTGCAAAAACACTCCATCAATCTAGCTATATAGATCCTTATTATATATAGTAATAAAGAATAGATTTTATACCAAACTGCATTCCAGTGCTCCAAGTGAACATTTATCCATGCATATATAATCTTATTGAATATACTTGTATTTATTTATTTGTTTGTTCAAATCAACAACGTACCACAAAAAAATTCAACATGTGGTCAATTTTAGTGACACTTGCTTCTTATATTAATCTATATCTATGCATTCCAATATATAAAATTAAACCTAGTATTAATGAGTTCTCTTAGAGAATAATAAGTACAAAATAGAAAGGCCGGGGCGAGTACAACCATATATAGAACATTGACCACGGCAAGGCTTTTGATAATTATTTGGTGTATTTGTGACTTTCAAACTTAATTTTGTGATGAATTTCGGGTTGTATGCGTACTTAAACAGTAGTTTAAACCTCTTTGGTTGATTCCGAAAAGTGAAAGAGTTCATTTTTATATAGTTTCCCTTCACCATTTACTGCTATCAATATTTGCCCTTGGATTTGATATGTAAAGAAATAAACACAATATTTAATTTGAGAGGAAAATTTTGATTATTAACGCTTCCTTCCACCTCATTCCCTTTTCATATGCAATTTACTTCCCCATATAGTAAGTGGAGTACAACATTAACATAATTTTCATACTAGAAATTTCAGGAATCAAAACAGCCAAAACCATCACTCGATCGAGTTTATTTAAATCCAGAACATCAATCCCACCAAAATAACAACAAAATTTTCCGCCTTTAAAACCAAATGACACTACAAAGCATCCATGAATACAAGAATATTTTCACCGAAAAAATGACTCACCCTTTTGCATTCACATTAAAATACTACTCCCTCCGTCCCAGAATAACTTGCATAGTTTGACTAGCACGTTGTGTTTAAGAAAAGTGAATTTAATGGTTCACGACGTAAGATAAATGAGGGGTATTTTAGGTAATTTGAAGATGGGTAAAGTTAAATGTATGGAAAAAATGAGTGACAAATTTAAAAATAAAATGACGTTGTGAGATTATTAATTTTGTGGGGGTATTTCCATATTAAGAGTGTGCAAGTAATTTTGAGACGTTCCAATAAAAAAAGTGTGCAAATAATAAAAGGAGTATTTTATAAATAACGCATTCATAGACATAGAAACAAGATACAGAATGAATAAATGGTTGAAGAGAGTACATTTACCTTTTAGGATTTCAACTGCCTGCGATATTTCCGTAGAAACAAGGATGAAAGCGAAATAGTGGAAGAAAGATTTACACATGCAGTGTCCAGAAGGGAAGCTCAAGAGTCAGGAAGGAGTTCAAGAAACGAGCTGGGAGTTCTAATTAAAAATCATAATACTATACTGGAGTACCTTTTATAGTACTCCCTCTGTAAATTTACACACTCTCTATAAATGGATGTCTTGTACATATGTCATTAAACATCACTCATTACACATTTTTTTATACATTTTTTAAATTGTGTATCATTCCAGATGTGCAAGTTTCTATGGAACGGAGGGAGTAGCTTGCTAAAATCGACCGTAAATAAGATTTATTGTTACCCCAGTGCTAGTAGTTTATTTAGCTGTTTGGCAATCACAATAAATTAGTAGTACTGTATATTTAATCTAAGAAAACATTAAATTGTTACTGCTTTATTTAGATTTTTGGCAACCATATAAATTATATTTAATATATACTTCTTTGTTCTACAAAATTTAAGCTCAATTCAATACTAGATTAATTAATACAAAATGATGAATCTTAGTTATTGCTCGGATGTATTACAACTAGTTTGAACGCCATTTTTTTTTTCCTAAACAAAGATTGATTCAATTAAAATAAACCGGAACAGAAGTACTATTTTTTACTACAAACGAAAAAGTAAGAATTGCACCAGTTCAAAAGTTGATGTTATTTTTTAAAAACAATTTTAGAAAGTAAATAAAAATTATGACCAACATTCATTATAGTTATTTACAATTGTAGAGTAATTAGCTCTAAAATACGCCATGCCCGGTGAAATACGTCCCTCTTGAAGCAAATACGCCATGCCCGGTGAAATGATCCCCTACAATCAGAAACACTCAACTCAATACAACATATATAGCAGAGGAAATTAATAAAGGAATATACATTTGGAACAAGATTAGGCAGGAATGGTGTCATTTGTTAACATTACAGGACTGGTAATAGGAAAGCATAACGATCTGCAACATTCTAGACAAAAGAGGAGCAAAACATGCTAGCGTCAGCGCTATCTTTAAAGGGTCACTTAGTCTCAAATCCTTTTAGGTCGGGGGCAGAGTCCTTATTCAGTTGCCCCGCAAATCCTTGTTGCTCGGCTTGCTTCTGGCAGCTGTCAAAGCCATAGTCGAAGTATTGCATAGAAGCATCAGTCAAATGATGGAGGAATTCTACGGATTTGAGCCTCTTTGCCTTTCCTTCCTTAAAGCCTTCAGTATAGCCAGTAGCTCTAGCTCCTGAATAGTACTTTTTATCAGCATTCATAAGCTCTTCTTTTGTTTTCTTATTTTCAATTTCCAATGCAATGACCTGGCTTTCGTAGGAGGCACACTGATCAGAAAACACTCTATTCTTGTGTGTCAGTCCAGAGATGGTGGCCCCTTGTTGCGAGCAAGCGTAAGCTCTTCTCTAGTTTCCTTATTTTCATCTTTCAAGCAAACCATCTGGCTTTCATAGGAGGCCTCTAGTTCCTTCTTCTTGCTGCAAGCAACCGTATGCTCTTCTTTGATTTTCTTGTTTTCAGCTTCCAAGGAAACTGCCTGGATTTTATAGGAAACACACTGAGAAGATAACTCTTTATTCTTTTGAGTCAGCTCAGTGATGGTGGCATCTAGTTCTTTTCCCTTGTTGTGAGCAAGAGTAAGCTTTTCTTTAGTTTCCTTATTTTCATCTTTCAAGCAAACCATCTGGCTTTCACAGGAGGCCTCCAGTTCCTTCTTCTTTCTGCAAGCAACCATATGCTCTTCTTTGATTTTCTTGTTTTTAGCTCCCAAGGCAACTGCCTGGATTACATAGGAAGCACACCGTGAAGATAACTCTTTATTGTTTTGTGTCAGTTCAGTGATGGTGGCATCTAGTTCTTTCCCCTTGTTGCGCGAGCAAGCGTAAGCACTTCAATAGTTTCCTTATTTTTATCTTTCAAGCAAACTATCTGGCTTTCATAGGAGGCCTCTAGTTCCTTCTTCTTGCTGCAAACAACCATGAGCTCTTCTTTAGTTTCCTTATTTTCAACTTTCAAGCAAACAATCTGGCTTTCATAGGAGGCCTCCAGTTCCTTCTTCTTGCTGCAAGCAACCGTGAGCTCTTCTTCAATATTTTTCTTATTTTCAACCTCCAAGACAACTGCCTGGATTTCAGAGGAGGCACACCGTGAAGATAACTCTTTATTCTTTTGTGTCAGTTCAGTGATGGTGGCCTCTAGTTCCTTCTCCTTGAGCTTTCTCTTTACAGTACAAATCGTCTCTACGTTTAGAGTGGAAGTATTGCCCTGGGGTTTTCTCACAAAGATTTGCATCTGCAAGAAATTCCAAATCAAATTCAACTATAACTCCAAGGAAACGGATATAATATTTGATGCCGGAAAAGAAATGACCCAATAAAGGAAAATGATGTTTCGACAAAACATCCCAGAACTGCTTTAACTCAGGTCGAATTGGGCTGCATGACATATTTAGTTTCAAAGTCCAGGAGTCTAGTATATAAGAGGCCATTTGGAACTTGCTAGAAGAAGTTATATCAGACATATTACTGAAATAGGATCAACATTCTATAATCAAATAAGCTAAATATGGTCACTGTTAAGTACAAGAAGAAGTCTTTAAATTTTAGAATTAGTAGCATACTTCAGTTGTCATCTTCTTCTTTTTCTCCTTTTCTCTCTGATGCCATTCATATATTGGAGTGAAATCACAGTGTTCTAAGCTCTGAACAACGTGATTCTTCCCCAGTACTTTCCGCCAGTCGCTCATAAAGTCCTCTTTGAACTTAGGCTTATTCATGTAATCAGTATCCAGCTGCATCACAGCAAACATTGTTGCAACCTAGCTACGAAAAGGAGACAGGGAAATATAAGTAACTCAAGAAATAATTAGGATCCTAACTGTATCAATGAAAAGAAACTCACAAGCATGCATATAGAAAATAGTTGTATATAAGAGAGTAAGGGGGGAGGGGATGCACCTCTTCCTGTTCTGGGTTTAGGCCAATTATAGAGCATCTTGACCCCATGACACTTGTAAGGTGGCAGAAAAATCACCACATTGTGAACCAAAGTAGTCCATTTCTGCCCTTCATCAGAGCTTGGCAGAACCTTCGACGACTTGGTGTTAGCTGATCCAAATTTAGGTTTAGTCATGTTTTTCACCAATGCTGATTTCTTGTCCAAAGAAGCCGTCTTCTTAATTCTCATTGAAATGGGAATATGATCTTCATCATACTCTTCCTTCATTTCAGCTTTAATGAATGACTCTCTTTTTTTATTAGGTGGAGGTGCAACAGAGAGCGTAGGCTTTTTTAAAGAAGAAGCATCTGTAGATTGTCCACTATCCGCAGGTCTCTTCTTTAGAACAGTTGAAGGTTCCTTTTCAGTTGAGGCTGAACCTTTCTGTCCTAATTTGGCCAATGAAGGATTTCTCTCACCACAAATAGAAGACGAGTTAACTGAATTCCCAACATTAGACTTAACTACACATGGCAAAGGAATTTCATCTTCCGACTTCAGGATCTTTGATTTTTGACCAACAGTTGAAGCACTAGCCCTTTTGTGGGAGTGGTTAGAATTCACCTTCGACAGACTAATTACCTAGAAGAAAGTGGTATATCGTCTTCAGAATCTTCCGAGTCCAAATTTAGTTCACCAATGTCTCCAGATGATGGTTTCTCTACTTCAAGTTGTCGGTCAACAGGCTTTGATTTCATCATAGAAGACTGAACTGATGAAGCCTTTGCAGAATAATTAATCCTTTTAAGAACTAATGGTTCATCATCATCCAAAAAATCGATCCCCTTACGCTCATCATATGCGTCGATAGCCATCAGTGGCTGTAACCTACATATACACTGATGATATTAGTAATGATCATAAGGACAACTTGTTTTTTCTTTCATTCTCTAATTATTAGTATTATTGTTGCTTTTTTTCCTTTTTCTTTTACTGATTCAAATTTGAATTGCTTCTCATGCAGTACTCCATCCATGCGGATCTGCATGGAGCCCACCACAGTGCTCCAAGTGAACATTTATCCATGCATAATCTTATTGAATATCCTTGTGTTTATTTATTTGTTTGTTCAAATCAACCATGCAAAATTCAACATGTGGTCAATTTTAGTCTACATCTATGTATTCCAATATACTCCCTCTGGACTGTCCATAAAAAGTATGCTCACTTTTCTTATTTGTCTGTCCACCAAAAGTATGCTCATTTTCTTCTATGAAAATAATCACTTTACTTTTACCTAACAATAACTCCACAACACCTCTTACTTTATCTATTTTTTCTTAAAAATTATGCCCAACTAAAAGAAACATAGTTTTTGTGGACGGAGGAAGTATTAATGAGTTGTCTTGAGAATAATAAGACCTTTCACAAGTACAAAATAGAACACTGACCACAGCAGCAATTGAGAAGGCTTTTGATAAAACTGCTCTCTTTTGGTGGATTCCATAAGGTGACAGAGTAACTTCAAACCTCTTTGGTTGATTCCGAAGAGTGAAAGCTAGAGTTCTTTTTTTTTTTAGTTTCCCTTCACTATTTAATATTTGCCCTAAGTAACATAAAATTTGAAGAGGAAAATTTTGAGGGATTATCAAAAGTTGATTAACGCTTCCTTCCTCCTCATTCCCGCAATTTACTTCCCCAAATAGTACAACATAAACATAATTTTCAGACTAAAAATTTCAGGAATCAAAACCCTCACTCAATTAGTTTATTTAAATACAGAACACGGATCATCCCACCAAAATCACAACCAAACTTTTCAACAAGACTACAAAAAACAACTCACCCTTTTGCATTCACATTAAAATAATAAATAACCCATCATCCGTAGAAATAGAAACAAGGATATTTTCACCCAAGAAAAAAAGAATAAATGTTTTACCTTTTTAAGATGAACTGCCAGATAGTTGCGATTAAAATATTACTACTCCGTAGAAACAGTGGAAGAAGAAAGCTTTTGACAGTTTCCAGAAGCTCACGACTCGGAGTAACGAGTTAAGAAACGACACAGTTCTAATTCAAAATGCAATGAAAACGACTCTTCCTAGTTTTATTGATTTTTTTTATTCATAATATTAAGTTTTACCTCCCTCTGTCCCAATGATTTTTTCCATATTTTGACTGACACACTTTTTAAGAAAAGTAGATTTATAGGTAGGTGATATAAGATAAATGAAGAGTATTTTAGATGATTTAATAAAGTGTAAAGTGAATTTATTGAGGTGTAAAGTAAAATGTATGTAAAAAAAAGAATGACAATTTTAAAAATAAAATGATGTTCGAGATATATTAATTTTATTAAATATTTTCATATAGCTTGCAAATAATCTTGGAACATCTAATAAAAAAAGTGTGCAAATAATTATGGAATGAAAGAGAGAGTATAAATAACCCATTCATTGACATAGAATAGAAACAAGATACAGAATGAATAAATGGTTGAAGAGAGTTTTACCGACAAAGTGGAATAACTCAAGTGGTTAGAGCACTACAGGGATGGGTATTTAACCTCTTCAGGACTGGTTTCAAGAAACGAGGGAGACGAGTTCTAATTAATTAAAAATCATACATATTCATTTTTTTTTATGTAAAAAACATGAAAATGTGATTTCAAGGGTAAAATTGACACATTAGCTAAATTTAACTACATTTATTGATTTTTCTTAATTTGTGTATAAAGTCAAATGTAGCTAATTTTGTGGGATAGAAAGATTAATACATTACCGTACTTACCTTTTACAGTAGTACAGTAGTATTTTTAATTTTCAATTCTAATACTATAAAAATACTAACCACCTGACATTCAGGTACAGTAGCTTGCTAAAATCGACAGTAAGTAAGATTTATTGTTACTCCAGTATTACATTTTTTTTACCTGTTTGGCAATCACAATAAATTATAACATTAAATTGTTACTGGTTTATTTAGGTTTTTGGCAACCATAATAAATTATAATATACTTCTTCGTTCGACAAAATTTAAGCTCAATTCCATACGAGATTAATTAATACAAAATGATGAATCTCAGTTATTGTTCGGATCTAATTATTACAACTAATTGGAACTCCATTTTTTTTGTTCTAAACAAAGATTGATTCAATTAAAATAACCTGGAACATAACTACTACTTACTCTCTACATATTACTACAATTGAAAAGGTAAGAATTGCACCAGTTCAAAATTTCGTGTTATTTTTTAAAAACAAATTTAAATAGTAAATAGAAATTATGACCAACATAGTTATCTACAATTGTATAGTAATTAGCTCTTAAATTTAAGTTGTATATACTGGAAACACAATCTAAAATACGTCCCTCCTGAAGCAAATACACCCTGCACGGTGAAATGATCCCCTACAATCAGAAACACTCAACTCAATACAACATATATAGCTGACCAACACCCAGAGGAAATTAAAGGAATATACACTTGGACAAGATTAGGCAGGAATTGTGTGATTGTTAACATTACAGGCCTGGTAATATGAAAGCACATATAACGACCTGCCAAAATCTAGCTAGTAGTCCAACAAAAAGACAAAAGAGGAGCAAAACATGCTAGCATCGGCGCTATCTTTAAAGGGTCACTTAGTCTCAAATCCTTTTAGGTCGGGGGCATCCTTTAGGGCAGATTCCTTATTCAGCTGCCCCACAAATCCTTGTTGCTTGGCTTGGTTCTGGCAGCTGTCAAAGCCATGGTCGAAGTATTGCATAGAAGCATCAGTCAAATGATGGAGAAAATCTACGGATTTGAGCCTCTTTGCCTTTCCTTCCTTTAAGCCTTCAGCATAGGCAGCAGCTTTAGTACTCTTGATTTCAGCTTCCAAGGCAGGAACCTGCCTTTCATAGGAGGAACACTGACCAGAAAATAATTTAATCTTGTGCTTCAGTCTAGAGATGGTGGCCTCTTGTTCCTTCTCCTTGCTGTGAGCTACCATAAGCTCTTGTTTAGTTTTCTTATCTTGAGCTTTCAGGGCAATGATCTGGCTTTCACAGGAGGCATGCTGAGAAGAAATTACTTTATTCTCGTGTTTCAGTTTAGAGATGGTGGCCTCTAGTTCCCTCTCCTTACTGGCCATTTTACGTTTTAGATCTTCTAACTCGGAGGAAGAACGGGTTCGAAATTCTGGCATGAGCTCACTTAGGACAGCAGTGGCCTATATATGCATGAAATCATGTTTAATATAATAAAATGAAATTGTTAGAAAAGAATTACAGTAAGTAGCATGAATTAACCTTGGCTTGGTATTGAGCAAAATCTTTGAGCTTTGACTCATAAGTGGTGTTAGACATAGGTTGGCGGTCGGCACAAGTGGCTGATCCCTGGATATTCCTTCCATCATTAATGATGGAATGAGTATTGGTTGCAGGGCGAAATGTTCTGGTTTGGGTTGCAGGGCAAGGTGTTTTGGGTTGTGGTGTACTTAAAGGGGGGGCTTGAGTTTCTTTTGTACCTCAGCTGCAACAAATCATCTCATTTTGTCTTTTGTATAAAATTTAAAACCTACTACTAATAATTAGTTGGAATGGGTATTGGGTTTCAGGCCGATGAAGCTCCTCTTACTTGGTTCGATAAAAAGATGGAAATCGAGAGTAGATTCTTTGAAGATATTATAGTGAGCAAGGGTATGTCCATCTTGAAGTAGCAATCCAGAATATATCATTCTCAGATTCCATTTACTACCGAATCCTTCCTTTTCCTTCAACTTTCTCTTTATACTAAAAATAGTCTCATCATTCTCCACATTTAGAGTGGCCGTGTTGCCCAGGCATCCCCTCACATAGATTTGCATCTGCAACCAAATCAACTATAACTCCAAACAAACACACTTACACTTGCAATTGCCTCTAACATGAATTTCATACCTAACAGAATCAAAAGTTGAATAACTCATTCCCTTTTCAGATCAGATGCAACTTACTTCCCCCAAAACAAAATTAACACATACTCCCTCGACCCATTTTTTTAATTTTCATTGAGTTACCACCCGCGAACAAAAGTGCATTTTAAATGTGAAATGTGGACGGAGGGAGTATTTACTTTTTTAAAAATGAGGATTATAAAAATGTATTCACCCCAAGTGAAATCTAACAAACTTTCATTTTTCAGATTTCTTTTTTTACAAACTATTTTCTCTTGCATTTTATTAGGAGTATATTCTTAAACTCATATCTCCTCATTCCTAATTTCTGCTCTCAAAGCTTTGATCACCCGGAAGGAGTCGGTACCAAAAAAGTGGAAATTAAAAAAATGGACAGAGGGAGTATAATTTTCAGGAATCAAAAACCTCGAAAACCCTCCACTCGAGTTTATTCAAAACAACGAACTTTTCGCATTTAAAATCGACGAGACTATGAAGCAAATGTAAAAGCAGGGCATAGAAATAAAACAAGTATATTTTCACCCAAACAAAAACAGAGATCGATACAGATTAAACGGTTGAAGAAAGGTTTACCATGCAAGAGCTAGCGAGAAACTTGTGATTAAAATTACTAATCCACGGAAACAAGGTACAGAGTATTAATATTAAATGGTTGAAGAAAGTTTTACCTTTTCAAGAGATTCGGAGGTCACTCCACAGGATCGTTGGGGTGTTTCAGTGTTTGTGAAAGCGCATCCTGAGACTACTAGCGAAGTGATTTAATTTACTTTTCTTGAAATTGATTTGAAAATAAAGTACTCTCAACATTCACAAATCACAATAAGTAGTCGTCCAATTCAACGTGAACACGTATAAATATTAGTTTTCCATGATTACTTTTCCACTTTTCTCTATACATATATACAAGTCAACTCAATTTTTTACTTTATACATAAAAATTTACAAAATTACCCTTCAAAATCCTCACTAAATTCACTTTTCTTATTTTGTGTATTACTCCCCCATCCACTAAATGTAGTCCCATAGAGGAGGGGCACAAGTGTGAATAAAGTTGATGGCAAATTGAGTAATTAAGTGATGGTTGAAGGGTGATAGTTTTTCTAAAGTGTATGGGACTACATTTGGTGGACAAAGAATATAAGATAAATGAGACTATTTTTTGTGGAGGGAGGGAGTACTTCACATGTGAAAGAAATAATAGAACGAATAAAGTATTTTATATAAAAGTAGATATGATGTAAATATAATTAAACTTTCAACTTTATTCTAATAAAGTAAGTGAGTAATTTAATGACATTTGGTGTAATATGTAGTATTTTAAAATAGTATAAATTAAATGTTGGGTAGATGTGTATTTAAAAAAAAAGATATGAGACTAAATTTTGTGGACAAAGAATATAAATAAATGAGACTATATTTTGTGGATGAAGGAAGTACCTTTTTTATATTTAAGTGGAAAAGCATGATTAGAGAATAAAAAAATTAAGTAGAACTCTCTTATTATGTGATTACTCGGGGTGGGAACAAGTATATTCTTTCTCACGATCTCAGGTGTGTGCGTGTTAGATACATTTTTAGTGATTGCTCTTATCATACACCAATCAATACAAGTAAACTAGTCTTGTGGTCAATATAAGAAAACATTTCAGAAACATATTTCTTAAAATATATGGATATGATTTTTTTGCTTCAATAAAAATAAAATATATATATATATGATTTATTTTTTAAAATATGCTATTTTGGGTTGTTCCAGATTTTTTTAAAAAAAGTATTTAAAAATACTTTATATCCAAATCCGAATTTCTTTTAGCAATCATATTTTTTTTGTTTGCCCAAAATTATTTTAGCATACAATAATGTATAACCATGTTGGGCAGACCCAAAAAAAAGTGTTACGAGCGAAACTCTAGCTTTAAACGAGACTCTAAAAAATGGACCGTGAGATTAATCTTTTGAAATTAGTTGGTCCTTGAAACAGATATTCGAAACTTAAAAAAAGTGTTAAAAAAAAATAAATAAACTGTATAACATATATTTTTTTTATTAAACTTAAAAAAATGAAACATATAATATAAATTTATTAATATCTTTGGCATTTTCAAAATCTAGTTTCCATCGTCTACCATAATCTAAAAAAGCATACCCATAAAGTGAAAATCATGATGAAGCGAAAAAATTTATATGGGTTGGATTGATGTAAACTCAAGTACACCATACACCTGATCTGAGTTGATCGATTAACGTTTGATTTTTATTTTATTTTTATGAAGACTTAAATTTTTCAATAATATTTTCATCTATATTCACATACATTTATTTTTCAAATATATTAACGTACACTTTTCATTAATATATAACTTACATTTTTTATTAATATAATTTACACTTTTCAATTATAATAACATACACTTTTCAGTTATAATAACTTACATTTTTAATTAATATAACTTACACTTTTCATTAATATAACTTACACCTTTCAATAATAATAATAATAAGGGTAATTTTTTATTAGAGTCATTTCACTCTTACTTTTCTCTAATAAAATCTAGCTGATTTTTTTTTTCTAATAGGATCAAATTGGACATAAATAGACCAATCTGCCCTTTTAATTTAATTTTTTTCGAATTAATTAATATTAGTCAAACATTTAAATTTTCAAATTCTTCCTAAAAAGAAGGTCTTCACATTTAATTGGCTTCTAAATTTCAAATCATTCCTAAAAAGAAGGTCTTCACATTTAATTGAGAGATTTCACCTTCCAAATTTAATCTGCAAAAAAAGTATACAGTTATACAACAATAAGTGAATAGGATAATGCGTATTAAAGTGCATATAGATGATTTTGCATAAAAGCATGCAAACTAAAGTGCATTCTAAACATATGTATATTGAAGTTCATGTGAATTACGTCCAGTATTATGCAAACTAAAGTGCATTTCGACAATTTTGCATAAAAACATGCAAACTAAAGTGCATTCTAAACATATGTATATTGAAACATAAAATCAAGAAAATCCTAAAGTAACGCGCTTCACTTCTGTGGGGAAATAACCAATTAAATTTTCAAAAGCAAAAAATTAAATTACGATGGCATATGCAGAATTAAATAAATGATGGAATTTAAGATATGAATAGTGCTGGAACAACAATGACTGTATATGACCGATGAAATCAATGATTGATTCGGTTATCTGAACAATAATCGAACGATGAAAAACAAAAGAAAAGTATAGGATACGTACGCTGTAGAGGAATTTGGATCTAATATCAATATGAAATTTCTTATTCTGAATTCAGTGCATAATCGAATCTGACAAATTGAATTTGAAAATCGAATTTGGAAAATTTCTTATTCTGATTTGAGAAACAGTTGGATTTGGTGGATGATTTTTTTTTGTTCTGTAATGATTAAAAGATGAGATGATGATAAGAGATGGTATTAGGACACTAACATCATTAACCCTGGAGAGAATTCAAAAAAAAAAACAATTTGAAAAGGGATTTGGTGGAGGATTTTTTTTGTTCCGATATTTGACACAATGATTAGAAGATGAGATGATGATAAGATATGGTATTATGACACTAACATCATTAACCCAGAAGAGAATTCACAAAAAAAAAAAAAAAAAAAAAAAAAAAAAAAAAAAAAAAGACAATTTGAAAAGGAATATAGTGGTTCCCAATGCACGTTGATTGATTATTAAAAAATACTGTATATAAATATTTTCATAGATTTGTGTTTTTGGTTTATATTCCAAAAAAAAATATCATTTCTGATTGTAACATGGCAAAAGAAGAGGAGACCTAAACTGAGACGTGACTTATACGGAGAAACTTTTTTTTTCTTTTTAATATATACTCGGGAAACTCCACAAAGGGTGACAAGTCAAATTGTGATGGTACTCGAGAAATCTGATGATTGGACTTGTTATATAGATAGAGATGAAAAGTATTAGTTTCCTAGCAAAAACAATCAGATACTGAAGATAGATGAAGAAATTAAGTAACATTCCTCTCAAATGATGAAGAACTTTCTTGGTCCGAAGACTTCGGATTTGTAACGATCTTCCACTCCAATCCACCATCTTCTGTGTCCAATAGCTCTCCCACCTTTACTGCATTTCTGAAGCGTTTTCTACTTCCATTCAACGATCTTGATTTAACTGCGTTGTACCATCCGAAAAGCAGGAGCAATCGAATTTCAGTGTATAATCGAATCTGAAAAAATTGAATTTGAAAATCAAATTTGGAAAATTTTCTTATTTTGATTTCAATGCATAACAATAATCTGAGAAATTAATTTTCGAAATTGAATTTGGAAAGTTAGGGAATTTCAGGTAACATAACCTAAATTCTAGGAATTGACTAGCTCCAACTTTTATGGAATTTAAAAAATAGAGTTAGTTTTTATTCACGAAATAATTTAAATAATTAGATTAAGGGTATTATGGGTTTTTTTGCTTTAATTTGACTCTATTAGACCATGTTTATCGGATGCCCCACGACCAGGGCATCCACAAAAGACAAAAAAAAAAAAGGAAAAAAAAAAAGAAAAATAAAATTTATTTGATGACCATGGTCATCCGTCAACCGAGAACAACCAACCATGACCAGTTTTTTTGTGGAGTATTTTTATTCCCATAATATCTAAACATGACATGTGTCCATATTTTATTCGTCGGTTATATTTTATTTAGATAATTTCTAATTTTCACTTATCTACTTTAAAAAAATAAAAATAAAAAATACCAAAATTTATAAAATTAAATTCTCTATAAATAGAGACCAATCTTGATATGTTTTGGATTATAATTTCATACACTCCCTTTTCTATTCTCTTATTTTTTTTCTCTTCTAAATTGTGTTAATTATTCTTTTTATATTTTAAATTTTTTCTATTAAATAATTGTATATATTTTTTCTAAATATTGTGAAAATATTATAAAAAATTAATAATAGATACAACTATTATATTATAAAAGAAATAATTTATTAATGTTGGTTGTGGTTATGGATAAAGTGTGAAAAAAGAAGAGTTTGGGTTGTGGTGTAAAATGGGTAGGTGGAGGAGTGAGAAATTAATTTTATATTTAATGACCCGGTCATGGTTGGGCATGGATAAACATGGTCTTAGAAATTTATTAAACTTGATGTTTCTATTTGTTTAAGGGGTTGTAATAATGACTCTATTAGGGAATAATCTCTAATAATAACTTACACATTTCATTAATATAACTTACACTTTTCAGTTATAATATATAACACACATTTTTCAATTATAATAACATATACTTTTCAGTTATAATAACACACATTTTTCATTAATATAACTTACACTTTTCAATTATAATAACACACACTTTTCAGTTATAATAACTTACACTTTTCATTAAAAACGATGTTGCACTTTTCAATATACTAACATACATTTTTCAGAAAAAAAAAATTAAAAAAAAAAAATTTCAAATGTTGAACATTAACCGATCAAGATACATAGTGTAGTGTAGTTTTTATACTAAAATTATATTCTTGAAATTTTTTTATATTAAAATTTAATCATTCAAATATGTAATAAAATCGTTGTTGTATCATGGCTGCATGCATTCCCTTCCAATTCCTAACTCCGTTTCATACTTCCATCCCTAGCAAAACATGAGGCTTGTGTTAGCACTATGTGGGAATTCCATTTATTCACGTCAATAGATTTATTTATTTTTAATGATTTTTTTTTTTGGTGCTAGAATTATTGAAAATGTGAAAGATCTTACTCCGTAATAAAATTAATATACTCCATATTTCATATACTTTAAAACACTGCTCATTTATACTCTTACTAATAAAAATGACAATGTCTCATAAGAACTAATTGGTGCATGGGTTTTAGTATAGTGTAATTTGTCATGTTTTAATTAAATTAATACCACACTTTATTTAAAGTTAGTACTCCATCGGTGGAATTTGCACACTTTCTATATATGGATGTCCCATACTAATTTGCACACTCCATAAAAGAAAATATTGTCATAACCCTCACCCTCAAAATATACACATATTTACCTATATGTCATTACTTTTTCACACTCAACCTGCACTACAAAATTTTGCTGAAATAAAGAGGGAAGTTAAAGAGGGGGATTAAACCCTTACTATTTGGCGAGAGATTTAAAGAGGGGCACAAATAAAGAGGGAATTAGCGAGGAATGGAATCACATGCACTCGCCAATTTACAAGCGCGTTGGCGAGGGCACCAAAATCCCTCGCAAATTGGCGAGGGAAATTAATACCCTCGCGAAATGGCGACGGCTGCTTTTGGAAGGTGGCGAGGGAATAGGTATGTATAGTTATTAGATATTAATTGTTAGTAGTTATTAGATATTAATTGTTAGGTTAATACTTCAATTAATTATCATTATTAGATTAATTAATAGTTAAATATTGTTAATAATATAATTTAATTATAAATATAATGTTTTGATAATTTAATTATGTTATTAATTTATGTTAAATATATGTAATTTAATTTATTAAATAGAAATATGATGATGTTAGAGTTGAGAGGATGAGTTGTGCTTGTTTTTCTTGTAGAATGTGTGTTACGACTTGATTATAATTTTAATCAAGTTAAAAACTTAAATTAAAAAAATGATTAATTAATTTTTAAATATTTATCTTTTAATTTCAATTTTAATGGTGTATTTATTTTTAAATTTTGATTATTAATGATACTTGATTTTTATTTTTAATGTTAAATTTTAATTATATTGAATGTATATATATTCAAATAATTTTCACTAACAATATTTAATTACAAATTTGAAATATATATATATATATATATTTATGGAGAAAATTAATTAGACATAATTAATGAATAATCATGAATTAAAAAAAATGTAATTGGAGAACAAAATTAAACCCAAATAATTATTTGTAACACATAATTTTATAATTTTTGATTTAGAAATAAATATATTAAATATGTTTTGACAATTTAAAAATAAACAAGGAACTTTAATTTTATAATTGAAAAATAAAATAAACATAATTAATTATTTGTAACACTAAACAAGTTACTTTAAAGGAAAGAAAAAACTAAAATTATAATATATGTATATATATATTAATTGCATTCAAAGTATAACGACTAAAGCTTCTAGCCCAAACGGCACACAAGGAGCGCATAAACACTTCTTGTTCATTCCTCTGGGACGAAGGGAGTATTATGTTTCACTGTATTAATTTACATGTTTCAATTAAATGATGTCACATTTCAATTAAAGTCAATATCTATGTTTCGCATAGTTAAAATTGATGAAAATGAGATTGACTAAATAAACATCAATTTAAACCACTTTTAAAACAAAAGCATAATTAATTGTCAACACTAACTCAACCAGCTTAAAAGTTAAATCTCGTCACAACAAAATCAATACCACGAAATTTACACCACGTACAGCCGACCAACAACCAAAGGTAGTTTAAATCAAAATACAGAAACCATGCATGATGATTTGCAACTGGCCGGATATGTAAGAAATGTTGCCATTAGTTAACATTACAGGCCTGGTGATACGAAAGGAAAGCATAACAACCTGTCAAAATGTAGCTAGTAGTCCAAGAGAAAGAGAAGCAAAATGTGGTAGTCCAAAATCTGCTACTACTTAGATATATATGTAGGGCATTCCTTTTCTTTAATACTATACTCCCCATCCTTTTAGGTCAGGGGCATCCTTTAGGGCAGAGTCCTTATTCAGTTGCCCCACAAATCCTTGTTGCTTGGCTTGCTTCTGGCAGCTGTCAAAGCCATGGTGCATAGAAGCATCAGTCAAATGATGGAGGAATTCTACGGATTTGAGCCGCTTTGCCTTTCCTAATTCCTTTAAGCCTTCAGCATAGGCAGCAGCTTTAGTACTCTTGATTTCAGCTTTAGTACTCTTGATTTTCATAGGAGGAACACTGATCAGAAAACACTCTATTCTTGTGTGTCAGTCCAGATATGGTGGCCTCTAGTTCCTTCTTCTTTAGTTTTCTTATTTTCATCTTTCAAGCAAACCATCTGGATTTTATAGGAGGCCTCTAGTTCCTTCTCCTTGCCGCGAGCACAGGCCATTTCACGTTTTAGATCTTCCAACTCAGTCAAAACCGAGGAAGGAGGATGGGCTCTAATTTCTGGCATCTGCAGGTCACTGGTTGAAGCAGCAGCCTATGCATGCAAGCAAACAACACAATTTTAATATAATAAAACAATATGGAATTCTTAGAAAAAAAGTGGGTAGGTCCTGGATATATTGATCAGCTCACACCTCTCCATCCAAGATGGTCTTTTGGCATGTCGTGCAGGCCAGGGGGCGTACTTAGAGGGGCTTGCTCAGACGTCGTCTTACAAGGAGGGAGAGGCGTGACATTCAGTTGGGGGCCTTCACGAGACATTAATTATTAAACATGCATGCAACAGCAAACATCACAATGTTAGGAATTGCATGTAGCTGACACAATAATATAAATCACCCTACTAAGATGGTAGATACAATATTCCTAAGGCCAACATATATATAGATCACTCTAATAAGTGCACCTTAAGAATTGTAGCAGACACAATTTTAAAATAGAAATTCATTAAAAACAACAAAACTAGTCATGATCACTCATTTAATTCTTAGTAGTCACCACCATGCACCTTCTTGAAATTGAATAGCAAGATGAAGTGTAGCGCAGATGAAAAGGCCATATTCGACTTCCATCCTCGAGCCACTTGTCTAAGTCGAAAAGCAACTGGTTATGTGGTGGGATACCCTTTTTCTCTTGAATTTTGGCCTTCACATCGTCTATTGTATCCACACTCGTAACCTTTAAAGTGAGGAAGCTCTCCTCACTCCTGGTCTCGATATATAGTTTCCAGGTCTCGGAAAGTGTATGCTTACTCAGAAAGAGATGGAGAGTAGATTGTTTTAAGATATTACAGTGAGCAACGGTATACCCATCATCAAGAAACTTTCCATTATATATCAATCCCAGATGCAAATCACTACGGATTCCTTCCTTTTCCTTTACAGTACAAATCAAATCCTTTTTCTCTACGTTTAAAGTGGTGGTATTGCCCTGGAGTTTTTTCACAAAGATTTGCATCTGCAAGAATTCCAAATCAATAGTATCAACTACTATAACGTACTCCAAGCAAACGGATATAATATTTGACTGTCAAACTTAATTTTGTGATGAATTTCGGATTGCATGCGTACTAAACCAGCTCTATTGGTGGATTCCATAAGGTGATGAGTAACTTCAAACCTCTTTGGTTGATTCCGAAAAGTGAAAGAGTTCATTTTTATATAGTTTCCCTTCACCATTTACTGCTATCAATATTTGCCCTTGAATTTGATATGTAACGAAATAAACACAAGATTTAATTTGAGAGGAAAAGAAAATTTTGAGTATCAAAATTAAGTTGATTAATCGCTTCCTTCCACCTCATTCCCTTTTCATGTGCAATTTACTTCCCCCATATAGTAAGTACAACAATAACATAATTTTCATACCAGATATTTCAGGAATCAAATCAGCAAAAATCCTCACTCGAGTTTATTTAAATCCAGAACATCAATCCCACCAAAATAACAACAAAAATTTCCGCCTTTAAAACCAACGAGACTACAAAGCATCCATGAATTAATACAAGAATATTTTCACCGAAAAAATGACTCACCCTGGCTTTTGCATTGATCACATTAAAATACTACTGTATAAATAACCCATTCATAGACATAGAAACGAGTATACACAATAAATGGTTGAAGAGAGTTTTTACCTTTTCAAGATGATCGAGGAGTACAATTGCCAGAGAGTTGCGATTAAAAAATATTTCTACTAATCCGTAGAAACAAAATGAAAACGAATCAGGGGAAGAAAGCTTTAGGGGGTGTTTCTTTTGAGCTTTGGGTGGTTTTAAAAATCAGATTTTTGAAATTCCGATAAATAGTAATATGAGTGTTTCTTTTGGGTTTTGGAATAGTGAAGGATTTAACTTTATGTCAAATCAAGTTGTAAGATTGAATGAATTTGTATTATTATATTATTGTTTGATGAGATTATAATGATTGATTAAATGTGTAATGATTAAATGTATTATATTATTGTATTATTATAGTATTATAGTATTATTATATTATTGTTGAGAAAGAATATAATGATTGAAGTAATATTATATAGATATAACTTTATGTCAAATCAATATGTTTGATAGGGGTGGTTTTGAGTGGATTTTGAAAATCGATTTTTAAATCCCGAAATAACACGATTTTTGGATCTTGAAATCCAAAACCTGGTTTTTAAAACCAAAAGTAAACATGACTTTATAGAGTGTCGAGAAGCTCAAGAGTCAGGAAGGAGTTCAAGAAACGAGGGAGTTCTAGTAGTATTTTTTATTTTCAATTCTACTATAAAAATACTAGCTACGTGGCATTCAGGTACAGTAGCATGCTAAAATCGACCGTAAATAAGATTTTTGGCAATCGCAATAAATTATACTCCACCTATTTAAAATATGTGTCATGAAAATAAATTATTTCTCATGTTATCTTTAATTAATAATTGTACATCTAATTAAAAAAAAATACATTTATGTAAATATTTAATGATCTTAAGGTTAAATTTAAAAGAAATGTATTTAATTTACATTGAAAAGTTTCATATCCTGAAAACACAATCTACAATATGTCCCTCTTGAAGCAAATACGTCCTTCTTGCCCAGTGAATTGATTCCCTACTATTAGAAACACTCGATTGATCAATACAACCAAATTGACACAACACCCAGAGGAAATTAAAAGAATATACATTTGCAACAAGATTAGGCAGACAGGAATTGTGTCATTGTTAACATTACAGGCCTGGTGATAGGAAAGCACAACGACCTACCAAAATCTACCTAGTAGTCCAACAAAAAAGATGCTATCTTTAAGGGTCATGACTTAAGTCTTCCATCCTTTTAGGTTGGGGGCATCCTTTAGGGCAGAGTCCTTATTCAGTTTCCCCACAAATCCTTGTTGTTCGGCTTGCTTCTGGCAGCTGTCAAAGCCATGGTTGAAGTATTGCATAGAAGCATCTGTCAAATGATGGAGGAATTCTACGGATTTGAGCCTCTTTGCCTTTCCTTCCTTTAAGCCATCAGCATAGGCAGCAGCTCTAGTACTCTTGATTTCAGCTTCCAAGGCAGGAACCTGGCTTTCATAGGAGGCACACTGACCAGAAAAGACTTTAATCTTGTGCGTCAGTCTAGAGATGGTGGCCTCTTGTTCCTTCTCCTTGCTGTGAGCTACCGTAAGCTCTTGTTTAGTTTTCTTATCTTGAGCTTTCAAGGCAATGATCTGGCTTTCACAGGAGCCATGCTCGTGTTTCAGTTTAGAGATGGTGGCCTCTAGTTCCCTCTCCTTGCTGGCCATTTTACGTTTTAGATCTTCTAACTCGGAGGAAGGACGGGTTTGAAATTCTGGCATGAGGTCACTTAGGATAGAAGCGGCCTATATATGCATGAAATCATGTTTAATATAATAATATGAAATTCATAGAAAAGAATTACAGTAATTAAGTAGCATGAACTAACCTTGGCTTGGTAGTGAGCAAAATCTTTGAGCTTTGACTCATAAGTGGTGTTAGGCATAGGTTGGCGATCAGCACAAGTGGCTGAGCCCTGGATATACTCTGCATCATTTCTCTCATTAATGAAGGGATGAGTATTGGTATTGGGAGTGGTTTGGGTTGCAGGGGGTGGGGGTGTACTTAACGCCAAAGGGGCTTGCTTCTCTGTAGGGAGAGGCTTCACTTGAGTTATTTTTGTACCTGCAGCAACAACACACTATAACATATTAACATATGAGGAAGAGAGGAGCTTATATATATAATTGAAAACCTAATTATACTTAGGAATGAGTATTGGGTTATGGATCCGTCTACTTACTTGGTTTCAGAATAAACACAAGGAGAGTGGATTCTTTTAAGATATTATAGTCAGCAAGGGTATATCCATCTTCAAGTAGCATTCCAGCATATATCATTCCCAGATGGAAATCACTACTGATTCCTTCCTTTTCCCTCAACTTTCTCTTTACACTACAAATCGTTTCATAACTCTCCACATTTAGAGTGACCGTCTTGCCCAGGCATCCCCTTACAAAGATTTTCATCTGCAACCAAATCTAAATACTGGAGTATCAACTATAACTCCAAACAAACACTTCACTTCTCCTTACAAAGATGATGAATTTGATACGTAACAGAATCATGAACACAGATTTTGAGTGATCCAAAGTTGAATAACTACCCTAACAACCTTTCTTCTTCTTCTTCCTCATTCCCTCATCCTATGCAACTTACTTCCCCACATGTACTCCCTCCGCTTCTCTAGTTAAATTGCTTATTTTGCCATCCTAATTGAGTTAACCATTTTCATTTTTGTCACAACTCCACCATCTTTTTTTTTCTTTTCTATATTACTTCAAACATGTGCAAAAAATGAGTAAGTGAGGGTGTATAATTTTCAGAAATCAAAACCTCGAAAACCCTCCCTCCACTCGAGTTTATTCAAACAACAACAAACTTTTCGCATTTAAAACCGACGAGACTATGAAGCATCCAGGAATACATGAATGTAAAAACAGAAGATAGAAATAAAACAAGTATATTTTCACCCAAACAAAAGCGGAGATACAGATTAAACGGTCGAAGAAAATTTTAGCATCTCAAGATTACAACAATAACATAATTTTCATACCAGAATTCAGAAATCAGCGAAAATCCTCACTCGAGTTTATTTAAATCCAAAACATCAATCCCACCAAAATAACAACAAAATTTTCCGTCTTTAAAACCAACGAGACTAAAAGCATCCATGAATACAAGAATATTTTCAGCCAAAAAATGACTCACCCTGGCTTTTGCATTCACATTAAAATACTACTTTATAAATAAAAAACCCATTCATAAGACATAGAAACAACATACAGAATGAATAACTGATTGAAGAGAGTACATTTACCTTCTCAAGATGACGAGGATTTCAATTGCTTGCGATTAAAATATTCTCCGTAGAAATAAGGAAAAAAAAAAATGTGGAAGAAAGCTTTATATTTATAGAGTGTCCAGAAGGGAAGCTCAAGAGTCAGGAAGGAGTTCAAGAAACGAGTTGGGAGTTCTAATTTAAAATCATAATACTGTACTGTACTACCTTTTGTAGTAGCTTTGCTAAAATCAGATTTATTGTTACTAGTATATTTAATCTAAGAAAATATTAACTGGTTTATTTAGCTTTTCGGCAACCATAATAAATTATATATTTAATATAAGAAAGTAAAATTTTATAAGAAGAAAAAATTGAATAGAATGAATGTTAAAATAATAGAGAAATATAAAATTGAGAAATAGAGAAATATAAAATTGATGTTGAATATTAAATGAAATTGAATGAGATTGAATAGAGAATTAGATGAAATTATATCATTAAATTGATAGAGAAAATGATTATCATTCCTCCACTATATAAAATGGAGGTTTACAAGAAAAGTTACAACTACTAAAATAGATAGAAGTTGTAATTAGAACAACTACTCTAACTAATACTCTCTCATTTTGATTTTGACTTGTTATTCTTTCCAACTTCTTTGTTCAAGCTAAATTCAAATACGAGATTAATTAATACAAAATGATGAATCTCAATTATCGTTCGGATCTATTACAACTAATTTGAACTCCATTTTATTTGTTTCTAAACAAAGATGATTCAATTAAAATATCCCGGAAGAGAAGTAAAGAGTACATAGTAGTATTTTTAACTACAAACGCAAAAGTAAGAAATATTGCACAAGTTAAAAAGTAAATACAAAAAAATATGTCCAACATTCATTATAGTTGCATAGTAATTAGCTCTAAAATTTAAGTTCTATATCGATCCTGGAAACACAATCTAAAATACGTGCCTCTTGAAGCAAATACGTCCTGCCTGGTGAATTGATCTACTATCAGAAACACTCAACTCAAATACAACATATATAGCTGACCAACACCCCGAGGAAATTAAAGGAATATACATTTGGAACAAGATTAAGCAGGAATTGTTTCAATTGTAAAAAATAATATTTTTATTGTATTAATTTACTTGTTTCAATTAAAAGTAATAACAATTAAAGTGAGTATATATCATGTTTCACATAGTTAGAATTGATGGACGCATAATTAATTGTCAACACTAGCTCAACCAGTTTGCACAAATTACAAAGCTGGAAAATTGAAGTAAATAGTCGAACCACTTAAATCGTAATTTCTTGCTTTAGTTGGTGAGTCCATTATTTGTTTTTGGTGTGGTTTGATCGGATTCACAACAAAATCAATACAACCAAATTTACACCACAGCCGACCAACAACCAAAGGTAGTTTAAATCAAAATACAGAAACCATGCATGATGATTTGCAACTGGCCGGATATGTAAGAAATGTTGCCATTAGTTAACATTACAGGCCTGGTGATAGGAAAACATAACAACATGTCAAAATGTAGCTACTAGTCCAAGAGAAAAGAGGAGCAAAACGTGGTAGTCCAAAATCTGCTACTTTTTTCTTTAATAGGGTTGGTCACTAGACTCCCATATCCTTCAGGGCAGAATCCTTATTCAGTTGCCCCACAAATCCTTGCTTCTCGCAGCTGTCAAACCCATAGTTGAAGTATTGCATAGAAGCATCAATCAAATGGTGGAGGAATTCTATGGATTTCAGCCACTTTGCCTTCCCTTCCTTTAAGCCTTCAGCACCTCTAGCTCCTGAATGGTACTTTTTATCGGCCGGCAATCATAAGCTCTTCTTTTGTTTTCTTATATTCAATTTCCAATGCAATGACCTGGCTTTCGTAGGAGGCACACTGATAAGAAAACACTCTATTCTTGTGTGTCAGTTCCGAGATGGTGGCCTCTAGTTCCTTCTTCTTGCTGCAAGCAACCGTGAGCTCTTCTTTAGTTTTCTTATTTTCAACTTCAGAGGAGGCACACCGTGAAGATAACTCTTTATTCTTTTGTGATGACAGTCCAGCGTTGGTGGCCTCTAGTTCCTTCTCCTTGCTGCGAGCAGTGGCCATTTCACGTTTTAGATCTTCTAACTCAGTCAAAACCGATGAAGGAGGATGGGCTCGAATTTCGGGCATCAGTAGCCTATGTATGTAAACAATACAAGAATAAAATAATATGGAGATCTTAGAAAAGAAGTGGTCAAGTGGGTAAGCCAATGGTTATACTCAGCACACACCTCTCCATCTCTTGTGTCCAAGATGGAATGGCTATTCGGAGCAGCCTTGGAGGGGCGAGGTCTTTTGGCCTGTATGTCGTGCAGGGGGCGTACTTAGAGGGGCTTGTTCAGACGTCTTACGTATTGGACCTATATTAGTAAATACACTCTTCTTCTTATTTATTGTATAGGCCCATCTTAGTTTCATATGGGCTCTCTTATAAAGCCCATTAGGGTTAGGTTAGACCTAATTATCTCTTGTATAAATACCCATTGTAAATCTACTTTACAACTAATCAAGAAATTATATTTCTCACATTCTTATATTCTCTATATGGTATCATCGAGTCACTTGGCTCACGCCTGATCCAAACCCTAGCCGCCGCCGCCACAAAAACCTAGCAACTGCTGCACCTTCTTCTCTGCAGCACTGCCGCCGCCGCGCTCATCTCTGAAACGCCGCCGCCGCCCGTCGCAGACGCCCAGCTTGTTGCTGCCCTTTACTCGCTCCGCTGCTATACTCACTAAAATGGCTACTCCATCTCAATCATCCTCACCCATCACCTTCAAAGGACTTGCAAATATGTCCTTAAAACTTACCTCTACCAACTACGGCGCTTGGTCCTTCCAGCTTCGTCTTCTCCTCACTGGACACAACCTCTTTGGCTATGTCTTGGGCACGCATCCATGCCCACCTCCCACAATACCAGCTGCCGACGGCACCATCACCACCACCATTTCCAATCCCGCGCATGACCTATGGGTATGTCAGGACAATCTCATTTTCTCAGCCATGGTTGGATCCATGTCTCCGGAACTTATTCCCTTTATTGCATCGACTAAAACCTCCTGCGAAGCCTGGTCGATGCTTGAGAGCATGTATGGGAAACCCTCCAGAGGTCGTATTCTTGCCCTCAAAACCAAGTTTCGTTCCCTGTCCAAAGGTGCTCGCCCGATTTCTGACTTCCTCATGGAAGTTCGCTCAGTGGTCGACGAACTTGCCCTCCTCGGCGTCACCTCGGATGCCGAGGACGTCACTCTCCAAGTTCTCACAGGTCTTGATGAGTCCTACAATGACATTGCCAATGCCAACCAAGCTCGCGAACACCCTATCTCCTTTGCCGAGCTCTGCGACAAACTTCTGAGTGCCGAGGTTCAAATCGCCTCACGACCATCCTCGGCATTAATATCTACATCCGCACTAACTGTTGGCAAATCTCACCATCGCTCTCTGCGACCAGACTCAAGGTCTAAACCCCCTGACACTCGTCCTCGCCAATTCTCACAAAGACCCTATCTTGGCACCTGCCAATATTGCCGAGCACCGGGTCACACTGCTCGCACCTGCCCGGAGATCCCCTCCTCAAACCCGCCCGCTGCTCCATCTACAAGTCATCGCCGACCACATGGACAGTACACTCCACCTTCTCGCCGTAATCGATCTGATGCTCGCCCGGCCTACTCGGCTCACTCAGCCTCCTCGGCACACCCTGCCGACCACTGGATTCTTGATTCCGGTGCTTCACATCACATCACCAACGACCTCGCCAACCTCTCTCTCCACTCGCCCTTTGATGGGCCTGACAATGTAGAAATTGGTGATGGTAAAGGTTTACACATATCTCACACTGGCTCTATGTGCTTTCCTCAACTTGAGTCTCTCAGTTTTTCAAATGTCTTGGTCGTCCCACACATCTCGAAAAACTTGATTTCGGTCTCTAGTCTCTGTCGCGATAATAATGTTAACATTGTCTTTGATTCCTCTTCCTTTCAGGTGCGGGATGGTCACTCGGGGAGCATTCTCCTCGTTGGGAGTCGTATCAATAACTTGTATGTCTGGCCGGCACACATGTCCATCACCTCCCCGCAAGCCTTCACCACTCAACACCTCACAACGACCACCTGGCATGCTCGCCTTGGCCACCCATCGACAAAAATCCTTGCTCACACACTCTCTAAGCTTAGCTTATCCAGTGCACCTTCCAAACACTTCAATTGTAACTCTTGTTCTTGTATCAAAAGTCACAAACTACCATTTTATGATTCGAGCATTACTTCTACTAAGCCACTTGATGTTATCTTCTCTGATGTTTGGTCATCGCCTGTCTTATCCCCTGATAATTTCAAATACTATGTATTATTTGTTGATCACTTCAGCAAATATATTTGGGTGTACCCCCAAAAATGAAAATCGGATGTTCTCCCCACATTTACCACATTCAAAACCCTTGTTGAAAACAACTATCAAAACACAATCAAAACATTTTACTCAGATAATGGGGGAGAGTTCATTGCTCTTCGCCCCTTTCTTCAGACCCATGGCATTGCACACCTTACCACCCCACCCCACACTCCCGAACATAATGGCATGTCTGAACGTCGCCATCGCCATGTGGTCGACACAACCCTAGCTCTCCTTCACCATGCTTCCATGCCACTCACTTACTGGCCTTATGTTGTCTGCTCGGCAGCATATATCATAAACCGCATTCCCAAAGTTAACCTCACCATGGCATCCTCCTATGAAAAACTCACTGCTCGTCCCCCTAACCTAACCAAACTTCGTATATTTGGTTGCCTCTGCTATCCTTTACTTCGCCCCTACACCACTCACAAACTTGATCCTCGCTCTACTCCATGTGTATTTATTGGATACTCACCCACACAGAGCGCTTATCTCTGCCTTGATCGCTCCACAAACCGAATCTACACCTCGCGTCATGTTCAATTTGTTGAACATACGTTTCCCTTTTCCATCTCTTCTTCCATTAACCAACCAGCTTCTCTGCCGACCTCCAACTCCTCGCCAGCTACTTCCTCTGATCCCAGCTCCTCGTCCATTCTTATAGCACCTTCGCTTCCTCATTCTGCCACAACTCTCCTCGCCCCCAACCCAGTGCCGACCACTATCATTTCCCATCATCCCACACTGGTCGACCAACCAAACATACCCCTGCCGACCACACCCACACCTACCTCCCCGCCAAGTGCCACCATATCCGACATCCCTGTGCCGACCAATGCTCCCTTACGACCTCCTGCACCTCGCATGGTAACTCGAGCTCAGAACAACGTGTTCAAGCCAAATCCGAGGTATGGGCTTACCTCTGTCATCACTTCTGACATTGAACCGAGTTGTGTGTCGCAGGCACTCAAGGACAAAAACTGGCGAGCAGCCATGTCGGCTGAGTTTGATGCCCTTCTTCAGAACGGCACCTGGGACTTAGTTCCTCCCAATACAACTCAGAACGTGGTCGGCTCCAAGTGGGTCTTTCGTATCAAACGAAAACCTGATGGATCCCTTGACAAGTACAAAGCTCGCCTAGTTGCCAAAGGCTTTCACCAACGACCAGGTGTTGACTTCACTGAGACCTTCAGTCCGGTCGTCAAGCCGGCCACTGTGCGAGCAGTTCTCAGCATTGGCCCCTCCAACAGTTTGATGTAAACAACGCCTTTCTCCATGGCACACTCTTAGACACAATCTTCATGGCACAACCCCCTGGCTTTGCAGATAAGACCTTTCCATCTTATGTTTGCAAATTACACAAATCCATTTATGGCTTGAAACAGGCTCCTCGCACGTGGTACTATGCTCTTCGCTCATTTCTCGAAGAAATTGGGTTCACTCCCACTCACTCAAATGAATCTCTGTTCGTCTACAACAACACTGGAGTGGTCGCCTACTTCCTCGTCTATGTCGACGACCTCATCCTGACGGGCAACAACACACCCATGCTCGCCCGTGTGGCTGCCGACCTCTGTGCCAAGTTCTCGGTCAAGGACCTTGGTCCTCTATCTTACTTCTTGGGAGTGGAAGTTCTCAGATCTAAAAACTCATGCTTCCTCTCTCAACGCAAGTATGTCACTGACCTGCTCGCCCGGTACAACATGCTTACTTCAAAACCTGTTCGCACCCCTTTACCAACCTCTGCTCGCTTGTCTATCTCGGATGGCTCCTCGCCTGCAGATGCCACCCAATATCGTCAGGTCCTTGGTTCCCTTCAATATCTACAACTCACCAGGCCGGACATTGCCTTTGCTGTGCACAAGTTGTCGCAGTTTATGCATGCACCCACTACCACTCACTGGGGTGCCGTCAAACGTCTACTGAGGTACCTGAATGGTACAAGAAACGTTGGGGCCACCCTCACCTCTAGTCCATCCTCATCGCTTCACTGCTTCACTGATGCCGATTGGGCCGGAGACACAGACGACCGAACCTCCACCAGTGCCTACATTATATTTCTAGGGTCTAATCCTATCTCATGGTCGTCCAAGAAACAAAAGTCTGTTGCTCGCTCCTCGACTGAAGCTGAATATCGAGCAATTGCTGCTGCTGCCTCTGAAGTTCAATGGCTCAAATCCCTATTTCAGGAACTCCACTTCCCCACTCTACCTACACCAGCTCTCTACTGCGACAACATTGGTGCCACCTATCTGTGCTCGAACCCTGTTTTTCACTCACGGATGAAGCACATTGCCATTGACTTTCACTTTGTTCGTGATCTCATCAAGACAAAACAACTACGTGTGTCTCATGTCTCCTCTGCCGATCAACTTGCGGATGCTCTCACGAAACCTCTCTCCAGCACTCGCCTACAACTTCTCATGTCCAAGATTGGACTCACCAATGGTGCTCCATCTTGAGGGGACGTATTGGACCTATATTAGTAAATACACTCTTCTTCTTATTTATTGTATAGGCCCATCTTAGTTTCCTATGGGCTCTCTTATAAAGCCCATTAGGGTTAGGTTAGACCTAATTATCTCTTATATAAATACCCATTGTAAATCTACTTTACAACTAATCAAGAAATTATATTTCTCACATTCTTATATTCTCTATATTACGTGGACACTTCCCTTGAGACGTGACATTCAATTGGGTGCCTTCACGAGACATTATTAAACATGCAACAGCTAGCAAACATCACAATGTTAGGAATTGCATGTAGCTGATCACAAAAGATTAAATACCCTACTAAAATAAAATGCCCAAAGATGATAGACACTTAATATTCCTAAAGCCAACATATATATAAATCATTCAACTTAATTAAACGCACCTTAGGAATTGTAACAGACACATTTTCAAAATATAAAAACAACAAAATTAGTCATATGCACCTTCTTCAAATTGAATAGCAAGATGAAGACTATACAACATAGAAAGGCCATATTCGGCAAGAGTGCGACTTCCATCCTCGAGCCATTCGTCCATTCGGAAGAGCAACTGATTATGTTGTGGGATACCCTCTTTCTCTTGAATTTTGGCCTTCACATCGTCTATTGTTTCCATACCCGTAACATTTAAAGTGATTAGCTTCTCACTCCTGGTCTTGATATATGGGTTGGTCTGCTGTGGACTCGAGTGCATGTTATGCACCCTAGTCCATGTTGCACTTTTCAGTTTTACTGACTTACACTTTTTGGTAAATGGTGTTGCACTTTTCAATTATTAAACTGTATAATAATATTTTTAGTAATAATTGAAAAGTGCAACACCATTTACCAAAAAGTGTAAGTCAGTAAAACTGAAAAGTGCAACATGGACTAGGGTGCATAACATGCACTCGAGTGCATACTAGACTTTACCCTTGATATATAGTTTCCAGGTCTCGGTAAGTGTATGCTGACACAGAAAGAGATGGAGAGTAGATTGTTTTAAGATATTACATTGAGAAACGGTACACCAATCTTCAACAAACTTTCCATTATATATCAATCCCAAATGCAAATCGCTACGGATTCCTTCCTTTTCCTTGAGCTTCCTCTTTACACTACAAATCGTCTCTTTTTTCTCTACATTTAGAATGGTAGTATCGCCCTGGGGTTTTCTCACAAAGATAATCTGCAAGAAATTCCAAATCAAATAGTATCAACTATAACTCGATCCAAGCAAACATATATAATATTTGATGCCGGAAAAGATATTTGATGCCGGAAAAGAAATGACCCAATAAAGGAATTAAAATGAAGTTTCTATACCAAACATCCCAGTAATTAATTGGGTCAACTTTAAATGTTAAACTGCTGGTTGAATTCAGCTGCATGACATATATAGTTTCCAAGTCTATCGAGTCTAGTATTTAACTGTCCGAATAAAAGGTCATTTGGAACTTTCTAGAAGAAGTTACGGGTTTTTTTCCTGAAAACTGCTAAGTTAATTTTATTTGGTGTTTTTGTGTGATAAATTTCGAATTTCATGCATACTTAACCAGTAGTTCAAACCTCTTTTGGTGGATTCCATAGAGTAACTTCAAACCTCTTTGGTTGATTCCGAAGAGTGAAAGCTAGAGTTCTTTTTTTTTTTAGTTTCCCTTCACTATTTAATATTTGCCCTAAGTAACATAAAATTTGAAGAGGAAAATTTTGAGGGATTATCAAAAGTTGATTAACGCTTCCTTCCTCCTCATTCCCTTTTCAAATGCAATTTACTTCCCCAAATAGGAGTACACCATTAACATAATTTTCAGATTAGAAATTTCAAGAATCAAAACAGCGAAAACCCTCACTCGAGTTTATTTACCGTAAACTCAAAACATCAATCCCACCAAAATCGCAACAAACTTTTCCGCCTTTAAAACCAAACGACACTACAACGCATCCATGAATTAATACAAGAATATTTTCACCGAAAAAATGACTCACCCTTTTGCATGCACATTAAAATAAGGGTTGGTCTGCTATGGACTCGAGTGCATGTTGTGCACCCTAGTCCATGTTGCACTTTTCAGTTACTGACTTACACTTTTTGGTAAATGGTGTTGCACTTTTCAATTATTAAACTGTATAAGTAATAATTGAAAAGTGCAACACTATTTATCAAAAATTGTAAGTCAGTAAACTGAAAAAAGTGCACATGGACTAGGGTGCACATGCACTCGAGTGCATACTAAACTTTACCTTAAAATAATAAATAACCCATTCATTGACATAGAAACAAGATACAGAATGAATAAATAGTTGAAGAGAGTTTTACCTTTAATTTGAAGATGAAGAGTTCAATTGCCAGACAGTTGCGATTAAAATATTACTCCCTCCGTCCGTCTATAAGTTTCACGTTACTTTTTGGCACAAAGATTAAGAAAAGTGATTAAATAATAGATATAGTACAAGTGATGTGATTGAGAGAGGAGAGAGATAGAGAGAAAAACTTAGATATAAAGTGAAGTGTAAGAAAAAGTACTTACCATAAAAGGTATGGGAAGCTTATAGGCGGACGGACCAAAATGGTAAAATGGGAAGCTTATAGGCGGACGGAGGGAATGCTACCGTAGAGATAAGGATGAAAACGAAACAGTGGAAGAAAGCTTTATACAGTGTCCAGAAGCTCAAGAGTCTGGAGTTCAAGAAACGAGGGAGTTCTAACCCAAAAAAAATAGGATTAATGGTAAATTAAATAAATTGTATTTAATCTAAATTTTTGAATAATTGTAAATAAAATTATTAATTTTAAATATTATTATAATTTAAACTTTTTGATAATCACATTTGTGTCTAAATTTAACGTGGCTAGTTGACGTGACACCTCTTTAATGAAAGTTTTTTTTTTTTTTTTTATTTCGATCTAATCTAAACGTTAAATTCGGGCATAAATTGAATTGTTTTTATTCAAAAATTTAAATTAAATTATTTTAAAAATGGTAAATCACTATAATTGAGAAGTGTTAATAAAAAAAAATGTAAACAGGTCAGCCGTTGACTTACTATTTCTTATATAAACTCAATTTCATAAGAGATTTAATAAGAATATAATAAAATAATACTCCATGATACAATTGATGTGATGGAATAAAAGGAAAGTAGAAATTTATAGTAAGATTTTTTAATATACTTCTTTGTTCGACAATATTTAAGCTCAATTCAAATACGAGATTAATTCATACAAAATGATGAATTTCAACTATTGTTCGGATCTATTACAAGTTACAACTAATTTGAACTCCATTTTTTTTCTAATTGATTCAATTAAAATAAACCGGAACAGAAGCACTACTTATTTTTTACAACAAACGAAAAAGTAGGAATTGCACCAGTTCAAAAGTTAATGTTATTTTTTAAAAACAGTTTAAAAAAGTAAATAAAAATCACGACCACCATTCATTATGCCCCCTCCATCCCTTGATTACTTTTTTCTTGGTAATTTTATAAAGTGAAGAAATACGTTGACTTTTATGTATGTGTGAGACTTTTTTTCCTCCGTCCCTTGATTACTTTCACATGTGAAGTGGTACACAAAATAAAAAAATAAATTTAGTGGAGATTTTGAGGGGTAATCTTGTAAACCTTTATTTATAAAGTGAATAAATAAGTTGACTTTTGTGTATGTGTGAAAAAAAAAGTAATGACATTTGTATAAAATATATAGGAGTTTTCCATTTTAAGGGTATGAAAGTAATTGTGGGACGTCCCAAAAAAGAAAGTGTGAAAGTAATTGTGGGACGGAGGGAGTAGACGTTATCTATAATTGTATAGTAATTAGCTCTAAAGTTTAAGTTCTATATCCTGAAAAACACAATCTAAAATACGTCCTCTTGAAGCAAATACGCCCTGCCGGTGAAATGATCCCCTACTATCAGAAACACTCAACTCAATACAACATAGCTGACTAACACCCAGAGGAAATTAAAGGAATACTGTATACATTTGGAACAAGACTAGGCAGGAATTGTTTCATTGTTAACATTACAGGCCTGGTAGTGGTAATAGGAAAGCATAATGACCTGCCAAAATCTAGCTAGTAGTCCAACAAAAAGAGACAAGAGGAGCAAAACATGCTAGCGTCGACGCTATCTTTAAAGGATCACTTAGTCTCAAATCCTTTTAGGTCGGGGGCACCCTTTAGGGCAGAGCCCTTATTCAGTTGCCCCACAAATCCTTGTTGTTCGGCTTGCTTCTGGCAGCTGTCAAAGCCATAGTCGAAGTATAGCATAGAAGCATCAGTCAAATGATGGAGGAATTCTACAGATTTGAGCCTCTTTGCCTTTCCTTCCTTTAAGCCTTCAGCATAGGCAGCAGCTCTAGTACTCTTGATTTGAGCTTCCAAGGCAAGACCTCGGCTTTCATAGGAGGCACACTGACCAGAAAAGACTTTAATCTTGTGCGTCAGTCTAGAGATGGTGGCCTCATGCTCGCGTTTCAGTTTAGAGATGGTGGCCTCTAGTTTCCTCTCCTTGTTGGCCATTTCACGTTTTAGATCTTCTAACTCGGAGGAAGAAGGACGGGTTTGAAATTCTGGCATGAGGTCACTGAGAGCAGCAGTGGCCTATATATATATACATGAAAACAATACAAGCTTAATATAATAATAATAGAATAAAATTCTTAGAAAATATGTTGTATGAACCTTGGCTTGGTGGTGAGCAAAATCTTTGAGCTTTGTCTGATAAGTGTTGTTAGACATAGGTTGTGTTGTAGGGCGAGGTGTTTTGGTTTGTGGTGCAGGGGGTGTAGTTAAAGTCAAAGGGGCACAAGTGGGGAAGCCGCGATTGGCATTGGGAGTGGTTTGGGTTGCAGGGCAGGGTGTTTTGGTTTGTAGTGCAGGGGGTGTAGTTAAAGTCAAAGGGGCACAAGTGGCAAAGCCGCGATTGGTATTGGGAGTGGTTTGGGTTGCAGGGCGAGGTGGTGCAGGGGGTTTACTTAGAGTCAAAGGGGCTCTCTCCGGCTTCCGAGCTTGAGTTATTTTTGTACTACCTGCAGCTGCAACAAATCATCACATTTACATTTTGTCTTCCAAGCACACATGCACTATAACATGTTAGGAATTAATTCTACTTACTTGGTTTGTTTAGAGGGGATTTACCCAAAAAGGGATGGAGATGGAGAGTAGATTCTTTTAAGATATTATAGTCAACAAGGGTTTTCCCATCTTCAAGTTGCTTTCCAGCATATATCATTCCCAGATGGAAATCACTACCGATTCCTTCCTTTTCCTTCAACTTTCTCTTTACACTACAAATCGTCTCATTACTCTCCACATTTAGAGTGACAATCTTGCCCTGGCATCCCCTTACAAAGATTTGCATCTGCAACCAAATCAACTATAACTCCAAACAAATACGGAGTACTTCACTTGGCCCTAATATAATATTTTCCCCTTACAAAGATGATGATTTTGATACGTAACATAATGAACACAAATTTTGAGTAATCCAAAGCTTTCTTCTTCTTCCTCATTCCCTTTTCCTATGCAACTAATTACTTCCCCAAATACAACATTAAGTTGCTTATTTTGATGTCCTAATTCATTTTCATTTTTGTCAAAACTAACACTATCTCTCCCTAACTTTTCCCCCCTTTTCTTTTCTATATTGCAGTACTTCAAACATGTGCAAAAAATGAGTAACTGAGGGTGTATAATTTTCAGCCTAGAAATTTCAGGAATCAAAATCTCGTAAACCCTCCCTCCACTGGAGTTTATTCAAACACCAAACTTTTCGCATTTAAAACCGACGAGACTCCATGAATACATGAATGTAAAAACAGAAGATAGAAATAGAACAAGTATATTTTCACCCAAACAAAAGCAGATCGAAATACAGATATATTAAACGGTAGAAACGAAGATACATAGGAGTAACATATAAAATGGTGGAAGAAAGTTTTACCTTTTCAGAAAGTTTTGGAGTTCAAGAGACGCAACACAGACTTCACTCCTCAGGTAATAACATCAAGACTGAAGAGGCGTTTGGTAGTGACAGCGCATCTAGACACTAGAAAAGTGATTTTGAAATTTTCAAAAATAAAAAAAATTTAGCTATTTAATTACTCCATCAATTACAGTGAAATAAAGCTATTTTTTTTTTTTTTCAAATCATATTTTGTTATAATATATTATCTCCATCACATTACCTCTAACACCTTTAATATATCTATTTATTATAAACACAAGTAAGTGATTAAATTAATTACTTAAAAGTAATTTTGCTCAAGCACCCTTCCTCATGTTTCTAACAACTTCTAAGTGCTTTTAATCATTACACTCACTAATTTTACGATTTTGCCCTCACAATTTAAATAATATTTTATTTTTACCCATTATTTATTCGAATGTAATAAGGGTGTTTTTTGTAAAATTATAAAAAAAATGATTTGTATGGTATACACCCCAACATTTAAAAAATTGATTAGAAGTGCTTATTTTTGAAACACTATAATAGCTTCTATGTGCTTCTCATCATTGTAGTAACCAATTTTATATTTTTGCCTTTACAATTTAAATAATATTTTATGTTTACCCATTACTTATCCAAATGTAATAAGGGTGTTTTTTTAAAAATTATAAAGAGGCTATTTATTTTACAAACATCACAACATATACACAATTGATTAAAAGTGATTAATTTCAAAACACTATCTACTTTCAATTTTATTTTAAAAATTAATTTTAATCACTTTGAATCAATCACTATTGTTTACAAACACACCCTTATTCAATTATACGGAGTATTATTTATATTTATTAAATCTCATGCTCGAAACCTATAAGTAGCTTTTACAGAAATGAGGGGAGTAATTTTTTTGAAATTGATTTGAGGAATAATTTATATTTAAAGTAAGATCACAAGTAAATTTAAATGATAATTTAAATAATTAAGGGGTGGTTGAGTTAAAAGGTGAAGGTAAAATAATATTTCTATAAAATAAATGTGCACATTTTTAATGGATGAAATAAGATAATTAAGCAAATTTTTAGTGAAAGAAAAGAGTATTTTACAAACATCACAACATATACACAATTGATTAAAAGTGATTAATTTCAAAACACTATCTACTTTCAATTTTATTTTAAAAATTAATTTTAATCACTTTGAATCAATCACTATTGTTTACAAACACACCCTTATTCAATTATACGGAGTATTATTTATATTTATTAAATCTCATGCTCGAAACCTATAAGTAGCTTTTACAGAAATGAGGGGAGTAATTTTTTTGAAATTGATTTGAGGAATAATTTATATTTAAAGTAAGATCACAAGTAAATTTAAATGATAATTTAAATAATTAAGGGGTGGTTGAGTTAAAAGGTGAAGGTAAAATAATATTTCTATAAAATAAATGTGCACATTTTTAATGGATGAAATAAGATAATTAAGCAAATTTTTAGTGAAAGAAAAGAGTATTTGATCAATTCAAAACAGATAAAAACACTTTTATTTAAATACATAGTTTCGTTGCACTTTTTTTTGAATTACATTAAATACCCATCCCTTTTCCCCTCCCCATGACTCGAACCCAGGATCTAAAGCCTAGGTAGTGGTGCTCTAACCACTTGAGCTATCCAACTTCGTCATAGTTTCGTTGTACTGAATTAGCTTTGCACACTCTCTGTAATATATTCGGTCAGCAGTAGGATTTATAGTTATTTATATATAGTTTGTATGTAATTATATTATTGATATTTATAAAATTTATATATATTAAAAATTTTAAAATCATGATTCTAAGAATAAGTACTCTATTCGTTTGTCTATAAATTTTTCGTTATTTTTTTGTACATAAATTAAAAAAATGATGAAAAAATTCAAATAATATATATAGTACAAATGATGTGATTAACAGAAGGAGAGGGATATAAAAAAAAAGAGTAGAATATAAAGTAAATTGTAAGAATAAAAAAATTAAAAGTATTTATAAAAAAAGGTATAAGAAGAACGTAAAATGGAAACTTATAGGTGAAAATAGGGAGTATTATATTTTAAAATCTCAAAATTATCTTATTGAGTTGAGTTTATGTGCATAGTGTTCACCGTGCACACTAATTCACATTTTGGAGACCGATCAATCAATATATATAAGTCAAGCGAATTCTTAATCAAAACTAACAGTAGTCCAGGTTACCGATATTTTTTTTTTTTTTAAAGACGATTACTAATGTGTTTGATATGTTTGATCTCACATACTTTTGAATAACAAAATTACTAGTTTTTAATAAGAAAGAACTGCATTTTTTACTAACAAAAATTACCACTTTTTAATGGGAAAGAACTATATTTTGCAGTAACCACTTTTCAATAAGAAAGAATGACATTTTGCAGTAACAACAATTATCACTTTTCAATAAGAAAAAACTACACTTCAGTAACAAACATTACCACTTTTCAATAAGAAAGATTACATTTTTAAATAACAAAATTATCACTTGTCGGGATATATATTGCAAGTAAGGATTTACATCAAAGAAACAACAAATCTTCAAGGCATAGTATCAAATTTATCAAGCAATACATGTTCTTGTTTACAAAATGAGAATTTTTTCACAGAAAAGTAAAGCAAAAATATCACAACTCTTTTGAGCATTTCATCGAGTAGGTGGTGTGCGTGACATAATATACCAAGCGAACAAGAGCATTGTCTGAAGTTAACTATTCAAATCCATCGTCACAGAAAATTCACCATCCAAATTATTGAATAGGATAGATAAATTCTTAAATTTATTTAATCGTATTGACAAGAAATTTACCAATCCTTTTAATGTTTTTACCTGAACCAAGCAAGAAACTTACCAATCATATTAACCGTACAAATCGTATTTTATGTATAAATCTCTGTGAGTTAAAAAGAAGCTTTGCCCATTTTTATTCACAAGGAGAAAAAAGAAAGAGAAGAAGCGGTTAAAAAAAATTAACGTGTATACACCAAATTGATTTAATTTAATGCAAGACTTTTTGACAAAGTGGGATAGCTCAAGTGGTTAGACCACCCCTACCTAGGCCTTAGGTCCTGGGTTCGAGTCATGGGGAGGGAAAAAAAGGACATAAAAAAAAAAAATGTATTTGAGACTTTCTCCATAAATCAAATCATAAGCCAGATGTATTTTGACCATACATAAATATGTACTAGCAACACTCGAAAACACAAAATAGCTTTTTTGAGAGATTAAAATCCAATAAACAATTCGAAATAATGTCGGCAACACATAAAAGTGTTAAATATAAGCTACTGATGGGGATACTCATTCCAGGGGATGCCATGGTGATATTATAATAATTACATAAGAGTAGTTTACGAAAATATGTGTTAACAATAGAAAAAATGACAATTTTTTTTAAATAAAAATAAAAACTAAATGAGACAAACTTTATGAAAGTGAGGGAGTATACATTTACATTGCAAAATGTTTTGATGTTCACCTCAGTTGCATAAAATTCATCAATAATTAAGTGTGCATTTAAATCTTCATCACAATCTCTCTTAATACAAGCATTAGACAATCTCCACGTAAATAAGTGAAGTACTAATTGAATTCAAATTTTAATTGACATGCTTCAAAAACTTAAGTTCATGTCATGTTGTTAACTCACTATTAATTTAGTAGTATTAAATATTTACAAGTTATAAATTAAGGGGTGTTTGCAAACTCTATAAAAAGCTTAAAAACACTTCTCAAAAGTAAAAACGGTGAGAGGGCAGCTTTAAAAAAAATGATTTTAGAAGCTGTAGAGTTTCAAAACACCCCCTAAACACTGAATTTTCGATATTAAATATCAGTGTACGTAATATATAGGAGACTGTAAGTCATGTATTCTTCGAATGTGTTTTTGCTTATAAAGTGTGGATGAAATACTTCGAATGGATGGGGATAGAGACCGTATCACAAATATATTACACTGTAGTAAGCTTGTGAGAGGGAAACAGGGAAATTATTATCAAAGTTTGAACTTCGCACCTTCAAACTTTCTTCCCCTATTTTGAGAGTGTTCAAATAATTTTAAAACAGATCGAAAAGAAAAGTGTACAAATACGTCCTGCCTGGTGAATTGATCCCCTGCTATTTAGAAACACTCAACTCAATACAACTAAATTGATACTACAACATAGCTGACCAACGCCTAAAGGAAATTAAAAGAATATACATTTGCAATAAGATTAGGCAGGAATTGTGTCATTTGTTTCATTGTTAACATTAAAGGCCTGGTGATAGGAAAGTATAACGACCTGCCAAAATCTAGCTAGTAGTAGTCCAACAAAAAAGAGAAGAGGAGCAAATCATGCTAGGGTCGACGTTATCTTTAAGGGTCGATCACTTAGTCTCCCATCCTTTTAGGTCGGGGGCATCCTTAAGGGCAGAGTCCTTATTCAGTTGCCCCACAAATCCTTGTTGCTCGGCTTGGTTCTGGCAGCTGTCAAAGCCATAGTCGAAGTATTGCATAGAAGCATCAGTCAAATGATGGAGGAATTCTACAGATTCGAGTTGCTTTGCCTTTCCTACCTTTAAACCTTCAGCATAGGCAGCAGCTCTAGTTCTCTTGATTTCAGCTTCCAAGGCAAGAACCTGGCTTTCATAGGAGGCACACTGACCAGAAAAGACTTTAACCTTGTGCGTCAGTCTAGAGATTGTGGCCACTTGTTCCTTCTCCTTGCTGCAAGCTACCATAAGCTCTTGTTTAGTTTTATTATCTTGAGCTTCCAAGGCAACTATCTGGTTTTCATAGGAGGCACACTGACCAGAAAAGACTTTAATCTTGTGCGTCAGTCTAGAGATGGTGGCCTCTTGTTTCTTCTCCTTGCTGTGAGCTACCGTAAGCTCTTGTTTAGTTTTCTTATCTTCAGCTTTAAAGGCAATGATCTGGCTTTCACAGGAGGCATGCTTGTGTTTCAGTTTAGAGATGGTGGCCTCTAGTTCCCTCTCCTTGCTGGCCATTTTACGTTTTAGATCTTCTAACTCGGAGGAAGGACGGGTTTGAAATTCTGGCATGAGGTCACTTAGGATAGAAGCGGCCTATATATGCATGAAATCATGTTTAATATAATAATATGAAATTCATAGAAAAGAATTACAGTAATTAAGTAGCATGAACTAACCTTGGCTTGGTAGTGAGCAAAATCTTTGAGCTTTGACTCATAAGTGGTGTTAGTCATAGGTTGGCGGTCAGCACAAGTGGCTGAGCCCTGGATATACTCTCCATTAATGATGGAACGAGTATTGCGATTGGTATTGGGAGTGGTTTGGGTTGCAGGAGAAGGTGTTTTGGGTTGTGGTGTACTTAAAGGGGCTTGCTCCGGCTTCCCTTGAGTTATTTCTGTACCTGCAGCTGCAACAAATCATCTCATTTCGTCTTCCAAGCACACATTAATATAAAATGTGATCAGCAGGAGCTTATATATATACTAGTATAATTTAAAACCTAATAAGTTGGAATGGCTATTGGGTATGTCCATAAACAGTTGGAGATCGAGAGTAGATTCTTTGAAGATATTATAGTCAGCAAGGGTATGTCCATCTTTAAGTAGCAATCCAGAATATATCATTCTCAGTTTCCATTTACTATCGAATCCTTCCTTTTCCTTCAACTTTCTCTTTACACTAAAAATAGTCTCATAATTCTCCACATTCAGAGTGGTCGTCCTGCCCATGACCCTTACAAAGATTTTCATCTGCAACAAATAAATCAAAATATCAACTCTAACTCCAAACAAAACACTTACACTTGGCTCTAAGATGAATTTGATCGATACGCACGTACGTAATCAAAAGTTGAATAACTCTTTCCCTTTTCAGATCAGATGCAACTTACTTCCCCCAAAACAAAATTAACATATACTCCCTCAATCCATTTTTTTAATTTTCACCTGAGTTGGATTTTAAGGAAAATTTTGTTGTTCACACTTAATATTTTTTTCAATATACTAATACATCCTGATCACCTTTTACTTTATACATAAACCATAAATATTTTGTCAATCTCAATTTTATTTCACTCACATTTCATTATATTCTTATTTCTTATATCCCTCCTCAAGAGCATCACCTCTAACATATCTACATATTCTATTATCATTCTTAATTTCTGTGTTCAAAGCTCATTAATAGCTTTCACTTGATGGAGGGAGTGCCAGAAAAGTGAGAATTATAAAAATGGAGAGGGGGGAGTATAATTTTCAGGAATAAAAACCCTCGGTCGAGTTTATTCAAACAACGAACTTTTCGCATTTAAAATCGAGGAGACTATGAAGCATCCATGAATACAATGTAAAAGCAGAACATAAGTATATTTTCACCCAAACAAAAACAGAGATCGATACAGATTAAACGGTTGAAGAAAGGTTTAGCATCTCAAGAGCTAGCAAGAAACTTGTGATTAAAATTACTAATCCATAGAAATAACATAGTATTTAACTGTCCAAATAAAAGGTCATTTGGAACTTTCTAGAAGAAGTTACGATTTTTTTTTTCCTGAAAAATGCTAAGTTCATTCTATTTAAACTAGATTTTGTGATAAATTTCAGATTGCATGCATACTTAATCAGTAGTTTAAACTTCTTTTGGTGGATTCCGAAGACTAAAAGAGTTCATTTTTTTAGTTTCCCTTCACTATTTAATATTTGCCCTAAGTAACATAAAATTTGAAGAGGAAAATTTTGATTAACGCTTCCAGCTTCCTCCTCATTCCCGCAATTTACTTTCCCAAATAGTACACAACATAAACATAATTTTCAGACTAAAAGTTTCAGGAATAAAAACCGCAAAAACCCTCACTCAATTAGTTTATTTAAATACAGAACACGGATCAACACACCAAAATCACAACCAAACTTTTCAACGAGACTACAAAGCAGAATAAACAACTCACCCTTTTGCATTCACATTAAAATAATAAATAACCCATCATCCATAGAAATAGAAACAAGGATATGATATTTTCACCCAAGAAAAAAAGAATAAATATTTTACCTTTTTAAGATGAACGGTTGCGATTAAAATATTACTACTCCGTAGAAACAGTGGAAGAAGAAAGCTTTTGACAGTTTCCAGAAGCTCGGGAGTCGGAGTAAGCAGTTCTAATACAAAACGACACAGTTCTAATACAAAACGACACATTAAAATATATAAGAGGTATTTATCCTATTTTTAAAATTGACCATTTTCTTCAATTTCCCTTGTAATTTGTGCAAACTGGTTGAGGGGTATTGGCAATTACATTATGCTTTTAAAAAAATGGTTTAAATTATTTTTATTCCTGTTCAACAATTTCTAATACTAATTTGATACATATATATTTTTTTTTACTAATTTTAAGGAATATTGAGTATTTATGTACTCCGTATATAGTAGATGGATAAAGAAAAAGTGACGATATATTAATGTTGCAATTTTTTTTTTTTATCAAAGTGTGCATATTAAGTTTAGACGGACGACAAAAATTGAATAATTACATTTGACCAAGGTCTTGTATAAACTTGATTTCTTATATTTTTTATTAAGGTTATAAGGAATCGAGTTGACCAAATCAACTTTAAATATATTTTTTTTCTAAGAGTGTACATTGAAAAGTGTAAGTTTATAACTGATGCGGCCTAAAAATGTCGTTCAATAAGAAGTCGACACGTGTATAAAGGATAAGATAAAAGATAAGATATGGGATTATGGAAGGGGCTCTGGATAAAGAATCCCTTCTGGAAGCCCCTCCAGAGGGAGCTCCTGGAGGTCCTCCCGGAGAGACTTATCTGGAGGACCTGATCTTGATATGAATTGGTAAACCGAGAATATAGGAGATCTCCACATAAATCGGACTGAGATTGACCAAAGAAAGATTCTTCTCTCCTTCATTGTAGTGGTAGGAGTCCACTAGGGGGAGTGGCCCCGGTCTTTCCGGAAGTGGAGGAATGGAAGACCTTGTCAACCTAGCAAGGCTGGGTCCAAGAGGTAGCTCCGAAACAGAAGGGAGCCTTGACTTCCTCTCGGGAGATTCTCTATAAATAGGTAAATTTGAGTATATTTCCAGGTTAGATTTTCTGACTTTGACAGAACTCAATACATTTCGTAAAAACTATACTTCTGATATTATTTGAGAACCTGATTTGATAAATCAAGGATCTCGAGATCCTTGTGGTATATTGAAAAAGCCCTATACTGACTTAGGCATCGGAGTGTCCGCGCCGGACCCCCCTCCGGCGTGTTCTTTGCAGGTTCTCGAGGATTCTATCGAAGGCAGCAACATCCTTGGATTGATTCTGCGTGTTTGGAAAATCAGATATCCAATTCGGAGGATATCCAATCCCCTTGTGCAAATTTTGGCACATCAACTGGCGCCGTCTGTGGGAACGATTTAAAAGATTTTCTCACGAATTTCTATCTGTTCGAGTGATGGAATTGGAGATGGACCATTGCTTGGTAAATTCTACGGGCAGTCCTTTGCCTAGATTTGACACAGGTTGATTTTGCTCTAAATAATATTTGATTGATAAAACTTCACTCCAGTGATGTATTATTATCATGGAATTATGAGTATAAGGATTGTCGAACATATATGTGGAGTGTGCAATTGCCTACTCCGAGACTCCAGGAAGAGGCTCGAGACACCCCTATCTCTACAGGGGGTGATATTGTTAGCACGTCTGGAGCCCTCGGGAGTGGACCTGGCAAGGAGATACCTCCAGGCACTGCAGAGGACTACAACATTCGTTCCCCTCCACGAGCAGCAGAGTATTTAGGGCCTCGAGGTCCAAAATCTAAACATGGGAGTACGAGGCAAAGATATGATAAGTGCATCGGTGCTACAGGTTAGTACAGGTGTTTGATAGAGCCTAAAGTATTAGATCTTCTATAGTAATTTGATATTGCTATGAGCATATTTTAATGATATTGACATATATGACACGAACTTATTTTTTCCATTGAATTAAGCATGATTCTCCTAAGCTTACATGATTGATACTCTAGAAACAATCTTAGAATTAAGAATTACTTGAAATCGTAGAAGCATGGGTAAACAATTCACATGTTGAATCTTATGATTACTTTATGTGGTAGAATTAATGATTAGACGCTGATGATGATTATGATTTTGCACACGATTGACATGTTTCCATATTTTATATATAATTATGATTTTGCACACGATTAGACGTTGATGATGATTAATGATTAGACGCGGATGATGATTATGATTTTGCACACGATTAACATGTTTCCATATTTTAGATATAATTTCATATTACAGACCGAGCCTATCCAAGTTCTGGAGGACCTCTGGGTAGGTTCAGAAGATTTCAGATTATAGATTAAGTCTACCCAAGTTCTGGAGGACCTCTGGGTAGGTTCAGAAGATTTCAGATTATAGATTAAGTCTACCCAAGTTCTGGAGGACCTCTGGGTAGGTTCAGAAGATTTCAGATTATAGATTAAGTCTACCCAAGTTCTGGAGGACCTCTGGGTAGGTTCAGAAGATTTCAGATTATAGATTAAGTCTACCCAAGTTCTGGAGGACCTCTGGGTAGGTTTAGAAGATTTCAGATTATAGATTAAGTCTATCCAAGTTCTGGAGGATCTCTGGATAGGTTCAGAAGATTTCAGATTATAGGTTGATTCTATCCAAGTTCTGGAGGATTTCGGGATAAGCTCGGAAATGGAAAGTGAATATTGAGCCTATTTAGGCCCCTGAGATCAAGGCCAATAGCCATAAACAGACAAAACGATAAGTTCGAAAACTAAAGTGGGTGAGAGGATGATTGATTACCTGAAGCGGGTAGAGAACTTAAGAATCTTCAGAGCTGAAAAGTATCTCACCCTCGAAGAGGTGAGGCAAGCCAAGAGGCTGGAGGTGAAACCAGCTAGTGGAGAGAGGAAGAGAGAATCTACAGCAAGGAGGTCCAGCCCAGAAGCTCCCCGAAACTCCGGAGGAACAGGAAACCGCAATGCTGCGGGAGGATCCCGATCTGGGCCTCGAGGGAGGTTTTAGAAATATACCCAACTGAGATTGGAACCTACAGAAGTCTTGGAGGTTGCTGGAGATCATCCAGATCTGAAATTCCCTTATTCGAGGAACCGAGGTCCTCAAAAGCCCAAGTCGGACCGATTTTGGAGACTCCACAATGAATATGGGCACGACAACAATCGATATTACCATTTGGAGGATGAAATTGAGAGAATGATTCAAGTTGGACATCTGAGAGAATTTGTTTACGTAGTTGACCGAGGCCCTCGAGGGCAGAAGAGGAGAGAACTTGAGGACAGGAAGACCAAGAAGGAGGACGCAAGAGGTTATAGAACATGATGCAATTCACTACCTTCAGGAGTAATTTTATAATTATTTTTAATTATAAAAGCCGACCCCCTCAGTTGATATTCTTGAGTTGAGATCCAGGAAGAATTTCAGAGCTCGCGAGGACGTAAGAGGTTCGAGGATCAAAGAAAATGATCCTCTTCTGAGATTTGGGATTAGAGAGACTAATCATCTTGTCAAGATTGGAGGTCCTGGAGAGGGTACAGGTTTCAGGTTTGAGATCAAAAGAGACTTGATTTGCATTCTTTAATTATTTCATATTTAAATTATATAATTGAGGCTTATGACGCAATTTAGATCTAATAATGTTGCTGGTATGAGTCAGTTTACCTGGTCTATGACGAATAATGAGCTCATGAGAAGGAGCTGGAGAACCTAGAAGTACTAGAGGAGCTCTAGAGAGCAAGATTACCGAAGAAAGAGCGAAGCTAAACAACGTTGAGAGGTTGGAGATTCAAGAAAAGACCATGTGAAATGAAGATGTACGAGAGATATGTGCAACTCCGGAGATGAATATTGGGGTAAGACGTTGAGACGAAGATGGGTGCTACTTGACTGGCTATGAAGCCAACTTCACCATGCGAAGCACTGGAGATCAGATTTCTACGTTCCAAAAACTGGAGGGGACAGAGTTCGAGACTGAGATTTGGATGATGGCTGCCCAGAAGCTGAGTTATGGGGTTTGAGACCCCGACTTCGAGAAGATGAGAGTGATGACAGACCTTTTTACAAGATCCTACGCTTGAAGTGGCTGAGTAACGCTATAGAATTAAGGAAAAGATGAAACGAGTATCTAGGACCTCGAGGTCTAAGATCCAGATAAGGAGAGATAAGGAGCCCAGCTGCTGAAGCTGACCAAACCCTCCCTAGGGTGCTGAAATTTGATATTCAAAAGAAACCCATGAAGGATGAGCAGGTAGTCACGAGGGCTACAAGGCTACTGTAAAGAAGGATATACCCAAAAGTCGATCTATTGGGTGAGTAAGATCATCTAGGGTGCTGAGATGCGACATTCGGAGACGAGCATGATGACGGACCTTGCAAATGCCTTACACTTCGATGCTTAAAGGGGGTGATGAAGGGTATAGGCCTACTACCTCCGAGATGCTGATATGGAGCCACGTAAGTGAAAAGTGTATATTTTACTTTTTTACTTTAGATTTTACTTTGTGATATGATATGAGTTACCTAGGCGTAGTTGTTTAGAGCATAAAACCTCGAAGCATATGAGCATTTGCTAAGGTTTTAGAAATGATTGATTTGAGAAATGCTAAGGTGATTACTTAGGAGAATTTCGTGATTGAATCGAGAGAATGATTGAGAATTTAGGCATGGTTAAGAACGTGTTTCTCACCCTACTCTAAATCCAAGCGGATTACTTGAACTTGAAAGGTTTTGATATGATCAACACCTTGAATTGAGAGTGAGAAACCCTCAGAGGCCTAGAGGCCGAGGAGCTCCAGAGAGCCCTCACCATGTTTGAGACCCAAGAGGGTTAATCAATGAAATGAGAAGATTTTATGAATTAAAATCTTTTGAGAATAAGAGTGAGAAACACTCGTAAGCCTAGAGGCCGAGGTGCTCCAGAGAGCCCTCACCTTACTTGAGACCCAAGAGGGTTAATCAATGAAATGAGAAGATTTTATGAATTAAAATCTTTTAAGAATAAGAGTGAGAAACACTCAGAGGCCTAGAGGCCGAGGTGCTCCAGAGAGCCCTCATCTTACTCGAGACCTAAGTGGGTTACTGAAATGAGAAGATTTTATGAATTAAAATCTTTTAAGAATAAGAGTGAGAAACACTCAGAGGCCTAGAGGCCGAGGTGCTCCAGAGAGCCCTCATCTTACTCGAGACCCAAGTGGGTTACTGAAATGAGAAGATTTTATGAATTAAAATCTTTTAAGAATAAGAGTGAGAAACACTCAGAGGCCTAAAGGCCGAGGTGCTCCAGAGAGCCCTCATCTTACTCGAGACCCAAGTGGGTTACTGAAATGAGAAGATTTTATGAATTAAAATATTTTAAGAATAAGAGTGAGAAACACTCAGAGGCCTAGAGGCCGAGGTGCTCCAGAGAGCCCTCATCTTACTCGAGACCCAAGTGGGTTACTGAAATGAGAAGATTTTATGAATAAAAATCTTTTAAGAATAAGAGTGAGAAACACTCGGAAGCCTAGAGGTCGAGGTGCTCCAGAGAGCCCTCACCTTACTTGAGACCCAAGAGGGTTAATTAATGAAATGAGAAGATTTTATGAATTAAAATCTTTTAAGAATAAGAGTGAGAAACACTCAGAGGCCTAGAGGCCGAGGTGCTCCAGAGAGCCCTCATCTTACTTGAGACCCAAGAGGGTTAATTAATGAAATGAGAAGATTTTATGAATTAAAATATTTTAAGAATAAGAGTGAGAAACACTCAGAGGCCTAGAGGCCGAGGAGCTCCAGAGAGCCCTCACCATGTTTGAAACCCAAAAGGGTTAAATCAATGAAATGAGAAGATTTTATGAATCAAAATATTTTAAGTATGAGAGTGAGAAACACTCAGAGGCCTAGAGGCCGAGGAGCTCCAGAGAGCCCTCACCATGTTTGAAACCCAAAAGGGTTAATCAATGAAACCCAAAATCTCCGAAGGAGAGAACTTTTGAAATTCCTCTCCAAAGTAAGAATAATACACGTCTCTCCAGAAACGCCTCTGTACTAGGCTCACTGGAATTTTCTACTCTCACAAAAGATATGCCCCTTTTACGAGAGTAGGGGGGAGTAGATGACGCGGCCTAAAAATGTCGTTCAATAAGAAGTCGACACGTGTATAAAGGATAAGATAAAAGAGAAGATATGGGATTATGGAAGGGGCTCTGGATAAAGAATCCCTTCTGGAAGCCCCTCCGGAGGGAGCTCCTGGAGGTCCTCCCGGAGAGACTTATCTGGAGGACCTGATCTTGATATGAATTGGTAAACCGAGAATATAGGAGATCTCCACATAAATCGGACTGAGATTGACCAAAGAAAGATTCTTCTCTCCTTCATTGTAGTGGAAGGAGTCCACCAGGGGGAGTGGCCCCGGTCTTTCCGGAAGTGGAGGAATGGAAGACCTTGTCAACCTAGCAAGGCTGGGTCCAAGAGGTAGCTCCGAAACAGAAGGGAGCCTTGACTTCCTCTCGGGAGATTCTCTATAAATAGGTAAATTTGAGTATATTTCCAGGTTAGATTTTCTGACTTTGACAGAACTCAATACATTTCGTAAAAACTATACTTCTGATATTATTTGAGAACCTGATTTGATAAATCAAGGATCTCTAGATCCTTGTGGTATATTGAAAAAGCCCTATACTGACTTAGGCATCGGAGTGTCCGCGCCGGACCCCCCTCCGGCGTGTTCTTTGCAGGTTCTCGAGGATTCTATCGAAGGCAGCAACATTCTTGGATTGATTCTACGTGTTTGGAAAATCAGATATCCAATTCGGAGGATATCCAATCCCCTTGTGCAAATTTTGGCACATCAATAACTAAAAAGTATAACACAATATTATTGAAAAAACGCAACACATTTTTTATTAAAAAATGTAAGTTACTATAATTGAAAAGTACAACACAGTTTTAAAGGAAAAATGTAAGTCATTATAACTAAAAAGTGCAACACAATATTACTGAAAAATGCATGTCTATATAACTAAAAGGTGCAATATAACATTACTAAAAAAGTGTAAATGAATATAACTGAAAAAATTATTTTGAAAGTATAACACCAAAAAATATTTACCAAAAATAAGAAAAAGAAAAAAGAGAAAAATGGACTTGATCAATTCAATTTCTTATATAAATTCAATTTCATACATATAAAATTTGAACGTAAAAAGTATTAACTTATGTAAAACAAGTACATGTTTCATTAGTTTTAACTAAAAGTGTACATGTGATACTAATTAACTGGAACTTGACACATACACTATCCTAAATATCCATGCATCATGTGCTTATGAGTTATAAGACCTTGCCATTTTTATTAGCAAGAGTACAAATTAATTAGTAGTGTTTTAAAATAAATGTAATATATATAAATTTATTAAGATCTTTCACATTTTCAATAATTCTATCATTAAAACCCAAAAATAAAAGTTATAACATTAAACATAAAAAATGTGTATTAATTTTTCATCTGGTTAGATTTTCGTTCAGTTATTGACGTGAATAAAGAGCCTACATACGTAGTTATTAAGTTTTTTCACATTTTCAATAATTCTATTATTAAACACAGAAAAAAAATTAACCATTATACTTTTTTTATTTAATCATTTGTTAAATCTTTCATCCAATTATTCACGTGAATAAACGGAAAGCCAACATAGTGCTAATACAACCAATTTTTTCAGGGACTGAGACAGAGTTATGAGTTGAGGGGGGAATTCAGATAATTGAACAATTTTATTATATACTTGAATGATTTTCCCAACTTTAATGTAAATTTTTGTCACTTCATTATGATTTTCAATTTAAGGGTATGTTTTTTGAGATGTTGGAAATTCAAATGGTTAAATTTATGATTATAAAAATGTTATGAATAGTTTGAGACTTTTTGAGTTGAGTGGGTTGTATAAGGACAATAAAAAAAAATTGGATTAAAAAGACGAAAGAAAAAATAAAGGTCATAAATTTACAAGTCGAAATCAGAGGGTGGGGTGCCATTGAAAAATGGTACACCCCTCAAATGATATTGTAATTTGAAAATTTAAAATAGCATCAGTTCGTTTGAAGGGTAATTTTGTAAAGTTATATGAATAAAATAAAAAGATGATTGAAGAGAGTGTAAAAATAATAATATTTTGTATAAATATGTGAATATTGTGAGGATGAAATTTATGAAAGAGCTTCCTTTTATAGGTGTGCAAAGAATTGTAGGATGAACGGAGGGAGTACATATTCTAACATACCAATCATTGCTTATAATTTTCATTCAATTTATATATTGTGTAGCTAGATAGATGACTTGGGACGGAATTAAATATTTCAATAATAGAGGTATTAAATTGGAGAGTTTGTTTATAATGGATTGAGTACTCCAAGATTACACAAAAGAGTATTTTAGGATTCCTTAACTTAGTTGTCAACTCATTAGGCTAGCCTGAACTGAATGCCTGATGAGCAAATAAGTCAGTACTGTTTACTAAATATAATCAAGTTATTCAATAGTTGGGTTTGATACGCCTCTACTCACCTATACTCAGAAGGAGAGACTCCAACCCCTCTAAAAACATACACTTTTTTCTCTCCCTTATTTTAGACATGTGCAACGATTAGAAACCGCCGATTACAATTTGGAGAATACATTACTAGAATTTAATAAAAATTGGAGTATAGCTTAAATTAATCTATACATAGAAAATAGAAGAATTGCATATTAAAAAAAAAAAAACCCCGCCCAAACCGGCCGTTAACCGTCAAAACCGGCAGTTTGCGATTTGTCAAAATATAAAACCGAAATCAAACCGCTATTTTTCGGTTACAGTTCGATTTTTTAACCATAATTGGCGGTTAAAAATCGGCGATTTGACCGGTTCGACGGTTTCCCGGTTACGGTTTGAACATGTTTACCTTAACCCACTACCTCCACCTCTCCACCACCACTTTCAACACCACTCCCCTCCATTTTCTTCTCCGTGCACCGGTGCATCAAGTTAGCACAGTCGTCGGGAGCTTTCCTTGGTGTAAGTGTTCAGGCCAACGGTTCGGTCTTTTCAACAGAACCGCTCATGCGGTGACCGATTGGTAGATCGATCCGTTGACCCCTTTAGTTTTTTATTTTTTCGTAGTTTCGGTTCTCTTCGCTCTTCTCCTCCGCTAGTTTTTCTAGTTGTGAGTTTTTCCTCGCCTTGTGCGGTTTTATTGGTTTCTTTTTTGGGCCTGTTCGTTTAGTTCATGGCGCTTGGACCTTTTTTTTTAGGTGGACCTTTGTCTTTTCTTTTTTTCTTTGTGTGTCTTGACACGTGAATACCTTAGTGTGAGATATTTTTCTTATTTTGAGAATGAAGATTTGGACGTATCTATGGGTCCTCGCCTTATGCGGTTTTATTGGTTTCTTTTCTGGGTCTGTTCGTTGGGTTCATGGCGCTTGGATCCTTTTTTTTGGGTGGACCTCTGTCTTTTCTTTTTTTCTCTTTGTTTCTTGACACGAGAATACCTTAGTGTTTGATATTTTTCTCGTTTTGAGAATGAAGATCTAAACGTATCTATGGGCATACGTTACACTCGCCTCTCTACTTCCTCACGATTGGATTATAGCAGCTTTCAATTTGATAATTCTGAGTTGGAGATGATCTTGTATTGTTTAAACCTCTTTTGGTGGATTCCGAAGAGTAAAAGAGTTCATTTTTAGTTTCCCTTCACCATTTCCTGCTATCAATATTTGCCCTTGGATTTGATATGTAACAAAAGGGGAAAATGCAATTTTGGTCCCAGGAGAATGACTTGCTCACGAAAATGGTCCCATTTTAAGCAAAAATGGCCCCACGTAATTTTCCCGTCTAAAATTAACGGAATTGGTAGCGTGCAATACACGCGCCGTTAATATCTGCAACAAAAACACGCAACTCCTCATTTTCGATCAAATATCCAAAAGCAACCAAAATCTCAAAAAAGAAACCCTTGAAATCTCGCAAAGAACAATCCTAAATCCAAAGCTACTCACTGAAATCATCAATCAAATCACCCTGTACGAACCATCCCCAAATCGCTATACCCTGAAATCACACCCCAAATCCCCAAATCGCGATACGCTGAAATCACACCCCAAATCCCAAAACCCTAAATCGCGCCCCAAATCACAAAACCTTGAAAACGCACCCCAATCGCACACAAAATCAAAAAAATCCTAAAGTCGGCACCCCAAATCGCACGCTAAGTTCTGCTGAAATCGAAAAACTTTGAAATGGCACTCAAAATTGAAGATACTGAAATCGCACGCCGCTGAAATCACACCCTCTGAAGATGCTGCGACAAGGCAAGGTTGGAGATCGAACATCCCCCACGACGTAAGTTCATCTGAAAATTTTAGGTTTTTAATTTCCCAAATTTCTGCAAAATAAGGGGTTTTCTTTATGCCCTGTTTTCTTATTTTTGCGTACATAATTATGGATTTTCTTTAGGCTCTGTTTTCGTATAATAAACAATGGTACTAAAAAAATAGTCATGTGAATTCGATTTACAAAAGATGGAAATTCAAAGTAAACTTCTGAGTGAAACGAAATGGAAAAATGAATTCGATTTACAAAAGATGGCTCCTTTTTTTGGATAATCAAACTTCTGAGTGAAACGAAATGGAAAAATGGAAATTCAAAGTAAACTAGAAAAATCAAAGTAAACCACCACCAATGGAAAAAAAGGCTGTGGAAAATTTAGAAAAATCTTGACTGATAATTTCTATGAAAGTTCGAAGAAAGGAGGACTATTGAAAAATAAAAATAGGACTAAAATTCCCCTACTACAAATATTATTTTCAACTACTCTTAAACAAATAAGGGGTTTTCTTTATGCCCTGTTTATGTAATTAGAAGTTTCACTACTTCACTTTTTTTTGGCTTGGTTGGAAAACAGAAACATAGTACACTACTTACTTATTTTGGCTTTGTTTAAAATTGAAATCTCTTTGCATTACAGAGTAAATAATATACTTTCAGAAGTTGATTTTACTATAAAGTTATAATCATTTAATTAAAAATATATGTTTGCAGGTGGAAAAGAGGTGTGGTACACGATTCATATTCATCACGGGGGAAAAATTTCTTGGGAAGAGAAAAATGAAAACCTTGCATATGAAGAAGGTGAAGTAATTAAGTTCTTTTGACTATGTGAACATACTTGGAATTTCTGTAGAACAAATTGATGGATTAGTTGCACAATTAGGGTTAAATGGTCCTAATAAGTATTATAGGCTTGATTCATGCAACGTATTAACACAAATTATGGATGGAAATGATTTATATTTAAGTCTTGATTTTAAGTCATTTGAGGTTCATATATATGTTGAAAGTTGGGATAGGCAGTCTATGGTGGTTGATAAGGGAAAGGGAAAGGGCATTCTTAAGGCTACTAATAATGATGATAAGGGAAAGGGAAATGGAAAGGGGAAGGTTATGGGGTTCATAGTTGATGTAGAAGAAAATGATTTTATTGATGGTGGAGGGGGGTTAGATGAGGGTAATAACAATGAGGGGTATGTGGATTCTGATGATAGTGAGTTTGTAATGAGTGATGGTGGTGGATATAGCGACATGGATAATGTATTGTTTGAGGAAGCAATTGATAAGGAGGCTGAGTGGTGTGGTATAGTTCAGGAAGATGAAGACAACAATGAGCAATCTGATGAGTCTACTAGTGTAGAGGTAGAGGGTAGTGAAGATGAGGATTTCAGTAGTGATTTGGGTTCTGACGATGAAAATTGTGTAAGTGGATTGTGTAATTCATTATTTTTAGGGAATTCCACCAATGGAGGAGATGACACAAACTGATAGCATTCAACCTCCGACTCAAGAATCACAAGTCAGTAAATTTAAGTTAATTTTTCTTATATGCTGTATTTATATTAATTATTTTATTGTATTCTGATATTTTAATTAATTTTAGGAAATTCGACCAATGGACGAGATGACACAAACTGATGGCATTCCACCTTTGACTTAAGAATCACAAGTTGATATGAGTGAAATTGCAGTGAGTATTCTCTGATGAATGTATTAATTTTGAAAATTTTGGTCAGTAATTTTGCACATATGGACTTATTCTGAAATTGTGAGATTTTTTTAGTTAAATTGCAATAGTTTTGTATGCATGCACCTATTCTGAAATTATGAGATTTTTTAGTTAAATTGCAGTAGTTTTGTATGCATGCATCTATTCTGAAATTCTGAAAATTTTGGTTAAATTGCAATGGTTTTATATGCATGCGCTTATTCTGAGATTTTTTGGTTAAACTGTAGTGATTTAGATCTATTTAGTATGAGATTTATACATAAGTGTGAAGTAAATTGTTTCCAAAATTATGGATTAGGTTGTGAAGTAAATTGTAGTGGTTTTGTATGCATTCACTTATTGTGAATTTCTGAATTTTTTGGTTAAATTGCAGTGATTATGTATGTGCACTTATTCTGAAATTTCTGAGATTTGGATATAGGCTGTGAAGTAAATTATTTGAGATTTTTTGTTTAAATTCTAGGTGTCTATGAGTTCTCATTTTATAGCAACAAATGAGTCAATTCCTTTCAAACCTCCTAAACAAGTAGTTTCAAGGGTTAATATTAGAGCACCGGCTCCCATGACTCTACACCCTAATGAGAACTCAATTATGCAAAGAGGAAGTATAATGGCAACTCCATCATCACCTGCTGTTCCGTTGTTGAAAGTTGGGGGCCAGAAGTATGTGACCATGACAAACTTGCAAGCATCAATGGTTCAATCTTCCAAGAAGAAGAATGGTGGCAAAAAGAAGTAAAGTATGCAACTTCTTTGTCTTTTATTTTGGAAACTTGAACTTTGGTTTTATTTTGTGTTAGACAGAAAACAATGGCGCATCTAGTTTGTGGTTAGATGATTGACTCTGTCTTAGATGAAGTTATTTTTGCTAGTTTGTTTGAAACAAATTAAAACAATACTTTTTGATGATGCTATGAACTTGTTAGCCTTTTGGAATTATGTAATGAAAACAGGACATTTGACATTAAACAGAACATTCCGCACCCACGTCTAACGTTCGATCGAATGTTAGATGTCGAAGAAGATAAAGGCATGTGAGTAATTTATTTATTTTTGTTACAAAAGTACAAAACTGATTTTTTTTTAGTATTGGAGCCATTTTACCCCAAAAAAATATGCAGGTCATTTCCCTCCAAAAAAATTCAATGCCAAAGCATTTTCCCTCTTATTTTTCTTTGGGACCATTTTTGCATTTTTATCACTTAACAGAAACTGTTAAGTATTTAACTGTTGAGACCTTTTTTGCAAAAAATGGGACTAAAAAAGAACGTGGGACCAAAATTGCATTTTACTAACAAAATAAGCACAAAATTTGAAAAGGAAAATTTTGAGTATCAAAAGTTGATTAACGCTTCCTTCCTCCTCATTCCGTTTTCAAATGCAACAATTACTTCCCCAAATAGGAGTACAACATTAACGTCATAATTTTCATACTAGAAATTTCAGGAATAAAAACAGCGAAAACCCTCACTCGAGTTTATTTACTGTAAATTAAACCCAAAACATCAATCCCCACCAAAATCGCAACAAACTTTTCCGCCTTTAACATCCATGAATTAATACAAGAATATTTTCACCGAAAAAATGACTCACCCTTTTGCATGCACATTAAATAATAAATAACCCACTCTGAAAGAATTCCGTTTTATCACCACTTACCCTTGTAAATGAGACCCATCGAGTGAACAATTTAAATGAGTGAAGTTGCTTCCAGCAGAAATCGAACACAGGACATATGGGCGTGAGCATTGTAGATCTGATAGCATGAAAGAATTTTATCTCATCTAAAAATTCGAACTTTAGAGATCGAAAAATAATTCTTATATATTAATTCCTATTATATAGAAACAAGATACAAAATGAATAATTTCATCAAAAAAAAAAAAAAAAAAGATACAAAATGAATAAATGGTTGAAGAGAGTTTTACCTTTAATTTGAAGATGAGGAGTTCAATTGCCAGAAAGTGGCGATTAAAATATTACGGAGTAGTACAAATTGGTAGAGATAAGGATGAAAACGAAACAGTGTAAGAAAGCTTTTACAGTGTCGAGAAGCTCAAGAGTCGGGAATCAAACCTATGATTCTTAGTAATTGTTACTCCTCTGTCCCGCTATAAGTTTCCCCTTTCTTTTGGTTGTTTTGATTAAAAAAATAATAGATGTAGTACAAGTGATGTGATGGTGAGAGAGAAAATAATAGATGAGTGTGAGATGAAGTATGATAAAATAATAGATAAAGTGTAATTGATGTGATTGGGAGAGAGAAAATCATATGCCAAAAATGAAAAAAAATAAAATGGGAAACTTATTGTGGGACATCCAAAGAAAGTGGGAAACTTATAGGGAACGGAGGGAGTAATTTTTTTTCTATTTTTTTCTTTTCATTAATAATATTTTCTATTTTATCCAGGACAGAGGGAGCACTACAAAATATTTCCCAAATGGCATCGGCAGGCCGGCCGATGCGAAAAGGGGACGACATTTAATGCCCGATGCAAAATGGCATCGGCAGTGGGCCCCGATGCGAAATGGCATCGGCATTTAATGGCCGATGCAAAATGGCATCGACAGTGGGCCCGATGCCTTCCCCGATGCCCTAATTGAATATAAATTGGCCAAACCCCCTTTCTTCCAGAACGTAACAGCCGCAACCCCCCTCCCCCAAACCTCCATTGAAGCTTCGAGTTTTACACCTCCCCACTCAAAAATCACCTTCGTTTGCGGATCGAACTCGGTTTTTGGCCATTTGTGTTCTACACTTCGACGGGAGCATTTCTACGGTAATTTTTTTCGTTTTCATTGGTTAAATTTGAAGTTATATGTGTATATATAGTTTTAGTATATATATGTATATATATGCATATATGTTGTATGTATATATAAAATTGTTAGAATTGTTAATTTTTATGATGCATGTGTTAATTGTAAGAATTTATAAATTGTTAATTAATTATGTTGTGTTAGACATGTATTTATATGTACGTATGTTTTAATAATTAAGTTATATGAATTTATTTGTTAATTAGGGTGTTAGAATTATATTTGTGTTATATGTCTATATGAATTTATTTGTTAATTAGGGTGTTAGAATAATTATTAGAATATAATTAGAATTATATTAATCGATTTTAATAGAGTTGGAAAATGAGACGTTGGTTGTTTGTGTGTTGTAGTTAGACGTCGATTGACATGGATTATTCAATTCGTAGTTGGATGTATAGTCCAAGATTAGTGAATGGGATTATGAACCCCGGATTTGTTAGTGGAATAAATGAATTTATTGAATTTGTTACTAGTAATCCGAATTCGATTTGGGAAGGAAAAATTAGGTGTCCTTGTTCGAAAGCTAGATGTCGAAATTTAAATGTATAAGTGAAAATAATTATATTCAATGTTGTATGTAATTATAATGTTGTGAAATTAAAAATTAGAATGAATTTAAATAGTGTGAATTGATACCGTAAATAAATTATTTAATTTGAAAAATATAATTTAGAAATAATTATGATATGCTTTGATAAATAATTTAATAATCAACAATTAAAGTTAGAATGGATTGAATTAATTAAAGAATTAAAATGTTGTAAATTGAAGATTAGAATAAATTTAAATAGTGTGAATTGATACCGTAAATAAATTATTTAATTTGAAAAACATAATTTAGTTAATTTGAAAAACATAATTTAGAAATAATTATGATATGGTTTGATAAATAATTTAATAAGCAACAATTAAAATTAGAATGGATTGAATTAATTAAAGAATTAAAAACTCAAATTAAATTGAATATATATTAATTGCATTCACAACATGTCGACTAAAAGCTCCTAGCCTAAACGACAAACAGGGGGCGCTCAAAGGCCTTCGAGACCGCGAGGTCCCGAGTTCGAACCCCACAAATTGCGAAAATGGCCAGATTTTCGAAAAATGGGGTGGCCCAGCGGTGGGGGTGGGTGTTGGTGGCCTATCGACCTGGGTTCGAAACCCAGTTTCGGCTTTTTTAAATTTTAATAAAAAGGCATCGGCAAAATGGCATCGGCTGTCCCCGATGCGAAATGGCATCGGCAGTGGGCCCCGATGCCATTTGGTAACGGCGACCTGCCGATGCCATTTCGCATCGGTTTTTCCCAAATCCGATGCCATTTAAATGGCATCGACCATATTGGCATCGGCACACTGCCGATGCCTTTGCCGTTGCCTTCATCTTTGGGGACGGCAGATCCGATGCCTTCCCCGATGCCATTTCTCCATTATTTTGTAGTGGAGTATCACTTTTCAATAATAATAGTTACCACTTTTCAGTAACAAAATTATCACTTTTAAATAATACTCCCTCCGTCCCATACTTGAAGGCTCAAATCAATTGGACACGAGTTTTAATGAATGAATTGTTTATTAATATTGTGTAAGATAAAGTGGGGGTAGTAAAGACTTTTCAACTTTATAAATAGTAATAAAGTAGTGTCATTTGTTGTAATATTGTGATGTTTTAAGAGAAGTGTTTAAACGTGTTTATGCTATTTTAGGTAATGTGCCTTTAAGTATGGGACGCCCAAAATGGTAAAATGTGCCTTCAAGTATGGGACGGAGGGAGTAATAATTACCACTTTTCAGTAACAAAATTACCACTTTTCAACAATTTCAACAACACTTTTCAATAACAAAATTACCACTTTTTAATATATATATATATATATATATATATATATATATATTTCAATAACAAAATTTCTTAAGTTATTTTAAAACACATCAAACACCATTCCACCTGGTCATTTCTCAAGCCTTCTTCACCGACTAAAAACTCTTCCCCTGATCAATTCTCAAGGAGTACAGGTACAAGATGTACCAGCAAGAAAATAAATAAGCAGCAAAGAATTTCAAAAAAGAACAAAACTGGAAAGACAATATGTTTGCGCTAGAAAATAACCACACCGCCACCGATCGGAAGCTACCGCCGACAAAGACTCAGATCTGTAACAGATCGGGCAAACCTCGATGAAGATGGAGGCCGTGAAAGACGCCGCAACCCTCACCGTTCGTCTTCCGTTCATAGGAGGAAGGTCGCCGGAGAGATGGGTGCCGTCGTTGTCAGCCGAGCAAAAACCCTTCAGCCGCCGCTATCTTCATCTCTCATCTTCCCGTTTTGGAGGCGGCAGAGGCTTCACGCGCCGTCGATCGGAAGCTACCGTCGACAAAGGTTCAGATCTGTAATAGATCGGAAAAACCGCAACCCTCACCGTTCGTCTTCCGTTCATGGGAAGGAGGTCGCCGGACCCTTCAACCACCGCCATCTTCATTTCTCATCTTTTCGTTTTTCTCCGGTGCCTTCTTCAAACTCTCATCTCTCCATTTTTCTCTTAGGGCATGTTTGTTTTGGGACTCACCCGTCCGGACGTGGGACGTAACGTCCCACGTCCTTGTTCTACTTCGGGATTTCACATCCGGATTTCCCCATCCAACTACACTCATCCCTAAAAATACCTATACATCCTACTATTACATCCTACCATTACATCCCATCCAACCACTCTTACACAATTTGATTTGACATAAAGTTACATCTCATCCTACTCAAAATCCCAAAACAAACACACAAAATTACTATTCATCAGATTTTCCCCATCCAGGATTTCCCCCATCCTACATAATTCCAAAACAAACATACCCTTAATTTTTAATTGTTGCCGAATAGATAGGTTGGAGAGATTTTAACTTTTGATGCGTGGGTCGAGCGGGTCAGAAACGGATCCGGGTAAAAATAGTGTGCACCAAAACATGATCTGTGAACACACTGTGCATTTAAGAATTTCCCTAATATTTAATATACTTTTTTGTTCAACAAAATTTAAAGCTCAATTCAAATACGAGATTAATTAATAGTACAAAATGATGAATATCAACTATTGTTCGGATCTATAACAAGTTACAACTAATTTGAACTCCATTTTTTTTCTAAACAAATATCGATTCAATTAAAATAAACCGGAACAGAAGCACTACTATTTTTTACAACAAACGAAAAAGTAAGAATTGCACCAGTTCAAAAGTTGATGTTATTTTTTAATAAACAATTTTAAAAAGTAAATAAAAATCATGACAACATTCATTATAGTTATCTACAATTGTATAGTAATTAGCTCTAAAATTTAAGTTCTACATCCTGGAAAACACAATCTAATTAAAATACGTCCCACTTGAAGCAAATACGCCCTGCCGGTGAAACAATCCCCTACTATCAGAAACACTCAACTCAATACAACATAGCTGACCAACACCCAGAGGAAATTAAAGGAATATACATTTGGAAGAAGATTAAGCAGGAATTGTGTCATTGTTAACATTACAGGCCTGGTAATAGGAAAGCTTATATAACGACCTGCCAAAATCTAGCTAGTAGTCCAACAAAAAGAGACAAGAGGAGCAAAACATTTTAGCTTTAAAGGGTCACTTAGTCTCAAATCCTTTTAGGTCGGGGGCATTCTTTAGGGCAGAGTCCTTATTCAGTTGCCCCATAAATCCTTGTTGTTCGGCTTGCTTCTGGCAGCTGTCAAAGCCATAGTCGAAGTATTGCATAGAAGCATCAGTCAAATGATGGAGGAATTTTACGGATTTGAGCCGCTTTGCCTTTCCTACCTTAAAGCCTTCAGCATAGGCAGCAGCTCTAGTTCTCTTGATTTCAGCTTCCAAGACATGACCTTGAGAGACACACTGACCAGAAAAGACTTTAATCTTGTGCGTCAGTCTAGAGATGGAAGCCTCTTGTTCCTTGCGAGCTACCATAAGCTCTTGTTTAGTTTTCTTACATTCAGCTTCCAAGGCAGTGATCTGGCCTTCATAGGAGGCATGCTCGTGCTTCAGTTTAGAGGTGGTGGCCTCTAGTTCCCTCTCCTTGCTTGCTATTTCACGTTTTAGATCTTCTAACTCGGGGGAAGAAGTACGGGTTTGAAATTCTGGCACGAGGTCACTGAGAGCAGCAGTGGCCTATATAAATAAATATATATATACATGAAAACATGCAATACAGGTTTAATAGTACTCCTTAACAATAAAATTAATAAATTCTTAGAAAAGAAGTGGCATGAACCTTGGCTTGATGGTGAACAAAAACATTGAGCTTTGTCTCATAAGTGCTGTTAGACATAAGTTGGCTGTCAGCACAAGTGGCTAAGCCCTGGGTATACTCTTCATCATTTGTCTCATTAATGATGGAACGAGTATTGCGATTGCTATTTGGAGTGGTTTGGGTTGCAGGGCGGGGTGTGGCGAAGCCCTGGATAAACTGTACCGGCTGTACATCATTTGTCTCATTAATGAAGGAATGAGTATTGGTATTGGGAGTGGTTTGGGTTGCAGGGGGTGGGGGTGTACTTAACGCCAAAGGGGCTTGCTTCTCCGTAGGGAGAGGCTTCACTTGAGTTATTTTTGTACCTGCAGCAACAACACACTATAACATATTAACATATGAGGAGGAGAGGAGAGGAGCTTATATACATGCAGTATATAATTGAAACCTAATTATAAGTTGGAATGGGTAATTGGGTTATGGATCCGTAGACTTACTTGGTTTCTGAATAAGGACAAGGAGAGTAGATTCTTCTAAGATATTATAGTCAGCAAGGGCCCATCTTCAAGTAGCATTCCAGAATATATCATTTCCAGATGCCAATTACTACCGAATCCTTCCTTTTCCTTCAACTTTCTCTTTACACTACAAATCGTCTCATAATTCTCCACATGTAGAGTGACCGTCTTGCCCAGGCATCCCCTTACAAAGATTTTCATCTGCAACCAAGTCAACTATAACTCCAAACAAACACTTCACTTCCCCTTACAAAGATGATGATGAATTTGATACGTAACAGAATCATGAACACAAAATTAAGTTGAATAACTACCCTATAAACCTTTCTTCTTCTTCTTCCTCATTCCCTCATCCTATGCAACTTACTTCCCCAAATTAACATATATACTCCCTCCGCCCCTCTCGTTAAATTGCTTATTTTGGACGTCCTAATTAAGTTAACCATTTTCATTTTTGTCATAACTCCACCATCTTTTTTTTCTTTTCTATATTACAGTACTTCAAACATGTGCAAAAAATGAGTAAGTGAGGGTGTATAATATTTCAGGAATCAAAACCTCGAAAACCCTCCCTCCACTCGAGTTTATTCAAACAACAAACTTTTCGCATTTAAAACCGACGAGATTATGAAGCATCCATGAATACATGACTGTAAAAACAGAAGATAGAAATAGAACAAGTATATTTTCACCCAAACAAAACCAGATCGAGATACAGATATATTAAACGGTAGAAACAAGGATACATAGGAGTAACATATAAAATGGTGAAAGAAAGTTTTACCTTTTCAAAAAGTTTTGGAGTTCAAAAGACGTTTGTACTTCATATGCAATTTACTTCCCCCATATAGTAAGTACAACAATAACATAATTTTCATACCAGATATTTCAGGAATCAAATCAGCAAAAATCCTCACTCGAGTTTATTTAAATCCAGAACATCAATCCCACCAAAATAACAACAAAAATTTCCGCCTTTAAAACCAACGAATACAATACTAATATTTTAACCGAAAAAATGACTCACCCTGGCTTTTCCATTCACATTAGAATACTACTGTATAAATAACCCATTCATAGACATAATGAATAAATGATTGAAGAGAGTTTTACCTTCCTTTAATATGAAGATGAGGATTTCAATTGCTTGCGATTCAAATATTACTCCGTATAAACAAGGAAAAAAACCAAACAGTGAAGTGGAAGAAAGCTTTATAGAGTGTCCAGACAGAAGATCAAGAGTCAGGAAGGAGTTCAAGAAACGAGGGAGTTCTAATTTAAAAATAACATTTATAGTAGCTTGCTTAAATAACATTTATTGTTACTCCAGTTAGGCAATCACAATAAATTAGTATATTTAATCTAAGAAAATATTAACTGGTTTATTTAGCTTTTCGGCAACCATAATAAATTATATATTTAATATACTTGGTGAAATTTTATAATAAGAAAAAATTGAATAGAATGCATATTAAAATAATAAAGAAATATAGAATTAGTATTGAATAGTTAATGAAATTGAATAGAGAATTAGATGAAATTATATCTATCTATAGAGAAAATGATTATCATTCCTCATGTTGTTATTCTTCACAACTTCTTTGTTTGACAAAATTTAAGCTAAATTCAAATATGAAGATTAATTAATATAAAATGATGAATCTCAATTATTGTTCGGATCAATTACAACTAATTTGAACTCCATTTTTTTTCTTTCTAAACAAAAATGATTCAATTAAAATATACCGGAACAGAAGTAAGGAGTACTTATTTTTAAATACAAACGCAAAAGTAAGAATTGCACAAGTTGAAAAGTAAACACAAAAATATGTCCAACATTCATTATAGTTATCTACAATTGCATAGTAATTAGCTCTAAAACTTAAGTTGTATATCCTGGAGACACAATCTAAAACACGTCCCTCCTGAAGCAAATACGTCCTGCCCGGTGAATTGATCTACTATCAGAAACACTCAACTCAATACAACCAAATTGACACTACAACATATATAGCTGACCAACACCCAGAATAAAGTAAAAGAATATACATTTCCAACAAGATTAGGCAGGAATTGTGTCATTTGTTTCATTGTTAACATTACAGGCCTGGTGATAGGAAAGTATAAGGACCTGCCAAAATCTAGCTAGTAGTAGTCCAACAAAAAAGACAAAAGAGGAGCAAAACATGCTAGTCCAAAATCTGCTAAGGTTAAGGGTCACTTAGTCTCCCATCCTTTTAGGTCGGGGGCATCCTTTAGGGCAGAGTCCTTATTCAGTTGCCCCACAAATCCTTGTTGCTCGGCTTGGTTCTGGCAGCTGTCAAAGCCATAGTCGAAGTATTGCATAGAAGCATCAGTCAAATGATGGAGGAATTCTACAGATTCGAGTTGCTTTGCCTTTCCTACCTTTAAACCTTCAGCATAGGCAGCAGCTCTAGTTCTCTTGATTTCAGCTTCCAAGGCAAGAACCTGGCTTTCATAGGAGGAACATTGACCAGAAAAGACTTTAATCTTGTGCGTCAGTCTAGAGATGGTGGCCACTTGTTCCTTCTCCTTGCTGCAAGCTACCATAAGCTCTTGTTTAGTTTTATTATCTTGAGCTTTCAAGGCAATTATCTGGCTTTCATAGGAGGAACACTGACCAGAAAAGACATTAATTTTGTGCGTCAGTCTAGAGATGGTGGCCTCTTGTTCCTTCTCCTTGCTGTGAGCTACCGTAAGCTCTTGTTTAGTTTTCTTATCTTGAGCTTCCAAGGCAATTATCTGGCTTTCATAGGAGGCATGCTTGTGTTTCAGTTTAGAGATGGTGGCCTCTAGTTCCCTCTCCTTGCTTGCCATTACACGTTTTAGATCTTCTAACTCGGAGGAAGAAGGACGGGTTTGAAATTCTGGCATGAGGTCACTGAGAGCAGCAGTGGCCTATATATATATACACATGAAAACAATACAAGTTTAATACTCCAATAATAATAGAATAAAGTTGTTAGAAAAGAAGTGGCATGAACCTTGGCTTGGTGGTGAGCAAAATCTTTGAGCTTTGTCTGATAAGTGTTGTTAGACATAGGTTGGCGGTCAGCACAAGTGGCTAAGCCCTGGATATACTGTCCATCATTTGTCTCATTAATGATGGAATTACGAGTATTGGGAGTGGTTTGGGTTGCAGGGCGAGGTGTTTTGGTTTGTTGTGCAGGGGGTGCAGTTAATGGTAAAGGGGCTTGCTCCGGCGGCTTCCCTTGAGTTATTTTTGTATCTGCAGCTGCAACAAAATCATCACATTTACATTTTCTCTTCCAAGCACACACTAAAATATGTTAGGAATTAATATATACTCCATAATTCTACGTACTTGGTTTGTTTAGAGGGGATTTACCCAAAAAGGGATGGATATGGAGAGTAGATTCTTTTAAGATATTATAGTCAACAAGGGTTCTCCCATCTTCAAGTTGCTTTCCAGCATATATCATTCCCAGATGGAAATCACTACTGATTCCTTCCTTTTCCTTCAACTTTCTCTTTACACTACAAATCATCTCATTACTCTCCACATTTAGAGTGATAGTCTTGCCCTGACATCCCCTTACAAAGATTTGCATCTGCAACCAAATCAAAATACTATCAACTATAACTCCAAACAAACACTTCACTTTCCCTTACAAAGATGATGAATTTGATACGTAACAGAATGAACACAAATTTTGAGTAATCCAAACTTGAATAACTAGCCTTTAAAAGCTTTCTTCTTCTTCCTCATTCACTTTTCATATGCAACTTACTTCTCCAAACACAACATTAACATATACCTATTTTGGACGTCCCTAATTAAGTAACTCATTTTCATCTTTCTCTACCTTTTCTCACTTTTTTTCTTTTTCTTTCCTTTCACTCTCTACCTCTACACCTCAGCTCAGTACCTCGCTACACATTAAATTATATATTCCTTCAAATATGTGCAAAAAATGAGTAACTGATCAGAGAGTATACTTATTTTCAGCCTAGAAATTTCAGGAATCAAAATCTCCTAAACCCTCCAGTCGACTTTATTCAAACACCAAACTTTTCGCATTTAAAACCGACGACACTACGGAGCATCCATGAATACATGAATGTGAAAACAGAAGATAGAAATACAAAAGCAGATCGAGATACAGATAAACGGTCGAAGAAAGTTTTACCATCTCAAGATGAGGAATGGAGTGCAAGAGGTAGCGAGAAACTTGGTGATTAAAATTACGAATCCATAGAAACAAGGATACTTAGGAGTAACATATAAAATGGGGGAAGAAAGTTTTACCTTTTCAAAAAGTTTGAGAGTTCAAGAGACGTTTGGACTTCACCCCACAGGATCTTTGATAATAACATCAAGAGGCGTTTGGAAGTGAAACCACATCTACAAAAGTGATTTAAATTTCCCAAAAAAATAGCGATTTAAATTACTCTTCTTGAAATTGATTTTGAAAATAAAGCGACTTTACCTTTTTTAGGAATAAATTATACAGTATTTAAAAAACATTTTTAATAATAAAAACTTAAAAGTAATCTCATACTATTGGATACCAAGTTTTTTTAAAAAAAAGTATGGAGATAAATTAAGTGTATTGTAGAGTCAATTTATGATAAATTTGAATAATTAAATAAAAGTGAAAAATGGAGAATGAAGATAAAATAATATTTTTATAAAATGAATGTGCATCAATCAATAGTGTATATACCAATATGGTAAGTAAGTGAGTATATGTTTTGTGGAGGGAGGGAATATTTGATCAATTCAAAAGAGATAAAAACACTTTTGTTTGTACTCAATTAGCTTTGCACATGCCCCGTAAGGCCGTAATATATTCGGTCATAATATGTTATAGAATTTACATAAGTTTTATAAATATCTATATACAATTTGTATGTCTTTACACAATTGATAATGTAAAAAAATCACGATCACGATCTTTTAAAGTGTTTATCAGTTATAACATATTATTCTTTTCTTTGTAATTCGATATACCCTTTTTTTTAAGTTTTGTAATTAGATGCATGTATTTATTTTTTGACAACACATGAATGGTGTATATACCGAAGTCGCATTAAGGTTCTATACAAATAAATAGCCACGTAAATGTCATGATTGATCAATGATTTTTTTTTTAATTTTAAAAATGTTTTTAAATAAAAATAATATGCAAAATTTCACATTTTTGTGTTGGGGGAATCGAATGATAATAATTAAATTGATTTATGATTTATTTTTAAAAACAATTTTTTTTAATTTTGTTTTTAGTTTAAAACGATTTTTTTAATATTCTTTTTAGTTAAAAACGTTTTAAAAATTAAAAAAATAAATTATTCATCATTCGTGACATCTATGTAGCACTTCGATTGACAATCACATCATGATTTAATTGTTGTTAAAAAATTGACAGATGCATTGAATTACAAAATTTAAAAAGAAGGTGTATCAAATTGCAAAGAAAAAAAAAATGTTGTAATTGATAAAAAATGTAAAGGTTTGATTTTTTTTGCAATTAACAAATTAACCTGATTTTTATAAAATATAATGTATTTAAAATCATGATTCTAAAATTTCTCCACAATATAAGAGTAAGTTAGATTTCAAAATCTGAAAATCGAACTTATTTGTAAATCAGATCATAAGCCACATATATTTGACCATACAAAATGTACTACTAGCAACACTCGAAAACACAAAATAGCTTTTTTTGAGAGTTTAAATTCCAATAAACAGGCAACACATAAACCATGAAGGCATGAGTGTTAAAAATAAGCTACTGAAGGGGATACTCATTCCAGGGGATGCCATGGTTGGAGTTATATCAATTAGTGCCCCAATTCATTTACTTTGACCCCTAGATGTCCATCCTTTTAGGTCAGGGACATCCTTTAGGGCCGCATTCTTATTCAGTTGCCCCACAAATCCCTGCTGCTTCGCTTGCTTCTCGCAGCTGTCAAAGCCATAGTTGAAGTATTGCAACGAAGCATCAGTCAAATGGTGGAGGAATTCTACGGATTTCAGCCACTTTGCCTTTCCTTCCTTCAAGCCTTCAGCATAACCCGCAGCCCGAGCCCCTGAGTACTTTATATCAGCAACCATAAGCTCTTCTTTAGTTTTCTTATTTTCAGCCTCCAATGCAATGAGCTGGATTTCAAAGGAGACACACTGAGCAGAAAACACTTTATTCTTGTGTGTCAGTTCAGAGATGGTGGCCTCTAGTTCCTTCTCCTTGCTGCGAGCACTTGCCATTTCAAGTTTTACATCTTCTAACTCACTCAACACGGACGAAGGAGGACGGGCTTGGAATTCTTGCATCAGGTCACTCAGAGCAGCAGTGGCCTACATATATGCATTCAAACAATACAAGTTGATTTAATAAATAAACTATCAATATTAATCAAAGAAAACAAGTACCTTGGCTTGGTGGAGCGCAAAAAATTTGAGCTTTTCGTCATAGGCGTCGCAAGACAAAGCTTGGCGGTCAGCCGAAGTGGCTAAGCCCTGGATATACTCTGCACACACCCCTCCATCATTTGTCTCAATGATGCAGCTATTCGGAGTAGCCTTAATGGTGGGAGTGGGAGCATCAATATCAGACACCATTTTCTTATCTGCAACCACGCACAAATCATCATACACTATATATTAACACAAAAATTGACTTTTAGCTAGATAAGCTCTAATAACAGGAATTCTGTCATTAAATCATATATGCAGTACCTTTGAGTCCTTGGGGAAGTTGAAGTTTTATAGTAGACTCGTTCCTAATGCCATAAGATCCAAGATCGCAACTTGTATCGTCAAGCCTTGTGTTGCGAAAGAAGAGAGACTGGTCATGTGGCGGGATACCCTCAATCTCTTGGATTTTGGCCTTCACATGGTCTATTGTATCAGTACATAAAACCTTTAAAGTTAACATCTTGTCATTTGAGGCCTTGACATATAGGCTCCAGGGGCCGGCACATGAAAGCAGCCTCAAAATGAGATGGAAAGTAGATTCTTTCAAGACATTATAGTGAGCAAGGGTACGCTCGTCTTCAAGTACCTTTCCAGCAAATATCAACCCCAACTGCAAATCACTACGGAATCCTTCCTTTTCCCTGATCCTTCTCTTTATACTACAAATCGTCTCATAACTCTCCACCTCTATGGTCAGGGTCTTTCCCACCAGGGTTTTTACAAAGATTTGCATCTAATTACATACAATTTCAAATCAAATCACCAACATACAAACACTTGCCTATAAAGTTTGCCCTCACTCATCAATTAATACTCTCAAAAATGGTAACAAAATACGTATAAAATTTGTATTCAAAAGTTGATTAATGTGAAAACGTTTATTTTCCAGAAAACAGCATTGAGATATATTAGGAATGAATGTGCAAAAATTAATTCCCCAACTCTCTCTACAAGTTCGGACTTTTAATTAAGTAAGCCCATCGAAATTCTTTCTTCAATCTCTGCTGAAACCTCCTCCACAAAGAGTAAGGTGATAATTCGGCCCAGTGAGGGGTAGTATTAGGAATTAATGTACAATAATTAATTCTCAATCTCTCTATCTACAAGTTTGTATTTTTAGATGAGACGAAATTCTTTCAACATAATTTTCAGAACTAGAAATGTCAACGACGTTCAAAACCTAGTATCTGAGTTTAGTTATTTAAAAGCAGAACATCCCATAAAAAGGAGAAAACAAAAACAATGATACTTTATGTAACAAGGATGGATCGATCAAAGAATTACCAAGTATAGTTTCAACCCATAGAGGGAACTCTTGCCAAAAAAAAAAAAAGTAAAAAAATAATCTACACATATATAATATGAACAAAATTTAAATTTCAAAAGGGACGCACCCCACGCCCACTAAATCCTTACAAAGCATCCATGGACACAATATGTAAGCAGAAAACTTCCAACGCACCTTTGCATTCATATTTAAAAATAACGCAAATCGATTAAGATTCACATTGAAAATTAAAACTAATCTATAGACACAAGGATATTGAAAAGGATACAGATTAAATTGGTTGGATAAAGTTTTTACCTTTTCAGGAAGATCAGGGTTCAAGAGACGTACGCTAGAACTGTGATTAGTTTCTACAATTATAAAGTGGATTTGACTATTTACACCTCCATTTAGGAGAGATGCACTCCCCCGATTTATACATTTCCTCTAAAATCGAGCACACCCCCTTCAATTGTCTTAAATGCCCTCATCTTCGTAAACTTCCTATTACTATCCACACCCCCACCACAAACCCTAACTTCATCTTCTTCCTCAAAAGTTTCCCCCACCACACCCCACCTCTCGTCCGGCGCACGCCGCCGCAGCCCTCGCCTCGCACCGCCCACGCCGCCGCGTCCCAGCCACCTCTCCACTCCCTCGATTCCGGCGCAGGCACTTCTATCCCCGCACACAGAAATTTGTTTTTTTTTTCGTCTTCTCCCTCTCCCATCCCTCGATTCCGGCGCGGCACCTACACTCCGTAAAAAAAAAAAAAAACAAAGATTTGTGCACTGTGTGCACAGGAGATCGAGTGACCCAATTAAATTTGGATCAAATATGAAGCAATGCATCGTATTTGTTGTTAGGCTTGATTCCCTCTCCCGTCGACCTCGCCGCCGCCTCAATCCCAGATGCCGCCCCCCTCCCCAGTTTTTTTTTTCTTTCTTTTCTGTTAGGGTTTTCTGCAGATTTGCAGAAACCCAGAAACTTTTTTTTTTTTTATTTCTACCTTGTAATATCGACCAAATACACTCTCGTCGACTTGGTTTGATAATCGTCGGAAGTAGTGGTTAGGGGAAGGTGAAAAAATGACATTAGAGGGTGCGTTCAGTAAGGATGATGCATTTAGTATACTGTATTTTAATGAAGTGTATTTTTTATTTTTTACTCTATTATTTTATTAATAAAGTGATTGGGGGAGTGCATCTCTCCGAAATGGAGTGCATCGCCTCCTTCAAGGAAAAACATTGTGCCTTTCTATTGGAGTATATCTTCTATCATCAAATATTCGGCAGTATATATGATATTAATTAGCAGCGGATCTAATAATATTTGGTTATTTAAATATTTAGTTTCCTAATTTAAATATTTTGTTTCTTTTTTCAGCATTGGCCCATAGTTGAAAAGGCCCATTCTTATGTATATATACTCTGCTCCACACGACAGTTTTCAATTAATGAGAAATACTCTTTATGTATACGCTTGCGAATATTATCATGGCATCAGAGCGCCGATCCTGGTAACTTGCTCACCATTATAAAATTATCTTTCCGCTACAACTTGATATGGCCGTCGACGAAGCAATTGCCGTACCTGGGTTAACCGTTGAGCAGATGACTCAGCTGATTGAATTTATGCACAATGAGTTTCAAGCTGGAGCAGTTTCTTCGACGACACCGACGACACATATGGCAAATCACACACGATCTTGGATCATAGATTCGGGGGCAACCGAACACATTACATGCCATGTCGGTGCATTGATTGATGGCGTATCTACTCATTCAGAACCTTTTGTGAAAATACCAAATGGTGATATGGTTTCGGTTCACTCAATTGGTCGACTCGTATTAGGGAACGGGTTGTGTCTTAGTCGCATTTTATTCATACCACAATTTCATTGCAATTTGATTTCAGTTAGTCGTCTTACCAATGAATTGAATTGTGTGTTCACCTTTTTCCGCGACTTCTGTATTTTACAGGACTTACCCTCGAGGAGGCTGATTGGAGTGGGTAGGCATTGTGATGGTCTGTACTACCTTGAGCCGTCGAAAATTGAGGGGACCGTCTTAACCGTTGTTGGTGATTCAGAATTATGGCATAAACGTTTGGGACATGCCTCCGATGGAAAATTAAAACACATTTGTTCCTTGAAGGCCCGTGGAAAGAACCCTAACTTTTGTGATTCTTGTATTCGAGCTAAACAAACTCGTTTACCTTTTCCCATTAGCACAACGGTTACTTCTCATTGTTTTGAATTATTACATTGTGACATTTGGGGTCCTTATAAATGTGACACGTTTAGTGGTGCTCGATATTTTTTATCGATTGTTGATGATTACATCAGAGGTGTTTGGGTTTATCTTGTACGTAGAAAATCTGATGTTGCAATCTCTTTGATTAAATTTCTGAACATGGTTCGAACTCAATTTGGCCAATCAGTCAAACGAGTGCGCTCGGATAATGGCTTCGAGTTTCAAGCGTCGATTTTACTTGATTATTATGCAGCTAATGGGATTTTATTGGAGACTTCTTGCACAGACACACCACAACAAAATGGGGTTGTCGAGCGCAAACATCGTCACATACTAGAGGTTGCTCGAGCACTTAGATTTGAGTCAGGGCTGCCAATTGAGTTTTGGGGAGAATGTATCCTTACCGCAGTTTACATTATCAATCGACTACCTTCTCCTATTGTTGATAATAAATCGTCGTACGAGGTTTTGTTCGGTAAGACGCCATCATATGATCATTTTCGAGTTTTTGGGTGCTTAGTATATGCGCATGAGAATCGACGCAAGGACAAGTTTGGAGAAAGGAGGAGTGCATGCATTTTCGTTGGTTATCCCGTTGGCCAAAAGGCATATCGAGTGTTTGATCTACATACTCAGAAATTTTTCAGCTCACGAGATGTCACCTTCGTTGAGAACCTATTTCCGTTTAAAGGGGGTGACGGCCTGGACTTTGCGGATGCCCTACGAAGAGCCCAGAATTTTGTTCAAGACAGCCCCTAGCCTCGACCGTGTTCAGCCCACAACTCGCCCGTATATCCGACGAGCCTCGTCAAGTGATGATCAAGCACTCGAGTTATCGAGCATTCGTCCTCCACCAGACAGTGGGACCACGGTGCCCGACGCTGCACCTTCTCTCGATGCGCGTACCGTCGATGTTATTGCACCGCCTGCACCATTGATTGAAACTCGGGTGAGTCTCCTTCTTAAGAAACGTCCCAAACACTTGGACGCTTACGAGACTTCTTTGCCCCCCTCAGTAGACCATTCACGATCCACTGGCAATTCAGTCGACTCGACGTTATATCCCCTTTCCCATTTCATTACATACAATAAATTTTCTCCTGCTCATTGACTTAGTTCGTATTTTGCACACTTTTTGTACAACAATAACAATCCCCACAAGCGTATGGGTTCGTTATAGTTGAGTAAGTATACGACCTAGTAGTTATCGTCCAAGGACCTAGAGAGAGCGTGGAGCCCCAAAACTATATATGAGTCGAAATTGTGTTATAGAAGTCAAACAGGAGAGCAAAGCAAATATCAATAAGAAAAAGAAACACTAAGTAAACAACTAAAACTAACTCTCAAAAAGATGAAAGTGCAAGTGGAAGAATTGTTTCGGGTGTCTTCCTTATGTGAGATCACTAATGAATTAACGAACTAATCACAATAATTAAGCCTAATGTCTTGAATTATGCTAATTGAATACATGAATTTCAATCAATTTTCACACTAATCACTCATAAGGCTTTCCTAGCGGCCATCACGTCACGTGATGAGCCAAAATATTTCTCTCAGGCTGTTAAAGACCCCTTATGGCGTGAGGTTATGGCAAAGAAAATTCATGCCTTGGAGGTGAATGGTACATGGATCTTAACCGATTTGCCACTCGGAAAGAAAGTTGTCGGATCGAAATGGGTATATAAAATAAAGTATAAACCAAATGGTGATATAGAGCGTTACAAGGCTCGTTTGGTCGCAAAGGGATTCACGCAAATTGAGGGCGTTGATTTTCATGAAACATTTGCCCCACGGCAAAGTTTGTCACTGTTCGCTGCATGTTAAGCATTGCTGCACGACGAAATTGGGAAGTGCATCAGTTAGACGTCAACAATGCTTTCCTTCACGGAGATCTACGTGAGGACGTATATATGCGGATTCCGCAAGGATTTGCAAAAGAAGGCGATACACGCGTTTGCAAACTACAAAAATCTCTTTATGGGCTTAGACAAGCTTCTCGAAACTGGTATGAAAAGTTCACCCATGCTCTTCTCTTGATCGGATTTCATCAATCACGAGCCGATCACTCTCTTTTCATCTTTCGAAAAGGCACCACTTACGTTTTCGCACTTATATATGTTGATGATGTTCTTTTGGCCGGCAATGATCCCGATCACATAAATTATGTTAAACGATACTTGGATGATAAGTTTAGCATTAAAGACTTGGGTATGTTGAAATATTTTTTGGGAATTGAGGTTGCTCGCTCCCCTGAAGGCTTCGTGTTAAGTCAACGCAAGTATGCACTTGATATATTGGAGGAAAGTGGATTGCAAGGTTGTCGACCAAGTGCATTCCCCATGGAACAAAACCTTAAGCTAAGCCCTGATGACGATACACCTTTTGTTGATGCAACTCAATACAGACACTTGGTTGGTCGTCTCTTGTATCTCACCGTAACTCGTCCCGACATCGTCTTCCCGGTGAGCCAATTAAGTCAATTTTTTAGTCAACCACGTCAAAGTCACCTCAATGCGGTCCATCGTGTTTTACGCTATTTGAAACAAACACCCGAGCAAGGCATATTTCTTTCGGCCCATGGAAATTTTGATCTCCAAGGACATTGCGACGCAGATTGGGCGGGGTGTCCCTTCACTAGGCGATCATCCACAGGCTATTTCATCACTCTTGGGGGCTCTCCCGTTTCGTGGCGCACGAAGAAATAATCAGTTGTATCCCGATCATCAGCCGAGGCGGAATATAGAGCAATGGCCACTACAATGTGTGAAATTATTTGGTTACGCTGGCTATTGGAGGACTTTGGGGTTTGCCAAACTGGTCCTACACCACTTTATTGTGATAATCAAGCGGCTCGTCACATTGCCGTTAATCCAGTTTTTCATGAACGTACAAAACACGTTGAGATAGACTGTTATTTTGTTCGAGAAAGGGTTGCTAATGGCGATATTAAACCATGCATGGTCCATACAATGAATCAAGTGGCAGCCATTTTTACTAAAGCCCTTGGTGCCGATCGTTTTCGCTTTCTTCGTGGCAAGTTGGGTTTTCGAGATTTACACACTCCAATTTGAGGGGGAGTATTGGAGTATATCTTCTATCATCAAATATTCGGCAGTATATATGATATTAATTAGCAGCGTATCTAATAATATTTGGTTATTTAAATATTTAGTTTCCTAATTTAAATATTTTGTTTCTTTATTCAGCATTGGCCCATAGTTGAAAAGCCCATTCTTATGTATATATACTCTGCTCCACACGGCAGTTTTCAATTAATGAGAAATACTCTTTATATATACGCTTGTGAATATTATCACTTTCTTTGGCACATTTCCCAGTTCGTGCCTCAATTTTTTCTCCTCCTCAAGCTTTTAGGCTTCTTCCAGCATTGAAGCATTATAATTTGGGTTTTTACGCCTTCTTGTTCTTTGAAGATAAACCTTAATTTTCCTAAATTCAGATTAATTAAAGTGTATTAATCGCCTTTTTGTTGGCTTTGGAAATACTTAAGCGCCAAATTGTACATTTTTAGAAATATTAGGACTAAATTGACGAGATTACCTTTTGTGGGATTAAATTATAGGACCAAATATGATTTAAACTAACCTAAACAACCACATTTTATTCGTACAAAATATAATGTACAATTGAGATTAAAAGATCAAATAATTCATTATCGACTGCTATATATATGGTTGAATCCCGGCTACGATTGAATGCACATGGATATTGCTTTTCTACACTCTCGATCACCACTTTCTTTTTTTGAATGCATGGCTAAGATAAAGATCATATTTTTATTTTTTTTATCAACGGCTATGGCTGGATTCACATGGATTGTGCTGATACAGAAAAATAAATCAAGTTTTGAATGGAAAAAATATATTGATATCATGACTTAAAATTGACACTAATATAAATTCTTCTACTAAAAATTGACCCTAATATGAAATTCTTCTACTAAAATTTGGTCACTAAAAACGCAATTAATATGAAATGGAGAGAGTATATAGATTTGAAACGGGATAGAATATTATTTCTATCTCATAACGTTTCACTTTTTCTAAATTGGTTCCAGTAAACATAAATGTACTAATCTAATTCAAATTATTTTTTATATGTACCAATTTCGTCACAAAGTTGCCGGAATCCTCGGAACGTTGACGTCATTTTTTATCGTGTGCTCAGCACATGGATGGTGGATTCTGACGAAGTTGCTGACAAAAAACAATGTTGTTTTGAGAATACCGACAACTTTGTGACAAAATTAGTACATAAAAAAAATTATTTAAACTAAATTGGTACATTTATATTTTTTGGGATCATCCTGAAAAAAGTATTTCTGATTACAATATACATGGTTTGTGGATTTAGGTTATTTTCCTAAATTTTGTTAAATCACGGATATGAATCATAAAAAATAGACAAGAAAACAACCAAAACTATAAATAAGAAAATTTTCCATAATTTTTTTATGTAGCTCTGCTGAAACCTTCCATTCTAATTTGGGCGGTTTAACTTTCTCGTAGGGGTTGTGACTTCTCCTGTTAAATTAAAAAAAAAACTAGTTTCAACATTCATTTCTGTATTTATTGAAGTAACTGAATTATGATTGAAATTTAACACTGCCATAAGTAAAATAGATGTTAATGGCTAACCACTTACTGTATAGATATTTGACAATAAAACTGAAACTAATGACTAAAACTCACAAAAATCAATGGACTTGTGAACCTTCATTATAGCATGTAAAAATACAAACACAGACATCTTCCCTGCTAGCTAAAAGGAGTAGGATCGAAAACACAAGAGAGAACCTATGACCTCCAATTCAACACCACTGTACAATGATTGAACAACATTAGAAATCTGATTTTTAAATTAAAAATGATATTGTTCCTAGACTTGGAAGTCCGCCTTGCCCACAAGTAAATCTCACCTTTGATTTCCTCAATGGGGACAACGCTTCTAGAAGATCTTCCCCGTTGTTGACCCGATGGGCCACCTACTCGGGCCCCGTCTCTAACAACAAAAGAGCAAGTCCTTGGCTTATTATAGAAGCACAATTGGTATATATGTTACCTATGAATTTAAGGAGCAGCTAGAGCTGAGAAACCCATCAACTTTGGGAAAGGAAAATATGTTGAATTTGTGATTTCCCTCATATATCAAGTATTATTACGGGTTATCTATAACAAGCCAACATCCATATTCTTGGCAAATACCTGACATCCCCTGAAGAAGAGGTTCAAGTGTGTAGGCCCCTAATGGAATGCCGGAAATCACATCAGTTACAAGCTAGCTTTGAATTTGGGGCAAAAGCTTGTAATTGTTGTGAATCCCGGCAATCCATCAGGACCTACATACCTGAACCTCTTCTTAAGAGGATATCAGATATTTGCAAATTAAGAAGCTGGTTGTTGGCTTGTCATGGACAACTCGTACGAACACTTCATGAATGATGGTCGAAATCACAATTGCATACCCTTCAGAAGTTGATGGCTTAGATCCTTAATAAAAATCCAAGATAACATGTGTGCTTCGATCGCTAAGGCTTGCTCTTTACTCGTTGAAGACGGGCCTGAAAGTGACCGATCAGGTCAAGAACAGGGAAGTTCTTCGAGATGCGCTGTCCGAAGAGCTAGTAGCAACCACCACCTTGCCGGAAACTGGAGAGAGAGAGAGAGAGAGAAGATCGAGGTGGCCGGGAGAGAAACGTGTTTTCTGAGAGGGTTTCGAGAGATGATAGCAAGAAACCTTTTCAGACAGGGAAATTCAAGAAAAAGGACCAAGCAGGGTTGTCAGAAAAGTTTGGCAAGGGAGGGGTATTTAATTATATATCGATGTTTCCAAGGGAGGTGAAAAACCAAATTAAACAATAGGCCAGCCGACCTTATTACACTTTACAGTGGGCAGTTAAGACTAGCTAGCGGATTACTTTTTCCTATGGGCTGAAGGTGGGCGGATTTGCCTTTTCCTCCCCCATAAAGAAACCCTTTTTTTCTTTTATGGTTTCTCATAAATGAACATTTTTCACAGAGGCAAAAACTTGTATTAATAGTTGTACAATGCAATTCAAATGTTTATATTTTTAAAAGGTACTAGCTTTAATTGTTTTCACTAAAAAATGACTCAAATTTATAATCATACTGGGGTCTAGATATGGTCATATATTGGCGTTATTCGGTGAAGTACATTTTTTTGTATGCCGCTCCTAGGGTTTCTCTAGTGAGAAATTTTTGTGCTGCCACGTGTGTTTGAATTCATGTCGTCAATTAACTATTTTGACCCAACTCTTGGGGAATCTTTATCGTGGTACGGACACTGATTGTTTTCTTTTGTCGTCATTTTTCTTTTGTCGTCATTAATCTAATGGTCATACAATTTTGGTCTTTTTTTTCTTTCTAAATTTAGTATTTTTTGCGTCCGAAAATTCTAAATTCGCTGAAAATATTTGCATACAACTCGCATGCTTGAAAAGATTTGGGGGCTCGGGCCAAATGTGAAATAAAAAATCTGAAAAATACAAAAAATATTTAAAAATTCAGCCAAATTAAATATGAAAATTATTAAATAAATAATTTTTCCAAATAATACCAAATATATTTATTTTTAAAAACTGAAAATTAGTATTAATTTTTTCATCAGACTTTTCCAGATTCCCCAATGAAAATAAACCCTTCATACATATAGAAATTAAAAAAAAAAAAAATTGAAAGAAAGAAAGAAACCCTAATTTCCAAGAAGAACCATTAATTCACAAAAGGAATCAAGCGGAGGCAAATCGATGACCACCACCGTCGAAGGTATATGGGAGTCTCTGACGTCTGTCTATTTCTGAGGAAGAAAAAAGCAATAAGAAGTTTGAGAATATTTGTTTTGTTTGGAGAAGATTTCTATGTAGATTTAATTTGAGGATTGCTCAGTTTTGAATTTTTCTGATTTATGTGTTTGGAGAAACTGTGTTTAATTTTTCAGATGAAGATGAGACAGTTTATTATCTTTAGATTTAAATTTTTTTTATATATATATATTGTTTTAGATTTTTATCCATGTGCTTAGCATTTTCGCCGCAATTGAAGACCTAAGTGCTATCGGAATGTGTGCAATTCCTGCCATTTTGAATTATTTTTTTGGTGAAAAATAATGTAAATTGAACAACAATAACGTCAATGGTTTATTTTGGAATAGGTTAAAGCTACAAAATTTAAAATGAAATTCTCTCTGGGTACAATATGCTCTTGCTTTCGAAAAATGGTTCAACTGAAGCGGCAAAGCCCTCCCATAACTTCAGAAACCGACTTTCTATCATTTATGGTACGGATGGAGAGGGTATTGGGAGCTCTCTGGGTTGAAGATTGAGCATGTGCAGTCTCATCTTCCATCGGCCGACTCGATGAAGTAGCATTGCCAGTGTTGTGCCTCCCCCCTTGTCCATTCGGAGCACGATGAACTCCCTCTAACATGTCGATCTCAACACCAATCATATATTTTTGCTCCACCTCTGCTGATGTAGGCTCCATCTGTATACAATGAGGCATAACTAACTTGTAAGAAGCTGTTACAAATAAGTGCAAATTATTATAGGTTTTATATATTACTTACACTAGGTGAATTGAGGATCAAGTGTATGGGAGAATGCACTTGTGTATGCAAATTCTTTTCTTTTAAATAAAACAGGCTATCAGCTATAAGAATTGTGAAGAATAGAGTAAGTTTCATGTGCTTATATAGATTTTGGAAGCCTAGTTTTTAATAGTCACGTCTTTTAGGAATCATCTATAATGTTTTTACTAGTGATCATGACTTTATGCAGAGGTGTGAGGTTTTAATTTTTTTAGTTTGTGAAAGGTTGCAATTAAGCCGAGGGACACGAGCTAGATTTACAAATATTTTTTGGAGAAGTATTCAACATATTTTAACGATTACATCATGAAGTAAGATTACAAATTTATCATTCGTTATATCTTTCATCCAAAGATAATTCTTAGACTCATGTGCACACCCAAAGATTTACAAATATTTGTCTATATATATTTTACATAATTAAGAGAGTTTTTTTTTTTTTTTTGAACGGCAAACAAATTAACATATATTATTGGAGTACCAGAGGTACTAAAAAACAATACAAATAGAAGGTTACATATAGAATTTCAGAATGAAACACACAATCTTCGTTATACAACACAATTAAGAGAGTTTTTAAAACTTGGCAAGCACCAATTTATTTATATTTTAGGAACACAATCATCAATTTAGAGGGATGGAGTTAGTGAAGGACAGTTTTATCAAGTTTTGGTCTATGAAGTTGATGCACAGCATGGGGACCGTCGCACTACAGACAGGATGGAGAGGCAACATTTTGCGCCTGGCACGGTTGTGGATACAAAGGTAGATGAGTGGATCTGCTGCACCAGGTGGGGGAACGAGGGACCGCAACCAAGAGATTCGCACACTGCCTGCACGCACGCGCCATCCGTAAAATTAGAAAATTAATTAATGTTGCTAATATTTTTTAATTTGGGGGATTTACTTACCGCTGCTGACAGCCGGAGTTAGGCGTCCATGTTCTTCCACACTGCCTGGCCCATCCGTAAAATTAGAAAATAAATTAATATCCGTTCAAAAAAAATATAATAGAAATTAATAAGTCCTTGCCTGGCCTGACCCATTTCTTAATTTTCTATTAATTTAATTGCCTCAATCCCCGTTTTCATCCAAAATTATTTTTTTAATTAAAAAAATAACCAAAATTTGGATAGTAAAAGGGTTTCAATGCAACATCCAACTTCAATTCTTAGTGAATATATATACCTGAAGCTGGATCTTCTTGAGAAGATATTGGCTTGTCATAGATAACACGTAGTATATATGAAGAGTAGAGATGTATGAAGGTCGAAAGCAGGTTCATCAGATCTGGCTTCCACTTTACGATCAGGTCAAGAACCAGAATTAGGAGCACTCTACATTTTTTTTTCGCCGGAAAATGAGAGAGAGCGAGAAGATCGAGGTGGGAGAGAAACGTGTTTTGTGAGAGGAAGAAGATTTAAGAAGATGAAGACGAAGTTTGGTGTGTATGCACATGGCTATTTATAGAGTTAGATTTTGCAAAACCATGTGCTATTTCATCCCGTGGGCTGTAAAACATATATGGGCGGATTTGTCCTTTCCTCTCCCCTACAAATGAACTTTTTCTTTTATTATTTCTGGATCCTCCATAAATGAAATTTTAATGTATATCCAATCACATGGGCAAAACCTTATATATCAGATGTATAGTGCAATTAAAATGTATTTTTAAATGATATAAGTTATTTTATTAATAGGTATTAATTTGCATGTAGTATTAATTAATTATTTTTGCTGAAAAATGACTCAAATCAAATGAGGAATAACTTTTTAATGGAAACAATTACTTTATATTTATCTTACAACAATTTTACTTTATCTACTTTTTCTTTTTTCATGGACAAAGTAGTACATTTTAAGTGGATTATTTTATTTTACTTGTCCGCATATTAAAAAAAAACTGATAAAATAATATACGTTAAAATATGAAAATTTGAGCATGTAATCTATCTTGTTTTAAACAATCCTAAATCTGATTTAAAAGGAAAATTACGATAGGCAATCCAAACTACGTACATCTAGTGGTACTTAATATCGGATCTTGAATTTTAAAAAATCGTCATTATCTTTTATTACTAATTGTTAGTCTTATAGATTTTAACGGTCATAAATTGTCGTTACATGTATTATATTATAACTAAGCATCTACAGTTGAAGTGCATGTCTAAAACCTAGGACTAGGCCCACAGAAGACCTATGAGTTGACTAGTCGTGTTCATGGCTGACCACCAACAATTGAGAGAGATTTTCCAACTCTTGCACAACTACAGACACTTTGCATTCATGGATGAAGGCAACGAGTTTGTTGTGGTTTATTCTAAATTTTAAATACTCTCGAGTCTAAGGTCGTTTTGATTATGAAATTTCCAGTAACGAAACAATCGAGGTCAAGACCAACAAATCTCAAGTCGGCGGAAAACACAGAGGCCATGCCCTGGTTGTGGAAGAGGTGACGACAACACTGGTTCTGGCTAAACAAGAATAGATACCATATAGACTTTTTTTTGTATGCCACTCCTTAGGTTTCTTTCTCTAGGGTTTCTTTAGTGAGAAGTTTATGTGCTGCCACGTGCTTTTGGATTCCAGCCGCCAATTGGCCATATCTACCAGACCCTTGGGGATCTTTGTCATGGTACGGACATTGATTGTTTAAATTTGTCGTCTTGTTGTTGAATTTTCATGTCTTAGTTTTTCTGCTTTAATTCTTTACTCAATATGGAGGAGGGTAGATTTTTTTTTTCATCGTGTGAGTTGGACTGATTCCTAAATAAATCTTTTAAGTTTTTGCTTTTTTTCGTCCTAGGTCGTACAATTTTGGTCCTTTTTATCCAATTTTAGTCTTTTTTTCGTTAGAAATTTTTAAATTCATCGAAAATGTGCACATGTAACTCATATGCTTATAAAGATTTTGGGCTCGGGCCAACTGTCCACTTTCTATCCTTCAAAAGTCCTAAAATCTGAATAATGATTTTTATTGTACATTTTCTTAAAAGCACAATTAAAATGTAGAAAAAATATGAAGTGTGTTTGTTTTGTCCCCAAATTATTTAGAATTGTGGTGTGTTTTATCCAAGAAACAAAGCTTGAAAATCTGGATTCAATACTGAGCAAAGGGATATGGGGGAACAAAAAACGTGGCTTTGTTTTCAAACCATCAGTTGGATATATGCTCGGGTGGTATTGCAACTCTCTGGGACGTGGAATACTTGCAATGTGTTTAGTGCCTGACACACAAATGGTTTATTCATTTTAAACGCAATCAGAAACAAGGACTCGACTAACTTATGCATAATAAATGTATATGCACCCTGTCACCCCCGAGAGAAACGAGATTTGTGGGACACTATAAAACTGGTAATTCAGCAAAACAGCGGAAAACAAATTTGCATAACAGGTGATTTTAATGCAATAAGATCCCAAAATGAAAATGGGAAAGGCCGGCTCCAGAAACAAACGGGAAATGGAGGATTTTGACAAATTCATAAAAAGCATAAACCTTATTGAGATACCTCTCTTTGGTCGGAGATACACTTGGTATCGAGCAGATGGATCGTGCAAAAGCAAACAAGACCGAGTGCTAATCAACGACAATTGGCTTATGATAGACCCACCCACCCGTCTCATAGGCCTTCCAAGAAGCATTTCTGATCACCACCCCCTTGTTCTTGAAGACCAAAATCGATTGGGCCCCAAACCGTTTCATTTTTTTAATTCTTGGATCCGCCATCCAACCTTTAAAACCTACATAACTGATCTATGGAAGAATACACATATTGAATTAAGGTAGGGGCAGCAATGACATAAAGGAAAAGTTCAAGAAAATTAAAGCCCGTCTTCGCGAATGGAGCAAATCGACCTTCGAGAATCTGGACCACAAATTAAAGTGAACAAGCAGAAACTTCTTGAATTGGACGTCATAGACGATGTTTTCGATTTGGAGGAGGACGAGATTGAGGTACGAAGGGGACTTATGAACAATATTTTCACAGATTCTAAAACAAGACACAGTTTTATGCGATAGAAGGCAAAAAATCAATGGATAAAAAGAAGGAGATGCAAACACCACTTTCTTCCATAAATGCATCAATGCACGAAGAAAAGCCAATGATCTTTCGAACTTGTGCATCGACGGCCAATGGGTTACCACACCGGTTGAAATTAAAAATGTTATTTCCAAGCATTTCAAACAACATTTCCAGGCCTCGGGATCTGAGCAGCCAACCACCCCCCTAGATTTTGCACTCAGTAAGATCAGTGTCACAGATAATAAAATGCTCACAGAGCCCTTCTCACCCACATAAATTAAAGATGCAGTTTGGAGCAGTGATTCGTCTAAAAGCCCGAGACCTGATGGCTTCTCTTTCGCTTTCATAAAAAACAATTGGGACCTGCTTAAAGACGACTTTCAGAAACTTTTTGACGAGTTCCATTTAAATGGGAAATTTGTCAAAGCACTACAAAAAAAGTATCCAAATAGAGAGGGATTTGGCGAGGGAAAAGTCCTCTTTAACATGAATAACGAGGGATTTCCCTTGTTAGAATTTCCTCGCTATTTTTTGCCGAGCATTTTAATTTATCCCTTGCCTGGCCGCGAGCATTAAATTCCCTCGCCAGCCAGCGAGTATTAAATCCCTCGCCCTTTATCATTTTTAAAACAATGTCCCTCGTTAAATGGCGAGGGATTTGTAATTCCCTCGCTATTTTGCGAGGGTTTTTTGAACCCTCGGTATTTCCTTCTCAATCCGCTCCCCTCGTAAAATCCCTCGCCATTTAACGAGGGATTACATACCCTCGCAATTTTCCCTCGCAATTTTGACAATTATTTGTAGTGAAGGTTTCAACCCGACCTTCATCCCCCTCATCCCAAAGAAGCAGATCGCTAAGTGTTTAGGGGACTATAGAAAGTGTTGTAGTGAAAGTGTTGGCATAAAGACTCTTCAAGGTTAACGGGAGTGTCGTTTCTGAAACCCAAACAACTTTTGTTAACGGGCGTCAAATTCTTGATGGGATTGTTGTTCTTAATGAAATCATAGACGAGGTAAAAAAGAAGAAAATTGAAAGACTCTTGTTCAAGATCAATTTCTCTAAGGTTTTCGATTCTGCTGACTAGAAGTACTTGGATGATATGATGAGAAGCATGGGATTTGACCAAATTTGGCAAAAATGGTTACGAGAATGAATCACCTAGGCATCAGCTTCTGTCTTAGTTAATGGCGCAGCCCCTCAACTGAATTTAACCTCGAGCGGGGCCTCATGCAATGCGATCCCTTATCCCCACTACGTACTATTCATTTTAGCGGCTGAGGGCCTTAACATAGTAATCAACACGGCGATGAACTTAGGGCTGTACGATGCAACCCTTGTTAGCAGAAATAACATTTTGGTAACACACCTCCAATACGCCGATGATACTATATTGGTGGGGCAGGCGACTACACAAAACATTAGGTCCCTAAAGTGCTTTCTGATAAATTTTGAGAGACTCATCGAGACTCAAAATCAAATTCTTCAAATGCAGCCTATTTAGGATAAACATAAATACTGATATATTAAAGGAGATGGCATCTTTTCTAGGCTGTGGAGTGGGAACTCTCCCAATGAAATTTCTTGGGCTGCAAATGGGAATCAATCATCAAAAAATAGAAGCATGGAGAGATGTAATTCAGAAGGTCGAAAATAGAATTAAATGGTCGGAGGATCGACAAATCTCCTTCGGAGGCAGAATTATCCTTCTCAATGCGGTGCTCAACTCGTTGCCTATTTATTATTTATCCTTTTCCCGTATTCCAAAAAAAGCCATGAGAGAACTCGGGAGTGTTCTGTACAAAAATTCCTTAGATCTCATGAAATGATATTTGTAGATCGAAATCGGATAGGGGATTGGGCGTAAAAAATCTTTAATTTTTTAATAATTATCTTCTTGGCAGGTGGGCACGGAGAATCCGAGACGAACCCAACGCATTCTAGGTTAGAATACTTGACTCTAAATACGATATACAATCGACGACTCCACACACATGGCAAACAGGAACAACACATCAAACTTGTGGGAAAACCTTTTCGATATGTTCTACTCCAGCTCGGCCAGCCACTGGTTCGCGCCAAGCATGGCACTGACATGCACTTGGGGATGGACGCCTCGCCTTGATTAGGGTGTCGATTGCTCATATTTCACATGCATATTTGATCCAAATTGATTTGTTTGCATGCAATTTTCACTCATTATCACTTGATTTGGTGTATATTGGTTGAGAAAGGTTTGTGAGGTGTTTTTGTAGGAATATGGAGCCTATTTAGGACTAAAGATCACAAGAAATGAGTGATCGATCATCATTGATACTCGTATGAGGAGAAATGATGAGCCACATGAGCTGGAATGAGGAAATTCGGAAGAAACGGGTCATGATACGAAGCGATGAGACATGAGAAGAAGAGGAAAGGACAAAAAGGCAAGTGGCCGGGTAGAAACCACCCGGCCGGGTAGAATCGACCCGGCCGAGTAGCTTCAACCCGACGAGATGTGTGCAAAGGGGAGTTTCGTATTTAGCCCGGGTAAAACCCACCCGGCCGGGTGGATTCTACCCGGGCAAGGCCACATTCCTAACAAGTTCGTATTTAGGCCGGGTGGGATGCCCGGGTGGGATCCACCCGGCCGGGTGACATACATCTCAGGGGTTTTTGGCTATTTTCTCCAATTTCGAGGGGCTAAAGTGCAAAACTCGTCTTTGGAATCCTTACAACATATAAAAGGGACCCTATTTCAGTTTTGGAAGAACAACACACTTTGGAGGGCAACATCTACACATAATCACACATAGTATTAGGTGTTCTTGTTATTCTTGCAATTTCAATTGAATGTTAGCATAGATTAGAGTTACAATTTACAATTCAAGGAAGATTTCCATTGGGCTTTGTAAGTAATTGAAGTTTATAGCTACATCTCCACTCTTAAGGTGATATCTATTTAATTCTCATTTCAATTTAGTAATTCCCTTATTTCTTGCCATTGATTTCTTAATTGTTATGGGTTTTGTGAATTCTTGCATTCTAGCCATGGATTTCTATCTTAGAGCCATGGGCTAAGTTCTAATTGCCTAGGGTGTGGAAGTTTTGGTGGTCAAGTGGTTTAATTATGGATTAATTGGGGGATTTTGGGTGTATAGGTTTCTAGTGTTGTGGTTTTCATGATTCAATTGGTTAATTCACCCTATTAGCTAGCATTGTTAGTTTTGTCGATTTCAACGACCGTATTGGATTGCATGACTAAGAATGTGTGCGTGAGCTTGGATTAATTGATTAGGATTAGCATAGTAATTAGCTACACCTACCGGGGGTTAATTTCTTAGATCGACGACACTAGACACTAGTCGATTAGAGGTCGTCTATTAGATTAGTGAGAGGACGTCTCATAAACACTAGTAACCGTGTTGAACGTGTTTATGAGACACTATCCTAGGATCTTATGGTATTTATTAGACTCTATAATTGCTAATGAATGCACGTGTTCACCTAGGCCTCACAAGGGATTGGTCGACATATACGAGTGATAGCCTTTAGCTTACCCAACATCTTAGGTCTAATTTGTGTGATTTTAGTTCATTAATTAACCACTTACCCTACAAAACGGATACACCCAAGGCAATACTCTCTCTCTTTTCACTTTCGAAAGGAAGTTAGATATCTTGTTATTTCATTTGTCCATTTCTTCTTGTTTAGTTCATCTAGTTTCGCACTTGTGTTTTTAATTCCCGAAAATCCAACAAACAAGCTTAGTTACTACAATAGCATGATAACTTGCAACTTTAGGGATTCATTGTCACTCAATTAAGTCCTTGGAACGAAAATATACTTGGGAAACTTATCCAAAAATACGAACAAGACACGCCTCTTTGTGGAAAGACCGGTGGCGGAACGGGCCTCCATTATGCGAGTCTTATCCTAGGCTGTTCTCACTATGTATAAATAAAGAAGCTAGAATTATTGAATCCGGTACATGGGTAAATGGCATTTGGCAATGGGACATTAAGTGGAGGCGTGGTTTATTCTCGTGGAAAGAAACATTGGTTAACCAATTAAAATGCTCGATAGAAAACACTAAACTGCAGGAACACTTAACCGATAGATGGACGTGCAGGCTGTCTAGGGATCGATGGTCGATACACAACCAAATTGGCCGGCCTACAAGAGCCAAACGTTGATCGCGCTAGCGCAGATCCTCCAAAACGATGCTCAGGCTGATCTACGGATAATCTAGAATGGTTTAACCCCCACCAAATTTTCGGGACTAGCTTGGAAGGTTATTTGGGAAAGACTTGCCACACGAACAGAACTGAAGAAGCGACAGATCCTCGGTGACAGAGATAGCCTATGCTGCTCCCTCTGCGGAAGCGAAGAAGAAACCACCCAACACCTCTTCTTTGAATGCAACTTCTCTAACAGACTGTGGAGGCTCTGCAACTCATGGTTTGGTCTAATTACTGCCCCACACTTTCATCCGACAACACACCTCCATCAATTCCACGGCCTACTCGAGACAAAAAAAATAAAATTCACACGTGTGATGGTTTGGACAATTTGGAAGACAAGAAATGGGAAGGTCTTCGCAAACGAGGAGCCAAAGCCCGAAAAGATTTTCGACGAATTTTGACATGACCTGGGGTATTATATCCCAACACAAGGATTGCCCACAACCATTTACTTTCCATGACTGGTGTGCTAATCCTAGATTAGTATGTGTGTAACGGTGTAATTCAAAGGTTAGGGTGCTACTGAGAGAAATTGTTAGGACCCTGTATCATCTGAGTGATTCACTCAACTGAGTACCACTGGTACTCTAATAATAATATCATTTTCTCCCTCAATACTTTTCTTGATATTTTGATATACTTTTTGTATTTTTAATACTACAATTCTTTAATTTTCCAGTTTTTTAATATTTATTGTGTTTTTAATATAATTTATTTCTTTAATTTATTAATACATTTTCAAAAATTTTATGATTTATTAATAGTATACAATATTTTAACAGGGTTTATTTGTTAAAAAGCTCCTGCCCCCTTTTATTTTAAATATATAAAAGAAAGCTACATATTACACAAAAGAAAAAGAAAAAAAGAAATAAAAAATCCAGTCATCAATGATGGGTTGGGTGACCTGCTAATACTAGAAGAATGACAATTTTTTAAATTCGGGCATTACTTATTAAACAAAATCAAGATTTGTAATCCATCGTGGACCAAATTTAAAATTAGTCCAATTTATTGTGCTGCAAAATCTTTAACCCTAAAAATAAAACAAATTTGGGAAAATTGCACTTTTTATCTCGTAAGAAGAGGTCAAATCACTTTTGATCCTTTTATATACACTTTTAGTTCTGTAAGAATTTTCCGTTAGTTTTAATAGCTAAAAAATGCGTGATTTTCACTTTTAATCCTCTAAGAATGAGGTCATATAACTTTCGGTCTTTTTTCATACACTTTTAGTCCCACAACAAATTTCCACAATTTTAAAATTAAACTCAAATATTAATTGTATCTAGAAAATATGAATCATTTAAAAATATGTAAATTAAATTTTATAAAATCTAAATAATTTTGTTTCTTTTAAATAACAATTTTGAAAAAAATAAAATTGAAAAATGCCAAATAAATAAATAAATAAAATATGAAATTCAAAAGTTAAAACAAAAACCATAAAAAATAAAATAAATCTAAATAAAATCTAAAAAAATATTAAAAAATAATCAATTTTTGGTAATATCACTAAAATTATAATAGCATCAAACATATATAAAATCTGTTAATTTACTTAAGCTAAAATTAATTCCTAATCAATGAAAAATATATATCTAAAAAAATCAATTAATTATATATAATATAAAAAATAAGTTATCTAATTAAATCTTAAACCAATTTACTGTTAAATTATTTACTGATTTATGGGGTTATAAATTAATTTGATTTTTGAGATTATATTTAAATATATATTGTTTATTTTTCAATTTGAATTTTTTGAACTTACTTTTGAATTTGTATTTTGTATATATTTTAGTTTTGATACAAAAAAATTCTTCAAACGTTATTTAAATTTCAGAATTTACACTACATTATTTTTCAGTAATTTTTAATTATATTCAATTTTTTTTTTTTGGGTTAAGAAAGAATATATTCATATTATATAAATGAGTGAAATTTCATAATATAGATTAAAATAATTAATATTCTAAATTCTATTAATTTTAATTTTAATTTTAAATTTTAATTATATATAATTCATTATTAGTTTAATTTTTTTTCTAATTATAATTACTTTTTTTTTAAATATATTTTGGTCAACAGTTTCCATTCAAAAACTAATGGATAGGACCAAATCTGCAACAAATAGGACCAAAAGTGATTTTGGAAAATTACTACAGGACTGAAAAATAGATTTCATTGGTCTCAATAATCCGAGACATCTTAAATGAAATCATCGATTAAAACAATATAATATGCTAGAGCTTATAAATGTACGAGAGAAAATGTGGATTTAGCCTGGATCCCCGGTACATTTTGATGCAAATTACTATTCATATTTCAAACAAACGTGAAGTTTACAACCTACATTCAAACTTAATTTATATTTCCCTTTGTATATTAATGTTTCGATTATTGGCAGGTGTATACAATTATTATTACAAAATACTCTGCAGCTCAATATTTTTTTTGAACATCAATGATATTAGGACGGAGTATAATAAGGAGTACTTCAATATGTTAAGCCGTGCCATAAACAAAAAACAACACAAAGAAGAATATTATAAGGACAAACGTTTTGCATTCAAGCAATAATGGGGAAATTTTCAGTTTTGGTCCCGTACAACAAAGATAAATGCAAAAAACAAAAAACAATCAGAAGACAAACAGATGTTTATTTCAGCTCAAATAATATAGTAATAGCATAGACTGTGTAGCATGGATCCTCAATCGGTGCAGCAGCGGTACATGACGTACTTGTCCATAGTCTTGCCGCATTCAGTGCAAGCCACCCTCTCCGGAATGTATCCAGCTTGGCTGGGAAGAATGAGGCGTTGGCAATGGTGCTGGGGGTGGTAGCCTTTTAGGTGCTGGTCGAGCACAAGCACGAACTTGTCTGGATGATCAACCTCGTGCCCCCAAGTGGTGTGGTTGTCCAATATTGGCACCAGCTTATCACCACTGGCCATGGTGGTCTCATAGGTTCCCCTGCTGAAAATGGCCCACCCTTGCTCACTGCTGTCGTATGTTAGCATGTCGAGGATCCCCTGCATGATGTGGTCGTCTTCCACGGTCCTCCCTATCTGTTTCTTGGAGTTCCACATGCTTGCAAGCCTCACCCAGAAGTACCTGTTTGTTGTGTTCATTAATTTAGTTACAAAGAATTAATATATTTGTATTATGTGAGGTGGTCATTCGTTTTACCAGACGAAATCATAGTAGTCGGTTGCAAAGATGTGGCTGAGTTTCTCTCGGGCAATGACTTCATGGCAGAGGCGAACTTTCTCCTTTGGATTGCGTTTCCCTACGTAGAGCATTTCCAGTGGGACGTTCAGTGCCCGGGCTGCTTCTTTGGCTGATTGGGTGAACTTACGCACCCAATTGATGTCATCCCCTCCGTAGAGGCATATAACCCTGTTGCTGTTGATCTGCCAATTTGATGATTGATGATCAGACAATGTTTTTATTATACATGCTATAAGGAGGGAGGGAGGATGATTATGATATATACCCATTCTGGAGTGCGTGGATCGATGCTATCTGCAATGAGATCAATGTTCCACTCAGTTTGTTCCCAGAGCTTTCTTTCCCATTCTCTGGTGAAGGGGAAGGCTTTGACACCCCAGATCCACATCATAGGTAGGGCGTCGTGGTGGGAGAGTTTTCCGTGTGGGTCCAGCACCACCAGCATTGGCATGTGGGAGAAGCGCAGCTCCTCCCGGATGTACCTTATGGCTACTGGCTCAATAGCCGAAGGGTTGTCCGCTGAGAACCAGGGCATGTTGTTCCTGAGATTGATGAATGTTGCGTGGTGTACTTCGTTGAATGAGGTTTTGGGGTCAGAAATGGGGAGCCAAAGAATCTCGTAGTCGTGTCTCATTGCGTGCTCGTTGTGGATGAGGTGGAGAACGTGTAGTTCCTCTGGGGGAAGCTCCAGGTCTGAGATGAGTAGCAGCACGTATTTCAGCCTCAGCACGTCCAGGCGTTCCTGAACGAATAAGTTAATTTAATTAGTTTAGTAGCTATATATGTATGCTGATATAGGATGATAAAAAGAAAGACGAACGTTTGTGTTTCTTGAACCATGGTAGAGTGGCCTCTGATCTTCTCTGTGACGGAAGATTGCAGAGAGGACTTTCATGTTGTCGGTGTGGGCTGATTCGAGGAGTCTCTTGAACTTGGCGTATAAATCTTCTGCCCTCTTCCTATCTGCAAGACAACAACGCTTGTTAGTAACCCTTGTGTTATAAGCTATATAACTCTGTTTTGTTTTACCATGCACTCACCTATTAACTCCTTACAAATCCTCATTTTCCCCTGCAAGTGCTCCAATATGACAGACAGCTTATGAGCCAGATTTAGTATCTCCCATGACGCAGAAGTTGAGGTGGTGTATCTGATCAAAACCAATAGTATTTAGTTACTACAATTAATAAAAGAGAAAGAGAAAGATATAGATACATACTCATGGCCACCTCCAATGAGACTAAGGAGAGTGGATGCACAGACAAGCAGGCCCCTTATGCACCAATAAACGGCAGTCGGGATGTGGGCTGTAGCAGCAGTGATTTCGGGCGATTGAGGACTGATGTACATGGGAGGAAGCTCCTTGAACCCTATAATGCAGTGAGTTACCTTGAGTATAGCATTTAACAGATCCAGAACAGCCTCGAACTGCTTCCTTAACTCATTGGAATTCGCCATGATCTCGGGCAAATCTTTCAGAATTGCAATGTTCTTAGCAAGAGGGTTCTGGATGTGGTGATGCTCGACCAGCCAAAACTCGCCGTAGTGGATGGCGAACCCAGCGAAGGCGATCACCACCTTGGCGTCCCATGTGAAGCTTGATAGTGATTTGAGGAGCTCCATTGTCACTTGGTGTGATTCTCCTCCTCTGGAACACTTGCAGATGATCTGTTTATGATGATGATTCAAGATTAGTTTAGTATGAGAAGAAGAAGAAATCGGCATATTGTAATTATGTAACAACATATATATATATACCTCAGATGAGATCTTGTTGATGGGATATGATAGCACTCTAACAATCTCTGAGTCGATATAAGAAGGCTCGTACACCTTCTGCTGATGGTCATCGTGGGAGATCGTCTTATCATGGGATGATTCCAGATGTGCGGCGGCCACATGAGCAGTCTGCACCTTCAATTCAATTTAATCTCAGTTCTTACAACACTATAATTTTTCAAATAAATACGAAAATAAGGTAACATACAGAGTGACCGGCAGCAGTAGTAGTAGCAGGAAGCGCAAGAGCGTGTTCATCATGAGTCGCAGGCCTTGCGAGGCGCAGGATGTCCTCGACTATGGCGAGAATGGGCCTCGCATCGACTACCTCCATATCAGGTGCATGAGTAGCCTGAATTTGCTTGTTGAGTGCAGTGTCATCTGAGGAGAAGAAGCCGCCGCTGCGATCACCACGCTCGCCTCCCATTCTTTGGGCCCTAAGAGGGGTGTGTGCTCTCAGCGGGACGATGGGCTTGAGAGAAGTGTGATCCTCTGGTTCATGGGTGGTCCGGAAAGTGTGACCACCGTGATCTTGTTCATGGCTTGTAGGCCGTAAACTGTGATCCATCACGGTGTTCTGGGGTCCACCCAGAGCCGGATTTTTAGTCGAGGGTGCTGCCTTCTCGGTGATCAATGGGGTGTTCCTGTTGACCGAGGGGACGAGGTCACGGCCCGACATTGGAGGGAAAGGATGTTTGGGATAAGATGTGTGTTTAGGATTGCAGATTGCAGGTTGTGTTGTGTTTGATTTGCTGTTTTTGTTGAGTTTATATAGAGATGTGATTGAATAAAGTTGTGATGAATCTTGTTCTTTGCTTCCATTTTGGTCTTTTGTTTGTTGGAGTTTTGGAATTTCCAGTTCATATTGTCGAGATACTAAATCAAATTCAAAGACAGGACAAATCCCTTTTCTTTTCTTTTCTTTTTTCTTTTTACACAGAAGTAAATTACTATCACGCATCTTTAATATATACTCTATCCGTCCCGTAATTACTTTCACACATTTTTTTTCCGAACGTCTTACAATAACTTTTACATCCTTAAAATGAAAAACTCTTTATTATCCTCAATTTTATACAAATGTTTTCCACATATACACAAAAGTCAACTCATTTTTTTACTTTATACATAAAAGTTTACAAAATTACTCCTCAAAATCTCCACTAAATTCACTTTTCTTATTTTGTGCGTCACTTCACATGTGAAAGAAATTATGGATCGAAGGGAGTATTAATTAGTACTCCCTCCGTCCCCTACTTGATGACACAAAACTATTGAGCACGAGTTTTAACGAATGAATTGTTTATTAGTATTATGAATGATAAAAGTGGGGGTAGTAAAAGACTTTTGAACTTTATAAATAGTAATAAAGTTACTTTTTAATGTAATATAGTAGTGACATTTGTTGTAATATTGTGATGTTTTAAAAGAAAAATATTTTTACTATTTTAGTTAGAGTTTTAGTTAATGAGTCAATAAGTAAGTAACAACTAAAATGGTAAAATAGATCATTAAGTTGGAACGAAGAGTATATTGTATGCTTACTCATCACGTTTTACAAACGTTCCAATACTCTCCTGAAATGTCAGGTTGGTGGAAAGGGGTGTCTGGTCTTTATTCACCTGTCTCTCCCCGAAACTGATTTGAGCAGAATTTATGTAGAAAGGTGGGAAATGGGGGCACATACATGCTTTTGGAATGATTTTTGAGTAGGGGAATCAAAGCTTGTTATGTTTGCATTTTTATTAAAAATATATATATATATTTTATGTAGATGTAAAAAATGAACCAACTATTTTTACATTTAAAATTTTTCATGGTGATAAAATGGTAGATGATCGTTATAAGCATTATATAAGGGAGTATGTTAATGCTAATATGTTTAATTGGGTTAATTGAGTTGCAAGATTTTTCTAATCAATTAAGATATGATGAAAAAAAATTAGTATTTTAGCATCAGTTTGGGGCGAATTTGTACACTGGTGGTAGAGTGCTTGAATTCGACAATGTTGTTTGTGGGATGGTGATTACAGAAAGAGAGGCTGATTAGTGTGAAAGTTTCTTAAAACTCATTGATTTATTTTACTTAATTTGATAGGATTTTATGCATTATATTACATTAATTTGACTAATTGCACTTGAAATGAAAAAAGATGTGTTGTTTACTATTTTTGTAGAAAAATGTATATTTTTAGAGCGAAACACATCTCAAATATATTGTAGAGTCAATCAAATGAATAAATCGAGAAGGTAAAAAAAATTGGACTCAAGAAAATAAAAATTGGAACCAAATATCTCAAGCCCAATTTGTAGCCAATTAAATAATTATTGGCAGCACAGGGCCAGTTACAGCAGCCCATTAGATGCAGGCCCATGATTAGTAGCGTGGTATGCGTTAGTTGTTTGACAATTAAGGCCCAGACTATATACCCCTCCATAGTTGTTAAGTATACTCTCCCGATACATACACCCCTACCTAAAATGAATTGTGTTAGATGTACTCCCCTAAAATACCTAATATGACCTTTTATACATTTTAATCATATTATATATACATTTATTAAGGTATCTCACATCGGATAGAGAGATGGTTTTGGGTGGGCTTATAAGCCTGGACAATCCTCTCACTTAACACCTGAGTTTTAAGTGTAGAGTTAGGCCTTCTCACATGGTATCAGAGCTAACTCTCTACTTCGATGTGTGGATCCACCTGTGGAACCACGTTGTCGACCTGGTCCCCGTCTCACGTGAGGGAGGGTATTAAGGTATCCCACATCGGATAGAGAGATGGTCTTGGGTGGGCTTATAAGCCTGGGCAATTCTCTCACTTAACACCTGGGTTTTAAGTGTAGAGTTAGGCCTTCTCACAACATTCCTCCAATAAAACCTTTGTTTTGGGACTCACCCGTCCGGACGTGGGACGTAACATCCTGTTTTACTTCGGGATTTTATATCCAAATTTTTTCATTCAACTACATCCACCCCTAAAAATACATATACATCCTACTATTACATCTCATCCAACTACTTTACATCCACCCCTAAAAATACATATACATCCTACTATTACATCTCATCCAACTACTTTTACACAATTTGATTTGACTTAAAGTTACATTAATTTGATTTTTAAAGCGAAACACACCTCAAATATATTGTAGAGTCAATCGAATGAAAAAAACGAGAAGGGAAAAAAAATTGGATCATGAAAAAAAAATTGGAACCAAATATCTCAAGCCCAATTTCTAGCCAATTAAATAATTATTGGCAGCACAGGGCCAGTTACAGCAGCCCATTAGATGTTGGTTATTTGCCAATTTACACACTATGCCCTATTTAATTAAATGCAGGCCCATGATTAGTAGCGTGGTATGCGTTGGTTGTTTGACAATTAAGGCCCAGACTATATACCCCTCCATAGTTGTTAAGTATACTCTCCCGATACATACACCCCTACCCAAGATGAATTATGTTAGATCACTACAAAAAAACTGCAAAATACCGACGGAATTTTACCGACGGATTACAGACGGAATAACAAAGTCAACCGATTACCGACGAATTTTTTTTTCCGTCGGCAATCACACACACAAAAAAAAAATCACGTGATTACCAACGGAAATTTCCGTCTCTAACCACAAAAATTAAAAAAAAATTTAAAAATTAATTTTTTTTTTTAAATTTGTGATTACCGACGAAAATTTCCGTCGGTAATCACAAAATTAAAAATAAAAAAAAATAAAAAATTTGTTTAAAAATTAAATTATTAATTAAAGAAAAAAATTTGTTAGCTAGGAAATTATGATTGATTCAAATAGAAAATTTGTTGATTAAATTAAAAATATGTCGATTAAGTTAACTAGAAAATTGTTGATTAAGTTAACTATAAAATTATAGATTAAATTATAAAATTTTATATTAAATTAGAAAATTATTGATTAAATTAAGAAATTTTATATTAAATTAGAAAATTATTGATTAAATTAGAAATTTTTATTTATATTGTTTGGACATAATTTCTTAAGCTTTTATATCAATTTATATAGTTTATATGATAATTAAGTCTTTTGTTATGTGAATTAACAAATAAAAAAATTATTAATATAAGATGTCTACTTACAAATTTATTTTGTTTACTCATAATTACGAAATACTTTTATAAAGTTCTACATTTTTTTTTTTCATAGTAATTTCTAAACCTCAATTGTCATATTAATTCGACCGTCAATAATCATATCATCAATTGCTATTTTTCTCTGACTATGGTGATTGATTTTTTTATTACGAATGCTTCAGTAACGGTGTAGTTGAATGTGAAACAAATATTGGAGGTAACTAAATAAAAGTATTGAAAAGAAAAATTGTACGTAATAATTATTTTTAATTCCCACGTAATACGCGGGCCGTGCACTAGTATACAATAGTTATAAGTCACAAATTTAGTACTCCATTAATATAAGTAAAAGAATGTTCAATTATTAAATGAATTTGTTTAAAAAAAAAAGTAAAACATGTATACATGATATGAATTTTTTAGAATTTTAATCAAAACACAAAAAATAAATAAATTAGATTTACAATATATAAATTTAAAAAAATTAATTTACAATAGTTATAAATCACAAATTTAGTGATTAATATAAGTAAAAAAATGTTCAATTATTAAATAGATTTTTTTTTTTTTTTTTAAAAGAGTAAAACATGTATAAATGATATGAACTTTTCAGAATTTTAATCAAAACACAAAAAATAAATAAATTAGATTTACAATATATAAATTAAAAAATTAAATTTACAATAGTTATAAATTATAAATTAGTGATTAATATAACTAAAAGAATGTTCAATTATTAAATAGATTTGTTTTAAAAAAGAGTAAAACATGCATGTATATGAACTTCTTAGAATTTTAATCAAAACATAAAAAATATATAAATTAAAAAAATTAAATTTACAATAGTTATAAATCACAAATTTAGTAATATTAATATAGAAATAAATTAATTTTGTGAATTTTTTTTTTTTTTAAAAAAGGATCGAAAATGAGTACATATACAATTAATATTACAATTTTAAACGAAAAACAGACTTGTTCGAGTGGTAGGCCCCCCTCACTAGGTGCCCACACACCCAGGTTCGAGTCCCATGAAGGCCGAAATGTTCAGCCTTGCGAGATGGGCCTTACGAGATTGGTGTGGGCTGGGCCAGCTGTTGGCTTGGGCCCCCGCATACAAAATTTTTTTTTTTGAATTTAAAATTACCTAAATCCGTCGGTAATTAAAAAAAAATAAAAAATTCCGTCGATAGTACCGACGGAATGAAAATTTCCGTCGGTAAAAGTTACCGACGAGGTTAGCACCGACGGAATTTTTCCGTCGGAAAACACTATTTCCGACCGAATTTCAATCGGTAAAACACCTCTTTTTTGTAGTGGATGTACTCCCCCTAAAATACCTAATATGACCTTTTATACATTTTAATCATATTATAGATACACTCCTCCAATAAAACCTAAGGGGATGTTTGTTTTGGGACTCACCCGTCCGGACGTGGGAGATTCACATTCGGATTTCCCCATCCAACTACATCCACCCCTAAAAGTACCTATACATCCTACTATTACATCCCATCCAACTACTCTTACACAATTTGATTTGACATAAAGTTACATTCCATCCTACTCAAAATCTCAAAACAAACACACACAATTACTATTTATCAGGATTTCCCCATCCAAGATTCCTCCCATCCTACATAATCCCAAAACAAACATCCCCTAAATTCCTTCTCTTTCTCCCTCACATTTTCTCCCCCACCCCCCACCCCACACGGAAATGGTACCCCCTCCTCAACCCCAACCCTCACGCCGCCTCCGCTTATCCCACACCAGCCGGCCCCCATGACCGCCCTTTTCCCAAACATTTTTTTTTAAGTAAACCCTCTTCCCCTTCCCCTCCCACCTCACAAGCCCACCCCCTCGCCGGTGATCGCCTAACCCGCGGTGCACACCTCTACGATGCCCCACTGCTCTTTTTCATTTTTTTTAATTTGTCATTATCGGCGGCGGCGCCCCTCCCTTGTCAAGCGCCGCCGCCACTGCATCCTCCCTCGCCAAGGCCGCTCCCCTCCATCGCACAGCCGCCGCCTCCGCTTGAACTCTAAACACATAGGTTGGGGTGTGCACCGGTCCAAAACCAGATCGGAATGTATGCTAAAGGGCGGACCGGAGACCGGACCGGTAAATTCCGGTCCGATCCGGGTTTGGACCGGATTTTTAAAAAAAAAAAAATTTAAAATATTTTTTCAAGTTTATGGAAGCAAGAACAAGATTGATGAATTTGTGTATGAAAATTAAAGTGTTTGCTCTTCATTTAAATCAATCTACGCCAATGTGAATTTGTTTTACATTATTATTAATGGTCTTTTGACCCTAAAAATAAATTAAATATGTTTGTTAAATTATATATTTGCAAAAAATGTAATAGATCTCAACACATTCTCATCAATTACTTGATTTTGAAAAATAAATGAGAGTTAATTAGTAAAAATAAAATAAAATAAAAAAATTCCTCTCTTGGACCGGACCGGAATCCAAAATTTTCTGGACCGGAAACTAACCGGTCGGTCCGGTTCCGGTCTTTTTTCCGGTCCGAGTTTTTTTTGAACACTCTTACGCACAGGTTTTTTTTTTCTTTTTTGACAAAGTGTGTTGGAAAATAAACACTATCGTTGACAAATTGTTGTCGACAATAGTGTTTATTTTCGAACACACTTTGTCGAAATATTTTCATTTTTTTTCGACGAAATCGTGTCGACAAGAGTATTTTTCGTCGACACATTATTGTCGACCATATACCTTAATGTCGACAATGTCGACACTGATTTGTCGAAAATATATCCTTGTTTTTAGATTTCTATCAGAAATATTCATTATATCGACACTGATTTTGATTATGTTGGAGATGGCGGCGGCCGTGGAAGTTGGCGGAGGCTGCAAAGATTAGGATTAGAATTAGGGTTAAGTTTTTAATTTTAGAGGGGTGGATATATCTAATGAATGTATTACTAAAAGGACAAATTGAATATTTTAAATGAATATTAAATTAATAAATGGGGAGGGAGTATACTTAACAAAGCTAGAGGGGTATATAGCTAGCCTGGTCAGACAATTAATTCGTAGGGCCAGGTTCCAATAAAGCCAGCCCACCCCATTCCATTCAGCCCATGAATTGAAAAAAGGGGAGCATACCCAGGCCATTCAATGGGGGAGAAACACACAGAGCCGGGAGCTTCGGACAGCCAATTCCGAATGAAAGGGCGCAACTCATCTCCACCCATTAGTTTAGCTTTTTTTTTTTTCATAAATTTCGTATGTAGGATTTCAATTGAGTATTTCATTTTATGGTTAACTTTGTTTGAAGCATTCTACACAAGAAATTTGAGGTGACATCTTTCTTTAATTGAATGTTTTTTTATTTGTCATTTATGAGTTTGCTTTTATTTGTTAATTTAATTATTGTTAGAATTATGTGTTTGGGTGTTTGGATTTATGATGAAATTAAATTTTTAGCGTTATTTGGATGGTTTGATTCTATTGGTGGTCTATTAATTAAATTAGTGGGTATTTTTTTTATCAATTGCATGATTCAATTATTAATTTGTATGTTGATGCATGATTATCGCAATGAGAGTTGAATATTTGTGTTTGATCGTATGGATGAGGGTTGGGATAATATACTTTGAGTATATATTGATTCATCACAACAATTGAGTAAATTCATTAGAAACCCATTAATATACATTAATTACTTATTATAATAGATAGATTAGGTAGAACTCCCTTATTATGTGATTTACCCGAGTAAGCACGAGTCTATTCATCCTCACGATTTTAGATGCGTAATTAGATACATTTTTAGTGATTGCTCTTATCGAACGCCAACTAATAAAGTAAACGTCAAGTTAAGTTTTAATCGATTCTCACATAATGAAGAACACCTGAAGACACTCGCTCACCTGCTCAACATTTGATATTTGATCACCATGTTACTTGTTTTTTTAGTTATGTTCCTATCACTATAATTAGTGGCGACACATAACACTAAGGGCATGATTGGTATGGGGTAATGGGCTTAGAATGGAATAAACATTCATGGACCTATTCCTAATCTTATGATTGGTATATTTTTTTACACGGAATCGTGATTCCTCGTGGAATGGTGATTCCCAAAAATAAAGAATTCTGATTCCTCTCCATCCCCCTATCTTTACCCATTCCATTCTACGTGAAATCAAATTATTTTTATTTTCTAAAAAAAAAAATCATTAAAAAAATATTTTTACAAAATTATCTTTATCAACAATTAAAAAGATTTTCATTAACCCTCTTATCCAACCTTAATCCACGATTAAATACGATATTCATTAACCTTCTTTAACCTAATTCATCCAAGAGGGAAGGATGCTGAGAAAGAACGCAGAAGAGAAGAGAAAAAACGTAGAAGAAAAAAAACGCGGAAGAGAAAGAACGCTGAGAAAAAAACGCAGAAGAGAAGAAGAACGCTGAACGCTGAGAAAAAAACGCAGAAGAGAAGAACGCTGAGAAAAAACGCAGAAGAGAAGAACTAGTCAAAGAATAGTAGTGAATTGTTGTTCTATATATAGAGAGAAGAACTCATATATATATATATATATATATATATTTTTTTTTTTTATGATTGCATCTTATAATAATGGGTAAAAATGTATATCATTTTTTTTTTAAATGAACGATTATTTATATTTAGTTTTATTATTAAAATAATAGCATATTAATCAATTTAATATGTTTATATAAAATATGTATAAGGGTATTTTAGTCATTTAAGATAAACTTTTTACATTATTTTGCATTCATTTTATTATACCAATCATGAGAATGAAATCAATCAAAGAATGATTTTTCCATTCCTTGTCAATACTAATCATGAGAATGGTCATTCAAACTTTCATTCCATTCACACCTTCATTCCATTCATGAGTTCATTCCATTCAGTCACATTTTCATTCAGTCATACCAATCATGCCCTAAGTCCTTGTTTGGTGGCCCAGTTTCCTATCTTATGTTTAGCCCAGTTAGTTAACTAGTTGATTTTAATCTATGTTTTGTTTAATAATCGATTGTTTGGTAGCTATTTTTTAGTTTCATGTATCGGGTCAAATTAAGTTATGTGGAGGTACGGTTCATGGTCAAAATGTCCGGATTGGGTCAAATTAAGTTATGTGGAGGTATGTTCATGGTCAAAATGTCCATATTGTTCTCTGTTATAAAATTAAATTTCATTCTTTCAAGTTCCATTTGTTTTGTCTTCCTTCATTTCGCAAATACGAAGGATCGAAATAGAATACTACTACTATCTACGGAAGCAAATGGTTTTTTGATGATTTATTTTTTTTATTAAAATGCTACTCCCTCCTCCCAACATCCCATCACATTCATACCCAACTAATTATCTACTTTATACATAAACTAAAAACCCTTCTTCAGAGAAATGAGTATTGTTGTACGTGCTTTAAACGGATGATCTGGAACGTGGGCTTTCGTAAGCACTAAACAAACATATATAATGATCGGGGGTTTATTACGTGTTTATGCGGATTAATATGATGATTTACGAAGATAGTATGAAGAACAGTGAAGAACAAAGATGTAGCTTCTTGGAGAAGCTAAAAGCTTGAGAGCTTTGGGAAGTGTATTGCTTTGGGTTGGGTGTTTGTAGGAATAATGAAACTTGTCTCTTACAAATGAGCCTTTTAGGCATTATATAGTGGTTTTTAGGGGCTGCCCGCCCTTTACACGTGGCACGCCCTTATTGGACCTATCTTCTGCCCGAAAAGGTGATGGGATGGCGCATTTAATGCTAAACCGCCTCTGGTGGTCGTCCTCGGCGAGATGCCGATGAGCTGAGCTACGGTGGTCGCCGGGGAACCTGGTCGTCGGGGAAGGTGGTCGCCACGCTCCCTGCTATCTCCCAAGGCTTCAAGACTTGTCTTCTCTTGGTTACATTATCATGTGCTCGCCAACATATTTGGGCGAGCAGCTAACTAAAACACGTGCTCGCCAACATCTTTGGACGAGCACTTAAATATATTAAATACATTACTTCTATTACATTTTCTTCATCTTGTTGACTAGTCGTCGCACGACTTTGTTGACTGGTCCTCGCCACGCAAGCTGGTGACTAGGATTGACTTGTCAAAGATTGACTTCTTTGACTAGGTATAACAAGTATAATAAAATTGGACGGAGAGTACTAGTTAATTGGGCCGACCTAAACTTAAATACACAAACCCACTCCCACTTAGTGACAATAGTTTAGAAACTCTCAAACTGCATTTAATACCATTATCAATTGCATCTACAATTATCGTGTAAACTGGCCGACACAATAATTAAAGGTTACGATGAGGAAAATGATGATTATATAATTATACGATTTATTCGTTTTTTAATTCGTGGGGGTTTTCAAACAGAGGTTAAGTTGTTTTCTAGGAATGTAAACATTTGGTATAATGTTGATTGCTTTCCCTTCAAAAACCCACCATCTTGTAATGCACATTTCGTAGGTGGTATTTTTCATTGGCATTTTAATAAGGGTGAGGGTATTTATGCAATTGGAACATTTGATAGGAAAAGAGTTATGGTTGGATAGATTTACTGGATTTTGAGTGTGAAACTTGTTCTTTAAGAATTGATGCTTTAGATGACAACAATTTAGTTGTTTATGGGAGTCGTCTTGAAAATAGACATGATGGGATTAGGATATATTATTTTGAGATGCATATACTATCTTACTCTAATTTAGGATCAAAGTGGAACAAATTTACAATTTCACAAGAAGGAATGATGCCGTCTAATTATGAAGTTGTACCGATACAATTCTTGAACAACAGCAAAACTAAATTGATGTTCAGAATCGATCCAAGAGGAACATTTTCGTCGTATGATTTTGTGAAGAAGGAAATCTTCCATTTAGAAGATGTTGATAGGGTTTATCGAATTCAACATACGTATAAGCATGTTGAAAGTCTTGTTTCTCCATTTAAAAGTTAAGATGTATAAACATAAATTCCTGGATTTTTACAATAATGGTTTAAATATTTATTATTATGTGTAGCTGAATATGGCAGTGTAAACAACTTAACTTTCAATTGTAAAAATAATCAGATATGCATAAGAATATTTGGTTGTGCAGAAATAATTATATTGTTCTGCATAAATAATAATGTGGAGATGGACAGCTTAAATTTTGAATGTATTTCTAATAGGACAATCATTCTATGCGAATGTTATTTTTTCATTCATATGCAGAAAAAGAGGATCTTTCCTGCACAATACATACTAATATGAAATATGGCAAATATACATTCTGCATAATTGTGAATATGGTAGTGTGAGTAACTTTAATTTACAATGAAAAAATAACCAAATAAACATAATATATTATTCTTATGCATAGATTAATATTATTGTTCTGCACACATAATTATATGTAGAAGGACAGTCTTAAATTCTGAATAATTTTCTAATTGTGCAATCGTGCTATTTGAAAGGATTGAACATTCTTTTTTAAATTTGAATATTCTTACACATTAATGAAAATTTAAATAAAATTTCAGAACATTGACACGTATAATTGATAGAATAAGTTTTTTTTTTTCAAATATTTTTTTTGTTTTTCTTTTTAATTAATCCGAGAAAATAGTGATACAACACTATCATTTTTTTGCATGTTCAATGGTATGCTTTTATCCAGATGCAGAAATAATAAATTTTCTGCACAATGAATAATATGTAATATGGCAAATATACATTCTGCATAATGGTGCGTTTGAAACAAGAATGATTGAATGCATAGAATACTTAATTAGTTTCTGCATACTGTACATATGCTTTTAGGCATATTATATTTCTGTTTTGACTTTAAGATCAAAAGAAATGATTCAGTATTTACATATATTTGTGGAATTATATTTGAAAAAAGGGATTTCAATTATTATGACATAATAAAATTCTGTAAAGGTAAACAATTAAACTTAACAACAGAAATTCAGTAAATAAATGAAAACAACCCAGTCGTAATTATTGAAATGAGAAAATTTACTCAATACGTGATGTCTAAATACAGTAAAAAAAAAAAGGCAGTAATAAACCTAAAAATAATTCTAATGAGAAGTATTGGTCTTGTCTGTTCCAAACACAGATGCACACGTTAAAGAATCGTGTCTGCCTTTTTTGCCACAAGTCTTACAAGCACTACAAAAAATTGCTCAAATAACGAGGGGAATTGGCGAGGGGTATTTCACCCTTGCTATTTGGCGAGGGATTTAAAGAGGGGCATAAATAAAGAGGGATTTGGCGAGGGGCGGAATCACACTCGCTATTTAGCGAGTGGAAAAAGATGCCCTCGCCAATTGGCGAGGGATTTGGCGACGGCGTGTTTTGCACTCGCTCATTGGCGAGTGCATTGTGGCCCTCGGAAAATGGCGACGGTCCCCCACTCGCTAATTGGCGAGGGGGGTGGGGCCCTCGTAACTGCCCTCACCTATTTCCCAATTAAAACCCTCTCCTTCTTCCCCAAATTCGTACAGCGCCTTCTTCACCCCAAAAATAGCCACAGCTGCCGCAGCTTCCGTCCACCGCGCCACCGCCGCTGCCGGAGCTACCAATCGAGACTAATTTTTGGATATTTCTGTTCTACACTTCGAGGGGTTCATTTCAACGGTAAATTTGCGTTTTTATTGATTAAATTAAAAGTTGTATATATATGTTTGTATTATATTATATATATATATATATATATATATATATATATATATATATGCATGTATATAGTTTTGTTGTGTAATGTTAGGATTGTAATTATGTTAGAAAAATATGTATATTGTTTATTAGGATTAATTAAGATTGTTAATTGATGAAAGTTATAAAAATTGTTAATTGTTATGAATGTGTTAATATAATTATTGTTATGTTTTATATATGCATGTATATATATGCGTTAATTATTAATTGGTGTGTTAATTGTTATGCATTAATGTGTTAATTTGGAGAATTAATTTTATAATTAATTGTTGGAAATAAGTGAAATTAAATTGATGTTGGAGGCCGGGATGAGTTGTTTGTTTGTTGTAGATTGTGCGTTCTGACTTGAGTAATTTTACTCGAGTCGGAAATGGATGCACTAGGAACCTAAATATTTGGTGATACGATAGATTTAGATGAAACTCTGCCGAAATTTTTAAAAATATATATATAAACTATATATTTACATTTGAAACAGATCGATTAACATGAATTATTCAAGTCGTAGTTGGATGTATAGGCCAAGATTGGTCAATGGGATTATGAGCCCCGAATTTATTAGTGGTGTAAATGGATTTATTGAAGCTGCCACTAGTAATCCGAATTCGATTTGGGAAGGAAAAATTAGGTGTCCTTGCTCGAAAGCTAGATGTCGAAATGAGACTTATAGAGATCCTAATGAAGTGAAGTCTCATTTATATCGAAATGGGTTTACACGAAATTATTATAATTGGATTTATCACGGTGAAGAGAGTTGGGGTCCACGTCCATTTCAAAACACTAGTGAATTTGTGTCAACTTCAAATGAAGTTGACCCTATGGGACCTAGCTCGTACCACACTATGGTAGAAGAATTAATGGGTGACCCAAACATTGATTTTGGAATCAACGCGGAAGAAGAGGCACATAATGAAGAACCCCCTAACGAGAATGCGTCACAGTTCTACGACATGCTTCGTGCAACGGACCAAGACTTGTATCCCGGTTGTGAATCTCATTCGCAGTTGTCGTTCAATTCCAGATTGTTGAATATTAAAACCGAAAACAGATTGTCTGAAAGGGGATACAATCAAGTCGTTGAGTTGATTCGTGAGATTTGTCCTTCAGAAAATAAGGTTCCCAAGAAATTTAACGACACCAAACACTTGATGAGTGGGATGGGTCTTCCGGTAGAAAGGATTCATTGTTGTGCACAGAACTGCATGTTATTTTGGGGTGCAGACAGCGAACTAGAGTTCTGTAAGATTTGTGGTGGACCACGGTATAAGCCGAGTAGGGTTGATGCAGATGGTCGGTTGAAAAAGAAACGTCCGGTTAAGGAGATGTTCTACTTTCCCATAATTCCTCGTTTGCAAAGATTGTACATGTCCAAGGCCACTGCGAAGGATATGACATGGCATGCCTCGTGCAGTTCTGATGACTCTGGTGTTATGCGTCACCCTGCAAACTCGTTGGCTTGGAAGCATTTGGACCGTTCGTATCCTGATTTTGCAGCTGAAATTAGGAATGTTAGGTTGGGCTTGAGCACAGACGGTTTTGCACCGTTTGGAATGACGGGGAAGCAATATTCGTCATGGCCAGTTATTCTTACTCCGTACAATCTACCCCCGTGGTTATGCATGAAAGATCAATTCATGTTTCTTTCGATTCTTGTGCCCGGGCCAAAAAGTCCGAAGGACAAGCTTGATGTGTTTTTACAACCTCTGATAGCTGATTTGAAATTTTTATGGGAATATGGGGTGCAAACGTACGACGTCTCTAGGAAGAAAAACTTTTTGATGAGAGCTGCACTGATTTGGACCATTAGCGACTTTCCAGCGTACTCAATGTTGTCTGGTTGGAGTACAGCTGGAAAGCTTGCTTGTCCGTATTGTGGGGAGTACATTGATGCATTCACTTTGAGGCTCAGTCGAAAGCAATCGTGGTTCGATAACCACCGAAAGTTCTTACCACCTAATCATACATGGCGAAAGAACAAGACGACATTCAGGGCTGGAGTAGCAGTCACAGATGATCCGCCACCTATCCGAACAGGTGCGAGTCTCCTATACGAAATTGATCATTTGGGACTTAGAAAGGTTACAGAGGAAGGTGCTGAGGCACACAACAAAAAAATTGACGGAGGGTGGAAGAAAAAAAGCATTTTTTGGGATTTGCTTTATTGGAGTACTTTGTTAGTTCGACACAATTTGGACGTGATGCACATTGAGAAAAATGTGTTCGATAACGTGTTCAACACAGTGATGAATGTGGAGGGGAAAACAAAGGACACATCAAAATCAAGAGATGAGTTGAATGAATATTGTCGTCGTCCCTCTCTCAAGAAATGTCCACGTACAAATAAGTATCCCAAGGCTTGTTATGCGCTTGATAAGAATGAAAAAGATGTTATCTGTAAGTGGATAAGTGGGTTGAAGTTTCCCGATGATTATGTGTCTAACATGTCTCGATGTATTGACTGGACGAAGTTGAAATTGTATGGAATGAAGAGTCATGATTGTCACGTGTTTATGCAGAGACTACTACCGATTGCTTTTCGTAATATTCTGCAGACACTACAAGAAATTTGAGAAATTGCGACGAAAAAAATCATCATAAAAACCCCATTTTTCGTCACGAAAGTTTTTCGGCGACAAATTTTTTCGTCACAAAGAATGTCACCAAATGTGCGTGGCGGTAGGTAAAATGCGACGTTATTTTGATTCGTCACTAAAAGTCTTCATTTGATGACGATAAAGGTCATCGTCACTATATCATTCATCTATGGTGACATATAAATCGTCACATTTGGTGTTAAAATTTCGTCACTTAATATGATATTTCGTCACTAAAGGTTAGAATTTTCGCGACGATTTAATTTATTGTCACTAAAAATTACTTTTTTGTGACGATTGTCCATCTATTACTAACCTTATCAAATTTTAGTGACATTATTTTTTGTTACAATTAGACTAACTATTTTGTCATATTTTGTATATTTCGTCACGATACATTTGTTCTTTCATGACAAGATGTTGCTCGTTGTTATATGTGTGTGTATATAATGACGACAAAATTTGTCACTAAAAAGTATGATTTAGTGACAAAATTTCTACTGTCACTAAATGATGTGGAAATTGTGACAACTTTTTTTTGTCATTATAATGTACTATTTAGTGACGAAAATGGTGGTCGTCACTAAAAGTTTAGTAATTGTAACAACATATTTTTTGTCGTATTTCAAATCTTTCGTCATGAAAGAATTGCACTATAGTGACTAAAATTTGCTTGTCATTATATATTTAGATATAATGACAATACATTTCGCCATCTTTAGTGACAAAATGCTCAATGTCGTTAAAAGATGTGAGAATGGTGACAATATATTTTTGTCATAATAAAATATTTTTCAATGACAAAAATGATAATTGTCCCAATTTTTTTAAAACTATATAGTAACAACACATATAGTCATTATTAATTTACATACAGTGACAATATTATTTTGTAGTAAAAGTAATTTATATTACAACACAGAATTTGTCATGAAATAATTATAATTATCGTGATAAATTAATTTTGTAAGAAAAGAAAAAATATTTACAACTATAAATAATTTAAAGATAAAAAATAATTTTGTATTAATAAAAAATCCTTCAAGCATTTAGAAACTTAACAACTAACATGAAATGTTGTTCTATAACTTCATGAAACCAAAAAAATAAATATAAAGTTTATAACTCTATCCCTTTATCATTCAAAAAAGCCATTAGTTTCTCAATATTTGCACCTTGAGCAGCCATCTTTGCATCTTGTGCAACCATCTTTGCATCTTGCGCAACCATATTTGCGTTTTGAGTTCTTCCACCTGAGCTTCAGACTCTTGCAGCTTTTCTTTCGCGTCTTTTAGTTCCTCTTGCAATTGATTAGAAGAATCGTGCAATGTGTTGCGTCTGCTTGGAGGCTTTGGACCATAAACAAGACCTTTTACATATCCAGTTCCATGACTCAACACCTCCAATACTATCTCATCTGCACTCTTTTCAATTCCGAGCTCAATATATTCTTCTCGTTTTTTTTTCATCATCTCCTGACAATTTAGCATAAAGAGAAGTAAATTGTCATCAATTTTACTAATAAAAGTAAATCTCATAAATAATTATCCTAATTTTTTTAAGTGATACATTTTTATCAACGAAAACCCATAAATATTATTACTACCAATAAAGAGCAAAGAAAAATTGAACTCTAATTAAGCATGTAATTATAATTGAAGACTCTCTTGCATAATGATTTTAACAAGGAGAAAAAAAATATGTTTCAATATCGCCAAAAAACACCATTTAATTATTAACAACATATATATACTAAGATTGAAAACTTATTATTAGATACTATGTTAAATATGTTTACAAAACTTACCCAATTTTCTTTTGCCTCCCTGAATTTCCAACCATTTTTCTCTGAACTGTGTGTACTCTCATACAAGTCAATTCGATCACATGGTTCTCCAGCTAACTCACGTTCAGACTACATAACAAAATAAGTTAATACTTGATCGTAATAGACAACAATTAGTATACTAATTTACAAACTAAAATATAATAGGAATAATCAATATAATCAAAATACAAAGACATATATCTCCACAACTATCCTCATCAAAACTCTTTTCACTTGTCGAAGTTCATACACAAAGACAAATATAGTGACAATTACATCAATTTGAGTTGATGTCAATACAAAATCCATAAATTCATATCCTTTTGAATTTAACAAGAATACATAGTCTAATTGATTTGTTAACTTTGACAAAAATGACCAATTTCTTTCTAACATCCAAAATTATATATAAGCAACATCCATCACATGATCAAAACCTGGCTCCAAAATTAAAAATTACAACATGTACATACCCATCAACATTTCAGATAATTAACAAAAACAAAAAATAACCCAGGAATATTAATTGCAATAAAACTGAGTTGTACAACTCAAAAAAAAAAAAAAAAAAACAGGAACGTTTATTTACTCACAATTTCACGGCTGCGAACTGTAAAAGCTTTTCTTCCAGATATATGTTTGCATCGCAGTTTTTTCCTGTTGTCTCGATTCACCTCGCTTCTATGCTGCAAGAACATAAAATAAGACAATTTGAGAGTTTGATCGAAAGTCTAGAATAAATGCACTATAAAAATAAAAGTAAAAAAAAATGCACTATAAAAATAAAAGTAAAAAAAAATGTCCACAGTGCACTACTTACTAATAGTAGAATTATTATTCAAGCCGAATCAAATATTTGAAGTTTGAGCTCTTATCAAATTAATTTAGACTCAATTACATTAATGAACAAAAATATAAATTCAAATCAAACTCATGAACAACTCGATTCATTTAATAACACTACTAACACAGCCCATTATAGACAAAGAAGCAAAGTCAGAACAATGGAGCACATTAAAAAGTCTAAACAACCTTTGAAAATAAAAAACAAAAAGCACAAATAAGAAAAAATAAGGTGTCCAACATTGACAAACTAAAGACTGAACAATTTACTTTATTTCACACAAAACAAGAAATGATATGGTTATTGCACATTTGCACCGCCTATAAACAATTCTATTATATATATATATATTCTAAAAACTAATCTAATACAGTGAAACTCCTCTCTCCCTCTCTCTCTCATGTAATTTCATTACCCACAGGTTAAAAGAAAAAAATAAGGCTCTATAAATTTCATTATCCACAAGTGAAAACGAAGAAATACAGAGGATGAAAATTGTATTAGCATAATACCTTAACCACTGGAGAGACGTCACCAACACCAAGAGAAGTAAATAGCGGCACAAGAACAGTCGGAGGCAAGGCAACAACAAGAAGAAAGGTTAGCGACGGCGGCAACAATAGATTCTTTTTTGCAACTAGGTCACAGGTTAAACTGAATTTGGGATTTGTAGTTTTTTTTTTACTGAAGAGCTGAAAAATCTGGGTGGGTTACAGCCCGTCCCAGCCAACGCTATGGTCCGCCCTTGATCCCGTGTGTGTTCGTATGTTATTTTGGATTGGAGGTTTGTTAACTTCATCTAAACCCTAATTTTAGATAAGCTTTTGTGAATCGATTTATTGAAATTGATTTTCTTAACCTCAATTAATTGGGAAAGTTTTATTTAGAGATTCGGGGATAGCAGTATATGATTATGAGAGTTGTAATTCCTACGTATCGATAACTACTTCATATTTTTCTCTTGGATTGTTGATGATATTATTTTTGCCTCTTTTAGGATAATGCACCGTGCAAGTGCTATTTTGACTCTGAGATCAGCCTGACTCTGTATTTTTTTCTTTCTGCAAATTTTATGGATTTCTTTTTCTTCGTAATTCTTCAAAAAAAAAAAAATTTGGATTTTAAAAACAAAGACCAAAAATTTAATTCCACCAAGTCAAAAATCACAAACACATCCATAAACACCAATATTAGATCGACTCAATTACTTGAAGATCAACCTTTATCCAAATATTTTGAATTCAGAATTTCATGAGACAGTAGTAAGCAAGACAAAAATTCATGATTAAACTAGAACGAATGGATAGCTTCTCGGCGTTTGCGTACCTAACGAGGCGGTAGAGTTCTCGAGTCAGTTGATCGCCAATCGCTGAAGAGGCGGAGCGAAAGTGGCGTCTTGGCCGGTATCAGAATGCAGCAGAAACTTTGTGAAGATTGTGAAAGTGGCGTCTTAATTGGCCGTCCCTTTATTCTTTAAAAAATCAAATCCAATTAAATCCGTGAGAATAAATGGAGATGTGTCTATTTAATGAAGGTGGAGTAAATCAATTTAAAATTACCTTAATGATATTTAGAGTTTCCTTTTCTGTAATCAAAAATTAAAATTTTGGCATAATTTACCGCCTCTATGAATTCGAAGACCGCCATACAATTTTTTTTTCACTTTTCTAAAAGTATGGTTAATTATTAATTAATAAAATAAATCACTTTTAATTGTTCATTAATTTTGTTGGGCTTAAAATTATATTTAAGCGAGAATATATCATTTTTATATTTAGTGCAAATAGTTATATCTTGTACTCCCTCTTTTCAATAAAATTTTGCTCACTTCTTTTTATACATGTTTTTTAAAAAAAATTATATTTTAATTATAAAAAATATATGTGGAATAACGAGTAAAAAATATTGTTGGTAGATACTCAATTTTGTTAATAAAGTAAAAAAAAATACTCAAAAGTTAATTATTTAAATAGAATAAACATATACTTTGTGGATCCAAAAGTTGGTCTGAGCAAAATTTTACAGGATGGAGAGAGTATCATACATTCAAAAAAATATCAAATATGGTAAACTTCCTTCGTCCCAAGTTTGATCGCACACTTTTTAAGAAAATGAAATTTAGTGGTGGGTGATGTAAGATAAATGATGGGTATTTAAGGTGATTTTGTGAGGTATAAAATAAAATTTATGTAAAAAATGAGTAACAATTTTGAAAATAAAATGATGTTGAGAGGATATTAATTTTGTGAGGTATTTTCATATTAAGAGTGTGCAAACAATCTTGGGACGTCCTAATAAAAAAAAGTGTGCAAATAATCACTCGACAAAGGGAGTATTCTTTTTTTCTAATTAATTCGACATTCCCTGATGTGAATTAACTAGTTACACAGTCGTCAAAATTAGAAGAGGTGAATTAGGTAAAATATGCTTAACATGTAATACTTAGGTAGACTGAGAGGTGAAAGTGTTCAGTCTTTTACAAAGAAGTTACTAACATGAGCTGACAAGTGTTTTGGAAGTGACTAATATGTTTGGAAAGATCAACATCATAAGCTATTGATATAAAAGGATGAGAGGCAAGTAGGGACTAGTAGACAAACAAATGTTAGAGACAATGGCGGACTCAGGAATTTAAATTTGAAAATACGAAAAATCATTTTTAAAATATATTTAATATTTAAAATCTTGTCCGTTGAACATCAATTACTTTTCTACTAAATTTATTGATGTTTTGACTATTCGAAAATGAGTCTAGTTGTAAGGGAATTTTTACAAAATAGTTAAAAAAGAAAATGAGTAAAAAATAGTAAATAAATAGACAGGGGAGTAAAAATATACTCCTACTAAATTATATTTAGCTCACATGTGAAGTTTTATAAGAAAAATATACCATCTTCATCCAAATTTATTATGTTCATATTTTCGTGTATGAATTTTAATAAATATTGATTAATTTATGTATAAAGTATACTATATGTTAGGGGTATAATTGAGTGTTTTTAGAGCTACTTATAGATAAAGTGAATGTTTATGAATTTAGGTAATGACAATTTAAACAAATAAGTAATGGTTGTAAACAGTGACGGACCTATGTAGGGTCCAGGGGGGCCCATGGGCCCCCCACTGATTTTTTTATTTTTTTTATATATATGTTTATTCCGTCTTGTTATTATTCATATATTTTTTTTATCGAGACGTCTCAAGGTATTTTGTACACTTATAATACGTAAATAATCTACAAAATTAATACTCTTACTACATTATTTTATTTTCAAAATTGTCACTCATTTTGGATCACACATTCTTTCCTACAACTCACTAAATTACATTTAAACCTCACTAAATCACCCAAAAATATACACCCCTACATTATTTATTTTTAAAATTGTCACTCATTTTGGATACACATTTTTCCGTACACCTCACTAGATCACATTTAAACCACACTAAATCAACCAAAATACTTCTCATTTATTTAACCTCACTAAATTCCCTTTAAATCTCACAAAATCACTCAAAATACTTCTCATAAAAATTCAAAAGTGAACTTGTTAAGGTTTGCAAGTCATCACGGAATAGTGGAGTATATTTTAATTTCTACATTTGTTGACTAATGTCTCAACAAGAATGCACGTTAAATTTTAACATCTTCCACTTATTATAAGTTGAAACAGTTAAAATTTATTTTCTTTGAAACATAACAAAAGTTTATTGAAAATTTTATAATAAATTTTTGTTTGTAGGTATAAAATTTTATAATATTATTTTTTATTTACAGTAATGCAAATCGGGCCCCCCAATCCAAAATTTCTGGGTCCGTCACTGGTTGTAAAGTGGAAATAACGGTGGCCATCTAATATAAAGAGTCGACTTAGATTTATTTATAAAAAAAAAAAAGAGGAGGGGTGAACTCATAAAATATGGGTGGCGCATATAGATTAAATATGGTGGGTCAAATTCAAATAGTTATTTAAGCATATTTCACAACAAGAATATTGTAAAATATTGTATATAAGTTTTTGCCATATTTATAACCTAATAATACAACTTAGAAAAAAAATATTACTTTCTTTAATAAATAATACTCCTTGGTTCAATTTTATAATTCTCATTTGAATTGGACATTGGTTAAGAAAAAAATTAATTATTTATATAAAAGATGAGATGAAGATAAAATAATAAATTAGTGGATATAATATATCTTTTTTAGAAATGAAAATTATAAAATTAGATGTATTTTATAATTTAAAAAAAAAAAATTCCTACAAGCTAGTTATAAATGTTCAAACTATATAAAAATGACTAAAATTTAAAGTTACTTAAAAGAAGTTTGGAATCAAAAACATTAGGGTGGCGGTCTTCTATTTTTATTTTTATTTTTGCGAATTTTCTTTTTGGTTTGTCAACTTAAGTTAAAAGTTATAAATAAAATTTTAATTGTCCATATAAATTCTCTCTCTCAAAAGAAACAAAAAAACAAAAAATTCGCTCCACTCTCTCAACCATCACAAAAGTCAAAACAATACTTTTAATTACATGGGAATTTTAATCCAAAATACTCCGTAGATGATTTTTGTGTAATTAGCGCCAAATGAAATTAATAGGCGCCAAATCCAAAATTTCTTCTTCCTCCCCAATCTGAAACCCGCTGCTCTAAGTCCCCAATCTGAAACCCGCTGCTCTAAGTCCCAAATTAAGGTGAAAATTGGATTATCAATTCCTTCCAATCAACGATTCTCATTTTCATAAACATTCTTCCTCAAGTTTTCTTGCGGAAGAACCTCCCATCTTGTTTCTAGGTTGAATTAAGCATGCCAACCCTTACATATCGTTGTGTATAGGGTTCAATTTTGCGCCACTCGTTTTCTGTATTTTAATTTTTCGTGGAGTTTAGGGTCGTCGTTGTTTCGTTTGGCAAAGAAAGTTCAAAGTTCTTCTCATTTGCGGTACAGATCATCGCCGTCTCCGTCGCCGGGGTTCGAATCGTGTCCGTTAATAACGGTATTCTACTTTCTTTGTTTCGATTTCTTCTATTAAAGTTTTCAGTTTCGATTTTACATGTTTTAATTTCTTCTACTAGGGTTTAGGATTTCGATTTTACATGTTATTCACTAGGTTGTAATGTATTGTTAGATTTAGTCAATGTTTGTGTGATGTGAATTTACTAAAAATTTTGAATCCTCCAACATTAAATTTTCTTGTTTTGTATTTCTGAAAACGATTGGTATTTCTTTCTTTTTTTTGACAAGAACGATTGGTATTTCTGAATTCCCCTGTTTCTAATATTGTAACTTTTGGAAGTTGTAACAGTTTTTTTTTAAAAAAGATATTAGTCTAAAAAAAAAGAAGCAAAATACACACACATGTAAGTTTTGCTTAGTAATTTTTGCATATTGTTGTTAGAATGAATTCCCCTGGTCATGATTTCTCTCTTACACAGTACAATTGTTTCTGAGTGAAGATATTTTAGGGTTGTGAGCAATGTTTTATATACGAAAATGTGGAAATTTTCGATTAGAATGAATTGTTAGAATGATGGTGGAAAGTTATTCAACTGATTGTAATGTATTGTTAGTTTTATTATGTTTGTGTTTTGTGAATTTACTTGAATAATGGTATTTTTGGATGTGTTTGAGATTCTTGATTTGTTGAAATTAAAAAATCTCCCTTAGTTTTTTAAATCCGATTAAGAGAATTTTGGGAGATTTGGGATAATTTAAAAAAAAAAAAAAAAATTCTTATTGCACACTCAAAACAGGGTACAAGATATACCCTTTAATGTTTGATACAGTTTTCTGGGCAGTTTTTGAGTATTTTTTGCTACTGTTTTCAGTAGGTTGTGTGGGTTTGTGGTCGTATTGTGTGCTGGCCAGATTTGTTAATTTTTCTGGGCAGTTTTCGAGTTTTTTTGCTACTGTTTTCAGTAGGTTGTGTGGTTGTGGCTACATGTTTGTGCCATTTTGAATTTGTTTAGATGCATAGAGTGGTGAGTGACTTGGGCAATGTTGTAAACTTTGATAGACATGCCCTAACTCCATAGACATGCAGTCCACTCTTTATACTCCCCTGTTTTTTAGAAGCCTTTGCTCATGCCCCAACTCCATAGGCATGATTTTAATTCTTCTGTCAATAGTTCCACGTTTGCTTCTCCATTATCTTGTTCCTAGTCTTCCACACAAGTCATACTAATGGCAAATCTGAATAATCTTGTTCATAGTCTTCCATACAAGTCATACTAATGGCAAATCTGAATATAATCTTGTTCATAGTCTTTCACACAAGTCATACTAATGGCAAATCTGAATATAATCTTGTTCATAGTCTTCCACACAAGCCACGTTTTTTTATTCAATTTTGTAATGTATTGTTAGATATACAAATTTGTAGTGTGGTTTGAGCCTGGAGGCCTATTGAGTTGTTTGAATTTTGATTCTAATATATCATGTGTATATGGTGTAGACAGGGGAGGATCTACGAAGGGCTTGGGGGTGGCCTTGGCCCCCCTCAACTTTTTCAATCTTCTTAGTATTATTATTATATATGCATGTAGTATATGTGAACAATGCATTAATTTTATTAGTCCAGACTAAAAACAAGAGGTAATTTGATTAATTTGTCATATTCTAGATAATTCAAATGGAGTGAAAATACCTTTTAATTTTAATTTATTCTTTTTAATTGCATAAAATATTAAAAAAGTAATTAAATGGACCCAAAATGAAAATTTAGGAGTACAAAGAATTTTAGTCTAAAACTTTGTTTACGGTAAAATTTTAATTATTTTAAAAATATTTATCTTTTGAATCAATTTTATTATTAAAAAATTTGTTCAATTTTAACTTTCAAACAGCCAAATTAAAATAAAATAAAAATAATAATCTAATCTCAAAATTTTCTCCATATTCTAGATTTATAGTATATATTGATAAACAAATAGGAAAAAGAAATATATGTATAAATTATCAATTGTTAAATGATATGTATGATAGAGTTCTAGTTTTTAACATATTAAGGAATATAATTATGTATTTTTAGATATTTAATTATGTATACTAATATATATATATATATTTAGATTCAAATATAAAATGTTAAATTTATTATTATCGAAATATATTAGTATTAAATTATACTTATCGCCCCCCTAACCCACAATCCTGGATCCACCCCTAGGTGCAGATAGATCAAATTGATTATTCTAGGTGAATTGGCTGGGGAAAATTTAGATATAATAATTTTTACAATACTTTTTGACTCTACTCTTGCTACACTATACGTAGAATTGGAATTAATTTGACATGTCTTTATTGTAGAAATTTAAAAGAGTTGATTATGTCCAAAGCCTAAAAGATGGGTCAACTATCGATTTAAGGACTAAAACATATTTCTATTGATATAAGCTCGATTCACGTAAAACTATCAATTGAAGGCTTAAGATTTTAACACCGTTACAATCTTTTTAACGGAAACTAACGAAGCAATTAGGCGTTATATATTATTTCCATATGACATGTAATTTCAATTTATATTTAAAAAAATAGTACGCATCAATATTTTTTATTAATAATGACAAAAAAACTAGTCACAAAGAGAAATGTTTTTGTGACGAAATTCATGCATCGAAAAAAAGTTCATTATATAATTAATGACTCCTCTTTGTGAAATTTGACAAATGATTAACAATCGTCACTATATATATGTTATGGTGACGAAATAAAATGTCACTAATTAATCTAATTAAATAATGATGAAACATAAAATTGTCATGAAAATAAAATATTATATGACGAATATAATTGTCACTAATTACAATGAATATCGTCCCCAAATAATATTGTGACGAAATAATTATGTCACTAATTATTTTGATTAATTAATGACAAAACATAGCATCGTCATGAAAAAAATATTTTTTATGACCTTGAACATCGTCACCAAATATTAAGAATGTCGTCACCAAAGTTTTTTGTGACGAATTTATTATTATCGTCGTGATATTTTCAAATAAGTGACGAAAAAAGTTATTTTTAGTGACAAAATAAAAATTTGTCACGAATAGAATAAGTATTGGAGACAAATTTTTATTTTGTCACGAATTATGTTGGTTAAGTGACGAAAATTAATTTTGTCACCTTTGAATGACAAATTGTGACAAATTTTGTGTCGTCACAAAAAAAATCGTCATGTAAAGTATGATTTCCTGTAGTGAGACTGATGTGTGGAAAGCAATCACTGAGCTTAGTATTTTTTTTAAGGACTTAACTTCTACGACCATAACAGTTGACAACATGACTCGGTTGGAAACGGATATCCCAGTAATATTGTGCAAGTTGGAACGTATCTTTCAACCCAGCTTCTTCAACTCCATGGAACACCTACTTGTGAGATTCTCGAATATTACCACCGTTACACTAACGGAATGTACACATACGGGCATATGGGTGATATTCTGGTAAGTGTATACATATATTATATTAAATATAATATTTAATTGTATTGACATGTATATTAACCAAATTTTACATATGCACAAATAGGATCAGGTGCAAGAGGAATTGTCACATCTTACCCAGCCGTCATCTGATCATGATCCTTCAGATGATGGTTCCAGTACCCGGACCCCACCCTTGCCGGAAATGTCTGAGTTGTACGTGAAGAAAGTTGGAAGATCTCACGGTCGCGTGAAGGGTCTTGGGCAACTAGGAAAGAACAGACGTGTCACTTCTTGTCCTGGTGAGACATCTTCCGGTACGACGTTTGGACGATTTAGCCAGGCCGACATCGACAATGCTCTTTTGGAAGAGCGGAGGGCTAATGAAGAGAGAGAGCGTCTCATACGTGAAGAACTGCAGCAATCAGTCACTCAGACGGAGGAGCGCTTACGTCAAGAGTTTGCTGCTCAGATGGCATCAATGATGAGACGGTTCAGAAGGGGGTCGGGTAACGGGAACGGGGATGATGATGATGATGATGATGACGCTGCTGAGGATGGTCGATGATTGATACATTTTAAGTTATGTTGTCTTGTTGAATTTTAAAAAATTGATGAAGTTGTTTGGGATTTTTTTTTTATGTTGTGTACTTGAATTGAAGTGAACGTACGAGACAATGTTTTATTTTATATGGTTTTAATTCATATTGCTTGTGTGTGATTAATTAAGTATTGATCTAATATATAAATGAATTGAGTTAATACCATATAGTTGGTAATTTATTAAATAAATTGAGTTAATAACATATAGTTGGTAATTGAGTTAATAAGTTATTAAATTTAGTAATGAAGGGCTTTTGTTAAATTAATTAAGTATTGAGCTAATATATAAATTAATTGAGTTAGTAATCTATTCAATTAATTGACTTAATTAATAATAAAAGAATAAATTTGAGTTAATACATACATAAGTATAAATTATTAAATTTAGTATTAATGAAGGGATTTGTTAAATAAATTGAATTAATTAATACATATATAAGTATAAGTTATTAAATTTAGTAATGAGGGATTTGTTAAATTAATTAAGTATTGAGCTAATATAATTAATTTACTTAATAACATATAGTTGGTAATTTATTAAATTAATTGAGTTAAAGAATAAAAACAGAAATTAAAAGGGATAAATATATAATGCATTTGAAATATTACGACTAAAGCTCCTAGCCTAATTGGCACACGGGGGGCGCATAAACTCTTCAGAATTCCGGAGGTCGCGAGTTCGACCCCCCATGCGCGCGCCCAGTTGTATGAATAAAATGAATTAAGGGTGGCCTGGTGGTGAGGGGTAAGGGAAGTGGCCTTAGAGACCTGGGTTCGAAACCCAGGTCTGTTATTTGTTAAATACATCAAAATGGCGAGGGGCCTCGCGCTCGGGAAAAGGCAACGGTCTTTGCCCTCGGGAATTGGCGAGGGTTATGACTCTCGCGACTGGGCAACGGGACACACTCTCGCTAATGGGCGACGGCACGCGCCCTCGCCAATTCGCGAGTGGGTATGCCCTCGCTAATACGCGAGTGTGTTTGGCCCTCGCCAATTTGCGAGTGCGATTCTGCCCTCGGGATTTAGCGAGGGTGCCCTCGCCAATAAATTAGCGAGGAGCACTTAGGCGACGACGACTGCCCCTCGCCTCTGCTGTCGCCAAATCGCTTAGCGAGTGCTTTTCCCTCGCCAAAACCCTCTCCATATGGATTGTTTTTTGTGGTGAAGTACTCGGTTTTGTCTTCCGAAATTCTCCATATGAAGTTATCCTTTTTTTGTTTCGGTCTTCCTGGTGGGTTATGCAGAATAGGAGGTAGAATCTTTTCTTCATCATTCGTATACCTGTACTCGTATCTTTCTGTTTGTGGGACAGGTATAAGATCAGCTGCATAACACTGCTTGTAACTAGAGGTGAAGAAGCATTCTTCAACAACATTATTAATGGTTGTGCAATGCTTTTTTATAACACCTACTGCATGTGCACATGGAAAGCCTTTGATTTGCCAATCAAAACACGTACATATATTATATGCAATATCAACAGTGACTGTGGGTTTTGAAGACACTTCAAATTGTCCATTTGTATAGACAGATACGGACCATGCAGCACTAATATTCCCCAACTCATTCCAAAGTTGCTCTTTGCTCGGAACTAATAAACCTGTCCACTTATTGCTATTTTCTCGCCTCTCCACAAACCATCTAGATATCTCTTTCCTTATAGAGTCAATCATATAAGTTACTGGCAGACCTCTAGCTTCACGGATCCATGAATTAAACGACTCGACAGCGTTTGACGTCATTTCTCCATATCTCTTAAGGTGAGGTGAGTGTGCAACAACCCATCTTTCGTAGGGCAGATCTTGAAGCCATTCCTCAGCAATTCGACCTCCAACTTTCTTAAATTCTTCAATCTTTTCGTTGAAAATCCTCGTTGGAGCATATGCACACTGCCTAAACAAATCAGCCATATTCTCACGATGTTGTGTATTCCATCCTCCCCCATATCGACCCTTAAGGTTTGATAAAAGATGGTACAAACAGTAAAAATGGGCAGGTTCACTCCATACGTCATAAAATGCAGACATCAAACCCGTATTTCTGTCGAAGATATAAATGACATTTTTCGGGTGAGTAATGAGGTCGCGAAGTTTAGTTAGAAACCAAGCCCAATTGCTTATGTTTTCAGCGGAAACAATTGCAAAATCAACTGGAAACAGACCTATACAAAAAAAGCAAAGTCTCCTATTAGAAATCTGGAAAAATTACTTAATCCGTTTAATACATAAATAACATCTGCATGCCTGGACAAATTAAATTTACAGTAACCGATATTTCATATTAGCTAGAAGCAGAATATTCTGCAGAATCAAAATCTGATAATAAAATTCAACAATTAGCAAAATGACAAAGATATTAAACTTCATAAATAAACAGTAAAGAAATGAATAATCAAAAGATATTTACCATTGTCACCATCCTTCGCCGTGGCAGCAAGAAGAACACCTCTTGACCTCCCCTTTAAAAATGTCCCGTCGATAAAAAGCAATGGCCTACATTTTTTGAATCCTTCCTTACAAGCGTTGAACGAGATGAAGATTCGTTCAAAATGGTTGGTCACATTGTTTTTCTCCAGGTCAACTATACTACCCGGATTAGTACGTTTTACCGCATCACTATACCACTGTAATTGATCATACGATTCGTTATAGCTGCCAAAAATCTCATCTCGTGCAGCTTCGATTCCGCGCCAAATTTTAGAATATGTAACATCAAATCCATAATTCAGCTTGATGTATATCATTACTTCCTTTACAGTGATAGTAGGATTGCCCCTAACACTTTGCAAGAGGATTTCCTTTAGAAGTTTCACACCAAACCTATTCTTTTTTCCAAGTAGAAGGTTACCCACACATTTGTGTATGAGATTGGCTTTGGACAACACAAATCCAGTATTCATGGGCAATTGTTTGGCTTTTATGAACCAATCACAACTAGTTGCAGCTTTCTCAGAACACACGACATGTATATATCTAGGGGAATTCTTCAAAAATACATACTTGAAATTATGTTTAGTTGAATACTTTATCAATTCAATTCTAAACTCAGGTGCACCACCAACAAAAAGTTCACCAATTTTCATGATTTTTCCCCAATGATCAGACAAGTAGGTCTTAGTTTTATCAGTTGGACTTATATCAAACTTTGGTACGCTACCCACTCCCATAAATTCAGTAGAATTGAAATTTAGATGATCGTGGCTTGATACACTGGATACAATATTTTTGTTTTGATTTACCGATACTCTTTGGGATGCATAGTAATTAACAATAAGATTCTCTCTTGTAGAATTACTTTCTACATCTCCAGAAATCTGCAGGACACTAGATGGAACATTACATCGACTGTCATTATAGTCTATTGCCCTATTTTCCAATTTTTCATAATTCTGGTGTGCAACAATGAGAACAGATGAATTTTCAAAATTTAAATAGAAATTAACTAGTTTTTCTGAAGAAAACTGGCAAAACTCAATTAATCCACCCAAATCATCGTCCGATGCCAAACAACAATTATTAATACTACCAACTGAATACGACATTGATATACTATTGAAAAAAAACGTAGGCCACATACAAATGATTTGATTCACAACATCTGCATACATTGAAGATCGACTAACACGAACCAACTTAGTCTTCCCATTGAATTCGATTTTCAGAATTACCACATAATCCATCGATTCAAATTCTGCAGCTAAAATTAGAAAAATATGCAGAACACGATCAACATACGACAGGGACGAAGAATTCTGAATTAGGATTGTTTTTGCGAAATTAGGATTGGTTTATGCGAAAATTCCTATCAATCGTGCAGATTGCATATGAATAAGGAAGGTGAGATTCTTATTTCCATATGAGTGATATTAAACGGAATGCCTCTATGTGATTGCGAAAAATATGGAATGTACGACTTGTTCCATTATTAAATAAATTAATAAGTTAATCTTCAAATTTAAATGTAAGGGCATAAATGATTATTAACATATGTTTTTGTCCTTTTTAAAAAAAGATTATATTAGTTGTCCTTTATTAAGAAGCGAGGTGTATAAGTGGCCTTTTATATAAAAAATCTCTAATAAAATTGGACAGAGAGTAGTGACAATAGTTTAGAAACTCTCAAACTGCATTTAATACCATTATCAATTGCATCTACAATTATCGTGTAAACTGGCCGACACAATAATTAAAGGAAAGAAGGAAAATAAAATGAGAAAAAAATGAAATCTAGTGCAAAAAAGCATCAACAGCCCAACACCAGTAGCCCAAACCGAAGAAAAAGAAAAGGAGAATAAGCGTCAAGCGGAGAAAACAAGCTAGGACGGATCGCGAAGAATCGTTAGTAATGGAAATCGCGCGGAATTGTCAGTAGTTTTATTGTGTTGAAGAAAATGATGAAGACAAGATGACGAACAAAACAATTCATATATTAGCTTTGAGTCGCCTCAAATGGAGAAAGCAGGGGACTGCGTAGCTGTGATAATGAAATTAGGGCAAATGAGAAAAGAACACAATTTTAGACTTTAAATACATGAAGGCCCAACTTGGGTAAAATGGAGCGTTAACTCCTCCAAAGGTAAACAGTGATATAGGTGCGGCGGGCCTCGAAATTAACTTGGGCCCTTAAAAAATTGACCAAACACCAAATAGTGAGGATAACCTAACTAACTTGGATTTAACGTTGTTACCAAACAAGCCCTAGGGCTATGCAAGCAAACTAGTCCCATGGTTGGTGGTGATTTTAATTTGGTCCTAAAGTTGATATGTCTTTTTTAGATGATATGATTATAAATGACCTCGAGCCTCCAATTCTGAATATTGATATAGATAAGGATAATATGTTATATGAAAAATCTGTTGATCATGATGCTGAGTTTAATCATGTTGGAATTACATGTGCTTGAATTTAAAATTTGATTGGAGTTAGGAGGTGTGAAATCAATGAGAAATTCTATTGGAGAAAGGAAAAAACTAGTGGTGTGGATTAATTGGGGAATGTTTAGGTGAATTTCGCGCTCAAAATCCGTTGTCTCCATTAGTTATGTCAGATTAACTAACAACCTGATCAATTTTAATAGAAAAGAATAATTGAGTTATCAATTTTAATATTTTAATAGTAATCTGAAAAGAAAAAGAGGTAAATTTTGAAGTGATATTTTCCCTTTATATTCAAATAAAAGTTGGGCTCAAAATTTTGCATTGACAATTGGGCTTGGATTTAAATTGGAAAAAAAAAATTAAAATCTCAAAGCTGAGTCATATTCTCAATAGAATATGAATTAAAGACAAAGTGGAGAATTGACTGGAAATTTAATTGTATAATACTTGTAGCGAAAATAAAACTACGGAAGTAATATATTACAACGTACATTATCAAAATCTAAATCCACAAGGGAAAAAATTTATTAGCATCCTCCTCCAACATTGTCTTTCTAATAGCATGTCTGGCGCAAGCAATTATGCATTCGTTTTTGCATTCTTCCTGGCTGAAAAGCTTAATTTGTGTGCAATCGAAGTAACATTCCGTCATACAATGTGCATTTCCGTTTCTCTCAGCCGCTTCTGTTGCAGGCACCAATACAGCCGCCACCACCAAAGCCACTAGAGCAGCAGTGATCAACCCATTCCTTGCCATTGTGTTAATTATATTGAAATGATGAAGTATAATATAGCAAGTTAATGAATAAGAATTGTGAAGAATAGAATAAGTTTCATGTGCTTAAATAGATTCTGGAAGCCTAGTTTTTAATAGTCACGTCTTTTGGGAATCATGTATAATGTTTTTACTAGTTACGACTTTAATTATGAAGAGGTGCGAGGATTTAATTTTTTAGTTTGTGAATGGTTGCAAGTGGAGGGACACGAGGTTTAGAATATTAATTACCCTTTTGTTTATATATATAGATTTTAGAATACTAATATAATTAATTATAGGATATTATGTTTTATTATTATGAAAAGTGCTGGATTCCATTAATTTTTAAGGGATAAAAATGTTATGGTAATACTATGCAAATTATGCAGTTTTTGCCATTTTTTTTTAATTATTATAGTATTTAGAAACAATGTTTGTTATTAAATACTAAAAAAAATAGCATTGATGACACTTTCACGGAATTTCAAAATCCCATATTCTAATGTATTAATTAATGATTTCTAAAATGGTTTTAAACTGATTAAATCTGTTCAAATTATTTTTATCTAGTTTTTTTTTTTTAAATATATAAAAGTATTTCAATTTAAGTTGAAGAAGAAAATTTCGGGTAGAAAAAAATGGGTGAATTACAAGCATAACTGTACAGTTTTATCTCTCTCTCTCCCTCCCTCTCCCTCTTTTTTTTTTTTAAATAACCGCCTCGCCTTGTAGTTTGAAGGACTTTTTTTTTTTGAGAGAAAGGATTTAATGAATTTTTATGATTTGGAGAATAATAATTGTTTTAAGAATATCGATAATGATTAAATATTTTTTTGGAGCAGTATTAACCTATTGTAACGCTATATTAATCACTTAAGCGCCAAATTGTATATTATTGGAAATACTAGTCTAAAACCAGCGCAATTACGCGAGGTGTGAATTTGTTTTATAAATTTATTAAGATTTAATATAAAAAAAAATTAAATGTATGTAGTTTTATTATTTTATTGGAGAAAAAATGAAAGAATGATTGTGACAAAAAAAATTAAAAAGTAGAATTGATACAAAATAAAATTAGAAAACGAGGAAGAAAAGAAAGGAAAGAAAAAATAATTTTAAAATTTTAAAAAAATTAAAATTATATAGAATTAAAGAGATATAAAATAGAATTGGTAAATATGAATGGAGAGAGGAGAGAGGAGAGAAAAGAGTTTAACGCATAAAAAAAAGAGAGGAGAGAAAAAGGAAAAATATAATGTAGAATTCTTATAAAATAGGAAAATGGTAAAGGAAGTTCATAAGGACAGTGGGACACGTCGGAGAGAGAAGATTTAGAAATAGATGTAAGGGAAATTAGGACTAAATCGATTAAATTAACTTTTGTGGGACTAAATCTATCTAGCTATGCGGAAAGTTATAGGACCAAATATGATTTAAATTAACCTAAACGACCACATTTTAATCATAAAAAACATAATGTACAATTGAGATTAAAAATCAAATAATTGGTTATCAACTGCTATGGTTGAATGCAAATGGATTGTGCTTTTCTACACTCTTATCACTTTTCATATTTAAATGTAGGGCTGATATTAAAAGATGAAATTGATTATCTGCGGCTAAGGTTGAATTCACATGGATATTGCTTTTCTACACTCTCACCACTTTCTTTATTTGAATGCATGGATAAGATAAAGATCATATTTTTTTATCAACGGCTATGCTGGATGCACATGGATTGTGTGTGCACTGATACAGAAAAATAAATAAAGTATTGAATGGAAAAAAAAAATTGATATCAGAACTTAGAAATTCAAGAAAACAACAAAAACTAAATAAGAAACCTTCCATTCTAATTTGAGTGGTTTACCTTGATTATAGCATGCAAAACAAAATTAAATATATAGTATCACCTCAAGAACTTGTACCAGATTAATTGATGCACAACAAATGCCATCAATCAGTATAACGCGAACAAGAAAAAGAACGTATATGCCGTTCAATTGCCAAGAGATATAAATCTCATTAATCTTAATAATTAATTGTCCAAAAATGACTATCTAACAAAGCCCTACATGGGATTTAAATAGTGTAATTAACCTTCAATCGTGCTAGGCTTTCCAAATGCTGCTAAACTAATAAAGGAAGAAAACAATAAACTTGGAAGTTGGAACTAATTTATTAAGCAATTAAAGGAAATTGAATAATTTGTAGTATGGAAATAAATCTTCAAATATTGGTATAGACTCCAATAATTGTGTTTTCCGGTCAAAGTCTCCAAATATGAAATGGTCGATGGATCTGCATCATTAACACAACCCAGCAAGTGCTTCTTGGCGTGCCAATGAACGACTTCAAAATCGTTGATTTTTATCTTTTCTTTTTTTTGTCAGCAAAACAAATTTATTGAAATAGGAGTAAAAGGTCCGGGGTACTCCACCCAACACGCAAGAATACAAACATCTAATTCCCTGCCCTGCAAGAGAGAACCTATAACCTCCAATGCAACACAACTGTACAATCTAATACAAATAAGATCAACATTAGGAATCTGATTTTTAAAGATGATATTGTTCCTAGACTTGCCCACAAGTAAATCTCAGTACCTTTGATTTCCCCAATGGGGACAGCGCTTCTAGAAGATCTTCCCCGTTGTTGACCCGATGGGCCACCCACACGGGCCCCGTCTCCAACAACAAAAGAGCAAGTCCTTGGCTTATTATAGAAGCACAAATGGGTATATTAATTATGTTACCTTTGAATTTAAGGAGCTGAGAAACCCAGCCATCAACTTTGGGAAAGGAAAATATGTTGAATTTGTGATTTCCCTCATATATCAAGTATTATTACACGTTATCTATGACAAGCCAACATCCATCTTCTTGGCAAATACCCGACGTCCCCTGAAGAAGAGGTTCAAGTATGTACGCCCCTAATGGAATGCCGGAAATCACATCAGTTACAAGCTAGCTTTGAATTTGGGGCAAAAGCTTGTAATTGTTGTGAATCCCGGCAATCCATCAGGACCTACATACCTGAACCTCTTCTTAAGAGGATATCAGATATTTGCAAATTAAGAAGCTGGTTGTTGGCTTGCCATGGACAACTCGTACGAATACTTCATTTATGATCGATGGTCGAAATCACATTTTCATACGTACCCTTCAGAAGTTGATGGCGGCTTAGATCCTTAAAAATCCAAGATAACATGCCCATCTGTACGTGCTTCGATCGATAAGGCTTGCTCTTTACTCGTTGAACACGGGCCTGAAAGTGACCGATCAGGTCAAGAACAGGGAAGTTCTTCGAGATGCGCTGTCCGAAGAGCTAGGAGCAACCACCACCTTGCCGGAAACTGGAGAGAGAGCGAGAAGATCGAGGTGGGAGATCAGAAACGTGTTTTCTGAGAGGAAGAAAATTTAAGAAGATGTAGACGAAGTTTGTTGTGTGAGGAATGGGTGTATGCACATGGCTATTTATAGAGTTAGTGTATGCAAAACCATGTGCTCATTAGTCTTCCTGTGGGCTGTTAAAAGATGGGCGGATTTGTCCTTTCCTCCCCCACAAATTAACTTTTTCTTTTATTATAATTCTGGATCATCCACAAATGAACTTTTAATGTATATCCAATCACATGGGCAAAACCTTATATATTTGATGTATATATAGTGCAATTCAAATGTATTTTTAAATGATATTAGTTTGCATGTAGTATTAATTATATAGATTTTGGAAGCCTAGTTTTTAATAGTCACGTCTTTTAGGGATCATGTATAATGTTTTTACTAGTCATGGCTTTATGAAGAGGTGTGAGGTTTTAATTTTTTTAGTTTGTGAAAGGTTGCATTGATTAAGTGGAGGGACACACAAGATTTAGAATATTATCTTTTTGTTTATATAGATTTAGAATATTAATATAATCTATTATTATAATTATCAGGGCGGACCCAGGATTGACAGTGAGGGGGCCAGAATATTGTTAAAATATTTCAGTTGGTTGTTGGGTTATACTACTATTGCTTCGGCTCCTCGTGGTAGGACGACGTAGTATTATTCCTTGTGGTGGCATGTTTCGACTACGTACTAACACAAAAGTTCAATACATGTAAATTTAACCGCATCGCATCAATTAAAAACTCATAAAATTTATAAAGAAGAACAAGGACAAGAATCAATTTAAACACACTTTTTATAAAATAATCAAGGAAAAATTATATGTATATTATAAGGTATTCACGTGCATACATATATATACCCACGCTGTCACACACATATATAACGCATAAACTTCTATGTACAGTATGTGTATATATATAATATCCACACTTGCACATTTATAACACGCACACATCACATATATATATGATATCCCCCCCAACACACATATATCACACATATATATTAGGCACACTTCACTGCAGTGTATAATATATATATATATATATATATATATATGATATCCACACAGACACATATATAATTATGGATATACCTACGCGATCACTATACAAAATATGCAATTCTCGGCATTCTTACCCGCAAGCACCTAAAAGCAATTAACAAGAGAGAAAATTCTTCATGTTTACATAACACAAATTTGGTACCACACTCAATTATTATAATATCCATTTATAAATCAGAATTACTTTGTCCACATAAACCTAAATACAACAGGATTTAAAATTTGGATCAGCAATAAAATTCAATTAACTCAGCAATTTAGAGTAGACAAAAGTGAAGAAAAGATTTACCTGGAATAGCGACAATGTGGGTGGTGGCAGACGACAACGTAAATCGATTTCAACAGGGCTCCATGTGATGATACAAATTGAAATAATAGGGAGGGCTTTGCAACAGGGGTCGCCGACAGAGGGGTGGGCGTATGTAGAAAAAGGTTGTGGTAGCCGCAAGTTTACGAAGTGAAAGCCGCAAGTAAGCCGCAAGTTTTATAGCTTTAGCCTGTAGGTTGAGGATGCGTAAGTTCAGGGATTTAGGAATTGTCGATCAAATCAGGAATTGTCGATCAAGTCAGATTGGGGAAGAAGAGAAGCATTGGGTTTTTGTTTTCGATGAGGTGAAATTTGAGTATTGAATTACGATTATGAAGGAATGACATTCGGATTTTTATGATCTGTGAAAAAGAGAATTTCATATTTGAAATTTAGAGTTCTAGGGCTTTTCTTTCTTTTCTGCTGGTGAGCGGCGGGAGATAAGAACTAACCGCCCTTTTTTCCCCAAATTTTCAATCATATAAATAAAAAGACTAGGAGATAAGAACCGCCACTCTTTACACTTATTTTTCAAAATTTTAAAGAAATTAATAAATATTTTCTTTGAAAACTATTTTCTCTAATCATAATTTATATATAGTTATAATATATGATATGATTTTATTTTATTTAATAAGAAGATGCTTATATCTTTTTTTTAATTTTATATTTTCATTTATAGTTATATTTAAAGCGATATTATACTTTCATTATATATATATATATATAAATTTCACATTTAGTTATATATTTTATCATATAATATAATGTAAGATATATATATATATATATATGAAATTTACATAGTTTTTGAAGTCTCAATATCCGATTCAAAAATCGACTAATTTGGGAGATCAATCAAATTGTTCACTTGCGGGGGTCCCGTTTAAAATCAAAGTTTTGCTTTCTGTATGGTTAATTATGTGATTGACTATGAAAAATTTAACCATAATTTGTGATTATCACTTTATAGTAAGCGACCACCTAAAAAGTTTCACCTTCGTAAAGGCCTATCTCATTCTAGTGCTCCCCTTCAACTTGTGTTTATATTTGACATTGGTCATTTCTACATTTATAATGGTAGAGTTAAAGGGTTGCTAGGCTACAAGAGTTTTTGGTCATATATAAATGTATGCTAAGATATATATATTATTCATACTTTTAATTATAGGTCTTGACTTTTTTTCACTTTAGCCCCTCTTGTCGTTCATTCTAACCCGAACGTATTGCATTTGTACTTAATAAAAGTATTTTTTAAAACAATTAGAAATAACGATGTTACATTTTATTTTTTCGATAAATGTGAGTTATTTGTCATTTAATAGTAACATCTGTGTAAACCATTTCACGCATCAAATATGCACAATTAAGATCATTTTCATAATTGCCCTTATATAACACACACTTACCCACATAGTAACATAAAACATAAGAGAGATTTTTGTTTTGCTTATACAAGATTTTTTTTTTTTTTTGACGTCAAACTCATTTGACCTAGTAATGATTTACGAGGTTTTTTCTTTAAATGGATATATTTCATGTATGAAATGGTTTATACACGTTTTTTTTATTTTTGCTAATTTAATATTAGCTAATCTTATTTTGTTATAAATACAGGAATATAAAGATGTAACTAACTTGTTATATTTTAATTTGGATACAAATTATATAAATAACCTTTTGAAAATAGAAAAAATACAAACATTTTTTAATTAATTGTAATGCTTATAACATATACCTACCCACAAAATATATTTAAAGAGATTTTCTATAATCTTTATAATTCCATTTGACTTGGATCATATTTTTATTTGTGGACTATTTAACATGTTTCTAGAATTTAGAGTAACCACACTTTTTATTAGATACTCGGTAAATATCAAACTTTAAAATTATATGTAAATAAATAAAAGGTTCAACAAATAACAAATAAAAATTATTCGGAGTATTATATATAACATCTAGTAGTCTTCATTTCCATCACGAGGGAGGTAAGGATTGTCTTCATCATCATCGCGATATTGCATTAGTGTTTCGTCGACCTCTTCTTCAGAAGAATAATTTTCAACACGATTTTCAACACGATTTTCAACTCGCATTAGTTCTCTTATAGCCTCTTGCCTTAGTTCTCTTATAGCCTCTTCATCTACAACATCCGGATCAATATTTTTTCTTGCTAAATAATTCAAACTATCATCATCTTCTTCTACTACTATTGTTCTTGCATTTGATTCATGTCGTTGGAATGCATCAACTTGACGACTCTGTTCTACATCAACCATGTCTTCTGATTCTGTATCTTCCACTTCTTCAAGTTCCCAAAGGTGTCTATGGTGTATACGTTGTACAATTCTCCAATTATCACCAAGTTTAGTATCCTTAATGTAGAACACTTGTTGAACTTGATTTGGTAATACAAAAGGATCATTGTTGTACCAACGAGATCTTACGTCAATGCTCAGAAAGTGTTTGTCTTTTTGCATAGTTTTTGTGTTGCCCGTATTGAACCATTCACATTGCAAAAGCACTACCTTATATCCACGAAGGAATGTCACCTCTACCACATTCGTTAAGAAGCCATAAAAATCAATTGAGTCATCTCCATGATTTCCTTTGACTACTACACCACTGTTTTGGGTTGTCCTATGATCTTCCCGGTCTTTTATATGAAATCGAACCTCATTAACATTACAACCAGAATAAAATTTTGTTAGGTATGAACAAGGTCCATTTGCCAATGCCCATAATTCTATTGAAACTTCATCAGAATGCTCGTAATACAATAAGTTTATCTAGAAAGACATGAAAAAATTATATCAATATTTGCAAGATATAATTTTAATTTAACAATAGAAAATGTAAAACTTACATGATCTCTAAACCAATTACGGAACTGTTCCTGGTGAACTTTCTCTATGTCTCTAACATTTAACTGCTTCAATTCTTCCACATGCTTGCTAAACAATTAATTATTGAGTTAGATAAATTAATAAACTGAAATACAACATTAAATAAGAAGAAAAGGGTTTATACCTTTTGTAAATATCCACTTCATGACAATTATTCAGTATAAACGTTTGAACTATGTTCATTTGTTCTTGTGTTAGTGGGCTAGAACGTTTAAGTGGTCCAAACGGTCGGACTTTTAATGAAAATATGGTCAATTCACACTCTTGACGACTTTCAATATCATCATAGTTTCTCTCAACTCTATTAAATCTTGTTTCAATTCCTTTAACATACATAGACATGAATGTTAAGCACTCTTTGACAACATATCCTTCAGCAATTGAGCCTTCTGGTCGAGCTGGATTTCGCACACAGTCTTTAAGTGATTTAAGATACCTACAATTAACAATTTCAAAAATATAACATTTTTAATATCTATAGGAAAATTTTTAAAAAATAATTCCCAAAGTAATACAAATAAGAAAATACCTTTCTATTGGATACATCCAACGAGGACGAACTGGACCCGCAATCTTCGCTTGTTGAGGTAAATGAATAGCTAGGTGGACCATTACATCAAAGAATGCCGGGGGAAATATCTTCTCCAACTTACACAAGATTAATGGAATGTTTCTTTCCATTTTTTCTATATCCTCTGTCTTTAACGTCTTCGAACACAATATATCAAAAAATTCTCCTAACTCAAATAAAGCTTCAGTCACATTTTTATCTAAATACCCACGTACACCAACGGGAATTAGTCGTATGCAAAACCATGTGCACATTTTTATCTAAATAAGACGATGTTTGTTGTGTGAGGAATGGGTGTATGCACATGGCTATTTATAGAGTTAGTGTATGCAAAACCATGTGCTCATTAGTCTTCCTGTGGGCTGTTAAAAGATGGGCGGATTTGTCCTTTCCTCCCCCACAAATTAACTTTTTCTTTTATTAATTCTGGATCATCCACAAATGAACTTTTAATGTATATCCAATCACATGGGCAAAACCTTATATATTTGATGTATATATAGTGCAATTCAAATGTATTTTTAAATGATATTAGTTTGCATGTAGTATTAATTATTTTTGCTGACAAATGACTCAAATCAAATGAGGAGAATGACTTTTTAATGGAAACAATATATTACTTTATCTTTATCTTATAACAATTTTACTTTATCTAGTTTTTCTTTTTTCACTTTAACGGCTGAGAGTTTGCGTGATTTTCACTTTTGGAACAGTTTCCATCCAAACACTAACTGCGATGACCAGTTTTGCATGAAAAAGGACCACTCCTGAATTTCAGGACCAAAAGTGATTTGAAAAGATTCTTACAGGACCAAAAATGCAATTTTTCCGATTTTAATTAGACCCTCCCCACGATTCAAACCTTGCAGTAGTAGTAGGAACTGTGAATGAATATGCCTTTATGCATGATTTTATGATGGTCGAGTAAAAAATGCCAGTGTTGATCTGCGGCTAATCCTAGTGTATACCCAACACAAACATAAAGAAAGCAAAAAGGGCTTTGGTGATCTGCCCAATATATTCCGAAAATGTGGTATCAGGACTTACAATTAATCCCTTATTTAAACTTTGAGGTACGTGGTTCGATTCCTGGAAGTGCATGTGTAAAACCTAGGACTAGGCCCACGGAAGACCTATGAGTTGACTAGTCGTGTTCACGGTTGACCACCAACAATTGAGAGAGATTTTCTAAATCTTGCACAACTTGCATTCATGGATCGATGAAGGCAACAAGTTTGTTGTGGTTTATTCTGAATTTTAAATAACCTCGAGTCTAAGGTCGCTTTGATTATGAAATTTCTGGTAACGAAACAATCGAGGTCAAGACCAAAAAATCTCAATTAAGTTAGCGAAAAACCAAGATGCATGACCATGGTGGTGGAAGACGTGACGAAAACTCTGGTTCTGGCTAAACAAGAATAGATACATATAAACATTTTTTGTATGCCGCTCCTAAGGTTTCTTTCTCTAGGGTTTCTTTAGTGAGAAGTTTATGCGCCGCCACGTGCTTTTGGATTCCAGCCGCCAATTGGCTATCTACCAGACCCTTGGGGATCTTTGTCATGGTACGAACATTGTTTGTTTTATTTTGTCATCTCGTTCTTGAATTTCCTTGTCTTAATTTTTTCGCTTTAATTCTTTACTCAATTAAGATTAAATATATAAAAACTCAAATGAACAAAAAAATGCACTGTAAAAATGTAGAAAAAACGATTGAATATAACAAGAGTATAAGGAAGAAAACATTATCATGAGTGTTTGCAGCAAATACAATAATCGCGTCATTGAAATTGTTATTTTGTGAACATGTCGAGGGCAAGATCTCATATTTATATTCAAATAAAAGTTGGGCTCAAAATTTCACATTGACTTGGGCTTGGACTTAAATGAGAAAAAAATATATTTAAAATCTCAAAGCTTTTGAGTTATTATTATCTTAATAGAACATGAATTAAAGACAAAGTGGAGAAATGCTTGGAAATTGTATAATACTTGTAGCGAAAATAAAATTTCAGAATAATAATTAGATTTAACTAGGGAAGTAATATTGGAGTTGGTTTTATTCTGCTGTCATGGAATTGTTTTATTCTGCTGTTACTTCTGATATGCGTATTATTTGTTTTGGTTTCTTTTTGGGCTTTTAATTAATTTGGCCTATATTTGTTTGATTTGGCCCATTAGATGTTAGGGCTTGGTTATATGGTTGTATATATACTCTGCATATACGCATCTTTCAATTGAATGATTCTTCCAGATTTTTGGATGTTACAAAATCAATTTTCATGAACAAATTCTTGGATTCTAATATGGCATCAGAGCCGCAAGCCTGGTAACTCTATCAAGATTTTTGTTCTCCAACCATTGTTATCCTTCGCTTCGTCACCAAATCATGGCGAAAGAGAAGGGTGTCAAGAAAGCCGATGAAAGCGGCTCAAATCCTCCGACTAATTCTTCAGGGGAGCGCATTACACGGCCGCGAGTAGGACAGGTGAGCATTGACACAAGCCCTATTCCTGGACTCACGGCAGAACAGTTTCAGAAAATTACTCTTTTCATGCGGACGGAAAGGGGCGACGAACCCAGCTCAAATGTAGGCCATACCACAAACATGGCTGGTAAACTGCCGAACACATCACAGCCTTGGATAATCGATTCGGGTGCGACCGAGCACATCGTATACCGAGATGATGAATTGCTTGATATAGTGACAGACCATTCAGAACCATGTGTTAGAATACCGAATGGTGAGATCATTCCTGTTCAGAGTGTTGGACGTATTGACTTAGGGAATGGCCGCTATCTTGAACGTGTTTTACACATACCACAATTTCACTGCAACCTCCTCTCAGTAAGTCGTATTACACGTGATTTGAATTGTGCATTCACCTTTCTGCTGGATTTTTGTGTATTGCAGACCTTACCCTCGAAAACGTTGATTGGAGTGGGTAAATGTCGGGATGGTCTTTATTATCTCGAGCCTACAAAGACTGAGGGGGCAGTGTTGGCGGTTGATGGGAGCCGAAATTTGTGGCATAATAGGTTGGGACACGCCTCTGATGGGAGATTACGTCATATCTGTTCTCTAAGAGGATATAAGAATAATGGTGTATTTTGTGATTCTTGTATACGAGCTAAACAAACTCGATTACCTTTTCCCGTTAGTACTTCAGTGACTAGTCGTTGTTTTGAATTGATTCATTGCGATGTTTGGGGACCTTATAAAAGTGACACGTTCTCAGGTACGGTGCACGCTATTTTTTATCGATTGTTGATGACTTTAACAGAGGAGTTTGGGTTTTCCTTATTAAACAAAAGTCTGAAGTAGCAGCCCATTTAATCAAATTTTTCAATATGGTGCAGCGACAGTTTAATCTTCAAGTCCTTCGTGTTAGATCAGATAATGGAGTTGAATTAAAATCATCTCCTTTGATGGATTACTATACGCTTAATGGAGTCTTGTTTGAGAGTTCTTGTACGGATACGCCTCAACAAAATGGTATTGTAGAGAGAAAACATCGGCATATATTGGAAGTTGCACGAGCTCTTCGTTTTGAATCCGGTCTACCAATTGAATTTTGGGGAGAATGCATACTCACAGCCGTATATATCATTAACCGTCTACCGTCGCCAATTATCGAACATAAAACACCTTATGAAGTTTTATTTGGTAAGGCACCACAATATAGTCACCTTAGAGTATTTGGATGCTTGGTTTACGCCCATGACAACAAGCACAAAGATAAATTTGATGAACGGGGGAGTGCTTGTGTATTTGTTGGATATCCGAATGGGCAAAAGGCATATCGCGTGTTTGACTTGCAAAGTCGCAAGTTTTACAGTTCAAGGGACGTCACTTTCCTTGAACAAGTTTTTCCATATAAAAGTGGTGATAATGAGGAATTCATCTCAGCAACCAAGGCTGCTTTGGACAGAATTAGAGGACACAAGCCCAATATTGAGCAAAGTCACGTCACAGCAAGACCATTTATCAAACGTCCCACACTTGATGGTGGCGTTCCGTGTTCATCTTCGACGCCTATAGCACAGCCAGCCGACGCAAACACCCCTGAACTAAGCTCGGCTGATTCTCACGACAATATTGTTGTGCCTGTTATCGAACCTGCAGCGCCTATTGTCGAACAACCTGTGACTGTTCTTGAGCCTCGGGCTAGCAGTCGGGTGCGACGACGCCCGAAACACTTCGATGCGTTCGATACGACACTGCCCCCCTCTCTAGATCATTCACAGCCCACTACCAATCTGATTTCCTCGACGGTACACCCTCTTTCTCAATTTATTACATATGATAAATTCTCTGCTAATCACAAAGCCTTCTTAGCGGCCATCACATCTCGTGATGAGCCAAAGCACTTCTCTTAGGCCATTAAAGATCCGTTGTGGCGTGAGGCCATGGAAAAGGAAATTCATGCCTTGGAGACGAATGGGACATGGACATTGGCCACTCTCCCACCGAGAAAGAAAGTTGTAGGATCGAAATGGGTGTATAAAATCAAATATAAACCAAATGGTGAAGTTGAACGTTATAAGGCTCGATTAGTGGCGAAAAGTTTCACTCAAATTGAGGGAGTTGATTTTCATGAAACATTCGCCCCCGTAGCAAAGTTAGTCACCGTTCGTTGCATGTTGAGTATAGCAGCGAAACGAAATTGGGAAGTGCATCAGTTGGACGTCAACAATGCATTCTTGCATGGAGACTTACGTGAGCATGTGTACATGCGTATCCCGCAAGGGTTTGCAAAAGAGGGTGATGACAGGGTTTGCAAACTTCAAAAATCACTATATGGCCTTCGCCAAGCGTCTCGAAATTGGTATGAGAAATTCAATCAAGCACTCGTGGTCATTGGGTTTTGCCAATCTCGAGCGGACCATTCCCTTTTCGTGTTTCGTAAAGGCACCACCTATGTTTCCGCACTCATCTATGTTGACGATGTCCTTCTAGCTGGGAATGATCCGACCCATATTGCATATGTCAAGCAATACTTGGATGGAAAATTTAGCATTAAAGATTTGGGAGTATTGAAGTATTTTTTGGGAATTGAAGTTGCTCGATCTCCCGATGGTTTTATTTTAAGCCAACGTAAGTACACTTTGGATATATTGGAAGAAAGTGGATTGCAAGGTTGTCGACCAAGTGCCTTCCCTATGGAGCAAAATTTGAAATTGCAACCCGACGACGATAGTCCTCTTGTTGATGCAACACATTATCGTAGATTGGTGGGCCGACTACTTTATCTTACGGTTACACGCCCCGACATAGTATTTTCGGTAAGTCAACTGAGTCAATTCTTGAGTCGTCCACATCAAAGTCATCTTACAACAGCTTATCGAGTTCTAAAGTATCTCAAACAAACCCCTGGTCAAGGTATTTTTCTCTCGTCTCATGGTGACTTCGATCTTCAAGCATATTGTGACGCTGATTGGGCGGGATGTCCTTTTACGCGACGATCATCCACTGGATATTTCATATCTCTTGGTGGTTCCCCGATCTCGTGGCGCACCAAGAAACAATCTGTGGTTTCTCGATCGTCGGCGGAAGCAGAATACAGAGCAATGGCAGTCACGGTTTGTGAAGTGGTTTGGTTGCGCTGGCTTCTTCGGGATTTTGATGTTCAACTCACTGAGCCGACGCCACTTTTTTGTGACAATCAAGCTGCCCGTCAAATTGCAGTCAATCCTGTGTTTCACGAAAGAACAAAACATGTTGAGATGGATTGTTACTTTGTCTGTGAGCGAGTTGTAGGAGGAGATATACAACCCCGCATGGTCTCGACCACCAATCAAGTGGCCGATATATTCACTAAAGCTCTCGGTGCTGATCGTTTTCGTTTTCTTCGGGGCAAGTTGGGCATTCAAGACTTACATACTCCAACTTGAGGAGGAGTATTGGAGTTGGTTTTATTCTGCTGTCATGGAATTGTTTTATTCTGCTGTTACTTCTGATATGTGTATTATTTGTTTTGGTTTCTTTTTGGGCTTTTAATTAATTTGGCCTATATTTGTTTGATTTGGCCCATTAGATGTTAGGGCTTGGTTATATGGTTGTATATATACTCTGCATATACGCAGCTTTCAATTGAATGATTCTTCCAGATTTTTGGATGTTACAAAATCAATTTTCATGAACAAATTCTTGGATTCTAATAAGTAATATTACAACATTATCAAAATCTAAATCCACAAGGGAAAAAATTTATTAGCATCCTCCTCCAACATTGTCTTTCTAATAGCATGTCTGGCGCAAGCAATTATGCATTCATTTTTGCATTCTTCATGGCTGAAAAGCTTAATTTGTGTGCAATCAAAGTAACATTCCGTCATACAATGTGCATTTCTGTGTCTCTCAGACGCCGCTTCTGTTGCAGGCACCACTACTATCGCCACCACAAGAGCCACCACGAGAGGAGCAGTGATCAACCCATTCCTTGCCATTGTGTTAATTATATTGAAATGATGAAGTATAATATTGCAAGTTAATGAATAAGAAAATTGTGAAGAATAGAATAAGTTTCATGCGCTTATATAGATTTTGGAAGCCTAGTTTTTAATAGTCACGTCTTTTAGGGATCATGTATAATGTTTTTACTAGTCATGACTTTATGTTTATGAAGAGGTGTGAGGTTTTAATTTTTTTAGTTTGTGAAAGGTTGCATTAATTAAGCGGAGGGACACACAAGATTTAGAATATTATCTTTTTGTTTATATAGATTTAGAATATTAATATAATCTATTATTATAATTATCAGGGCGGACCCAGGATTGACAGTGAGGGGGCCAGAATATTGTTAAAATATTTCATATTTATATCATTATTTACAATTAAATATATCAAAATACATAAATTAACGGGTGAAATTAATAAATAATTAAGAGATTTTTTTTTTTTTTGAACAGTAAACAAACATATATTATTGTAGTACCAGAGGTACTTAAAAACAATACAAATAGAAGGTTACATATAGAATTTCTGAATGAAGCACACCACCACCAAGAGCACACAATCTTCGTTATACAACACAATAACAGAAATTAATAAATTAAATAAGTCCTTGCCTGGCCTGACCCATTTCCTAATTTTCTATTAATTTAAAAAATTATTTGTGAATATATATACCTGAAGCTGGATCTTCTTGAGAGGATATTGGCTTGTCATAGATAACACGTAGTATATATGAAGAGTAGTAGATGTATGAAGGTCGAAACCAGATTTAAGAAAGCGAGAAGAAGATGAAGATTAGAGAGAGCGAGAAGATCGAGGAAGAAGATTTAAGAAAGAGAGAAATTAATAAAATAAAATGGGGAAGTTGCTTTCTCCATCTCTCTGTGTATGTAAGAAGATGAAGATGAAGTTTGTTGTGTGAGGAATGGGTGTATGCACATGGCTATTTATACACTTAGCTGGATCATTAGTCTTTCATCTTGTGGGCTGTAAAAGATATATGGGCGGATTTGTCCTTTTTCCTCCCCCACAAATGAACTTTTTCTTTTATTATTTCTGGATCATGATCATCCACAAATGAACTTTTAATGTATATCCAATCACATGGGCAATATTTATTACACCCCCTCAATAAAATATTTATATTTAAAAATTGTATTGGGAAGACAATAAGTAAAATTTCGATTATAACCCTATTTAATTAATGTTATATAATTAATGCATATGGTTATATTAGTAAATGAATTAAAAAATATTACTTTATAGGAAAACAAGTCTATTTAAATGGGACATCCATGAAAAGAAAACAAGTCTGGAGGGCAATGCTCCTTTTTCTCCTACTATAAAGAGTTTTAACTTGAAATCAAATGAGTTTTTAATAAATTCCATATCACCTGCATAAATTACTTATACTATGTATATATATAAATATAAATATAACTCATCATCGAGTTCAATATCATGTATATTACCAAATATTTGTAATCGATCTTGATCTTGATTAGTGCATGCATAAAAATTGATACTTCAATTACAACTAAAAAATTATTTTATGCTTGGATTTTATGCAGTTCCAATGATGGCATCTTCACGCCTACTTGTGCATGAATTGTCCACCGATAGCCGAGCACTCACCGAGGGCATTGGATCATCGCTTCGAACAGCACCTAGCGGGCCGGATCCTTACCACCACTGGTCCATGCCCTCGTCGACGTTACCTCGTCCACTAACGTCGGATCTTCGCTCAGGACAGCACCTAGCGGGCCGGATCCCTACCACCACTGGTCAGTGCCCTCGTCCACTAACGACGGATCTTCGAAAGTATAAAATAATTTATACAATAATTTATACGATTTTACTTATGACTCCTGTTTTCAACTTTATATAATGAGTAATAATCTCATGGATCCGGATCTCGTGGCTCAAACCTATTGGCAATTGCACCTTCAACACAGAGCTATATGGTCTCAAGAGATCGATGTCCGCCCTGGAGCCCCATCGCTCTTCTGATCGACCTACTACAAGGGATGATCGAAAGTATAAAATAATTGATTGAGAAATATAAAATAATGTATTTAAAATAGAATGATAAAGTACGTTTAGAAAAAGAGAAAAAAGAAAATTATAGATAGTTGAACGGAGAATGTTCCTTCATTCATTACACAAGTGATATATCGTACGTGTGATCATAATCGTCTATTTTTTCCGCTCCATGTTGACAATTTGATTCGTTCAATATATGATCTACTTTTGTTTGTAGACTTTTACATTTTGCAATATTTATTACACCCCCTCAATAAAATAGTCCTCATTAAAATGGAAAAGTGTCCATAAATTTCACCCTAGCATTGTCCTACAATTTTAACTTTTAAGTCATACATATATACAATTCATTTACGTATTTTATATAAAAAAAATACCAATTACTTAACTTTCTAAAAATTAATATCAAACAGAGGAACACACACTAATTATGTGAAACAGTATTACTTCGTATACTAAACATTATTACTTTCAAGAGACAGACAAGAAAAACATTGCCCAATTTTCACTTTTAAACGGACTATACGAAGATTTAAAGTATAACCGACCTGTTGAGGAAGAACTGAGCAGTTCGTCTGACAGCAGTCATATCTCCAGTAGGAACTAGAACACCCATTTGAACCATTGCTTGAAGAACCTGAATCACGTCGAAATAGTATAAAAAATAGAGCATAACATATTGATATTGTACATCATATCATTGATATTGTACAAATTAGTGACACCTTTTCAGCATCTTTCTCGTAAACTCCATAAAACACTTCTAGCAAGCCTTCTCTGATGTTTGGACTAATACTGCAAAGACGTAAGACAGCAATGAACGATAATCATTTAGCCACCCCACTTAAAAAAAAACCACGCGAATAAGAGTATGTAGTTGCACCTTCCCATCATTCCAAAATCGTAAAAGATCAATCTTCCACCATTGAAATCATCGACAGCAATGTTTCCAGGATGCTGCACGAAATTTTCATGGTTCGTCCAAACAGTTTCACATTAATACATTATCCCAAAATACGTAAAACAGAAGAACTTCACTTCATGTCTATGTGAGATTTCTAAATATAGTAGGTTTGAGAATTTCTCACCGGGTCAGCATGGAAAAAGCCATGGGACAAAATCTGCTCAAGGTAAGATTCAACAGCATAACGGCCCAATCTAACAACCATTAAAACACGAGAAAACAATTTATACAATCACAATATATATATGTCAACACTTGAAATCTGTTTTAACGGTTAATACCTCTTGCGATCCACACCCAACTGGTCAAGAGCTTGAATCCGGTTTATTTTGATCCCAGGAACGTATTCCATCGTTAGAACCTTTAAAACATGGAAAATCATGATATATAAACCAATTCGAAGGCTTAAAACTTGAAGATACTGTAAAGTCCATACCTGTGGAGTAGTGAACTCCCAATATATCGAAGGGACTTTAACATAATCCAGTTCTTTGAAGTTTGATGCAAATAGCTCAGCATTTGCAGCTTCTTTCGTGTAATCGATCTCCTGAAACATTCTAACGAATGTTAAATCATACTACATAACACTCCTTAATAAATACTTTAAAATAGGAAATCAAAAGTAAACGAGCACCTGATATAAGACACTTGCACATTCATCGTAAATAGCGACCCAATCCCGTTTTGCGCCATCAGATTTCGGATCAAGCTTCTGAAGATATTCAGCTATTACCTGAAGATTGAAAAATGAGAAAATATCAGATAAAAGGGTTGGTCTGCTATGAACTCGAGTGCATGTTGTGCACCCTAGTCCATGTTGCACTTTTCAGTTTTACTGACTTACACTTTTTGGTAGTACTTTTCAGTTTAATAACATACACTTTTGTTTAGACTAGGGTACACAACATGCACTCAAGTGCATACTAGACTTTACCCAGATAAAAAACTAACAAGATTACTATAAGAATAATAATATAGCACATTAAAGCTAACCCTCAGATTTTTAAGGTCAATATCAAAGAGATCTTTAAGACCAGGTCTTTGTACTTTCACAACAATTTCCTGTCCCTTCAATCTTGCACGATGGACTTGACCTGCGTTCGAGATGGAATTCCGATCAATCATATTTCCTTAGGCCAACCAAACAAAGCCTTAATCAAAATACTTGAAAATTAAACATACCAAGACTTGCTGCAGCAATTGGCTCTCGATCGAATCTTTCGAAAATATCATTTACAGAAGCTCCGAGTTCTTCCTCAATTATTGATACTGCAGTCTCTGATGGAAAAGGAGGAACTTGATCCTGAAGCAGTTGCAATCGAGTTAGTTCTCTAAATTACGAAGTATATATACATATATAAGTGATCTTTAACCTGAAGCTCTGATAACTGATCGACATATTCTTGAGCAAGAATGTCTACTCTTGTGGAGAACTGCTGTCCAATCTTAATGAACGTCGGGCCAAGTCTCAGAATGTTTTCTTTCAACCACTTTGCAAGAACCTTTCGTTTCTGAGTCATTTTTTCTTTCGTCATTCCACCTGAGTTCATGCATTTTACAAGTCTTTTATAACCATAAAATTGGTTTATCATGATACATTTCCTAAAACAGACTCTTATCAAAGAAAAACACAAACAAACAATGGAAAACATTACAATAAACCACATACTGACTGACCTTTGTAGGCAAATTTTTGATTGTTTATCCAAACCTTGAAGATAAAATTCAGAACAAATCCCCAAATTTCCAGAGTCCTCTGAATCGTAGAATAGGTTTTAAATCGGTTCCAACGGCCACCAGGAGTAACAGATACCTTGAGAAGAATAAACAATTATGCACAAGATCAACACAGCTATTAGGGATACCATATAAATTGGCAGTTAGCTAATTGATACAAGATCAACACAGCTATTATGGTTAAGTCAGTTACATAACTACACACACCCCTCAACAGTCATGAATCAAAATATCTCCAAGATTCACTTCGTCCTCGCAGAAGATTCTCATCTTTTCTTTTTCGTCCGTCCCAATAAAAACTTCTCATTCATTTTTTAGTAAACTACACTCTAGCACGTTTCATTATATTCCCCCCTCTCTCGATCACATCACCTCTAGTACGTCTACTTAGTACTTATACTATCATATTTCTTAATCTCCGTGCCCAAAAGCTATGGAAGCTTCTCCCGAACGGAGGGAGTATTAATCTGTATCTATGCCATGGTAAAGTCAGTTGCAAAACTACACACATTCCTCAACAATCAAGAATCAAAATGTCTCCAAGATTCACCCCCATAACTTACACATAGCATTGACAAACATAAACTAGTACTCCCTCTATCCCCACAGAAATTTCTCATCTTTCCTTTTTCGTCCCAATAAAATAAAAGCTTCTCATTCATTTTTTAGTAAACTACTCTCTCTCACGTTTCATTATATTCTTCCCTCTCTCGATCACATCACGTACTTATACTATCATATTTCTTAATCTCGGTGACCAAAAACGTGTATCTATGCCATGGTTAAGTCAGTTACATAACTACACACATTCCTCAACAGTCAAGAATCAAAATGTCTCCAAGATTTACCACCATAACTTACACATAGCATTGACAAATATAAACTAGTACTCCCTCCCCAGGCAAAAATTTCTCATCTTTCCTTTTTCGTCCCAATCAAATAAAAGCTTCTCATTATATTTTACTCTCTAAATCGCATCAGCTCTAATACATCTACTTATACTATCATATTTCTTAATCTACTTGTCCAAAAGTTGTATAGCACAAAATTCACAAGAAATTAGAGGATAACAACAGATTATAAATACAAAAATATACCTCAACTTTGTCTCCCCTGCTTTTTTTAAACCAAGCATCCTCTTGCCCAATTTCCTCTATACTCTTCTTTTTATCTTCACTTTTTTTGCCACTCCCATTTCCATTGACATACTTCACTAAATTCTCATCCTCACTCTCAATTTTCACACTCCCATTTCCATAATCCTTGTAACTGTAATTTCCATTAGAACTCCCATTCACTTTAGCCTCCAATTCTCTGTCTTTTTCATCAAGAACAGCGCTTTCTTCTCTCCTAACACCTCTAATTCTTACACTGATTCTGGGCTCAAGATTAGTGGGTTTATAGAAGGAAAGCTTGAGTCTTTTTGTTGGGTTTTGAGGAGAAAGAAAGATTAGACTACTAAAAGAGGTTGAAAAAGCTGCCATACTGAAAAAAATGGTTTCTTGAATTTGAATAGTTTCAAAACCCCATTGTTCTAATGTGTGATTCTTTGGAAATGAGACTGTGAATGAGTGCACAAGGAAGTGGTGGAGGAGAATCAAGAATGGAAGTTGGTTTTGTTATATCTTTGTTTCTTGTAAGAATTTTGGAATTAAGGAAAATGAGAGGCTGAGGAGACACATTGGAAGTGTGTTACGTGGAAAGAGAAAGATTAGCTCTTAAATTTTATGGGTTGTGATTGGCTGAGAGACTTCTGTGGGGTCACAACACACTTCTTAATTTTTTATTGATAATTTATACGTTTAATTCATCTGTTCCATTTGTTGTTGTTGTTTCATCGGCTGAATTTTTGACATGTACGTGGGGTCTCATTTGATAGTGCCTCAAAAGTGTGAAATTATCAAAATACTCTTAATAAATTTATAAAATTGGTGGGGACCCCACTGATCCTAGAGGGCCATATGTAAGTCGGTTTCTGTTTCTTAAGGCGGTGTTTGTTTTGGGATTGGCCAATCCGGATTTGGATTGGCCCAATCCCAATCTAATCTATTTCAATCCATCTCAATTCAAATACAAATCTAAATATCAATCCACTCATTCTCTATCAAATCACTATCTCTCTTACTTTTCTTTTACACACTCATTCTCTCTCCTACTTTCTTCTCTCTCTCTTACTTTTCTTTCACTACTAACAATAATAAAATATTATAACATCACTCTTGATGTGACATAAAATTAAATTTACCCCTACTTCTCAATCCTTAACCAAACACAACTTACACACAGTTTACTATTCATGGATTACCCAAATCTCAATTCAATCCACCACGATCCAAATCCAATCCAATCCCAAACCAAACACCACCTAATATTTTCGCCTCACATTGTAGACGGGTTTTAATGAATATTAATTAGTTTATGTATAAAATAGTCATATTAAAGGTGTGATGTGGTAGTGTGGGATCCACTTATGTATTGTTTGTGAATTAAATGAAAAATAATTTGAATAAATAAGTGATGATCGAAGGGAAGGGTGAACAATATTATTTCTAAAAAAGTGAATAAGTATATAATGTAATTGGATAATAAAAAAAAAATTGAGAATAATAAAAATGGACAAAGAGAGTACCCCTCATATTCAAAATATATGTCATCCTAATCCTAAGCTCATGCACACATATTAAGAAAATATTTGACTTCTCATTTTACCCTTAATCAATGCTTGTAATTATCATCTCATTAAAAAATAATACATGTATGTAAATATTTATTGATTCTAAGAGTAAATTTGGAATAAATGTAATTAATTTGCATTGAAAAGTGTAAAACGACTTATATTTTGCAAAGAAAACGAAAAGTCAAAACAACTTATAATATGAATAGGAGGGAGTATCATATAACGGATGTAAATAGGATCCATCTTGTTAAGAGATTATCTCATGCATTTTTTTGTTCATAAATATACAAATAAATGGAGTTTACCCAAAAGTTATTACTCATTTTAATTTGTTTTTGTTTGGGTGCCATTAATTTTGCATTGCCATACCATCAACCTCCCCCGCCTCAACCACCCCAACCTCTCCCACTTCAACCACCTCATTTACTCACTTTTCGCTCTATATAAATTCTCAATTTCTCGCTTTAAATTAAAATATCTTTCACCGTTAGTTACTTATTTTATTTTTTCTTGATAATTTTTGCCCTCAATCTCCCCGTCTCTCTTTCTTCTGCCATCCCTGTTCTTGTGAAATATTAGTATAATTTATAATGGAATGGTGGGAAGCTCAAAAGATGTGAGTTTTTTTTCTTCTCAAGTTCAATGTTATTACTTGTTATTCTAAAAAAAATAAAAAAATTGGTTCCTTGATTTTAATTCTAGCTCTTTGTGATATTTTTGGCTATTGCATTTTTGGCATTTTTAATTTTTTCCTTGTCTTTTGTTTTGAAGGTTGGATATATCCACGATTATCTCGTGAGAAAAAATCTGAATAAATCCGACGATGGAAAGCAAGACGTGGACCTTCCCAGCTCATCAACGTATAAGCTCGACGATGACGAATGCACCGGAGATGAATTATATGATCAGTAGATCTAGCTGTGGAGATAGATCTAAGTAATGAGACTCATTATACCTAATCTTACCTTGTAATATAATTTAGCTTATGACCAAGCAATGGAATAGGAGGGACTACATTTTATATAGAGGTGGCACAAAGTTGATGTAATTTAATTTAGTTTATGACCTATTTTATAGGTTTACTTAAACAATCGTTTGTTATGCTTGATTATTTTATTTTATGTTTATGGGTTGTGTTAGAATCTCATTTGTGATGCTTCTTGATTTTTTTTCTTTTTTTCACGCACTTTTATTCATAATTAATAAAAAAGATAGTTTACTATTTTTTTTTTATTTCAAATTATAGTTGACTTTATTTTTACTTTAATTTTTTTTTTTGTAAATTTTTTTTATTTAATGATTATTGAGATTCATTATAATATTTTATTAATTTATGTTAAAAAAAAATAGAATATATATGATACCCCCGGTAGCCCACTGCGTATAATTTACCACTGGATTGTAGTATGGGCTAGTGGGCCTAAATGGCCCATCAATTTTAAAATACTTTGAAAAAGATTATGGCCCTGGTTATATACCCCTCCACACTTGTTAAATACACTCCCTCTCTCTCTATTTATTAATTTAATATAAATGTAAAATACCCAATTTACTCTTTTAATAAAATAATATACACTTCCCTAAACTCTAACCCTAATCCTAACCTAATTTTATAGAAAGGAAAGCTTGAGTCTTTTTGTTGGGTTTTGAGGAGAAAGAAAGATGAGACTACTAAAAGAGGTTGAAAAAGTTGCCATACTGAAAAAATGGTTTCTTGAATTTGAATAAGATTCAAAAACCCATTGTTCTAATGTGTGATTCTTTGGAAATGAGACTGTGAATGAGTGCACAAGGAAGTGGTGGAGGAGAATCAAGAATGGAAGTTGGTTTTGTTATATCTTAATTTGTTTCTTGTAAGAATTTTGGAATTAAGGAAAATGAGAGGCTGAGGAGACACATTGGAAGTGTGTTAAGTGGAAAGAGAAAGATTAGCTCTAAAATTTTATAGGTTGTGATTGGCTGAGAGACTTATGTGGGGGTCACAACACACTTCTTAATTTTTGTTTGATAATTTATAGTACAATTTAATTCGGCTGTTCCACTCGTTGTTTCGCCTACTGGATTTTTTACATGCGTCGTGAGATTAAAATCGTCACTTGGTAGTGCCTCAAAAGTGTTCCCTAGAGGAACGAGGAGAGTATCCTACTGGGTTTTTTTACATGCGTCGTGGGGTTAAAATTGTCATCTGATAGTTCATTATTCAGGATACGAGTTTTAATGAATATTAATTAATTTATGTATAAAGTAGTTAGATTACGGGTGTGATGTGGTATTGTGGAGTCCATAGTCTACTTATGTATTGCTTATGAATTAAGTGAAAGACAATTAGAATAAATAAGTTATTATTGAAAGGACGTGAACATAAAATATTGTGAATACTATTATTTCTTAAAAGTGAATAAGTATAATGTAATTGGACAATATATAAAATTTTTTTAAGAAAAATGAAATTGGACGAAGGGAGTATCATATAATGTGTGTAAATAGGATCTATCTCGTTGTGAGATTATCTCATGCATTTTTTTTCATAAATATATAAATAAATGGAGTTTACCCAAAAGTTATTACTCATTTTAATTTGTTTTTGTTTTTGTTTGGGTACCATTGATTTTGCATTGCCATACCATCAACCTCTCCCACTTCAACCACCTCATTTACTCACTTTTCGCTCTATATAAATTCTCAATTTTTCGCTTTAAATTAAAATGTGTCTTTCACCGTATTTTTTTAACAATTTTTTCCCCTTCCCGTCTCTCTTTCTCTCTTCTGTCATTCCTGTTCTTGTGAAATATTAGTATCTTTTATAATGGAAGGGTGGAAAGCTCAAAAGATGTGATTTTTTTTTCCCTCAAGTTCAATGTGTATTACTTGTTATTCTAAAAAAAAGTTTTTGGTTCCTTGATTTTAATTCACTTTGTGATTTTTTTTGCTATTGCATTTTTTGCATCTTTAATTTCTTTCTTGTCTTCTGTTATGTAGGTTGGATATATCCACGATTACCTTGTGAGAAAAAATCCGCAAGACGTGGACCAGAGACGAATATTATCAGTAGATCTAATGAGATCTAATCTAATCTAATCTAATCTAATCTTGTCTTATAATATAATTTAGTTTATGACAAAGCAATGGAATAGGAGGGACTACATTTTAGTTTATGACCTATTTTATAGGTTTACTTAAACATCGTTTGTTTATTGATGATTTCTTAAAAAATATTTGCACCTTAAAATTTTCGAATTCGAGATCTAGTTTTAGAATGAAAGCTCATTTTTGATGCTTCTTAATTCGTTAGACATCACACATTTTTATTCATAATAAAAAAGAGATAGTTTACTTTTTTTTATTTGTCTTAAATTATACTGAATTTTCTTTTTACTTTAACATTTTTGTCTAAAATATCTTTGTTGAAATTTATTAATAATATTGATCATTAATATTAAATATAAACATAACATTAATATATGAATAGATTTTATATATTAAAGTATTATATTGATTTCTGTAAAAAAAAATTGATTTTTTTTTTTGGGAGTATGAACTATGATACCCAACTATTGGTAGCCCACTGCGTATAATTTACCACTGGGTCTGACTATATGCACCTCCATTTCGGTTTGATGCACTCCCCCTTTCAATATATTAATAAAATAATAGGGTAAAAAACCAAAAATACCCTTCATTAAAATACATTAAAATACAGCATACTAGATGCACCCTCCCTACTAAACGCACCCCTACTGTCATTTCTTTCTCCTTATCCCAAAATCACAACTTCCGACAACCATCACCATTTTTTCCGGTGACCAAGAACTAAAAAAAATAAAAAAAATTCAATAACAACAAATCGACCAACAAAACGACAGCATTTCATCCATATACACTTAGAAAAACTTAGAAAACTAACAATTTTTTTAAACAAATTCGTCAAACCAGTGACGAACATATATACTCCCGTCGACAACAATTTATCGACGAGAGTTTATACGATCGACACTGGTTTAACGAAAAAAAAAATTAATTTCTTTTTTTAAAAATTTCGATCTTTGTTGGTTGACCGTATAAATTCTCGTCGATAACAATTTATCGACGAGAATGTATACGGTCGACCAACAAAGGTCGATCAAAAAGTTTTAATTTTTTTTTTAAAATCGACACTGTAATGTCGACCATACGCACTCTCGTCGACAACATTTTGTCAACGAAAGTGTACGTGGTCGACATTACAGTGTCGAAATTGAAAAAAAAAAGGGGGTTCTGCATCTATGCAGAAAACCCTAAAAAATCAAAATCGAGCCGGCCAAAAAAGAGAGAGGAAGCGGCGTGGGGTGGGCCGATGTACATACCTGGGGCGGCGGCGAGGTCGGTCGAAGCAGCGTGGGGTGGGCCGAAGCCGTGAACGGCGGGGGTGAGGTGGGCCGGCGAAATTGAAGGAAAAAAAAAAAAAGCGGCGACGGCGGCCAAGGGAGGGGGCCGCGCCGGTGAAGAGAGGGAGGGGGCGGCCCGCTGCGGTTTTTTTTTCCTTTTTTTTTTACAGACGGGGAAGGGATTAGGGGGAGGGGGGCAAACCTGGGGTGGGTCGGCGTCGGACGGGAGGAAGGCAAACCTGGCGTGGGTCGGCGTCGGACGGGAGGGGAGGGGGCGGCCGCAAAGCTTCAGATTTTTTTTTACAGAGGGGGAGGACGGGGCGGCCGACGGCCGCGACGAGGCGGGGGGTGGGGTGGGCGTCGCCGGCGACTGGAGGGGGTGGGGTGGGAGAAATGGGGAGGAGGAAGATGAAGATGGAGGAAGATGAGGAAATGGGTTTTTTTTTTTTAAACGGAGGGGAGGGGTCGGCCGAGGCGAGGGTGGGTGGGGTGGGCGTCGCCGTTGACGGGGGTTGGGGTGGGCGTCGTCGGCGACTGGTGGGTGGTGGTGAGGAGGGGGTGGGTTGGAGGAAATGGGGAGGAAGAAGATGAAGGGTGAAGAAGATGAAGGGTTGGGGGGTGTGTGTGTAGTAATAGAGTTTTTTATGAAGGGAGGGTATTTATGACAATTTAGGGTGGGTGTGTGCCAATTTAGGGGGGTGTGTGAATCGGGCGGAGTGCATCCCTCCGAAATGGAGGTGCATATAGTCAGACCCTTTACCACTGGATTGAAGTAGCCGACATCTCATAGAACAAATTATGGGCCCAGTGGGCCTAAATGGCCCATTAATTTTTATATGGGTTTGGCTATATACCCCTCCAGCCTTGTTAAATATACCCCCGATTTTTGTAACTCTAAAAGTGACCTACGTTCAGTGGCGGATCCAGAATTTTAAATTCGGGGGTGCGAAAAATATTAAGTCATACGGTTCGAGAAAACTTAAAAAAAAAAAAATTACATAACCTTCAAATAAAAAAAAATTACACTTATACTCCTTTTATTTTCTTGAATTTGAGGTGAATTAAATGATGGGGTTGAACAAGACTTCCTATCTATTGAGACTCATCTATTTGGAAAAGTGTAAGGAGGTTTTTGAGATTTCATTCCCTTGAACATAAATTCTCGAAGATTGAATTATTTTTTCGTTGTCTTAAACTTCTTTAATATAAGTTTATCTTTCGTCATTTTTTAGTTGAATTAGATAGTGAGTTGAAAATAATTAATTTAGCATAATGTAGCAAATTAGTAATTATAATACAAACTCTAATTGTTTATTCATAACTTATTTCTAATTGAATTAGATAGTAAAATTATTATTATTATTATTATTATTATTATTATTATTATTATTATTATTATTATATAAACTCTAATTCATAACTTATAAACAATAGATCAAAATAAATTTATTCACAAATTAAACACAATAATCAAATTAAATAATAATTACTCCATAAATATAAAATATGCCCACTTGGTTGCGAGTTCAGGGCAGAATGGAAAAAGTATAATATTCGTACTTGTATAGATAAGTGTCAAGTGAATTTTATAGTTACAAACTTTTTTTTAGGCCTTTTAACTGTGGGGATGCAGATTGAGTTGGCCTCATACAATTTTTATTTTAGCCTTAAATATAAAATTTAAAAAAAAAAAAAAAATCTCAATTTGGGGGTACAGCTGTACCCCCAAATTCTATTCTCCCTCCGCCCCTGCCTACGTTAGATGTACTTCTCCACGAAATACCTAATATGCCCTTTTACACGTTTACCTCAAATTATAGATACACTTCCCCATTTTAAAAGAAAGCTCTAACGCTATTTTTTCCTCCTCCCTCATTTCTGCAGAAACCCATCCCCCCATCCCCACGCCGCCGCCTTCCATTCTCGGCTTTCCATCTTCCTCAACCAACGCATAGCGGCTGCTTCACCCTCCCCCTCCATTTTCGCGGCCGCCTCTCCCCCCCTAATTTTGCGGCCACCCATCTTCCTCCACCAACGCATCAGTCGACCGCCGCCTCCATTTCGCGGCCGCATCTCCTCGTCTTCATTTCATTTTTGTGGCAGGCCTAGTCTAGACAGGGTTTTTAATTTCGACAAATCAATGTCGAATAGATGCACTAGTGTCAACAATTTTTTGTCGACGATAGTGCATCTGTTCGACACTGGTTTGTCGAAAATTTTAGATTTTTTTTTCGAAATCTTATCGACAAATATGTGTCGACCATATGCGTTATTGTCGACAATAATGCATACGGTCGACACTGGTTTGTCAAAAATATGTTTTTATTTTTATTTTTTGATTTGTGTAATTTTTGGCACTGTTTTAACATGGTTAAGGTGGTTGTGTTGCCTATCGGAGGTGGCTGCTAAAATTAGGATTAGGATTTAAAAGTGAAGGGGGTGTATTTATTAGGGTCATTTTAGTATAAGGGTAGTTTAGATATTTTACATAATTATTAAATTAATAAATAGGAAGGGGGAGATTTTTTACTTACTGTGCACATCCCTGTAGCATTATAAACTGTATTGGAGGGGTATATAGCCGACCCTTTTTATACTTTGAAAAATTTGTTAATGTAAAACCTCTATAAATTAACTTTAAGAATTAATAAATTTTCTAAAATAATAATTTTCTTCGTTCAAAAAAAAAAAAAAAAAAAAAAACGAATTGGGTCAGTTAAAAAATTTACTAATTTTATCAAAACAATAATTTTTTTTTTTTTTTTACAAAACACCTATATATCAATGGTCCCATCAATATTATACATTAACATTTTTTTTAAACTACAAAAATAAGTAGGACAGTTTAGTAAAGTAAGAATCGGCTGGAAGCCCCAATTTAAAACCCATATTCTAGCGACATTTTTAATTTTTCGGCGAAAAGAATGTAAATTGGACAAAAAATTATGTAAATTAGACACCCTATAATGTATTTTAAAAAAGTGAAAAAAATTACCGAATTTAAAATGGAATCGTGCAAAGTTACATGATACTCCCTCCGTCCCATTATTAATGGAACAATTAATGTTTGCACGGAATTTAATGTAAGAATTGTTTATTAGTATTAAAGGTGATAAAGTGATTTTTAGGAGGGATATAATGGGTAATTCAACTTTATTGGAGAGAGAATCTTTATTTAGTGGGTAAAAAGTAATGACATATGATGTAAATAAAAGATGTTTGAGGGAGTTTTTTTAAAAAGGTAGAAAGTTGCTTTTTTCAAATAAGGAAATGTTTCATTAATAATGAGACAGATGTTTTTGACAAATGTTTCAATAATAATGAGACGGAGGGAGTATATTTTAAAATTTTCCCTATTACTCCCTCCGTCCCAGAGGAATTTGCACCTCTGGGATGACACACATTTTAATAAATGTGTAAGAAAAAGTGTAATGAGTGATAATTTGAGGAGTAGTTTTGTAAAATTTTATGAATAAAATAAAGTAAAAGGTAGGTTGAGTGTGAAAAAGTAATGGCGTAAATATGTGTATATTTTGATGGTGAGAGTTATGACAATATTTCCTTTTATGGAGTGTGCAAATTGGTATGAGACATCCATATATGAAAAGTGTGTAAATTCCTATGGTACAGAGGGAGTAACATTTTATTAAATTCACGAATCGGGTGATTTAATATTTTTCATAATTGATGCAAGTAAATATATGCTTTTAATTTATTACTCCTTCCGTCCCACAAAAATAGTTACATTTGACTTTACACACAGATTAAGAAAAATCAATAAATGTAGTCAAATTTAGCTAATGTACAAATTTTACCTTTGAAATCTTATACTCCAAAATCTGTTAAGCATTAATTATTCTTATTAATTAAGGGTAAAATTGACAATAAAGCATTTAATACTAAAGTAAAAGAGGAAATGTATCTATAATTTGAGACATCCAAAAAAGGAATATGTATCTATCTTTGTGGGACGGAGGGAGTAATACTTTACAATCGATTAATATATAATATTAAAATTTAGCAAGTTCATAAATGTAATTTATTAAAAAATAGTAGCTTAATTGATGCAAGTTAATCATGATTCCAAAAATATTTTTTTATGATGGCAAGTAGAACCAAATAATTTGGCAATTACAAAAATAAACTTGAATAATCAATTACCAAAAAAAAAAAAAAAGCCTGTTAAATTGTTACCTTCCAATATTGTATATATATTACATCAATTTCAAATTTCATGTTCCACTTTCTATTCTAACCCTGCTGGATTTTTAAACGTGTCGCTTTATTATTGAATAATCAACGTTTCATAATAATATACCTATATTTATACCTTCAAACACTTCCAATATTTTCAGAAAAAAAATAAAAATCATACTATCAATTGCAATGGCCTTTATCCTATGGATTTTATCACTGATTGCATTCCTTCATCTCCTTTCCCTAATCCTGAAAAACAAGAAAAAACTTCCTCCAGGGCCAAAATGGCTTCCAATTATAGGCTATTTCCACCTTGTAGGTAAAAATCCCCACCAAGATTTGTATCATCTAGCTAAAAAACATGGCCCCATCATGTACATTCGGTTCGGGTCGATCGGGGCAGTCGTCGTCTCCTCCCCCGCCGCGGCTGAGCTCTTCCTCAAGACCCACGACCTCGTCTTCGCCAACAAGCCTCGCCACGAGGCCGCACATTACCTCCTTTACGAGCAACGGGACATCGTGCTAGGAAAATACGGGCCTTACTGGCGAAACATGCGAAAACTCGTCACGCTCGAGCTTCTAAGCGCGCTAAAGATCAGCCAGTTTCAGCCCACGAGAAACGCCGAGCTTGGCCTCGTCGTTAGCGCGCTGAAACTGGCTGCCAAAGCGCGCGAAGCCGTCGACTTGAGCGTGAAAATCATGTCTCTTAGTTCGGACATCACTTGCTTGATGGTGTTTGGGACGAGGTTTTCGGATTCGGACAATGATTTGAATGAGAAGGGGTTTAAGGAAGTGATGAAGGAGGTGATGGAGGAGGCGGCAGCTTTCAATATTGATGATTATTTTCCTTATCTTAGGATATTTAATCTTAAGGGAGCTCGTAGGTTGAAGTTGAGAAACATTTTTGATGGTTTTTTGGAGAGGATTATTGATTATCATATGAAGAACAAGGAGGAGAAGAAGGAGAAGAAACAAGGCCCCGATTTCGTAGACACGATGATGGAGATTCTCGAGTCCGGTGAAGCCGAATTCGAGTTTGATCGCCGCCATGTCAAGGCCGTGCTAATGGTAATAAATATCTCGATTTTCGATTTTAGTCCAAACGATTTTTATGAATTGAAAATAGATCTGTAACTTTCGCTTTTCAACATTTTGGTCTGGTAACAAGCTGTAGAAGGTTAAAACATCCGGTTGACACTGACATGCCAGAGTTTGATATTATCACGTGGCAATATCCGATTGATCAACCAGATGTCTCACCTTTTACGGCCAGTAACCGAACTAAATTGTTGAAAAATTGAATGTTGACTATAAATAATGGTAGTCAATAGGACTAAAACAAAAAAAAGGTAACTTGGACTAAAAATGATTTTCCATTATTTTTATAATCATGTAAGTTACCCGAATGTTGTCATGCCAACATTCAAAAATTAAAAAAACATTCAATCTTTCGACATTTTAGTCCGGTTGTCAATTGCATTGCAGGATCTAATTTGTCGGAAAAATTGAAAGTTACAGGACTATTTTCAATTCATTAAAGTCGGATAATTTTGATTTATGTTGCACACAATTAAACCTGCAGGATATGTTTTTATAATCATGTAAGTTACCCTAATGTTGTCATGCCAACATTAAAAAATTTAAAAACATTCAATCTTTCGACATTTTAGTCCGGTTGTCCATTGCATTGCAGGATCTAATTTGTCGGAAAAATTGAAAGTTACAGGACTGTTTTCAATTCATTAAAGTCGGATAATTTTGATTTATGTTGCACACAATTAAACCTGCAGGATATGTTTTTATAATCATGTAAGTTACCCTAATGTTATCAAGCCAACATTCAAAAATTAAAAAACATTCAATCTTTCGACATTTTAGTCCGGTTGTCCATTGCATTGCAGGATATAATTTGTCGGAAAAATTGAAAGTTACATGACTATTTTCAATTCATTAAAGTCGGATAATTTTGATTTATGTTGCACACAATTAAACCTGCAGGATATGTTTTTATAATCATGTAAGTTACCCTAATGTTGTCATGTCAACATTCAAAAATTTAAAAACATTCAATCTTTCGACATTTTAGTCCGGTTGTCAATTGCATTGCAGGATCTAATTTGTCGGAAAAATTGAAAGTTACAGGACAATTTTCAATTCATTAAAGTCGGATAATTTTGATTTATGTTGCACACAATTAAACCTGCAGGATATGTTTTTATAATCATGTAAGTTACCCTAATGTTGTCATGCCAACATTCAAAAATTAAAAAACATTCAATCTTTCGACATTTTAGTCCGGTTGTTAATTACAATGCAGGATCTAATTTCTCGGAAAAATTGAAAAAAGTTACAGGACTGTTTTCAATTCATTAAAGTCGGATAATTTTGATTTATGTTGCACACAATTAAACCTGCAGGATATGTTTTTATAATCATGTAAGTTACCCTAATGTTGTCATGCCAACGTTCAAAAATTAAAAAACATTCAATCTTTCGACATTTTAGTCCGGTTGTCAATTGCAATGCAGGATCTAATTTGTCGGAAAAATTGAAAGTTACAGGACTATTTTCAATTCATTAAAGTCGAATAATTTTGATTTATGTTGCACACAATTAAACCTGCAGGATATGTTTTTATAATCATGTAAGTTACCCGAATGTTGTCATGCCAACATTCAAAAATTAAAAAAACATTCAATCTTTCGACATTTTAGTCCGGTTGTCAATTGCATTGCAGGATCTAATTTGTCGGAAAAATTGTGAAAGTTACAGGACTATTTTCAATTCATTAAAGTCGGATAATTTTGATTTATGTTGCACACAATTAAACCTGCAGGATATGTTTTTATAATCATGTAAGTTACCCTAATGTTGTCATGCCAACATTCAAAAATTTAAAAACATTCAATCTTTCGACATTTTAGTCCGGTTGTCCATTGCATTGCAGGATCTAATTTGTCGGAAAAATTGAAAGTTACAGGACTGTTTTCAATTCATTAAAGTCGGATAATTTTGATTTATGTTGCACACAATTAAACCTGCAGGATATGTTTTCATAATCATGTAAGTTACCCTAATGTTATCAAGCCAACATTCAAAAATTAAAAAACATTCAATCTTTCGACATTTTAGTCCGGTTTTCAATTGCATTGCAGGATCTAATTTGTCGGAAAAATTGAAAGTTACAGGACTATTTTCAATTCATTAAAGTCAGATAATTTATGTTGCACACAATTAAACCTGCTGTATATGTTTTTATAATCATGTAAGTTACCCTAATGTTGTCATGGCAACATTCAAAAATTAAAAAAATTCAACATTTTAGTCCGGTTGTCAATTGCATTGCATTGCAGGGTCTAATTTGTCGGAAAATTGAAAGTTACAGGACTATTTTCAATTCATTAAAGTCGGATAATTTTGATTTTTTTTTTTTGGAATTACATTAAATACCCATCCCTTTTACCCTCCCCATGACTCGAACCCAGGATCTAAGGCCTAGGTAGTGGTGCTCTAACCACTTGAGTCATCCCACTTTGTCGGATAATTTTGATTTATGTTGCACACAATTAAACTTGCAGGATATGTTATTAGCTGGAATAGACACTTCAGCAGCAGCAATAGAATGGACACTCTCAGAAACAATAAAGCATCCAGAAACAATGAAGAAACTCCAAAAAGAATTAGAACAAGTGGTGGGAATGAACCAAATGGTACAAGAGTCACATCTCTCAAGCCTCAAATACCTAGATTGCGTCATCAAGGAGACGATGAGGCTCCACCCGCCAAGCTCGTTGCTAATCCACGAATCGATGGGAGCTTCCGAGGTAAACGGATTCCATATACCTGATAAAACCCGAATTTTGGTGAACGTTTGGGCTATTGGGAGAGATCCAGATGCCTGGTCGGACCCCGACAAATTTTATCCTGAAAGGTTCCTTGAAAGCAATGTGGATCTTCAGGGACACGACTTTCAGCTCATACCATTTGGGTCGGGTCGAAGAGGGTGCCCCGGGTTGCGGCTAGGGTTAGTAACGGTTCAATTCATTGTGGCACAATTGGTCCATTGCTTTGATTTTGAGCTTCCTAATGGAATGTTACATAGTAATTTGGACATGTCTGAAAACTCTGGTTTGATTACTGGCAGGGCTAACCATCTTATGGCCATTCCCAATTATAGATTGAAAATATAGATGAACTGATGAGGATGAAATCAAGAAGAAGGATTGTGGAAAGAAATCCGATGATTGAAGAATTAATTGTTATTTCCTTAGTACTGCTCTATGCCTTCCAATTTATAATGTGTTCCTTAAATTTAGTATGATTGTTTGGCATTAATTATCATCTATAATAAAGAGCAAATTTCAATTACGGTACATTTTTTTTGAATCAGCGTATTTGAGTTCTTGTCACATTTTCGGGTATTCGTAGAATCAACAGAATTAGTGTGTTTTTTTGTATATTCCTCTTTTATACGCTTCCGCGGCCCACGTCATAAATACTAAATTAATAAATTATGTTTCATAACTTTGTGTTGGAAATAAATTTGTTTAGACTATGTAATTTCTTTGGGCTTTGGATGGTTTTTGAAATCCTGATACAGGGTTTTAGGAACGAAATAATATTCAATCGATTGATTTCTTCGTATTCCTTGTGATCCTTTGTAGGCCAAATATAATTACGAGAATCGTATTAGTTTTGAATTTACTTCACAAATAGTTCGGTAAGTTTTTACTTTTCAATCCTGGTCGTTTTAGTTTCAATTTTAGTCCTTTCGATCACAATTTTGTTTATTTCATTCTCAATTTTAGTATTTTGTGTATCAAATGGTCCCTATATATGCTGATTTAGAGAGGCCACATAGACAAACCATGTTCTTGTCATACGCCACACCATATCGAATTGATGTGTATGATTGTATATTGAATTGCTTGTTTTTCTAGCAATTAAAAGGAATAAAATTCTAATAAGTTATTTTTTTTTCAAAAAAATTCTTATAAGTTGGCATATCAATGAAAATGGTAACTTTCTACGAGGTTTCCCGACTCGCTAACAAAGGTTGAGTGGAAGTTCCACGCTTTGGTCGACCGTGGAACAGTCTCAAATTCAGACTGGATCGAGGATGGTGCAGTGGTTTCAGACGAAGAGGCCGCGGCCGCGGCCCGGGCTTGGCGGCAGCGGATTGTTGCCTTTGACGATTAGTTTGATTTCGAGTAATTGTCACGTACAAATGTTTCAGATAAAGGAAGATTGAGATACACTTTAAATATACACAATATAATGCCTCCAGATATGTATACTAAATTCTATAATGGGGTTTGTAAACATTAGTTGTGGCCATTATTTCATTTATATGAGAATTTAGGTTTTGTAAACAGCAGTTATATATGGCCTTTGTTTCATTATATGTTGCCTTTATTGCCTGATCCTAGGGTAGGTTTAATAGAAGATTGTGTTAGGCGTACATGTCTTTGAACAAGATTTTTGAGTGATTAATCGTGAAGAAGATTATGTTTGGATTCTTAATTATCATCTATATATTGAAAGTGGTAATTTTGTTGGTAAAGTGTAGTTCTTAATACTGAAAAGTGTTTGTTTTTAATACTGAAAAGTGTTCGTCTTTAATACTGAAAAGTTTTGTTTCATAATACTGTAGACTTTAATACTGAAAAGTGTAATTCTTATTTTTGAAAAGTGTTAATTTTATTAGTAAAAAAGTGGTAATCTTTAATACTGAAAAGTGTTGTTTCATAATACTGAAAAATTGTCGTCTTTAATACTGAAAAGTGTTGTTTTATAATACTAAAAAGTGTTACTAGTATTAATGAAAAGTAGTAACAATTATTATTGAAAAGTGGTAATATTAAATAATGAAAAGTAGTAACTATTATTAGTGAAAAGTTGTAACTATTATGACTGAAAAGTGATAATCTTTAATACTGAAAAGTGGTAATTATTATTATTGAAAAGTGGTAATCTTTAATATCGAAAAGTGGAAAATATTATTGAGTCAAGTGGTAAATATTATTAGTGAAAAGTGGTAATCTTTAATACTGAAAAGTGGTAATTATTATTATTGAAAAGTGGTAATCTTTAATATCGAAAAGTGGAAAATATTATTGAGTTAAGTGGTAAATATTATTAGTGAAAAGTGGTAATCTTTAATACTGAAAAGTGGTAACTATTATTATTGAAAAGTGGTAATCTTTAATATTGAAAAGTGGAAAATATTATTGAGTTAAGTGGTAAATATTATTAGTGAAAAGTGGTAATCTTTAATACTGAAAAGTGGTAACTATTATTATTGAAAAGTGGTAATCTTTAATATCGAAAAGTGGAAAATATTATTGAGTTAAGTGGTAAATATTATTAGTAAAAAATGGTAACTATTATTATTAAAAAGTGGTAATCTTTAATATCGAAAAGTGGAAAATATTATTGAGTTAAGTGGTAAATATTATTAGTGAAAAGTGATAATCTTTAATACTGAAAAGTGGTAACTATTATTATTGAAAAGTGATAATCTTTAATATCGAAAAGTGAAAAATATTATTGAGTTAGTAAAAAGGGTTATTTTAAAGTGGTAATATTTATTAATTAATATAATTAATAAAAAATAAAAAGTTGAGGAGTTAGTAAATAGGGTTAAAAATAAAAAGTTGAGGTCATATCCGCTTTTAAAAATGGTAACCACCTCGCCACTTGTTACCTTGTTTAAAGTTTCTGTCTTTATATATAATAACAGTTGATCGGTGACATAGTGTGGGTGCATACTATGCACCAAAGATCGACTCTTAAAAAAATAGAATTGTTGAATTTTTTTAAAAATATTTTTGAAATTTTAATTAATTTATAGATTTTTTTTATGAGATTATCAGATTTTAATGAGATTTTTAGAACATGGTACTAGACCCCGATATTTTCAATTCATTAAAGTCGATTTATGGATTTTGTTTTATGTTTTCAATTTTCAGACATCTAGCTGGTTAAAATGACGAAAAAGTTGAATTTTGTTAATTTGTCTTAGCCGGTAAAAGGACGAAAAAGTTGAATTTAGTAAACTGAAGTAACTAAACCACAGCTGAAATATATGTATGGGATTTCATAATGGTCACAAAATGAAGGCAATAATTAAAAATAATTCCAATGCAGTAGCAGCCACAATAATCAAAACACGAACCCACAGAATGGACACGAATAAGTCGAGTACATAAGCCTTCCATGACCAGAACCAAAGAAACGAGAAACACGATCCGATGACAACTCCCACGACCACCTGACTTACTGTATGAAAATACTGGGAAACCCTAAGCCATATCTGCACATACACATATATATATATCTTAGGACAATATATTGTACTCTCTCCGTTCCACAAAGATAGGTTAGTTGTTGTATTTAATATATTTTTAATTTTTATTTCCATCTTTGCCCCTATTTAATATATCTTGTTATTATTATTAATATAGAGATTAATTCACAAATGGTTTGGTAACTTTTCCGTTTTTCAAATTTGATCCTTTTAGTTCCAAATTTTGTTCATTTTTTCAAGACTTTCATACCCTATATTTATCTCTTTTAATATTAATAAACAATTTCCGCATTAAACTACGCTTAAACAGTTAATACTGAAACAAATCGATCGAACTATTGCACACTTACAAAATAAGAACCGAGTGCGATTAAAAGTCCACTTAAAGTGGTCGTCAGCGCATTCATCCCGTAAAACTCCACAACTACAAAGGAAAACAAGCATCAAATCAAGTTTCATAAATTATCATACAAAAACTTGACTAAACAACTGAACTTACTTGACAGAACGACGAATATGGTTGTATAAGCGATGGATTGCGCGTGAGAAGACGGCATTCCAGGCTCGGATTTTAATGCCAAATAAGGCCTTTCCTGGTTTAGTATTTGCTTAAGCGCGAGCGACAACAACACGTTGATAACGAACCCCATAACCGCCCATACTGAATCGGCGTCACGCCTCCAGACGACGATTGCACTAAAACCTGCTAGTACAATCCACTTGCTCTGAATGAACTGCAATAAACCAATGATATATTAACATATACAACATGATAAATTAACATAAGCTGTAATAATCAAGAATTAATTTTAAATTTCACCAACCAAATTATTAAGAGTAGCTTCAACACTTTCATTGCAACCCTTCATAATTCTTTGGTTAATTTCGTCAACAAACATCCGAACAAACGGATTTTCTACGATGGAATTCGCCCCCCAAATTCAAATATTTTCACAAATAACTCTCTGGGCTACCTAAATTCTCTCTATTAAATACTGGAAATGTTCCATGTAATAGGATTAATTTTGAAAATCAAAAGTTTCAAGTGTGAATTCAGTCAAACTACTTACCATATTCAATTCAAATATATGTAATTGTAATCAAAATTTAAAATAATACTTACTCAGATTACACATTTCCTTAATAAAATCAGCAGACTTAATAATGAAATTTCAAGATCTTAGTGAAAAATGTGGTACTCCCTCCGTTTCATAAAATTTGTCGCATTTCTCATTTTTGATACATTTACCCCTCATTAATTTTTCTCTTTTCTTTTCCCTTAAAAAAAAAAGATATTGCAGAGATTAATAAGGGGTAGTTCAGGAAGATCATTGGTAAAAATAGAAAAAGCGACAGACTTTTTGAAATAAATGCGACAAATTTTATTAAACAGAGGGAGTAATGATATATTACTATAATCTATAATAAGTGTAGGCAAGTTACTATTTCTTTAGCCCCGTATTTAATTAGGCGATTTCATTAGTTGTAATACTAGAAGGTATTGACTACATTTTTTTTTTTTTACAGAATAATATTAGTTGTTTCATTGAATATAATAATTTCTTTAAAGAGCTCATTGAATAGAATTAATTACGTTATTCTCCAATTGCACGGCCAAAGTGCAACCAAGTATATATTACCCAAAATTGAGTTTTTGCTTATAGTATGTGCAACTAATTAACTTGCCAACATTTTTATTGAATAGAAAATAAATTAAAAGTCTTCCATTTATATATAGTGCCGTATAATATCAGCCTTTGTCCCGGGCAGGTTGATCACTGAATAGAAATTGATTAGAGACCGTAAAAATGGTCTTTAAATGCTTTAGAGACCGTTTTTCATCCGTCCCTATAATGCTCATCTCAAATGTTTAGAGACAGTTTTCTTGTAACCATCTAAAATTATAGACCGTATGTTTTTTCGGTCTCTAAAGGTAGATGGTTATAATATCCGTCTAAAACCTGACTCAAATGATGAGTCGGCCCGTTTAGTATTCAGGGCCATAAAATGGTCTCTAATCCGTTTCAAATTTAAATGACGCCATTTTATGTCCAAAAACCAACTCAAATCAAGAATCGACCCGTTTAGCAATCGGGTCAAATTAAATATTCCCACGGAATCACTCACCATACTCTCCCTCCGTAATTCCAATAATGTCCATCACCACCCCGACAATGTAAATTTTTCACGGCAGAAAAACAACCTTTTAATAATAAAATCCTCTCATTATAGAATCTTGTCACTAATTCTTATTTTTCTATCATTAAAATCTAGATAAGCTATAATAACAAGATTTATCGATCAATTTTTTTATTTTTTTAGTGTTTGTTGGACCAAAATTAGACCATATACGGAGTATATAGATAAATTATGTGACCCAAAATATATTTTTAACTCACTTTTTACATGAAATATACCACTTTCTTTTATTAGATTTTTTGTTTTAGGTTCAACATTTTATACTCCCTTAGTTACCCTTTAAACTTTACAATTTGTTATTTTTTTGGTTGCCTCGTTTAAAATTTTACATTTCTTTTTTTGTAAATTTACTTTTATTACACTTTTTATCAACAACTTTATATAAAATATTACAGTATGTTTCTTAAAACTTGTAAAGTTTAAAGGGAGACGGGTGGGAGTATATATCTTGTAATTTGTTAGATTTTTTTGGTTTAAATGAATCCAAATTGGATCTCACCCACAAAAAATATCCTCTATCAAAGTCAAAGATATTTAATTATTAAATAATTTAAATTAGAGGTTCTTTTGGTAATTTAGAAAATAATTGTGGAGGATTTTATAATTTGCCAAAACAAAAGGAATCGTCAATAATAACCGCTAAACTGAAAGAAGCCATTGATGAACTTCAAAATCCAAGTAAAAACAGAGAAAAATGGCGCCGTTTTGGATTTCAGTTTCTACAATCATATTCATTTGGTTCCTTCAAAGCTTGAAGAAGAAGAATCTGCCTCCTGGCCCAATCGCTCTTCCAATTTTGGGCCATTTGCACCTATTGGGGAAGAATCTCCACCGTGATCTGCACCGTTTAGCCAAAAAACACGGTCCGATCATATCCCTCCGGTTGGGATTCATCCCCGCCGTCGTCGTATCGTCGCCGGAGGCAGCGGAGCTCGTTCTCAAAACTCACGATCTCGTTTTCGCCGGAAGGACACGTCATCAAGCCGCGAAGCTTCTCGGCTACGATCAGAGAGGTATCGTCTTCGCGCCGTACGGTCCGTATTGGCGAAACATGCGGAAATTGTGTACTGTGGAGTTGTTAAGCAGTCTCAAAATCAGTCAATTTAAGGCTACGAGGAGGGCGGAGGTAGGTTTTTGTGTAGATTCGCTTCGTGAATCTGCTACGAAAGGGGAAATTGTGGATGTCAGCGCTAGGGTTTCGGGTTTGATTGGGGATTTGGCGTGTTTGATGATATTTGGGAGGAAGTTTGTTGATGGGGATCTGGATGAGAAGGGGTTTAGAAGTGTGATTAATGAGTTGTTACAGGTGGGTGCGATTCCGAATCTCGGAGACTTTTTTCCGTTCTTAGCTGCGTTTGACCTGCAGGGATTGAATCGGCGGATGAAAAAAGTCAGCGGAATTTTCGATGGGTTTCTGGAGAGGATCATTGATGATCATGTTCAGAATAAGCAAGAGAATAAGCAGAATCAAGACTTTGTAGATACTTTAATGGAGATTATGGATTCTGGAAAAGCTGGATTCGAGTTTGATCGTCGTAATATTAAAGCTGTGCTGCTGGTAATTCAATTTTGATCATTGAAACAGAGTTGCTTGTTCTTCATATAAAATGCACACCAACTGTTTGTTGATTTGCCTGAATGTTTTTGGTTTAATTTGCTGGATTCGAGTTTGATCGTCGTAATGTTAAAGCTGTGCTGCTGGTAATTCAATTTTGATCATTGAAACAGAGTTGCTTGTTATTCATATAAACTGCACACCAACTGTTTGTTGATTTGCCTGAATGTTTTTGGTTTAATTTGCTGGATTCGAGTTTGATCGTCGTAATGTTAAAGTTGTGCTGTTGGTAATTCAATTTTGATGATTGAAACAGAGTTGCTTGTTCTTCATATAAAATGCACACCAACTGTTTGTTGATTTACCTGAATGTTTTTCGTTTAATTTGCTCACAGGATATGCTCATAGGAGGGATGGATACTTCATCAGCTGAAATAGAATGGGTACTTTCGGAACTCATTCGGCACCCAAACGTCATGAAGAAACTCCAACAAGAGCTCGAACAAGTTGTCGGGAAAGACCAAACTGTGGACGAATCACACCTCGATAAGCTCGATTACTTGAACATGGTCGTGAAGGAAACGTTCAGACTCCACCCACCTGGCCCGTTATTGATCCATCAATCCATGGACGATTGCAAGATCGATAAGTACAACGTACCCAAAGGATCGTGGATCTTTTTGAACATCTGGGCTATTGGGAAAGATCCAATCGTGTGGGATGATCATGAAAAGTTTGTACCAGAGAGGTTCGTTGGGAGCGATGTCGACCTCTTGGGTCAGCATTTTCAGCTCCTACCCTTCGGGTCTGGAAGGAGAGGGTGCCCCGGATTGCAGTTGGGGCTCATGTTCGTCCGATTGGTGGTGGCGCAATTGGTGCATTGCTTCGATTGGGAGCTTCCCGACGGCATGTTGCCTAAAGATTTGGATATGGCGGAGCACTTTGGTTTAGTGATGGGTAGAAATGTGCCTCTCATGGCTATTCCAACTTATAGACTACATAAATGAATACCAAATGCGATCAAATCGCTAAGCGTAGATTATTAATGTATTTACTGTCACATGTCGTCTAATTTCTAAGTTAGTGTGCATGTGTATGCACGCGTGTTAATATATAAATTCTACGTCTCATCACACGTGTAAGTTCCTAACTGCTCCCATATCGTGGCGATCGAGTCGAGCTCAAAAAAAAAAAAAAGTTATTCCAAGGGGCCATTTATTGATATTTTCGGTTTTTTTACAATTATCGTAAAAATATTCTTCTTTCTAATTTTGATATCGGAACCACGGAAATTGAACGGATCAAAGATATATCAGAGATATTTTCTACATTTTAAATTAAAATTCGAATAACATATTGTATTTAATTAACTATCATCACGTTTTAGTTTAAGTTATTGTCACGTAATTCTAAAGAGTTAGGAACTTTACTCTGACTTCAAATGAGCATCCACTAGTGGACGATGAAATTGATCATCCAAATTAGTCGATGACTAGCTGAATAGACTTTAAAAAAAAAAGTTATTGTCACATTTTTTATATAAAGAACTACTCCCTCCGTTCCATGATTATTTGCACACTTTCCTAAACGGGCATCCCAACATTATTTGCACACTCTAAAAAACGAAATAACTCACATAGTAATTTTTATCAATACTCCTTTATTTTACTTGGGTCCACAATTTAACTCAATTTATAACTTTAGTCAAATCTCCACACACTTTAGTCAATGAATTATCAATAATACCCCTCCTTTATTTTACCATACACATCACTATATTCAATTTTCTTAATTTTCGTGTCGGTCAAACCATGCACAAAATCTTGGGACGGAGAGAGTAATATTGTTCGCGTTTCAGTTAAATCCAGCTTGAGGACATGTTGATATGCCTTGAATCACACACTTCGCTGAGTTAGTCGGGGGTCTCGCTGCCCGGTAAAATCCGTTCTCCTCTCTGCCCGTGGACGTAGCCAATTCATTGGTGAACCACGTAAATCACTTGTCTTCTTTACGTTTCTTGTTCATGCTCTATAATCCTATTCTGTCACAACAAACTGGTATCAAGAGCCTGGTCGTTTCGATCAAGTTTTTTTTTCCGCACTGTTAGGGTTTTTTGGAGCAAATCGAGAATGTCTGCTTTCAACGTAAAGGTTGACAAATTCACCGGGAGAAATAGTTTTGGCCTATGGCAAATAAAGATGCGATCTCTGCTGAAGCAGCAGGGTTTGTGGGCGCCGCTATCAGGAAAACCTAAATCTGAGGATGTAACTGAAGAAGAGTGGAATACCCTAGAAGAAAAGGCCCACTCGACTATCATGATATGTCTGTCTGACGATGTTATCATCGAGGTTGCGGATCAGGAAACTGCCGATGGTCTCTGGAAGAAGTTAGAGAGTCTCTACATGACGAAGTCTCTAACCAACAAATTGCTTCTGAAGCAACGTCTGTTCCGTTTACGCATGCAGGAAGGTACATCTCTTCGGGATCATCTAAATAAATTAAATAAAATTTTACTAGATTTGCGTAATATTGATGTTAAAGTAGAAGATGAGGACGCTGCTTTAATTCTGTTAGTATCTTTGCCTGAATCGTATGAGAATTTTGTTGAATCGTTCATTACTGGGAAAGATACTCTGTCTCTGGAAGATGTTCGATCTTCTCTCCACAGCAGAGAAGACCGTCAACAGGCAACTGGCTCGGCCACAGAAAATCAGGCATCGGGGTTGTATGTTACGGGTAAGGGACAAAAGAAATCTGGGAAGAAAACTGGGAAGCCGAATCAGAAAGGTTCAAAAGGTCCTAAACCCGATGACATCTGCAATTACTGTAAAGAACCAGGGCACTGGAAGAATGATTGTCCTAAGAAGAAGAGGAACCAGGAGAAGAAAGATGGTGTCGGCGGTTCTGCAGCTGTTGCAGAAACTGATACAAATTCTGAATATGATCTGGCCTTGGTTGCAGCTGGATAGTCACATCGTAATGATGTGTGGGTTCTTGATTCTGCGGCATCATACCACATTTGTCCTAACAGGGAGTTCTTCTCGACCTATGAGCAGATAGATGGAGGAAATGTTACCATGGCTAACAGTGCTGCCTGCAAGGTGGTTGGGATTGGCTCAGTCAGGATACGGACACATGAGGGGGTATTCTGCACCTTGAATGAAGTCAGGCATGTTCCACAGATGACAAAGAATCTGATATCATTGAGTCTCCTTGACAGCAAGGGTTTCAGTTTCAAAGGTGAAGGTGGAGTTATGTATGTTTGTCAAGGTTCAAAGGTGGTTCTAACAGGCTTGAAACGTGGTACCTTATATTATCTGCGAGGTTCCACTGTGACAGGTTCTGCTAATGTTGCATCATCTGAGGTTCAGCCCATGGATATGACCAGGTTGTGGCATATGAGGCTCGGTCATATGGGAGAAAGAGGGATGCAGATTTTGTCAAAGCGGGATCTTCTTTCTGGGCATAAAGTGCAGAGTCTTGAATTCTGCGAACATTGTGTATTTGGGAAGCTTCATCGCAGCAAGTTCCCAAAGAAGGCAGTTCATCAGACCAAGGGGACTCTTGACTACATTCATATGGATTGTTGGGGTCCGTCACGTGTTGAGTCTATTGGAGGCCACAGATATTTTGTGTCTATGATTGATGACTACTCAAGGATGACTTGGGTAATTATGATGAAACACAAAAGTGAAGCTTTCAATAAATTCAAGCAGTGGAAGGCATTGGTAGAAAATCAGACTGGGAAGAAGATCAAGAGACTGCGAACTGATAATGGCCTAGAGTTCTGTTCGTCTGAGTTCAATGAGTTCTGCAAGGATACAGGGATTGCTCGACACCACACTATCCGACATACACCGCAGCAGAATGGTGTGGCAGAGCGCATGAATCAGACATTGCTGGAGAGAGCGAGATGCATGCTCTCGAATGCTGGTTTGGCTAGAAAGTTCTGGGCAGAAGCAGTAAACACGGCGTGTTATCTGATCAACCGTGGTCCACACACTGGCATTGATTGCCAGACACCTTATGAGGTATGGTCTAATAAACTTGCAGATTATTCTTTGTTGAAGGTTTTTGGCTGTACTGTTTACTATCATGTTAGTGAGGGTAAATTAGAACCAAGAGCTAAGAAGGGTATATTTGTTGGTTTCGGGGATGGAGTTAAGGGATATAGAATCTGGTCACCTTCAGAGAATAGAGTTATATTCAGTAGGAATGTGATTTTTGATGAGAATTCTATGCTTAACCCCATTGTGAAGTCTGTTTGTACAGAAAATTGTAGTAATGTTAAACAGGTGGAGCTGCAAGTCACTCTCGATGAGAGTAAATCACAACTCCAAGGTGGAGAAGATCAACATACTACTACTGCTGAAAGTACAAGTTCTGATGTTCATCCAGAAGCTCGCCAGACAAGCATAGCTGTTGATAGAGCTAGGAGAACAGGCGTGAAGCCTCCTGTGCGGTACGGTTTTGAGGATATGGTGACTTATGCATTACAAGTCGCTGACGAGGTGGAAGAGGAAGAACCATCTGCAGGTGAACCATTCACCTACAGAGAGGCTGTTTCATGCAGTAAGTCGGCCAAATGGCTCGCTGCAATGGGAGAAGAGATGGAATCACTTGCCAAGAATGAGACTTGGGAGCTAGTCAAACGGCCTAAGGAGAGGAAGATTGTTACTTGCAAATGGATATTCAAGAGGAAGGAAGAAACCACACCTGGTGAGGGTGTGAGATACAAAGCTCGGCTAGTTGCAAGAGGGTTCACACAGAAGGAGGGGGTTGATTATAATGAGATATTCTCACCAGTGGTCAGACACACTTCCATCAAAGTGTTACTAGCAATGGTGGCACATCAGGATTTAGAACTTGAGCAACTAGATGTGAAGACAGCTTTTCTACATGGAAAGCTTGAAGATGATATCTATATGACTCAGCCAGAGGGGTTCCAGGTTCCGGGGAAGAAAGATTATGTTTGCAAGTTGATGAGGTCTCTATATGGGCTAAAGCAGTCTTCAAGGCAGTGGTATAAGAGGTTTGATAGTTACATGATCCAGTTGAGATACAACAGGAGTCCGTATGATTGTTGTGTGTATCACAATAAAGCTGATGATGGTTCCATGATCTATCTCGTCCTGTATGTGGATGATATGCTCATAGCTGCGAAGTCCAAGTCTGATATTCAGAAGTTGAAGGATCTGCTCAGTGCTGAGTTCGATATGAAGGATTTGGGTGCTGCCAAGAAAATTTTGGGAATGGAGATATATAGGGAAAGAGAGAAGAAGAAGCTTTTCTTGTCACAGAAGAGTTACATTCAGAAGATCTTGTCTAGATTTGGCATGTCTACCGCCAAACCTATTGATACTCCAAGTGCTACAAATATTCACTTGTCCACTGATTATGCACCAAAAACTGTAGCTGAGCAGGTGTACATGTCTCGAGTCCCATACTCTAATGCAGTAGGGAGTTTGATGTATGCTATGGTCTGCACTAGACCAGATCTTGCACATGCTGTTAGTGTTGTCAGCAGGTTCATGGGACAACCTGGAAAGGAGCATTGGCAAGCTGTGAAGAGGATTTTTCGTTATCTCAGAGGTACGTCTGATGTTGGTCTCATTTATGGAGGTGATGCTCACGTTTCTGTGACTGGTTATTCTGATTCTGACTATGCTGGAGATGTTGATAGTAGAAGATCTATGACTGGTTATGTTTTCACTCTTTGTGGTTATGTTGTTAGTTGGAAGGCAACTCTGCAGGCTACAGTCACTTTGTCTACAACTGAAGCAGAGTATATGGCACTGACAGAAGCTGCTAAAGAGGGAGTTTGGTTGAAAGGGCTTGTAGGTGATCTTGGTTTACATCGTGATCAAGTTATTGTATTCTGTGACAGTCTGAGTGCAATCTGTTTGACCAAGGATCAGGTCCATCATGAGAGGACCAAGCATATTGATGTGAGGTATCATTTTCTGAGGAATGAGCAGAGAATCAAGGTGATGAAAGTAGGTACTGCTGATAATCCTGCTGACATGTTCACCAAGCCGGTCCCACATAGCAAGTTTCGACATTGTTTGAACTTGTTAAATGTTACAAGCTGTTAGTTGCCCAAGGAGGGCAAATCTGAGGCAGAAAGGAGGAGTCTGTTCATCTGGCATTGTAATGATGCATCTGCAAGGAAGATTCAAGTCAAGGTGGAGATTTGTTGATATGCCTTGAATCACACACTTCGCTGAGACGCCCCCGGCCCAACAGTATGCAGTATTGGGCTTTAAGCCCAAATTCGGTGTTTTATCTCAGTGCTATATATATGGTCTTTGAGATCTGTAATCTGTAACCCTAATTTGATAATAAAATCCGTTCTCCTCTCTGCCCGTGGACGTAGCCAATTCATTGTTGAACCACGTAAATCACTTGTCTTCTTTACGTTTCTTGTTCATGCTCTATAATCCTATTCTGTCACAACAGGACAATTTTGTAATTTATGGAAACAGTGTAGATCCAAAGTCAACTCTCCTCATCTTTCCTGCTTTCAACTTCACTGAAGAAGGAAGCCATTGATGAACTTCAAAATCCAAGCAAAAACAGAGAAATATGGCGCCATGGTTTTGGATTTCAGTTTCTGCAATCATATTCATTTGGTTCCTTCAGCAGCTGAAGAAGCAGAAGAATCTGCCTCCTGGCCCAATCGCTCTTCCAATTGTGGGCCATTTGCACCTATTGGGGAAGAATCTCCACCATGATCTGCACCGATTATCCAAAAAACACGGCCCGATCATGTACCTCCGTTTAGGCTTCGTCCCCGCCGTCGTATCGTCGCCGGAGGCAGCAGAGCTCGTTCTCAAAACTCACGATCTCGTTTTCGCCGGAAGGCCACATCATCAAGCCGCGAAGTACCTCAGCTACGATCAGAGAGATATCGTCTTCGCTCCGTACGGTGCGTATTGGCGAAACATGCGGAAATTGTGCACTCTGGAACTGTTAAGCAGTCTCAAAATCAATCAATTTCGGGATATGAGACGGGCGGAATTAGGGCATTTGGTTGATTCGCTCCGGCGATCTGGTGAGAAAGGGGAAATTGTGGATCTCGGCGCTAGGGTTTCGGGTTCGATTGGGGATATGATGTGTTTGATGGTGTTTGGGCGGAAGTTTGTTGATACGGATTTGGATGAGAAGGGGTTTAAAGGTGTGATTGAGGAGATGTTGCAGGTCGGTGGGACGCCGAATTTCGGTGACTTTTTTCCGTTCATGGCGGCGTTTGATCTTCAGGGGCTGGATCGGCGGATGAAGAAACTTAGTGAAACTTTTGATGGATTTCTGGAGAGGATTATTGACGATCATGTTCGTGATAAGGAAGAGAAGAAACAGAGTCAGGATTTTGTGGATACGATAATGGCTGTTTTGGATTCTGGAGAAGCTGGATTTGAATTCGATCGCCGCCATGTCAAGGCTGTACTCCTGGTAATTCATTTTTGTCTGCCCACCAGGTGTTTGTTGATTTGCCTAAATGAGTATTTAAACATTATGTGACGTACTATAAGCATTATGTTAGTATTGTTGGGTGTGAGTAGTGGGACTTTTATCTTTTACTCTCTTTAGTCCAAGATTTCTTTCACACGTGAAGTGATACACAAAATAAGAAAAATGAATTTAGTGGGGATTTTGAAGGATAATTTTGTAAATTTTTATGTACTCCCTTCGTTTTGTAATTATTTTCACACTTTCCTTTTTAAAACGTGTTACAGTTACTTTGACACTCTTAAAATGGAATCCACTTTATAAAGGGTTTACATTTTAAGGGTGTGAAAGTTATTGTGGAACGTCCCCAAAAAGAAAAGTGTGAAAGTAATACTCCCTCCGTCCCTGAAAAAGCTTGCGTTGCTTTTTGGGTACGGAGTTTATGAAAAAAGTGTAATGATTAGAGTGTTGATGGATAATTTTGTAAACTTTTATATATAAAGTAGTTGAATTAAGTGTATGGTGGGACCAAAAGTAATGTCATGAAGGATAAATATGTGTATATTATGAGGGTGAAAATTGTGATGATTGTTTCCATTTATGGGTATACAAACTTTTGAGGGAAAAACTAAAAAAAGAAAGTATGAAAACTTTTCAGAGAATGAGAGAGAAGGAGGGAGTATGTGTTATTCTGATGTTAATTGATATAAACACTAATTTGAACAAAGTTTGAACAAAATGGGATTCTTTTCCTCTTTTCTAGGATATGCTTACAACAGGATTGGATTCTTCTTCAGTAGCAGTAGAATGGACACTTTCAGAACTCATTAGGCACCCAAAAGTCATGAAGAAACTCCAAAAGGAACTTGAAGAAGTAGTCGGTTTGGACCAAAACGTGGACGAATCACACCTCGATAAACTCGAATACTTAAACTTGGTTGTGAAAGAAACACTCAGGCTCCACCCTCCGGCTCCATTGCCGCTCCACCGATCCTTGGAAGATTGCACGGTCGGTGAATACCACGTACCAAAAGGATCTTGGATCTTTGTGAACATATGGTCAATAGGCAGAGATCCTAACAAATGGGACAATCCTGAAAAGTTCTTACCCGAGCGGTTTGTTGGGAGTAATGTAGACTTATTGGGTCAAAATTTTCAGCTCATACCGTTCGGGTCTGGGAGAAGGGGGTGCCCGGGAATGCAGTTGGCGCTCACGGTGGTTCAGCTCGTGGTGGCGCAAATCGTGCATTGCTTTGAGTGGGAGCTTCCCGACGGCGTGTTGCCTGCTGATTTGGATATGACGGAGCGCTTTGGAATGGTGACTAGTAAAGGTATGCCTCTCATGGCAATTCCAACTTATAGGCTATGTAAATGATACCACGTTGGAATCATATATTCATTCATATATGTGAAATGGTTCATGTAATTTAGATTCTTTTGTTTGTAATTTCATTTGTGGAAATATTGTATGAATATGGTGTGGCAAATACTTGTGTCCACCTGTTGCATCAGGGTACAACCGTACAACTTAAGTGCATTTTTAAATCATATAACGTTTATTTCTAATTTTTTTTATGGAAGTTAAATACCCATCCTTTTTTTTTTCCACTGATTTCAATTTTATTAATAGTATAGATAAGTATATGTATATGGTGATCGAGGATTCGACAAGCTGATTCGACCCATCAAGTCCTACATTAATTGATAAGTGAGGTGGGTTATGGATAGAATCCAGCCGGGTGAATAGGCAAAGGAAGAGTTTTATTATTATATACCAAACCACAATGGACACACAAATATATCAAACCATAGAGCATGTGCATAAATAAAAAAAGGTTTTAAAAATCAATGGAGGGCCCATGCACCCCCTGGGCCCTACATAGCTCTTCCCTCTGCGGCAAGGTGCTGTCCTAAGCGATGATCATACATTAATGGAGAGGGGGTTGTGAATGGGATCTGGCCCGCCAGATACTTTTTTTAGTGATGATCCTGCATTAATTGATAAGTGAGGGGGCTTAAAGATAGGACTCGCGTGATGTATAGGATTCGGTCCGCTAGGTGCTGTCCTTAGCGATGATCCTGCATTAGTTGATAAGTGAGGTGGCTTAAAGATAGGACTCGCGTGATGCATAGGATTCGGTCCGCTAGGTGATGTCCTTAGCGATGATCCTGCATTAGTTGATAAGTGAGGTGGCTTAAAGATAGGACTCGCGTGATGTATAGGATTCGGTCCGCTAGGTGCTGTCCTTAGCGATGATCCTGCATTAGTTGATAAGTGAGGTGGCTTAAAGATAGGACTCGCGTGATGTATAGGATTCGGTCCGCTAGGTGCTGTCCTTAGCGATGATCCTACATTAGTTGATAAGTGAGGTGGCTTAAAGATAGGACTCGCGTGATGTATAGGATTCGGTCCGCTAGGTGCTGTCCTTAGCGATGATCCTGCATTAGTTGATAAGTGAGGTGGCTTAAAGATAGGACTCGCGTGATGCATAGGATTCGGTCCGCTAGGTGCTGTCCTTAGCGATGATCCTGCATTAGTTGATAAGTGAGGTGGCTTAAAGATAGGACTCGCGTGATGTATAGGATTCGGTCCGCTAGGTGCTGTCCTTAGCGATGATCCTGCATTAGTTGATAAGTGAGGTGGCTTAAAGATAGGACTCGCGTGATGTATAGGATTCGGTCCGCTAGGTGCTGTCCTTAGCGATGATCCTACATTAGTTGATAAGTGAGGTGGCTTAAAGATAGGACTCGCGTGATGTATAGGATTCGGTCCGCTAGGTGCTGTCCTTAGCGATGATCCTGCATTAGTTGATAAGTGAGGTGGCTTAAAGATAGGACTCGCGTGATGTATAGGATTCGGTCCGCTAGGTGCTGTCCTTAGCGATGATCCTGCATTAGTTGATAAGTGAGGTGGCTTAAAGATAGGACTCGCGTGATGTATAGGATTCGGTCCGCTAGGTGCTGTCCTTAGCGATGATCCTGCATTATTTGATAAGTGAGGTGGCTTAAAGATAGGACTCGCGTGATGTATAGGATTCGGTCCGCTAGGTGCTGTTCTTAGCGATGATTTGCCTGAATGTTTTTGGTTTAATTTGCTGGATTCGAGTTTGATCGTCGTAATGTTAAAGTTGTGCTGTTGGTAATTCAATTTTGATGATTGAAACAGAGTTGCTTGTTCTTCATATAAAATGCACACCAACTGTTTGTTGATTTACCTGAATGTTTTTCGTTTAATTTGCTCACAGGATATGCTCATAGGAGGGATGGATACTTCATCAGCTGAAATAGAATGGGTACTTTCGGAACTCATTCGGCACCCAAACGTCATGAAGAAACTCCAACAAGAGCTCGAACAAGTTGTCGGGAAAGACCAAACTGTGGACGAATCACACCTCGATAAGCTCGATTACTTGAACATGGTCGTGAAGGAAACGTTCAGACTCCACCCACCTGGCCCGTTATTGATCCATCAATCCATGGACGATTGCAAGATCGATAAGTACAACGTACCCAAAGGATCGTGGATCTTTTTGAACATCTGGGCTATTGGGAAAGATCCAATCGTGTGGGATGATCATGAAAAGTTTGTACCAGAGAGGTTCGTTGGGAGCGATGTCGACCTCTTGGGTCAGCATTTTCAGCTCCTACCCTTCGGGTCTGGAAGGAGAGGGTGCCCCGGATTGCAGTTGGGGCTCATGTTCGTCCGATTGGTGGTGGCGCAATTGGTGCATTGCTTCGATTGGGAGCTTCCCGACGGCATGTTGCCTAAAGATTTGGATATGGCGGAGCACTTTGGTTTAGTGATGGGTAGAAATGTGCCTCTCATGGCTATTCCAACTTATAGACTACATAAATGAATACCAAATGCGATCAAATCGCTAAGCGTAGATTATTAATGTATTTACTGTCACATGTCGTCTAATTTCTAAGTTAGTGTGCATGTGTATGCACGCGTGTTAATATATAAATTCTACGTCTCATCACACGTGTAAGTTCCTAACTGCTCCCATATCGTGGCGATCGAGTCGAGCTCAAAAAAAAAAAAAAGTAATTCCAAGGGGCCATTTATTGATATTTTCGGTTTTTTTACAATTATCGTAAAAATATTCTTCTTTCTAATTTTGATATCGGAACCACGGAAATTGAACGGATCAAAGATATATCAGAGATATTTTCTACATTTTAAATTAAAATTCGAATAACATATTGTATTTAATTAACTATCATCACGTTTTAGTTTAAGTTATTGTCACGTAATTCTAAAGAGTTAGGAACTTTACTCTGACTTCAAATGAGCATCCACTAGTGGACGATGAAATTGATCATCCAAATTAGTCGATGACTAGCTGAATAGACTTTAAAAAAAAAAGTTATTGTCACATTTTTTATATAAAGAACTACTCCCTCCGTTCCATGATTATTTGCACACTTTCCTAAACGGGCATCCCAACATTATTTGCACACTCTAAAAAACGAAATAACTCACATAGTAATTTTTATCAATACTCCTTTATTTTACTTGGGTCCACAATTTAACTCAATTTATAACTTTAGTCAAATCTCCACACACTTTAGTCAATGAATTATCAATAATACCCCTCCTTTATTTTACCATACACATCACTATATTCAATTTTCTTAATTTTCGTGTCGGTCAAACCATGCACAAAATCTTGGGACGGAGAGAGTAATATTGTTCGCGTTTCAGTTAAATCCAGCTTGAGGACATGTTGATATGCCTTGAATCACACACTTCGCTGAGTTAGTCGGGGGTCTCGCTGCCCGGTAAAATCCGTTCTCCTCTCTGCCCGTGGACGTAGCCAATTCATTGGTGAACCACGTAAATCACTTGTCTTCTTTACGTTTCTTGTTCATGCTCTATAATCCTATTCTGTCACAACAAACTGGTATCAAGAGCCTGGTCGTTTCGATCAAGTTTTTTTTTCCGCACTGTTAGGGTTTTTTGGAGCAAATCGAGAATGTCTGCTTTCAACGTAAAGGTTGACAAATTCACCGGGAGAAATAGTTTTGGCCTATGGCAAATAAAGATGCGATCTCTGCTGAAGCAGCAGGGTTTGTGGGCGCCGCTATCAGGAAAACCTAAATCTGAGGATGTAACTGAAGAAGAGTGGAATACCCTAGAAGAAAAGGCCCACTCGACTATCATGATATGTCTGTCTGACGATGTTATCATCGAGGTTGCGGATCAGGAAACTGCCGATGGTCTCTGGAAGAAGTTAGAGAGTCTCTACATGACGAAGTCTCTAACCAACAAATTGCTTCTGAAGCAACGTCTGTTCCGTTTACGCATGCAGGAAGGTACATCTCTTCGGGATCATCTAAATAAATTAAATAAAATTTTACTAGATTTGCGTAATATTGATGTTAAAGTAGAAGATGAGGACGCTGCTTTAATTCTGTTAGTATCTTTGCCTGAATCGTATGAGAATTTTGTTGAATCGTTCATTACTGGGAAAGATACTCTGTCTCTGGAAGATGTTCGATCTTCTCTCCACAGCAGAGAAGACCGTCAACAGGCAACTGGCTCGGCCACAGAAAATCAGGCATCGGGGTTGTATGTTACGGGTAAGGGACAAAAGAAATCTGGGAAGAAAACTGGGAAGCCGAATCAGAAAGGTTCAAAAGGTCCTAAACCCGATGACATCTGCAATTACTGTAAAGAACCAGGGCACTGGAAGAATGATTGTCCTAAGAAGAAGAGGAACCAGGAGAAGAAAGATGGTGTCGGCGGTTCTGCAGCTGTTGCAGAAACTGATACAAATTCTGAATATGATCTGGCCTTGGTTGCAGCTGGATAGTCACATCGTAATGATGTGTGGGTTCTTGATTCTGCGGCATCATACCACATTTGTCCTAACAGGGAGTTCTTCTCGACCTATGAGCAGATAGATGGAGGAAATGTTACCATGGCTAACAGTGCTGCCTGCAAGGTGGTTGGGATTGGCTCAGTCAGGATACGGACACATGAGGGGGTATTCTGCACCTTGAATGAAGTCAGGCATGTTCCACAGATGACAAAGAATCTGATATCATTGAGTCTCCTTGACAGCAAGGGTTTCAGTTTCAAAGGTGAAGGTGGAGTTATGTATGTTTGTCAAGGTTCAAAGGTGGTTCTAACAGGCTTGAAACGTGGTACCTTATATTATCTGCGAGGTTCCACTGTGACAGGTTCTGCTAATGTTGCATCATCTGAGGTTCAGCCCATGGATATGACCAGGTTGTGGCATATGAGGCTCGGTCATATGGGAGAAAGAGGGATGCAGATTTTGTCAAAGCGGGATCTTCTTTCTGGGCATAAAGTGCAGAGTCTTGAATTCTGCGAACATTGTGTATTTGGGAAGCTTCATCGCAGCAAGTTCCCAAAGAAGGCAGTTCATCAGACCAAGGGGACTCTTGACTACATTCATATGGATTGTTGGGGTCCGTCACGTGTTGAGTCTATTGGAGGCCACAGATATTTTGTGTCTATGATTGATGACTACTCAAGGATGACTTGGGTAATTATGATGAAACACAAAAGTGAAGCTTTCAATAAATTCAAGCAGTGGAAGGCATTGGTAGAAAATCAGACTGGGAAGAAGATCAAGAGACTGCGAACTGATAATGGCCTAGAGTTCTGTTCGTCTGAGTTCAATGAGTTCTGCAAGGATACAGGGATTGCTCGACACCACACTATCCGACATACACCGCAGCAGAATGGTGTGGCAGAGCGCATGAATCAGACATTGCTGGAGAGAGCGAGATGCATGCTCTCGAATGCTGGTTTGGCTAGAAAGTTCTGGGCAGAAGCAGTAAACACGGCGTGTTATCTGATCAACCGTGGTCCACACACTGGCATTGATTGCCAGACACCTTATGAGGTATGGTCTAATAAACTTGCAGATTATTCTTTGTTGAAGGTTTTTGGCTGTACTGTTTACTATCATGTTAGTGAGGGTAAATTAGAACCAAGAGCTAAGAAGGGTATATTTGTTGGTTTCGGGGATGGAGTTAAGGGATATAGAATCTGGTCACCTTCAGAGAATAGAGTTATATTCAGTAGGAATGTGATTTTTGATGAGAATTCTATGCTTAACCCCATTGTGAAGTCTGTTTGTACAGAAAATTGTAGTAATGTTAAACAGGTGGAGCTGCAAGTCACTCTCGATGAGAGTAAATCACAACTCCAAGGTGGAGAAGATCAACATACTACTACTGCTGAAAGTACAAGTTCTGATGTTCATCCAGAAGCTCGCCAGACAAGCATAGCTGTTGATAGAGCTAGGAGAACAGGCGTGAAGCCTCCTGTGCGGTACGGTTTTGAGGATATGGTGACTTATGCATTACAAGTCGCTGACGAGGTGGAAGAGGAAGAACCATCTGCAGGTGAACCATTCACCTACAGAGAGGCTGTTTCATGCAGTAAGTCGGCCAAATGGCTCGCTGCAATGGGAGAAGAGATGGAATCACTTGCCAAGAATGAGACTTGGGAGCTAGTCAAACGGCCTAAGGAGAGGAAGATTGTTACTTGCAAATGGATATTCAAGAGGAAGGAAGAAACCACACCTGGTGAGGGTGTGAGATACAAAGCTCGGCTAGTTGCAAGAGGGTTCACACAGAAGGAGGGGGTTGATTATAATGAGATATTCTCACCAGTGGTCAGACACACTTCCATCAAAGTGTTACTAGCAATGGTGGCACATCAGGATTTAGAACTTGAGCAACTAGATGTGAAGACAACTTTTCTACATGGAAAGCTTGAAGATGATATCTATATGACTCAGCCAGAGGGGTTCCAGGTTCCGGGGAAGAAAGATTATGTTTGCAAGTTGATGAGGTCTCTATATGGGCTAAAGCAGTCTTCAAGGCAGTGGTATAAGAGGTTTGATAGTTACATGATCCAGTTGAGATACAACAGGAGTCCGTATGATTGTTGTGTGTATCACAATAAAGCTGATGATGGTTCCATGATCTATCTCGTCCTGTATGTGGATGATATGCTCATAGCTGCGAAGTCCAAGTCTGATATTCAGAAGTTGAAGGATCTGCTCAGTGCTGAGTTCGATATGAAGGATTTGGGTGCTGCCAAGAAAATTTTGGGAATGGAGATATATAGGGAAAGAGAGAAGAAGAAGCTTTTCTTGTCACAGAAGAGTTACATTCAGAAGATCTTGTCTAGATTTGGCATGTCTACCGCCAAACCTATTGATACTCCAAGTGCTACAAATATTCACTTGTCCACTGATTATGCACCAAAAACTGTAGCTGAGCAGGTGTACATGTCTCGAGTCCCATACTCTAATGCAGTAGGGAGTTTGATGTATGCTATGGTCTGCACTAGACCAGATCTTGCACATGCTGTTAGTGTTGTCAGCAGGTTCATGGGACAACCTGGAAAGGAGCATTGGCAAGCTGTGAAGAGGATTTTTCGTTATCTCAGAGGTACGTCTGATGTTGGTCTCATTTATGGAGGTGATGCTCACGTTTCTGTGACTGGTTATTCTGATTCTGACTATGCTGGAGATGTTGATAGTAGAAGATCTATGACTGGTTATGTTTTCACTCTTTGTGGTTATGTTGTTAGTTGGAAGGCAACTCTGCAGGCTACAGTCACTTTGTCTACAACTGAAGCAGAGTATATGGCACTGACAGAAGCTGCTAAAGAGGGAGTTTGGTTGAAAGGGCTTGTAGGTGATCTTGGTTTACATCGTGATCAAGTTATTGTATTCTGTGACAGTCTGAGTGCAATCTGTTTGACCAAGGATCAGGTCCATCATGAGAGGACCAAGCATATTGATGTGAGGTATCATTTTCTGAGGAATGAGCAGAGAATCAAGGTGATGAAAGTAGGTACTGCTGATAATCCTGCTGACATGTTCACCAAGCCGGTCCCACATAGCAAGTTTCGACATTGTTTGAACTTGTTAAATGTTACAAGCTGTTAGTTGCCCAAGGAGGGCAAATCTGAGGCAGAAAGGAGGAGTCTGTTCATCTGGCATTGTAATGATGCATCTGCAAGGAAGATTCAAGTCAAGGTGGAGATTTGTTGATATGCCTTGAATCACACACTTCGCTGAGACGCCCCCGGCCCAACAGTATGCAGTATTGGGCTTTAAGCCCAAATTCGGTGTTTTATCTCAGTGCTATATATATGGTCTTTGAGATCTGTAATCTGTAACCCTAATTTGATAATAAAATCCGTTCTCCTCTCTGCCCGTGGACGTAGCCAATTCATTGTTGAACCACGTAAATCACTTGTCTTCTTTACGTTTCTTGTTCATGCTCTATAATCCTATTCTGTCACAACAGGACAATTTTGTAATTTATGGAAACAGTGTAGATCCAAAGTCAACTCTCCTCATCTTTCCTGCTTTCAACTTCACTGAAGAAGGAAGCCATTGATGAACTTCAAAATCCAAGCAAAAACAGAGAAATATGGCGCCATGGTTTTGGATTTCAGTTTCTGCAATCATATTCATTTGGTTCCTTCAGCAGCTGAAGAAGCAGAAGAATCTGCCTCCTGGCCCAATCGCTCTTCCAATTGTGGGCCATTTGCACCTATTGGGGAAGAATCTCCACCATGATCTGCACCGATTATCCAAAAAACACGGCCCGATCATGTACCTCCGTTTAGGCTTCGTCCCCGCCGTCGTATCGTCGCCGGAGGCAGCAGAGCTCGTTCTCAAAACTCACGATCTCGTTTTCGCCGGAAGGCCACATCATCAAGCCGCGAAGTACCTCAGCTACGATCAGAGAGATATCGTCTTCGCTCCGTACGGTGCGTATTGGCGAAACATGCGGAAATTGTGCACTCTGGAACTGTTAAGCAGTCTCAAAATCAATCAATTTCGGGATATGAGACGGGCGGAATTAGGGCATTTGGTTGATTCGCTCCGGCGATCTGGTGAGAAAGGGGAAATTGTGGATCTCGGCGCTAGGGTTTCGGGTTCGATTGGGGATATGATGTGTTTGATGGTGTTTGGGCGGAAGTTTGTTGATACGGATTTGGATGAGAAGGGGTTTAAAGGTGTGATTGAGGAGATGTTGCAGGTCGGTGGGACGCCGAATTTCGGTGACTTTTTTCCGTTCATGGCGGCGTTTGATCTTCAGGGGCTGGATCGGCGGATGAAGAAACTTAGTGAAACTTTTGATGGATTTCTGGAGAGGATTATTGATGATCATGTTCGTGATAAGGAAGAGAAGAAACAGAGTCAGGATTTTGTGGATACGATAATGGCTGTTTTGGATTCTGGAGAAGCTGGATTTGAATTCGATCGCCGCCATGTCAAGGCTGTACTCCTGGTAATTCATTTTTGTCTGCCCACCAGGTGTTTGTTGATTTGCCTAAATGAGTATTTAAACATTATGTGACGTACTATAAGCATTATGTTAGTATTGTTGGGTGTGAGTAGTGGGACTTTTATCTTTTACTCTCTTTAGTCCAAGATTTCTTTCACACGTGAAGTGATACACAAAATAAGAAAAATGAATTTAGTGGGGATTTTGAAGGATAATTTTGTAAATTTTTATGTACTCCCTTCGTTTTGTAATTATTTTCACACTTTCCTTTTTAAAACGTGTTACAGTTACTTTGACACTCTTAAAATGGAATCCACTTTATAAAGGGTTTACATTTTAAGGGTGTGAAAGTTATTGTGGAACGTCCCCAAAAAGAAAAGTGTGAAAGTAATACTCCCTCCGTCCCTGAAAAAGCTTGCGTTGCTTTTTGGGTACGGAGTTTATGAAAAAAGTGTAATGATTAGAGTGTTGATGGATAATTTTGTAAACTTTTATATATAAAGTAGTTGAATTAAGTGTATGGTGGGACCAAAAGTAATGTCATGAAGGATAAATATGTGTATATTATGAGGGTGAAAATTGTGATGATTGTTTCCATTTATGGGTATACAAACTTTTGAGGGAAAAACTAAAAAAAGAAAGTATGAAAACTTTTCAGAGAATGAGAGAGAAGGAGGGAGTATGTGTTATTCTGATGTTAATTGATATAAACACTAATTTGAACAAAGTTTGAACAAAATGGGATTATTTTCCTCTTTTCTAGGATATGCTTACAACAGGATTGGATTCTTCTTCAGTAGCAGTAGAATGGACACTTTCAGAACTCATTAGGCACCCAAAAGTCATGAAGAAACTCCAAAAGGAACTTGAAGAAGTAGTCGGTTTGGACCAAAACGTGGACGAATCACACCTCGATAAACTCGAATACTTAAACTTGGTTGTGAAAGAAACACTCAGGCTCCACCCTCCGGCTCCATTGCCGCTCCACCGATCCTTGGAAGATTGCACGGTCGGTGAATACCACGTACCAAAAGGATCTTGGATCTTTGTGAACATATGGTCAATAGGCAGAGATCCTAACAAATGGGACAATCCTGAAAAGTTCTTACCCGAGCGGTTTGTTGGGAGTAATGTAGACTTATTGGGTCAAAATTTTCAGCTCATACCGTTCGGGTCTGGGAGAAGGGGGTGCCCGGGAATGCAGTTGGCGCTCACGGTGGTTCAGCTCGTGGTGGCGCAAATCGTGCATTGCTTTGAGTGGGAGCTTCCCGACGGCGTGTTGCCTGCTGATTTGGATATGACGGAGCGCTTTGGAATGGTGACTAGTAAAGGTATGCCTCTCATGGCAATTCCAACTTATAGGCTATGTAAATGATACCACGTTGGAATCATATATTCATTCATATATGTGAAATGGTTCATGTAATTTAGATTCTTTTGTTTGTAATTTCATTTGTGGAAATATTGTATGAATATGGTGTGGCAAATACTTGTGTCCACCTGTTGCATCAGGGTACAACCGTACAACTTAAGTGCATTTTTAAATCATATAACGTTTATTTCTAATTTTTTTTATGGAAGTTAAATACCCATCCTTTTTTTTTTCCACTGATTTCAATTTTATTAATAGTATAGATAAGTATATGTATATGGTGATCGAGGATTCGACAAGCTGATTCGACCCATCAAGTCCTACATTAATTGATAAGTGAGGTGGGTTATGGATAGAATCCAGCCGGGTGAATAGGCAAAGGAAGAGTTTTATTATTATATACCAAACCACAATGGACACACAAATATATCAAACCATAGAGCATGTGCATAAATAAAAAAAGGTTTTAAAAATCAATGGAGGGCCCATGCACCCCCTGGGCCCTACATAGCTCTTCCCTCTGCGGCAAGGTGCTGTCCTAAGCGATGATCATACATTAATGGAGAGGGGGTTGTGAATGGGATCTGGCCCGCCAGATACTTTTTTTAGTGATGATCCTGCATTAATTGATAAGTGAGGGGGCTTAAAGATAGGACTCGCGTGATGTATAGGATTCGGTCCGCTAGGTGCTGTCCTTAGCGATGATCCTGCATTAGTTGATAAGTGAGGTGGCTTAAAGATAGGACTAGCGTGATGCATAGGATTCGGTCCGCTAGGTGATGTCCTTAGCGATGATCCTGCATTAGTTGATAAGTGAGGTGGCTTAAAGATAGGACTCGCGTGATGTATAGGATTCGGTCCGCTAGGTGCTGTCCTTAGCGATGATCCTGCATTAGTTGATAAGTGAGGTGGCTTAAAGATAGGACTCGCGTGATGTATAGGATTCGGTCCGCTAGGTGCTGTCCTTAGCGATGATCCTACATTAGTTGATAAGTGAGGTGGCTTAAAGATAGGACTCGCGTGATGTATAGGATTCGGTCCGCTAGGTGCTGTCCTTAGCGATGATCCTGCATTAGTTGATAAGTGAGGTGGCTTAAAGATAGGACTCGCGTGATGCATAGGATTCGGTCCGCTAGGTGCTGTCCTTAGCGATGATCCTGCATTAGTTGATAAGTGAGGTGGCTTAAAGATAGGACTCGCGTGATGTATAGGATTCGGTCCGCTAGGTGCTGTCCTTAGCGATGATCCTGCATTAGTTGATAAGTGAGGTGGCTTAAAGATAGGACTCGCGTGATGTATAGGATTCGGTCCGCTAGGTGCTGTCCTTAGCGATGATCCTACATTAGTTGATAAGTGAGGTGGCTTAAAGATAGGACTCGCGTGATGTATAGGATTCGGTCCGCTAGGTGCTGTCCTTAGCGATGATCCTGCATTAGTTGATAAGTGAGGTGGCTTAAAGATAGGACTCGCGTGATGTATAGGATTCGGTCCGCTAGGTGCTGTCCTTAGCGATGATCCTGCATTAGTTGATAAGTGAGGTGGCTTAAAGATAGGACTCGCGTGATGTATAGGATTCGGTCCGCTAGGTGCTGTCCTTAGCGATGATCCTGCATTATTTGATAAGTGAGGTGGCTTAAAGATAGGACTCGCGTGATGTATAGGATTCGGTCCGCTAGGTGCTGTTCTTAGTGATGATCCTGCATTAATTGATAAGTGAGGGGGCTTAAAGATAGGACTCGCGTGATGTATAGGATTCGGTCCGCTAGGTGCTGTCCTTAGCGATGATCCTGCATTAGTTGATAAGTGAGGTGGCTTAAAGATAGGACTCGCGTGATGCATAGGATTCGGTCCGCTAGGTGATGTCCTTAGCGATGATCCTGCATTAGTTGATAAGTGAGGTGGCTTAAAGATAGGACTCGCGTGATGTATAGGATTCGGTCCGCTAGGTGCTGTCCTTAGCGATGATCCTGCATTAGTTGATAAGTGAGGTGGCTTAAAGATAGGACTCGCGTGATGTATAGGATTCGGTCCGCTAGGTGCTGTCCTTAGCGATGATCCTACATTAGTTGATAAGTGAGGTGGCTTAAAGATAGGACTCGCGTGATGTATAGGATTCGGTCCGCTAGGTGCTGTCCTTAGCGATGATCCTGCATTAGTTGATAAGTGAGGTGGCTTAAAGATAGGACTCGCGTGATGCATAGGATTCGGTCCGCTAGGTGCTGTCCTTAGCGATGATCCTGCATTAGTTGATAAGTGAGGTGGCTTAAAGATAGGACTCGCGTGATGTATAGGATTCGGTCCGCTAGGTGCTGTCCTTAGCGATGATCCTGCATTAGTTGATAAGTGAGGTGGCTTAAAGATAGGACTCGCGTGATGTATAGGATTCGGTCCGCTAGGTGCTGTCCTTAGCGATGATCCTACATTAGTTGATAAGTGAGGTGGCTTAAAGATAGGACTCGCGTGATGTATAGGATTCGGTCCGCTAGGTGCTGTCCTTAGCGATGATCCTGCATTAGTTGATAAGTGAGGTGGCTTAAAGATAGGACTCGCGTGATGTATAGGATTCGGTCCGCTAGGTGCTGTCCTTAGCGATGATCCTGCATTAGTTGATAAGTGAGGTGGCTTAAAGATAGGACTCGCGTGATGTATAGGATTCGGTCCGCTAGGTGCTGTCCTTAGCGATGATCCTGCATTATTTGATAAGTGAGGTGGCTTAAAGATAGGACTCGCGTGATGTATAGGATTCGGTCCGCTAGGTGCTGTTCTTAGCGATGATCCTGCATTAGTTGATAAGTGAGGTGGCTTAAAGATAGGACTCGCGTGATGTATAGGATTCGGTCCGCTAGGTGCTGTCCTTAGCGATGATCCTGCATTAGAAAATAAGTGAGGTGGCTTAAAGATAGGACTCGCGTGATGCATAGGATTCGGTCCGTTAGGTGCTGTCCTTAGCGATGATCCTGCATTAGTTGATAAGTGAGGTGGCTTAAAGATAGGACTCGCGTGATGTATAGGATTCGGTCCGCTAGGTGCTGTCCTTAGCGATGATCCTACATCAATAGGATATGGCCCGCCAAGTACTTTTCTAAGTGATGAAGCAACACCATTCTCGCTGATGAAGAGAATGATAAGAATAGCAGCATAGATGAGCTGCATCTTCGCCATTTTTAACAATTTGTGTAAATAATATGATACTGAAATGTTTTTAATTAATTTATTGTTCAAATGTGTGGTTTCTTCTGAATATATAGGGAGAAAAAATAGCTTTTTTTTAAAAAAAAAAAGCTGGAAAAGTTACTTTAAGGTCACTAATTTAAAAAACCATGTCAATTAATTAACATTCCAAAATTTAAATTCTTTTTAAAAAAAAAAAGAGAACTTGAAAATTAAATCTCATATAACTAATATAACTTTCCTTAAACCCATTTTCTTTAATTATTTTATTGAAATTAATAAGTCAACTAATTTAATACTCTCTACGTCCACTATATATTTTTCATCTACAAAATGTAGTATCGTACATTTTATGAAAACCATCCGTATTCCATCATCACTTAATTACTCAAATTGTCATCAACTTTATTCACAAACAAGAGAGAATCTTGGGTGAGACCGTCTCACGGAATGAGATCCGTGAACGGACCTCCCTTGACCCTCATGTACAAAGATGATAATAGTTGAGTAAAAATTGATAATTTTTTAGTAAAAAGTGATAATCACTTTTGTTAAAAACATTATCACTTTTTAATTAAATATTACTCCGTATCACTTTTTTTTTACAAACAAAATATCTGGAAAAAAAAAGATTATTCTATCCAAAATTTTAAAATATGGGTTAAAAGGGATCTATCTCATTGTCTCATGAAAAAAGATCTGTAAGACAGTTTTCACACAAGTTTTTATCCACAAACAATCATTTTATTCACAATGGATTTCATAATACTTTTATTTTATCTACTTTATCTATATTTTTCTTAAAACATATGTCCAATTCCAATATGACTTCATTTGATGGATGGAGGGAGTATTAAACAATCTATTCTCTCGTAAATCGCATATCAATTAAGAAAGCTTTCTAAAACCCACATTTTTCAAAACAAATTTTAGAACATTAATTGTTAAAGAATCCAACAAATCCACACACAAATTGTTGTAATATTTTTGCATATCACATCATGCTTTTACATAATAGTTGAGAAAAAAATTATTTACGTTCCGTAATTTTTACCTTTTTTAAAAAACGTCCCAAAATAGTTAAAATTTTAATTTACGTCCCATAATTTTTTCAATTGCTTAATTTACGTCCAATTTTCACTAAAAATCCCCAAATTTATGTAAATGAAACGTAAATTGAGCAATTAAAGAAGATATGAGACGTAAATTAAATTTTTAATTAAAATGGGACGTTATATGAAAAAGATAAAAATATTCAACAAATGTATAAAATTAATATAGTTTATGTTATACAATCATATTAAAAAAATAATTCATAAATTAATTAATTATTATAAAAATCAACTAACTTATCTAATTCATTATTTGAAAAATTATTAACTTACCTAATTAGAAAAAAATTATAATTACAATATTATAAAATAAATTGTGAATATTAATTAAAATACTAAATAATATTTTAAAATATATAAAAATAAATTTAGAATAATATTTAAATAAGTAAATAATTTTTTATAATATCAAAAAAAATATAATATAAAAAAAAACTAAGATTTATTCCTATGTCAATTAATTACTAGAAAAATCAATTAACTTACATGAATAATAATTTAAAAACTCAATTAACCAAATTAAAAAATTAATTAACCAAATTAAAAAATCAATTAAAAAATTAATTAACATACTCAAATAAATATAAATTTTATCTTTAAAATAATAAAAATCCCAAATAATTTTTTTTATTAAAATTGTCAAAAACACTTATTAAAACTTAACAATTATTTTAATATTTTAAATAAATAAAAAAAAATCCCAAATAAATCAAAAAATACTCAAATATATCCAAAATTCTCATCTCTTACCCACGGTAATTGAAAGATGATGATGTACACTATATTTTTTAACAATTTGTTAATTTTATTGTTTTTCATTTTTATTATATAATTTTTTATTTGATATTAGTTCGTACAAAAATATGTGGACCCACTTTGTGTAATACTTATATAATTTTTTATATTTATTTGATTACTTTAAAATATATAAATAATTTTATAATACTTATATTGTAATTATAATTTTTTTCTAATTAGGTAAGTTAATAATTTTTCCAATAATGAATTAAGTAAGTTAATTGATTTTTATAAAAATATCCATAAGGAGGGTTTACTTGGCAAGGTTTTAACGGGGCTACGGTCATTAGAACGACATGTGTTCTCTTGATTTTAGGTTTTCAGCAATAAAAGAACTGAATTTATATGAATAATTGAATTATTTTTTTATATTAAAATAAGTTAATTTATGAATAATTAATTTATGAATAAATGCATTATTTTTTTATTTGATTGTATATCATAAACTAAATTAATTTTATAGTGAATTGTACACATTTGTTGAATATTTTTATCTTTTTCGCATAACGTCCTATTTTAATTAAAAATTTAATTTACGTCTCATAGCTTTTTTAATTGCTTAATTTACGTCCCATTTACATAAATTTGGGGATTTTCAGGAAAAATTGAACGTAAATTAAGCAATTGAAAAAGTTATTGAACGTAAATTAAAATTTTAACTATTTTAGGACGTTTTTCAAAAAAGATAAAAGTTGCAGGACGTAAATAATTTTTTTCTCTATAATAGTTATTCACAATTCACATGTATGCAAAATAATGTTATATGTGAAATGGAGTAGAAAGAAAAATGTGAAATTTATTATCAACGAGTAGTTTATAAATTAATTAACTTATTATTTTAGTTTTGTGTTTAATTTTGTGAACGTGAATAATTTTAGTAGTAATAAAATTTGGCAAATTGTTCAATTTGACTCAATATTTAACTCAATTTTATTAAAACACAATTTCAATTGTATAAGTGCAACCAGTTGATTAATTGTAAAATGGCAAGTTAACCGTGGACTAATATCACACTTTTAATTTTCAAGGGATCTCCTTGTAGCAATCTTGCATCAGCAGGAAAACACCTACAATTAAATCATTGCTTGCCAATTAATTGTAGGTGTTTTCCTGCCGATGCAAGATTGCTACAAGGAGATCCCTTGAAAATTGATTAGGTCCCTTTAATCAAGCTATCTTGTTTATGAAGATAAAGATTATATAGCACAAGATTAATCGAGTTTAGGGTTTTTAAAGGTAAGTGTGCAGTACTTATACTTCTCCAACAATTTTGCTCTCTTAAGCAATGATCCAACACTAATGGGTAACAGGAGCATGGAGTTGTGGTCTTGAGGACCTAGTCGGCCAGATGCAACTCTGAGTGATGATCCTGCATCAATGGTCGACAAGCGAGGTAAGTTGTTGATAAGATTCAACCCGCGAGGTGCTTTTCTAAGTGATGATCGATCCTTCATTAATTGACTAGTGAGACGGGTTATGAATAGGATTCTACCCATCAAGTGTTGTCCAAAACGATGATCCTACATTAATTGATAAGTGAGGTGGGTTATGGATAGAATCCAGCCTGCTAGACAGTGATGGAGCCAGGATTTTAATGTAGGGGGCCTGATTAATATTAAAATAAGAATGCAAGAAATATTCAAGTTATTATATTTTTTTCATTGTAGTATCGTTCAAATATCTTAATCCATTAATATTATATTTTATATATAATATGTAGATGCATTTTTATGTTTAAATGTGTAAAATCTTGAATTAAAATGATAATTTGAATCAATAATCAATTATATATAATTATCTTGTATTATTTATATTTTGAAATTATGATACGGAAAAATTCTCGTATATATGTGTTATCCATTTAAACATTGTATTGTGTGTAAGTATTGCTCTTAATTTAGTTAGTCCAAATATAATATGTATGTCTTAAAATGGAAATAATATTTTTATCTTCATCCTATTAAGTATTAACCATGTTATTTATTCGAAGCACAAAAATGAAGGGGAATATAAATAGACGAGTGTTATGAACAGGAATCGAAAACGGGTGAATTGGCAAAAGAAGAGACTTATTATTGTATATCAAACCACAATGGCAACACAAATATATCAAACCATAGAACAGGTGCATAAATATATAAAAGGTTTTAAAAATCAGTGCAGGGCCAGTGCACCCCCTGGGCCCTACATGGCTCTATCTCTGCAGTCCAATGTTGTCCTAAGCGATGATCATACATTAGTTGATAAGTGAGGTGGCTCAAGGATAGAATCCCCATGATGGATAGGATCCGGTCCGCTAGGTGCTGTCCTTAGCGATGATCCTGCATTAGTTGATAAGTGAGGTGACTTATTGATAGAATCCCCGTGATGGATAGGATCAGGTCCGCTAGGTGCTGTCCTTAGCGATGATCCTGCATTAGTTGATAAGTGAGGTGGCTCAAGGATTGAATCTCCGTGATGGATAGGATCCGGTCCGCTAGGTGCTATCCTTAGCGATGATCCTGCATTAGTTGATAAGTGAGGTGGATGAAGGATAGAATCCCCGTGATGGATAGGATCCGGTCCGCTAGGTGCTGTCCTTAGCGATGATCCTGCATTAGTTGATAAGTGAGGTGGCTTTAGGATAGAATCCGGTCCGCTAGGTAATTTTCTTAGCGATGATCCTGCATTAGTTGATAAGTGGGGTGCCTGAAGGATTGAATCTCCGTGATGGATAGGATCCGGTCCGCTAGGTGCTGTCCTTAGCGATGATCCTACATTAGTTGATAAGTGAGGTGGCTCAAGGATAGAATCCCCGTGATGGATAGGATCTGGTCCGCTAGGTGCTGTCCTTAGCGATGATCCTGCATTAGTTGATAAGTGAGGTGGCTGAAGGATAGAATCCCCGTGATGGATAGGATCCGGTCCGCTAGGTGCTGTCCTTAGCGATGATCCTGCATTAGTTGATAAGTGAGGTGGCTTTAGGATAGAATCCGGCCCGCTAGGTAATTTTCTTAGCGATGATCCTGCATTAGTTGATAAGTGAGGTGGCTCAAGGATAGAATCCCCGTGATGGATAGGATCCGGTCCGCTAGGTGCTGTCCTTAGCCCGCCAGGTACATTTCTAAGTGATGAAACAACACCATTCTCGCTGATGAAGAGAATGATAAGAATAGCAGCATAGATGAGCTGCATCTTCGCCATTTTTAACAATGTGTGTAAATAATATGATACTGAAATGTTTTTAATTAATTTATTGTTCAATGTGTGGTTTCTTCTGAATATATAGGGAAAAAAAATTAGCTTTTAATATTGGGGAAATTACATTTAAGGTCACCAATTTTAAAAATCACGTCTTCTAAAATTCAAATTCTTTTTATAAAATATGAGATAAACTTGAAAATTAATTGTTGTAATTCAAAATTAAATCTCATATAATTAATATAACATTCCTTAAATCCATTTTCTTTAATTATTTTATTGAAAAGAATAAGTCAACTAATTTAATATTGAAAAAGTTAAAAGTAACATTCTATCATATAATTAATATAACCTTCCACGGAAATGATATAGAGCTCACCAGTGGGTACGGTGTAAACTAGTCGAGTCGAGTAGTTTTGAGCTCAAAACTCGACTAGATTGTAATACTCGAAACTCGATTGTAATTAATACTCGAAACTCGATTCGATCGAATCTAAAATTTTATTGATTGAGCTCGACTCAATAAGAAATTCGATAAACTCGAGCTCGACTCGATTACCTATATAATTTTCAAAATTAATTGTAAAATATATTTTTTTCTAAAATAAACTCGAGCACGACTCGATTACTTGTATATAAATATAAATACTATATTAATGGCAAAATAGTAAATAGTTTTCAAGCTCGATTAGGCTCGCGAGCTTTTCGAGCCGAGTATAATTATGAGCTCGAACTCGATAGCTACTCGAGTAGCTCGAAACTCGACTCGATCTTTTTTCGAGTCTCGCGAGTTAGCTCGACTCACTTACACCCCTACCAGTGGGCCCCATCGCCTATGTGGCATGTTCACGTCAACAAATTTTTTCTTATTTATATTTAATTTGAACTTAATCTCATATTAATATTTTATTTTATCCATATCAAAATTATAAAATCTTTTTTACATTTAATTTAATATTATCTCTATCAAAATTATAAAATCTTTTTTACATTTAATTTAATATTATCTCTATCCATTCAAGTTGCCATTAATATTTTCTCAAATCTTTCTATCCCCATTAATTTTTTCTCAAAATGTTTTCCCTAAAAAATAAAAAGGCAAATACTTGTGTGTACCAGTTACTAACTTTGTATGTAACTGCTATTTACCCTCCCTTTTTTAATAAGTCCACACTCCCTTCTTTACTTATGTGTATAAGTTACACATGTAACTAAATCCAATTTTTTACATGGGTTATTAGTTATTTACCTTCTTTTTTATTAATTTCACCCCCATTTTTTTTAAAAGAAAAATACATGTAAAATACTATATTACCATTTTATCAATTAAATTAAAATACTACTCATTAAAATTATAATTATACACCGACTATCGAGTCACCAATGAATCACCACGAAATCAAATACTATTCTATTTTTTTAACTTTCAAATTCGGTATCTAAACGGTTTGAAAACATAATATTAAAGACCAGATTGAAAACGGTCTCTAAACGAGCGGTAAAAATTGATTGTCAACTAAAAATTTGGAATTTTGATTTTTTTTTATACCAATTAAAGACTGAATTTTCGGTCTCTAAACAAAATTTGAAATTTAATTTTTGTTTAGAGACCGCAAATTCGATCTCTAAACGGTTTGAAATAATAATATTACAAACCAGATTGAAAACGGTCTCTAAAGGAGCGATCAAAATTTTTGGTCAACTAAAAATTTGGGAGCTTGAATTTTTTATGTCAATTAAAGACCGAATTTTCAGTCTCTAAACAAAATTCAAAATTAGAATTTTAATTTCAGTTTAGAGACCGCGGTCTGAAAACATAATATTAAAGACCGAACAGAAAACTGTCCCAAAACTCAAATTTTTTTCGAATCGATCTCAAAACTTTGATCTCTAATTGAAGCATTTATATCGATCGTGTACGCAGAATATTACAAGGACAACTCAAAGTCACCGAAGATCGATCAAGAGTCAACACTATGAAGATTGAAGATTGTTCGATGGTGCCACCTCACAAGCCACCACCTGATTGGCCACCTAGAACAACCACCTCATCGGCCAAGTCAACGAGTAGAACCCACGTGTTCACCCCCCTATATAGGACAAACATTCACCTTTATTGAGGTTTTCGTCCACCTAAGCCGGCCATGCCTCCATACCTAAGAGTGATGACAAGTCAACTCAATCATCACCATGTCATATACTTAGTCTTTAAGGGCACGATCATTGTAATGGCTACTTTCATGATCTTTAAGGGCACTCAATCATCACCAGAGGAGAGGTAGTAGCTGTCGGAAGCGCCTCCGATTGAGAGCATGACTTTGATGCCTTTTGATTGGCAGGATTTGATGTCGAAGGTGAGGGCGGTGCAGCCGTTGGCGGTGGTGGGGTCGCAGTGGCCGGCGAGGTTGATCATTGGAGTTTGGCCGTTGCCATTCCTACTAAGCGGTTGATCTTACTAGCTCGTCGGGGTGCCTAAAAGCGGTCAGGAGAGGGAACGAGGGAGACCATCTCGTTCGAGAAGAAGAGGGGGATCAGGGATACCAGCTCATTAGTGGCGGCTAAAAGCGGCCAAGAGAGGGAATGAGGTAGACCAGTTCGTTCGAGAAGAAAAATAAGGGAGTGACTAGGGATACAAGCTCGTCGGGGCGGCGACAAGCGGTCGGGTGAGGGAACGAGGGAGACCAGCTCGTTCGAGATACAAAAAAAACAAGGCGGCGACGAGGGATACCTGTTCGTCGAAGACGCCAAAAAAATAGTGAAGAAAGGGGAAGGGTGATTTGGGTTTGTGTGTGAGGTAGGGCGGCGACGAGGGATACCAGCTCGTCGGAGACACCGAAAAAATAGGGAGAAAGAGGGGGAGGAGGCGGCTAAAAGCGGCCAAGAGAGGAAGGGTTTCAGTATATTAGACTGATAACATGTGAGAATTATATTCAATCACCGTTAATAAAATTATATCTTTGAGAATATATTCAAAGATAATGATTAACATAAATAAAAGATTGCTACATATCTTTGAGAATATATTTATAGATAATGATTAAGATAAATAAAATATTTCTACCTATAATATATTATACTATTCCTACCATATATTATTCTATTATATTCTCTAATATCGGGAATGCAGTTGGCGCTCAGTCGTTCACAATGGTTCAGCTTGCATGTGGTCGCGCAAATCGTGCATTGCTTTGGATATGGCGGAGCGCTTTGGAATGGTGACTAGTAAAGGTATGCCTCTCATGGCAATTCCAACTTATAGGCTATGTAAATGATACCACGTGGGAGATTGATTCGATTTCGATGTTTGTTGGGTTGTAATTTGTATAATAGTAGACGTGGAATCATATATTCATTCATATATGTGAAATTGTTCATGTAATTTATTTAGATCGATTCTTTTGTTTGTAATTTCATTTGTACAAATATTGTATAATTATGGTGTGGCAAATACTTGTGTCCACCTGTAGCATCAATTATTTTATGGTCTCAAACCTTAATACTTATGACCAGTGGTGGTAGGGATCCGGCCCGCTAGGTGCTGTCCTGAGCGAAGATCCGACGTTAGTGGACGAGGTAACGTCGACGAGGGCATGGACCAGTGGTGGTAAGGATCCGGCCCGCTAGGTGCTGTTCGAAGCGATGATCCAATGCCCTCGGTGAGTGCTCGGCTATCGGTGGACAATTCATGCACAAGTAGGCGTGAAGATGCCATCATTGTAACTGCATAAAATCCAAGCATAAAATAATTTTTTAGTTGTAATTGAAGTATCAATTTTTATGCATGCACTAATCAAGATCAAGATCGATTACAAATATTTGGTAATATACATGATATTGAACTCGATGATGAGTTATATTTATATTTATATATATACATAGTATAAGTAATTTATGCAGGTGATATGGAATTTATTAAAAACTCATCTGATTTCAAGTTAAAACTCTTTATAGTAGGAGAAAAAGGAGCATTGCCCTCCAGACTTGTTTTCTTTTCATGGATGTCCCATTTAAATAGACTTGTTTTCCTATAAAGTAATATTTTTTAATTCATTTACTAATATAACCATATGCATTAATTATATAACATTAATTAAATAGGGTTATAATCGAAATTTTACTTATTGCCTTCCCAATACAATTTTTAAATTTTTGTGAAAAGTCAAATAAGTCTATCTAAATGGGACATAGTGAGTATTTAATTATGTTTTTACTTTTTAGCATGACAATGAGAAAGTTCTCTATTAGAGATAAGAGACATATATTTGACATTGATTTTTTTTTTTCATTTCGCATGTTAAAAAAATTGTTTTGCACGCATCATTCTTGAAATACGTTTCGTCTATTTTATTATATTATTATACACTTAGTTTTACTTGCACGCACGCATATTAAAAAAATCTGATAATAAAATATATGATAAAATATGAAATTTTAAGCATGTAAATCTAATCATGTTTTAAACGATACTAAAGTTGATCTAGAAGGAAAATTACAGTAGGCAATCCAAACTACACAGGTGGATACCCAATGTCATAAGCTACCCTGTAATAAATGACCTACGACAACGGGGATATTCCATTGTAATAAACTATGACTCGTTTTAATAAATAGCCTACGACGACGAGAAATTCTCGCTGTCGAAAAGCTCGGACCTACGACAATAGTTTGATAGACAACGGACAAAAAATAGCTATGAAAACGGGGATTTTTCGTTGTTATAGATAGCATACGACAACGGGGATTCTCTGTTGTTATAAATTACGGCCCGTTGTAATAAATGACCAACGACAACGGGAATTCCTCGTTTTCGAAAAGTCCAAACCTACGAGATTAGTTTGATAGTCAACGAGCGAATAACAGCTACGACAACGGGAATTTTCCGTTGTTGTAGGCAATTTCTGGCATAGTGGGATCTTTGTCATGGTACGGACACTGATTGTTTTCTTTTGTCGTCCTGCTGTTGAATTTCTTTCTTAATTTACTCTACATTTATTTTCGCAGGAAAACGAGAGAGAGCTAGCGAGAAGATCGAGGTAGAAGGGGAGCAAATTGGAAAGAGGGGAAGAAAATTCAAGAAAGATGAAGATTTTTTTTTTAATTCAAAGAAATACGAAGATGGAGATGAAGAGTGTGTGGGGGATATGCCCAATTTATAACTTTACTTCCCTAAACCAAACCATGGGCCCGATCTTTTTCCTGTGGGCTGGGCGGATTTGCCTTTTCCTCCCCCATAAAGAAACCCTTTTTTTCTTTTTCTTTTTTATGGTTTCCCATAAATGAACATTTAATATATATTCAATCACATAGGCAAAAACTTGTATTATAAGGTATTAGCTTTAATTGTTTTCACCAAAAAATTACTCAGGGGTCATCTAATCGCTGGAGCTATCACGCTTCATCTATTTTATTATACACTTGGTTTTACTTGCACGCATATTAAAAAAAATCTGATAATAAAATATACTTAAAAATATGAAACTTTTTTTTTACACAAAAGTCAATTATTCATTGCAAGAACAAACACTAGGGGGAAGTTCTACCACAAAGTCTGGTAGGTCATCCCAACAATGAGGGCTCCCAAACGATCGGGAAGCCTCCGCAATGACGTGTGCATATGTGTTGGCACCTCGCCTTACAAAAGAAATCGAACAATTTGAAAAGCTACTAAGTATTCTCTTGCACTCCTTAATATAATCACCAAAAGACGATTTGTCTGTAGTTGTTGCAAGAATAACATCAGTTACCCTCTTAGCATCTCCTTCAATCACGACATGGCTTAATCTAAGATTGTGCATCCAAGACAATGCCTCCACGAACCCCATTGCCTCCCCCACCGCCACCTCGACACAATCCAGAAAGACCAATGATCGCGCTGCCATAAACTCTCCGACATGGCTTAATCTAAGATTATGCCATTTTTCACATCTTCTTCACCTTGGGATCTGCCTCCCTGAGGCTCTCACCATGTTTCATTCATTCAGATATTGTCGGCTCTCTAATACTGCTCTTGTTAAGAATTAACACACGCACACGATGAAGAAAAATAAAATAACACGAGATTTGTTTACCCAGTTCGTCTTGCGACTACATCTGGGGGCGATGCCAAGCCAGGTATTTCACTATATTTTTCGGATGTTGATTACAATGAGAGAACATCTATTTATAATAGAAAACTTGCCCTAACCCTAAGCCCATTAGGATCAAACTTGCTCCACACTCCAAGCCCATTAGGATCAAACTTGATCCACACTCCAAGCCCATTAGTTCAATTCAGGCTCCACACTCCAACAATCTCCCACTTGGAGACTGAATCCTCCATGTAACCATATCTTCTTGATTCTCCTCTCGTATCCGACTGGCATCGCCAAACCTTATCTTCAAGTTCCAAGGCCAATTGAAGTTATGCATAGCTTCAACTTCTCTAAGGTTACCACCTTAGTAAATGACAAGTAGTAGTTAGAGGGCGAATACCTATTAGGTGCACGTCGTTCTCTAACTAGTGTCTATAGCGGATTCTTCGATGGTGATGGGGTCCTTGGTTCTTCAATAAGAATCTCTTCTTCATTCTAACTCTCCTTACTCCCACTCGAGTTTGAGATGTCTAACTCGACCTCTTGGGTATTGGTCTTGTCAGAATCGGATGCTCCAATTTATTCTTGTACATAACCTGGTCATTGAAAACTACATCTCTACTACGAATAATCTTTCGGTTATTCTTATCCCAGAGTTTATAACCGAACTCATCACCACCATAACCAATGAACGTACACTTAACAGATTTAGCATCTAACTTACTTCTATCAACAGTGCTAACATAAGCATAATTAAGCAACACAGCCAAAGACATGCAAGAGTGAGATAAATTTACCTCTTTTCCCGTCCATACTTCCTCGGGTACTCTGTTCTCCAACGGAACTGATGGACCTCTATTAATCAGGTATGTTGTTGTGTTTACTGCATCTGCCCAAAACGTCTTAGGCAACCCACTCTTCAACCTCATGCATCTGACTCGCTCATTCAACGTTTTGTTCATTTGTTCTGCCACTCCATTCTGCTCGGGAGTTTCTCTCACAATCTTCTCCATGCGAATCTCATTCTCAGCACAATATTCCTTGAACTCATGGAGTTCATATTCACCTCCATTGTCAGAACGAAGACACTTTACTCTCAGCCCTTTTTCATTCTCTACAAGAGCTTTCCACTTCCTGAAGGTATCAAAAGTATCAGTTTTATTTTTCAGAAAATAAACCCATACCTTTCGAGTGGAGTCATCGATGAAGGTCATGTAATACTCCGAACCACCAAGGGACTTCACGGGCGCTGGTCCTCGGCCCATAGATCGCTATGCACCAGCTCCATCTTTTCTGCCTTCAATGCTCTTCCACCTCTCGAGAACTCACCCTTCTTTATTTTCCAAAAACACATAGTCCTCTCATAGGCCAACTTCAATAGATTTCAGGCCTAGAAGTCTCCCTTTCGAACACATTAACTTCATCCCTTTCTCGCTCATGTGACCCAGCCGACTGTGCCACAAATCAACGTTAGTCGTAGCTCCTACAAGGTCAATACAATCCATGGGTTTGGATGTAGTATACCACGTACCCTCCTTCTTCCCCCAAGCTACTATCATGGCTCCTCTACTGATCTTCCAACTATTGCTGTCGAAAGTCACTGAGTATCCCTCTACATCCAATTGCCCGATTGAAATCAAGTTTCTTTTCAATCCTGGAATGTATCTCACACGGTTCTGCTTCAACATCGATCTGTTTGGTGTGGATATCCGGATATGTCATTTTCCCATGATTTTTAGGGGCTCATCATCAGCAAGGTAGACTTGTCCGAATTCTCCAGACACATAGTTCTCCATTATTTCAGCATCACTGCAAGAGCGGAATGATGCTCCAAAATCCAACACCCACGATTCTAGCGGACTACTGACACTCAAGACCAACGTGTCTCTAATATCATTTGCAGTTGCGTTTGTTGTCTTCTTCTCGTTCTGTCCCTTCTTATATTTTTATGTGCTGAACACCGGTTCCTGTAGTGACAAAACTCATCACAGTTCCAACGCTCGATCGAGTCTTTATCTTTCCTGAATTGACTCTTTCCTCTGGACATTGATCTTCCACTATTCTTCCTATCCTTCGATTTGTCCCTTTTCTCCGTGTTCAACGCTGACCCTGAAGAGGATCTAGATTCTTTCCTGCGAACCTCCTCGCTAATCATCAGATCCCTCACTTCGTCAAGCTTTAGTTTATCTTTCACGGATGAAGCGCTAACTGTAGTTACTGTGGCAGCACAACTATCTGGCAAAGAAGATAACAAAACTAAAGCTAGTACCTCGTCATTGAATTCAATCTTGAAATAACATAACTATCCAATGATCATGTTGAACTCGTTCAGGTGTTGCTGCACGAGTGTGCTCTCTAACATCTTGAGGTTGAACAATCGTCTGATCAGATGAACCTTGTTCATCTCCTCCAAGATCTACAACATCTCCCTTGTGGACTTAACTTTGGTCGTGTGGTAGGCTACGTTCATGGACAATGATAAATGTATCGCACTCATCGTCTTTCTATTCAACATATTCCACTTCTTATGTTCCATCTTTTCGGGTTTCTCCTTCTCCTCTTGGGGTACATACAGATCTTTACCGTAAAGGTAATCATCGATCTACATTTTCCAAAACTCGAAATTCGATCCGTCAAACTGCTTGATTGAAATCTTCTTGTCGCTCATCATGATTGCTCCCTCTGAACCCGAGGCTCTAAAAACCAGTTGTTAGGAATTAACACACGCACAAAATGGCGAAAAAGAAAATAACACGAGATTTGTTTACCAAGTTCATTTTGAGATTACATTTGGGGGCGATGCCAAGCCAGGTATTTCACTATGTTTTTCGGATGTTGATTACAATGAGAGAACATCTATTTATAATAGAAAACTTGTCCTAACCCTAAGCCAATTAGGATCAAACTTGCTCCAAACTCCAAGCTCATTAGAATCAAACTTGATCCACACTTCAAGCCCACTAGGATCAAACTTGATCCACACTTCAAGCCCATTAGGATCAAACTTGATCCACACTCTAATCCCATTAGGTCAATTCAGGCTCCACACTCCAACAACTCTTGTTGGGGTCTCAAGCACCCCTTTCCATAGACAATTATTCTTGTGTTTCCATATCTGCTACAACATAGTACCAGCCTCTTGGCTTTCTCCGTCTCCAACTTTTGTAGTAATTCCAGCACTAAATCTTATAGGGAGTCCACTCTCGGTATAAAACTCTTGATGTCATCAAGTAAACCAGCTTCTCGCCAACAATTTAATGCATAATTGCAGGATTGCATCAGAAAAAGTGATTCCATGTAGTCTCGTCGTCGACTCCACAGATAATGTAGTTCTTCTCGTTCACCACTCCCTTCGAAAACAGATTCACCCTGTTAGGAATAACATCCCTACAAATTCCCCATAAGTTGTCCTTGACCTTCGGAGGAGCTTGAAGTCTCCATAACACTTGCTAATTCTCGGGCGTCTCTAAGCTCACGTCCGAAGCTAATTTCGATGCCACTTGATACCCAGATTTGACAGAATATCTCACGTTATTCTCGTGATGCCACACTAACTTATCATCACAATTCATCGGTGATATGGGCGTGCACAATATTGCTTCAATATCTATTTGCGGAAATACTTGTTCAATTAAATGCTTATTCCATAACCGTGTCCTTGAAATCATAAGATATGTTACCCTCATATCTGCAAAACCCTCAACGATTGGCAACTAGATATATAAGTTCTCCTCGTCTCTCATCTATGAATACCCCCAAATACAGATATCCTCTCCAGAGCCTATTTTCCAACGAACCCGTTTTCGAAGTAGTCCTTGAGCCTCGAAAATACTCGCCCAAGTGAAGCCTGGATTGTTGCCAAGCTGAGCGTCCAAGAAACAGCTTGTCAGATTGTATTTTTCTTTATAAATCTGGCAGATTAAGTCCTCTTGATCATGCACTAACCGCCATCAAATTTTGCCTAAGAGAGTGATATTAAAGAGATGTAAATCGCGGAAGTCGCGACCTCCTGCTGCTTTCCGAACACACACCTTTTCCCATCTCATCCACTTCATGCCTTTCTTTGTGTTCTTCCCACTACTCCACCGAAAGGAATTCAACATGAGAGTCGATGGTAGAACTTCCCCCTAGTGTTTGTTCTTGCAATGAATAATTGACTTTGGTGTCACAAAAAAGTTTCATATTTTTAAGTATATTTTATTATCGGGAAAATTGCACTTATAGTCCTATAAGAATATGTCCAGATCACTTTTAGTCCTTTTTCCAGCACTTTTAGTCCCATAAAAATTCTTCTGTTAAATACTAACGGAAATTATGTGTGAGTTTCACGCTCAGTCAACTGCAATTTTATTTTTTAATTAAACTAAATTAAAAAAATTATAATTACAATATAAATGTTTAGGGTTTAGGGTTTAGGGTTTAGGGTTCAGCACCATCCAATGTCACACCATGCCATTAGCCCCAATCCCAAACACCAGAAAATACCTGAAAAACTAAGTAAGAAAACAGTCAAAAATTGCAAAAAAATACGATGAAAGCTGGAGAGATTAAAATTTGAAATTGACAAGGGGCTTTGATTCCAAGCACTAACACGAGGCTAGAGTGGGTAGCTTCCATGCATTTCGATCGTGACCGAATTCAAAATTCGTAGCTGGATTTTTTTATGAGATTTTGGAAGAAAATGGGATTACTGTGGTGGCGTTGAGGTGTGGTGACGGGTGGCGGCAGGGTGGTGACAAGAATGGGCCAGAGTGGTGGCACGATCAGGTGGAGACGGAACGTCCGGCGAGAAGAAGAGCAGGAAGGATATGCATATACCTACTATACGTATATATGAAGTTTTTGCTTATATTTATTATCTTTTTAGTTTTCGATTTGATTTTTGTGAATTTACACTTTAAATAATTGTAATTATTATTTTTAAAATTCTATTTGATAATCATTTAATACGAATGAATTATATTTTGAATTTCAACTTATATTCAAACACAGATTTTATATAAATGTTTTTTTAACTTTAGTTTTTAATATATTTTTATTAAAAAATTATTGGTAATTTCATAATTTACATTAGATTAGTATTTGATTGAAAAAAATACTTTTAGTAATTTTAAATTATATTTCTTTCTATAAATATTTTTTTAATTTTCAGATTTTATAGATTATTATTTGATTTGAAAAAAAAATATTGTATTTTTTTATTATAACAAATTATATATATATATATATATTCAATTAATTTATAGTTTAAGAATATATTTAATTATATATAATTTATTTATTTTTAATACATATTTTTTAAACTAACGGTTCCATCCAAATCTAACAGAAAATACCAGGACCAAAAGTGATTTTGAAGTATTTTTATAGGACTAAAAATGCAATTAATAAAACCAAGTGTATAATAAAATAGACGAAGCGTGATAGCTCCAGCGAGTAGATGACCCCTGAGTCATTTTTTTGGTGAAAACAATTAAAGCTAATATCTTTTAATACAAGTTTTGGCTATGTGATTGAATATATATTAAATGTTCATTTATGAGGAAACCATAAAAAAGGAAAAAAAGGGTTCTTTATGGGGGAGGAAAAGGCAAATCCGCCCAGCCCACAGGAAAAAGATTTGACCCATGGTTTGGTTTAGGGAAGTAAAGTTATAAATTGGGCATATTCCACACACTCTTCATCTCCATTTTCATCTTTATTTGAATAAAAAAAAAATCTTCATCTTTCTTGAATTTTCTTCCCCTCTTTCCAATTTTCTCCGAATTCTCATCTAGTTCATATACACAAAACCCACCTTCTACCATCAACCCCTAGAAGTCAAGTTGAGTGTTCATCACTGTAAAGAGTGCAAGTGCTCTATAATCACTTGTGGAGTGCAAGTGCTCGCAACTCACTTGTAAAGTGCAATGCTTCCAATCACTTGTGGAGACCGCAGCAGTCCGGGACTACTCAGATCTCAAAGTCCTACCCTTGGGACTATAAAGGACAAGCCCTTGTAATTTTCGGTAAATTAAAGGGATTAAACATCACGTTAGGACGTGAGAGTGGACGTAGGAACGTATATCCGAACCATTATAAATTACTGTGTTATTTACATTTCTACACTTTACATTTCAAGTCTTTTCATACATATTTGTGCATAAATTGTTTTACAAACTTTATATAAGAAGTAAACGAGTATAATCTTTATGGGCACACTACAAAATTCCGCACTTAACTCCGATAGGTAATTAATCAGCCGACTAACTAGTCCTAGGCCCCTAGTGAAATCAGCGGACTAGTTACTTTGAAGACTTAGTTTATTTTCAACACAATCAGCAGACATCAAGTCAGCTGATCTATACTCGACTCGTCTTATTTTTCGTGGATCAACACCTAGCTCGATGAAGGAGGTGATGGATCCGGCTCCCAAAGTAGTATACCAGAGATGAGCCCGGTCTCCCAAAGTCAGGGAAAAGTTTCTGCATTGAGTGGCGTCCGTTGCCCCAATTGAGGCCATGTAGTTCGAGTGCTTGGACAAGTGTACCCGGGGGTCGGACATACCATCGTAAGCTGCCATTGAAGGCATCTGGATCTTTATCTGAATAGGGGCGGTGAGGATTATAACACTTAGAGGTGGAGTGGGAAGAGTGACTGGTGGGGCAATTCCCTTCTTAGATGCGACCACCTCTGCTCGCAAATTCTCCATTTCCAGTTTCATCAGTTTTTTAGTCTCGATGAATTGGGCGATCTGCCCTGCCTCGGCAGTCTGTGGTCGGGGGACGACGATCTCGTCTCGTCGGCTCCCGTGTGATGCGACCGGGCGATCATCTCGCTGTGATCGCCTGGGGGAATGATGTGATCGCTCGGGTTGATGGCTGCGATAACTCCTCGCTGGAGCTCGCGAGTCTGGCCCCACTCGGTCTAGGGCGGAGATTCTGTCTCCTTGATCATTCTTTCTACCACGATCTCTGTGGTCGTCATTCCCTGGTCGACGCCCGCTATTAAATGGTAGTGGGCGAGGAGCTTTCGGGTCCTTGTCGCCTACACGGTTAAAAACTGAGTTCCGACCACCAAGCGAGTCCCCAGTATGACTGTTGTGGGAGCGGTCGTGAGCTTTATTTTTCCCTTTGTCTTGGGGATGTACAGAGTATGAATGATAGGAGCGGTGGTACGGTCCTCGTCATTCACGTTGGCTTTCGCCTTAGCCTTGCGAGCTTTGTCAAAAGCCTGATCCTTGGCCTTTTAAAGTTCCTCGGTCTCGTTTTTCCTCCTCTTTTCGTTGAGGTAGTCTGTGAAGTCTCTCAAGTGCTGGGGATCTTCCAAGATGTCCCCTAGGTTGAGATTAGCCAAAGGGTTGGCCGCCGGAGTGCCCACCGGAGCTGTCGACGCCGGAGGGTGTTCGTTCCCTCCGAGTGGGATTCCGTTAAGATTTGAGTGATGAGACATCGTTCGAGAGTGTTTAGAAAACGGTTACAAAGGTATGACCTGGTCTAAGCTTTCGACGCTAAAAAACCAAAGATTTGAGTTCTTACGCAGAAGAACGTGCTATTACAACTACAATCTTTGCAAAGTAACAACAAAAGGAAAGCTAAAAACAGAATTACAAGGAGATCAAACTCCAAAATATGCCTCGAATACCGCAAATATTCAAGAACACGAAGATAAATAAAATACGGAGTTTCTAAAAGGTATTTCTACCGATTAAAACCTGAAATAAGGAGTTTGCAAGCCGATCGTTCGATGATCGGTTGAAACTTTGATGAAGAACACGTAAAAGGACCCCTCCTTCTAGCGCCAAATGTTGTATGTGCTTTTGTTCGGTTGATCTGGATGTGGACTTTTTCGTAAGCACTACACAAACATGAATTATATGTGGGGTTTATTACGTGTTAATACGGATTTATATGATGATTTTTGATCTTAATGAAGAACAATTGAAGAACACAAGAAAGTAGCTTCTTAGAGAAGTTAAAGCTTTGAGTTTGGGAGTGTTTATTGCTTAGGGTTGGGGTGATTGTAGGAAATGGTCACTTAAACTATACAAATGAGCCATTTAGGCATTATATAGTGATTTCTTAGGTCTGCCCACCTTTACACGTGGCGGGCTGATATTGGACCTGAAATCCCACCACATAAAGGTGATGGGACTCGCATTAAATGCTAAACTACCTCTGGTGGTCGTCCTCGCCGGAGACGAGGAGCTGGGCCACGGTGGTCACCGGAGGACCTAGTCGTCCGGTCATCTTCATGGATGGTGGTCGCACTCGCCGTCCTCGCCACGCTCTGTGCTCTCTCCCAAGGCTTTAACACTTGTCTTTTCTAGCTAGCTCTGCATGTGCTCGCCAACATCTTTGGGCGAGCACACAATTACATTTTCTTCATAATGTTGACTAGTCGTCGCACGACTTGGTTGACTAGTCGTCGCCACGCAAGCTGGTGACTAGGATTAACTTGTCAAAGATTGACTTCTTTGACCTGGTGTAACACTTATCTTCAAGTTCCAAGGCCAATTGAAGCTATGCATAGCTTCAACTTCTCTAAGGTTACCACCTTAGTAAATTACAAGTAGTAGTTAGAGGGCGAATACCTATTAGGTGCACGTCGTTCTCTAACTAGTGTCTATAGCGGATTCTCCGGTGGTGATGGGGTCCTTGGTTCTTCAATAAGAACCTCTTCTTCATTCTAACTCTCCTTACTCCCACTCGAGTTTGAGATGTCTAACTTGACCTCTTGGGTATTGGTCTTGTCAGAATCGGATGCTCCAATTTATTCTTGTACATAACCTGTTCATTGAAAACTACATCTCTACTACGAATAATCTTTCGGTTATTCTCATCCCAGAGTCTATAACCGAACTCATCACCACCATAACCAATGAACGTACATTTAACAAATTTAACATCTAACTTACTTCTATCAACAGAGTTAACATAAGTATAAGCAACACAGCCAAAGACATGCAAGTGAGACAAATTTGATGAAAGTCAGATCAGAGAATGAGTTGAAGAAAAATGAAATACGACCATAAATAAAAACAGAGATAATGTTGAAAATTGGAAGTTGAATGATTAAATGATACTAGTTAATTGGGCCGACCTAAACTTAAATACACAAATAAAATGAGAAAAAAATGAAATCTAGTGCAAAAAAGCATAAGCGTCAAGCGGAGAAAACAAGGACGGATCGCGAAGAATCGTTAGTAATGGAAATCGCGCGGAATTGTCAGTAGTTATATTGTGTTGAAGAAAATGACGAAGAAGAAAACAATTCATATATACCTTTGGCTGCGTAGCCGTGATAATGAAAGAACACAATTTTGGACTTTAAATACTTGAAGGGCAAATGAGTCATTCACAACATCGTTCCGCATTAATGTACCGGTGAGATAGCCCAACTTGGGTAAAATGGAGCGTTAACTACTCCAAAGGTAAAAACAGTGAATAGGTGCGGCGGGCCTCGAAATTAACTTGGGCCCTTAAAAAACTGACCAAACACCAAATAGTGAGGATAACATAACTAATTTGGATTTAACGTTGTTACCAAACAAGTTCTAAGGCTATGCAAGCAAACTAGTTCTGTGGTTCGTGGTGATTTTAATTTGGCCCTAAAGTTGATATGTCTTTTTTAGATGATATGATTTTAAATGAGCTCGAGCCTCCAATTCTGAATATTGATATAGATAAGGATAATATGTTATATGAAAAGTCTCATGATGCTGAGTTTAATCATGTTGGATTACTAGTGCTTGAATTTAAAATCTGATTGTAGTTAGGAGGTGTGAAATCAATGAGAAATTCTAGAAATTAAGGTGTTGGAGAAAGGAAAAAACTAGTGTTGTGGATTGGGGAATGTTTAGGTGAATTTCGCGCTCAAAACCCTTGTTTCCATTAGTTATGTCAGATTAACTAACAACATGATCAATTTTAATAGAAAAGAATATGAGTTATCAATTTTAATAGTATCTGAAAAGAAAAGGAGATAAATTTTAAAGTGATATTTTTAAGGCTTCGATCGATAAGGCTTGCTCTTTACTCGTTGAACACGGGCCTGAAAGTGACCGATCAGGTCAAGAACAGGGAAGTTCTTCGAGATGCGCTGTCCGAAGAGGAGCAACCACCACCCACCTTGCCGGAAACTGGAGAGAGAGCGAGAAGATCGAGGTGGCCGGGAGAGAAACGTGTTTTCTGAGAGGAAGAAGATTTAAGAAGATGAAGACGAAGTTTGGCGTGTGAGGAATGGGTCTCTATGCACATGGCTATTTATAGAGTTAGTGTATGCAAAACCATGTGCTCATTAGTCTTCCTGTGGGCTGTTAAAAGATGGGCGGATTTGTCCTTTCCTCCCCCACAAATTAACTTTTTCTTTTATTAATTCTGGATCTCCACAAATGAACTTTTAATGTATATCCAATCACATGGGCAAAACCTTATATATTTGATGTATATATAGTGCAATTCAAATGTATTTTTAAATGATATTAGTTTGCATGTAGTATTAATTATTTTTGCTGAAAAATGACTCAAATCGAATGAGGAGAATAACATTTTAATGGAAACAGTTACTTTATCTTTATCTCACAACAATGTTACTTTATTTCATTTTTCTTAAAATCTGTACTAAAGAATGTGAGCACACTTTTCATGGACAAAGTAGTACATGATAAGTGGATTATTTAGTTTTACTTGCCCACATTAAAAAAATCTGATAAAAAAATATATGAAAATTTTGAGCATGTAATCTATCTTGTTTTAAAAAATTCTAAAGCTGATTCAAAAGGAAAATTACGATAGACAATCCAAACTACATCTAGCGGTACTTTATATCGGATTCTTGAATTTTAAAAAATCCTCATTATCTTTTATTAGCAATCATTAGTCTTATAAATATTAACGGTCATAAATTGTCGTTACACAATCATCAATTTAGAGGAATGAAGGACAGTTTTATCAAGTTTTTCTCTATGAAGTTGATGCTAATTGGAAAGGCATGGAATTCCAATTCTAATTCCTGCACAGCATGGGGACCGTCACACACGAGGGACCGCAACCAAGAGATTCGCACACTGCCTGCACACACGCGCCATCCGTAAAATTAGAAAATTAATTAATGTTGCTAACATTTTTTAATTGGGGGATTTACTTACCGCTGCTGATAGCCGGAGTTATGGGTCCATTGTTCTTCCACACTGCAGTTACAACATCAATAACGGAAATTAATAAATTTAATAAGTCCTTGCCTGGCCTGACCCATTTCCTAATTTTCTATTAATTTAAAAAATTATTTGTGAATATATATATATATATACCTGAAGCTGGATCTTCTTGGGAGGATATTGACTTGTCATAGATAACACGTGGGAAAAATGCAATTTTGGTCCCAGGAGAATGACTGTTCATGAAAATGGTCCCATTTTAAGCAAAAATGGTCCCACGTAATTTTCCCGTCTAAAATTAACGGAATTGGTAGCGTGCAATACACGCGCCGTTAATATCTGCAACAAAAACACGCAACTCCTCATTTTCGATCAAATATCCAAAAGCAACCAAAATCTCAAAAAAGAAACCCTTGAAATCTCGCAAAGAACAATCCTAAATCCAAAGCTACTCACTGAAATCATCAATCAAAGCACCCTGTAAGAACCATCCCCAAATCGCTATACCCTGAAATCACACCCCAAATCCCCAAATCGCGACGCTGAAATCACACCCCAAATCCCAAAACCTTAAATCGCGCCCCAAATCACAAAACCTTGAAAACGCACCCTAATCGCACACAAAATAAAAAAAATCCTGAAGTCGGCACCCCAAATCGCACGCTAAGTTCTGCTGAAATCGAAAAACTTTGAAATGGCACTCAAAATTGAAGATACTGAAATCGCACACCGTTGAAATCACACCCTCTGAAGATGCTGCGACAAGGCAAGGTTGGAGAACATCCCCCACGACGTAAGTTCATCTGAAAATCTTAGGTTTTTAATTTCCCAAATTTCTGCAAAATAAGGGGTTTTCTTTATGCCCTGTTTTCTTATTTTTGCGTACATAATTATGGATTTTCTTTAGGCTCTGTTTTCGTATAATAAACAATGGTACTAAAAAAATAGTCATGTGAATTCGATTTACAAAAGATGGAAATTCAAAGTAAACTTCTTTGTGAAACGAAATGGAAAAATGAATTCGATTTACAAAAGATGGCTCCTTTTTTTGGATAATCAAACTTCTGAGTGAAACGAAATGGAAAAATGGAAATTCAAAGTAAACTAGAAAAATCAAAGTAAACCACCACCAATGGAAAAAAAGGCTGTGGAAAATTTAGAAAAATCTTAACTGATAATTTCTATGAAAGTTCGAAGAAAGGAGGACTGTTGGAAAATTAAAATAGGACTAAAATTCCCCTACTACAAATATTATTTTCAACTACTCTTAAACAAAATAAGGGGTTTTCTTTATGCCCTGTTTATGTAATTAGACGTTTCACTACTTAACTTTTTTTTGGCTTGGTTGGAAAATAGAAACAGAGTAAACTACTTACTTATTTTGGCTTTGTTTAAAATTGAAATCTCTTTGCATTACAGAGTAAAGAATATACTTTCAGAAGTTGATTTTACTATAAAGTTATAATCATTTAATTAAAAATATATGTTTGCAGGTGGAAAAGAGGTGTGGTACACGATTCATATTCATCACGGGGGAAAAATTTCTTGGGAAGAAAAAATGAAAATCTTGCATATGAAGGAGGTGAAGTAAGTTCTTTTGATTATGTGAACATACTTGGAATTTCTGTAGAACAAATTGATGGATTAGTTGCACAATTAGGGTTAAATGGTCCTAATAAGTATTATAGGCTTGATTCATGCAACGTATTAACACAAATTATGGATGGAAATGATTTATATTTAAGTCTTGATTTTAAGTCATTTGAGGATCATATATATGTTGAAAGTGGGGATAGACAGTCTATGGTGGTTGATAAGGGAAAGGGGAAGGGCATTCTTAAGGCTATTAATAATGATGATAAGTGAAAGGGAAAGGGGAAGGTTATGGGGTTCATAGTTGATGTAGAAGAAAATGATTTTATTGATGGTGGAGGGGGGTTAGATGAGGGTAATAACAGTGAGGGGTATGTAGATTCTGATGATAGAGAGTTTGTAATGAGTGATGGTGGTGGATATAGCGACATGGATGATGTATTGTTTGAGGAAGCAATTGATAAGGAGGCTGAGTGGTGTGGTATAGTTCATGAAGATGAAGACAACAATGAGCAATCTGATGAGTCTACTAGTGTAGAGGTAGAGGGTAGTGAAGATGAGGATTTCAGTAGTGATTTGGGTTCTGACGATGAAAATTGTGTAAGTGGATTGCGTAATTCATTTACAAGTTCTACTGTGTTTAACCCCGAGTTCTTGATTGGACAAAAATTTAGTAGTAAACAACTGTTTAAGGATGCAATTAGGTCTCATGGGGTTGTTGAGAAAAGAAATGTGAAGATAACAAAAAATGATAAGAGGAGAATTTATGCTCGATGTCTTGATTGTGAGTGGTTTATAAATGCATTAAAAGTACCCGATGAAGAGACATACCAGATTAGGAAGATAAATAATTCTCATACATGTGCTGTGTCATTCCATGTTCAAATTTTGAACTCAACTTGGCTTTCAAAGAGATATGTGGAGGATATTAGGGCAGATCCTAAGAAGGATACAGATGGGTTTCGAAATACAATTGCAAGAGAAACCAGGGTGCATGTCTCTAGACACCAGGCTTATAGAGCCAAGGTTAAGGCTAAGAAGATAATTGAAGGTAGTAGTGAGGAGCAATATAATCTGATTTGGGACTATGCAAATGCTCTTAGGTTGAGGAATCCAGGGTCAACAATTAAAATCAGTGTTGATGAGGGGGCTGGTGGCAGAAATAAATTCAGTAAGTTTTATGTGTGCTTCCAAGCACTGAAAGCTGGTTTTCTTTCCGGGTGTAGACCTTTCATAGGTGTAGATGGGAATTTTCTCTTAAGGGTCCACATGGTGGGGTGCTATTAACGGCTGTTTCTATAGATCCTAACAATCAAATATATCCCATAGCATATGCTGTAGTGACTACTGAAAACACAGAGACTTGGACTTGGTTTCTTGGTTTGTTGAAGAAAGACCTAAATATTGTGAGGGATAATCTCTACACCTTTATGTCTGATCGATAAAAAGGTCTGTTGGCTGCATTAGAAGTTGTTTTGCCAGGTTGTGAAAACAGATTTTGTGTAAAACATTTGCATGGAAACATGAAACGAGCTGGGTTTAGAGGCACTACACTAAAAAATGCATTGTGGACAGCTGCTAGATCTACCACAGTACCCGCGTTTGATCATGCAATGAGGGCAATAGGTGAGCTTGATAAAAAATGTTTAGCTTGGTTACAAGAAAGACCCTCTTCTCAGTGGTCCAAATCACACTTATCTACATTTCCCAAATGTGACTTGTTGCTAAACAACATTTGTTAGTCATGGAATAGTGTACTTGTAGAAGCTAGGCAAAAACCAATCATCACCATGTTGGAGTGGATACGAATGAGTCTTATGAAGAGCTTGCAAGAGAAAAGAGATAAGTGTGAGAGGTTGTGGAAAGGTAAGTTGATTTGCCCATCAATTAGAGAGAAATTGAATAGGAGGATGGAAAAAGCAAGTGAATGCATCCCATTCAAGTCAACTTCTTTGCTGTATGAGATAGAAAGTTTTGACGGTGGAAGATATTCAGTTGATCTAGGGGCTAAGACTTGCTCATGTAGGCTGTGGGATTTGACCGGAGTCCCATGTAGGCATGGAATGAGAGCAATTGGAGCTGAGAAGTTGAATCCAGAAGAGTTTGTTCATCAATGCTACTCGATTCAGACATACAATTCAGTTTATTCCCCAGCTTTACAACCAATGGTTGGTGTTGACATGTGGGAGAAGACAGGATACATACCTCCCCTTCCTCCAAACTTTGGAAAAAAAAGAGGAAGGCCATCAAAAGCAAGAAGGGGGGCAGATGAAGAACCATCTGGTGGAAGAAAGAAGAAAAAATTAAACAAAAGAGTTGTTGCCTATGATGAGGAAGAAAGTGAAATGTGGCTGGTGTAATAGGCTAGGACACAATGAAAGGACATGTGAGTGGAAAAAGTTTGCTAAACAGTTTCCAAATGTAAGTATTTTACTCAGATTTTTTTGCTTAATTTTGTTTACTCAAATTTTTTCTTTTTTTTTTTTCTTTCTAAAATATGTAATTAATGACAGGATGATAACTTCATGGAGGAGATACCACAAACTGATGGCATTCCACCTCAAACTCAAGAATTACAAGTCAGTTAATTTAAGTTTATTTTTCTTATATTCTGGTTTTTATATTATTTTATTGTATTTCTAATAATATTTATATTATTTTTAGGGAATTCCACCAATGGAGGAGATGACACAAACTGATAGCATTCAACCTCCGACTCAAGAATCACAAGTAAGTAAATTTAAGTTAATTTTTCTTATATGCTGTATTTATATTAATTATTTTATTGTATTCTGATATTTTAATTAATTTTAGGAAATTCCACCAATGGACGAGATGACACAAACTGATGGCATTCCACCTTTGATTCAAGAATCACAAGTTGATATGAGTGAAATTGCAGTGAGTATTCTCTGATGAATGTATTAATTCTGAAAATTTTGGTCAGTAATTTTGCACAGATGGACATATTCTGAAATTGTGAGATTTTTTTAGTTAAATTGTAGTAGTTTTGTATGCATGCGCCTATTCTGAAATTCTGAGATTTTTTAGTTAAATTGCAGTAGTTTTGTATGCATGCACCTATTCTGAAATTCTGAAAATTTTGGTTAAATTGCAATGGTTTTATATGCATGCGCTTATTCTGAGATTTTTTGGTTAAACTGTAGTGATTTAGATCTATTTAGTATGAGATTTATACATAAGTGTGAAGTAAATTGTTTCCAAAATTATGGATTAGGTTGTGAAGTAAATTGTAGTGGTTTTGTATGCATTCACTTATTGTGAATTTCTGAATTTTTTGGTTAAATTGCAGTGATTATTTATGTGCACTTATTCTGAAATTTCTGAGATTTGGATATAGGCTGTGAAGTAAATTATTTGAGATTTTTTGTTTAAATTCCAGGTGCCTATGAGTTCTCATTTTATAGCAACAAATGAGTCAATTCCTTTCAAACCTCCTAGACAAGTAGTTTCGAGGGTTAATATTAGAGCACCGGCTCCCATGACTCTACACCCTAATGAGAACTCAATTATGCAAAGAGGAAGTATAATGGCAACTCCATCATCACCTGCTGTTCCGTTGTTGAAAGTTGGGGGCCAGAAGTATGTGACCATGACAAACTTGCAAGCATCAATGGTTCAATCTTCTAAGAAGAAGAAGGGTGGCAAAAAGAAGTAAAGTATGCAACTTCTTTGTCTTTTATTTTGGAAACTTGAACTTTGGTTTTATTTTGTGTTAGACAGAAAATAATGGCGCATGTAGTTTGTGGTTAGATGATTGACTCTGTTTTAGATGAAGTTATTTTTGCTAGTTTGTTTGAAACAAATTAAAACAATACTTTTTGATGATGCTATGAACTTGTTAGCCTTTTGGAATTATGTAATGAAAACAGGACATTTGACATTAAACAGAACATTCCGCACCCACGTCTAACGTTCGATCGAATGTTAGATGTCGAAGAAGATAAAGGCATGTGAGTAATTTATTTATTTTTGTTACAAAAGTACAAAACTGATTTTTTTTTTTTAGTATTGGAGCCATTTTACCCCAAAAAAATATGCAGGTCATTTCCCTCCAAAAAAATTCAATGCCAAAGCATTTTCCCTCTTATTTTTCTTTGGGACCATTTTTGCATTTTTATCACTTAACAGAAACTGTTAAGTACGTATTTAACGGTTGAGACCTTTTTTACAAAAAAATGGGACCAAAATTGCATTCGAAACATTCTCTTGGGACCAAAATTGCATTTTACCCGATAACACGTAGTATATATGAAGACTAGTAGATGTATGAAGGTCGAAACCAGATTTAAGAAAGCGAGAAGAAGATGAAGATTAGAGAGAGCGAGAAGATCGAGGAAGAAGATTTAAGAAATAGAGAAATTAATAAAATAAGATGAAGATGAAGTTTGTTGTGTGAGGAATGGGTGTATGCACATGGCTATTTATACACTTAGTTTTTACAAAACCATGTGCTCATTAGTCTTTCATCCTGTGGGCTGTTTAAGATATATGGGCGGATTTGTCCTTTAATTTCCTCTCCCCTACAAATGAACTTTTTCTTTTATTATTTCTGGATCCTCCATAAATGAAACTTTTAATGTATATCCAATCACATGGGCAAAACCTTATATATCAGATGTATAGTGCAATTCAAATGTATTTTTAAATGATATTAATTATTTTTTTATTAGATATTAGTTTGCATGTAGTATTAATTAATTATTTTTGCTGAAAATTAATGACTCAAATCAAATGAGGAAGGACTTTTTAATGGAAACAATTACTTTTTCTTTATCTCACAACAATTTTACTTTATCTGCTGCACCAGGTGGGTGGGGGAACGAGGGACCGCAACCAAGAGGTTCGCACACTGCTTGCACGCACCATCCGTAAAATTAAAAAAATTGGACATAAAATATATATATATATATATATATATATATATATATACCTGAAGCTGGATCTTCGTAAGAGGACGTTGGCTTGTCATAGAGAACCATGGGCCCGATCTTTTTAAGGTGGGCGGATTTATTGGAGAGCATATCACGTCCCTTGATTCACGGTTTGATTGGGTTTATTGAAGAGCATATTACGTCCCTTTATTCATGGTTTGATTGGGATTGCATATATTCTGCTTTTGTTAAAGGATTTCCATATAATTTGTTTGATTTGTTTTGATATGTTTCCTTGTTATTTTGGAAGCCTGATGTAAATATATTCTAAACAAGAGAATGAATAAAATTATCTTCCGCACGTAATACTTTTATTATGGTACCAGAGCCAAAACCTGGGAACCAATGAACACCATCACACCAAAATAATAGCCCAAACCTATCGGCCATCACAGTATACAAATGTCGACCGAAAAAGAAAAGAAAACCATTGATCATCTATCTCCTTATTACACCCATGCCTCGGATCATCCTGGACAAATTTTTGTCTCTGATCTGTTGCGAGATGGGAACTATGGGGACTGGGTCAACGATATGAGCAATGTCCTCTACGCCAAAAATAAATTTGGATTTGTGGATGGAACTATTTCAAAACCAAAAGAAGACGCACTAGAGTATGTACACTGGACAAGATGCAACGCCATGGTGAAAGGATGGTTATATAGCTCCATGGATAAGGAGGTTCGTGCTAGTGTAAAATACGCTAAAACCGCGCGAGAGATATGGTTGGATTTAAAAGAACGATTTGGAAAAGAAAGCGCTTCACGAGCATATGAGTTGCGACAGACTGTTGCAAATACTCGACAAAACAAAGCATCTGTGTCAGCCTATTACACAAAATTAAAGAGCCTTTGGGAGGAAATTCAGTCAATGACTCCTGTTCCTAGATGCACTTGCGGTAAATGTGAGTGCAATGTTGGGAAAGAGAATCTGATTTTAAGGGAGAAGGAGCGGTTGTACGAATTCCTCATGGGCCTGGACGAGGAGTTTAGAACCATCAAGACTCAGATTTTAGGCACCAATCCAATTCCGACTGTGAGTGTGGCGTTCCATCTCGTATCTGAAGACGAGCAGCAAAGACAGATTACAGCAGCAAGGAAGCACCCCGTGGAGGCTGCCGCTTTCTCCACCCAGATTCGTGGAGAGAATTCTTCTGCAAACACTGGTGGCTGGAGCAACGACCGAAAAGCTGAACGTCAAACAACCACTACAAATCTGAAATGCAGTCATTGTGGGAAATCAAAACATACCAAAGAGATGTGTTTTGAATTGATTGGATACCCAGATTGGTTTAAATTCCCAAAACAGCGCGAGAGAGCAATCAGCGAAAACAACCAGTTGTGAATCCTAAACCACCTCGGGCAGCGACGGTAAATACTGATGGGTGTCCTATACCAGGTGTATCAAAAGAACAGTTTGACAAGATGATGAAATTTTTTTCTCATGGCAATGAGTCATCTAATGAGAACACCTTGAATCCTTCTGTAAACATGGCAGGTAAGACATCATTTGATAAACCTTGGATCATTGATTCTGGGGCAACGGAGCACATAACTTGTGATTCTGAAAATATTGTTTTAAGGAAAGACACGATTGGACCTCCAGTTCTAATTCCAAACGGAGATAAAATACCCGTTAAGGGTATTGGGAAGACGATTCTTCCTAATGGTTTTGAAATAAATAATGTTTTGAGCATTCCAGAATTTAAATGTAACTTACTATCAGTAAGTAAGCTCACGAAAGATTTAGATTGTGCAATGACATTTTTCGCTGATTTTTGCGTTGTACAGGACTTACACTCGAGGAAGCTGATTGGTACGGGTAGACTGTGTGATGGGTTGTATTGTCTGGAGCCGGTGCAAGATGGACGGGTGGCATTGTCGGTAGCAAAGAGAGTGAACTCAGAAATCTGGCATCAGAGGCTTGGACACGCCTCGAGTGAGAAAATTTCTTTTATTAGTAAATTATCTAATAATGTTAGTGGTTCTCGGTTGAGTCATTGTGAATCGTGTATGAAAGCAAAGCAAACCCGCCTTCCTTTTCCGAGTAGTTCAATAAAAATGAATAATTGTTTTGAGCTTGTCCACTGTGATATATGGGGAGGATATAAGACCAGTTCTTTTTCGGGTGCTCATTATTTTCTTACGATTGTTGATGATTTTAGTAGGGGAGTTTGGGTTTTTCTCATGAAATTTAAGTCGGAAGCCCAACATTACTTGACTGCTTTTTGCAAAATGGTGCATACTCAATTTGATAAGAAAGTGAAGAGAATACGAGCTGATAATGGGGGGGAATTCAAATCAAATTTCATGATGAATTTTTATGCCAATAATGGAATTCTATTGGAAACCTCTTGCACTAATACCCTGACTTGAACGAATTTTAGTCTATATGTTTTGACTAACTACTTCCCCTCAAGCATAAGGGTTCGTAGTAGTATACACGTAAGTATTTCGACCAAGTAGTATCGAACCATGGGAGGTGGGCTAGTGCAATGGATCCCTAGAGTTGTACGTCGTCATAACTAATGTAGCTACGGTTTCGGGAGCATTTTGAACTAAAGCTAAGAGGCAATCAAAGGAATTAAATTAAACTAAACACAATCCTAATAAATAAATTAACTACTAACCAAGAAAACAAGGAAATGACAATTAAAAGCAAATAACAACTACGAATGAAATTCGAAGAAGTGCAAGTGTGGGAATGCTTCGGGTGTTCTCTACCTAGTGAAATCGAGTGGGATTGCTTATACCGTTTTTATGCTTCAATTTGGATTAGCTAAGAGCATCAAGATGCTAGGATGAAAATCCTTTCCCTTCGGGTACTATAGCCTTACGTCTAAGGTGTTCCCAAACTCGGTAATAAGACATCTTCCTAATCCTCATCAACTACCCAAATAACCATTCAAGTAATTAATGTCTCCTAATGGGGTTCTAATACAATTAACTCTCTCTCGACGAATTAAAAGTATAATAAACGCATTTGTATATCAACAACTCAGACCATAAATTTAAACATGTTCATGTAACTCTCGTCTACGCTAAACATGCCTCAAAATACGGATTAATAGAAGCTAATACACAAAGCACCAATAAAACCCAATAAGAGAAGCAACAATCCAAATATTAACAATAATCAAAGCATAAACAATTCACACATTCAATATTCACATGGTTTCAAACAACCAAAGCATAAAAAAACTTAGCCCATGGTGTTTTGAGAAACACCCATGGCCAAAACAACACAAGAAATAGAAATAAACAAGAAATTTACCAAACAAAGCTTAAATAAAAGAAAAATGTCACCTTGAAAGTCTTGTAATTCCTTCATTCTTACATGAAAATAAAATACCCAAAATGATTCTAAACTAAGAAAGCACAAAAACTATTTAATGGTGTTTGAGGAGAGAAACTCCTCAAACCTAAGCTAGCTAATTGCTCCTCCCTTTATCACATTTTGTATGAAGTTGAGCTAGGGTTGAGTGTGTGAAAATGAGGCTAAAACCTCCTCAATAATCTGATTTGGGAAAGTATTTATAGTTGGGAAGAGTGTTGGAGACGAAATTTGCACTTAGGCCCTTGAAATCCTTTAAAATTCTCGATTTTTCGCGCAGAAACGGGCTCAAACGGTCGACCGAGTGACCTCAAACGGTCAACCGAGTGAGATGGAAGTCCAGAAAATGCGCTGGAAGCAGATTTCACTCGGTCAACCGAGTGGGTTGACTCGGCTGCCCGAGTGGATTCTGCTGCAATTTCGCATTTTATCGTTTCGATCATATCTTGAGCTTCCGACCTCCGATTGACTTGATTCTTTTTTTCATTCCACTCATTTTTTCGAGACGCATCCAATGGTGCAATTATCTTCTTGACTTCATGAATGCTCAGACATGTATTTTGCTTCCAAATAAGTTCAATTTACCTAAAAAAATAGCAAAACACATACCTTTCTCATTTCAAGTGCAATTAGTCAATTTAGTGTGAATAATGCAACAAAATCATCAAAATTATGCAAAATAAACACATGAATTTCAAGCAATTTTCACACTAATCATACCCCACAACAAAATGGAGTGGTTGAGCGAAAGCATAGGCATATATTAGAGGTGGCACGATCATTGAGATTTCATGCTAACTTGTCTATACATTTTTGGGGAGAATGCATCTTAACTGCCACTTATATTATAAATCGTCTTCCTTCAAAGGCAATAAAAAATAAAACACCATTTGAAGTCTTGTTCAATAGAATACCCATGTATGATCATATGAGAGTTTTTGGTTGTTTGGTGTATGCGCATGATAATAGTGGAAAAGGCGATAAATTTGGTGAGAGGGGGAGACCGGGTATCTTTGTGGGTTATCCAAGTGGACAAAAGGGCTACCGTGTGTATGATGCTCAAACCAGATGCATTTTTACATCTCGAGACGTCACGTTCTTCGAGCACATCACGCCTTGGAAAAATGTTGATCCAGTAGCTGAAAGTATTAACACTATGCAGCCACGTGAACAAAGCTGGGAAGAAGATTATATTCTTGATGGAGTTGGTCCATCATTGCCCACATCACCTACTAATGGTAACCCAACGCATGAGGAATCCATTGAAGGGATAAATGAAGAAGTAATAGAATCTCATGAGGTATCCAGAATTGAGCCCCATGATTCAAACACCACTATGAGTTACACAAATTTAAGGCAGGGAACTAGACCGCGTCGGCAACCTAAGCACTTTTCAGGCTTCGAGACTGACTTGCCACCCTCGCTCCAACATCCACAGTCTACTGCCAATTCGGTGACCTCACAGGTATATCCATTGTCTAACTATGTTGCATATAATAAATTCACTACTGCTCATAAATCCTTCTTAGCGGCCATCACCTCGTATGATGAGCCAAAATATTTTTTCCAGGCGGTGAAAGATCCTAAATGGAGGGAAGCCATGAAAAATGAGATTGATGCTCTTGAAAAAAATGGAACATGGACGCTTGAGCACTTGCCTCCTGGCAAGAAAGTAGTGGATTCTAAATGGGTTTATAAGATAAAATTTAAGCCAAATGGTGAAGTTGAACGTTACAAGGCACGTCTTGTTGCAAGAGGTTTCACTCAAGTCGAAGGAATAGATTTCCATGAGACGTTTGCTCCTGTGGCCAAGCTGGTGACAATCAGATGTCTTATTGCTGTTACGGTCAAGCAAGGATGTAGCATCCATCAATTGGACGTAAATAATGCATTCTTGCATGGCGATTTAATTGAAAACGTTTACATGCGTATACCGCAAGGTTTTGCAAAAGAAGGGGAGACTAGGGTGTGCAAGCTGCAAAAATCAATTTATGGTTTACGACAAGCTTCTCGGAATTGGTACTGCAAATTCACCAAAGCACTTCTTGAGAGAGGATTTCGACAGTCTCGAGCAGACCACGCGTTATTCATTTACGAGAAAGGAAAAACTTTTACTCTTGCCTTGATTTATGTAGATGATGTGATCATGGCAGGAACTGATGTTGATCACATACAGGTTATTAAATCTTTCTTGCACAACACATTTGGCATTAAAGATTTAGGGCCGTTGAAATACTTCCTGGGAATTGAGGTTTCCAAAACATCTGATGGCCTCGTTCTTAGTCAACGGAAGTACACTCTTGACATACTGGAAGAAGCAGGGGTACAAGGTTGTCGCCCGAGTGCTTTTCCCATGGAGCAAAACATGCAATTCAAAAGGCCAAGTAACAGCCCACGAGCTAAAATTGGGACATATCGCAGGCTTGTTGGGCGTCTACTGTACTTGACTGTCACACGACCCGACATAACTTATGCCGTGAACATTCTTAGCCAATTTCTTAGTGATCCGAGACAAGAACATATGGAGGCTGCAATGCGCGTGCTGCGCTACCTGAAGACCACAGCAGGACAAGGCATTTTCTTACCTCGAGATGGTACACTTCGGCTTGAAGCTTATTGTGATGCAGATTGGGCAGGCTGCAATTTTACACGACGCTCATGTACCGGTTATTTCATCACTCTTGGAGGCGCCCCCATATCTTGGAGGACAAAGAAGCAAACTGTGGTCGCTCGGTCTTCGGCCGAGGCAGAGTACCGCGCAATGGCAGTTACTGTGAGTGAAGTGTTGTGGCTAAGATGGTTGCTCAAAGACTTGCAAGCTTTGCAAGATGGCGGAACCATCTTATATTGTGATAATCAGGCTGCTCTACATATAGCAGCAAATCCGGTCTTCCATGAACGTACTAAACACGTGGAGATGGATTGTTTTTTTGTTCGAGAGAGGGTTCAATCTGGAGAAGTTTGTCCCACCAAAGTATCTACACATGACCAATTAGCGGATCTCTTCACTAAAGCATTAGGAGTGGATCGTTTTCGTAATTTATTGTCCAAGTTGGGCGTTCGAAATCTTCACGAGCCAACTTGAGGGGGAGTATTGGAGAGCATATCATGTCCCTTGATTCACAGTTTGATTGGGTTTATTGAAGAGCATATCACGTCCCTTGATTCATGGTTTTATTGGGATTGCATATATTCTGCTTTTGTTAAAGGATTTCCATATAATTTGTTTGATTTGTTTTGATATGTTTCCTTGTTATTTTGGAAGCCTGATGTATATATATTCTAAACAAGAGAATGAATAAAATTATCTTCCGCACGTAATACTTTTATTAGGATTTGCATGCCTTTTCCTTCCCCATAAAGAAACCCTTTTTTTTCTTTTATGGTTTTCTCATATATAAATGAACATTTAATATATATCCAATCACATAGGCAAAAACTTGTATTAATAGTTGTACAATGCAATTCAAATGTTTATATTTTTGTAAATGGTATTAGCTTTAATTGTTTTCACTAAAATTTGACTCAAGTTTATATTCATACTGAGCTAAAGTTGATTTTACTTGCACGCACACGCATATTAAAAAAATTGTTTTGCACGCATCGTTCTCGAAATACGTTTTGTTTATTTTATTATATTATTATACACTTGGTTTTACTTGCACGCACGCATATTAAAAAAATCTGATAATAAAATATACGATAAAATATGAAATTTCAAGCATGTAAATCTAATCCCTGTTTTCATCCAAAATTTATTTTTTTATTAAAATAAACACCAAAATTTGGACAGAATATATATATATATATATACCTGAAGCTGGAACTTCTTGAGAGGACGTTGGCTTGTCATAGATAACACGTATGAAAGAGTAGAAAGCAGGTTCATATTTATATTGAGAAGTTGACATCAGATCTCTTTACATTTGTTTTTCGCCGGAAAATGAGAGAGAGCGAGAAGACCGAGGTAGAGGGGGAGCGAATTGGAAAGACGCCAGGGGAAGATGGAGAATGTTTTTTGAGAGGAAAGAAAGATGAAGATGGAGATGAAGATGAAGATGAAGAGTGTAACCAATTTATAACGTCACTTCCGTAAACAAAACCATGGGCCCGATCGTTTTCCTGTGGGCTGTTAAGGCCGGTGGGCGGATTTGCCTTTTGTCCCCATAAGGAAACCCTTTTTTTTTTTTTAATGTTTTCTCATAAATGAACTTTTAATATATATATACAATCACATAGGCAAAAACTTGTATTAATAATTGTACAATGCAATTAAAATGTTTATATTTTTTAAATGGTATTAGCTTTAATTTTTTCACTAAAAATTGACTCAAGTTTATATTCATACTGGTCTAAACAGCGGTCATATATAATCATTTGAGCTAAAGTTGATTTTACTTGCACGCACGCACGCATATTAAAAAAATTGTTTTGCACGCATCATTCTTGAAATACGTTTCGTCTATTTTATTATATTATTATACACTTAGTTTTACTTGCACGCACGCATATTAAAAAAATCTGATAATAAAATATACGATAAAATATGAAATTTTAAGCATGAAAATCTAATCATGTTTTAAACGATACTAAAGTTGATCTAGAAGGAAAATTACAGTAGGCAATCCAAACTACATAGGTGGATACCCATTGTCATAAGCTACCCTGTAATAAATGACCTACGACAACGGGGATATTCCATTGTAATAAACTATGACTCGTTTTAATGAATAGCCTACGACGACGAGAAATTCTCGTTGTCGAAAAGCTCGGACCTACGACAATAGTTTGATAGACAACGGACAAAAATAGCTATGACAACAGGGATTTTTCATTGTTATAGATAGCATACGACAACGGGGATTCTCTGTTGTTATAAATTACGGCCCGTTGTAATAAATGACCAACGACAAAGGGAATTCCTCGTTGTCGAAAAGTCCAAACCTGCGAGATTAGTTTGATAGTCAACGGGCGAATAACAGCTACGACAACGGGAATTTTCCGTTGTTGTAGGCACACTACAAAATAATGGAGAAATGGCATCGGGGAAGGCATCGGATCTGCCGTCCCCAAAGATGAAGGCAACGGCAAAGGCATCGGCAGTGTGCCGATGCCAATATGCTCGATGCCATTTAAATGGCATCGGATTTGGGGAAAACCGATGCGAAATGGCATCGGCAGGTCGCCGTTACCAAATGGCATCGGGGCCCACTGCCGATGCCATTTCGCATCGGGGACAGCCGATGCCATTTCGCATCGGGGCCCACTGCCGATGCCTTTTTATTAAAATTTAAAAAAGCCGAAACTGGGTTTCGAACCCAGGTCGATAGGCCACCAACACCCACCCCCCACCGCTGGGCCACCCCATTTTTCGGAAATCTGGCCATTTTCGCGATTTGTGGGGTTCGAACTCGGGACCTCGCGGTCTCGAAGGCCTTTGAGCGCCCCCTGTGTGCCGTTTAGACTAGGAGCTTTTAGTCGACATGTTGTGAATGCAATTAATATATATTCAATTTAATTTGAGTTTTTAATTCTTTAATTAATTCAATCCATTCTAATTTTAATTGTTGCTTATTAAATTATTTATCAAAGCATATCATAATTATTTCTAAATTATGTTTTTCAAATTAACTAAATTATGTTTTTCAAATTAAATAATTTATTTACGGGCATCAATTCACACTATTTAAATTTATTCTAATCCTCAATTTACAACATTTAAATTCATTCTAATTTTTTATTTCACAACATTATAATTACATACAACATTGAATATAATTATTTTCACTTATACATTTAAATTTATTATAATCACATCATTTAAATTCATTCTAATTTTCAATTCACAACATTAAATATATATAATTATTTTCACTTATCCATTTAAAAATATGAATTCACTTATCCATTTAATTAAAAATATTTTCATCTATTATAAAATTATTCTCTAGTTCATTTTCAATTAAAATACACTTATCTAATACGGAGTACTAGTGAATACTTTTTTTTTTTTAATTGCAGAGAATAAGCTTGATTAATTTCCTAATTGTTGTAGTATATTATATATAATGTTCGTTTCACTCTGATCAGGAGTAATGCTAAATTCATAATTCATTCTAACTTTAATTGTTGCTTATTAAATTATTTATCAAAGCATATCATAATTATTTCTAAATTATGTTTTTCAAATTAACTAAATTATGTTTTTCAAATTAAATAATTTAATTACGGTATCAATTCACACTATTTAAATTTATTCTAATCCTCAATTTACAACATTTAAATTCATTCTAATTTTTAATTTCACAACATTGTAATTACATACGACATTGAATATAATTATTTTCACTTATACATTTAAATTTATTATAATCATATCATTTAAATTCATTCTAATTTTCAATTCACAACATTAAATATATATAATTATTTTCACTTATCCATTTAAAAATATGAATTCACTTATCCATTTAATTAAAAATATTTTCATCTATTATAAAATTATTCTCTAGTTCATTTTCAATTAAAATACACTTATCTAATACGGAGTACTAGTGAATACTTTTTTTTTTAATTGCAGAGAATAAGCTTGATTAATTTCCTAATTGTTGTAGTATATTATATATAATGTTCGTTTCACTCTGATTAGGAGTAATGCTAAATTCATAAGTCATACCCACGTAACTATCAAAATCCACGCAAATATACATGACATATATATATAATGCTAATTATTTTGATTTTTTAATTAATCAAATGACGATGTGTCATTATCTACATCATTATATTTACTTACATAATTAACACTATTTTATGGAAATTTAAAAAATTAAAGGATATTCCTATAAAATTAGGAAACGTAGGACAAAGATACCATAATCAAGATTACCAATGCTAATTATTTTGATTTTTTAATTAATCAAGATTAATTATTTTGATTTTTTAATTAATCAAGATTAATTATTTTAAGATTTTTTAAAATTATTTATTAACGTGTTTATTATCAGTATATAATTATTAAATTAAAAAAAAACCATACATTTAGGGTTTAGGGTTTTAGAGGTTTAGGGTTTAGGGTTGGAGGCGACGGGGAAGGCATCGGGCCCACTGCCGATGCCATTTTGCATCGGGGGGGCCGTTACCAAATGGCATCGGGGCCCACTGCCGATGCCATTTTGCATCGGTCATTAAATGCCGATGCCATTTCGCATCGGGGCCCACTGCCGATGCCATTTTGCATCGGCCATTAAATGCCGATGCCATTTCGCATCGGGGCCCACTGCCGATGCCATTTTGCATCGGGCATTAAATGTCGTCCCCTTTTCGCATCGGCCGGCCTGCCGTTGCCATTTGCCGATGCCTTTTCAGTAATATTTTGTAGTGGCAATTTCTGGCATAGTGGGATCTTTGTCATGGTACGGACACTGATTGTTTTCTTTTGTCGTCCTGCTGTTGAATTTCTTTCTTAATTTACTCTACATTTATTTTCGCTGGAAAACGAGAGAGATCTAGCGAGAAGATCGAGGTAGAAGGGGAGCAAATTGGAAAAAGGGGAAGAAAATTCAAGAAAGATGAATTATTTTTTTTTTTAATTCAAAGAAATATGAAGATGAAGTGTGTGGGGGATATGCCCAATTTATAACTTTACTTCCCTAAACCAAACCATGGGCCCGATCTTTTTCCTGTGGGCTGGGCGGATTTGCCTTTTCCTCCCCCATAAAGAAACCCTTTTTTTCTTTTTCTTTTTTATGGTTTCCCATAAATGAACATTTAATATATATTCAATCACATAGGCAAAAACTTGTATTAAAAGGTATTAGCTTTAATTGTTTTCACCAAAAAATGACTCAGGGGTCATCTAATCGCTGGAGCTATCACGCTTCATCTATTTTATTATACACTTAATTGGTTTTACTTGCACGCATATTAAAAAAAATCTGATAATAAAATATACTTAAAAATATGAAACTTTTTTTTTACACCAAAGTCAATTATTCATTGCAAGAACAAACACTAGGGGGAAATTCTACCACAAAGTCTGGTAGGTCATCCCAACAATGAGGGCTCCCAAACGATCGGGAAGCCTCCGCAATGACGTGTGCATATATATGTGTTGGCACCTCGCCTTACAAAAGAAATCGAACAATTTGAAAAGCTACTAAGTATTCTGTTGCACTCCTTAATATAATCACCAAAAGACGATTTGTCTGTAGTTGTTGCAAGAATAACATCAGTTACCCTCTTAGCATCTCCTTCAATCATGACATGGCTTAATCTAAGATTGTGCATCCAAGACAATGCCTCCACGAACCCCATTGCCTCCCCCACTGCCACCTCGACATAATCCAGAAAGACCAATGATCGCGCTGCCATAAACTTTCCTTCATCGTCCCGAAGAACCATCACGACACCCGTCTCAAGCGTATCTTTGAAAAAAGTTGCATCTACATTAATTTTGAAATACCCACGATGTGGTTTATGCCATTTTTCACATCTTCTTCACCTTGGGATCTGCCTCCCTGAGGCTCTCACCATGTTCCATTCATTCAGATATTGTCGGCTCTCTAGTACTGCTCTTGTTAAGAATTAACACACGCACATGATGAAGAAAAATAAAATAACACGAGATGGTGTGGATATCGTCTTGCGACTACATCTGGGGGCGATGCCAAGCCAGGTATTTCACTATATTTTGGAATGTATCTCACACGGTTCTGCTTCAACATCGATCTGTTTGGTGTGGATATCCGGACATGTCATTTTCCCATGATTTTTAGGGGCTCATCATCAGCAAGGTAGACTTGTCCGAATTCTCCAGAGTTCTCCATTATTTCAGCATCACTGCAAGAGTGGAATGATGCTCCAAAATCCAACACCCACGATTCTAGCGGACTACTGACACTCAAGACCAACGTGTCTCCAATATCATTTGTGGTTGCGTTTGTTGTCTTCTTCTCGTTCTGTCCCTTCTTATTTTTTTAGGTGCTGAACACCGGTTCCTATAGTGACCAAACTCATCATAGTTCCAACACTCGATCGAGTCTTTATCTTTCCTGAATTGACTCTTTCCTCTGGACATTGATCTTCCACTATTCGTCCTATCCTTCAATTTGTCCCTGTAATACCCCGTATTTTTTCACCTTTTATTAGTATTTTTTTATTTTAAATAAATTATAAATAAGCTATTTGTAACATACATTCTCATTTATTCATGCTACTTGACTCCTAATTTTCCCCTATTCGTTTTACATTATGAAAGATGAAATAATTAATTGTAACGTTATATTGTATTAATTTCAAATATTTGGCTATACACCCATTTCCACGCATGCACCATATGTTTTCATGAATTAAAATCATGACTGTAACTCATTTCCACGTACCATATATTTTCATGAATTAAAGAAATTAAATTGATGTTAATTATGAGTGTAACAGTAATCGGTTCATATGCCTAAATTGTCTCTTATTCCCCGTATGCTATATATATGTGTATGATACTTGTAAGCTGAAATAAGAAGATCAACTTGCCATTTTATTATTATATTAAGTATTGCTTTAGGATTCAGTATAGTTTAAAAGAAAATACAATCACATGTGATTCTATGTATCGCATAGGCGACGATAATTACGAGGCTTTAACGTATCATTTCCACGTTCATCAATCGAGGTGGGTTTTAATTGCTTTAATCTCTACGGTGGTTTGTAGAGCTCTATTGCAATGTTATTCTCTATTTAATGTTTTAGATAAATGTTTAAGTAATTGTCTACTATGTGATTTCATTTCTATTGTTATTCTATTGGCAAAGTTTATGGCAAAGTTATTATTCTATTGGCAAAGTTTATATATGGCAAAGTTATTATTCTATTGGCAAAGTTTATGGCAAAGTACATTTTCTATTGGCAAAGTTTGTGGCAAAGTTATCTAATAGCCAGGGGCTCCAAATGGGGTCCGGGACCGACGGGTCTTCGGGCGCGACCCGCCGTGCTCACTACGTGTGGGAATACCTTAGTCATTAATTTGACTTTGTAGGTCCACAAACATGCGATTTCTACGTGTGGGAATACCTTAGTCATTAATTTGGCTTTGGGAAAGTCCACAAATATGCGATGAAGTTACGATGGCAAAGTTACAATGGCAAAGTATATGTGGCAATGTGAATGTTATTTACTAAGTTGCAATTACTTGATTATTTATTTTTAGCATTAACTATTGAATGACTTAATTCCCACTGAGTGTGCTTGCATGCTCACCCCCAACAATTTACAATTTCAGGTTGAAGAGTTGGATGGCGAGGAGTGGTGATGGGAGACGACGATTTATTTAAAGGACTATTTTCAAGCATGTTTATTTAATTTAATTATGGTTATTCTTATGGATAATTGCTTGATGAGTTATTTATGAATTTCTTAATTTTATTTAACAGTTCCCGCTGCAATGCTTAACGTGATTTAAATGTAATAGCCGTTCCGTCCCTTACTTTATCATTGTAAATTTAAGATTCAATTTTTGGCAAGTTAAAATTAGTTATTTTAACTACTTTTTAAAAGGTCAATATTTTTAAATTTGGGGCGTGACAGTCCCTTTTCTCCGTGTTCAACGCTGACCCTGAAGAGGATCTAGATTCTTTCCTGCGAACCTCCTCGCTAATCATCAGATCCCTCACTTCGTCAAGCTTTAGTTTATCTTTCACGGATGAAGCGCTAACTGTAGTTACTGTGGCAGCACAACTATTTGGCAAAGAAAATAACAAAACTAAAGCTAGTACCTCGTCATTGAATTCAATCTCGAAAGAACACAACTATCCAATGATCATGTTGAACTCGTTCAGGTGTTGCTGCACGAGTGTGCTCTCTAACATCTTGAGCTTGAACAACCGTCTGATCAGATAAACCTTGTTCATCTCCTCCAAGATCTGCAACATCTCCCTTGTGGACTTAGCTTTAGTCGTGTGGTAGGCTACGTTCATGGACAATGATAAATGTATCGCACTCATCGTCTTTCTGTTCGGGTTTCTCCTTCTCCTCTTGGGGCACATACAGATCTTTACCGTAAAGGTAATCCTTGATCTACATTTTCCAGAACTCGAAATTCGATCCGTCAAACTGCTTGATTGAAATCTTCTTGTCGCTCATCATGATTGCTCCCTCTGAACTCGAGGCTCTAAAAACCAGTTGTTAGGAATTAACACACGCACAAAATGGCGAAAAAGAAAATAACACGAGATTTGTTTACCCAGTTCATCTTGAGATTACATTTGGGGGCGATGCCAAGCCAGGTATTTCACTATGTTTTTCGGATGTTGATTACAATAAGAGAACATCTACTTATAATAGAAAACTTGTCCTAACCCTAAGCCAATTAGGATCAAACTTGCTCCAAACTCCAAGCCCATTAGAATCAAACTTGATCCACACTTCAAGCCCATTAGGATCAAAAACTTGATCCACACTTCAAGCCCATTAGGATCAAACTTGATCCACAATCTAATCCCATTAGGTCAATTCAGGCTCCACACTCCAACAACTCTTGTTGGGGTCTCAAGCACCCCCTTTCCATAGACAATTATTCCTGTGTTTCCATATCTGCTACAACATAGTACCAGCCTCTTGGCTTTCTCCGTCTCCAACTTTTGTAGTAATTCCAGCACTAAATCTTATAGGGAGTCCACTCTCGGTATACAACTCTCGATGTCATCAAGTAAATCAGCTTCTCGCCAACAATCTAATGCATAATTGCAGGCTTGCATCAGAAAAATTGATTCCATGTAGTCTCGTCGTCGACTCCACAGATAATGTAGTTCTTCTCGTTCACCACACCCTTCGAAAACAGATTCACCCTGTTAGGAATAACATCCCTACAAATTCTCCATAAGTTGTCCTTGACCTTCGGAGGAGCTTGAAGTCTCCATAACGCTTGCTAATTCACGTCCGAAGCTAATTTCGATGCCACTTGATACCCAGATTTGATAGAATATCTCACGTTATTCTCGTGATGCCACACTAACTTATCATCACAATTCATCGGTGATTTGGGCGTGAACAATATTGCTTCAATATCTATTTGCGGAAATACTTGTTCAATTAAATGCTTATTCCATAACCGTGTCCTTGGAATCATAAGATATGATACCCTCATATCTGCAAAACCCTCAACCATTGGCAACTAGATATAGAAGTTCTCCTCGTCTCTCATCCACGAATACCCCCAAATACAGATATCCTCTCCAGAGCCTACTTTCCAACGAACCCGTTTTCGAAGAAGTCCTTGAGCCTTAAAAATACTCGCCCAAGTGAAGCCTGGATTGTTGCCAAGCTGAGCGTCCAAGAAACAGCTTGTCAGATTGTATTTTGCTTTATAAATCTGGCAGATTAAGTCCTCTTGGTCATGCACTAACCGCCATCAAATTTTGCCTAAGAGAGTAATATTAAAGAGATGTAAATCGCGGAAGCCGCGACCTTCTGCTGCTTTCCGAACACACACCTTTTCCCATCTCATCCACTTCATGCCTTTCTTTGTGTTCTTCCCACTACTCCACCGAAAGGAATTCAACATGAGAGTCGATGGCAATAAGAAAATACTCATACAAAAATAGGGAATAGCTTGTGCGACAGACTTTATGAGAACCTCCTTCCCATTTGGACATATTCTTATAGGACTATAAGTGCAATTTTCCCGATAATAACTTTTTTTTGACACCAAAGTCAATTATTCATTGCAAGAACAAACACTAGGGGGAAGTTCTACCACAAAGTTCGGTGGGTCACCCCAACAATGAGGGCTCCCAAACGATCGGGAAGCCCTCGCAACGACATGGGCATATGTGTTGGCACCTCGCCTTACAAAAAAATCGAACAATTTGAAAAGCTACTAAGTATTCTCTTGCACTCCTTAATATAATCACCAAAAGACGATTCGTCTATAGTAGTTGCAAGAATAGCATCAGTTACCCTCTTAGCATCTTCTTCAATCACGACATGGCTTAATCTAAGATTGCGCATCAAAGACAATGCCTCCACGAACCCCATTACCTCCCCCACCGCCACCTCGACACAATCCAGAAAGACCAATGACCGCGCTGCCATAAACTCTCCTTCATCATCCCGAAGAACCATCACGACACCCGTCTCAAGCGTATCTTTGAAAAAAGTTGCATCTACATTAATTTTGAAATACCTACGATGAGTTTTATGCCATTTTTTACATGCATCTTCTTCACCTTGGGATCTGCCTCCCTGAGGCTCGCACCATGTTCCATTCATTCCGATATTACCGGCTCTCTAGTACTGCTCTTGTTAAGAATTAACACACGCACACGATGAAAAAAATAAAATAACACTAGATTTGTTTACTCAGTTCGTCTTGCGACTACATCTGGGGGCGATGCTAAGCCAGGTATTTCACTATGTTTTTCGAATGTTGATTACAATGAGAGAATATCTATTTATAATAGAACACTTGCCATAACCCTAAGTCCATTAGGATCAAACTTGCTCCACACTCCAAGCCCATTAGGATCAAACTTGATCCACACTCCAAACCCATTAGTTCAATTCAGGCTCCACACTCCAACAATCTCCCACTTGGAGACTGAATCCTCCATGTAACCATATCTTCTTCACTCTCCTCTCGTATCCGACTGGCATCGCCAAGCCTTATCTTCAAGTTCCAAGGCCAATTGAAGTTATGCATAACTTCAACTTCTCTAAGGTTACCACCTTAGTAAATTACAAGTAGTAGTTAGAGGGCGAATACCTATTAGGTGCACGTCGTTTTCTAACTAGTGTCTATAGCGGATTCTCCTGTGGTGATGGGGTCCTTGGTTCTTCAATAAGAACCTATTCTTCATTCTAACTCTCCTTACTCCCACTCGAGTTTGAGATGTCTAACTTGACCTCTTGGGTATTGGCAGTAACGGACCTAGTAAGTGCCCAGGGGGGTCACTGGGCCCCCCACCAATTTTTATATATATATATATATATATATATTATTTTTTATGTTTTAAGATTATTATACGAATAAATTCGTATACCAATATATTATATTATTTTTCAATAATTATTTATATTATTTTTTATGTTTTAAGATTATTATACGAATAAATTCGTATACCAATATATAGAGATTTAATTACTCCACAAAATATGCAAATATCCAAACTAACCAATAATATCTAATACATATCTATATTCCTAAAAATAAGGCAACAAAATAAAAGATTAATTCATTGGACCACGACCCTCATTCTCATCAGATTACTTGAACACTTCAAATATAAAAATAATTCACAAAATAGATACATTTACTATATCATTTTATTTTTAAAATTATTATTAATTTTATATCCACATTTTTATAGATTATTAAATCACCCAAACTGATTCTTACTTATTTGATCGGTCTAAATTTATATTTATTAAAAAGTGAGTCAATCAAAATTACTTTCGAAGTTGTATACTTTTTCACAAGTTAGAACAATTGAAAATTACTTTCTTTTAAAACATAACAAAAATTGTTAAATTTAAATTAGTGAAATGAGATGTATTGAAAAAATTATAATAATTTTTTTGTATATATAAATATTTTGTCTTTGTATTAATGTAAATTGGGCCCCCCAATCTGTAATTTCTGGGTCCGTCACTGGGTATTGGTCTTGTCAGAATCGGATGCTCCAATTTATTCTTGTACATAACCTGTTCATTGAAAACTACATCTCTACTACGAATAATCTTTCGGTTATTCTTATCCCAGAGTTTATAACCGAACTCATCACCACCATAACCAATGAACGTACACTTAACAGATTTAGCATCTAACTTACTTCTATCAACAGAGTTAACATAAGCATAAGCAACACAGCCAAAGACATGCAAGTGAGACAAATTTGATGAAAGTCAGATCAGAGAATGAGTTGAAGAAAAATGAAATACGACCATACATAAAAACAGAGATAATGTTGAAAATTGGAAGTTGAATGATTAAATGATACTAGTTAATTGGGCCGACCTAAACTTAAATACACAAACCCGAAAGAAGGAAAATAAATTGAGAAAAAAATGAAATCTAGTGCAAAAAAGTATCAACAACCCAACACCAGTAGCCCAAACCGAAGAAAAAGAAAAGGAGAACAAGCGTCAAGCGGAGAAAAGAAGGACGGATCGCGAAGAATCGTTAGTAATGGAAATCGCGCGGAATTGTCAGTAGTTATATTGTGTTGAAGAAAATGACGAAGAAGAAAACAATTCATATATACCTTTGACTGCGTAGCCGTGATAATGAAAGAACACAATTTAGGACTTTAAATACTTGAAGGGCAAATGAGTCATTCACAACATCGTTCCGCATTACTGTACCGGTGAGATAGCCCAACTTGGGTAAAATGGAGCGTTAACTACTCCAAAGGTAAAAACAGTGAATAGGTGCGGCGGGCCTCAAAATTAACTTGGGCCCTTAAAAACTGACCAAACACCAAATAGTGAGGATAACCTAACTAATTTAGATTTAACGTTGTTACCAAACAAGTCCTAAGGCTATGCAAGCAAACTAGTCCCGTGGTTCGTGGTGATTTTAATTTGGCCCTAAAGTTGATATATCTTTTTTAGATGATATGATTTTAAATGAGCTCGAGCCTCCAATTCTGAATATTGATATAGATAAGGATAATATGTTATATATATGAAAAGTCTCATGATGTTGAGTTTAATCATGTTGGATTACCTGTGCTTGAATTTAAAATTTGATTGGAGTTGGGAGGTGTGAAATCAATGAGAAATTCTAGAAATTGAGGTTTTGGAGAAAGGAAAAAACTAGTGTTGTGGATTGGGGAATGTTTAGGTGAATTTCGCGCTCAAAACCCTTGTTTCCATTAGTTATGTCAGATTAACTAATAAAATGATCAATTTTAATAGAAAAGAATAACTGAGTTATCAATTTTAATATTATCTGAAAAGAAAAGGAGGTAAATTATAAAGTGATATTTTCCCTTTTATATTCAAATAAAAGTTGGGCTCAAAATTTTGCCTTGACAATTGGGCTTGGACTTAAATTGGAAAAAAAAAATTAAAATCTCAAAGCTGAGTCATATTCTCAATAGAATATGAGTTAAAGACAAAGTGGAGAAATGACTGAAAATTTAATTGTATAATACTTAGGGAAGTAATATATTACAACATTATCAATCTAAATCCATATGGGAAAGAATTTATTAGCATCCTATTACAACAAAAACTAAATAAGAAATTTTTCCATAATTTTTTTTATGCAGCTCTGTGCTGAGAAACCTTCCATTCTAATTTGAGTGGTTTACCTTGATTATAGCATGCAAAACAAAATTAAATATACTATATTGTATCACCTCAAGAACTTGTACCAGATTAATTGATGCACAACAAATGCCATCAATCAGTATAACGCGAACAAGAAAAAGAACGTATATGCCGTTCAATTGCCAAGAGATATAAATCTCATTAATCTTAATAATTAATTGTCCAAAAATGACTATCTAACAAAGCCCTACATGGGATTTAAATAGTGTAATTAACGTTCAATCGTGCTAGGCTTTCCAAATGCTGCTAAACTAATAAAGGAAGAAAACAATAAACTTGGAAGTTGGAACTAATTTATTAAGCGATTAAAGGAAATTGAATAATTGTAGTATGGAAATAAATCTTCAAATATTGGTATAGACTCCAATAATTGTGTTTTCCGGTCAAAGTCTCCAAATATGAAATGGTCGATGGATCTGCATCATTAACACAACCCAGCAAGTGCTTCTTGGCGTGCCAATGAACGACTTCAAAATCGTTGATTTTTTTCTTTTCTTTTTTTTGTCAGCAAAACAAATTTATTGAAATAGGAGTAAAAGGTCCGGGGTACTCCACCCAACACGCAAGAATACAAACATCTAATTCCCTGCCCTGCAAGAGAGAACCTATAACCTCCAATGCAACACAACTGTACAATCTAATACAAATAAGATCAACATTAGGAATCTGATTTTTAAAGATGATATTGTTCCTAGACTTGCCCATAAGTAAATCTCAGTACCTTTGATTTCCCCAATGGGGACAGCGCTTCTAGAAGATCTTCCCCGTTGTTGACCCGATGGGCCACCCACACGGGCCCCGTCTCCAACAACAAAAGAGCAAGTCCTTGGCTTATTATAGAAGCACAAATGGGTATATTATGTTACCTTTGAATTTAAGGAGCTGAGAAACCCAGCCATCAACTTTGGGAAAGGAAAATATATTGAATTTGTGATTTCCCTCATATATCAAGTATTATTACACGTTATCTATGACAAGCCAACATCCATCTTCTTGGCAAATACCCGACGTCCCCTGAAGAAGAGGTCTCTATGCACATGGCTATTTATAGAGTTAGATTTTGCAAAACCATGTGCTCATTAGTCTTCCTGCGGATTTGTCCTTTCCTCCCCCACAAATTAACTTTTTCTTTTATTAATTCTGGATCTCCACAAATGAACTTTTAATGTATATCCAGTCACATGGGCAAAACCTTATATATTTGATGTATATATAGTGCAATTCAAATGTATTTTTAAATGATATTAGTTTGCATGTAGTATTAATTATTTTTGTTGAAAAATGACTCAAATCGAATGAGGAGAATAACATTTTAATGGAAACAGTTACTTTATCTTTATCTCACAACAATGTTACTTTATTTCATTTTTCTTAAAATCTGTACTAAAGAGTGTGAGCACACTTTTCATGGACAAAGTAGTACATGATAAGTGGATTATTTAGTTTTACTTGCCCACATTAAAAAAATCTGATAAAAAAATATATGAAAATTTGAGCATGTAATCTATCTTGTTTTAAAAATTTCTAAAGCTGATTCAAAAGGAAAATTACGATAGACAATCCAAACTACATCTAGCGGTACTTTATATCGGATTCTTGAATTTTAAAAAATCCTCATTATCTTTTATTAACAATCATTAGTCTTATAAATTTTAACGGTCATAAATTTTCGTTACATGTTATATATATTGTAACTAAGCATCTATAGTAGAAGTCAATCCAAACTATATCAAGAGATACACATTAATATTTAATCGATTTAATTTTTTACTTTAATAATTTTGTCGTTATAAACAACTGTAGATTATAACGATCATAGATTGTCGTTACATGTATTTAAAATATAAAGTTTTCAATAGTAGAAGAGAATTTGCATTCACTCTTCATTTTAATTAGACCATCCCCATGATTCAAACCTCGTAGTAGTAGTAGGAACTGCGAATGAATGTGCCTTTATGCATGATTTTATGATGGTCAAGTAAAAAATGCCAGTGTTGATCTGCGGCTAATTCTAGTCTATACCCCAACACAAACATAAAAGAAAGCAAAAAGGGCTTTGGTGATCTGCCCAATTCCGCAAATGTGGTATCAAGATTTACAATTAATCCCTTATTTAAACTTTGAGGTACATGGTTCGATTCTTGGAAGTGCATGTCTAAAACCTAGGACTAGGCCCGCGGAAGACCTATGAGTTGACTAGTCATTTTCACGGTTGACCACCAACAACTGAGAGAGATTTTCTAATTCTTGCACAACTTGCATTCATGGATCGAAGAAGGCAACAAGCTTGTTGTGGTTTATTCTGAATTTTAAATAACCTCGAGTCTAAGGTCACTTTGATTATGAAATTTCTGGTAACGAAACAATCGAAAAACAAGAGGCCATGACCATGGTGGTGGAAGAGGTGACGAAAACTCTGGTTCTGGCTAAACAAGAATAGATACATATAAACTTTTTTTGTATGCCGCTCTTAAGGTTTCTTTCTCTAGGGTTTCTTTATTGGGAAGTTTATGCGCCCCCACGTGCTTTTGGATTCCAGCCGCCAATTGGCTATCTACCAGACCCTTGGGGATCTTTGTCATGGTACGAACATAGATTGTTTTATTTTGTCGTCTCGTTGTTGAATTTCCTTGTCTTAATTTTTTCGCTTTAATTCTTTACTCAATATGGAGAAGGGTACGTATTTTTTTCATCCTGTGAGTTTAACTAATTCCTAAATAAATCTTTTAAGTTTTTGCTTTTTCAAATTTGTCCTAGATGGAGGAGGGTACGTATTTTTTTCATCCTGTGAGTTTAACTAATTCCTAAATTGGTCATTTTTGCCAAATTTTAGTCTTTCTTGTAAGAAATTAATTTTTAAATTCATCGGGAATGTGCACATGTGACTCAGATGCTTAAAAAAAAATTGGGCTCCGGCCAACTGTTCACTTTCTATCCTTCAAAAGTCCTAAAATCTGAATAATGATTTTTATTGTACATTTTTTTTAAAGCACAATTAAAATATACAGAAAGTTTAAATAAAATAAATAAATCTAAAAAATATAAAAATTATTAAATAAAATAAATTATTTAGAAAGTCAACCAAATAAAATATGAAGATTATTAAATAAATCCTTACTAAATCCACAATTTTAGCCAAATTATACCAGATATTAGTATTTATTTATGATCTGATTTTTTCTAAAAAAATTGAAAAAAAAATTTAAAAAAAAATATAGAAATAATAACAAATAGAAATTGAAATTTTGAAAAACAAATATTAAAATACTAAAAATTATGATTATATTAAATAATCTTAAAAATCATGTAAACTATTAATAAATCCTAAAAAAAAAAAAATTCAAATCACTTAAATTCGGAAATCTAGAATAATCTACCAATATGATTTTTGGGGAAGAAAACTTCGGTGAGGCGTATTTTTAATATTGATTAATATACTTTTCTTGATACTTGGATATAGTTTTTGTATTTTTAATATATTTATTTAATATTCCATATTTTTAATATTTATTCTATTTTTAATATAATTTATTTCTTGAATTTATTAATACATATTCTAAATTTTTATGATTTATTAATAGTATTCAATATTTTAACAGGGTTTATTTGTTAAAAAAAGCTCATGCCCACTTTTATTTTAAAAATAAAAAGATATAAAGAAATATAAAATGCAGTCATCAATGATCGGTTGGGTGACCTGCTAATACTAGAAGAAGAACAATTTTAAAAATTTGGGCTTTACTTATTGGACCAAAATTAAGTTTTGAAAAATCCGCATAGACCAAACTCAAAATTAGTTAAATTTATTGTGCTGCAAAATCTTTAAACCTAAAAATAAAACAGATTCCACCCGTTAAGTATTTCATGATTGGGCCAATTTTTCAAAATAAAATAAAATAAAGGACCACTTTCAAATTACGGAAACAAAAGTGCTTTTGCTGAACTCTTATGGGACCAAAATTGAAATTTTCCAATACTTTATTTGGATCTGGAAAAGAAAGACACAACTAAAAATTTATTTGAGACTTATGTCAAATATAAACCATAGCCCAATAGTTTCATATATCAATTAAGATTAAATATATAAAAACTCAAATGAACAAAATGCACTGTAAAAATGTAGAAAAAACGATTGAATATAACAAGAGTATAAGGAAGAAAACATTATCAAGAGTGTTTGCAGCAAATACAATAATCGCGTCATTGAAATTGTGATTTTGTGAACATGTCGAGGGCAAGATCTCATATTTATATTCAAATAAAAGTTGGGCTCAAAATTTCACATTGACTTGGGCTTGGACTTAAATGAGAAAAAAGTATATTTAAAGTAACATTCCGTCATACAATGTGCATTTCCGTGTCTCTCAGACGCCGCTTCTGTTGCAGGCACCACTACTATCGCCACCACAAGAGCCACCACGAGAGCAGCAGTGATCAACCCATTCCTTGCCATTGTGTTAATTATATTGAAATGATGAAGTATAATATAGCAAGTTAATGAATAAGAATTGTGAAGAATAGAATAAGTTTCATGTGCTTAAATAGATTCTGGAAGCCTAGTTTTTAATAGTCACGTCTTTTGGGAATCATGTATATTGTTTTTACTAGTCACGACTTTAATTATGAAGAGGTGTGAGGATTTAATTTTTTAGTTTGTGAATGGTTGCATTAATTAAGTGGAGGGACACACGAGATTTAGAATATTCCTTTTTGTTTATATAGATTTAGAATATTAATATAATCTATTATTATAATTATCAGGGCGGACCCAGGATTGACAGTGAGGGGGGCCAGAATATTGTTAAAATATTTCATATTTATATCATTATTCACGATTAAATATATCAAAATACATAAATTGACGGGTGAAATTAATAAATAATTAAGAGATTTTTTTTTTGAACGGCAAACAAACATATATTATTGTAGTACCAGAGGTACTGAAAAACAATACAAATAGAAGGTTACATATAGAATTTCAGAATGAAGCACAATCTTCGTTATACAACACAATTAAGAGAGTTTTTAAAACTTGGTAAGCACCAATTTATTTATATTTTAGGAATGGAGGGCAGTTTTATCAAGTTTTTCTCTATGAAGTTGATGCTAATTGGAAAGGCATGGAATTCCAATTCTAATTCCTGCACAGCATGGGGACCGTCGCACACGAGGGACCGCAACCAAGAGATTCGTACACTGCCTGCACGCACGCGCCATCCGTAAAATTAGAAAATTAATTAATGTTGCTAACATTTTTTAATTGGGGGATTTTTAATTACCGCTGCTGATAGCCGGAGTTATGCGTCCATTGTTCTTCCACACTGCCTGCTGGTATCCGTTACAACATCAATAACAGAAATTAATAAATTAAATAATAAGTCCTTGCCTGGCCTGACCCATTTCCTAATTTTCTATTAATTTAAAAAATTATTAGTGAATATATATACCTGAAGCTGGATCTTCTTGAGAGGATATTGGCTTGTCATAGATAACACGTATATATGAAGACTAGTAGATGTATGAAGGTCGAGAAATTGACATCAGATGTGGATGAAGATGAGAGAGTGCGATAAGATCGAGGTAGAGAATTGGAAAGAGGCTAGGGGAAGGAAATTCAAGAAAGATGAAGAATTCTTTTTTGAGAGGAAAAGAAAGATGAAGATGAAGATGAAGATGGAGATGGAGATGGAGATGAAGAATGTGGGTGGGGTATGCCCTATTTATAACCTTACTTCCTTAGACAAAACCATGGGCCCTTTTAAATAAACAAACTTTTTCCTGTGGGCGGTTGGTTAAGGTGGGCGGATTTGCATGCCTTTTCCTCCCCCATAAAAAAAAAAAAAAAAAAAAAAAAAATAATTTATTTTCTTTTTTAATTTTTAATGTTTTCTCATAAATCAACTTTTAATATATATCCAATCATATAGGAAAAAACTTGTATTTTTAATAGTTGTATATAATCATACTGGTCTAAACAGCGGTCATATATAATCACTTGAGTTAAAGTTGATTTTACTTGCACGCACGGGCGCATATTAAAAAAATTGTTTTGCACACACGCATATTAAAAAAATTGTTTTGCATGCATCATTCTTGAAATACGTTTCGTCTATTTTATTATATTATTATACACTTAGTTTTACTTGCACGCACGCATATTAAAAAAATCTGATAATAAAATATACGATAAAATATGAAATTTTAAGCATGAAAATCTAATCATGTTTTAAACGATACTAAAGTTGATCTAGAAGGAAAATTACAGTAGGCAATCCAAACTACATAGGTGGATACCCATTGTCATAAGCTACCCTGTAATAAATGACCTACGACAACGGGGATATTCCATTGTAATAAACTATGACTCGTTTTAATGAATAGCCTACGACGACGAGAAATTCTCGCTGTCGAAAAGCTCGGACCTACGACAATAGTTTGATAGACAACGGACAAAAAATAGCTATGACAACGGGGATTTTTTCGTTGTTATTGATAGCATACGACAACGGGGATTCTCTGTTGTTATAAATTACGGCCCGTTGTAATAAATGACCAACGACAACGGGAATTCCTCGTTGTCGAAAAGTCCAAACCTACGAGATTAGTTTGATAGTCAACGGGCGAATAACAGCTACGACAACGGGAATTTTCCGTTGTTGTAGGCAATTTCTGGCATAGTGGGATCTTTGTCATGGTACGGACACTGATTGTTTTCTTTTGTCGTCCAGCTGTTGAATTTCTTTCTTAATTTACACTACATTTATTTTTGCAGGAAAACCAGAGAGAGCTAGCGAGAAGATCGAGGTAGAACGGGAGCAAATTGGAAAGAGGGGAAGAAAATTCAAGAAAGATGAAGATTTTTTTTTTTTAATTCAAAGAAATATGAAGATGGAGTGTGTGGGGGATATGCCCAATTTATAACTTTACTTCCCTAAACCAAACCATGGGCCCGATCTTTTTCCTGTGGGCTGGGCGGATTTGCCTTTTCCTCACCCATAAAGAAACCCTTTTTTTCTTTTTCTTTTTTATGGTTTCCCATAAATGAACATTTAATATATATTCAATCACATAGGCAAAAACTTTTATCAAAAGGTATTAGCTTTAATTGTTTTCACCAAAAAATGACTTAGGGGTCATCTAATCGCTGGAGCTATCATGCTTCGTCTATTTTATTATACACTTGGTTTTACTTGCACGCATATTAAAAAAAATCTGATAATAAAATATACTTAAAAATATGAAACTTTTTTTTTACACCAGTCAATTATTCATTGCAAGAACAAACACTAGGGGGAAGTTCTACCACAAAGTCCGCTAGGTCATCCCAACAATGAGGGCTCCCAAACGATCGGGAAGCCTCCGCAATGACGTGTGCATATGTGTTGGCACCTCGCCTTACAAAAGAAATCAAACAATTTGAAAAGCTACTAAGTATTCTCTTGCACTCCTTAATATAATCACCAAAAGACGATTTGTCTGTAGTTGTTGCAAGAATAACATCTGTTACCCTCTTAACATCTCCTTCAATCACGACATAGCTCAATCTAAGATTGTGCATCCAAGACAATGCCTCCACGACCCCCATTGCCTCCCCCACCGCCACCTCGACACAATCCAGAAAGACCAATGATCGCGTTGCCATAAACTCTCCTTCATCGTCCCGAAGAACCATCACGACACCCGTCTCAAGCGTATCTTTGAAAAAAGTTGCATCTACATTAATTTTGAAATACCCACGATGTGGTTTATGCTATTTTTCACATCTTCTTCACCTTGGGATCTGCCTCCCTAGGCTCTCACCATGTTCCATCCATTCAGATATTGTCGGCTCTCTAGTACTACTCTTGTTAAGAATTAACACACGCACACAATGAAGAATAATAAAATAACACGAGATTTGTTTACCCAGTTCGTCTTGTGACTACATCTGGGGGCGATGCCAAGCCAGGTATTTCACTATATTTTTCGGATGTTGATTACAATGAGAGAACATTTATTTATAATAGAAAACTTGCCCTAACCCTAAGCCCATTAGGATCAAACTTGCTCCACACTCCAAGCCGATTAGGATCAAACTTGATCCACACTCCGAGCCCATTAGTTCAATTCAGGCTCCACACTCCAACAATCTCCCAATTGGAGACTGAATCCTCCATGTAACCATATCTTCTTCATTCTCCTCTCGTATCCGCCTGGCATCGCCAAGCCTTATCTTCAAGTTCCAAGGCCAATTGAAGTTATGCATAGCTTCAACTTCTCTAAGGTTACCACCTTAGTAAATGACAAGTAGTAGTTAGAGGGCGAATACCTATTAGGTGCACGTCGTTCTCTAACTAGTGTCTATAGAGGATTCTTCGATGGTGATGGGGTCCTTGGTTCTTCAATAAGAACCTCTTCTTCATTCTAACTCTCCTTACTCCCACTCGAGTTTGAGATGTCTAACTTGACCACTTGGGTATTGATCTTGTCAGAATCGGATGCTCCAATTTATTCTTGTACATAACCTGTTCATTGAAAGCTACATCTGTACTATAAATAATCTTTCGGTTATTCTCATCCCAGAGTTTATAACCGAACTCATCACCACCATAACCAATGAACATACACTTAACAGATTTAGCATCTAACTTACTTCTATCAACAGTGCTAACATAAGAATAATTAAGCAACACAGCCAAAGACATGCAAGAGTGAGACAATTTAATTTACCTCTTTTCCCGTCCATACTTCCTCGGGTACTCTGTTCTCCAACGGAACTGATGGACCTCTATTAATCAGGTATGTTGTTGTGTTTACTGCATCTGCCCAAAATGTCTTAGGCAACCCACTCTTCAACCTCATGCATCTGGCTCGCTCATTCAACGTTTTGCTCATTTGTTCTGCCACTCCATTCTGCTCGGGAGTTTCTCTCACAATCTTCTCCATGCGAATCTCATTCTCAGCACAATATTCCTTGAACTCATGGAGTTCATATTCACCTCCATTGTCAGAACGAAGACACTTTACTCTCAGCCCTATTTCATTCTCTACAAGAGCTTTCCACTTCCTGAAGGTATTAAATGCATTAGTTTTATTTTTCAGAAAATAAACCCATAACTTTCGAGTGGAGTCATCGATGAAGGTCATGTAATACTCCGAACCACCAAGGGACTTCACGGGCGCTGGTCCCCATAGATCGCTATGCACCAGCTCCATCTTTTCTGCCTTCAATGCTCTTCCACCTCTCGAGAACTGACCCTTCTTTGTTTTCCAAAAATACATAGTCCTCGCATAGGCCAATTTCAATAGAAGTCTCCCTTACGAACACATTACCTTCATACCTTTTTCGCTCATGTGACCCAGCCGACAGTGCCACAAATCAACGTTAGTCGTAGCTCCTACAAGGTCAATACAATCATTGGGTTTGGATGTAGTATACCACGTACCCTCCTTCTTTCCCCAAGCTACTATCATGGCTCCTCTACTGATCTTCCAACTATTGCTGTCGAAACTCACTGAGTATCCTCTACATCCAATTGCCCGATTGAAATCAAGTTTCTTTTCAATCCTTGAATGTATCTCACACGGTTCTGCTTCAACATCGATCTGTTTGGTGTGGATATCCGGACATGTCATTTTCCCATGATTTTTAGGGGCTCATCATCAGCAAGGTAGACTTGTCCGAATTCTCCAGACACATAGTTCTCCATTATTTCAGCATCACTGCAAGAGTGGAATGATGCTCCAAAATCCAACACCCACGATTCTAGCGGACTACTGATACTCAAGACCAACGTGTCTCCAATATCATTTGTGGTTGCGTTTATTGTCTTCTTCTCGTTCTGTCCCTTCTTATTTTTTTAGGTGCTGAACACCGGTTCCTGTAGTGATCAAACTCATCATAGTTCCAACACTCGATCGAGTCTTTATCTTTTCTGAATTGACTCTTTCCTTTGGACATTGATCTTCCACTATTCTTCCTATCCTTCAATTTGTCCCTTTTCTCCGTGTTTAACGCTGACCCTGAAGAGGATCTAGATTCTTTCCTGCGAACCTCCTCGCTAATCATCAGATCCCTCACTTCGTCAATCATTAGTATATCTTTCACGGATGAAGCGCTAACCGTAGTTACTGTGGCAGCACAACTATCTGGCAAAGAAGATAACAAAACTAAAGCTAGTACCTCGTCATTGAATTCAATCTCGAAAGAACACAACTATCCAATGATCATGTTGAACTCGTTCAGGTGTTGCTGCACGGGTGTGCTCTCTAACATCTTGAGGTTGAACAACCGTCTAATCAGATGAACCTTGTTCATCTCCTCCAAGATCTGCAACATCTCCCTTGTGGACTTAGCTTTAGTCGTGTGGTAGGCTACGTTCATGGACAATGATAAATGTATCGCACTCATCGTCTTTCTGTTCAACATATTCCACTTCTTATGTTCCATCTTTTCGGGTTTCTCTTTCTCCTCTTGGGGCACATACAGATCTTTACCGTAAAGGTAATCCTCGATCTACATTTTCCAGAACTCAAAATTTGATCCGTCAAACTGCTTGATTGAAATCATCTTGTCGCTCATCATGATTGCTCCCTCTGAACCCGAGGCTCTAAAAACCAGTTGTTAGGCATTAACACACGCACAAAATGGCGAAAAAGAAAATAACACGAGATTTGTTTACCCAGTTCATTTTGAGATTACATTTGGGGGCGATGCCAAGCCAGGTATTTCACTATGTTTTTCGGATGTTGATTACAATGAGAGAACATCTACTTATAATAGAAAACTTGTCCTAACCCTAAGCCAATTAGGATCAAACTTGCTCCAAACTCCAAGCCCATTAGAATCAAACTTGATCCACACTTCAAGCCCATTAGGATCAAACTTGATCCACACTTCAAGCCCATTAGAATCAAACTTGATCCACACTTCAAGCCCATTAGGATCAAACTTGATCCACACTTCAAGCCCATTAGAATCAAACTTGATCCACACTCTAATCGCATTAGGTCAATTCAGGCTCCACACTCCAACAACTCTTGTTGGGGTCTCAAGCACCCCCTTTCCATAGACAATTATTCCTGTGTTTCCATATCTTCTACAACATAGTACCAGCCTCTTGGCTTTCTCCGTCTCCAACTTTTGTAGTAATTCCAGCACTAAATCTTATAGGGAGTCCACTCTCGGTATACAACTCTCGATGTCATCAAGTAAATCAGCTTCTCGCCAACAATTTAATGCATAATTGCAGGCTTGCATCAGAAAAACTGATTCCATGTAGTCTCGTCATCGACTCCACAGATAATGTAGTTCTTCTCGTTCACCACTCCCTTCGAAAACAGATTCACCCTGTTAGGAATAACATCCCTACAAATTCTCCATAAGTTGTCCTTGACCTTCGGAGGAGCTTGAAGTCTCCATAACGCTTGCTAATTCTCGGGCGTCTCTAAGCTCACGTCTGAAGCTAATTTCGATGCCACTTGATACCCAGATTTGACAGAATATCTCACGTTATTCTCGTGATGCCACACTAACTTATCATCACAATTCATCGGTGATATGGGCGTGCACAATATTGCTTCAATATCTGTTTGCGGAAATACTTGTTCAATTAAATGCTTATTCCATAACCGTGTCCTTGGAATCATAAGATATGCTACCCTCATATCTGCAAAACCCTCAACCATTGGCAACTAGATATAGAAGTTCTCCTCGTCTCTCATCCACGAATACCCCCAAATACAGATATCCTCTCCAGAGCCTACTTTCCAACGAACCCGTTTTCGAAGCAGTCCTTGAGCCTTAAAAATACTCGCCCAAGTGAAGCCTGGATTTTTGCCAAGCTGAGCGTCCAAGAAACAACTTGTCAGATTGTATTTTGCTTTATAAATCTGGCAGATTAAGTCCTCTTTATCATGCACTAACCGCCATCAAATTTTGCCTAAGAGAGTAATATTAAAGAGATGTAAATCGCGGAAGTCGCGACCTTCTGCTGCTTTCCGAACACACACCTTTTCCCATCTCATCCACTTCATGTCTTTCTTTGTGTTCTTCCCACTACTCCACCGAAAGGAATTCAACATGAGAGTCGATGGCAATAAGAAAATACTCATACAAAAATAAGGAATAGCTTGTGCGGCAGACTTTATGAGAACCTCCTTCCCATTTGGACATATTCTTATAGGACTATAAGTGCAATTTTCCCGATAATAAAATATACTTAAAAATATGAAACTTTTTTTTGACACCAAAGTCAATTATTCATTGCAAGAACAAACACTAGGGGGAAGTTCTACCACAAAGTCCGGTGGGTCACCCCAACAATGAGGGCTCCCAAACGATCGGGAAGCCCTCGCAACGACATGTGCATATGTGTTGGCACCTCGCCTTACAAAAAAATCGAACAATTTGAAAAGCTACTAAGTATTCTCTTGCACTCCTTAATATAATCACCAAAAGACGATTCGTCTGTAGTAGTTGCAAGAATAACATCAGTTACCCTCTTAGCATCTCCTTCAATCACGACATGGCTTATTCTAAGATTGCGCATCAAAGACAATGCCTCCACGAACCCCATTACCTCCCCCACCGCCACCTCGACACAATCCAGAAAGACCAATGACCGCGCTGCCATAAACTCTCCTTCATCGTCCCGAAGAACCATCACGACACCCGTCTTAAACGTATCTTTGAAAAAAGTTGCATCTACATTAATTTTGAAATACCTGCGATGAGTTTTATGCCATTTTTTACATCTTCTTCACCTTGGAATCTGCCTCCCTGAGGCTCGCACCATGTTCCATTCATTCCGATATTGCCGGCTCTCTAGTTCTGCTCTTGTTAAGAATTAACACGCGCACACGATGAAAAAAATAAAATAACACTAGATTTGTTTACTCAGTTCGTCTTGCGACTACATCTGGGGGCGATGCTAAGACAGGTATTTCACTATGTTTTTCGAATGCTGATTAGAATGAGAGAACATCTATTTATAATATAAAACTTGCCATAACCCTAAGTCCATTAGGATCAAAGTTGCTCCACACTCCAAGCCCATTAGGATTAAACTTGATCCACACTCCAAACCCATTAGTTCAATTTAGGCTCCACACTCCAACAATCTCCCACTTGGAGACTGAATCCTCCATGTAACCATATCTTCTTCATTCTCCTCTCGTATCCGACTGGCATCGCCAAGCCTTATCTTCAAGTTCCAAGGCCAATTGAAGCTATGCATAGCTTCAAATTCTCTAAGGTTACCACCTTAGTAAATTACAAGTAGTAGTTAGAGGGCGAATACCTATTAGGTGCACGTCGTTTTCTAACTAGTGTCTATAGCGGATTCTCCGGTGGTGATGGGGTCCTTGGTTCTTCAATAAGAACCTATTCTTTATTCTAACTCTCCTTACTCCCACTCGAGTTTGAGATGTCTAACTTGACCTCTTGGGTATTGGTCTTGTCAGAATCAGATGCTCCAATTTATTCTTGTACCTAACATGTTCATTGAAAACTACATCTCTACTACGAATAATCTTTCGGTTATTCTTATCCCAGAGTTTATAACCGAACTCATCACCACCATAACCAATGAACGTACACTTAACAGATTTAGCATCTAACTTACTTCTATCAACAGAGTTAACATAAGCATAAGCAACACAACCAAAGACATGCAAGTGAGACAAATTATTAGCATCCTCCTCCAACATTGTCTTTCTAATAGCATGTCTGGCGCAAGCAATTATGCATTCGTTTTTGCATTCTTCCTGGCTGAAAATCTTAATTTGTGTGCAATCGAAGTAACATTCCGTCATACAATGTGCATTTCCGTTTCTCTCAGCCGCTTCTGTTGCAGGCACCAATACAGCCGCACACACCAAAGCCACTAGAGCCTTAGGACTTGTTTGGTAACAACGTTAAATAGAGCGGATGATACGTATTTTATGTCTCTTTATTATGGTTGGATCATTAACACATGTCCCCCCTATTATTATTATTATTGACACTATAAGAAATTAAATTGATTTTTAGTGACATGAAATTGAGAATTGATGACATAATTGTTACTAAAGTTAATTTATGCCATACTTTTGGGTAGATGAGCTCTAATGACATAATTTCTACATTAAAAGTAAATTTTCTTGTAATGTCATTACAAAGTGTTGATTAATTTTTTAAATGATACATACGTAAACAATCCATATAAAACAAATGATTTCACCAACTAATATTGGCAATTATTTAAGTGATCAACCCATTCCTTGCCATTGTGTTAATTATATTGAAATGATGAACTATAATATAGCAAGTTAATGAATAAGAATTGTGAAGACTAGAATAAGTTTCATGTGCTTAAATAGATTCTGGAAGCCTAGTTTTTAATAGTCACGTCTTTTGGGAATCATGTATATTGTTTTTACTAGTCACGACTTTAAATATGAAGAGGTGTGAGGATTTAATTTTTTAGTTTGTGAATGGTTGCAAGTGGAGGGACACGAGGTTTAGAATATTAATTACCCTTTTGTTTATATATATAGATTTTAGAATACTAATATAATTAATTATAGGATATTATCTTTTATTATTATGAAAAGTGCTGGATTCCATTAATTTTTAAGGGATAAAAATGTTATGGTAATACTATGCAAATTATGCAGTTTTTGTTATTTTTTTTAATTATTATTTAGAAACAATGTTTGTTATTAAATACTAAAAAAAAATAGCATTGATGACACTTTCACGGAATTTCAAAATCCCATATTCTAATGTATTAATGATTTCTAAAATTGTTTTCAACTGATTAAATCTGTTCAAATTATTTTTATCTAGTTTTTTTTTTAAATATATAAAAGGATTTCAATTTAAATTGAAGAAGAAAATTTCGGGTAGAAAAAAAAGGGTGAATTACAAGCATAACTGTACAGTTTTCTCTCTCTCCCTCCCTCTTTTTTTTTTTTTTTTTTAAATAACCGCCTCGCCTTGTAGTTTGAAGGACTTTTTTTTTGAGAGAAAGGATTTAATGAATTTTTATGATTTGGAGAATAATAATTGTTTTAAGAATATCGATAATGATTAAATATTTTTTTGGAGCAGTATTCAACCTATTGTAACGCTATATTAATCACTTAAGCGCCAAATTGTATATTGTTGGAAATATTAGTCTAAAACCCGCGCAATTACGCGAGGTGTGAATTTGTTTTATAAATTTATTAAGATTTAATATAAAAAAAATTAAATGTATGTAATTTTATTATTTTATTGGAGAAAAATTGAAAGAATGATTGTGACAAAAAAATTAAAAAGTAGAATTGATACAAAATAAAATTAGAAAACGAGGAAGAAAAGAGAGGAAAGAAAAAATAATTTAAATTTTTTTTAAAAATTAAAATTATATAGAATTAAAGAGATTTCAACATGGTGACCTTTGGGAGATTTAGAATTTGTTAAAAAAGATAGAATTGATATTGATATAAAATAGAATTGGTACATACAGTGACGGACCCAGAAATTACAGATTGGGGGGCCCAATTTACATTAATACAAAGACAAAATATTTATATATACAAAAAAATTATTATAATTTTTTCAATACATCTCATTTCACTAATTTAAATTTAACAATTTTTGTTATGTTTTAAAAGAAAGTAATTTTCAATTGTTCTAACTTGTGAAAAAGTATACAACTTCGAAAGTAATTTTGATTGACTCACTTTTTAATAAATATAAATTTAGACCGATCAAATAAGTAAGAATCAGTTTGGGTGATTTAATAATCTATAAAAATGTGGATATAAAATTAATAATAATTTTAAAAATAAAATGATATAGTAAATGTATCTATTTTGTGAATTATTTTTATATTTGAAGTGTTCAAGTAATCTGATGAGAATGAGGGTCGTGGTCCAATGAATTAATCTTTTATTTTGTTGCCTTATTTTTAGGAATATAGATATGTATTAGATATTATTGGTTAGTTTGGATATTTGCATATTTTGTGGAGTAATTAAATCTCTATATATTGGTATACGAATTTATTCGTATAATAATCTTAAAACATAAAAAATAATATAAATAATTATTGAAAAATAATATAATATATTGGTATACGAATTTATTCGTATAATAATCTTAAAACATAAAAAATAATATATATATATATATATATATAAAAATTGGTGGGGGGCCCAGTGACCCCCCTGGGCACTTACTAGGTCCGTTACTGGGTACATATGAATGGAGAGAGAGGAGAGAAGAGAGTTTAACGTATAAAAAAGAGAAAGAGGGGAGAGAAAAAGAAAAAGGGAAAATATAATGTAGAATTCTCATAAAATAGGAAAATGGTAAAGGAAAAAATTCACAAGGACACGTAGGAGAGAGAAGATTTAGAAATAGATGTAAGGGAAATTAGGACTAAATCGATTAAATTAACTTTTGTGGGACTAAATCTATCTAGCTATGCGGAAAGTTATAGGACCAAATATGATTTAAATTAACCTAAACGACCACATTTTAATCATAAAAAACATAATGTACAATTGAGATTAAAAATCAAATAATTGGTTATCAACTGCTATGGTTGAATGCAAATGGATTGTGCTTTTCTACACTCTTATCACTTTTCATATTTAAATGTAGGGCTGATATTAAAAGATGAAATTGATTATCTGCGGCTAAGGTTGAATTCACATGGATATTGCTTTTCTACACTCTCACCACTTTCTTTATTTGAATGCATGGCTAAGATAAAGATCATATTTTTTTATCAACGGCTATGCTGGATGCACATGGATTGTGTGTGCACTGATACAGAAAAATAAATAAAGTATTGAATGGAAAAAAAAAATTGATATCAGAACTTAGAAATTCAAGAAAACAACAAAAACTAAATAAGAAACCTTCCATTCTAATTTGAGTGGTTTACCTTGATTATAGCATGCAAAACAAAATTAAATATACTATATTGTATCACCTCAAGAACTTGTACCAGATTAATTGATGCACAACAAATGCCATCAATCAGTATAACGCGAACAAGAAAAAGAACGTATATGCCGTTCAATTGCCAAGAGATATAAATCTCATTAATCTTAATAATTAATTGTCCAAAAATGACTATCTAACAAAGCCCTACATGGGATTTAAATAGTGTAATTAACCTTCAATCGTGCTAGGCTTTCCAAATGCTGCTAAACTAATAAAGGAAGAAAACAATAAACTTGGAAGTTGGAACTAATTTATTAAGCAATTAAAGGAAATTGAATAATTTGTAGTATGGAAATAAATCTTCAAATATTGGTATAGACTCCAATAATTGTGTTTTCCGGTCAAAGTCTCCAAATATGAAATGGTCGATGGATCTGCATCATTAACACAACCCAGCAAGTGCTTCTTGGCGTGCCAATGAACGACTTCAAAATCGTTGATTTTTATCTTTTCTTTTTTTTGTCAGCAAAACAAATTTATTGAAATAGGAGTAAAAGGTCCGGGGTACTCCACCCAACACGCAAGAATACAAACATCTAATTCCCTGCCCTGCAAGAGAGAACCTATAACCTCCAATGCAACACAACTGTACAATCTAATACAAATAAGATCAACATTAGGAATCTGATTTTTAAAGATGATATTGTTCCTAGACTTGCCCACAAGTAAATCTCAGTACCTTTGATTTCCCCAATGGGGACAGCGCTTCTAGAAGATCTTCCCCGTTGTTGACCCGATGGGCCACCCACACGGGCCCCGTCTCCAACAACAAAAGAGCAAGTCCTTGGCTTATTATAGAAGCACAAATGGGTATATTAATTATGTTACCTTTGAATTTAAGGAGCTGAGAAACCCAGCCATCAACTTTGGGAAAGGAAAATATGTTGAATTTGTGATTTCCCTCATATATCAAGTATTATTACACGTTATCTATGACAAGCCAACATCCATCTTCTTGGCAAATACCCGACGTCCCCTGAAGAAGAGGTTCAAGTATGTACGCCCCTAATGGAATGCCGGAAATCACATCAGTTACAAGCTAGCTTTGAATTTGGGGCAAAAGCTTGTAATTGTTGTGAATCCCGGCAATCCATCAGGACCTACATACCTGAACCTCTTCTTAAGAGGATATCAGATATTTGCAAATTAAGAAGCTGGTTGTTGGCTTGCCATGGACAACTCGTACGAATACTTCATTTATGATCGATGGTCGAAATCACATTTTCATACGTACCCTTCAGAAGTTGATGGCTTAGATCCTTAAAAATCCAAGATAACATGCCCATCTGTGCTTCGATCGATAAGGCTTGCTCTTTACTCGTTGAACACGGGCCTGAAAGTGACCGATCAGGTCAAGAACGGGGAAGTTCTTCGAGATGCGCTGTCCGAAGAGCTAGGAGCAACCACCACCTTGCCGGAAACTGGAGAGAGAGCGAGAAGATCGAGGTGGGAGATCAGAAACGTGTTTTCTGAGAGGAAGAAAATTTAAGAAGATGTAGACGAAGTTTGTTGTGTGAGGAATGGGTGTATGCACATGGCTATTTATAGAGTTAGTGTATGCAAAACCATGTGCTCATTAGTCTTCCTGTGGGCTGTTAAAAGATGGGCGGATTTGTCCTTTCCTCCCCCACAAATTAACTTTTTCTTTTATTAACACTACAACAAAATGCACTTTTTGTAACGAAAATATTGGTTACAAAAAATCTTATTTTGGTTACGAAAATCTTTTGTAACGAAACATTTTGTTACAAAAGTTGGTCTTGTAAAGCTCGTTGCAAAAAGTTTTTGTAACAAAAAAAAATCAATTTCGTTACCAATACAATTGTAACGACACCTCGTTTAGTTACAAAAATCTTAGTAGTGGTAACAAAAGTTTTGTTACAAATTTTTGTAAATTTTAGTTAAATTATCAATTTCGTTACAAATAAGTTGTTACATAAAATTATATATTTTGTACTAAATTATTGATTTGTGACTAATATTTTGTAGCATTTACCAGCCCATTTTATTTTAAAAATAAACAATTACTAGAAATAACTCATAAAATTTATATACGTATTATACTATACAAAGATTTGAAAAACCTTAAAAACATAGGATCGTAATACAATAATATTATTTAAAAAAAATAGTAATTCTTTAAATGGACTAAATCAACATTAATGTCAACATACTAATAAAAATAAAAAAACCCTATCAAAACCGTTCTAAACAATTATACGAAAATGTATATGGACATTTCAATGTATCTAATAACTTGCATTAACAATTATATACTTGATTGAAGTCCCGATAAGTCTTCTTGTCTACGATCAAAGTGAAACTTCATTGTCCTACAAAATATAAAACAATAAAAGTTAGCCTTAATAAGACATCTAAAGGGAAAAGTGAAAAATAGTAAAAGTGTGAAAAGTAATGACAAATATGTACCTGACAACATCTAAGATAACTTTTGTGTGAACAATCCTAATAGCATTTGCTTCATTTCATTTTGACTTTCTTTCAGACTTTTTATTTCAGAATTTTGTTTGGCTATCTCTTCATCTTGCTTTTGGCACTGCTCTTCATTGTGCTTGATTTGTTCTTGTTGAGAGTTAATAAGAGAAATAGCATCTTGTAACTCCTTTTGTGCCCTGGATAATTTCTCTTGAGTTTCCTGCAGTTGTGGTGGGCCACATCTTACCCTCTTACTTTTTCTAGATGGCACTACTCCGTATCCCATACCTCGCTCATACCCACTACGTGTACCAAGAACCTCCATCATAATTTCTCTTTCAGGTGGATTTTCTTCATTTTCGTCAACTTGATTTAATTTTTGCTTCATTTCATTCTATAATTCATAAACAAATATAGTTTACCAATACATTGACATTTAACTGTACTCCCAAATTTTTAAAACGATAAATAATAGCAAATCTACTAACTTACATGCTTTTGTGCTGCTTCCTCATTTACATATTCTCCATTCTTTCTCAAATGAGTGTTCCCAAAGTTATCCACTTCACTTCTGTTTTCCTATAAAAGAAAAGGATGATGTAATTTGAAAAAATGAGTGGAAAAAAAAAGGTTTGAAATAAAAAAACCTACCATTTCCATCAATCGTGTAACAAAGGCTTTTGAGCCTGAGGTATGAGGATATGGCACATGTGACCTATTATCTCTATTTTTCTTCGACTTTTTCTACAATAAAAATTAAGGGTGAAAAGATATCACTAAAGAAAAAATATGAAATTAAGTAAAGTATGTGTAAGTACGCAACAAAAAAACCTGGAAATCTGAATGTGAGAAGTAATCACACTGAATATGCCACTTGTTAAGGTCAATCCAATCATATGGGGCTTTGGTTTTTGGATTTCCCCCAGCTTCCATAACATTCTTATAGTAACTACTTAGTATTCCTTTCCAATGCTTATATGCATTATAAAACGTTGCATCTACACACTCTCTCACAAAAGGATCTTTTGGCCATCCCTTGACATGAAACCATTGCTATAACAATAAAAAAATAAAGTCCACAATCACATATTTATTTATATGCACATTGTAATACAATATAGCTTAGGATGGTGCTTAATATATAAAAATAAAAACTTACATCTATTCCGGCATACACTGGAAGTTTGCTCATTTCTGGGACATCATTCCAAGAGCCCGTGAAATCAAGTTCAGGACTATGTCTTACAATAATTCCAATTCCATTTGCGAAATGTGTTGCATGCTTAATTGGCTTCATGAAACCCTCATGAAACTCTATTTCTAGCACATTTCCTCCCTGAAGGTTAATAAATTAATCATTGTCGTTATCCATGTTAAGTACATATGAGAGACATTGTATATTAAAAATAATTTAAACTATAGTTAATATAAATGGAATGGATATATATTTAGTTTAGATACATACATTTTTAGTAATCTCCTTCTCAATTGCTTTGCCCACACTAGGTCCCCGGCCTCTCTTTTTTTGGTTGCTAATGAGGTGTTGCAATCGATAAAGAAAATTAGCATTTGTATAATTTTAAGGGAAAATTTAACTAAAGATTCAATGCAAACCTGTGTAAATTGCTTCACTAGGTGACATATTTCCATTGTGGGAAGGACTTGAAGCTGTTGGTCAAAAAGTTTAAGTTTCTTAATAAGAAAAACAAGTATATTTCCCAAAGACATGTTTATCATGCACTTTTGTAGTATTACAACGTTCTGTATGTCTTCACATCAAAATTGGATGGGAGATGATAGTTTCACTTGTTTGGGTATCAGTCTAACAAATAAAAAACCAAAAACAAAATCATTTACACCTAAATTGTGATTATAAATATTCAGTATCTTGGTTGGATATATATGAAAGTATTTTTCAGTTAACTTTGAACCATATAATCCTAAAATATTGTTGAACACGAAGATAATTACCTATTGTTCTAACCGACGTTTCTTCTCTTGACAGGTTATCAGCAAGCGGAGATCTAGGCGGTGAGGTTGAAGCTGAGATAGGCAGCTCTATGATCAAATTTGAACTGTGTTCAGTTGGTTGTTGGGTTATACTACTATTGCTTCGGCTCCTCGTGGTAGGACGACGTAGTATTATTCCTTGTGGTGGCATGTTTCGACTACGTACTAACACAAAAGTTCAATACATGTAAATTTAACCGCATCGCATCAATTAAAAACTCATAAAATTTATAAAGAAGAACAAGGACAAGAATCAATTTAAACACACTTTTTATAAAATAATCAAGGAAAAATTATATGTATATTATAAGGTATTCACGTGCATACATATATATACCCACGCTGTCACACACATATATAACGCATAAACTTCTATGTACAGTATGTGTATATATATAATATCCACACTTGCACATTTATAACACGCACACATCACATATATATATGATATCCCCCCCAACACACATATATCACACATATATATTAGGCACACTTCACTGCAGTGTATAATATATATATATATATATATATATATATGATATCCACACAGACACATATATAATTATGGATATACCTACGCGATCACTATACAAAATATGCAATTCTCGGCATTCTTACCCGCAAGCACCTAAAAGCAATTAACAAGAGAGAAAATTCTTCATGTTTACATAACACAAATTTGGTACCACACTCAATTATTATAATATCCATTTATAAATCAGAATTACTTTGTCCACATAAACCTAAATACAACAGGATTTAAAATTTGGATCAGCAATAAAATTCAATTAACTCAGCAATTTAGAGTAGACAAAAGTGAAGAAAAGATTTACCTGGAATAGCGACAATGTGGGTGGTGGCAGACGACAACGTAAATCGATTTCAACAGGGCTCCATGTGATGATACAAATTGAAATAATAGGGAGGGCTTTGCAACAGGGGTCGCCGACAGAGGGGTGGGCGTATGTAGAAAAAGGTTGTGGTAGCCGCAAGTTTACGAAGTGAAAGCCGCAAGTAAGCCGCAAGTTTTATAGCTTTAGCCTGTAGGTTGAGGATGCGTAAGTTCAGGGATTTAGGAATTGTCGATCAAATCAGGAATTGTCGATCAAGTCAGATTGGGGAAGAAGAGAAGCATTGGGTTTTTGTTTTCGATGAGGTGAAATTTGAGTATTGAATTACGATTATGAAGGAATGACATTCGGATTTTTATGATCTGTGAAAAAGAGAATTTCATATTTGAAATTTAGAGTTCTAGGGCTTTTCTTTCTTTTCTGCTGGTGAGCGGCGGGAGATAAGAACTAACCGCCCTTTTTTCCCCAAATTTTCAATCATATAAATAAAAAGACTAGGAGATAAGAACCGCCACTCTTTACACTTATTTTTCAAAATTTTAAAGAAATTAATAAATATTTTCTTTGAAAACTATTTTCTCTAATCATAATTTATATATAGTTATAATATATGATATGATTTTATTTTATTTAATAAGAAGATGCTTATATCTTTTTTTTAATTTTATATTTTCATTTATAGTTATATTTAAAGCGATATTATACTTTCATTATATATATATATATATAAATTTCACATTTAGTTATATATTTTATCATATAATATAATGTAAGATATATATATATATATATATGAAATTTACATAGTTTTTGAAGTCTCAATATCCGATTCAAAAATCGACTAATTTGGGAGATCAATCAAATTGTTCACTTGCGGGGGTCCCGTTTAAAATCAAAGTTTTGCTTTCTGTATGGTTAATTATGTGATTGACTATGAAAAATTTAACCATAATTTGTGATTATCACTTTATAGTAAGCGACCACCTAAAAAGTTTCACCTTCGTAAAGGCCTATCTCATTCTAGTGCTCCCCTTCAACTTGTGTTTATATTTGACATTGGTCATTTCTACATTTATAATGGTAGAGTTAAAGGGTTGCTAGGCTACAAGAGTTTTTGGTCATATATAAATGTATGCTAAGATATATATATTATTCATACTTTTAATTATAGGTCTTGACTTTTTTTCACTTTAGCCCCTCTTGTCGTTCATTCTAACCCGAACGTATTGCATTTGTACTTAATAAAAGTATTTTTTAAAACAATTAGAAATAACGATGTTACATTTTATTTTTTCGATAAATGTGAGTTATTTGTCATTTAATAGTAACATCTGTGTAAACCATTTCACGCATCAAATATGCACAATTAAGATCATTTTCATAATTGCCCTTATATAACACACACTTACCCACATAGTAACATAAAACATAAGAGAGATTTTTGTTTTGCTTATACAAGATTTTTTTTTTTTTTTGACGTCAAACTCATTTGACCTAGTAATGATTTACGAGGTTTTTTCTTTAAATGGATATATTTCATGTATGAAATGGTTTATACACGTTTTTTTTATTTTTGCTAATTTAATATTAGCTAATCTTATTTTGTTATAAATACAGGAATATAAAGATGTAACTAACTTGTTATATTTTAATTTGGATACAAATTATATAAATAACCTTTTGAAAATAGAAAAAATACAAACATTTTTTAATTAATTGTAATGCTTATAACATATACCTACCCACAAAATATATTTAAAGAGATTTTCTATAATCTTTATAATTCCATTTGACTTGGATCATATTTTTATTTGTGGACTATTTAACATGTTTCTAGAATTTAGAGTAACCACACTTTTTATTAGATACTCGGTAAATATCAAACTTTAAAATTATATGTAAATAAATAAAAGGTTCAACAAATAACAAATAAAAATTATTCGGAGTATTATATATAACATCTAGTAGTCTTCATTTCCATCACGAGGGAGGTAAGGATTGTCTTCATCATCATCGCGATATTGCATTAGTGTTTCGTCGACCTCTTCTTCAGAAGAATAATTTTCAACACGATTTTCAACACGATTTTCAACTCGCATTAGTTCTCTTATAGCCTCTTGCCTTAGTTCTCTTATAGCCTCTTCATCTACAACATCCGGATCAATATTTTTTCTTGCTAAATAATTCAAACTATCATCATCTTCTTCTACTACTATTGTTCTTGCATTTGATTCATGTCGTTGGAATGCATCAACTTGACGACTCTGTTCTACATCAACCATGTCTTCTGATTCTGTATCTTCCACTTCTTCAAGTTCCCAAAGGTGTCTATGGTGTATACGTTGTACAATTCTCCAATTATCACCAAGTTTAGTATCCTTAATGTAGAACACTTGTTGAACTTGATTTGGTAATACAAAAGGATCATTGTTGTACCAACGAGATCTTACGTCAATGCTCAGAAAGTGTTTGTCTTTTTGCATAGTTTTTGTGTTGCCCGTATTGAACCATTCACATTGCAAAAGCACTACCTTATATCCACGAAGGAATGTCACCTCTACCACATTCGTTAAGAAGCCATAAAAATCAATTGAGTCATCTCCATGATTTCCTTTGACTACTACACCACTGTTTTGGGTTGTCCTATGATCTTCCCGGTCTTTTATATGAAATCGAACCTCATTAACATTACAACCAGAATAAAATTTTGTTAGGTATGAACAAGGTCCATTTGCCAATGCCCATAATTCTATTGAAACTTCATCAGAATGCTCGTAATACAATAAGTTTATCTAGAAAGACATGAAAAAATTATATCAATATTTGCAAGATATAATTTTAATTTAACAATAGAAAATGTAAAACTTACATGATCTCTAAACCAATTACGGAACTGTTCCTGGTGAACTTTCTCTATGTCTCTAACATTTAACTGCTTCAATTCTTCCACATGCTTGCTAAACAATTAATTATTGAGTTAGATAAATTAATAAACTGAAATACAACATTAAATAAGAAGAAAAGGGTTTATACCTTTTGTAAATATCCACTTCATGACAATTATTCAGTATAAACGTTTGAACTATGTTCATTTGTTCTTGTGTTAGTGGGCTAGAACGTTTAAGTGGTCCAAACGGTCGGACTTTTAATGAAAATATGGTCAATTCACACTCTTGACGACTTTCAATATCATCATAGTTTCTCTCAACTCTATTAAATCTTGTTTCAATTCCTTTAACATACATAGACATGAATGTTAAGCACTCTTTGACAACATATCCTTCAGCAATTGAGCCTTCTGGTCGAGCTGGATTTCGCACACAGTCTTTAAGTGATTTAAGATACCTACAATTAACAATTTCAAAAATATAACATTTTTAATATCTATAGGAAAATTTTTAAAAAATAATTCCCAAAGTAATACAAATAAGAAAATACCTTTCTATTGGATACATCCAACGAGGACGAACTGGACCCGCAATCTTCGCTTGTTGAGGTAAATGAATAGCTAGGTGGACCATTACATCAAAGAATGCCGGGGGAAATATCTTCTCCAACTTACACAAGATTAATGGAATGTTTCTTTCCATTTTTTCTATATCCTCTGTCTTTAACGTCTTCGAACACAATATATCAAAAAATTCTCCTAACTCAAATAAAGCTTCAGTCACATTTTTATCTAAATACCCACGTACACCAACGGGAATTAGTCGTATGCAAAACCATGTGCACATTTTTATCTAAATAAGACGATGTTTGTTGTGTGAGGAATGGGTGTATGCACATGGCTATTTATAGAGTTAGTGTATGCAAAACCATGTGCTCATTAGTCTTCCTGTGGGCTGTTAAAAGATGGGCGGATTTGTCCTTTCCTCCCCCACAAATTAACTTTTTCTTTTATTAATTCTGGATCATCCACAAATGAACTTTTAATGTATATCCAATCACATGGGCAAAACCTTATATATTTGATGTATATATAGTGCAATTCAAATGTATTTTTAAATGATATTAGTTTGCATGTAGTATTAATTATTTTTGCTGACAAATGACTCAAATCAAATGAGGAGAATGACTTTTTAATGGAAACAATTACTTTATCTTTATCTTATAACAATTTTACTTTATCTAGTTTTTCTTTTTTCACTTTAACGGCTGAGAGTTTGCGTGATTTTCACTTTTGGAACAGTTTCCATCCAAACACTAACTGCGATGACCAGTTTTGCATGAAAAAGGACCACTCCTGAATTTCAGGACCAAAAGTGATTTGAAAAGATTCTTACAGGACCAAAAATGCAATTTTTCCGATTTTAATTAGACCCTCCCCACGATTCAAACCTTGCAGTAGTAGTAGGAACTGTGAATGAATATGCCTTTATGCATGATTTTATGATGGTCGAGTAAAAAATGCCAGTGTTGATCTGCGGCTAATCCTAGTGTATACCCAACACAAACATAAAGAAAGCAAAAAGGGCTTTGGTGATCTGCCCAATATATTCCGAAAATGTGGTATCAGGACTTACAATTAATCCCTTATTTAAACTTTGAGGTACGTGGTTCGATTCCTGGAAGTGCATGTGTAAAACCTAGGACTAGGCCCACGGAAGACCTATGAGTTGACTAGTCGTGTTCACGGTTGACCACCAACAATTGAGAGAGATTTTCTAAATCTTGCACAACTTGCATTCATGGATCGATGAAGGCAACAAGTTTGTTGTGGTTTATTCTGAATTTTAAATAACCTCGAGTCTAAGGTCGCTTTGATTATGAAATTTCTGGTAACGAAACAATCGAGGTCAAGACCAAAAAATCTCAATTAAGTTAGCGAAAAACCAAGATGCATGACCATGGTGGTGGAAGACGTGACGAAAACTCTGGTTCTGGCTAAACAAGAATAGATACATATAAACATTTTTTGTATGCCGCTCCTAAGGTTTCTTTCTCTAGGGTTTCTTTAGTGAGAAGTTTATGCGCCGCCACGTGCTTTTGGATTCCAGCCGCCAATTGGCTATCTACCAGACCCTTGGGGATCTTTGTCATGGTACGAACATTGTTTGTTTTATTTTGTCATCTCGTTCTTGAATTTCCTTGTCTTAATTTTTTCGCTTTAATTCTTTACTCAATTAAGATTAAATATATAAAAACTCAAATGAACAAAAAAATGCACTGTAAAAATGTAGAAAAAACGATTGAATATAACAAGAGTATAAGGAAGAAAACATTATCATGAGTGTTTGCAGCAAATACAATAATCGCGTCATTGAAATTGTTATTTTGTGAACATGTCGAGGGCAAGATCTCATATTTATATTCAAATAAAAGTTGGGCTCAAAATTTCACATTGACTTGGGCTTGGACTTAAATGAGAAAAAAATATATTTAAAATCTCAAAGCTTTTGAGTTATTATTATCTTAATAGAACATGAATTAAAGACAAAGTGGAGAAATGCTTGGAAATTGTATAATACTTGTAGCGAAAATAAAATTTCAGAATAATAATTAGATTTAACTAGGGAAGTTTATTTCAGAATAATAATTAGATTTAACTAGGGAAGTAATATTGGAGTTGGTTTTATTCTGCTGTCATGGAATTGTTTTATTCTGCTGTTACTTCTGATATGCGTATTATTTGTTTTGGTTTCTTTTTGGGCTTTTAATTAATTTGGCCTATATTTGTTTGATTTGGCCCATTAGATGTTAGGGCTTGGTTATATGGTTGTATATATACTCTGCATATACGCATCTTTCAATTGAATGATTCTTCCAGATTTTTGGATGTTACAAAATCAATTTTCATGAACAAATTCTTGGATTCTAATATGGCATCAGAGCCGCAAGCCTGGTAACTCTATCAAGATTTTTGTTCTCCAACCATTGTTATCCTTCGCTTCGTCACCAAATCATGGCGAAAGAGAAGGGTGTCAAGAAAGCCGATGAAAGCGGCTCAAATCCTCCGACTAATTCTTCAGGGGAGCGCATTACACGGCCGCGAGTAGGACAGGTGAGCATTGACACAAGCCCTATTCCTGGACTCACGGCAGAACAGTTTCAGAAAATTACTCTTTTCATGCGGACGGAAAGGGGCGACGAACCCAGCTCAAATGTAGGCCATACCACAAACATGGCTGGTAAACTGCCGAACACATCACAGCCTTGGATAATCGATTCGGGTGCGACCGAGCACATCGTATACCGAGATGATGAATTGCTTGATATAGTGACAGACCATTCAGAACCATGTGTTAGAATACCGAATGGTGAGATCATTCCTGTTCAGAGTGTTGGACGTATTGACTTAGGGAATGGCCGCTATCTTGAACGTGTTTTACACATACCACAATTTCACTGCAACCTCCTCTCAGTAAGTCGTATTACACGTGATTTGAATTGTGCATTCACCTTTCTGCTGGATTTTTGTGTATTGCAGACCTTACCCTCGAAAACGTTGATTGGAGTGGGTAAATGTCGGGATGGTCTTTATTATCTCGAGCCTACAAAGACTGAGGGGGCAGTGTTGGCGGTTGATGGGAGCCGAAATTTGTGGCATAATAGGTTGGGACACGCCTCTGATGGGAGATTACGTCATATCTGTTCTCTAAGAGGATATAAGAATAATGGTGTATTTTGTGATTCTTGTATACGAGCTAAACAAACTCGATTACCTTTTCCCGTTAGTACTTCAGTGACTAGTCGTTGTTTTGAATTGATTCATTGCGATGTTTGGGGACCTTATAAAAGTGACACGTTCTCAGGTACGGTGCACGCTATTTTTTATCGATTGTTGATGACTTTAACAGAGGAGTTTGGGTTTTCCTTATTAAACAAAAGTCTGAAGTAGCAGCCCATTTAATCAAATTTTTCAATATGGTGCAGCGACAGTTTAATCTTCAAGTCCTTCGTGTTAGATCAGATAATGGAGTTGAATTTAAATCATCTGCTTTGATGGATTACTATACGCTTAATGGAGTCTTGTTTGAGAGTTCTTGTACGGATACGCCTCAACAAAATGGTATTGTAGAGAGAAAACATCGGCATATATTGGAAGTTGCACGAGCTCTTCATTTTGAATCCGGTCTACCAATTGAATTTTGGGGAGAATGCATACTCACAGCCGTATATATCATTAACCGTCTACCGTCGCCAATTATCGGACATAAAACACCTTATGAAGTTTTATTTGGTAAGGCACCACAATATAGTCACCTTAGAGTATTTGGATGCTTGGTTTACGCCCATGACAACAAGCACAAAGATAAATTTGATGAACGGGGGAGTGCTTGTGTATTTGTTGGATATCCGAATGGGCAAAAGGCATATCCGAATGGGCAAAAGGCAAAGTCACAAGTTTTACAGTTCAAGGGACGTCACTTTCCTTGAACAAGTTTTTCCATATAAAAGTGGTGATAATGAGGAATTCATCTCAGCAACCAAGGCTGCTTTGGACAGAATTAGAGGACACAAGCCCAATATTGAGCAAAGTCACGTCACAGCAAGACCATTTATCAAACGTCCCACACTTGATGGTGGCGTGCCGTGTTCATCTTCGACGCCTATAGCACAGCCAGCCGACGCAAACACCCCTGAACTAAGCTCGGCTGATTCTCACGAAAATATTGTTGTGCCTGTTATCGAACCTGCAGCGCCTATTGTCGAACAACCTGTGACTGTTCTTGAGCCTCGGGCTAGCAGTCGGGTGCGACGACGCCCGAAACACTTCGATGCGTTCGATACGACACTGCCCCCCTCTCTAGATCATTCACAACCCACTACCAATCTGATTTCCTCGACGGTACACCCTCTTTCTCAATTTATTACATATGATAAATTCTCTGCTAATCACAAAGCCTTCTTAGCGGCCATCACATCTCGTGATGAGCCAAAGCACTTCTCTTAGGCCATTAAAGATCTGTTGTGGCGTGAGGCCATGGAAAAGGAAATTCATGCCTTGGAGACGAATGGGACATGGACATTGGCCACTCTCCCACCGAGAAAGAAAGCTGTAGGATCGAAATGGGTGTATAAAATCAAATATAAACCAAATGGTGAAGTTGAACGTTATAAGGCTCGATTAGTGGCGAAAAGTTTCACTCAAATTGAGGGAGTTGATTTTCATGAAACATTCGCCCCCGTAGCAAAGTTAGTCACCGTTCGTTGCATGTTGAGTATAGCAGCGAAACGAAATTGGGAAGTGCATCAGTTGGACGTCAACAATGCATTCTTGCATGGAGACTTACGTGAGCATGTGTACATGCGTATCCCGCAAGGGTTTGCAAAAGAGGGTGATGACAGGGTTTGCAAACTTCAAAAATCACTATATGGCCTTCGCCAAGCGTCTCGAAATTGGTATGAGAAATTCAATCAAGCACTCGTGGTCATTGGGTTTTGCCAATCTCGAGCGGACCATTCCCTTTTCGTGTTTCGTAAAGGCACCACCTATGTTTCCGCACTCATCTATGTTGACGACGTCCTTCTAGCTGGGAATGATCCGACCCATATTGCATATGTCAAGCAATACTTGGATGGAAAATTTAGCATTAAAGATTTGGGAGTATTGAAGTATTTTTTGGGAATTGAAGTTGCTCGATCTCCCGACGGTTTTATTTTAAGCCAACGTAAGTACACTTTGGATATATTGGAAGAAAGTGGATTGCAAGGTTGTCGACCAAGTGCCTTCCCTATGGAGCAAAATCTGAAATTGCAACCCGACGACGATAGTCCTCTTGTTGATGCAACACATTATCGTAGATTGGTGGGCCGACTACTTTATCTTACGGTTACACGCCCCGACATAGTATTTTCGGTAAGTCAACTGAGTCAATTCTTGAGTCGTCCACATCAAAGTCATCTTACAACAGCTTATCGAGTTCTACAGTATCTCAAACAAACCCCTGGTCAAGGTATTTTTCTCTCGTCTCATGGTGACTTCGATCTTCAAGCATATTGTGACGCTGATTGGGCGGGATGTCCTTTTACGCGACGATCATCCACTGGATATTTCATATCTCTTGGTGGTTCCCCGATCTCGTGGCGTACCAAGAAACAATCTGTGGTTTCTCGATCGTCGGCGGAAGCAGAATACAGAGCAATGGCAGTCACGGTTTGTGAAGTGGTTTGGTTGCGCTGGATTCTTCGGGATTTTGATGTTCAACTCACTGAGCCGACGCCACTTTTTTGTGACAATCAAGCTGCCCGTCAAATTGCAGTCAATCCTGTGTTTCACGAAAGAACAAAACATGTTGAGATGGATTGTTACTTTGTCTGTGAGCGAGTTGTAGGAGGAGATATACAACCCCGCATGGTCTCGACCACCAATCAAGTGGCCGATATATTCACTAAAGCTCTCGGTGCTGATCGTTTTCGTTTTCTTCGGGGCAAGTTGGGCATTCAAGACTTACATACTCCAACTTGAGGAGGAGTATTGGAGTTGGTTTTATTCTGCTGTCATGGAATTGTTTTATTCTGCTGTTACTTCTGTATGTGTATTATTTGTTTTGGTTTCTTTTTGGGCTTTTAATTAATTTGGCCTATATTTGTTTGATTTGGCCCATTAGATGTTAGGGCTTGGTTATATGGTTGTATATATACTCTGCATATACGCAGCTTTCAATTGAATGATTCTTCCAGATTTTTGGATGTTACAAAATCAATTTTCATGAACAAATTCTTGGATTCTAATAAATAATATTACAACATTATCAAAATCTAAATCCACAAGGGAAAAAATTTATTAGCATCCTCCTCCAACATTGTCTAATAGCATGTCTGGCGCAAGCAATTATGCATTCATTTTTGCATTCTTCATGGCTGAAAAGCTTAATTTGTGTGCAATCAAAGTAACATTCCGTCATACAATGTGCATTTCTGTGTCTCTCAGACGCCGCTTCTGTTGCAGGCACCACTACTATCGCCACCACAAGAGCCACCACGAGAGGAGCAGTGATCAACCCATTCCTTGCCATTGTGTTAATTATATTGAAATGATGAAGTATAATATTGCAAGTTAATGAATAAGAAAATTGTGAAGAATAGAATAAGTTTCATGCGCTTATATAGATTTTGGAAGCCTAGTTTTTAATAGTCACGTCTTTTAGGGATCATGTATAATGTTTTTACTAGTCATGACTTTATGTTTATGAAGAGGTGTGAGGTTTTAATTTTTTTAGTTTGTGAAAGGTTGCATTAATTAAGCGGAGGGACACACAAGATTTAGAATATTATCTTTTTGTTTATATAGATTTAGAATATTAATATAATCTATTATTATAATTATCAGGGCGGACCCAGGATTGACAGTGAGGGTCCAGAATATTGTTAAAATATTTCATATTTATATCATTATTCACAATTAAATATATCAAAATACATAAATTGACGGGTGAAATTAATAAATAATTAAGAGATTTTTTTTTTGAACGGCAAACAAACATATATTATTGCAGTACCAGAGGTACTGAAAAACAATACAAATAGAAGGTTACATATAGAATTTCAGAATGAAGTACACCACCACCAAGAGCACGCAATCTTTGTTATACAACACAATTAAGAGAGTTTTTAAAACTTGGCAAGCACCAATTTATTTATATTTTAGGAACACAAGCATCAATTTAGAGGGATGGAGGGCAGTTTTATCAAGTTCTTCTCTATGAAGTTGATGCTAATTGGAAAGGCATGGAATTCCAATTCTAATTCCTGCACAGCATGGGGACTGTAACACAAGGGACCGCAACCAAGAGATTCGCACACTGCCTGCACGCACGCGCCATCCGTAAAATTTGAAAATTAATTAATGTTGCTAACATTTTTTAATTGGGGGATTTACTTACCGCTGCTGATAGCCGGAGTTATGCGTCCATGGTACTTCCACACTGCCTGCCGTTACAACATCAATAACAGAAATTAATAAATTAAATAAGTCCTTGCCTGGCCTGACCCATTTCCTAATTTTCTATTAATTTAAAAAATTATTTGTGAATATATATACCTGAAGCTGGATCTTCTTGAGAGGATATTGGCTTGTCATAGATAACACGTAGTATATATGAAGAGTAGTAGATGTATGAAGGTCGAAACCAGATTTAAGAAAGCGAGAAGAAGATGAAGATTAGAGAGAGCGAGAAGATCGAGGAAGAAGATTTAAGAAAGAGAGAAATTAATAAAATAAAATGGGGAAGTTGCTTTCTCCATCTCTCTGTGTATGTAAGAAGATGAAGATGAAGTTTGTTGTGTGAGGAATGGGTGTATGCACATGGCTATTTATACACTTAGTTTTTGCAAAACCATGTGCTCATTAGTCTTTCATCTTGTGGGCTGTAAAAGATATATGGGCGGATTTGTCCTTTTTCCTCCCCCACAAATGAACTTTTTCTTTTATTATTTCTGGATCATGATCATCCACAAATGAACTTTTAATGTATATCCAATCACATGGGCAAAACATATGAGATGTATAGTGCAATTCAAATGTATTTTTAAATGATATTAATTATTTTTTTATTAGATATTAGTTTGCATGTAGTATTAATTAATTATTTTTGCTGAAAAATGACTCAAATCAAATGAGGAAGGACTTTTTAATGGAAACAATTACTTTTTCTTTATCTCACAACAATTTTACTTTACTGCACCAGGTGGGTGGGGGAACGAGGGACCGCAACCAAGAGGTTCGCACACTGCCTGCACGCACCATCCGTAAAATTAGAAAATTTAATTGGACAGAAAATATATATATATATATATATACCTGAAGCTGGATCTTCTTGAGAGGACGTTGGCTTGTCATAGAGAACAATGGGCCCGATTTTTTCCTGTGGGCTGTTAAGGTGGGCGGATTTGCATGCCTTTTCCTTCCCCATAAAGAAACCCTTTTTTTTCTTTTATGGTTTTCTCATATATAAATGAACATTTAATATATATCCAAGCACATAGGCAAAAACTTGTATTAATAGTTGTACAATGCAATTCAAATGTTTATATTTTTTAAATGGTATTAGCTTTAATTTTTTCACTAAAAATTGACTCAAGTTTATATTCATACTGGTCTAAACAGCGGTCATATATAATCATTTGAGCTAAAGTTGATTATACTTGCACGCACGCACGCATATTAAAAAAAAAATTTGCACGCACGCACGCATGTTAAAAAAATTGTTTTGCACGCATCATTCTTGAAATACGTTTCGTCTATTTTATTATATTATTATACACTTAGTTTTACTTGCACGCACGCATATTAAAAAAATCTGATAATAAAATATATGATAAAATATGAAATTTTAAGCATGTAAATCTAATCATGTTTTAAACGATACTAAAGTTGATCTAGAAGGAAAATTACAGTAGGCAATCCAAACTACACAGGTGGATACCCAATGTCATAAGCTACCCTGTAATAAAGAGGAAAAAATTATTTACGTCCCGTAACTTTTACCTTTTTTGAAAAACGTCCCAAAAAAGTTAAAATTTTAATTTACGTCCCACAACTTTTTCAATTGCTTAATTTACGTCCAATTTTCGCTAAAAATCCCCAAATTTATGTAAATGGGACGTAAATTGAGCAATTAAAGAAGTTATGGGACGTAAATTAAATTTTTAATTAAAATGGGACGTTATGCGAAAAAGATAAAAATATTCCACAAATGTGTACAATTCACTATAAAATTAATGTAGTTTATGTTATACAATAAAATAAAAAATAATAATTCATTTATTCATAAATTAACTTATTTTAATATAAAAAAATAATTTATTTATTCATAAATTAATTAATTATTATAAAAATCAATTAACTTACCTAATTTATTATTAGAAAAATTATTTTAAAAAATTATAATTACAATATAAATATTATAAAATTATTTATTTTAAAATAATCAAATAAATATAAAAATTAATCTAAGTATTACACAAAGTAGGTCCACATATTTTTGTACGAACTAATATCAAATTAAAAATTATATAATAAAAATGAAAAAAAAATTAACAAATTGTTAAAAAAATATATTGTCCATCATCATCATTCAATTACCGTGGATAAGGGGTGAGAATTTTGGATAGATTTGAATATTTTTTGATTTATTTGGGAATTTTAAATATTTATGATTTTTTGTATTTATTTAAAATATTAAAATAATTGTTAAGTTTTAATAAGAGTTTTTGACCATTTTAATAAAAAAAATTATTTGGGTTTTAATTTATTTTTTTAAAGATAAAATTTATATTTATTTGAGTTTTTTTTTTTTTTTTTTTTTTTGATATTATGAAAAATTATTTACTTATTTAAATATTATTCTAAATTTATTTTCATATATTTTAAAATATTATTTAGTATTTTAATTAATATTCATAATTTATTTTATAATACTTATATTGCAATTATAATTTTTTTCTAATTATGTAAGTTAATAATTTTCCTAATAATGAATTAGGTAAGTTAATTGATTATTACTGTATAATAATGAATTAATTTGTGAATTTATAAATTATTTTTTTATTTGGTTGTATAACATAAACTACATTAATTTTATAGTGAATTGTACACATTTGTTGAATATTTTTATCTTTTTCACATAACATCCCATTTTAATTAAAATTTTAATTTCCGTCCCATAACTTCTTTAATTGCTCAATTTACGTCCCATTAACATAAATTTGGGGATTTCTAGTGAAAATTGAACGTAAATTAAGCAATTGAAAAAGTTATGGGACGTAAATTAAAATTTTAACTTTTTTGGGACGTTTTTCAAAAAAGGTAAAAGTTACGGGACGTAAATAGTTTTTTTCTCCTGTAATAAATGACCTACGACAACGGGGATATTCCATTGTAATAAACTATGACTCGTTTTAATAAATAGCCTACGACGACGAGAAATTCTCGCTGTCGAAAAGCTCGGACCTACGACAATAGTTTGATAGACAACGGACAAAAAATAGCTATGAAAATGGGGATTTTTCGTTGTTATAGATAGCATACGACAACGGGGATTCTCTGTTGTTATAAATTACGGCCCGTTGTAATAAATGACCAACGACAACGGGAATTCCTCATTTTCGAAAAGTCCAAACCTACGAGATTAGTTTGATAGTCAACGAGCGAATAACAGCTACGACAACGGGAATTTTCCGTTGTTGTAGGCAATTTCTGGCATAGTGGGATCTTTGTCATGGTACGGACAATGATTGTTTTCTTTTGTCGTCCTGCTGTTGAATTTCTTTCTTAATTTACTCTACATTTATTTTCGCAGGAAAACGAGAGAGAGCTAGCGAGAAGATCGAGGTAGAAGGGGAGCAAATTGGAAAGAGGGGAAGAAAATTCAAGAAAGATGAAGATTTTTTTTTTAATTCAAAGAAATACGAAGATGGAGATGAAGAGTGTGTGGGGGATATGCCCAATTTATAACTTTACTTCCCTAAACCAAACCATGGGCCCGATCTTTTTCCTGTGGGCTGGGCGGATTTGTCTTTTCCTCCCCCATAAAGAAACCCTTTTTTTCTTTTTCTTTTTTATGGTTTCCCATAAATGAACATTTAATATATATTCAGTCACATAGGCAAAAACTTGTATTAAAAGGTATTAGCTTTAATTGTTTTCACCAAAAAATTACTCAGGGGTCATCTAATCGCTGGAGCTATCACGCTTCATCTATTTTATTATACACTTGGTTTTACTTGCACGCATATTAAAAAAAATCTGATAATAAAATATACTTAAAAATATGAAACTTTTTTTTTACACCAAAGTCAATTATTCATTGCAAGAACAAACACTAGGGGGAAGTTCTACCACAAAGTCTGGTAGGTCATCCCAACAATGAGGGCTCCCAAACGATCGGGAAGCCTCCGCAATGACGTGTGCATATGTGTTGGCACCTCCCCTTACAAAAGAAATCGAACAATTTGAAAAGCTATTAAGTATTCTCTTGCACTCCTTAATATAATCACCAAAAGACGATTTGTCTGTAGTTGTTGCAAGAATAACATCAGTTACCCTCTTAGCATCTCCTTCAATCACGACATGGCTTAATCTAAGATTGTGCATCCAAGACAATGCCTCCACGAACCCCATTGCCCTCCCACCGCCACCTCGACACAATCCAGAAAGACCAATGATCGCGCTGCCATAAACTCTCCGACATGGCTTAATATAAGATTATGCCATTTTTCACATCTTCTTCACCTTGGGATCTGCCTCCCTGAGGCTCTCACCATGTTCCATTCATTCAGATATTGCCGGCTCTCTAATACTGCTCTTGTTAAGAATTAACACGCGCACACGATGAAGAAAAATAAAATAACATGAGATTTGTTTACCCAGTTCGTCTTGCGACTACATCTGGGGGCGATGCCAAGCCAGGTATTTCACTATATTTTTCGGATGTTGATTACAATGAGAGAACATCTATTTATAATAGAAAACTTGCCCTAACCCTAAGCCCATTAGGATCAAACTTGCTCCACACTCCAAGCCCATTAGGATCAAACTTGATCCACACTCCAAGCCCATTAGTTCAATTCAGGCTCCACACTCCAACAATATCCCACTTGGAGACTAAATCCTCCATGTAACCATATCTTCTTGATTCTCCTCTCGTATCCGACTGGCATCGCCAAACCTTATCTTCAAGTTCCAAGGCCAATTGAAGTTATGCATAGCTTCAACTTCTCTAAGGTTACCACCTTAGTAAATGACAAGTAGTAGTTAGAGGGCGAATACCTATTAGGTGCACGTCGTTCTCTAACTAGTGTCTATAGTGGATTCTTCGATGGTGTTGGGGTCCTTGGTTCTTCAATAAGAATCTCTTCTTCATTCTAACTCTCCTTACTCCCACTCGAGTTTGAGATGTCTAACTCGACCTCTTGGGTATTGGTCTTGTCAGAATCGGATGCTCCAATTTATTCTTGTACATAACCTGTTCATTGAAAACTACATCTCTACTACGAATAATCTTTCAGTTATTCTTATCCCAGAGTTTATAACCGAACTCATCACCACCATAACCAATGAACGTACACTTAACAGATTTAACATCTAACTTACTTCTATCAACAGTGCTAACATAAGCATAATTAAGCAACACAGCCAAAGACATGCAAGAGTGAGACAAATTTACCTCTTTTCCCGTCCATACTTCCTCGGGTACTCTGTTCTCCAACAAAACTGATGGACCTCTATTAATCAGGTATGTTGTTGTGTTTACTGCATCTGCCCAAAATGTCTTAGGCAACCCACTCTTCAACCTCATGCATCTGACTCGCTCATTCAACGTTTTGTTCATTTGTTCTGCCACTCCATTCTGCTCGGGAGTTTCTCTCACAATCTTTTCCATGCGAATCTCATTCTCAGCACAATATTCCCTGAACTCATAGAGTTCATATTCACCTCCATTGTCAGAACGAAGACACTTTACTCTCAGCCCTATTTCATTCTCTACAAGAGCTTTCCACTTCCTAAAGGTATCAAAAGCATCAGTTTTATTTTTCAGAAAATAAACCCATACCTTTCGAGTGGAGTCATCGATGAAGGTCATGTAATACTCCAAACCACCAAGGGACTTCACGGGCGCTGGTCCTCGGCCCATAGATCGCTATGCACCAGCTCCATCTTTTCTGCCTTCAATGCTCTTCCACCTCTCGAGAACTCACCCTTCTTTATTTTCCAAAAACACATAGTCCTCTTATAGGCCAACTTCAATAGATTTCAGGCCTAGAAGTCTCCCTTTCGTACACATTACCTTTATCCCTTTCTCGCTCATGTGACCCAGCCGACAGTGCCACAAATCAACGTTAGTCGTAGCTCCTACAAGGTCGATACAATCCTTGGGTTTGGATGTAGTATACCACGTACCCTCCTTCTTCCCCCAAGTTACTATCATGGCTCCTCTACTGATCTTTCAACTATTGTTGTCGAAAGTCACTGAGTATCCCTCTACATCCAATTGCCCGATTGAAATCAAGTTTCTTTTCAATCCTGGAATGTATATGACACGGTTCTGCTTCAACATCGATCTGTTTGGTGTGGATATCCGGACATGTCATTTTCCCATGATTTTTAGGGGCTCATCATCAGCAAGGTAGACTTGTCCGAATTCTCCAGACACATAGTTCTCCATTATTTCAGCATCACTGCAAGAGCGGAATGATGCTCCAAAATCCAACACCCACGATTCTAGCGGACTACTAACACTCAAGACCAACGTGTCTCCAATATCATTTGTGGTTGCATTTGTTGTCTTCTTCTCGTTTTGTCCCTTCTTATATTTTTAGGTGCTAAACACCGGTTCCTGTAGTGACCAAACTCATCACAGTTCCAACACTCGATCGAGTCTTTATCTTTCCTGAATTGACTCTTTCCTCTGGACATTGATCTTCCACTATTCTTCCTATCCTTCGATTTGTCCCTTTTCTCCGTGTTCAACGCTGACCCTGAAGAGGATCTAGATTCTTTCCTACGAACATCCTCGCTAATCATCAGATCCCTCACTTCGTCAAGCTTTAGTTTATCTTTCACGGATGAAGAGCTAACTGTAGTTACTTTGGCAGCACAACTATCTGGCAGAGAAGATAACAAAACTAAAGCTAGTACCTCGTCATTGAATTCAATCTCGAAATAACATAACTATCCAATGATCATATTGAACTCGTTCAGGTGTTGCTGCACGGGTGTGCTCTCTAACATCATGAGGTTGAACAACCGTCTGATCAGATGAACCTTGTTCATCTTCTCCAAGATCTACAACATCTCCCTTGTGGACTTAGCTTTGGTCGTGTGGTAAGCTACGTTCATGGACAATGATAAATTTATCGGACTCATCGTCTTTCTGTTCAACATATTCCACTTCTTATGTTCCATCTTTTCGGGTTTCTCCTTCTCCTCTTGGGGCACATACAGATCTTTACCGTAAAGGTAATCCTCGATCTACATTTTCCAAAATTCGAAATTCGATCCGTCAAACTGCTTGATTGAAATCTTATTGTCGCTCATCATGATTGCTCCCTCTGAACCCGAGGCTCTAAAAACCAGTTGTTAGGAATTAACACACGCACAAAATGGCGAAAAAGAAAATAACACGAGATTTGTTTACCCAGTTCATCTTGAGATTACATTTGGGGGCGATGCCAAGCCAGGTATTTTACTATGTTTTTCGGATGTTGATTACAATGAGAGAACATCTATTTATAATAGAAAACTTGTCCTAACCCTAAGCCAATTAGGATCAAACTTGCTCCAAACTCCAAGCCCATTAGAATCAAACTTGACCCACACTTCAAGCCCATTAGGATCAAACTTGATCCACACTTCAAGCCCATTAGGATCAAACTTGATCCACACTCTAATCCCATTAGGTCAATTCAGGCTCCACACTCCAATAACTCTTGTTGGGGTCTCAAGCACCCCTTTCCATAGACAATTATTCATGTGTTTCCATATCTGCTACAACATAGTACCAGCCTCTTGGCTTTTTCCATCTCCAACTTTTGTAGTAACTCCAGCACTAAATCTTATAGGGAGTCCACTCTCGGTATACAACTCTCGATTTCATCAAGTAAATCAGCTTCTCGCCAACAATTTAATGCATAATTGCAGGCTTGCATCAGAAAAACTGATTCCATGTAGTCTCGTCGTCGACTCCACAGATAATGTAGTTCTTCTCGTTCACCACTCCCTTCGAAAACAGATTCACCCTGTTAGGAATAACATCCCTTCAAATTCTCCATAAGTTGTCCTTGACCTTCGGATGAGCTTGAAGTCTCCATAACGCTTGCTAATTCTTGGGCGTCTCTAAGCTCACGTCCGAAGCTAATTTTGATGCAACTTGATACCCAGATTTGACAGAATATCTCACGTTATTCTCGTGATGCCACACTAACTTATCATCATAATTCATCGGTGATATGGGCGTGCACAATATTGCTTCAATATCTATTTGCGGAAATACTTGTTCAATTAAATGCTTATTCCATAACCGTGTCCTTGAAATCATAAGATATATTACCCTCATATCTGTAAAACCCTCAACCATTGGCAACTAGATATATAAGTTCTCGTCTCTCATCCACGAATACCCCCAAATACAGATATCCTCTCCAGAGCCTATTTTCCAACGAACCCGTTTTCGAAGCAGTCCTTGAGCCTCGAAAATACTCGCCCAAGTGAAGCCTGGATTGTTGCCAAGCTGAGCGTCCAAGAAACAGCTTGTCAGATTGTATTTTGCTTTATAAATCTGGCAAATTAAGTCCTCTTGATCATGCACTAACCGCCATCAAATTTTGCCTAAGAGAGTGATATTAAAGAGATGTAAATCGTGGAAGTCGCGACCTCCTGCTGCTTTCCGAACACACACCTTTTCCCATCTCATCCACTTCATGCCTTTCTTTGTGTTCTTCCCACTACTCCACCGAAAGGAATTCAACATGAGAGTCAATGGTAGAACTTCCCCCTAGTGTTTGTTCTTGCAATGAATAATTGACTTTGGTGTCACAAAAAAGTTTCATATTTTTAAGTATATTTTATTATCGGGAAAATTGCACTTATAGTCCTATAAGAATATGTCCAAATCACTTTTAGTCCTTTTTCCAGCACTTTTAGTCCTATAAAAATTCTTCTGTTAAATACTAACGGAAATGATGTGTGAGTTTCACGCTCAGTCAACTGCAATTTTATTTTTTAATTAAACTAAATTAAAAAAATTATAATTACAATATAAATGTTTAAATATTAAACAATTTTCACGCTGAGTCAACCACCACCGAACTCGGACATTCGTCGGCAAGTCTCCCTCCGGCGGAACTTACCAGCGACTTCCCGACCACCCACCGACTCCTTCTATATACATTGTCCCAAGCCCGTCATTTCCCCTACTCCATTGTTCCACCAACGTCGTACCAAAATGTCAAATCTCACGACCAAACTCGCAGCCTCGCTACACCTAGTCGGCAGCAACACCATCCAATGTCACACCATGCCATTAGCCCCAATCCCAAACACCAGAAAATACCTGAAAAACTAAGTAAGAAAACAGTCAAAAATTGCAAAAAAATACGATGAAAGGAGAGATTAAAATTTGAAATTGACAAGGGGCTTTGATTCCAAGCACTAACACGAGGCTAGAGTGGGTAGCTTCTATGCATTTCGATCGTGACCGAATTCAAAATTCGTAGCTGGTTTTTTTTTGAGATTTTGGAAGAAAATGGGATTACTGTGGTGGCGTTGAGGTGTGGTGACGGGTACGTGGCGGCAGGGTGGTGACAAGAATGGGCCAGAGTGGTGGCACGATCAGGTGGAGACGAAATGTCCGGCGAGAAGAAGAGCAGGGAGGATATGCATATACCTACTGTACGTATATATGAAGTTTTTGCTTATATTTATTATCTTTTTAGTTTTCGATTTGATTTTTGTGAATTTACACTTTAAATAATTGTAATTATTATTTTTAAAATTCTATTTGATAATCATTTAATACGAATGAATTATATTTTGAATTTCAACTTATATTCAAACACAGATTTTATATAAATGTTTTTTTAACTTTAGTTTTTAATATATTTTTATTAAAAAATTATTGGTAATTTCATAATTTACATTAGATTATTATTTGATTGAAAAAAAATACTTTTAGTAATTTTAAATTATATTTCTTTCTATAAATATTTTTTTAATTTTCAGATTCTATATATTATTATTTGATTTGAAAAAAAAATATTGAATTTTTTTTATTATAACAAATTATATATATATATATATATATATATATATATTCAATTAATTTATAGTTTAAGAATATATTTAATTATATATAATTTATTTATTTTTAATACACATTTTTTAAACTAACGGTTCCATCCAAATCTAACAGATACATGACCAATTTTGCATAAAAAAGGACCACTTTCAAATACCAGGACCAAAAGTGATTTTGAAGTATTTTTATAGGACTAAAAATGCAATTAATAAAACCAAGTGTATAATAAAATAGACGAAGCGTGATAGCTCCAACGAGTAGATGACCCCTGAGTCATTTTTTTGGTGAAAACAATTAAAGCTAATATCTTTTAATACAAGTTTTTGCCTATGTGATTGAATATATATTAAATGTTCATTTATAAGGAAACCATAAAAAAAAGAAAAAGGAAAAAAGGGTTTCTTTATGGGGGAGGAAAAGGCAAATCCGCCCAGCCCACAGGAAAAAGATTTGACCCATATATGGTTTGGTTTAGGGAAGTATAGTTATAAATTGAGCATATTCCACACACTCTTCATCTCCATTTTCATCTTTCTTTGAATAAAAAAAAAATCTTCATCTTTCTTGAATTTTCTTCCCCTCTTTCCAATTTTCTCCGAATTCTCATCTAGTTCATATACACAAAACCCACCTTCTACCATCAACCCCTAGAAGTTCAGTTGAGTGTTCATCACTGTAAAGAGTGCAAGTGCTCTATAATCACTTGTGGAGTGCAAGTGCTCACAACTCACTTGTAAAGTGCAAGTGCTTCCAATCACTTGTGGAGACCGCAGCAGTTCGGGACTGCTCAGATCTCAAAGTCCTACCCTTGGGACTATAAAGGACAAGCCCTTGTAATTTTCGGTAAATTAAAGGGATTAAACATCACGTTAGGACGTGAGAGTGGACGTAGGAACGTATATCCGAACCACTATAAATTACTGTCTTATTTACATTTCTGCACTTTACATTTCAAGTCTTTTCATACATATTTGTGCATAAACTGTTTTACAAACTTTATATAAGAAGTAAACGAGTATAATGTTTATGGGAACACTACAAAATTCCGCACTTAACTTCGATAGGTAATTAATCAGCCGACTAACTAGTCCTAGGCCCCTAGTGAAATCAGCGGACTAGTTACTTTGAAGAGTTAGTATATTTTCAACACAATCAGCAGACATCAAGTCAGCTGATCTATACTCGACTCGTCTTATTTTTCGGGGACCAATACCTAGCTCGATGAAGGAGGTGATGGATCCGGCTCCCAAAGTAGTATACCAGCGATGAGCCCGGTCTCCCAAAATCAGGGAGAAGTTTCTGCACTGAGTTGGCGTCCGTTGCCCCAATTGAGGCCATGTAGTTCGAGTACTTGGACAAGTGTACCCGGGGGTCGGACATACCATCGTAAGCTGCCATTGAAGGCATCTGGATCTTTATCTGAATAGGGGCGGTAAGGATCATAACACTTAGAGGTGGAGTGGGAAGAGTGACTGGTGGGGCAGTTCCCTTCTTAGATGCAACCACCTCTGCTCGCAAATTCTCCATTTCCAGTTTCATCAGTTTTTTAGTCTCGATGAATTGGGCGATCTGCCCTTCCTCGGCAGTCTTTGGTCGGGGGACGACGATATCGTCTCGTCAGCTCCCGTGTGATGCGACCGGGCGATCATCTCGCTGTGATCGCCTGGGGGAATGATGTGATCGCTCGGGTTGATGGCTGCGATAACTCCTCGCTGGAGCTCGCGAGCCTGGCCCCACTCGGTCTGTGAAGTCTCTCAAGTGCTGGGGATCTTTCAAGATATCCCCTAGGTTGAGATTAGCCAAAGGGTTGGCCGCCGGAGTGCCCACCGGAGCTGTCGGCGCCGGAGGGTGTTCGTTCCCTCCGAGTGGGATTCCATCAAGATTTGAGTGATGAGACATCGTTCGAGAGTGTTTAGAAAACGGTTACAAAGGTATGACCTGGTCTAAGCTTTCGACGCTAAAAAACCAAAGATTTGAGTTCTTACGCAGAAGAACGTGCTATTACAACTACAATCTTTGCAAAGTAACAACAAAAGGAAAGCTAAAAACAGAATTACAAGGAGATCAAACTCCAAAATATGCCTCGAATACCGCAAATATTCAAGAACACGAAGATAAATAAAATACGTATGAAATACGTAAACGATGTTCTAAAAGGTATTACTACCGATTAAAACTTGAAATAAGGAGTTTGCAAGTCGATCGTTCGATGATCGGTTGAAACTTTGATGAAGAACACGTAAAAGGACCCCTTCTTCTAGCGCCAAATGTTGTACGTGCTTTTGTTCGGTTGATCTAGATGTGGACTTTTCGTAAGCACTACACAAACATGAATTATATGTGGGGTTTATTACGTGTTAATACGGATTTATATGTTGATTTGTGATCTTAATGAAGAACAATTGAAGAACATAAGAAAGTAGCTTCTTAGAGAAGCTAAAGCTTTGAGCTTGGGAGTGTTTATTGCTTAGGGTTGGGGTGATTGTAGGAAATTGTCACTTAAACTATACAAATGAGTCATTTACGCATTATATAGTGATTTTTTAGGTCTGCCCGCCTTTACACGTGGCGGGCTGATATTGGACCTGAAATCCCACCACATAAAGGTGATGGGACTCGCATTAAATGCTAAACCGCCTCTGGTGGTCGTCCTCGCCGGAGACGAGGAGCTGGGCCACGGTGGTCCCCGGAGGACCTAGTCGTCCGGTCTTCTTCATGGATGGTGGTCGCACTCGCCGTGCTCGCCACGCTCTGTGCTCTCTCCCAAGGCTTTAACACTTGTCTTTTCTAGCTAGCTCTACATGTGCTCGCCAACATCTTTGGGCGAGCACACAATTACATTTTCTTCATAATGTTGACTAGTTGTCGCACGACTTGGTTGACTAGTCGTCGCCACGCAAGCTGGTGACTAGGATTGACTTGTCAAAGATTGACTTATTTGACCTGGTGTAACACTTATCTTCAAGTTCCAAGGCCAATTGAAGCTATGCATAGCTTCAACTTCTCTAAGGTTACCCCCTTAGTAAATTACAAGTAGTAGTTAGAGGGCGAATACCTATTAGGTGAACGTCGTTCTCTAACTAGTGTCTATAGCGGATTCTCCGGTGGTGATGGGGTCCTTGGTTCTTCAATAAGAACCTCTTCTTCATTCTAACTCTCCTTACTCCCACTCGAGTTTGAGATGTCTAACTTGAACTCTTGGTATTGGTCTTGTCAGAATCGGATGCTCCAATTTATTCTTGTACATAACCTGTTCATTGAAAACTACATCTCTACTACGAATAATCTTTCGGTTATTCTCATCCCAGGGTCTATAACCGAACTCATCACCACCATAACCAATGAACGTACACTTAACAAATTTAACATCTAACTTACTTCTATCAACAGAGTTAACATAAGCATAAGCAACACAGCCAAAGACATGCAAGTGAGACAAATTTGATGAAAGTCAGATCAGAGAATGAGTTGAAGAAAAATGAAATACGACCATAAATAAAAACAGAGATAATGTTGAAAATTGAAAGTTGAATGATTAAATGATACTAGTTAATTGGGCCGACCTAAACTTAAATACACAAATAAAATGAGCAACACCAGTAGCCCAAACCGAAGAAAAAGAAAAGGAGAATAAGCGTCAAGCGGAGAAAACAAGGACGGATCGCGAAGAATCGTTAGTAATGGAAATCGCGCGGAATTGTCAGTAGTTATATTGTGTTAAAGAAAATGACGAAGAAGAAAACAATTCATATATACCTTTGACTGTGTAGCCGTGATAATGAAAGAACACAATTTCGGACTTTAAATACTTGAAGGGCAAATGAGTCATTCACAACATCGTTCCGCATTACTGTACCGGTGAGATAGGGTAAAATGGAGCGTTAACTACTCCAAAGGTAAAAACAGTGAATAGGTGCGGCGGGCCTCGAAATTAACTTGGGCCCTTAAAAAACTGACCAAACACCAAATAGTGAGGATAACCTAACTAATTTGGATTTAACGTTGTTACCAAACAAGTTCTAAGGCTATGCAAGCAAACTAGTCCCGTGATTCGTGGTGATTTTAATTTGGCCCTAAAGTTGATATGTCTTTTTTAGATGATATGATTTTAAATGAGCTCGAGCCTCCAATTCTGAATATTGATATAGATAAGGATAATATGTTATATGAAAAGTCTCATGATGCTGAGTTTAATCATGTTGGATTACCTGTGCTTGATTAATTTAAAATTTGATTGGAGTTAGGAGGTGTGAAATCAATGAGAAATTCTAGAAATTAAGGTGTTGGAGAAAGGAAAAAACTAGTGTTGTGGATTGGGGAATGTTTAGGTGAATTTCGCGCTCAAAACCCTTGTTTCCATTAGTTATGTCAGATTAACTAACAACATGATCAATTTTAATAGAAAAGAATAACTGAGTTATCAATTTTAATATTTTAATAGTATCTGAAAAGAAAAGGAGATAAATTTTAAAGTGATATTTTTCCCTTTTATATTCAAATAAAAGTTGGGCTCAAAATTTTGCCTTGACAATTAGGCTTGGACTTAAATTGGAAAAAAAAAAATTAAAATCTCAAAGCTGAGTCATATTCTCAATAGAATATGAGTTAAAGACAAAGTGGAGAAATGACTGAAAATTTAATTGTATAATATTTAGGGAAGTAATATATTACAAAATTATCAATCTAAATCCACAAGGGCAAGAATTTATTAGCATCCTCCTCCAACATTGTCTTTCTAATAGCATGTCTGGCACAAGCAATTATGCATTCATTTTTGCATTCTTCATGGCTGAAAAGCTTAATTTGTGTGCAATCAAAGTAACATTCCGTCATACAATGTGCATTTCCGTTTCTCTCAGCCGCTTCTGTTGCAGGCACCAATACTATCGCCACCACCAAAGCCACTAGAGCAGCAGTGATCAACCCATTCCTTGCCATTGTGTTAATTATATTGAAATGATGAAGTATAGTATAGCAAGTTAATGAATAAGAATTGTGAAGAATAGAATAAGTTTCATGTGCTTAAATGGATTCTGGAAGCCTAGTTTTTAATAGTCACGTCTTTTGGGAATCATGTATAATGTTTTTACTAGTCACGACTTTAATTATGAAGAGGTGCGAGGATTTAATTTTTTAGTTTGTGAATGGTTGCAAGTGGAGGGACACGAGGTTTAGAATATTAATTACCCTTTTGTTTATATATATAGATTTTAGAATACTAATATAATTAATTATAGGATATTATCTTTTATTATTATGAAAAGTGCTGGATTCCATTAATTTTTAAGGGATAAAATGTTATGGTAATACTATGCAAATTATGCAGTTTTTGTTATTTTTTTTAAATTATTATTTAGAAACAATGTTTGTTAGTATTAAATACTAAAAAAAATAGCATTGATGACACTTTCACGGAATTTCAAAATCCCATATTCTAATGTATTAATGATTTCTAAAATTGTTTTCAACTGATTAAATCTGCTCAAATTATTTTTATCTAGTTTTTTTTTTAAAATATATAAAAGTATTTCAATTTAAATTGAAGAAGAAAATTTCGGGTAGAAAAAAAAAAGGTGAATTACAAGCATAACTGTACAGTTTTCTCTCTCTCCCTCCCTCTCCCTCTTTTTTTTTTTTTTAAATAACCGCCTCGCCTTGTAGTTTGAACTTTGAAGGACTTTTTTTTGAGAGAAAGGATTTAATGAATTTTTATGATTTGGAGAATAATAATTGTTTTAAGAATATCGATAATGATTAAATATTGTATCATGCACCTCAAGAACTTGTACCAGAAATGCACCAGATTAATTGATGCACAACAAATGCCATCAATCAGTATAACGCGAACAAGAAAAAGAACGTATATGCCGTTCAATTGCCAAGAGATATAAATCTCATTAATCTTAATAATTAATTGTCCAAAAATGACTATCTAACAAAGCCCTACATGGGATTTAAATAGTGTAATTAACCTTCAATCGTGCTAGGCTTTCCAAATGCTGCTAAACTAATAAAGGAAGAAAACAATAAACTTGGAAGTTGGAACTAATTTATTAAGCAATTAAAGGAAATTGAATAATTTGTAGTATGGAAATAAATCTTCAAATATTGGTATAGACTCCAATAATTGTGTTTTCCGGTCAAAGTCTCCAAATATGAAATGGTCGATGGATCTGCATCATTAACACAACCCAGCAAGTGCTTCTTGGCGTGCCAATGAACGACTTCAAAATCGTTGATTTTTATCTTTTCTTTTTTTTGTCAGCAAAACAAATTTATTGAAATAGGAGTAAAAGGTCCGGGGTACTCCACCCAACACGCAAGAATACAAACATCTAATTCCCTGCCCTGCAAGAGAGAACCTATAACCTCCAATGCAACACAACTGTACAATCTAATACAAATAAGATCAACATTAGGAATCTGATTTTTAAAGATGATATTGTTCCTAGACTTGCCCACAAGTAAATCTCAGTACCTTTGATTTCCCCAATGGGGACAGCGCTTCTAGAAGATCTTCCCCGTTGTTGACCCGATGGGCCACCCACACGGGCCCCGTCTCCAACAACAAAAGAGCAAGTCCTTGGCTTATTATAGAAGCACAAATGGGTATATTAATTATGTTACCTTTGAATTTAAGGAGCTGAGAAACCCAGCCATCAACTTTGGGAAAGGAAAATATGTTGAATTTGTGATTTCCCTCATATATCAAGTATTATTACACGTTATCTATGACAAGCCAACATCCATCTTCTTGGCAAATACCCGACGTCCCCTGAAGAAGAGGTTCAAGTATGTACGCCCCTAATGGAATGCCGGAAATCACATCAGTTACAAGCTAGCTTTGAATTTGGGGCAAAAGCTTGTAATTGTTGTGAATCCCGGCAATCCATCAGGACCTACATACCTGAACCTCTTCTTAAGAGGATATCAGATATTTGCAAATTAAGAAGCTGGTTGTTGGCTTGCCATGGACAACTCGTACGAATACTTCATTTATGATCGATGGTCGAAATCACATTTTCATACGTACCCTTCAGAAGTTGATGGCGGCTTAGATCCTTAAAAATCCAAGATAACATGCCCATCTGTACGTGCTTCGATCGATAAGGCTTGCTCTTTACTCGTTGAACACGGGCCTGAAAGTGACCGATCAGGTCAAGAACAGGGAAGTTCTTCGAGATGCGCTGTCCGAAGAGCTAGGAGCAACCACCACCTTGCCGGAAACTGGAGAGAGAGCGAGAAGATCGAGGTGGGAGATCAGAAACGTGTTTTCTGAGAGGAAGAAAATTTAAGAAGATGTAGACGAAGTTTGTTGTGTGAGGAATGGGTGTATGCACATGGCTATTTATAGAGTTAGTGTATGCAAAACCATGTGCTCATTAGTCTTCCTGTGGGCTGTTAAAAGATGGGCGGATTTGTCCTTTCCTCCCCCAAAAATTAACTTTTTCTTTTATTATAATTCTGGATCATCCACAAATGAACTTTTAATGTATATCCAATCACATGGGCAAAACCTTATATATTTGATGTATATATAGTGCAATTCAAATGTATTTTTAAATGATATTAGTTTGCATGTAGTATTAATTATTTTTGTTGAAAAATGACTCAAATCGAATGAGGAGAATAACATTTTAATGGAAACAGTTACTTTATCTTTATCTCACAACAATGTTACTTTATTTCATTTTTCTTAAAATCTGTACTAAAGAATGTGAGCACACTTTTCATGGACAAAGTAGTACATGATAAGTGGATTATTTAGTTTTACTTGCCCACATTAAAAAAATCTGATAAAAAAATATATGAAAATTTGAGCATGTAATATATCTTGTTTTAAAAAATTCTAAAGCTGATTCAAAAGGAAAATTACGATAGACAATCCAAACTACATCTAGCGGTACTTTATATCGGATTCTTGAATTTAAAAAAATCCTCATTATCTTTTATTAACAATCATTAGTCTTATAAATTTTAACGGTCATAAATTGTCGTTACATGTTATATATATTGTAACTAAGCATCTATAGTAGAAGTCAATCCAAACTATATCAAGAGATACACATTAATATTTAATTGATTTAATTTTTTACTTTAATAATTTTGTCGTTATAAACAACTGTAGATTTTAACGATCATAGATTGTCGTTACATGTATTTAAAATATAAAGTTTTCAATAGTAGAAGAGAATTTGCATTCACTCTTCATTTTAATTAGACCATCCCCATGATTCAAACCTCGTAGTAGTAGTAGGAACTGCGAATGAATGTGCCTTTATGCATGATTTTATGATGGTCAAGTAAAAAATGCCAGTGTTGATCTGCGGCTAATTCTAGTCTATACCCCAACACAAACATAAAAGAAAGCAAAAAGGGCTTTGGTGATCTGCCCAAATTAATTCGGCAAATGTGGTATCAGGACTTACAATTAATCCCTTATTTAAACTTTGAGGTACGTGGTTCGATTCTTAGAAGTGCATCTCTAAAACCTAGGACTAGGCCCACGGAAGACCTATGAGTTGACTAGTCGTGTTCACGGTTGATCACCACCAACAATTGAGAGAGATTTTCTAAATCTTGCACAACTTGCATTCATGGATCGATGAAGGCAACAAGTTTGTTGTGGTTTATTCTGAATTTTAAATAACCTCGAGTCTAAGGTCACTTTGATTATGAAATTTCTGGTAATGAAACAATCGAGGTCAAGACCAAAAAATCTCAATTGAGTCAGGGAAAAACCAAGAGGCCATGACCATGGTGGTGGAAGAGGTGACGAAAACTCTGGTTCGGGCTAAACAAGGATAGATACATATAAACTTTTTTTGTATGCCACTCCTAAGGTTTCTTTCTCTAGGGTTTCTTTAGTGAGAAGTTTATGCGCCCCCACGTGCTTTTGGATTCCAGCCGCCAATTGGCTATCTACCAGACCCTTGGGGATCTTTGTCATGGTACGAACATTGATTGTTTTATTTTGTCGTCTCGTTGTTGAATTTCCTTGTCTTAATTTTTTCGCTTTAATTCTTTACTCAATATGGAGGAGGGTACATATTTTTTTCATCCTGTGAGTTTAACTAATTTCTAAATAAATCTTTTAAGTTTTTGCTTTTTCAAATTCGTCCTAGATGCAGGAGGGTACGTATTTTTTTCATCCTGTGAGTTTAATTAATTCCTAAATTTGTCCTTTTTGCCAAATTTTAGTTTTTTTCGTAAAATATAGAGAAAGTTTAAATAAAATAAACAAATCTAAAAAATATAAAAATTATTAAATAAAATAAATTATTTAGAAAGTCAACCAAATAAAATATGAAGATTATTAAATAAATCCTTCCTAAATCCACAATTTTAGCCAAATTATACCAGATATTAGTATTTATTTATGATCTGATTTTTTCTAAAAAAATTGAAATAAAAATTGAAAAAAGATATAGAAATAATAACAAATAGAAATTGAAAATTTGAAAAACAAATATTAAAATACTGAAAATTATGATTATATTAAATAATCTTAAAAATCATGTAAACTATTAATAAATCCTAAAAAAATAAAAATTCAAATCACTTAAATTCCGAAATCTAGAATAATCTACCAATATGATTTTTGGGGAAGAAAACTTCGGTGAGGCGTATTTTTAATATTGATTAATATACTTTTCTTGATATTTGGATATAGTTTTTGTATTTTTAATATATTTATTTAATATTCCATATTTTTAATATTTATTATATTTTTAATATAATTTATTTCTTGAATTTATTAATACATATTCTAAATTTTTATGATTTATTAATAGTATTCAATATTTTAACAGGGTTTATTTGTTAAAAAAAGCTCATGCCCACTTTTATTTTAAAAATAAAAAGATATAAAGAAATATAATATGCAGTCATCAATGATCGGTTGGGTGACCTGCTAATACTAGAAGAAGAACAATTTTTAAAATTTTGGCTTTACTTATTGGACCAAAATTAAGTTTTGAAAAATCCGCATAGACCAAACTCAAAATTAGTTAAATTTATTGTGCTGCAAAATCTTTAAACCTAAAAATAAAACAGATTCCACCCGTTAAGTATTTCATGATTGGGCCAATTTTTCAAAATAAAATAAAATAAAGGACCACTTTCAAATTACGGAAACAAAAGTGCTTTTGCTGAACTCTTATGGGACAAAAATTGAAATTTTCCAATACTTTATTTGGATCTGGAAAAGAAAGACACAACTAAAAATTTATTTGAGACTTATGTCAAATATAAACCATAGCCCAATAGTTTCATATATCAATTAAGATTAAATATATAAAAACTCAAATGAACAAAATGCAATGTAAAAATGTAGAAAAAACGGTTGAATATAACAAGAGTATAAGGAAGAAAACATTATCAAGAGTGTTTGCAGCAAATACAATAATCGCGTCATTGAAATTGTGATTTTGTGAACATGTCGAGGGCAAGATCTCATATTTATATTCAAATAAAAGTTGGGCTCAAAATTTCACATTGACTTGGGCTTGGACTTAAATGAGAAAAAAGTATATTTAAATCTCAAAGCTTTTGAGTTATTATTATCTTAATAGAACATGAATTAAAGACAAAGTGGAGAAATGCTTGGAAATTGTATAATACTTGTAGCGAAAATAAAATTTCAGAATAATAATTATATTTAACTAGGGAAGTAATATTACAACATTATCAAAATCTAAATCCACAAGGGAAAAAATTTATTAGCATCCTCCTCCAACATTGTCTTTCTAATAGCAGGTCTGGCGCAAGCAATTATGCATTCATTTTTGCATTCTTCATGGTTGAAAAGCTTAATTTGTGTGCAATCAAAGTAACATTCCGTCATACAATGTGCATTTCCGTGTCTCTCAGACGCCGCTTCTGTTGCAGGCACCACTACTATCGCCACCACAAGAGCCACCACGAGAGCAGCAGTGATCAACCCATTCCTTGCCATTGTGTTAATTATATTGAAATGATGAAGTATAATATAGCAAGTTAATGAATAAGAATTGTGAAGAATAGAATAAGTTTCATGTGCTTAAATAGATTCTGGAAGCCTAGTTTTTAATAGTCACGTCTTTTGGGAATCATGTATATTGTTTTTACTAGTCACGACTTTAATTATGAAGAGGTGTGAGGATTTAATTTTTTAGTTTGTGAATGGTTGCATTAATTAAGTGGAGGGACACACGAGATTTAGAATATTACCTTTTTGTTTATATAGATTTAGAATATTAATATAATCTATTATTATAATTATCAGGGCGGACCCAGGATTGACAGTGAGGGGGGCCAGAATATTGTTAAAATATTTTATATTTATATCATTATTCACGATTAAATATATCAAAATACATAAATTGACGGGTGAAATTAATAAATAATTAAGAGATTTTTTTTTTTGAACGGCAAACAAACATATATTATTGTAGTACCAGAGGTACTGAAAAACAATACAAATAGAAGGTTACATATAGAATTTCAGAATGAAGCACAATCTTCGTTACACAACACAATTAAGAGAGTTTTTAAAACTTGGCAAGCACCAATTTATTTATATTTTAGGAACACAATCATCAATTTAGAGGGATGGAGGGCAGTTTTATCAAGTTTTTCTCTATGAAGTTGATGCTAATTGGAAAGGCATGGAATTCCAATTCTAATTCCTGCACAGCATGGGGACCGTCGCACTAAAGGAACCGCAACCAAGAGATTCGCACACTGCCTGCACGCACGCGCCATCCGTAAAATTAGAAAATTAATTAATGTTGCTAACATTTTTTAATTGGGGAATTTACTTCCGCTGCCTGAGTTAGGCGTCCATGGTTCTTCCACACTGCCTGCAGTTACAACATCAATAACAGAAATTAATAAATAAGTCCTCCCCATCCCCGTTTTCATCCAAAATTATTTTTGTATTAAAAAAAACACAAAAATTCCTGCCATTTTGATTTTTTTTTCGGTGAAAAATAATGTAAATTGAACAACAACAACGTCAATGATTTATTTTGGAATAGGTTAAAGCTACAAAATTTAAAATGAAATTCTCTCTGGGTACAATATGCTCTTGCTTTCGAAAAATGGTTCAACGGAAGCGGCAAAGCCCTCCCATAACTTCAGAAACCGACTTTCTATCATTTATGGTACGGATGGAGAGGGTATTGGGAGCTCTCTGGGTTGAAGATTGAGCATGTGCAGTCTCATCTTCCATCGGCCGACTCGATGAAGTAGCATTGCCAGTGTTGTGCCTCCCCCCTTGTCCATTCGGAGCACGATGAACTCCCTCTAACATGTCGATCTCAACACCAATCATATATTTTTGCTCCACCTCTGCTGATGTAGGCTCCATCTGTATACAATGAGGCATAACTAACTTGTAAGAAGCTGTTACAAATAAGTGCAAATTATTATAGGTTTTATATATTACTTACACTAGGTGAATTAAGGATCAAGTATAACACAAGTGTATGGAAGAATGCACTTGTGTATGCAAATTCTTTTCTTTTAAATAAAACAGGCTATCAGCTATAAGAATTTTGAAGAATAGAATAAGTTTCATGCACTTATATAGATTTTGGAAGCGTAGTTTTTAATAGTCACGTCTTTTAGGAATCATCTATAATGTTTTTACTAGTGATCATGACTTTATGAAAAGGTGTGAGGTTTTAATTTTTTTAGTTTGTGAAAGGTTGCAATTAAGCCGAGGGACACGAGCTAGATTTACAAATATTTTTTGGAGAAGTATTCAACATATTTTACCGATTACTGTTGAATAATTAAACTAGATTAATTAAGTCAAAGTTATTAATTGCTTATGGATTAATTTCTGGAGGATACATGAATGACCATTTGGTAGATTCATGAATATTTCTTGGTTGATACATGTATTGAATTAATTAGTATTAAATATGGTTCATGTATACATTTTGGGTATCTCCTATAAATACCCCATGTATTGAGTCATTTGAGATAAGTCCAGTAAGAAAGAAAATTCAGAACAGTTTTCTCCACCCTTGAGTTGGTATTTTCTAGTGTTTTATGCTCTCCTAATTTCTAACAAATTGGTATCAAGAGCCACTTGTGTTTGGAGACAAGCTTGAAGAAATGTCGAATGGAACCCCATTTGTTGTTCCATCTCTCACCAAAGACAACTATGATAATTGGTGCATAAGGATGAAGGCTTTGCTTGGAGCATATGAAGCTTGGGATCCTGTGGAGAATGGCGTTGATGAAAATGATGCATCCGCCAAGAAGAGAGACCAAAAGGCGCTCACCCTCATTCATCAAAGTTTGGATGAGAAGATGTTCGAGAAAATTGCTGCGGCAACTACTTCCAAGCAAGCATGGGAAACTCTTCAAGCTTCACTCAAAGGTGTTGATAAAGTGAAGAAGGTACGTCTCCAAACATTAAGAGGAGAGTTTGAGACTTTACACATGAAGGATTCCGAATCTATTTCGGATTACATTTCAAGAGTTTTGGCTATCACAAATCAAATGAAAAGATATGGAGATGACATGAAAGATGATCGCATCGTTGCGAAGATTTTGAGATCTTTGGATCCAAAATTTAATTACATTGTGGTTGCCATTGAGGAGTCTAAGGATTTAGACACCATGACCATTGATGAACTTGCCGGATCCTTGCAAGCTCATGAAGAAAGATTGTTGAAACCGACTCAAGAATCAGTTGAACAAGCATTGAAAGCGAAGCTATCATTGAAGGAAATAAATCAAGGAACATCCCAAAGAGGTCGAGGACGTGGAGGATCTCGAGGAGTAGGTCGAGGTCGTGGTAATGGAAGAGGGGGACGAGGTGATAAATACACCTCAAATAATAATTTTGAGACGAGCCAAAACTCCAATCAAGGAAGAAATCGTGGAAGAGGACGAAGCCGTGGAGGTAATAGGCCAAACCAAATGAGGTATGACAAATCTGAAGTTGAGTGTTATTCTTGTCATCGGACTGGCCATTATTCTTGGGAATGTGGAAGTAAAGTACATGAGAAAAATAATTTTGCGGAGAGCAATGATGCAAATGAAGACGGATTCTCTACCTTGCTTCTGGCTTGCAAAACCAATCAAGACGAGAATGGAGATCAATGGTACCTTGACTCTGGCGCAAGTAGCCACATTTGCGGAAGGAGAAATTTATTTGCGGAACTTGATGAATCAACTGGTGGAGATATAACTTTTGGAGACTCTTCAAAAGTTCAAGTAAAGGGAAAAGGTACGATTTTGATTCGTTCAAAAGATGGAAGTCATCAATTAATTTCCAATGTATTTTATGTGCCGGCCATGAAAAGTAACATTTTGAGTTTGGGCCAATTATTGGAAAAGAATTATGATATTCATTTGAAAGATAAATGTTTGACAATGAAAGATGAAAATGGAAGATTGATTGCTAAAGTGCCCATGACAAGGAATCGAATGTTTTTGCTAAACATTCAAAGTGGTGCTCCAATGTGTTTGAAATCTTGTTTCAAAGATTCATCTTGGCTATGGCATATGAGATTTGGGCACTTGAATTTTGATGGGCTGAAAATGATGAGCAAAGAAAGAATCGTGAAAGGATTGCCTTCCATAGACCATCCTAATCAACTATGTGAAGGATGCATTTTTGGCAAACAGGCGAGAAAGAGTTTTCCAAAGGAGTCCTTGACGAGGGATCAACATCCATTGGAGTTGATACACTCGGATGTGTGCGGACCAATCAATCCATCGTCGTTTGGTGAGAATAAATATTTTGTACTTTTCATTGATGATTATTCTCGAAAAACTTGGGTGTATTTTTTGAAGGCAAAATCGGAGGTGTTTGGAACCTTCAAAAGGTTCAAATTAATGGTGGAGAAACAAAGTGGCTATCAAATCAAAGCTCTTCGGTCCGATAGAGGTGGAGAATTCACATCTAATGAATTCAAAACCTTTTGTGTGGAACATGGAATTCATCGTCCCATGACGACTCCATACTCACCGCAGCAAAATGGAGTGGCGGAGAGAAAGAATCGAACTATACTCAATATGGCGAGGAGTATGTTGAAGAGCAAGAACATGCCAAACAAGTATTGGGCTGAAGCTGTCTCTTGTGCAGTCTACTTGATGAATCGATGCCACACTAAAAGTGTGTGTGGTATGACGCCTCAAGAAGCTTGGAGTGGATACAAGCCAAGTGTTTCACACTTGAGGGTTTTCGGAAGCATTGCTTACACACACGTTCCTGATGAGAAAAGAACCAAACTTGATGATAAAAGTGCAAAGTATCTCTTCATCGGCTATGATCAAAGCTCTAAAGGCTACAAATTATATAATCCAAGCAGTGGGAATGTTGTCATAAGTAGAGATGTGGAGTTCGATGAAGAAGGAGTTTGGGAGTGGAGTAACACAAAGAAAGAAAAAGAATGCAGGTCTTTCTTTGATGATGATGAGGAAGAAGGCATGGCACCGCCTAATACTCCACCGCCAACGCCACCACCACAAAATGCACAAATCGATGAAGCAAGTTCTAGTGAAGGGCCTAGAAGATTCAAAAGTTTGAGTGACATTTATGATGCCACTGAAGAGGTAAACATGAGTAATTTTACTCAATTTTGTTTACTTGCAGAAACTGAGCCTGTGAATTATGATGATGCTGCTCAAAATGGAGAATGGAGAAAAGCCATGAATGAAGAAATTAGGGCAATCACAAGGAATGATACGTGGGAGATAGTATCATTACCGAAAGGCAAAAAGACCATTGGAGTGAAGTGGGTGTACAAGATAAAAAGAAATGCACAAGGGGAGATTGAGAAATACAAGGCAAGACTAGTTGCGAAGGGGTACAAGCAAAAGGCCGGAATTGACTATGATGAAGTGTTTGCACCCGTTGCCCGCCTTGAGACGATTCGGTTGATTATTTCTCTTGCAGCCCAAAATCATTGGAAAATCCATCAAATGGATGTAAAATCCGCCTTTTTGAATGGATATTTGGAAGAAGAAGTCTACATTGACCAGCCTTTGGGTTATGTGGTGCCTAATGAAGAAAGGAAAGTGCTAAAGTTGAAAAAGGCTCTCTACGGGTTGAAGCAAGCCCCCCGTGCTTGGAATAGCAGAATTGATAAATACTTTCAAGAAAATGGCTTTGTTAAGTGTCCACATGAACATGCTCTCTATGTAAAAAGGAATATAAGTGGTGATATGTTACTTGTTTGCTTGTATGTGGATGACTTGATTTTTACAGGGAATAATCCAAAGATGTTTGATGATTTCAAGAGAGCTATGACAAAGGAGTTTGAGATGACGGACATTGGCATGATGTCCTACTACCTTGGGATTGAAGTGAAACAACGAGATGATGGCATATTTATTTCTCAAGAAGGATATGCTAAAGAAGTTCTCAAGAAGTTTGAGATGGAGAAATGTAAGCCTGTTGGGACACCGGTGGAGTGCGGAATCAAGCTGCACATAAATCAAGATGGTGAGAAAGTTGATCCATCAGTTTTCAAGAGCCTTGTTGGAAGCTTGAGGTATCTAACTTGTACGAGGCCGGATATTCTTTTTGGTGTTGGACTTGTGAGTCGCTACATGGAATCTCCTACTACTTCACATTTGAAAGTTGCCAAAAGAATTCTTCGCTACATCAAAGGTACAATTGATTATGGTATCTTGTACTCCTTTTCTGGCGACTTTAAGCTTGTTGGCTATTGTGATAGTGATTGGGCTGGTGATGTTGATAGTCGGAAGAGTACAACCGGGTTTGTTTTCTTTATGGGAAATTCAGCTTTTACTTGGAATTCTAAGAAACAACCTATTGTGACTCTATCTACTTGTGAGGCGGAATATGTTGCTGCTACTTCTTGTGTTTGCCATGCTGTGTGGCTAAGAAGTTTGTTGAAGGAATTGAATTTGGCACAAGAAGATCCGACGGAGATTTATGTTGATAATAAATCTGCAATTGCTTTGGCCAAGAATCCGGTGTTTCATGAAAGGAGCAAACATATTGATACTAGGTATCATTTTATCCGAGAATGCATATCGAAAGAAGAAGTGAAACTCGAGTACGTGAAGTCACAAGATCAAGTTGCTGATATCTTCACGAAACCGTTGAAGTCTGATGTTTTCAAGAAGCTGCGTTTTTCACTTGGAGTAATTAATCTAGTTTAAGAGGGGATGTTGAATAATTAAACTAGATTAATTAAGTCAAAGTTATTAATTGCTTATGGATTAATTTCTGGAGGATACATGAATGACCATTTGGTAGATTCATGAATATTTCTTGGTTGATACATGTATTGAATTAATTAGTATTAAATATGGTTCATGTATACATTTTGGGTATCTCCTATAAATACCCCATGTATTGAGTCATTTGAGATAAGTCCAGTAAGAAAGAAAATTCAGAACAGTTTTCTCCACCCTTGAGTTGGTATTTTCTAGTGTTTTATGCTCTCCTAATTTCTAACAATTACATCATGAAGTAAGATTACAAATTTATCACTCGTTATGTCTTTCATCCAAAGATAATTCTGACTCATGTGCACACCCAAAGATTTACAACAATTTGTCTATATATTTTACATAATTAAGAGAGTTTTTTTTTTTTTGAACGGCAAACAAACATATATTATTGGAGTACCAGAGGTACTAAAAAACAATACAAATAGAAGGTTACATATAGAATTTCAGAATGAAGCACAATCTTCGTTATATAACACAATTAAGAGAGTTTTTAAAACATGGCAAGCACCAATTTATTTATATTTTAGGAACACAATCATCAATTTAGAGGGATGGAGGGCAGTTTTATCAAGTTTTTCTCTATGAAGTTGATGCTAATTGGAAAGGCATGGAATTCCAATTCTAATTCCTGCACAGCATGGGGACCGTCGCACACGAGGGACCGCAACCAAGAGATTCGCACACTGCCTGCACGCACGCGCCATCCGTAAAATTAGAAAATTAATTAATGTTGCTAACATTTTTTAATTGGGGGATTTTTAATTACCGCTGCTGATTGGGCCAATTTTTCAAAATAAAATAAAATAAAGGACCACTTTCAAATTACGGAAACAAAAGTGCTTTTGCTGAACTCTTATGGGACCAAAAGTGAAATTTTCCAATACTTTATTTGGATCCGGAAAAGAAAGACACAACTAAAAATTTATTTGAGACTTATGGCAAATATAAACCATAACCAAACTCAAATGAACAAAATGCACTGTAAAAATGTAGAAAAAACGATTGAATATAACAAGAGTATAAGGAAGAAAACATTATCAAGAGTGTTTGCAGCAAATACAATAATCGCGTCATTGAAATTGTGATTTTGTGAACATGTCGAGGGCAAGATCTCATATTTATATTCAAATAAAAGTTGGGCTCAAAATTTCACATTGACTTGGACTTGGAGTGGAGAAATGCTTGGAAATTGTATAATACTTGTAGCGAAAAACTTTCAGAATAATAATTAGATTTAACTAGGAAAGTAATATTACAACATTATCAATATCTAAATCCACAAGGGAAAAAATTTATTAGCATCCTCCTCCAACATTGTCTTTCTAATAGCAGGTCTGGCGCAAGCAATTATGCATTCATTTTTGCATTCTTCATGGCTGTAAAGCTTAATTTGTGTGGAATCAAAGTAACATTCCGTCTTACAATGTGCATTTCCGTGTCTCTCAGACGCCGCTTCTGTTGCAGGCACCAGTTTCATGCGCTTATATAGATTTTGGAAGCCTAGTTTTTAATAGTCACGTCTTTTAGGGATCATGTATAATGTTTTTACTAGTCATGGCTTGATGAAGAGGTGTGAGGTTTTAATTTTTTTAGTTTGTGAAAGGTTGCATTGATTAAGTGGAGGGACACACAAGATTTAGAATATTATCTTTTTGTTTATATAGATTTAGAATATTAATATAATCTATTATTATAATTATCAGGGCGGACCCAGGATTGACAGTGAGGGGGCCAGAATATTGTTAAAATATTTCATATTTATATCATTATTCACAATTAAATATATCAAAATACATAAATTGACGGGTGAAATTAATAAATAATTAAGAGATTTTTTTTTTGAACGGCAAACAAACATATATTATTGCAGTACCAGAGGTACTGAAAAACAATACAAATAGAAGGTTACATATAGAATTTCAGAATGAAGTACACCACCACCAAGAGCACGCAATCTTTGTTATACAACACAATTAAGAGAGTTTTTAAAACTTGGCAAGCACCAATTTATTTATATTTTAGGAACACAAGCATCAATTTAGAGGGATGGAGGGCAGTTTTATCAAGTTCTTCTCTATGAAGTTGATGCTAATTGGAAAGGCATGGAATTCCAATTCTAATTCCTGCACAGCATGGGGACTGTAACACAAGGGACCGCAACCAAGAGATTCGCACACTGCCTGCACGCACGCGCCATCCGTAAAATTTGAAAATTAATTAATGTTGCTAACATTTTTTAATTGGGGGATTTACTTACCGCTGCTGATAGCCGGAGTTATGCGTCCATGGTACTTCCACACTGCCTGCCGTTACAACATCAATAACAGAAATTAATAAATTAAATAAGTCCTTGCCTGGCCTGACCCATTTCCTAATTTTCTATTAATTTAAAAAATTATTAGTGAATATATATACCTGAAGCTGGATCTTCTTGAGAGGATATTGGCTTGTCATAGATAACACGTATATATGAAGACTAGTAGATGTATGAAGGTCGAGAAATTGACATCAGATGTGGATGAAGATGAGAGAGTGCCATAAGATCGAGGTAGAGAATTGGAAAGAGGCTAGGGGAAGGAAATTCAAGAAAGATGAAGAATTCTTTTTTGAGAGGAAAAGAAAGATGAAGATGAAGATGAAGATGAAGATGAAGATGAAGAATGTGGGTGGGGTATGCCCTATTTATAACCTTACTTCCTTAGACAAAACCATGGGCCCTTTTAAATAAACAAACTTTTTCGTGTGGGCGGTTGGTTAAGGTGGGCGGATTTGCATGCCTTTTCCTCCCCCATAAAAAATAAATAAATAAAACTTTTATTTTCTTTTTTAATTTTTAATGTTTTCTCATAAATCAACTTTTAATATATATCCAATCATATAGGAAAAAACTTGTATTTTTAATAGTTGTACAATGCAACTCAAGTATATAATCATACTGGTCTAAACAGCGGTCATATATAATCACTTGAGTTAAAGTTGATTTTACTTGCACGCACGGGCGCATATTAAAAAAATTGTTTTGCACACACGCATATTAAAAAAATTGTTTTGCATGCATCATTCTTGAAATACGTTTCGTCTATTTTATTATATTATTATACACTTAGTTTTACTTGCACGCACGCATATTAAAAAAATCTGATAATAAAATATACGATAAAATATGAAATTTTAAGCATGAAAATCTAATCATGTTTTAAACGATACTAAAGTTGATCTAGAAGGAAAATTACAGTAGGCAATCCAAACTACATAGGTGGATACCCATTGTCATAAGCTACCCTGTAATAAATGACCTACGACAACGGGGATATTCCATTGTAATAAACTATGACTCGTTTTAATGAATAGCCTACGACGACGAGAAATTCTCGCTGTCGAAAAGCTCGGACCTACGACAATAGTTTGATAGACAACGGACAAAAATAGCTATGACAACGGGGGATTTTTCGTTGTTATTGATAGCATACGACAACGGGGATTCTCTGTTGTTATAAATTACGGCCCGTTGTAATAAATGACCAACGACAACGGGAATTACTCGTTGTCGAAAAGTCCAAACCTACGAGATTAGTTTGATAGTCAACGGGCGAATAACAGCTACGACAACGGGAATTTTCCGTTGTTGTAGGCAATTTCTGGCATAGTGGGATCTTTGTCATGGTACGGACACTGATTGTTTTCTTTTGTCGTCCAGATGTTAAATTTCTTTCTTAATTTACTCTACATTTATTTTTGCAGGAAAACCAGAGAGAGCTAGCGAGAAGATCGAGGTAGAAGTGGAGCAAATTGGAAAGAGGGGAAGAAAATTCAAGAAAGATGAAGATTTTTTTTTTTTTAATTCAAAGAAATATGAAGATGGAGTGTGTGTGGGATATGCCCAATTTATAACTTTACTTCCCTAAACCAAACCATGGGCCCGATCTTTTTCCTGTGGGCTGGGCGGATTTGCCTTTTCCTCACCCATAAAGAAACCCTTTTTTTCTTTTTCTTTTTTATGGTTTCCCATAAATGAACATTTAATATATATTCAATCGCAAAAACTTTTATCAAAAGGTATTAGCTTTAATTGTTTTCACCAAAAAATGACTCAGGGGTCATCTAATCGCTGGAGCTATCATGCTTCATCTATTTTATTATACACTTGGTTTTACTTGCACGCATATTAAAAAAAATCTGATAATAAAATATACTTAAAAATATGAAACTTTTTTTTACACCAAAGTCAATTATTCATTGCAAGAACAAACACTAGGGGGAAGTTCTACCACAAAGTCCGCTAGGTCATCCCAACAATGAGGGCTCCCAAACGATCGGGAAGCCTCCGCAATGACGTGTGCATATGTGTTGGCACCTCGCCTTACAAAAGAAATCGAACAATTTGTAAAGCTACTAAGTATTCTCTTGCACTCCTTAATATAATCACCAAAAGACGATTTGTCTGTAGTTGTTGCAAGAATAACAACAGTTACCCTCTTAACATCTCCTTCAATCACGACATAGCTTAATCTAAGATTGTGCATCCAAGACAATGCCTCCACGACCCCCATTGCCTCCCCCACCGCCACCTCGACACAATCCAGAAAGACCAATGATCGCGTTGCCATAAACTCTCCTTCATCGTCCCGAAGAACCATCACGACACCCGTCTCAAGGGTATCTTTGAAAAAAGTTGCATCTACATTAATTTTGAAATACCCACGATGTGGTTTATGCCATTTTTCACATCTTCTTCACCTTGGGATCTGCCTCCCTGAGGCTCTCACCATGTTCCATTCATTCAGATATTGTCGGCTCTCTAGTACTGCTCTTGTTAAGAATTAACACACGCACACGATGAAGAAAAATAAAATAACACGAGATTTGTTTACCTAGTTCGTCTTGCGACTACATTTGGGGGCGATGCCAAGCCAGGTATTTCACTATATTTTTCGGATGTTGATTACAATGAGAGAACATTTATTTATAATAGAAAACTTGCCCTAACCCTAAGCCCATTAGGATCAAACTTGCTCCACACTCCAAGCCGATTAGGATCAAACTTGATCCACACTCCGAGCCCATTAGTTCAATTCAGGCTCCACACTCCAACAATCTCCCAATTGGAGACTGAATCCTCCATGTAACCATATCTTCTTCATTCTCCTCTCGTATCCGTCTGGCATCGCCAAGCCTTATCTTCAAGTTCCAAGGCCAATTGAAGTTATGCATAGCTTCAACTTCTCTAAGGTTACCACCTTAGTAAATGACAAGTAGTAGTTAGAGGGCGAATACCTATTAGGTGCACGTCGTTCTCTAACTAGTGTCTATAGAGGATTCTTCGATGGTGATGGGGTCCTTGGTTCTTCAATAAGAACCTCTTCTTCATTCTAACTCTCCTTACTCCCACTCGAGTTTGAGATGTCTAACTTGACCTCTTGGGTATTGGTCTTGTCAGAATCGGATGCTCCAATTTATTCTTGTACATAACCTGTTCATTGAAAGCTACATCTGTACAATAAATAATCTTTCGGTTATTCTCATCCCAGAGTTTATAACCGAACTCATCACCACCACAACCAATGAACATACACTTAACAGATTTAGCATCTAACTTACTTCTATCAACAGTGCTAACATAAGAATAATTAAGCAACACAGCCAAAGACATGCAAGAGTGAGACAATTAAATTTACCTCTTTTCCCGTCCATACTTCCTCGGGTACTCTGTTCTCCAACGGAACTGATGGACCTCTATTAATCAGGTATGTTGTTGTGTTTACTGCATCTGCCCAAAATGTCTTAGGCAACCCACTCTTCAACCTCATGCATCTGGCTCGCTCATTCAACGTTTTGTTCATTTGTTCTGCCACTCCATTCTGCTCGGGAGTTTCTCTCACAATCTTCTCCATGCGAATCTCATTCTCAGCACAATATTCCTTGAACTCATGGAGTTCATATTCACCTCCATTGTCAGAACGAAGACACTTTACTCTCAGCCCTATTTCATTCTCTACAAGAGCTTTCCACTTCCTGAAGGTATTAAATGCATTAGTTTTATTTTTCAGAAAATAAACCCATAACTTTCGAGTGGAGTCATCGATGAAGGTCATGTAATACTCCGAACCACCAAGGGACTTCACGGGCGCTGGTCCCCATAGATCGCTATGCACCAGCTCCATCTTTTCCGCCTTCAATGCTCTTCCACCTCTCGAGAACTGACCCTTCTTTGTTTTCCAAAAACACATAGTCCTCGCATAGGCCAACTTCAATAGATTTCAGGCCTAGAAGTCTCCCTTACGAACACATTACCTTCATACCTTTTTCGCTCATGTGACCCAACCGACAGTGCCACAAATCAACGTTAGTCGTAGCTCCTACAAGGTCAATACAATCCTTGGGTTTGGATGTAGTATACCACGTACCCTCCTTCTTTCCCCAAGCTACTATCATGGCTCCTCTACTGATCTTCCAACTATTGCTGTCGAAAGTCACTGAGTATCCCTCTACATCCAATTGCCCGATTGAAATCAAGTTTCTTTTCAATCCTGGAATGTATCTCACACGGTTCTGCTTCAACATCGATCTGTTTGGTGTGGATATCCGGACATGTCATTTTCCCATGATTTTTAGGGGCTCATCATCAGCAAGGTAGACTTGTCCGAATTCTCCAGACACATAGTTCTCCATTATTTCAGCATCACTGCAAGAGTGGAATGATGCTCCAAAATCCAACACCCACGATTCTAGCGGACTACTGATACTCAAGACCAACGTGTCTCCAATATCATTTGTGGTTGCATTTGTTGTCTTCTTCTCGTTCTGTCCCTTCTTATTTTTTTAGGTGCTGAACACCGGTTCCTGTAGTGATCAAACTCATCATAGTTCCAACACTCGATCGAGTCTTTATCTTTCCTGAATTGACTCTTTCCTTTGGACATTAATCTTCCACTATTCTTCCTATCCTTCAATTTGTCCCTTTTCTCTGTGTTCAACGCTGACCCTGAAGAGGATCTAGATTCTTTCCTGCGAACCTCCTCGCTAATCATCAGATCCCTCACTTCATCAATCTTTAGTATATCTTTCACGGATGAAGCGCTAACTGTAGTTACTGTGGCAGCACAACTATCTGGCAAAGAAGATAACAAAACTAAAGCTAGTACCTCGTCATTGAATTCAATCTCGAAAGAACACAACTATCCAATGATCATGTTGAACTCGTTCAGGTGTTGCTGCACGGGTGTGCTCTCTAACATCTTGAGGTTGAACAACCGCCTGATCAGATGAACCTTATTCATCTCCTCCAAGATCTACAACATCTCCCTTGTGGACTTAGCTTTAGTCGTGTGGTAGGCTACGTTCATGGACAATGATAAATGTATCGCACTCATCGTCTTTCTGTTCAACATATTCCACTTCTTATGTTCCATCTTTTCGGGTTTCTCTTTCTCCTCTTGGAGCACATACAGATCTTTACCGTAAAGGTAATCCTCGATCTACATTTTCCAGAACTCAAAATTTGATCAGTCAAACTGCTTGATTGAAATCTTCTTGTCGCTCATCATGATTGCTCCCTCTGAACCCGAGGCTCTAAAAACCAGTTGTTAGGCATTAACACATGCACAAAATGGCGAAAAAGAAAATAACACGAGATTTGTTTACCCAGTTCATTTTGAGATTACATTTGGGGGCAATGCCAAGCCAGGTATTTCACTATGTTTTTCGGATGTTGATTACAATGAGAGAACATCTACTTATAATAGAAAACTTGTCCTAACCCTAAGCCAATTAGGATCAAACTTGCTCCAAACTCCAAGCCCATTAGAATCAAACTTGATCCACACTTCAAGCCCATTAGGATCAAACTTGATCCACACTTCAAGCCCATTAGAATCAAACTGGATCCACACTTCAAGCCCATTAGGATCAAACTTGATCCACACTTCAAGCGCATTAGAATCAAACTTGATCCACACTCTAATCCCATTAGGTCAATTCAGGCTCCACACTCCAAAAACTCTTGTTGGGGTCTCAAGCACCCCCTTTCCATAGACAATTATTCCTGTGTTTCCATATCTGCTACAACATAGTACCAGCCTCTTGGCTTTCTCCGTCTCCAAGTTTTGTAGTAATTCCAGCACTAAATCTTATAGGGAGTCCACTCTCGGTATACAACTCTCGATGTCATCAAGTAAATCAGCTTCTCGCCAACAATTTAATGCATAATTGCAGGCTTGCATCAAAAAACTGATTCCATGTAGTCTCGTCGTCGACTCCACAGATAATGTAGTTCTTCTCGTTCACCACTCCCTTCGAAAACAGATTCACCCTGTTAGGAATAACATCCCTACAAATTCTCCATAAGTTGTCCTTGACCTTCGGAGGAGCTTGAAGTCTCCATAACGCTTGCTAATTCTCGGGCGTCTCTAAGCTCACGTCTGAAGCTAATTTCGATGCCACTTGATACCTAGATTTGACAGAATATCTCACGTTATTCTCGTGATGCCACACTAACTTATCATCACAATTCATCGGTGATATGGGCGTGCACAATATTGCTTCAATATCTATTTGCGGATATACTTGTTCAATTAAATGCTTATTCCATAACCGTGTCCTTGGAATCATAAGATATGCTACCCTCATATCTGCAAAACCCTCAACCATTGGCAACTAGATATAGAAGTTCTCCTCGTCTCTCATCCACGAATACCCCCAAATACAGATATCCTCTCCAGAGCCTACTTTCCAACGAACCCGTTTTCGAAGCAGTCCTTGAGCCTTAAAAATACTCGCCCAAGTGAAGCCTGGATTTTTGCCAAGCTGAGCGTCCAAGAAACAACTTGTCAGATTGTATTTTGCTTTATAAATCTGGCAGATTAAGTCCTCTTGATCATGCACTAACCGCCATCAAATTTTGCCTAAGAGAGTAATATTAAAGAGATGTAAATCGCGGAAGTCGCGACCTTCTGCTGCTTTCCGAACACACACCTTTTCCCATCTCATCCACTTCATGTCTTTCTTTGTGTTCTTCCCACTACTCCACCGAAAAGAATTCAACATGAGAGTCGATGGCAATAAGAAAATACTCATACAAAAATAAGGAATAGCTTGTGCGACAGACTTTATGAGAACCTCCTTCCCATTTGGACATATTCTTATAGGACTATAAGTGCAATTTTCCCGATAATAAAATATACTTAAAAATATGAAACATTTTTTTGACACCAAAGTCAATTATTCATTGCAAGAACAAACACTAGGGGGAAGTTCTACCACAAAGTCCGGTGGGTCACCCCAACAATGAGGGCTCCCAAACGATCAGGAAGCCCTCGCAACGACATGTGCATATGTGTTGGCACCTCGCCTTACAAAAATATCGAACAATTTGAAAAGCTACTAAGTATTCTCTTGCACTCCTTAATATAATCACCAAAAGACGATTCGTCTGTAGTAGTTGCAAGAATAGCATCAGTTACCCTCTTAGCATCTCCTTCAATCACGACATGGCTTAATCTAAGATTGCGCATCAAAGACAATGCCTCCACGAACCCCATTACCTCCCCCACCGCCACCTCGACACAATCCAGAAAGACCAATGACCGCGCTGCCATAAACTCTCCTTCATCGTCCCGAAGAACCATCACGACACCCATCTCAAGCGTATCTTTGAAAAAAGTTGCATCTACATTAATTTTGAAATACCTATGATGAGTTTTATGCCATTTTTTACATCTTCTTCACCTTGGAATCTGCCTCCCTGAGGCTCGCACCATGTTCCATTAATTCTGATATTGCCGGCTCTCTAGTACTGCTCTTGTTAAGAATTAACACACGCACACGATGAAAAAAATAAAATAACACTAGATTTGTTTACTCAGTTCGTCTTGCGACTACATCTGGGGGCGATGCTAAGCCAGGTATTTCACTATGTTTTTCGTATGCTGATTACAATGAGAGAACATCTATTTATAATATAAAACTTGCCATAACCCTAAGTCCATTAGGATCAAACTTGCTCCACACTCCAAGCCCATTAGGATCAAACTTGATCCACACTCCAAACCCATTAGTTTAATTCAGGCTCCACACTCCAACAATCTCCCACTTGGAGACTGAATCCTCCATGTAACCATATCTTCTTCATTCTCCTCTCGTATCCGACTGGCATCGCCAAGCCTTATCTTCAAGTTCCAAGGTCAATTGAAGCTATGCATAGCTTCAAATTCTCTAAGGTTACCACCTTAGTAAATTACAAGTAGTAGTTAGAGGGCGAATACCTATTAGGTGCACGTCGTTTTCTAACTAGTGTCTATAGTGGATTCTCCGGTGGTGATGGGGTCCTTGGTTCTTCAATAAGAACCTATTCTTCATTCTAACTCTCCTTGCTCCCACTCGAGTTTGAGATGTCTAACTTGACCTCTTGGGTATTGGTCTTGTCAGAATCGGATGCTCCAATTTATTCTTGTACATAACCTGTTCATTGAAAACTACATCTCTACTACGAATAATCTTTCGGTTATTCTTATCCCAGAGTTTATAACCGAACTCATCACCACCATAACCAATGAACGTACACTTAACAGATTTAGCATCTAACTTACTTCTATCAACAGAGTTAACATAAGCATAAGCAACACAGCCAAAGACATGCAAGTGAGACAAATTTGATGAAAGTCAGATCAGAGAATGAGTTGAAGAAAAATGAAATACGACCATAAATAAAAACAGAGATAATGTTGAAAATTGGAAGTTGAATGATTAAATGATACTAGTTAATTGGGCCGACCTAAACTTAAATGCACAAACCCCAACACCAGTAGCCCAAACCGAAGAAAAAGAAAAGGAGAATAAGCGTCAAGCGGAAAAAACAAGGACGAATCGCGAAGAATCGTTAGTAATGGAAATCGCGCGGAATTGTCAGTAGTTATATTGTGTTGAAGAAAATGATGAAGAAGAAAACAATTCATATATACCTTTGACTGCGTAGCCGTGATAATGAAAGAACACAATTTTGGACTTTAAATACTTGAAGGGCAAATGAGTCATTCACAACATCGTTCCGCATTACTGTACCGGTGAGATAGCCCAACTTGGGTAAAATGGAACGTTAACTACTCCAAAGGTAAAAACAGTGAATATGTGTGGCGGGCCTCGAAATTAACTTGGGCCCTTAAAAAACTGACCAAACACCAAATAGTGAGGATAACCTAACTAATTTGGATTTAACGTTGTTACCAAACAAGTCCTAAGGCTATGCAAGCAAACTAGTCCCGTGGTTCGTGGTGATTTTAATTTGGCCCAAAAGTTGATATGTCTTTTTTAGATAATATGATTTTAAATGAGCTCGAGCCTCCAATTTTGAATATTGATATAGATAAGGATAATATGTTATATATATGAAAAGTCTCATGATGCTGAGTTTAATCATGTTGGATTACCTGTGCTTGAATTTAAAATTTGATTGGAGTTGGGAGGTGTGAAATCAATGAGAAATTCTAGAAATTGAGGTTTTGGAGAAAGGAAAAAACTAGTGTTGTGGATTGGGGAATGTTTAGGTGAATTTCGCGCTCAAAACCCTTGTTTCCATTAGTTATGTCAGATTAACTAACAAAATGATCAATTTTAATAGAAAAGAATAACTGAGTTATCAATTTTAATATTTCACTACTACACATTTGGCTTTGTAGAGCTTTAAAAAATGGTCTTGTAGAGCTTTTAACCGAGCTCTCCAAGTGGGAGCTATACAAGTGAAATTGCACTTGGAGAGCTCTTTTTAAAAGCTGTGCAAAATAGGTCTTAGACAGCGGTTGCGAACCGCTGTCCAAGTAAAGTCACTTGGACAGCGGTTCATAACCGCTGTCTAAGTGATTTTTTTTTTAAAACGCATGGGCTTGGACAGCGGTTATGAACCACTGTCTAAGTCAATTTTTTTTTTAAATAATTATTTTATATTTTAAAAATCAATTTTATACAAAACCAAATTTATTTATATACCAATAAATAAAATTTATATTTTAAAAATCTATTTTATATACACGTCAAATACCAAAAAATTAAAAAAAAAAAAAACGTACGTTCAATTAATATAAACACCAAAAAACATTAAATATCATCACAAATGTATAAGTTAATATATTAAATGCAACAAAAGTTATACTAGCTACTTAAATTAAACCTATACAAAAATCGATTGTACAGGTACCCGATCCAATCTTTTTTCCATTTGTCCATTCATTTGTCTTTGTAAGAGTTGAGCGGACGGGCATAGACAAATTGCAAACAACGATCAATCAATATAGTTAGATATATAGTATATGAATTTTTATTCAATCAATAATAATTTAAATAAATCAATAAATTGACTTACAGTGTTAGGATTAATCTCCAATCCAGAAAAATTGATTATATCCTCAATATAACAACATACAAAATGTCCACAATGGTCTCCATCATGTTGCCTCGGAACCTGTTATGATTAGCAATTACAAGCATGCGTACATTACAATTATGATTATTTTCTATTAATTTGATAACGTACTAAATTAAATTACCTTAACATCTATCCAGCTCACTTTATTGAAACTAGATCTTGAGGTTTGATTGTGAAGGCGACTCCGATACATCGTCATCACACTGTTAATATTATAATTAAAAAAAAATAGATTAAATATGCATAATTTTAAAAGTAAAACAAATCATTATATTAGAATATTAAAAATGAACTTACGCTTCCATGTATGACATGAGATCATGCACGACGATTTGCAATCACCCCATCAACAGCTGGGTCCATAAAAAAGACACTTAATGTCTTCATATTAATGACGACCAACACCCAATGGTTCCTATATTATATTAAGAATATTAAAATTGACTGCAAATGTGCAAATAACATATTACGCATACAAATTTTAACGAAGTGTTTATTGTACGTACTCACCCCATATTTGTTGGCCAAAAAATGAGATGTTCTCTCCCACTTAACCCCAGCATATGTTGGACTATCCCTTCCATGCCATGTGTCCTATCACCCAACACGCAAGACACTTGGGGGCAGACGAAGGAATACTTTCCACTTGCTTCGCTATCTCTAGAGAGATATACCTCACCCAAGTATCTTTAACCAACATATATACGCTTATTAAAATTTAAAAAAGAAAATCCAACTGTATAGAAAGTAAATACTGATAATTAATAAACACATACTTGAGGTAAACGGATATGGTGGATGCACTCAACCACTGGTCGTTCAATACTTCAATCACATTGTCCGGAACGATGTAGTCTTCATAATAAGGCTGATGAAAGTGAGCACCCATCGGAATTGTGATGGTATCGAAAGCACGTGACTGCACTATCGTGCTCACCATATTCTGTACGACGGAATTGTGCTCTAAGTCTCCAGAAAATGGATAACCACGTAGACGCGTATCAATACCCCCGTCCCTCGTTCTCTCCATCCGACTGCCTATTACACCTCTTGATTTTTGTTTAGGCATTTCTGTCAGTTTCTACAATCAAATTTTCAACATTATTTAGAACGACGGATAAGATAATAAATTTTAATAACATATACTTTACCTTTGCGGTGTGAGAGACCAAGTTGCTCGGCCATTCGATGAAGTGCCCGACCGCTGTTCCGACTGTGACAGCATCATCTACTGGTTTCGGCAAGGGTGAATCTACTTCTTCCTCTACGGGCACTTCTAGCGTGACCCTCATAGGAGTTGTTGTGAGTTGTTGTGCAACGTTCCCGTGGCCACCAACCTCATAGGATACTCCAAATAAAGGTAACAAAAGGTCGATGGCTGTTCGAATAAGATATTTAGTTAGAAACAAAACTACGAGTAAATTCAAAAGGTAAAAAATAAGAACCAGAATTAAAGGGGACATATAAAAGGCTGAGAACATTATTTTACTTTACTTGCTGAAACAACCAGGCAAGACAACAAGCATACACAAGATATCAACAGGGAAATTGTGGAAAGCAGCAAACATAGATCAAAATGACAACAGACTTCAATTTATTTATCATACCGATGATTATTTCTTAGTATCGCTTACACAAAAAAACTATGTAATAGCCATTAGCATGGTTTCAGTTTCCAAGAGTATATGTAGAGCAATTTAACTAGTAAATCCTAATGTTACAGCTATTAACATTTAACTAGTAAATCCTAATGTTTATTGAATATTGAGATTAGGAAAAACGTATAGGCAGCAATAGTATATGTAGAGCAATTTCTGCTAGCTGAGTATCTTTCTGGTATCAATCCAAAACTTTTCAAAGAATGATACTGTTCCTTTTACTTTTCTTGCAGTAATGATAATAATTTTTTGTTTTTCGAGTGGAGCTAATTATGTGTGATTAAACATTAACAGTAAAGACAAAGGCATGTGGGGTTGGGACGATTCATCCGTTTACATCGGTAGTACTCCCTCCGTCCTATTTCGCCAAAACAGGCATCCCAAGCAAAGCTTCCTATTTCCTTTTTTTACAACACACATTATCTCTCCCTATACTCCTCTGATAATCGATCGGCTCGAACCCACTTTCGATCCATATAAAACTATATATAGATCGATGCCTATAGGAAATACAATATGAAGTGTTTCTCAAGACAATGTATTCTAATGTATTAAATCATTTAGAATCATTTAGACTACTGAGATATGAAGCGCATCTATGGGACAATAGTTGCAAAAAAGAAGGGCAGAGTAGAAAGGGGAGACAAGGTTAGTGAAAATGACTTATTAAATTAATTCATTTCTTTTAATTTTATGATTATTACTAACTTGAGTGTTTAATTTTTTATTGATGGATGGCGTATCAACTGCTTTATTCCAGTTTACTTAGGTAAAACGCTTTAGTGAATACTTTTTTTGTGTTATTACCTCACCTTTTTTTTATAGGAAATTAAGAGACAATTTTTATTTCTACAAAATTAAGGGAAAGTATGTCAACTTGATAAGCTAATTATGTGTTAAATCTAGCTAACAATTTTTATTTATTTATTTAAAAATAATGAAAAAGAAGGCGAAATTACAAAATATATGCTTAAGCAATCTAGATCATTCATTTAAGATTATATAAAAAATAGAATTTTATATCTCAAATCTTTAATATATCAATATTTTTTATGATATTTATTTTGAAGATTCAACAAATTATATAGGAATGGATGGGATGATTTATCGAGATTACCGTTTCCCCCCTTTTTGGGATGATAGAATTGAAGGAAGTTATAATAATAAGCTGACACGTGTAATGTAGAATCAGGCGCTCAAAATCTTTAATTGGACTTTTTTATTAATTAATTTAAAATTGTATCACAGGAGTAATTACTCTGAAATTAAGTACAAATTAAGCTTAATTTTTTTAATTTTACTGTTTTAAGCTACCTAAGTATAAAATTAGCATTAGATATTAAATTGGGTTCATGTGATTAACTTGAACTGCGTGTCTGTAAACAGAAAAAGAGACAACAACAGAAGGAAAAAATGAAGATTCTTCAAGAACTGATTCCAAATTGCAACAAGGCAACATTTCACTTCTTCATTTTCATACATGTATAGTTTTCCAACTTATTCTAAAGTAATATATTCATTCCTATATAATATATCAATTCTATTTATGTTGAAATTAATATATAAAACATTGTACTTGAAGGTTTTGCTATGAAGCCAAAGTCAGAGGAGATTGATGTAAAAGAGGAAATAGAGAATGGTAGTTCTAGTAGTGCCTGCAGGCCTATAAGTTCAACTATTGCAACAAATTTAGATGTGAAGAATGAATTGGCATTGTCTACGAATGAGCAGAAATTATTGAGGGAAATAACTATTAAAGAAAAGATAAATTGTCCTCTAATATTAAATATTATCCAAGACAACTATCAAGCAGGGATAGCTCAAGCATTTCTTGCATCATGTTTTACAAGTTCTGTCAAACCTCAACCAAAAACCCATGGCCGATTGGCTGCTTTATCAAAAAAGCCTAAAAGCTGCTGGAACCACCCATGTTGGAAAAGAAAAGCATCTTAATTATAGCAAACCAAAGACTAGTTGCCAATTTTACACTAATTGGACAAGCTAATGGCATAAATGACCACGACGACAGCGCATATAACATTGTTAGGATTTTTACTTTTAGACTTCAATGGTGATTAGGATGCATATAACTGCTAGAAAACTAAAGTCTAAGAAAATCTAAACAGAACACAAAGCTCAAAAGCAGCAAAGCATAAACGAGATCAGAGATGTAAGGTAACCCAGCAGAGGAGAACAGGTGAGGGACTATCTAAGGTATAATTAAGCAAAGTGTTTTCAAACACTTTATTTCTCTTCAAACATGGGGATTATTTATCTATCATTCTTATAGTCTAATTGGAAGAAAGTCAATAGTTGAGTTACTGTACACCAGTTGTTAAAAGTTAAACTCTCATGTAGAGCTTGTTCCCTGCAAGAGATTTGAGAAGAGCAGATGTAGGATTACCTATTTACAACAAGTCAAACTACTAATGAACTCTTGTGGGTTCTCTATTTTCTACTAATGCAGTTTTTTATCATTTTACAATATTGGGGTATGCTTGTAATAGATTTTGACAGAAGATTTTATTTTTTAAATCCCCATCTTTGTTTCAGAGGATTTTAGAGGTGTATTTCAAATTCCACCATAATCTAAACTTTCTCAATGTCATTAGAATTTCTAAACTTGTGAAATAGAAATGAGCTTATCAAATTGGGACACATGAAATAGCATTTTATGCAATTGTTTACCATCTTGTTAAATACAGTTGTATTAACATCATTTTGACAGAAAATCATATTAACCTAAAAACATAGCACTAATTAAGTCTCCAATAATGAAGTTCTTGGGCCATCAACAATCATGAACATACAATGATACAAATCTACATTTATAATATTCCTCACACAAGCATATTATCAAACACCTTGAGTGCTTCAAACACCAATATATATACACTATACATACACCATTAATATACATACACAAATACATCTCCTAATATACACCTAATATACACCATTAACATACGTATAATATACACATTAACATATATATACAATATAAACAGATTAAATGACGTACTCTCTCTCTCTCTCTCTCTCTATATATATATATATACGTACCTCTACAGCAGTGGGAGTGACGGAGGGAGTTGGGCGAAGGTGAAGGCGACGGCAACGGTGTCGGCGACGACGACGACAACGACAACAGCACGCAGGAGAGGGAGCGTCGGCGGCGCAAGGAGAGAGAGGGAGGGAGGCGCCGGTGACGGCGACGCCGCGAGGAAGGAATCCGACGGCGACGCCGCGAGGACGGAAGCGACGGCGGGACTGTTGAAACGCGTTAATGTTTGGGGGAGGGAGAAACCAAGCTTCGATTTTACAGAGGGAAGGTTGGAGGAGAAAACGCGTTTAATTTGTTTGGGGGAGGGAGAGCTTCGACGTACAGAAATTAAACGCGCGCGTACAATATATGAATTGATTTTGGGGATTTAGGTTTTGAGATTGGAGAGAACCGCTCTATAAGCTCTTCTTGCAATGCGGTTCTCAACCGCTCTCTAAGTTTTTTTTTTTTTTTAAAAAAAACCGCTCTCCAAGTGCTAAATTGGAGAGCTTTTCGAAAAAAGAGCTCTCCAAGTGCTATCTTGGAGAGCTTTTCCATACAAGAGCTCTCCAAGTGCAGCTCTCCAAAGCCAAATGTGTAGTAGTGTTTTAATAGTATCTGAAAAGAAAAGGAGGTAAATTTTAAAGTGATATTTTCCCTTTTATATTCAAATAAAAGTTGGGCTCAAAATTTTGCCTTGACAATTGGGCTTGGACTTAAATTGGAAAAAAAAAAATTAAAATCTCAAAGCTGAGTCATATTCTCAATAGAATATGAGTTAAAGACAAAGTGGAGAAATGACTGAAAATTTAATTGTATAATACTTGGGGAAGTAATATATTACAACATTATCAATCTAAATCCATAAGGGAAAGAATTTATTAGCATCCTCCTCCAACATTGTCTTTCTAATAGCATGTCTGGCACAAGCAATTATGCATTCATTTTTGCATTCTTCATGGCTGAAAAGCTTAATTTGTGTGCAATCAAAGTAACATTCCGTCATACAATGTGCATTTCTGTGTCTCTCAGACGCCGCTTCTGTTGCAGGCACCACTACTATCGCCACCACAAGAGCCACCACGAGAGGAGCAGTGATCAACCCATTCCTTGCCATTGTGTTAATTATATTGAAATGATGAAGTATAATATAGCAAGTTAATGAATAAGAATTGTGAAGACTAGTTTTTAATAGTCACGTCTTTTGGGAATCATGTATATTGTTTTTACTAGTCACGACTTTAAATATGAAGAGGTGTGAGGATTTAATTTTTTAGTTTGTGAATGGTTGCAAGTGGAGGGACACGAGGTTTAGAATATTAATTACCCTTTTGTTTATATATATAGATTTTAGAATACTAATATAATTAATTATAGGATATTATCTTTTATTATTATGAAAAGTGCTGGATTCCATTAATTTTTAAGGGATAAAAATGTTATGGTAATACTATGCAAATTATGCAGTTTTTGTTATTTTTTTTAATTATTATTTAGAAACAATGTTTGTTATTAAATACTAAAAAAAAATAGCATTGATGACACTTTCACGGAATTTCAAAATCCCATATTCTAATGTATTAATGATTTCTAAAATTGTTTTCAACTGATTAAATCTGTTCAAATTATTTTTATCTAGTTTTTTTACACTCTTATCACTTTTCTACACTCTCACCACTTTCTTTATTTGAATGCATGGCTAAGATAAAGATCATATTTTTTTATCAACGGCTATGCTGGATGCACATGGATTGTGTGTGCACTGATACAGAAAAATAAATAAAGTATTGAATGGAAAAAAAAAATTGATATCAGAACTTAGAAATTCAAGAAAACAACAAAAACTAAATAAGAAACCTTCCATTCTAATTTGAGTGGTTTACCTTGATTATAGCATGCAAAACAAAATTAAATATACTATATTGTATCACCTCAAGAACTTGTACCAGATTAATTGATGCACAACAAATGCCATCAATCAGTATAACGCGAACAAGAAAAAGAACGTATATGCCGTTCAATTGCCAAGAGATATAAATCTCATTAATCTTAATAATTAATTGTCCAAAAATGACTATCTAACAAAGCCCTACATGGGATTTAAATAGTGTAATTAACCTTCAATCGTGCTAGGCTTTCCAAATGCTGCTAAACTAATAAAGGAAGAAAACAATAAACTTGAAAGTTGGAACTAATTTATTAAGCAATTAAAGGAAATTGAATAATTTGTAGTATGGAAATAAATCTTCAAATATTGGTATAGACTCCAATAATTGTGTTTTCCGGTCAAAGTCTCCAAATATGAAATGGTCGATGGATCTGCATCATTAACACAACCCAGCAAGTGCTTCTTGGCGTGCCAATGAACGACTTCAAAATCGTTGATTTTTATCTTTTCTTTTTTTTGTCAGCAAAACAAATTTATTGAAATAGGAGTAAAAGGTCCGGGGTACTCCACCCAACACGCAAGAATACAAACATCTAATTCCCTGCCCTGCAAGAGAGAACCTATAACCTCCAATGCAACACAACTGTACAATCTAATACAAATAAGATCAACATTAGGAATCTGATTTTTAAAGATGATATTGTTCCTAGACTTGCCCACAAGTAAATCTCAGTACCTTTGATTTCCCCAATGGGGACAGCGCTTCTAGAAGATCTTCCCCGTTGTTGACCCGATGGGCCACCCACACGGGCCCCGTCTCCAACAACAAAAGAGCAAGTCCTTGGCTTATTATAGAAGCACAAATGGGTATATTAATTATGTTACCTTTGAATTTAAGGAGCTGAGAAACCCAGCCATCAACTTTGGGAAAGGAAAATATGTTGAATTTGTGATTTCCCTCATATATCAAGTATTATTACACGTTATCTATGACAAGCCAACATCCATCTTCTTGGCAAATACCCGACGTCCCCTGAAGAAGAGGTTCAAGTATGTACGCCCCTAATGGAATGCCGGAAATCACATCAGTTACAAGCTAGCTTTGAATTTGGGGCAAAAGCTTGTAATTGTTGTGAATCCCGGCAATCCATCAGGACCTACATACCTGAACCTCTTCTTAAGAGGATATCAGATATTTGCAAATTAAGAAGCTGGTTGTTGGCTTGCCATGGACAACTCGTACGAATACTTCATTTATGATCGATGGTCGAAATCACATTTTCATACGTACCCTTCAGAAGTTGATGGCGGCTTAGATCCTTAAAAATCCAAGATAACATGCCCATCTGTACGTGCTTCGATCGATAAGGCTTGCTCTTTACTCGTTGAACACGGGCCTGAAAGTGACCGATCAGGTCAAGAACAGGGAAGTTCTTCGAGATGCGCTGTCCGAAGAGCTAGGAGCAACCACCACCTTGCCGGAAACTGGAGAGAGAGCGAGAAGATCGAGGTGGGAGATCAGAAACGTGTTTTCTGAGAGGAAGAAAATTTAAGAAGATGTAGACGAAGTTTGTTGTGTGAGGAATGGGTGTATGCACATGGCTATTTATAGAGTTAGTGTATGCAAAACCATGTGCTCATTAGTCTTCCTGTGGGCTGTTAAAAGATGGGCGGATTTGTCCTTTCCTCCCCCACAAATTAACTTTTTCTTTTATTATAATTCTGGATCATCCACAAATGAACTTTTAATGTATATCCAATCACATGGGCAAAACCTTATATATTTGATGTATATATAGTGCAATTCAAATGTATTTTTAAATGATATTAGTTTGCATGTAGTATTAATTATATAGATTTTGGAAGCCTAGTTTTTAATAGTCACGTCTTTTAGGGATCATGTATAATGTTTTTACTAGTCATGGCTTTATGAAGAGGTGTGAGGTTTTAATTTTTTTAGTTTGTGAAAGGTTGCATTGATTAAGTGGAGGGACACACAAGATTTAGAATATTATCTTTTTGTTTATATAGATTTAGAATATTAATATAATCTATTATTATAATTATCAGGGCGGACCCAGGATTGACAGTGAGGGGGCCAGAATATTGTTAAAATATTTCATATTTATATCATTATTCACAATTAAATATATCAAAATACATAAATTGACGGGTGAAATTAATAAATAATTAAGAGATTTTTTTTTTGAACGGCAAACAAACATATATTATTGCAGTACCAGAGGTACTGAAAAACAATACAAATAGAAGGTTACATATAGAATTTCAGAATGAAGTACACCACCACCAAGAGCACGCAATCTTTGTTATACAACACAATTAAGAGAGTTTTTAAAACTTGGCAAGCACCAATTTATTTATATTTTAGGAACACAAGCATCAATTTAGAGGGATGGAGGGCAGTTTTATCAAGTTCTTCTCTATGAAGTTGATGCTAATTGGAAAGGCATGGAATTCCAATTCTAATTCCTGCACAGCATGGGGACTGTAACACAAGGGACCGCAACCAAGAGATTCGCACACTGCCTGCACGCACGCGCCATCCGTAAAATTTGAAAATTAATTAATGTTGCTAACATTTTTTAATTGGGGGATTTACTTACCGCTGCTGATAGCCGGAGTTATGCGTCCATGGTACTTCCACACTGCCTGCCGTTACAACATCAATAACAGAAATTAATAAATTAAATAAGTCCTTGCCTGGCCTGACCCATTTCCTAATTTTCTATTAATTTAAAAAATTATTTGTGAATATATATACCTGAAGCTGGATCTTCTTGAGAGGATATTGGCTTGTCATAGATAACACGTAGTATATATGAAGAGTAGTAGATGTATGAAGGTCGAAACCAGATTTAAGAAAGCGAGAAGAAGATGAAGATTAGAGAGAGCGAGAAGATCGAGGAAGAAGATTTAAGAAAGAGAGAAATTAATAAAATAAAATGGGGAAGTTGCTTTCTCCATCTCTCTGTGTATGTAAGAAGATGAAGATGAAGTTTGTTGTGTGAGGAATGGGTGTATGCACATGGCTATTTATACACTTAGCTGGATCATTAGTCTTTCATCTTGTGGGCTGTAAAAGATATATGGGCGGATTTGTCCTTTCCTCCCCCACAAATGAACTTTTTCTTTTATTATTTCTGGATCCTCAATAAAAGAACTTTTAATGAATATCCAATCACATGGGCAAAACATATGAGATGTATAGTGCAATTCAAATGTATTTTTAAATGATATTAATTATTTTTTTATTAGATATTAGTTTGCATGTAGTATTAATTAAATATTTTTGCTGAAAAATGACTCAAATCAAATGAGGAAGGACTTTTTAATGGAAACAATTACGTTTTCTTTATCTCACAACAATTTTACTTTTTAATGGAAACAATTACTGAACGAGGGACCGCAACCAAGAGGTTCGCACACTGCCTGCACGCACCATCCGTAAAATTAGAAAATTTAATTGGACAGAAAATATATATATATATATATACCTGAAGCTGGATCTTCTTGAGAGGACGTTGGCTTGTCATAGAGAACAATGGGCCCGATTTTTTCCTGTGGGCTGTTAAGGTGGGCGGATTTGCATGCCTTTTCCTTCCCCATAAAGAAACCCTTTTTTTTCTTTTATGGTTTTCTCATATATAAATGAACATTTAATAGTTGTACAATGCAATTCAAATGTTTATATTTTTTAAAATGGTATTAGCTTTAATTGTTTTCACTAAAATTTGACTCAAGTTTATATTCATACTGAGCTAAAGTTGATTTTACTTGCACGCACGCGCATATTAAAAAAATTGTTTTGCACGCATCGTTCTCGAAATACGTTTCGTTTATTTTATTATATTATTATACACTTGATTTTACTTGCACGCACGCATATTAATTAAAAAAATCTAATAATAAAATACACGATAAAATATGAAATTTAAAGCATGCATGTAAATCTAATCCCCGTTTTCATCCAAAATTATTTTTTTATTAAAAAAAACACCAAAATTTGGACAGAATATATATATATATACCTGAAGCTGGAACTTCTTGAGAGGACGTTGGCTTGTCATAGATAACACGTATGAAAGCAGGTTCATATTTATATGAGAGAGAGTGAGAAGACCGAGGTAGAGGGGGAGCAAATTGGAAAGACAGGGGAAGATGGAGAATGTTTTTTGAGAGGAAAGAAAGATGAAGATGGAGATGAAGATGAAGAGTGTGACCAATTTATAACGTCACTTCCCTAAACAAAACCATGGCCCCGATCTTTTTCCTGTGGGCTGTTAAGGTGGGCGGATTTGCCTTTTCCTCCCCCATAAGGAAACCGGCCCTTTATTTTTTTTAATTTTTTTTTTAATGTTTTCTCATAAATGAACTTTTAATATATATATACAATCACATAGGCAAAAACTTGTATTAATAGTTGTACAATGCAATTCAAATGTTTATATTTTTTAAATGGTACTCCCTCCGTCTCAACTTAACTTTCATACTTACTGTTCACCTCATTTTTAAAAAATATTTTAATAAATAGAATTTTGAGATATAATTTTAGAAAAAAATAAATAAGTGAGTTGACTTGTGTGTATGTATGTACCATAAAAGTAATAACATTAAATATAATATTTTCGATATTGTATGGGTAGAGTTTCTAAAGGACCGAAAAAGTAGGTATGAAAGTTAAACTGGGACGGAGGGAGTATTAGTTTAATTTTTTCACTAAAAATTGACTCAAGTTTATATTCATACTGGTCTAAACAGCGGGGGAATTTTTTTTTTTCAGGACCGCAACTTAGGGGGGTTTGCAAAAAGAGGACCATAACTTTACGGGCTGGCAAAATTAGGCCTGTAACTTCTTTTTTGCGCAATTTCAGGCCAAATTAGCCCAATCAATCCAATTTCGGGCTGATTGAGGCCCATTTTTCGGGCCAAACTTATTTACGGCAAAAAGATGACTGTAACTTTTTTTTTATGCAATTTTAGGCCCAATATAAATATATAATTTTTAAAATCTACTCTAGTTTATATTCTCTTCCTCAATTAGATCCCTTAATTTGGCTCTGATTTCGTCAAACATCTTTTCCGATTTCGAATCCTCATTTGAGAAGACCTTTCTATTCCTAGCATTCCAAATATACCACACAGTCAAACTCCATATACATTCCAAAATGAATCTCTTACGCTTGGGCCCGAGGATGCCGCAGAACTGATGAAAGTGTGCTGCAGGGATGGGCTGGAAAGGCGAGCTACTGTTGAACCAGGAATTGTGAAGTCTCCATATAGTTCTGGATAGGCTGCAATAAAAAAACAAATGTTGATAATTTTCCTCGGCTGCTCCGCATAGAACACATGATGGACATGTCCTCTCCGTTTCTCAAGATGTTTCGCTTATGCAATTCGCTTCAGGTGGCAATTAAACCTTCCTCTGATCACCTTCCAAGCTAAACCTGAATACTTAGAGGGGGTCATTTTATTCCAGATTATCCTAAGGGTACTTGTCTATGCATCCTCCTGGAGAGATTGAGTTTGTGCATCGATTATTTGTCCCCCGTAGGCCGATTTAGAGCTGTATATGCCGTCTCTGGTTAGCTTCATCGCCATGAGTCAAGGGATGAAGCATGTAATTGAATGGACTCGAGTGAGCGGTAAAGCTCATTAACGAGTGTTTCTTCCCAAGAAAACAAATCCCTTCTCCACGGAATATTCCAGGTCCAGGTGTTGTTTACCCACTCGCCAGAATCGCTAATCCTTGCCTCGTTGTTAGAGCAGATTGTGAAGAGCCTAGGATAGCGGTCTTTTAAGGCTGGCTCGTCCGACCATCGATCGTGCCAGCGGTAGGAGCCACTGCCATTACCCAGAATTTTGAGCATATTATTATTTATAGTCCAAACCTACGAGATTAGTTTGATAGTCAACGGGCGAATAAGAGCTACGACAACGGGAATTTTCCGTTGTTGTAGGCAATTTCTGGCATAGTGGGATCTTTGTCATGGTACGGACACTGATTGTTTTCTTTTGTCGTCCAGCTGTTGAATTTCTTTCTTAATTTACTCTACATTTATTTTTGCAGGAAAACCAGAGAGAGCTAGCGAGAAGATCGAGGTAGAAGGGGAGCAAATTGGAAAGAGGGGAAGAAAATTCGAGAAAGATGAAGATTTTTTTTTTTTTTTTAATTCAAAGAAATATGAAGATGGAGATGAAGAGTGTGTGGGGGATATGCCCAATTTATAACTTTACTTCCCTAAACCAAACCATAGGCCCGATCTTTTTCCTGTGGGCTGGGCGGATTTGCCTTTTCCTCCCCTATAAAGAAACCCTTTTTTTCTTTTTCTTTTTTATGGTTTCCCATAAATGAACATTTAATATATATTCAACCACATAGGCAAAAACTTGTATTAAAAGGTATTAGCTTTAATTGTTTTTACCAAAAAATGACTCAGGGGTCATCTAATCGCTGGAGCTATCACGCTTCATCTATTTTATTATACACTTGGTTTTACTTGCACGCATATTAAAAAAAATCTGATAATAAAATATACTTAAAAATATGAAACTTTTTTTTTACACCAAAGTCAATTATTCATTGCAAGAACAAACACTAGGGGGAAGTTCTACCACAAAGTCTGGTAGGTCATCCCAACAATGAGGGCTCCCAAACGATCGGGAAGCCTCCGCAATGACGTGTGCATATGTGTTGGCACCTCCCCTTACAAAAGAAATCGAACAATTTGAAAAGCTATTAAGTATTCTCTTGCACTCCTTAATATAATCACCAAAAGACGATTTGTCTGTAGTTGTTGCAAGAATAACATCAGTTACCCTCTTAGCATCTCCTTCAATCACGACATGGCTTAATCTAAGATTGTGCATCCAAGACAATGCCTCCACGAACCCCATTGCCCTCCCACCGCCACCTCGACACAATCCAGAAAGACCAATGATCGCGCTGCCATAAACTCTCCGACATGGCTTAATCTAAGATTATGCCATTTTTCACATCTACTTCACCTTGGGATTTGCCTCCCTGAGGCTCTCACCATGTTCCATTCATTCAGATATTGCCGACTCTCTAATACTGCTCTTGTTAAGAATTAACACGCGCACACGATGAAGAAAAATAAAATAACATGAGATTTGTTTACCAAGTTCGTCTTGCGACTACATCTGGGGGCGATGCCAAGCCAGGTATTTCACTATATTTTTCGGATGTTGATTACAATGAGAGAACATCTATTTATAATAGAAAACTTGCCCTAACCCTAAGCCCATTAGGATCAAACTTGCTCCACACTCCAAGCCCATTAAGATCAAACTTGATCCACACTCCAAGCCCATTAGTTCAATTCAGGCTCCACACTCCAACAATATCCCACTTGGAGACTAAATCCTCCATGTAACCATATCTTCTTGATTCTCCTCTCGTATCCGACTGGCATCGCCAAACCTTATCTTCAAGTTCCAAGGCCAATTGAAGTTATGCATAGCTTCAACTTCTCTAAGGTTACCACCTTAGTAAATGACAAGTAGTAGTTAGAGGGCGAATACCTATTAGGTGCACGTCGTTCTCTAACTAGTGTCTATAGTGGATTCTTCGATGGTGATGGGGTCCTTGGTTCTTCAAAAAGAATCTCTTCTTCATTCTAACTCTCCTTACTCCCACTCGAGTTTGAGATGTCTAACTCGACCTCTTGGGTATTGGTCTTGTCAGAATCGGATGCTCCAATTTATTCTTGTACATAACCTGTTCATTGAAAACTACATCTCTACTACGAATAATCTTTCGGTTATTCTTATCCCAGTGTTTATAACCGAACCTATCACCACCATAACCAATGAACGTACACTTAACAGATTTAACATCTAACTTACTTCTATCAACAGTGCTAACATAAGCATAATTAAGCAACACAGCCAAAGACATGCAAGAGTGAGACAAATTTACCTCTTTTCCCGTCCATACTTCCTCGGGTACTCTGTTCTCCAACGGAACTGATGGACCTCTATTAATCAGGTATGTTGTTGTGTTTACTGCATCTGCCCAAAACGTCTTAGGCAACCCACTCTTCAACCTCATGCATCTAACTCGCTCATTCAACGTTTTGTTCATTTGTTCTGCCACTCCATTCTGCTCGGGAGTTTCTCTCACAATCTTTTCCATGCGAATCTCATTCTCAACACAATATTCCTTGAACTCATGGAGTTCATATTCACCTCCATTGTCAGAACGAAGACACTTTACTCTCAGCCCTATTTCATTCTCTACAAGAGCTTTCCACTTCCTAAAGGTATCAAAAGCATCAGTTTTATTTTTCAGAAAATAAACCCATACCTTTCGAGTGGAGTCATCGATGAAGGTCATGTAATACTCCAAACCACCAAGGGACTTCACGGGCGCTGGTCCTCGGCCCATAGATCGCTATGCACCAGCTCCATCTTTTCTGCCTTCAATACTCTTCCACCTCTCGAGAACTCACCCTTCTTTATTTTCCAAAAACACATAGTACTCTAATAGGCCAACTTCAATAGATTTCAGGCCTAGAAGTCTCCCTTTCGTACACATTACCTTTATCCCTTTCTCGCTCATGTGACCCAGCCGATAGTGCCACAAATCAACGTTAGTCGTAGCTCCTACAAGGTCGATACAATCCTTGGGTTTGGATGTAGTATACCACGTACCCTCCTTCTTCCCCAAGCTACTATCATGGCTCCTCTACTGATCTTTCAACTATTGCTGTCGAAAGTCACTAAGTATCCCTCTACATCCAATTGCCCGATTGAAATCAAGTTTCTTTTCAATCCTGGAATGTATCTGACACGGTTCTGCTTCAACATCGATCTGTTTGGTGTGGATATCCGGACATGTCATTTTCCCATGATTTTTAGGGGCTCATCATCAGCAAGGTAAACTTGTCCGAATTCTCTAGACACATAGTTCTCCATTATTTCAGCATCACTACAAGAGCAGAATGATGCTCCAAAATCCAACACCCACGATTCTAGCGGACTACTAACACTCAAGACCAACGTGTCTCCAATATCATTTGTGGTTGCGTTTGTTGTTTTCTTCTCGTTTTGTCCCTTCTTATATTTTTAGGTGCTGAACACCGGTTCCTGTAGTGACTAAACTCATCACAGTTCCAACACTCGATCGAGTCTTTATCTTTCCTGAATTGACTCTTTCCTCTGGACATTGATCTTCCACTATTCTTCCTATCCTTCGATTTGTCCCTTTTCTCCGTGTTCAACGCTGACCCTGAAGAGGATCTAGATTCTTTCCTGCGAACCTCCTCGCTAATCATCAGATCCCTCACTTCGTCAAGCTTTAGTTTATCTTTCACGGATGAAGAGCTAATTGTAGTTACTTTGGCAGCACAACTATCTGGCAAAGAAGATAACAAAACTAAAGCTAGTACCTCGTCATTGAATTCAATCTCGAAATAACATAACTATCCAATGATCATATTGAACTCGTTCAGGTGTTGCTGCACGGGTGTGCTCTCTAACATCTTGAGGTTGAACAACCGTCTGATCAGATGAACCTTGTTCATCTCCTCCAAGATCTACAACATCTCCCTTGTGGACTTAGCTTTGGTCGTGTGGTAGGCTACGTTCATGGACAATGATAAATTTATCGCACTCATCGTCTTTCTGTTCAACATATTCCACTTCTTATGTTCCATCTTTTCGGGTTTCTCCTTCTCCTCTTGGGGCACATACAGATCTTTACCGTAAAGGTAATCCTCGATCTACATTTTCCAAAATTCGAAATTCGATCCGTCAAACTGCATGATTGAAATCTTATTGTCGCTCATCATGATTGCTCCCTCTGAACCCGAGGCTCTAAAAACCAGTTGTTAGGAATTAACACACGCACAAAATGACGAAAAAGAAAATAACACGAGATTTGTTTACCCAGTTCATCTTGAGATTACATTTGGGGGCGATGCCAAGCCAGGTATTTTACTATGTTTTTCGGATGTTGATTACAATGAGAGAACATCTATTTATAATAGAAAACTTGTCCTAACCCTAAGCCAATTAGGATCAAACTTGCTCCAAACTCCAAGCCCATTAGAATCAAACTTGATCCACACTTCAAGCCCATTAGGATCAAACTTGATCCACACTTCAAGCCCATTAGGATCAAACTTGATCCACACTCTAATCCCATTAGGTCAATTCAGGCTCCACACTCCAATAACTTTTGTTGGGGTCTCAAACACCCCTTTCCATAGACAATTATTCATGTGTTTCCATATCTGCTACAACATAGTACCAGCCTCTTGGCTTTCTCCATCTCCAAGTTTTGTAGTAACTCCAGCACTAAATCTTATAGGGAGTCCACTCTCGGTATACAACTCTCAAGTAAATCAGCTTCTCGCCAACAATTTAATGCATAATTGCAGGCTTGCATCAGAAAAACTGATTCCATGTAGTCTCGTCGTCGACTCCACAGATAATGTAGTTCTTCTCGTTCACCACTCCCTTCGAAAACAGATTCACCCTGTTAGGAATAACATCCCTACAAATTCTCCATAAGTTGTCCTTGACCTTCGGAGGAGCTTGAAGTCTCCATAACGCTTGCTAATTCTCGGGCGTCTCTAAGCTCACGTCCGAAGCTAATTTTGATGCCACTTGATACCCAGATTTGACAGAATATCTCACGTTATTCTCGTGATGCCACACTAACTTATCATCATAATTCATCGGTGATATGGGCGTGCACAATATTGCTTCAATATCTATTTGCGGAAATACTTGTTCAATTAAATGCTTATTCCATAACCGTGTCCTTGAAATCATAAGATATGTTACCCTCATATCTGTAAAACCCTCAACCATTGGAAACTAGATATATAAGTTCTCCTCGTCTCTCATCCATGAATACCCCCAAATACAGATATCCTCTCCAGAGCCTATTTTCCAACGAACCCGTTTTTGAAGCAGTCCTTGAGCCTCGAAAATACTTGCCCAAGTGAAGCCTGGATTGTTGCCAAGCTGAGCGTCCAAGAAACAGCTTGTCAGATTGTATTTTGCTTTATAAATCTGGCAAATTAAGTCCTCTGGATCATGCACTAACCGCCATCAAATTTTGCCTAAGAGAGTGATATTAAAGAGATGTAAATCGTGGAAGTCGCGACCTCCTGTTGCTTTCCGAACACACAACTTTTCCCATCTCATCCACTTCATGCCTTTCTTTGTGTTCTTCCCACTACTCCACCGAAAGGAATTCAACATGAGAGTCAATGGTAGAACTTCCCCCTAGTGTTTCTTCTTACAATGAATAATTGACTTTGGTGTCACAACAAAGTTTCATATTTTTAAGTATATTTTATTATCGGGAAAATTGCACTTATAGTCCTATAAGAATATGTCCAAATCACTTTTAGTCCTTTTTCCAGCACTTTTAGTCCCATAAAAATTCTTCTGTTAAATACTAACGGAAATGATGTGTGAGTTTCAGGCTCAGTCAACTGCAATTTTATTTTTTAATTAAACTAAATTAAAAAAATTATAATTACAATATAAATGTTTAAATATTAAACAATTTTCACGCTGAGTCAACCACCACCGAACTCGGACATTCGTCGGCAAGTCTCCCTCCGGCGGAACTTACCAGCGACTTCCCGACCACCCACCGACTCCTTCTATATACATTGTCCCAAGCCCGTTATTTCCCCTACTGCATTGTTCGACCAACGTCGTACCAAAATGTCAAATCTCACGACCAAACTCGCAGCCTCGCTACACCCAGTCGGCAGCAGCACCATCCAATGTCACACCATGCCATTAGCCCCAATCCCAAACACCAGAAAATACCTGAAAAACTAAGTAAGAAAACAGTCAAAAATTGCAAAAAAATACGATGAAAGGAGAGATTAAAATTTGAAATTGACAAGGGGCTTTGATTCCAAGCACTAACACGAGGCTAAAGTTGGTAGCTTCTATGCATTTCGATCGTGACCGAATTCAAAATTCGTAGCTGGATTTTTTTATGAGATTTTGGAAGAAAATGGGATTACTGTGGTGGCGTTGAGGTGTGGTGACGGGTACGTGGCGGCAGGGTGGTGACAAGAATGGGCCAGAGTGGTGGCACGATCAGGTGGAGACGGAACGTCCGGCGAGAAGAAGAGCAGGAGGATATGCATATACCTACTGTACGTATATATGAAGTTTTTGCTTATATTTATTATCTTTTTAGTTTTCGATTTGATTTTTGTGAATTTACACTTTAAATAATTGTAATTATTATTTTTAAAATTCTATTTGATAATCATTTAATACGAATGAATTATATTTTGAATTTCAACTTATATTCAAACACAGATTTTATATAAATGTTTTTTTAACTTTAGTTTTTAATATATTTTTATTAAAAAATTATTGGTAATTTCATAATTTACATTAGATTATTATTTGATTGAAAAAAAATACTTTTAGTAATTTTAAATTATATTTCTTTCTATAAATATTTTTTTAATTTTCAGATTCTATATATTATTATTTGATTTGAAAAAAAAATATTGAATTTTTTTTTATTATAACAAATTATACATATATATATATATATTCAATTAATTTATAGTTTAAGAATATATTTAATTATATATAATTTATTTATTTTTAATACACATTTTTTAAACTAACGGTTCCATCCAAATCTAACAGATACAGGACCAATTTTGCATAAAAAAGGACCACTTTCAAATACCAGGACCAAAAGTGATTTTGAAGTATTTTTATAGGACTAAAAATGCAATTAATAAAACCAAGTGTATAATAAAATAGACGAAGCGTGATAGCTCCAACGAGTAGATGACCCCTGAGTCATTTTTTTGGTGAAAACAATTAAAGCTAATATCTTTTAATACAAGTTTTTGCCTATGTGATTGAATATATATTAAATGTTCATTTATGAGGAAACCATAAAAAAAAGAAAAAGGAAAAAAGGGTTTCTTAATGGGGGAGGAAAAGGCAAATCCGCCCAGCCCACAGGAAAAAGATTTGACCCATGGTTTGGTTTAGGGAAGTAAAGTTATAAATTGAGCATATTCCACACACTCTTCATCTCCATTTTCATCTTTCTTTGAATAAAAAAAAAATCTTCATCTTTCTTGAATTTTCTTCCCCTCTTTCCAATTTTCTCCGAATTCTCATCTAGTTCATATACACAAAACCCACCTTCTACCATCAACCCCTAGAAGTCCAGTTGAGTGTTCATCACTATAAAGAGTGCAAGTGCTCTATAATCACTTGTGGAGTGCAAGTGCTCACAACTCACTTGTAAAGTGCAAGTGCTTCCAATCACTTGTGGAGATCGCAGCAGTTCGGGACTGCTCAGATCTCAAAGTCCTACCCTTGGGACTATAAAGGACAAGCCCTTGTAATTTTCGGTAAATTAAAGGGATTAAACATCACGTTAGGACGTGAGAGTGGACGTAGGAACGTATATCCGAACCACTATAAATTACTGTCTTATTTACATTTCTGCACTTTACATTTCAAGTCTTTTCATACATATTTGTGCATAAACTGTTTTACAAACTTTATATAAGAAGTAAACGAGTATAATCTTTATGGGCACACTACAAAATTCCGCACTTAACTCCGATAGGTAATTAATCAGCCGACTAACTAGTCCTAGGCCCCTAGTGAAATCAGCGGACTAGTTACTTTGAAGAGTTAGTATATTTTCAACACAATCAGCAGACATCAAGTCAGTTGATCTATACTCGACTCGTCTTGTTTTTCGGGGACCAACACCTAGCTCGATGAAGGAGGTGATGGATCCGGCTCCCAAAGTAGTATACCAGCGATGAGCCCGGTCTCCCAAAGTCAGGGAGAAGTTTCTGCACTGAGTGGCGTCCGTTGCCCCAATTGAGGCCATGTAGTTCGAGTACTTGGACAAGTGTACTCGGGGGTCGGACATACCATCGTAAGCTGCCATTGAAGGCATCTGGATCTTTATCTGAATAGGGGCGGTAAGGATCATAACACTTAGAGGTGGAGTGGGAAGAGTGACTGGTGGGGCAGTTCCCTTCTTAGATGCGACCACCTCTGCTCGCAAATTCTCCATTTCCAGTTTCATCAGTTTTTTAGTCTCGATGAATTGGGCGATCTGCCCTTCCTCGGCAGTCTGTGGTCGGGGGACGACGATCTCGTCTCGTCGGCTCCCGTGTGATGCGACCGGGCGATCATCTCGCTGTGATCGCCTGGGGGAATGATGTGATCGCTTGAGTTGATGGCTGCGATAACTCCTCGCTGGAGCTCGCGAGCCTGGCCCGACTCGGTCTGTGAAGTCTCTCAAGTGCTGGGGATCTTTCAAGATGTCCCCTAGGTTGAGATTAGCCAAAGGGTTGGCCGCCGGAGTGGCCACCGGAGCTGTCGGCGCCGGAGGGTGTTCGTTCCCTCCGAGTGGGATTCCGTCAAGATTTGAGTGATGAGACATCGTTCGAGAGTGTTTAGAAAACGGTTACAAAGGTATGACCTGGTCTAAGCTTTCGACGCTAAAAAACCAAAGATTTGAGTTCTTACGCAGAAGAACGTGCTATTACAACTACAATATTTGCAAAGTAACAACAAAAGGAAAGCTAAAAACAGAATTACAAGGAGATCAAACTCCAAAATATGCCTCGAATACCGCAAATATTCAAGAACACGAAGATAAATAAAATACGTATGAAATACGTAAACGATGTTCTAAAAGGTATTTCTACCGATTAAAACTTGAAATAAGGAGTTTGCAAGTCGATCGTGCGATGATTGGTTGAAACTTTGATGAAGAACACGTAAAAGGACCCCTTCTTCTAGCGCCAAATGTTGTACGTGCTTTTGTTCGGTTGATCTGGATGTGGACTTTTCGTAAGCACTACACAAACATGAATTATATGTGGGGTTTATTACGTGTTAATACGGATTTATATGATGATTTGTGATCTTAAAGAAGAACAATTGAAGAACATAAGAAAGTAGCTTCTTAGAGAAGCTAAAGCTTTGAGCTTGGGAGTGTTTATTGCTTAGGGTTGGGGTGATTGTAGGAAATTGTCACTTAAACTATACAAATGAGTCATTTAGGCATTATATAGTGATTTTTTAGGTCTGCCCGCCTTTACACGTGGCGGGCTTATATTGGACCTGAAATCCCACCACATAAAGGTGATGGGACTCGCATTAAATGCTAAACTGCCTCTGGTGGTCGTCCTCGCCGGAGACGAGGAGCTGGGCCACGGTGGTCACCGGAGGACCTAGTCGTCCGGTCATCTTCATGGATGGTGGTCGCACTCGCCGTGCTCGCCACACTCTGTGCTCTCTCCCAAGGCTTTAACACTTGTCTTTTCTAGCTAGCTCTACATGTGCTCGCCAACATCTTTGGGCGAGCACACAATTACATTTTCATCATAATGTTGACTAGTCGTCGCACGACTTGGTTGACTAGTCGTCGCCACGCAAGCTGGTGACTAGGATTGACTTGTCAAAGATTGACTTCTTTGACCTGGTGTAACACTTATCTTCAAGTTCCAAGGCCAATTGAAGCTATGCATAGCTTCAACTTCTCTAAGGTTACCACCTTAGTAAATTACAAGTAGTAGTTAGAGGGTGAACGCCGTTCTCTAACTAGTGTCTATAGCGGATTCTCCGGTGGTGATGGGGTCCTTGGTTCTTCAATAAGAACCTCTTCTTCATTCTAACTCTCCTTACTCCCACTCGAGTTTGAGATGTCTAACTTGAACTCTTGGGTATTGGTCTTGTCAGAATCGGATGCTCCAATTTATTCTTGTACATAACCTGTTCATTGAAAACTACATCTCTACTACGAATAATCTTTCGGTTATTCTCATCCCAGGGTCTATAACCAAACTCATCACCACCATAACCAATGAACGTACACTTAACAAATTTAACATCTAACTTACTTCTATCAACAGAGTTAACATAAGCATAAGCAACACAGCCAAAGACATGCAAGTGAGACAAATTTGATGAAAGTCAGATCAGAGAATGAGTTGAAGAAAAATGAAATACGACCATAAATAAAAACAGAGATAATGTTGAAAATTGGAAGTTGAATGATTAAATGATACTAGTTAATTGGGCCGACCTAAACTTAAATACACAAATAAAATGAGAAAAAAATGAAATCTAGTGCAAAAAAGCATCAACAACCCAACACCAGTAGCCCAAACCGAAGAAAAAGAAAAGGAGAATAAGCGTCAAGCGGAGAAAACAAGGACGGATCGCGAAGAATCGTTAGTAATGGAAATCGCGCGGAATTGTCAGTAGTTATATTGTGTTAAAGAAAATGATGAAGAAGAAAACAATTCATATATACCTTTGACTGCGTAGCCGTGATAATGAAAGAACACAATTTCGGACTTTAAATACTTGAAGGGCAAATGAGTCATTCACAACATCGTTCCGCATTACTGTACCGGTGAGATAGCCCAACTTGGGTAAAATGGAGTGTTAACTACTCCAAAGGTAAAAACAGTGAATAGGTGCTGCGGGCCTCGAAATTAACTTGGGCCCTTAAAAAACTGACCAAACACCAAATAGTGAGGATAACCTAACTAATTTGGATTTAACGCTGTTACCAAACAAGTTCTAAGGCTATGCAAGCAAACTAGTCCCGTGGTCCGTGGTGATTTTAATTTGGCCCTAAAGTTGATATGTCTTTTTTAGATGATATGATTTTAAATGAGCTCGAGCCTCCAATTCTGAATATTGATATAGATAAGGATAATATGTTATATAAAAAGTCTCATGATGCTGAGTTTAATCATGTTGGATTACCTGTGCTTGAATTTAAAATTTGATTGGAGTTAGGAGGTGTGAAATCAATGAGAAATTCTAGAAATTAAGGTGTTGGAGAAAGGAAAAAACTAGTGTTGTGGATTGGGGAATGTTTAGGTGAATTTCGCGCTCAAAACCCTTGTTTCCATTAGTTATGTCAGATTAACTAACAACATGATCAATTTTAATAGAAAAGAATAACTGAGTTATCAATTTTAATATTTTAATAGTATCTGAAAAGAAAAGGAGATAAATTTTAAAGTGATATTTTTCCCTTTTATATTCAAATAAAAGTTGGGCTCAAAATTTTGCCTTGACAATAGGGCTTGGACTTAAATTGGAAAAAAAAAAATTAAAATCTCAAAGCTGAGTCATATTCTCAATAGAATATGAGTTAAAGACAAAGTGGAGAAATGACTGAAAATTTAATTGTATAATATTTAGGGAAGTAATATATTACAAAATTATCAATCTAAATCCACAAGGGCAAGAATTTATTAGCATCCTCCTCCAACATTGTCTTTCTAATAGCATGTCTGGCACAAGCAATTATGCATTCATTTTTGCATTCTTCATGGCTGAAAAGCTTAATTTGTGTGCAATCAAAGTAACATTCCGTCATACAATGTGCATTTCCGTTTCTCTCAGCCGCTTCTGTTGCAGGCACCAATACTATCGCCACCACCAAAGCCACTAGAGCAGCAGTGATCAACCCATTCCTTGCCATTGTGTTAATTATATTGAAATGATGAAGTATAGTATAGCAAGTTAATGAATAAGAATTGTGAAGAATAGAATAAGTTTCATGTGCTTAAATGGATTCTGGAAGCCTAGTTTTTAATAGTCACGTCTTTTGGGAATCATGTATAATGTTTTTACTAGTCACGACTTTAATTATGAAGAGGTGCGAGGATTTAATTTTTTAGTTTGTGAATGGTTGCAAGTGGAGGGACACGAGGTTTAGAATATTAATTACCCTTTTGTTTATATATATAGATTTTAGAATACTAATATAATTAATTATAGGATATTATCTTTTATTATTATGAAAAGTGCTGGATTCCATTAATTTTTAAGGGATAAAATGTTATGGTAATACTATGCAAATTATGCAGTTTTTGTTATTTTTTTAAAATTATTATTTAGAAACAATGTTTGTTAGTATTAAATACTAAAAAAAATAGCATTGATGACACTTTCACGGAATTTCAAAATCCCATATTCTAATGTATTAATGATTTCTAAAATTGTTTTCAACTGATTAAATCTGCTCAAATTATTTTTATCTAGTTTTTTTTTTTTAAATATATAAAAGTATTTCAATTTAAATTGAAGAAGAAAATTTCGGGTAGAAAAAAAGGTGAATTACAAGCATAACTGTACAGTTTTCTCTCTCTCCCTCCCTCTCCCTCTTTTTTTTTTTTTTTTTTAAATAACCGCCTCGCCTTGTAGTTTGAACTTTGAAGGACTTTTTTTTTGAGAGAAAGGATTTAATGAATTTTTATGATTTGGAGAATAATAATTGTTTTAAGAATATCGATAATGATTAAATATTGTATCATGCACCTCAAGAACTTGTACCAGAAATGCACCAGATTAATTGATGCACAACAAATGCCATCAATCAGTATAACGCGAACAAGAAAAAGAACGTTGATAATAATTTATATATGCCGTTCAATTGCCAAGAGATATAAATCTCATTAATCTTAATAATTAATTTTCCAAAAATAACTATCTAACAAAGCCCTACATGGGATTTAAATAGTGTAATTAACCTTCAATCGTGCTAGGCTTTCCAAATGCTGCTAAACTAATAAAGGAAGAAAACAATAAACTTGGAAGTTGGAACTAATTTATTAAGCAATTAAAGGAAATTGAATAATTTGTAGAGAGAGGAAAGTTATAGGACCAAATATGATTTAAATTAACCTAAACGACCACATTTTAATCATAAAAAACATAATGTACAATTGAGATTAAAAATCAAATAATTGGTTATCAACTGCTATGGTTGAATGCAAATGGATTGTGCTTTTTTACACTCTTATCACTTTTCATATTTAAATGTAGGGCTGATATTAAAAGATGAGATTGATTATCTGCGGCTAAGGTTGAATTCACATGGATATTGCTTTTCTACACTCTCACCACTTTCTTTATTTGAATGCATGGCTAAGATAAAGATCATATTTTTTATCAACGGCTATGCTGGATGCACATGGATTGAAAAATAAATCAAGTATTGAATGGAAAAAAATATTGATATCAGGACTTAGAAGTTCAAGAAAACAACAAAAACTAAATAAAAAAAAATTCCAAATGCTGCTAAACTAATAAAGGAAGAAAACAATAAACTTGGAAGTTGGAACTAATTTATTAAGCAATTAAAGGAAATTGAATAATTTGTAGTATGGAAATAAATCTTCAAATATTGGTATAGACTCCAATAATTGTGTTTTCCGGTCAAAGTCTCCAAATATGAAATGGTCGATGGATCTGCATCATTAACACAACCCAGCAAGTGCTTCTTGGCGTGCCAATGAACGACTTCAAAATCGTTGATTTTTATCTTTTCTTTTTTTTGTCAGCAAAACAAATTTATTGAAATAGGAGTAAAAGGTCCGGGGTACTCCACCCAACACGCAAGAATACAAACATCTAATTCCCTGCCCTGCAAGAGAGAACCTATAACCTCCAATGCAACACAACTGTACAATCTAATACAAATAAGATCAACATTAGGAATCTGATTTTTAAAGATGATATTGTTCCTAGACTTGCCCACAAGTAAATCTCAGTACCTTTGATTTCCCCAATGGGGACAGCGCTTCTAGAAGATCTTCCCCGTTGTTGACCCGATGGGCCACCCACACGGGCCCCGTCTCCAACAACAAAAGAGCAAGTCCTTGGCTTATTATAGAAGCACAAATGGGTATATTAATTATGTTACCTTTGAATTTAAGGAGCTGAGAAACCCAGCCATCAACTTTGGGAAAGGAAAATATGTTGAATTTGTGATTTCCCTCATATATCAAGTATTATTACACGTTATCTATGACAAGCCAACATCCATCTTCTTGGCAAATACCCGACGTCCCCTGAAGAAGAGGTTCAAGTATGTACGCCCCTAATGGAATGCCGGAAATCACATCAGTTACAAGCTAGCTTTGAATTTGGGGCAAAAGCTTGTAATTGTTGTGAATCCCGGCAATCCATCAGGACCTACATACCTGAACCTCTTCTTAAGAGGATATCAGATATTTGCAAATTAAGAAGCTGGTTGTTGGCTTGCCATGGACAACTCGTACGAATACTTCATTTATGATCGATGGTCGAAATCACATTTTCATACGTACCCTTCAGAAGTTGATGGCGGCTTAGATCCTTAAAAATCCAAGATAACATGCCCATCTGTACGTGCTTCGATCGATAAGGCTTGCTCTTTACTCGTTGAACACGGGCCTGAAAGTGACCGATCAGGTCAAGAACAGGGAAGTTCTTCGAGATGCGCTGTCTGAAGAGCTAGGAGCAACCACCACCTTGCCGGAAACTGGAGAGAGAGCGAGAAGATCGAGGTGGGAGATCAGAAACGTGTTTTCTGAGAGGAAGAAAATTTAAGAAGATGAAGACGATGTTTGTTGTGTGAGGAATGGGTGTATGCACATGGCTATTTTTTTTGAAAAGATTAATTTTTTTTTTTTTTTGAAAAGAGTGCACATGGCTATTTATAGAGTTAGTGTATGCAAAACCATGTGCTCATTAGTCTTCCTGTGGGCTGTTAAAAGATGGGCGGATTTGTCCTTTCCTCCCCCACAAATTAACTTTTTCTTTTATTAATTCTGGATCATCCCACTACTAAAAAATACCCCTTATAGTCACGCCTTATTAGTGACTCTTATAAATAAGCGTCATCATTATTAATATATAAAGACGCGTGCAATTATTCACTAAGTTTTGTGACGCTGAAGTGGTTATCGGATCATGATGTTAGCCCGTGGTTCTCAGGTTCGATTCCCAGGAACGACGGTTTTAAATTTTATTTTTTAACTACTGCCTTTAATTTTTTAATATCATAATTATAATTATAATTAATCACTCCTAAACCTCCTAATAAATTTAAATCCCGCTAATCTTTTCTTTCTTATTCTCCAATTCCGCTGTTCCTCAAGGAGAGCCCTAATCTTTGTTTTTTCTCCAATTTCGCCGTTCCTCAAGGAGTTAGCCCTAATCTTTGTTTCTTTTCTGTCACCAATTTTCATTTTCAATGTCGTCCATTTTCTCAAGCGCAGAAGAGAGTTAGCCCTAGAATCTCTGCCCGGGTTTGTCTATTCTCTCTTATTTAGCACAAATTCCTCTTTGCTATTGTTGGGTATTCTTCAATTTGAATCAAAATAGATTTAGTTTCTTTATTTTTTGATTCCACTTGTTTAGCGCCGAACAATGGGCTATTTTTTGTACGAGTGGGTACAGTTGCACCCCAAAATCAAGAAACTTTACCTATTATCCATGGATTTTGGATTGATTTTTCCTGCTCTGTTTTGTTTATGTTTTCCATTCAACCATGGGTTCAATTTATGTTTATTCTCCAGTCTGAGAAGTGGGTTTGAATTCCCGAGTGGTTGTTTTTTTCATGCTCTGTTTTATTTCTGATTTCTATTTGATTTGAATTAATTCTTGATTGTCAGGTGCAAATGTGCTGGTTTAAGTTCTCTTAATGCACTACACACATATTCATATGATGTAATTCTCTTAGTATCTCTTAACTGAGTTTGTTTAATATTTACTGAATTGAATAGTTTAGTTAGGTGCTGAGAATGATAAATGTCTAAAGTAGTTCACTACAGCATATAAGGAGGTCATGCATCTTGCTAGGCCAATCTCACTTTTTGGGTTTATGTAGGTGTTTAATATCTTTGCTAAATTTCATTACATGTTAATTAATAACAATCATTTTGGGAAATTTAATTAAGCAATCATTTTAGGAAATTTAATAATTCATAAACTAAATAAGCAACATTAAAATAATTGAAGGATGTGATTCAATTTTTTTTTCTTATACTATTTTTCTAGCGAAGACTTAGCAAATTAAAACCTGTGAAGGTTCTAAATTTGCCAATATAAAATGTTTTACAGGGACTGCTGGACATAAAATAGTAAGCAAAATAACCATGTTCTTTATCAAGGAACTTGTTGGCAGCAAAACCTTATAACTTGTGAGAGAGGATGCCAAAGATCCCATGAGTTAAATTTTATGAAAGATGTCTCTAGAAGGAAGTAACAGTGGTAGATTTGGGATAGTATTACACATTATTCCAAAAACAATAAATTTTTAATTAATGCTGGCCAATATCCTCTTTCATGCAATTTGAATCATTAAATGTGTATTATGAATGTACTGCTATTTTCAATACATATAAAATCAACTTCTGATGTAGGTCAGGAGCAAGAAGCTCAACTAGTTCATAATTGGCAATGTTCTTTGAATAGACAGAATGGGAGTCTTCGATCAGTCCCCACAATTAAATATTTGCATGTGCATAGGTGTGATGGCTTCTCTATGAGTGTCTTCCTTATGTTTTATGATCAACTCTTTTATTTTACCTATTTTCATTTCCTAATCCTCAATCTGTGTGGTATGATTGTTCGCACTTTAAAATTTCGGAACCTCAAACTTCAATTATTGATATAAATAATTTTGTAATCTGTGTGGTTGTGTGCACTTTAAAATTTCGGAACCTCAAACTTGAACTACTGGGATAAATAATTTTCTTTTATGCAGATGGGGATACTTTGTATGCCACCTCCCTCAATCTTTCCTCTTCATATTCATCCTGGGATGACAGTGCTGAGTAAGCATTTGTATGGCTCGTTATGTGTAAAATCCTATGGTTGGATCAACATTCCTGGGCCTATCGATCTGTCACAAGGTTTGGTAAATTTAGACATATATATATGTTTAGTGTTTATATATATATATATATATATATATATATATATATATAAAGAATTTATGTCTTTCTTGAATTTGAGGATCACATAGCAAAGAAATGGAATGCTTGGTGTAAACATATCAAGCCAACTCAGAGGAGTAATTTTGTGCGTGAGTTTCTTATATGAGAATGTGTAAAAACATGATTTGAATCTTTATATATAATTGCATTAACGTCCTCAAAGCTATTCTGCTTTATCTAAAACTTTCTCTTTGTTGTGTTTATTGATTTTGTGCACTTGAAATATGGCTTTTTTACTTTCATAGTTATATCCCTGCTTGCTTTCACCACTCTTTCCCTCTTGTCATTCAGGTCATTGAGGTAACTAGTGTATTTAGAGAAGGCGTCCTTCATCGGGTTTTGGTCAGAATCTGCGGCGTCAGCGGTTAAAGTTCGGCGATTCTTGGCAGCGGCACCGGACAATGAGGTTTCTGCAAAATGGCAGAAGTGTTGATGTTTAGGAGACATGAGAGAGAGCATACTGATGGCCGCCGAACTGAACATCTGCGGTTCGACCTCTCAAAGCTCATTATATAAATGCATTAAAATTCATATACTATATAATATTGTCTTATTCTTTGCAATTTTTGGTAAATTTACATTAGAGTGTTTTCAGGAGATTGTGAAATGATAGCTCCATGAGATGCAACAATTCTTTATCTAACTAGAGATGGCAACATCCATTGCTATCCTTTATCAACTTTATTCTTAAGAGGATGGACGTCATATCACATATTTCAGAAGGTCCCCTGCACTTGATCTTCCTGGTAAAACGATAACAAAGTATTTACATTTCTTGTTATTTAAACGCCAAGGCTAATTCTTAATCTCCATATGTCTCTCATGAAGCTACTATGAAGGTGGACGAAGAGACGATGTCTGAAATTACTTGGCTAGAAGAGTTTCTACCACCAGATGACTCATTGATAAGGAGAGGTCAATACAAAGGTCGTGTGATTAAAATCTGAAAAGGAAATTTTGATGTTGTAACTTTACATTTCAAATGCTTTCCAAACTGTACTGGAAATAATATTTACTTTCAATTTTAGCACGTCTCTTTAACTATTTTGAAAATACTGGAGTATAATTTAGCAGAATTAGACTTTGAGTTGTACATAATTGAGTTACTACATATATTTTCAATTGACCTACTCTTTACACGTATGCTTTTATCTTCTTTTCCTTTTTTGTGTTTTCTTCATAAAGTTGACCAAACAGTGTTACTATAACGCATATAAGCGTCACTAAATAAGGTGGTTAAGTTAGTTATAATTTTTTTGTGATGCGAGAAAATGTCTTCAAAGTACACTGTCATGACGTAAGTTAGCGTCACCAAATAGTGTTACAATGACGCATAAAAATGTGACTAAATGAGGTGGTTAGGTTAGTTAAACTTTTTTTGTGACGCGAGAAAGCGTCTCTAAAACACATCATGGTGATGTCAGTTAGCGTCACCAAATAGTATAACTATGACGCGTAAAAACGTCAAAATGACTATTAATAGTGACGCTTCTCAAGCGTCACAATAAAATCTAATAGAAACGCCAAATCAGGTGACGCTTGGCCAATGCGTCACTATAGCAAAAGCGTCACTACAATATACTTTTAGTGACCCTTTTGAGCGTCTCTACAGCCCATTTTTGTAGTAGTGTCCACAAATGAACTTTTAATGTATATCCAATCACATGGGCAAAACCTTATATATTTGATGTATATATAGTGCAATTCAAATGTATTTTTAAATGATATTAGTTTTCATGTAGTATTAATTAATTATTTTTGCTGAAAAATGACTCAAATCAAATGAGGAATGACTTTTTAATGGAAACAATTACTTTATCTTTATCTCATAACAATTTTACGTTATCTACTTTTTCTTTTTTCATGGACAAAGTAGTACATTTTAAGTGGATTATTTTATTTTACTTGTCCGCATATTAAAAAAAGGCTGATAAAATAATATACGTTAAAATATAAAAAATTGAGCATGTAATCTATCTTGTTTTAAACAATCCTAAAGCTGATTTAAAAGGAAAATTACGATAGGCAATCCAAACTACATCTAGTGATACTTTGTATCGGATTCTTGAATTTTAAAAAATCGTCATTATCTTTTATTAATAATCGTTAGTTTTATATATTTTAACGGTCATAAATTGTCGTTACATGTATTACAGTATATTGTGACTAAAAGCATCTATAGTAGAAGTCAATCCAAACTGTATCAAGAGAGATACATTTGATTTAATTTTTTACTTTAATAATTTTGTCGTTATCTCTTATTCAAACAACTGTAGATTTTAACGATAATAGATTATCGTTACATGTATTTAAAATATAAAATATTCAATAGTAGAAGAGATTTTGCATTTACTCTTCATTTTTGTGTATGCGTTTCCAGGTAAATTGTGAATGCAAAATGGTGAGTGTTGTTGGAGGTCAACCGTGGATGCAATCAGTCAACCCACGGGTCTTCCCTAGGTCTGATTTAAGGATTTTAATTGGGAAAATTGCACTTTTGGTCCTGTAAGAATGAGGTCAAATCACTTTTGGTCCTTTTATAGACACTTTTAGTTTTGTAAAAAATTTCCGTTAGTTTTAACGGCTGAGAGTTTGCGTGATTTTCACTTTTGGACCAGTTTCCATCCAAACACTAACTGCGAGGACTAGTTTTGCATGAAAAAGTACCACTCCTGAATTTCAGGACCAAAAGTGATTTGGAAAGATTCTTACAGGACCAAAAATGAAATTTTTCCGATTTTAATTAGACCCTCCCCACGATTCAAACCTCGCAGTAGTAGTAGGAACTGCGAATGAATATGCCTTTATGCATGATTTTATGATGGTCGAGTAAAAAATGCCAGTGTTGATCTGCGGCTAATCCTAGTCTATACCCCAACACAAACATAAAGAAAGCAAAAAGGGCTTTGGTGATCTGCCCAATATATTCCGAAAATGTGGTATCAGGACTTACAATTAATCCCTTATTTAAACTTTGAGGTACGTGGTTCGATTCTTGGAAGTGCATGTGTAAAACCTAGGACTAGGCCCACGGAAGACCTATGAGTTGACTAGTCGTGTTCACGGTTGACCACCAACAATTGAGAGAGATTTTCTAAATCTTGCACAACTTGCATTCATGGATCGATGAAGGCAACAAGTTTGTTGTGGTTTATTCTGAATTTTAAATAACCTCGAGTCTAAGGTCGCTTTGATTATGAAATTTCTGATAACGAAACAATCGAGGTCAAGACCAAAAAATCTCAATTAAGTTAGCGAAAAACCAAGATGCCATGACCATGGTGGTGGAAGACGTGACGAAAACTCTGGTTCTGGCTAAACAAGAATAGATACATATAAACATTTTTTGTATGCCGCTCCTAAGGTTTCTTTCTCTAGGGTTTCTTTAGTGAGAAGTTTATGTGCCGCTACGTGCTTTTGGATTCCAGCCGCCAATTGGCTATCTACCAGACCCTTGGGGATCTTTGTCATGGTACGAACATTGTTTGTTTTATTTTGTCGTCTCGTTGTTGAATTTCCTTGTCTTAATTTTTTCGCTTTAATTCTTTAATCAATTAAGATTAAATATATAAAAACTCAAATGAACAAAAAAATGCACTGTAAAAATGTAGAAAAAACGATTGAAGTTCACTACAAAATTCACACTTCTCTTTCTTCGCATACAACTTATTTTCCCTCAGTTTCAGAAAAATAGCCCTCAAATGCGACAAGTGATCATCCAACGACTCAGAATAAATCACAAAATCATCAAGATATACAACAACAAATCGATCCAGAAACTCGTACAGCACATCATTCATCAAATTACAGAACGTAGCAGGGGCATTAGTTAGGCCGAAAGGCATAACTAAAAACTCAAATGAACCGTACCTCGTAACACAAGTCGTCTTTGCCTCATCACCAGGTGCAATTCTGACTTACCAATATCCAGACCGAAGATCGATTTTTGTGTAATAGCGTGCACTCGTCAACTTGTCAAACAGATCCATAGCATTCGGAATAGGGTACTTATTTTTAATTGTAACCTTATTCAATGCCCTGTAATCCACACACATCCTCCATGACCCGTCACCTTTTTTCTGGAACAACACCGGAGAACCATAAGGAGCCTTGGACGGCTGTACCATGGGACAAAGCAAGAAAAATCGAAGGACAGATTACTTGGTTCAATGGGCTGGTCACCCGGGGGTGGAGCGCATGCATGCCTTGCTGTCCCGTCGATACTATTGGCCAAAGATGGAGGACGATGTTGAGGCATACGTCCGAACTTGTTTAGTTTGTCAACTGGACAAGTTGGAAAGGAAGAAGGAGGCCGGTTTGTTGCAGCCCTTGCCTATTCCTGAGAAGCCGTTTCAGTCTGTGTCCATGGACTTCATTTCTGGATTTCCTAAGGCGGAAGGTATAGCTTCAATATTTGTTGTGCTGGACAGATTTTCGAAGTATGGGATCTTCATTTCTGCACCTAATGCTTGTCCCGCGGAGGTAGTTGCTGAGTTGTTTTTGAAATATGTGGTGAAGTACTTTGGTATCCCGGAGGACATAATCAGTGATCGTGACACTCGATTTACTGGTCGGTTTTGGACTGCATTGTTCAACATGTTGGGGACGGAACTGAAATTCTCGACCGCTAACCATCCACAAACTGATGGCCAAAGGGAGAGAATGAACCAGTTGTTGGAGGAGTACTTGAGGCATTATGTTTCAGCAAGTCAGAAAGATTGGGTGGAGTTGCTTGATGTGGCACAGTTTAGTTACAATCTGCATCGATCGTCGGCTACGGGGATGAGTCCGTTTCAGACTGTGTATGGGCAGCAACCGTTGGCTCCTCATGAGATTGCGGTGCAACAGACAGGGGGTAAATGTCCAGCAGCTTACAGATTTGCTAGAGATAGACAGGAGATGCTGGACGATGCTAAAGACAGTTTGGCGAAAGCACAACGTCGTATGAAGAAGTATGCGGATAAACATAGACGTGATGTGAATTTTGAGATTGGTGAGCAGGTTCTGTTGAAGCTGACTCCCCAAATTTGGAAGAAGATTTCTTCCAAGTCCGTGCATAGGGGATTGATTCTGAAATATGATGGTCCGTTTGAGATCCTGAAGAAGGTGGGTAGAGTGGCCTATCGTCTGAAATTGCCGGACAGATTGAAGGTGCATCCGACATTTCATGTTTCCTTTTTGAAGAAATTCAACGCTGATTTGCTAGATGCTTCGAGGAAGCAAGCGAGGCGGGCACCTCCAGTGATAAGGAAGCAGTTTTACAAGGTAGTGCAGAAAGTTCTTGATCACCGTACCATGGGACAAAGAAAGAAAAATCGAAGGACAGATTACTTGGTTCATTGGGCTGGAGAATCAGAGGCCGGTGCTACTTGGGAGAGGGATGTTACTTTGTGCCACTTCGAGAAGGAGATTGCTGAATATTGGGACACTAAGGGTGGAGCTCCATCAACGACGAGGACGTCGTTGAGTTCTGGTGGGGGTGGTTTGTTAGCCCCTTAGATGTTGGCTGCCGAGACGTGCCTAGTTCATGGGGCGTCTCGGTTGGGTGGTGTCAAGACGTTCTCGGCAGTGGACGGCTTGGCTGGTTTTGGTGAGGCATGCGGCTACACTTAGTCCGGATGCGCTGGACTAATATTGGGGCGGACGAAATTGGTGCTGAAGGCAGTTTGTGGTCGGCCAAGTACTAGGCAGTTGGCCTAGTGCTGGTCGAGCGGCTGGACGGTGCGCGTCTAGGCGGCAGTTGAGGCACTTGGTCGGGCGGTGTGCGGACGATGAGCGTCTAACTCGTCCTAGGCAGCTTACTCAGTGGAGTAGACAGATTTGGATATTGCTGGGCGGTTGGCAAGCAGTTGCAAGGCAGTTTTGGGGCATAAAACTGCCTATGAGGCCAGATGCTGTAGGATTGCGACACTTGGCGGAATTCTGATCCGATGGCTGTGATTAATTCGTCCTATTGATGGGGGTTGTCCATCATTTACATATATTGTAATTAGGCCCTGAGTTGCACATAATTCGTGTGTGCAAGCCTTGGCATTCCTTTGTAATTTGTGCGTTAATTCAAAGGTTGGGAAATGAGTTCCCGTATGTGCTGTGTGTGCTGTATGCTTTAATTCCGCTGCGTGATTTACATACTTGCTTGCATAAATTGAATTAAACATACTCTGATAATTAAACACGAGTGTTGGTGAGATTGTGGGCTGACTGATTGTGCGTGATCAGTGCCGCGCAAGGCGAAAATTCTTAGGCAGAAAATAACCTTGTGAACTGTTAGGACCACCCCCTGAAACTTCCGAGTTTCTGCCATTGATTCAACAAGAGTATAAGGAAGAAAACATTATCATGAGTGTTTGCAGCAAATACAATAATCGCGTCATTGAAATTGTTATTTTGTGAACATGTCGAGGGCAAGATCTCATATTTATATTCAAATAAAAGTTTGGCTCAAAATTTCACATTGACTTGGGCTTGGACTTAAATGAGAAAAAAATATATTTAAAATCTCAAAGCTTTTGAGTTATTATTATCTTAATAGAACATGAATTAAAGACAAAGTGGAGAAATGCTTGGAAATTGTATAATACTTGTAGCTGAAAATAAAATTTCAGAATAATAATTAGATTTAACTAGGGAAGTTTATTTCAGAATAATAATTACAACATTATCAAAATCTAAATCCACAAGGGAAAAAATTTATTAGCATCCTCCTCCAACATTGTCTTTCTAATAGCATGTCTGGCGCAAGCAATTATGCATTCATTTTTGCATTCTTCATGGCTGAAAAGCTTAATTTGTGTGCAATCAAAGTAACATTCCGTCATACAATGTGCATTTCCATGTCTCTCAAACACCGCTTCTGTTGCAGGCACCACTACTATCGCCACCATAAGAGCCACCACGAGAGCAGCAGTGATCAACCCATTCCTTGCCATTGTGTTAATTATATTGAAATGATGAAGTATAATATTGCAAGTTAATGAATAAGAATTGTGAAGAATAGAATAAGTTTCATGCGCTTATATAGATTTTGGAAGCCTAGTTTTTAATAGTCACGTCTTTTAGGAATCATGTATAATGTTTTTACTAGTCATGACTTTATGAAGAGGTGTGAGGTTTTAATTTTTTTAGTTTGTGAAAGGTTGCATTAATTAAGTGGAGGGACACACGAGATTTAGAATATTACCTTTTTGTTTATATAGGTTTAGAATATTAATATAATCTATTATTATAATTATCAGGGCGGACCCAGGATTGACAGTGAGGGGGGCCAGAATATTGTTAAAATATTTCATATTTATATCATTATTCACGATTAAATATATCAAAATACATAAATTAATTTTCAAACCCTATAAACTTCATATGAATTGAAAATGGAAAAAAAAATAATGAATGGTAAATTTTAAAAAATAGAATTTTGAGAAGAATTTGAAGTCATGAAGAATTGCGTATGTGTTTTTGCTACTTGTATTGTAAACTTGTTAAGACGATTAAAAAAACTTAACGGGTGAAATTAATAAATAATTAAGAGATTTTTTTTTATGAACGGCAAACAAACATATATTATTGTAGTACCAGAGGTACTGAAAAACAATACAAATAGAAGGTTACATATAGAATTTCAGAATGAAGCACACCACCACCAAGAGCACACAATTAAGAGAGTTTTTAAAACTTGGCAAGCACCAATTTATTTATATTTTAGGAACACAATCATCAATTTACAGAGGGATGGAGTTATATTTTAGGAACACAATCATCAATTTACAGAGGGATGGAATTCCAATTCTATGAAGTTGATGCTAAATGGGAAGGCATGGAATTCCAATTCTAATTCCTGCACAGCATGGGGACCGTCGCACTACAGACAGGATATATGGAGAGGCAACATTTTGCCTGGCACGGTTGTGGATGTGCTGCACCAGGTGGGGGAACGAGGGACCGCAACCAAGAGATTCGCACACTGCCTGCACGCACGCGCCATCCGTAAAATTAGAAAATTAATTAATGTTGCTAACATTTTTTAATTGGGGGATTTACTTACCACTGCTGACTGCAGCCGGAGTTAGGCGTCCATGGTTCTTCCACACTGCCTGCAGTTACAACATCAATAATAGAAATTAATATCCGTTCAAAAAAAAAAATATAATAGAAATTAATAAATAAGTCCTTGCCTGGCCTGACCCATTTCTTAATTTTCTATTAATTTAATTGCCTCAATATATCCCCGTTTTCATCCAAAATTATTTTTTTAATTAAAAAAATCACCAAAGTTTGGATAGAAAAAGGGTTTCAATGCAAACATCCAACTTGAATTCAATTCTTAGTGAATATATATACCTGAAGCTGGATCTTCTTGAGAGGATATGGGCTTGTCATAGATAACACGTAGTATATATGAAGAGTAGTACGTAGATGTATGAAGGTTGAAAGCAGGTTCATATTATATTGAGAAGTTGACATCAGATCTGGCTTCCTCTTTACGATCAGAATTAGGAGCACTCTACTTTTTTTTTTTCGCCGGAAAATGAGAGAGAGAGAGAAGATCGAGGTGGGAGAGAAACGTGTTTTGTGAGAGGAAGAAGATTTAAGAAGATGAAGACGAAGTTTGGTGTGTGAGGAATGGGTGTATGCACATGGCTATTTATAGAGTTAGATTTTGCAAAACCATGTGCCCATTAGTCTTTCATCCTGTGGGCTGTAAAAGATATATGGGCGGATTTGTCCTTTCCTCCCCCACAAATGAACTTTTTCTTTTATTATTTCTGGATCATCCACAAATGAACTTTTAATGTATATCCAATCACATGGGCAAAACCTTATATATCAAATGTATAGTGCAATTCAAATGTATTTTTAAATGATATAAGTTATTTTATTAATAGGTATTAATTTGCATGTAGCTAGTATTAATTAATTATTTTTGCTGAAAAATGACTCAAATCAAATGAGGAATGACTTTTTAATGGAAACAATTACTTTTTCTTTATCTCACAACAATTTTACTTTATGCACCAGGTGGGTGGGGGAACGAGGGAACGCAACCAAGAGGTTCGCACACTGCCTGCACGCACCATCCGTAAAATTAGAAAATTTAATTGGACAGAAAATATATATATATATATATATATATATATATATATATATATATATATATATATATATATATATATATATATATATATATACCTGAAGCTGGATCTTCTTGAGAGGACGTTGGCTTGTCATAGAGAACCATGGGCCTGATCTTTTTCATGTGGGCTGTTAAGGTGGGAGGATTTGCCTTTTCCTCCCAATAAGGAAACCCTTTATTTTTTATTTTTTTTTAATGTTTTCTCATAAATGAACTTTTAATATATATATACAATCACATAGGCAAAAACTTGTATTAATAGTTGTACAATGCAATTCAAATGTTTATATTTTTTAAATGGTATTAGCTTTAATTTTTCACTAAAAATTGACTCAAGTTTATATTCAAACGGGTCTAAACAGCGGTCATATATAATCATTTGAGCTAAAGTTGATTTTACTTGCACGCACGCACGCATATTAAAAATATTGTTTTGCATGCATCATTCTTGAAATACGTTTCATCTATTTTATTATATTATTATACACTTAGTTTTACTTGCACGCACGCATATTAAAAAAATCTGATAATAAAATAAAACACCAAAATTTGGATCTTCTTGAGAGGACGTTGGCTTGTCATAGAGAACCATGGGCCCTTTTAAATAAACAAACTTTTTCCTGTGGGCGGTTAAGGTGGGCGGATTTGCATGCCTTTTCCTCCCCCATAAAGAAACCCTTTTTTTCCTTTATTGTTTTCTCATATATAAATGAACATTTAATATATATCCAATCACATATGCAAAAACTTGTATTAATAGTTGTACAATGCAATTCAAATGTTTATATTTTTTTAAATGGTATTAGCTTTAATTGTTTTCATTAAAATTTGACTCAAAGTTTATATTCATACTGGTTTAAACAACGGTCATATATAATCACTTGAGCTAAAGTTGATTTTACTTGCACGCAAGCGTATTAAAAAAATTGTTTTGCACGCACGCATATTAAAAAAATTGTTTTGCACACATTGTTCTCGAAATACGTTTCATTTATTTTATTATATTATTATACACTTGGTTTTATTTGCACGCACGCATATTAAAAAAATCTGATAATAAAATATACGATAAAATATGAAATTTCAAGCATGTAAATCTAATCCCCGGCCCGTTTTCATTCAAAATTATTTTTTTATTAAAAATAACACCAAAATTTGGACAGAACATATATATATATATACCTGAAGCTGGATCTTCTTGAGAGGTTGTTGGCTTGTCATAGATAACACGTAGAAAGCAGGTTCATATTTATATTGAGAAGTTGACATCAGATCTCTTTACATTTGTTTTTTGCCGGAAAATGAGAGAGAGCGAGAAGACTGAGGTAGCTAGAGGGGGAGCGCGCGAATTGTAAAGAGGCTAGGGGAAGATGGAGAATGTTTTTTGAGAGGAAAGAAAGATGAAGATGAAGATGGAGATGAAGATGAAGAGTGTGACCAATTTATAACGTCACTTCCCTAAACAAAACCAAGAGTGGAGATAAAATATAAATTTTTAAGCATGTAAATCTAATCATGTTTTAAACAATACTAAAGTTGATTTAGAAGGAAAATTACAGTAGGAAATCCAAACTACACCCGATGAAGTACATTAGATCAGATTTTTTTTTTTTTTAAGTTTTAAAAAAATTGTCATTAACTTCTATTCGTAACCGTTAGGTTTATAGATTTTAATGGTCATAGATTGTCGTTATGTATATTGTAATGTAACAATACATCAATATATAGTAGAAGTCAATCCAAACTATATTCGGTGAAGTACATTTTTTGGTATGCCACTCACAAGGTTTCTCTAGTGAGAATTTTTTAAGTTGTCACGTGCGTTTGAATTCTTAATTTGTAGGATGACTTGAATTGAGATAGATGATATATATTGGAATTGGTTATCTTGAGAGGTGGAAGCCGGAAAATGGAAGACACGATGTTGGAATTAGTAACTAGGTTCTTTAATTTTTTGTTTTATTTTCGTTCATTACATTGACGAATTAACTATTAAATTTACTTGAATTGTAGACATCAAGAATTTTGTACTTGATGAATGATGATTGGACTATGAAGTTTTCTTAAATACCATGTATTTATTATTCTTGTTGGAATTTTTAAATTTCATATTAGAATTTTAAAATTATAAAAATTGTATAATTCAAAAAAAAAAAAAAAAAAAAGAAAAAAAAAGTTAGAAGTCATATTATAACGGTGGATACCCGTTGTCATAAGCTACCCTGTAATAAATGACCTACGACAACGGGGATATTCCGTTGTAATAAATTATGACTCGTTTTAATAAATAGCCTATGACGACGAGAAATTCTCGTTGTCGAAAAGCTCAGACCTACGACAATAGTTTGATAGACAATGGACCAAAAATAGCTATGACAACGGGGATTTTTCGTTGTTATAGATAGCATACGACAACGGGGATTCTCTGTTGTTATAAATTGTGGTCCGTTGTAATAATTGACCAACGACAACGGGAATTCCTCGTTGTCGAAAAGTCCATGCCTACTAGATTAGTTTGATAGTCATCGGGCGAATAACAATTACGACAACGGGAATTCTCTGTTGTCGTAGGAAATTTCTGGCATAGTGAATTTCTTTCTTAATTTCTCTACTTTAATTATTTACTCCATATTATGGAGAGATAAAATAACAAGTTTAGCTGATTTCAAAATATAATATATTTACTCTACATTTATTTTCGCAGGAAAACGAGAGAGAGCGAGAAGATCAAGGTAGAGGGGGAGCAAATTGGAAAGAGGGGAAAAAAATTCAAGAAAGATGAAGATTTTTTTTTTTAATTCAAAGAAATATATATATGAAGATGGAGATGAAGAGTGTATATAGGATATGTCCAATTTATAACTTTACTTCCCTAAACCAAACCATGGGCCCGATCTTTTTCCTGTGGGCTGGGCGGATTTGCCTTTTTTTCTTTTTATGGTTTCCCATAAATGAACATGAACATTTAATATATATTCAATCACATAGGCAAAAACTTGTATTAAAAGGTATTAGCTTTAATTGTATTCACCAAAAAATGACTCAGGGGTCATCTAATCGCTGGAGCTATCACGCTTCGTCTATTTTATTATACACTTGGTTTTACTTGAACGCATATTAAAAAAAATTGATAATAAAATATACTTAAAAATATGAAAAAAAAAATTTGACACCAAAGTCAATTATTCATTGCAAGAACAAACACTAGGGGGAAGTTCTACCACAAAGTCCGTTAGGTCATCCCAACAATGAGGGCTCCCAAATGATCGGGAAGCACCCGCAATGACGTGTGCATATGTGTTGGCACCTCGTCTTACAAAAGAAATCGAACAATTTGAAAAGCTACTAAGTATTCTCTTGCACTCCTTAATATAATCACCAAAAGTTGATTCGTCTGTAGGAGTTGCAAGAATAGCATCAGTTACCCTCTTAACATCTCCTTCAATCACGACATGGCTTAATCTAAGATTGCGCATCCAAGACAATGCCTCCACGAACCCCATTTCCTCCCCCACCGCCACCTCGACACAATCCAGAAAGACCAATGATCGGGTTGCCATAAACTCTCCTTCATCGTCCCGAAGAACCATCACGACACCCGTCTCAAGCGTATCTTTGAAAAAAGGATCTGCCTCCCTGAGGCTCGCACCATGTTCCATTCATTCAGATATTGTCGGCTCTCTAGTGCTGCTCTTTTTAAGAATTAACACACGCACACGATGAAGAAAAATAAAATAACATGAGATTTGTTTACCCAGTTCATCTTGCGATTACACCTGGGGACGATGCCAAGCCAGGTATTTCACTATGTTTTTCGGATGCTGATTACAATGAGAGAACATCTATTTATAATAAAAAAACTTGCCCTAAACCTAAGCCCTTTATGATCAAACTTGCTCCACACTCCAAGCCCATTAGGATCAAACTTGATCCACACTCCAAGCCCATTAGTTCAATTCAGGCTCCACACTCCAACAATCTCCCACTTGGAGACTGAATCCTCCATGTAACCATATCTTCTTGATTCTCCTCTCGTATCCGTCTGGCATCGCCAAGCCTTATCTTCAAGTTCCAAGGCCAATTGAAGCTATGCATAACTTCAACTTCTCTAAGGTTACCACCTTAGTAAATTACAAGTAGTAGTTAGAGGGCGAATACCTATTAGGTGCACGTCGCTGTCTAACTAGTCTCTGTAGCGGATTATCCGTTGGTGATGGGGTCCTTGGTTCTTCAATAAGAACCTCTTCTTCATTCTAACTCTCCTTACTCCCACTCGAGTTTGAGATCTCTAACTCGACCTCTTGGGTATTGGTCTTGTCAGAATCGGATGCCTCCAATCTATTCTTGTACATAACATGTTCATTGAAAACTACATCTCTACTGCGAATAATCTTTCGGCTATTCTCATCCCAGAGTCTATAATCGAACTCATCACCACCATAACCAATGAACGTACACTTAACAGATTTAACATCTAACTTACTTCTATCAACAGAGCTAACATAAGCATAAGCAACACAGCCAAAGACATGCAAGTTAGACAAATTTACTTCTTTTCCCGTCCATACTTCCTCGGCCGGTACTCTGTTCTCCAACGGAATTGATGGACCTCTATTAATCAGGTATGTTGTAGTGTTTACTGCATCTGCCCAAAACGTCTTAGGCAGCCCACTCTTCAACCTCATGCATCTGGCTCGCTCATTCAACGTTCTGTTCATTTGTTCTGCCACTCCATTCTCCTGGGGAGTTCCTCTCACAATCTTCTCCATGCGAATCTCATTCTCAGCACAATATTCGTTGAACTCACGGAGTTCATATTCACCTCCATTGTCAAAACGAAGACACTTTACTTTCAGCCTTGTTTCATTCTCTACAAGAGCTTTCCACTTCCTGAAGGTATCAAAAGCATCAATTTTATTTTTCAAAAAATAAACCCATACCTTTCGAGTGGAGTCATCGATGAAGGTCATGTAATACTCCGAACCACAAAGGGACTTCACGGGCGCTAGTCCCCATAGATCGCTATGCACCAGCTCCATCTTTTCTGCCTTCAATGCTCTTCCACCTCTCGAGAACTCACCCTTCTTTGTTTCCCGAAAACACAGTCCTCGCATAGGCCAACTTCAATAGATTTCAGGCCTAGAAGTCTCCCTTTCGAACACATTACCTTCATCCCTTTCTCGCTCATGTGACCCAGCCGACAGTGCCAGAAATCAACGTTAGTCGTAGCTCCTACAAGCTCAATATAATCCTTAGGGTTGGATGTTGTATACCACATACCCTCCTTCTTCCCCCGAGCTACTATCATGGCTCCTCTACTGATTTTCCAACTATTGTTGTCGAAAGTCACTGAGTATCCCTCTACATCCAATTGGCCAATTGAAATCAAGTTTCTTTTCAATCCTGGAATGTACCTAACACGGTTCAGCTTCAACATCGATCTGTTTGGTGTGGATATCCGGACATGTCATTTTCCCATGATTTTCAGGGGCTTCAACATCGATCTGTTTGGTGTGGATATCCGAATTCGCCATACACATAGTCCTCCATTATCTCAGCATCATTGCAAGAGTGGAATGATGCTCCAAAATCCAACATCCACGATTCTAGCGGACTACTAACACTCAAGACTAACGTGTCTCCAATATCATCTATGGTTGTGTTTGTTGTCTTCTTCTCGTTCTGTCCCTTCTTATTTTTCTTGGGTGTTGAACACCGGTACCTGTAGTGACCAAACTCATCACAGTTCCAGCACTCGATCAAGTCTTTATCTTTCCTGAATTAACTCTTTCCTCTGGACTTTGATCTGCCACTATTCTGCCTATCCTTCGATTTGTCCCTTTTCTCCGTGTTCAGCGCTGACTCTAAAGAGGATCCAGATTCTTTCCTGCGAACCTCCTCGCTAATCATCAGATCCCTCACTTCGTCAAGCTTCAGTTTATCTTTCACGGATGAAGCGCTAACTGTAGTTATTGTGGCAGCCCAACTATCTGGCAAAGAAGATAACAAAACTAAAGCTAGTACCTCGTCATTGAATTCGATCTCGAAAGAACACAACTGTCCAATGATCATGTTGAACTCGTTCAGGTGTTGTTGCACGGGTGTGCTCTCTGACATCTTGAGGTTGAACAACCGTCTGATTAGATGAACCTTGTTCATCTCCTCCAAGATCTGCAACATCTCCCTTGCGGACTTGGCTTTAGTCGTGTGGTAGGTTACGTTCATGAACAATGATAAATGTATCGCACTCATCGTCTTTCTGTTCAACATAATCAACTCCTTATGTTCCATCTTTTCGGGTTTCTCCTTCTCCTCTTGGGGCACATACAGATCTTTACCGTAAAGGTAATCCTCGATCTGCATTTTCCAGAACCCGAAATTCGATCTATCAAACTGCTTGATTGAAATCTTCTCGTCGCTCATCATGACTGCTCCCTCTGAACCCGAGGCTCTAGATACTAGTTGATAGGAATTAACACACGCACACGATGGCAAAAAAGAAAATAACACGAGATTTGTTTACCCAGTTCATCTTGAGATTACATTTGGGGGCGATGCTAAGCCAGGTATTTCACTATGTTTTTCGGATGCTGATTACAATGAGAGAACATCTATTTATAATAGAAAACTTGCCCTAACCCTAAGCCCAGTAGGATCAAACTTGCTCCACACTCCAAGCCCATTAGAATCAAACTCGATCCACACTCCAAGCCCATTAGGATCAAAATTGATCCACACTCCAAGCCCATTAGGCCAATTCAGGCTCCTCACTCCAACAACTCTTGTTGGGGTCTCAAGCACACCCCTTCCATAGACAATTATTCCTGTGTTTCCATATCTGCCACAACATAGTACCAACCTCTTGGCTTTCTCCGTGTCAAACTTTTGTAGTAGTTCCAGCACTAAATCTTATAGGGAGTCCACTCTCGGTATACAACTCTCGATGTCATCAAGTAAATCAGCTTCTCGCCAACAATTTAATGCATAATTTTTGCAATAGAAAAATTGATTCCATGTAGTCTCGTCGTCGACTCCACAGATAATGTAGCTCTTCTCGTTCACCACTCCCTTCGAAAACAGATTCACCCTGTTAGGAATAACATCCCTACAAATTCTCCATAAGTTGTCCTTAACCTTTGGAGGAGCTTGAAGTCTCCATAACGCTTGCCAATTCTCGAGCGTCTCTAAGCTCACGTCTGAAGCTAATTTCGATGCCACTTGATACCCAGATTTGACAGAATATCTCACGTTATTCTCGTGATGCCACACTAACTTATCATCACAATTCATCGGTGATCTGGGCGTGCACAATATCGCTTTAATATCTCTTTGCAGAAATACTTGTTCAATTAAATGCTTATTCCATAACCGTGTCCTTGGAATCATAAAATATGCTACCCTCATATCTGCAAAACCCTCAACCATTGGCAACTGGATATAGAAGTTCTCCTCGTCTCTCATCCACGAATAGCCCCAAATACAGATATCCTCTCCAGAGCCTACTTTCCAACGAACCCATTTTTGAAGCAGTCCTTGAGCCTCGAAAATTCTCGCCCAAGTGAAGCCTGGATTGTTGCCAAGCTGAGCGTCCAAGAAACAGCTTGTCGGATTGTATTTTGCTTTATAAATCTGGCAGATTAAGTCCTCTTGATCATGCACTAACCGCCATCAAATTTTTCCTAAGAGAGTGATATTAAAGAGATGTAAATCGCGGAACCCGCGGCCTCCTGCTGCTTTCCGAACATACACCTTTTCCCATCTCATCCACTTCATGCCTTTCTTTGTGTTCTTCCCACTACTCCACCGAAAGGAATTCAATATGAGAGTCGATGGCAATAAGAAAATACTCATACAAAAATAAGGAATAGCTTGTGCGACAGACTTTATGAGAACCTCCTTTCCAACTCGCGATAGATTCTTGCCTTGCCAGCCCTGTATTTTTTGCCACATGCGTTCCTTGATGTAATTAAAAATCTGCCTCTTTTCTCGTCCAATAAGTGACGACAAACCTAGATAACGCTAAGTATTTAGAGGGTTTGTCATACCCATGATACCAAAAATACTCTCTCTCAAACTAGGCTCTACATTCTTACTATAAAAGATACCAGATTTGTTGTAGTTAATTGCTTGTCTTGAGATAGTCTCGTATTTGTCCAGAATTCCTTTTAGGGCATTGCATTCATTCACAGATGCCCTACAAAATAGCATGCAGTCGTCGAAGAATAACAAATGTGTTCATCTCTGGGGTGTCCCTACAAATCTTACTTCCATGCAAAAGACCCTCCCTCGTCGCATGACGAATAGAAGCAGACAAGCCTTTCCTGCGTAATATAAATATATAGGGGGATAATGGACCCCCCTGCCTCAATCCCCGTTCCGGATGAATAGTCCCCACCATATCTTCATTCACATGGACCGAGTAGGTCACAGTACTAACGCACATCATAATCCACCCTATCCAAGTCTCCGAGAAACCCAATCTCCCCATAACCTTATGTAAATAGCTCTAGTCGACACAGTCGTATGCCTTGCTAATATCCACTTTCAAAGCAACATCACCTAATTTGCCTCTCCGTTTATTTTTCATCATATGCAAGGTTTCGAAAGGAATCAAGGCATTATCTTGAATTTCCCTTCTAGTGACGAAAGCAGATAGAGCTTTGTCAACCAACTCCAGAATATATAGTAGAAGAGTCAATTCAAACTATATCCGTTGAAGTACATTTTTTGGTATATATGCCACTCCCAGGGTTTCTCTAGTGAGAAATTTTTGCACACGTACGTTTGAATTCAAGCCGTCAAATAGCTATCTTGACCCGCGACTCTTAGGGGATATTTGTCGTGGTACAGACACTGGTTGTTTTCTTTTGTGATCTTGCTGTTGAATTTCTTTCTTATTTTTTCTACTTTAATTCTTTACGGAGTATCTTTTAAGTTTTTGCTTTACAAATTAAATTTGTCCTAGGTCGTACAATTTTGGTCTTTTTTTTTTTCTAATTTTAGTCTTTTTTTGCGTCGGAAAAATTTAAATTCGCTTAAAATATTTGCATATAAATCGCATGCTTGAAAAGATTTGGGGGCTCGGGCCAAATGTTCAATTTCAATCCTTTAAAAAATATTAAATCTGGAAAATAATGATTTTATTGTACATTTTTTTAAGACATCATTAAAATATATAAAAGTTTAAATATAAAATAAAATAAATATGAAAAATATAAAAATTATTTAAAAATTCAACCAAATTATAAATATGAAAATTATTAAATAAATAATTTTTCCAAATAATACCAAATATATTTATTTAAAAACTGAAAATTAGTATTAATTTTTTCATGTAAACTAGATTTTCCAGATTCCGCAATGAAAATAAACCCTTCATACAAAAAAAAAAAAGCACCCTAATTTCCAAGTAGAACCAATTCACAAAAGAAATCAATCGGCGGCGCAAGGTGGAGGCAGATCGATGACCACCACCGTCGAGGTTGCGCCAACCCTCTTCTTAACCTCTGAAGAAATCGAAGGTTCCTAGCTCAAGTATATGGGAGTCTCTGTCTGTCTATTTCTGAGGAAGAAAACAGCTATAAGAAGATTCCCAGGGCGGCCCCTTATGAAACTTGAGTTTGAGAATATTTGTTTTGTGCAATTCCGGCCATTTTGAATTTTATTTATTATCTTCAGATTTAAATTTTTTTATGTGTTCAATTTCATTTATTATCTTCAGATTTATATGTTCAATTTTATTTATTATCTTCAGATTTAAATTTTTTTCGGAATGTGTGCAATTCCGGCCATTTTGAATTTTTTCGTTCAAAAATGATGTAAATTGAAAAACAGCAACATCAATGATTCATTTTGGAATAGGTAAAAGTTACAAGATTTAAAATGAAATTCTCTCAGTACAATTGGGATTGAGAGCTCTTTTCAACAATACAATTGTATTTGGAAAAATGGTAGTTCAGTTGAAGCGGCAAATCCCTCCCATAACTTCACAAACCGACTTTCTATCATTTATGGTACGGATTGAGAGGGTATTGGGAGCTCTCTGGGTTGAAGATTGAGCATGTGCAGTCTCATCTTCCATCGGCCGACTCGATGAAGTAGCATTGCCAGTGTTGTGCCTCCCCCCTTGTCCATTCGGAGCATGATGAACTCCCTCTAATATGTCGATCTCAACACCAATCATATATTGTTGCTCCACCTCTGCTGGTGTAGGTTCCATCTGTATACAATGAACCTGTATGCCAAGGCATAACTAATTTGTAAGAAGCTGTTACACATAAGTGCAAATTATATTATAGGTTTTATATATTACTTACACTAGGTGAATTGAGGATCGATGATACATTCGTGCGCTTTCTTTGCCTCCTCCAACGGACGCCTCTAGGGAAACCCTCCGACACTTTTTGACTCATTTGTTGTCCTAATTCAGGAATGCACTCAAAAGCCCAAAGCTGCAACAAAATTTAAGCATTAATTAATGACCAAATATTAGTATGGTATATAGAAATTAAAATTAATTGATCATACCTGCAAGGCTATCGAAAATCCGTATATGTGATATTTAGGTCTGAGCAGTTGACTACTCGAGCGTTGGAGTCCCGCATTCAAATAATGTAGAAGCTGCGGATAGAGGTAGGAACCCCAAGGAAAGTTGTTGAACAGTATAGGCTGCTCAACTAAACTCCATAGCCAACGTGGTACAGGTGCACGGGGGTCTTTCCCAAACAGATACATTGTACAAAGCACCACAAACGAAACCTTCAATGCATCTTCCGGACTCTCTCTGAAGTATCCCTCTCTGAAATAGTCGCGTAAATCCCTGGCCACCACAGTTTTCCCATCAAAATACCTTCTGTATACCCCATTTATTGGCGGCTCGTGTCGCGACTCTGGATCAAATGTAGAAACTCCAAACTTCAACCCCGTAACCAAACAGAACTCCATCTTGGAGAACCTCAAGGATCGATCCCCAATACGAAACCAAAGCTCGTGCGGGCTAGCATCTGCAACAACTATCTCTCGATCCATAAGTTTCAGCAGTAATCGGCTACTTGGAGCCTTAACATCGAAAGATAGAAAACTGCCAAAGCATGAAGCCTGAAATTGCTGCAGCATTCCACATAGTCTTAATTCAGCCTCTATATGTGCAATTGTATCCCCACAGCAGTAGGTAGTACATTGAGCTTCCAGATCTAGGCGTCCTTGTCGCCTCCACACTGCAGGCTGTTACGAGATCAATAAGAAAATTTTTATATCAAATCTGCAAGTAACTATTAGAACGAAATGTATACCCACCTCTTGTTGGTTAGCCGGAACCAGAGACTCACTGTTCACCTTCCCTTTTCCATTTCCACCACTCCCATTTTGCTCAATCTCCATTTTCATCATAAACTGCTGCAAAATTCTTTTTTAAAATAAAAATAAGAAACACCAAAAGTTGAAAAGAAAAACGGTTTCGAGAGATGATAGCAAGAAACCTTTTCAGACAGGAAAATTCAAGAAAAAGGACCAAGCAGGGTTGTCAGAAAAGTTTGGCAAGGGAGGGGTATTTAATTATATATCGATGTTTCCAAGGGAGGTGAAAAACCAAATTAAACAATAGGCCAGCCGACCTTATTACACTTTACAGTGGGCAGTTAAGACTAGCGGATTACTTTCCTTCTTTTCTTTTTTTCCCTTTACTTCCTTTAAATGGTAGTATTAATTATAAATCTATCAGTTTATTAGTATTAGTTAGTATTAGTTGTTTTCACTGAAAAATGTCTCAACTCAATTCATGACCACACTAATCTAAATATTGGTACATAGATACAACAAATTATGAAAGTTAATTAAGCATGTAGGTTAAATGTATTTAAAATTTTCATCATTATCTCTTATCAGTAACCATTATATATAGTCTTGTAGACATTCTTACAGTAATAGATTGTCGTTAAATGTATTTAATATAATAAAGAAGCATCATTAATAGTATAAGTCAATCCAAACTATATCTTATGTTCGATTTATAATTTTATCGTTATCTCTTATTTGAACCGAATATAACGATCACAAATCTTATAGATTCTAATGGTCATATATAGTTGTCGTTACATGTATTTAATATAGAAAAATCATCAATAGTAGAAAACAATTTGCATTCACTAGCTCTTCATTTCCGTGTATCGGCTTTTAGGTAAATTATGAATGCAAAATTGTGAGATTTAATTTCTTGCTCTTGACAGCCCTACACTTTGCATTTGGATAAAAAAAAATTCAAGACACTAGGTGTGGCATTGTACTACGAAAATGTTTTCGGGCTAACAATTGTAGGTTACTACATGTAGGCCACTATCTTTTAAGTTCAGCAAATGTATTAAAGGATAAGACACTAAAAAGGTAAAAAGGTGGGCTTAAAAAAAGGACAGTAAGGCGAAATGGATAAAGCGTGGACAAAAGAGGGGATAAAACAAGGCAAAAATGGATTAAAAAAAATGGGAAATGCATAAATAGTGAATGCTTAAAAAAAGTAGAAAGGAAAAATGTATTAAACAAAAAAAAAAGGAAATGCATAATGGGATAATATAAAGCTAAAATGGATAAAATTAGCAAAAAAATGCATAATGAAGGGGAAAAAGCAATAAAGGCAAATGGGAGGAGAAAAAGAAGAAAAAGGCAAAAAGTAATATTCCTTCTATTCATTAAACTAAAAGTGTGCTCACTTTTTTTTTTTTTACACATGTTTTAAAAATAATTCATATTTTAACTATAAAGAAGATATGTACATGGTGTAACGAGTAAATGACATAGTTGGTAAATCATCAATTTTATTAATAAAATAGAAAAAATACTTAAAAGATAATTATTTAAATAGAATGAGCATATTCTTTGTGGACAAAAAAAATAGAACTGAACACACTTTTTGTGGACGGATGAAGTAATTAAAGGAAAAAAACAAAAAAGGAAAAAAAAGATATGAGTGAAAAAAAAATTAATAAAAAAAGAAGATATGTGGCGTAACAAGAAAACTCGTTTTTAGTGTCAAAATCCTCTCATTATTGCTTCTCTAGCTAAAAGTTTAGTGTCACTAAAATTCAATTTATGTCATTATAAACTTATACTAAAACGAAAAGAAAACAGAAGCCACAACCCAGTCCAAAGGTAAAGAACAATAATGAAGGTGTAGGTTATTTGCCCCTCCAACAATCCAACAATGTTAGATGCACTCTCCTTCTTCATTTATTAATTAAATATGCATGTAAAATAATTTGTCCTTTTAATAAAAATGGTCATCCAGCTATGCTAAATACACTCCCATCACTGTCACCGCCACCAACCACCGGGTCCACCACATCTAGAAATTTAAAAATATATATAAAAAAAAAAACTTAGAAACCTCAAGAAAAAAAAACAGACATATTTTTTACAAACCTATGTCAAAAATATAAACTATTGTCGACACTGGTTTGTCGAAAGACATTTTTTAAAAAAATGAAATTTTTCATCAATAGTTGATAAAAAATATACACTATTATCGACAACTAGACTGTTTATCGACAATAATATATATTTTCAATCAACTATTGTCGAAAAAAATTAAAATTTTTTAATTTTTTTTTTTGACAAATTTCGACAACAATTTGCGAAAATTATATGTTTTGTCGATGAGGATTTGTCGAAAATTATAGGGTTTGCCAACCCCGATTTATCAACCCTGGTGACATAATTTAATTTTTTTCTCGTTTGATTTAATAATATTTTCATTTTTGTCAACATATATGTTATACCTAGTCAAAGAAGTCAATCTTTGACAAGTCAATCCTAGTCACCAGCTTACGTGGCGAGGACCAGTCAACAAGATCTTGCGACGACTAGTCAACAAGACCAAGAAAATGTAATAGATTTAATGTAAATAATATATTTAAGTGCTCGCCCAAAGATGTTGGCGAGCACATGTTTTAGTTAGCTGCTCGCCCAAATGTGTGGCGAGCACATGTCTATTCTTAGGTAGAAAAGTCTAAGTATTGGAGCCTTGGGAGACAGCATGGAGCGTGGCGACCACTCTCCTCGACATGGTCCTCCGGCGACCACCATAGCTCAGCTCCTCGGCATATCGGCGAGGACGAGCACCAAAGGCGGTTTAGCATTAAATGCGCCATCAAATCACCTTTTCGGGCAGAAGTGAGGCCCAGTGAGGGCGTGCCACGTGTAAAGGGCGGGCAGCCCCTGGAAACCACTATATAATGCCTAAAAGAGGCTCATTTGTACACAAGTTACCCAATTCCTACAGATCACTCCCAACCCAAGCAATAAATACTCTCCCAAGCTCTTACGCTTTAGCTTCTCAAAGAAGCTACATCTTTGTGTTCTTCATTAATTCTTGTTTGTTCTCCAATAGATCATCAAGATCATCATATTAATCCGCATAAACACGTAATAAACCCCCGATCATTATACATGTTTGTTTCGTTCTAACAAATAGTCCACATCCGATTCAACCATCAAAAGCACGTACAACATTTGGCGCTAGAAGGAGGGGTCCTTTTACGTGTTCATCACCCTCAGTTTCGACCGATCATCGAGCGATCGGTTTGCAAACTCCGTTTTCAGGTTTTTAATCGGAAGTTCCACCTTTTAAAGCTTTGTTTACGTATTTTCGTGTTCTTCGTGTTCTTGAATATTTGCGATATTCGAGACATATTTTGGAGTTTGATCTCCGTGTAATCTTGTTTTTAAGCTTTAGTTGTTATTACTTTGCTCATAAGTAGTTGTAATAGCACGTTCTTCTGCGTAAGAACTTTAATCTTTTGTTTTTAAGCGTCGAAAGCTTAAGAACAGTCTTATCCTTGTAATAATCTCCAGGAGACACTTTTTAAACGATGTCTCAGCATACAACACGTGACGGAATCTTACCTTCCGGAGGGAACGAGCACCCTCCGGCGCCGCCGGTGAATCCGTTTGCAAATTTGAATATGGGGGACATTCTGAATTATCCCCAACATCTGAAGGACTTTTCTGATTACCTCTTGGAGAAGAGGAGGCAGAACGAAAAAGAAGAGCTAAAGAAGGCCAAAGATCAGGCCTTCGACAAAGCTCGCAAAGCCAAGGGGAACGAAGAAGACAACCGTTCCTATCACTCAAACTCTGTTCACCCCAGGACAGAGGAAAAAACAAGGTTGACGAGCACTCCCACAATAGCCACACGGGAGAGTCGCGGCACCGAAATTCGGTTTTCAACCGGATGGACGACAAAGACAGAAGGGCTCCTCGCCCAGTGCCTTTCAAAGTGGATGGCCGACCAGGCAGAGCCGACCACCACCGAGATCACGCTGATAAGAGAGATCAGGGCGACAGAGTCTCAGCACTTGATAGAGTGGGACCAGGGAAGGGTTCGCGAGCTCCTGCGAAGAGTTATCGCAGCCGCCAGTCTGATAGACATTCCCCCAGGCGATCACGTCATGATGATCGCCCGGCCGCATCCCATGGGAGCCGACGCGACGAGGACGTCGTCCCCAAACCACAAACTGCCGAGGAGGGGCAAATCGCCCAGTTCCTCGAGACCCAAAAATTAATGAAGCTAGAGATGGACGCTCTGCGAGCAGAGGTGGTCACCTCGAAGCTAGGGACCACCCCACCAATCACTCTGCCCGCACCTCCACTGAGTGTTACAATACTCACCGCCCCCATTCAAAGAAAGATTCAAATGCCCTCCATGGCGGCATACGACGGAGCGTCCGACCCTAGAGTACACTTGTCAAAGTACTCCAACTACATGGCCTCAATCGGGGCAACGGACGCCACCCAATGCAGAAACTTCTCCCTAACTTTGGGAGACCGGGCTCATCGATGGTACACAACGCTGAGTCCCGGATCGGTCACCTCATTCCTTGAGCTGGGACAACTCTTTCTGACCTACTACGGGTCTATTGCTGCTCGCCCAGCCTCAAAGCAACGTTTGGCGAACGTTCGCCAGTCTATAAATGAGTCTGGCAAGGACTTCATCGAGCGCTTCGATAGGCTGGTGATCGATGGGGAGGCCGTGAACGATGAGACAAAGCTGATCTCAGCTGTTTCCGGTCTGAGGATAGGTACCAAACTTTGGGAATCTATCCACCTTACTTTCCCCAGTTCTTATGCGGATTTCCGCACGAGGGCTGGGAACTTCATTCAGATGGAGGAAATAATGGACGCAGCCAAGGCTAACGAGAAGCCGGAGGCGTCCAAGAGGGTCTGGCCCAAAAAGAATACAAACACTGGGGAGTCGTCCCAGCCCAAGAAGGCGACCACTCAAACTGGCAGTGCTCGCCCAGCCAACTTCAGGCCTTTCGAGGAGTCTCCTGAGATCATCCAGTTCAGAGAATCTCTCTCTGTGGATCCCAGGGGCATTTTCAATGCAGTTAGAGGAAAGAATATGCTCCCCCAGGCCAAGCCAATGCATGCAAGTGATGAAAAACTGGATGGTAGCAAATTCTGCGACTACCACAACTCCATTGGCCACCACACCAACGGCTGCAGGGACTTGGTGAGAAATCTATTCAAGCTATACAATGAGGGCAAGCTCGCCCAGTTCATCAAGCCTCTAGGAAATGGCGACAACAGGGGGAAGAAACGTCGCGACGACAGCGACGACCTGCGCCAACAACTGAATCGTCCCAAGCTGACTCCTCCCATGCCACAAAATCCTGGCGGCGACATTGATAATGTGGGCGGAGCCTGTATGGTGATAGAAGGCCCGTTGGGAGGAACCCAATCCGGGAAGGAGCTATCTGTTCGCCGAGCTCAGAGCGAGCAGCGAGCACTGAACAATGTGCACCAGGTGTGCGTCGCTCCAACTGCCGAGAAGCCTCTTTCTCTTCAAGTCCTTTTCTCGGACGATGACCTGAACGGCGTGGTGCACCCGAACAATGATGCTTTGGTCATTTCGGGCAAAATTATGGGAACCAACGTCCATCGCTTGATGGTCGACACTGGGGCATACACCAACATCCTTTTCAAGCATACCCTGGATGCTCTTGGTGGATATGCGGAATACATCGAGCCTTGCGATGATATAATCGTAGGTTTCGGGGACATGAAAAGCCATCCCATAGGGAAAATCAGACTATCTCTGGAGTTGGTATCGTCGAAGGAGCCTGAAATGCACCATACTAGGCAGCTCGACTTCATGATCATCGACATGCCATCTTCCTACAATGCTTTCCTCGGCCGTCCTTTCTTCAACGAGTGCAAGGCGGCCGTTTCTACTTATTATTGCTGTGTAAAGTTTCCGACCCCGGCGGGAGTTATAACCGTCAAGGGCGATCAGATGTGGGCGAGGGAGTGTCTCGTCCGTTTTGCAAAGCGTCATTCAAAGGAATCTACTATGGTTGGCCAGTATATTGAGTGTCAAACACAAACAGAAAAAGTGAACTACTTGGAGGGTCTTCCTAGCAAGTACCGAAAGATTGAAATTGGGGAGTGCAGTCGTAGTTTCGACGACCACCAAGTGGAGGCGAACGAGCACGCCTCCATGGAAGTGGACGACCACACCCCAATGGATATCGACGAGCAGACAATCTCGGGCGACCAGCTCCCCGACGACCAGTTGCCAGAAAACATTCCAGATCTGGAGCCCAGGCTAGGTTTTGAGCCAGAGTTCGGAATCGAGGACCCTCGTTGGAAGGAGCCTAAAGAACGGGCAACTTCAGCGGAGGACCTCGAAACCATTCATTTAAACGAAGCTCGTCCAGAACTCGAAGTATTCATTGGTTCGAATTTACCAGAAAATTTGCGGTCGGACATGGTCGCGTTTTTGAAAGAAAACATCGGAGCATTCGCCTGGTCGCACGAGGATATGGTGGGCATTCCAACAAATCATGCCTGCCACAGATTGAATATTGATCCAGCAAGGAGACCTATCACCCAAAAACGAAGGAAATTTGGGCCTGATAAATATGCGGCTTTGGCAGTCGAAGTCAAGAAATTGATCAACAATAAATTAATCGAGAAAACTGGAACTGACCCCGAGTGGCTGGCCAATCCAGTGCTCGTCAAAAAGGCGACCGGGTCGTGGAGATTGTGTATAGACTTCACAGATCTAAACGACGCCTGTCCCAAAGATCACTTTACGATGCCCCACATTGATCACCTAGTAGACAATACAGCGGGGCACGAGATGTTAACTTTCATGGATGCTTTCGCAGGCTACCATCAGATCGCGATGCATCCCGACGACCAGCGGCATACGGCCTTCATGACGGCCACCGAAATGTACAGCTGGAAGAGAATGCCTTTCGGTTTGAAGAACGCGGGGGCAACATACCAAAGACTGGTAAACAAGATGTTTGAGAAACACATCGGCGAGATGGTGGAGGTCTATATCGACGACATCGTTGTCAAAAGCTTGCGGAAAGAAGATCACCTACACCACCTCGCCATGACATTCGATATACTGAAGGAGTACAACATGAAGTTAAATCCAAAAAAATGCAGTTTTGGTGTTAGCTCAGGAAAATTTCTGGGGCACTTGGTTAGCCAGCGGGGCATCGAGGCGAATCCGAGTAAAATTCAAGCAGTCATTAACATGCAAAGCCCAAGGAACGTGAAAGAAGTACAAAGGTTGACAGGATGCCTTGCATCGCTGAACAGATTTATTGCACGAACGGGCGATCGCTGCAAACCTTTTTTCGATGCTCTGAAAAAAGGGAGGTTCGAATGGACCGATGAATGTGAAAAAGCTTTCGAAAAGCTAAAGGAATACCTATCGGATCCGAAGGTCCTATCTAAGCCAGTCCCCGGCGAAATTTTGAAATGGTCGGTGGAGATAGGGCAATTTGGGCTCACTTACGCACCTAGAACGGCAATCAAGGGACAAGTGCTGGCAGAATTTATCGTAGAGCTTACTTTCCCAGAGAAATTGGACGAGGGAATCGAACTCCCTTGGACACTGTTCGTCGATGGCTCGTCGACGAGCACCAAAGCAGGGGCAGGAGTTATCCTCACCAGCCCAACTGGACAGACGTTTGCTTCGGCGATCGAGTTCGAGTATCGGGCGACCAACAACGAAGCAGAGTACGAGGCTCTGGTTGCAGGAATCAAGATGGCTATGGCCGTGGGCGCCAGAAAACTGAAAAAATTTTCTGACTCTCAGCTGGTTGTATGTCAAATAACGGGCGACTACGAGGCTCGCGGCGATCAAATGATAAAGTATCAAGAGCTAGTGAAAGGATTACTCGAGCAATTTGATCAATTCCACATTGAGCAAATCCCTAGGGAGGAGAATACGCAAGCAGATGCGTTAGCTCGGCTGGCCACTTCAGAGGGGGAGGCAATATTTTCAGAAGCGACCATCACTAAAATTTCTTCCCCATCAGTGAACAGAGGTCAGATTTTGCAGGTTGAAGCGACCAGCGACGAGGACTGGAGATCGCCGATCATCAAGTACATCAAGACCGGCGAGCTCCCGGGGGACAAAGTAAAAGCAACAAGATTGCAGCTCAGGTCCGCAAGGTACACCATTGTTGGCGACCAGCTGTACAAACGAGGTTTTTCAATGCCTTTATTGAAATGCCTCGGAGAAGACGAGGCGAAGATCGTCATGTACGAAATCCACGAAGGATCTTGTGGAAATCATACAGGGGGGCAAGCGCTCGCTTTAAAGATCATGAGGCAAGGATACTTTTGGCCAACACTGAAGAAGGATGCAATTCATTACGCCCAGGCGTGCAAGAGATGTCAAGCTTTTGCACCAGCTATTCACTCACCTCCAGACGAGCTCATCTCCGTCTACTGTTCTTGGCCCTTCGCGAAGTGGGCCATCGATCTCATTGGACCTTTCCCGCCTGGCGTCGGGGGGGTAACTTTCGTAGTCGTAGCAGTCGATTACTTCACCAAGTGGACCGAAGCGAAGGCATTGAAGACCATCACAACGGCCCAGATGACAAGCTTCATATGGAAAAACATAATTTGCAGGTTCGGCCTACCACGAGCAATAGTGACCGACAACGGACGTCAATTCACAAGTCAAGACATGCTGGATTTCTGCTCAGACTGGAACATCAAGAAAATTTTTTCAACACCCTATCATCCACAATCAAATGGACAAGTAGAGGCGATCAACAAAATCATCAAGCACACCTTGAAAGCTAAGCTAGATGGATTGAAGGGCAAATGGGCGGACGAGCTGCACGTGGTTCTGTGGGCATATCGGACGACCACTAGGAATTCTACGGGTGAAACTCCGTTCGCGCTCGCGTTCGGAACCGAAGCTGTCATACCAGCAGAGGGGCAGGTCCCAACTTTTCGAGTAGCAAATTATGACGAGCAGTTGAATAACGATGCACAGCTCTCCGATTTGGACTTCCTAGAAGAGCGAAGGCTAACAGCGGACGAGAAGAACGTGGTGTACAAGCAAAGATCAGAACGCTATTACAACACCAAAGTACGTGCTCGCCAATTCACTATCGGCCAGCTCGTACTTCGAAGGGCGACGGAGCAGTCCATCGGCATACTTGGCCCGACTTGGGAGGGTCCATACCGAATAACGCGCACACTCCTGAACGGATCGTACGAGCTAGAAGATCTGGAGGGCAAGCCGAGCAAGTACCCATGGAACGCGGTCAAGCTGAAGAAGTATTACCAGTAAGTTTTTAATTTTTTCATATTTATATAATTTGTACCTAGTCATCATTTCAATACATGTCAAGTTTAAATTTCATCAAGTGTTAGATAAGTTTGAATTTTTAGACAAGGCTCTGCGTAGCCATCTAGGAAACAAAGACGAGCACTCTTTTTTAACGATGCTCGCAAGGTAGTGGCGACGACGATCACTACCTACCAAACAAAAAAGAGTTCAACCGACGAATGGTTAACTCTAAAAGACGAGCACTCTTTCTTAAAGATGCTCGCAAAACAAAGACGAGCACTCTTTTTTAACGATGCTCGCAAGGTAGTGGCGACGACGATCACTACCTACCAAACAAAAAAGAGTTCAACCGACGAATGGTTAACTCTAAAAGACGAGCACTCTTTCTTAAAGATGCTCGCAAAACAAAGACGAGCACTCTTTTTTAACGATGCTCGCAAGGTAGTGGCGACGACGATCACTACCTACCAAACAAAAAAGAGTTCAACCGACGAATGGTTAACTCTAAAAGACGAGCACTCTTTCTTAAAGATGCTCGCAAAACAAAGACGAGCACTCTTTTTTAACGATGCTCGCAAGGTAGTGGCGACGACGATCACTACCTACCAAACAAAAAAGAGTTCAACCGACGCATGGTTAACTCTAAAAGACGAGCACTCTTTCTTAAAGATGCTCGCAAAGGTAAAAGACGAGCACCCTTTCTTAAAGGTGCTCGCAAAGACAAAAGACGAGCACTCTGTCTTGAAGGTGCTCGCAATAAAAGGAGGTTTCAAAAAGACATACTTATCAAAAAATGCTTGCAAAAAATGAATCATAACACAAGTTGGAAAGCGAACACAACATGAGCAAAAAGTTCCATTCATTGAAAAGCCTTGAAGGCTGAAATTACAAAAAGGCCTTAATGGCCGAGCAGTCCTAAAAAAACAGAAATAAAATACAAGTAAACTAAGCTGCTGGAGCATTCTCCTCGGCAGGAGCATCCTGCTCGCCGGCAACTTCCTCCTCGTTCATAGCCTCCTCGGCAGGAGCTTCCTGTTCGCCCGATTGAGGTGGGGAGTCTTGTGGAGGGTTTGAGAAGAGGACCGGAACACCCAACAGTCGGGGGAACAGGAGTCCCAACTCCATCAAAGGAAGCAGAGGGAGGTCTGTTTCCGGCTGAGGATTCTCCTTCATAAGGAGGTCGTCCAAAAACCCGCCGAGCGGAGTCACATCCAGTCCCGGATGAATTTCCAGTAACCGGTGAATGAGCCCGTGGGCAGTAAGCGCCACCGATAACATGGCCACGCTCCCGGCGACCTCAATAGTCTCATCTCGCTCTTCCGTCAGCTCGACCAGCTGTTGCCGAAGAGTGGCCAACTCTTCCTCGTCAGTTCCGGATTTGTTTTGAAGAGTTCTTACCTCGTCCTCGGCAGTCTTGAGGCGAGCACGGAGACGTTCGATCTCTTGGAGATCTTCCTGATCCTTCTTTCGAATCGTCTCAAGCTGGGCCTCAGAATCGGCCAACTTAGCCTCGAGGTCGACCGCTTTCCTCTCAACGATGGCTTTAGCCTTAGCCATTTGGACGAGCCTCGCACTCCTCTCCTCGCTGACCTTGCGGCTCTCGGCGATCTGAACGGCAAGCCTCTCGGCGGTGTAGGAGGCGCGGGTCAGGTCGATGGCGACCAGGCGCGCGTTCTCCAGAGAGCTCTGGTTGTGCACCTCGTCGAGCAGAGTGGTCGTCAGCGACCGGGGAACATTCTTCATAACCCTTTGGACGAGCGGGTCCAAAGGTTCTTGAGTGGCCGCATCCCGCGACCGGTAGAAGCCAAGGAGGTTATCGTTGAAAGGCTCAACGGCCGAGTTCTCGGCAACCCTAAGAAAAAAAAAAGAAGTTTAGAAAAAGTACTTGAAAAATATTCTAAAGTCTTATTGATGAAAATTTTACCTGGAAACCCTTGCGGCGTCCCAGCCGAGCAGTGTGTCGTCTCCCTGAGCCCTCTCCCCGGCCGACGAGCTCGTAACAGTCTCTCGCGACCGAGTACTTCGTGGAGGAGGGGATACGACCTGTGCAGGGGGAGGCGAGTTACCCCTCGGCGGAGGAGATCTCCTCGGCGAGATCCTCTGCTCGGCAGCAGGTGGGCGAGAAGCACCCCCTCGAGTTGCTCTAGCAACTCTTTTAGGTGGAGCCCCCGAGGTCTCCACCCCTTTCCTCTTCTTGCCGGTGCCGTCAACTACCTTGCGCTCACGGAGCATCCTCGCCTGTTGCAGCATCCTGTTCGATAGTATGCGATTTACTTCGACGGTTGGAGGAAGATAGGTGACAACCCTTTCAGGAACCACTACTAAGAAAGAAAAGCGAAGAGTTAATATTTACGAAGAGCAATTTTGAAAAAACTTAGCAAATTCACAAAACTTGGAAACATGTTGATACCTGGAGGAAATTGTCGGGTGAAGTGATGAGGAGGTACTCTGAGACCTGCTCGCTCACGCATACACTCCCTGTTCAAGAAGCGACAGGACCTCTCCAGGTACCGACGATTGAGAACGCAGCAAATGTGATACTGGAAGAGAGGCGTAAGACGGTGCTCGTCAGTCTTCTTGCGAGCAGTTTCACCTACAAAAACGAGGAGTTAGTCAGTATAGAAAGAGCGAACAGAAATAAAAATAACTTACCACGAATTCTTTGATACTCAGTATCAAGGGGAATGCGAGCAGAGGAGCCATCCGGCCTCACTGGACTTTTCCAGTCCCCGGCTACCCACCACCAGTTGGTTTTCCAGTCCCTAATCTTGTTGGGAACCCCTTCAATCAACTTGAAGTTATCACGGCCCCTCACGTAAAAATATTCGTGGCCCACGTTCTCTCCGGCCTCGGCCACCTGAAGGAGATAATTAATCTCTCTTGGGCTTAACCATGTGTTCCGACATCCATTTTCGACAGCCACCAGGCCGAACAGCGTAAGAATGCCGATCAGGTTCGACCAACCATTCGGCAAGATTTGAGAAGGGGCCACCTTCAAGAAATGTAGAAAGTTTGAGATACTGGGGTGCAGGGGGAACCTAAGCCCTGCCTCCATCATGCCGATGTTGACGGCGACCATCCCTTCAGGTGGCTGGTCGGCCCTCTCATCTGGGTGAGGAACAAAGAAACAAACATCGGCCGGCAGCTGATATTTCTTCCTGGAATTTTCTAGCTGTGCCGAGGAGACCTTGCTCGGATACTTACTTGCTTCGTATTCAGTCTGGAAAGTTGCTCGATGTGGGCGAGGAGCCTCTGGAGGAGGGTATTCGCAGATATATTTATAATAGGCCTCCCTCGAGACCTCGTCGCCATCCAAATTTTCCCTACCACTCAAAATATCTTTTATGCTCTCCGCATATTGAACAACCTCCTCCTCGAGGTCCTCGCGGAGACTCCTCGTCAACGTCTCCTCGACTTGGGCAGTTCCTATCTGCTCGCCCACCCCTCGATCCAAGCTCTGGTCGCGCAGATCCGAGCTAGTCTCGCTACTACCCTCCTCGGCATCATTGTCGGCATCGTCCCTGTCAGATTCAACAAGGTCATCGACGTCGACGACCACTGCCTTCCCCAGATTTCGGACTCCAACATTTATAGGGTCGACGAAGTGAACCCTAGAGTCCGAGGAGGAGGCCCTCTCCAATAAGGCCAAGGCCAAGCGATCTCCGCCGCCGGAATTTTCAGAGCCACCAACCAACGGCGGCGGACCACCATCGGAACCACCGCCGGAACCACCGCCAAAACCACCAAAATCCATTTTTTCCATAGAAACGGGGGAGAAAGAAGTTTTAAAGAAGGAAATGCAAGTTGTTTACCTTATCGACGATCGAAAACCACCACAAGACTCGCCGGAAAAGCTTGAGAGAGAAGCTTGGAAGGAAGCTTGAGGAAATTCGAAAATGGCAAAAGTGAAAAGTGTTTCAAAGAAGTTGAAAGTCATATTTATAGGCAAAGTCGACTAGGGACCTATGTGCAAAAAACGGGGTCAAAAACGCAAACTCCCCAAAAATTTGGGGTCATTTCCGAAAATGAGCTCTGCGAGTGGTCCCCACGCGCGACCTTTGAGGTCGGCACGCGCCCCACGCACCGAATTCAAAATCTCCTTGCGCCGCCCACGCGTCTGACACGTCAGACCAGTCATTATTAAAAGTTGCTTCGATAATCGTGCTCGGCGCTGGAGACGAGGCGACCGCCTCCAAATTACGTCATCAAAATCTCTAAAGTGATTGTGTTGTCGAAGACAATTATTACCATCTAAGAAGACGACCATACTGCTCGCCTTACCATTCTACGAATACGAAGAAAGGCGACCAGGGGGCAAATGTTATACCTAGTCAAAGAAGTCAATCTTTGACAAGTCAATCCTAGTCACCAGCTTACGTGGCGAGGACCAGTCAACAAGATCTTGCGACGACTAGTCAACAAGACCAAGAAAATGTAATAGATTTAATGTATTTAATATATTTAAGTGCTCGCCCAAAGATGTTGGCGAGCACATGTTTTAGTTAGCTGCTCGCCCAAATGTGTGGCGAGCACATGTCTATTCTTAGGTAGAAAAGTCTAAGTATTGGAGCCTTGGGAGACAGCATGGAGCGTGGCAACCACTCTCCTCGACATGGTCCTCCGGCGACCACCATAGCTCAGCTCCTCGGCATATCGGCGAGGACGAGCACCAAAGGCGGTTTAGCATTAAATGCGCCATCAAATCACCTTTTCGGGCAGAAGTGAGGCCCAGTGAGGGCGTGCCACGTGTAAAGGGCGGGCAGCCCCTGGAAACCACTATATAATGCCTAAAAGAGGCTCATTTGTACACAAGTTACCCAATTCCTACAGATCACTCCCAACCCAAGCAATAAATACTCTCCCAAGCTCTTACGCTTTAGCTTCTCAAAGAAGCTACATCTTTGTGTTCTTCATTAATTCTTGTTTGTTCTCCAATAGATCATCAAGATCATCATATTAATCCGCATAAACACGTAATAAACCCCCGATCATTATACATGTTTGTTTCGTGCTAACAAATAGTCCACATCTGATTCAACCATCAAAAGCACGTACAACAATATATATATTCTAGATTTTAATATCTTTAAGATGATATATATATATATATATATATATATATATGATGTTTATGGTTCTCCAAAAGAACTTCAACAATTTACGGTTGATGTTTATTTACTTTTTTATTAATTTTTCTTGCTAATTACTTGCTAATTAGCATGGGCAAAAAGAAGTCCTCACTAAATCCCTCACTAATTTCCAAAATTCCCTCATTAATTCTCTCTCTAATTAGCAAGGTAGTAGAAGCACTCACTATTTTGGTTTTTTTTTTTTTTTTTTTTTTTTTTTTTAAGTTGTAGTGGCCAGTTTTTGGCAACAATAGACCGAACATTAATTCTTAGCTTTGAGCCGGCAATGCCACGATATGATTTAAATAAAATCAAAATATATAGTATAAAACAGGATCCTTGAACATGATCAATCGATGTTACTAATTCCTTAGTTTCCAAATTAAATACCCCTAGGCTAATTCCTGGACGTTTCATACCCAGTTGTAATCATGAAGAAAATTCAAGAAAGATGAAGAATTTTTTTTTGAGATGAAGAGTGTGGGTGGGATTGAACAACAACATCAATGATTTATTTTGGAACAGGTGCACGGGCCGGGGTCTTTCCCAAACAGATACATTGTACAAAGCACCACAAACGAAATCTTCAATGCATCTTCCGGACTCTCTCTGAAGTATCCCTCTCTGAAATAGTCGCGTAAATCTCTAGCCACCACAGTCTTCCCATCAAAATACCTTTTGTATACCCCATTTATTGGCCGCTCGTGTCGCGGTGAAAGAATTCCGTCTCATCTAAAAGTCCGAACTTGTAGTGAGGTTGGGAATTAATTCTTGTATATTAATTCCTAACACTCCCCCTCACTCGTGGGCCGGATTAACACCTCTTACCCTTTTTGGGGAGGAGGCCCATCGAGTGGACAATTTAAATGGGTGGAGTGCTTTCAACAGGAATCGAACCCAGGTCGTTTTGCCCGGTTTGCTCTGATACCATGAAAGAATTCCGTCTCATCTAAAAGTCCGAACTTGTAGTGAGGTTGGGAATTAATTCTTGTATATTAATTCCTAACACGCGGCTCTGGATCAAATGTAGAAACTCCAAACTTTAACCCCGTAACCAAACAGAACTCCATCTTGGAGAACCTCAAGGATGGATCCCCAATACGAAACCAAAGCTCGTGCGGGCTAGCATCTGCAACAACTATCTCTCGATCCATCAGTTGCAGAAATAATCGGGCACAAGGTGCTTTAACATCGAAAGATAGAAAATTGCCAAAGCATGACGCCTGAAATTGCTGCAGCATTCCATATACTCTTAATTCAGCCTCTATATGTGCAATTGTATCTATAGCTACACACTGGCTGTTAAAAATTAATAAGAAAAATTAATAAATCTAGCTAGTTTTTATATCAAATCTTCATTGCGAAGATGAAAACCGATTTGAATGGTTGCAAGTTAGCTAAAGAATTGATCGAGGTCGAGACCAACCAATTTCGAGTCACCAAAAAACATGCACACAAGGCAAGAAGAGAGAAATAAGAGGAATGATTCGAAAAGAGACTACCTCTCTCTATTTATAGAGATTTAGGAAAATGAAGATTGTGTCTTTCTACACTCAAATTAATTTTCAGATTTAATGTACGGCTGAGATTAAAATATAAGATTGGTTATCAACGATTACGGTTGAAAGCACATGGATTTGTGCTTTTCTACACTCGACACATTAATTTTCATATTTAATGTACGGTTAAGATTAAATGATCGAAATTGGTTATCAACGGCTATGGTTGAATGCACATGGATTGTGCTTTTCTACACTCTAGCCACTTTTCAGATTTGAATTTAGGGATTAAATTTTGTTTTTAGTCCAATAACTTGACATATTTTTTAATTTGGTCACCACAATTTTGAAATTTTGATTTTGGTCCTTTAGGTTTTCTGCACTCTACTCTCTTGCCACTTTTAAATGGATTGTTCTTTTCTGCACTCTCACCATTTTCCCAGTTACTAATTAATGTATGCTTGAGACTAAAATATTCTTCACAAAAAGTGAGCTATCAGAATTTTACAAAAATGTCAATCCTACTGACTGGTCGAGAAGTTGCAGCGTCTTCAACGACTACTTAATTTGTTGCAAATCCAACGTTAAATTGATAAGGAATATTTTCATCGAAGGCTTTCAAGATACTAATTAACGATCAAAATTAATAATCAATTAATTATAATATTTTTAATTGAATTAATAAATAATTAACTATAGTACTTATATATCTATCTACAAGCGTATAATAATTTGCTCGTTAGCCCCTCCCTGAAGCAAATTTCTGAATATATACATGAATTAGAAACACACAATGCAACCAAATTAATCGGAAAATAAATTTTATTATTAATGAGGTGCCACGAAAAAGATTGAATCACCCCTTACTTACTACAGCATTGCAAATCCAAGACCCATTAGCATCTAGTAAAATGCAATGCCTTTTGTTAATTTTTGCCTGGTGTTCTCTGTTCCTCACTTTTTGAAGTGATTCTAAGATGTAACTCAACAAACTTCATTTTGAGTACTTCTGGTACTCTACTACATCAATAATAATCTTTTTCTTTTCAAAAAAAAGCATTGGGATTTAGGTATCAGTCCAATTAATAATGAATATATAGTTAGTTGACATTTTGATGATCCACTCGCATCAACTGTTTACACAGAATATTCCTTCCTAGGGACTAGTAGACAAATGGTCCTTAATTAATGGAGCAACAAGTTTTCTAACGATTATTATTTAATTCTGACGGGAAAGTGTATTCATTTGAGCATTTATGTGAGAGGTTGAGGATCTGGATCTCTATCTCCTTAATTTAAGAAAACTCAGCTTCCTAAACTGTCGAATGCACTGTTTCAAACTCCCTGTAACTGATGACAACAACGTCCCAGGCCACACCCTTTTCCACCAGTAGCGCAGTGTATCTAAGTGTAGGATACACAACTCTTCTGCATAAAACATGATCCCTTGACAAAGTGGGATAGCTCAAGTGGTTAGAGCACCACTACCTAGGCCTTAGGTCCTGGGTTCGAGTCCTGGGATGGGTATTTAACTTCCATCAAAAAAAAAAAAAGAAACATGATCGTCCCTTTAGTTATATGCTCAATCGGGAGGCTCCCGTTATCCAGTTTAAGCATATATTTCTGCTCTATTAATTAACTGCTTTCTCAGAGTTGCTGCATCTGCCCTTGGCCCTCTAACTCCAATCAAGAAGTGACCCCCATAACGAATGTAATCGATTTTCAAAGTCTTATCTGGGCCGGCCACTAGTGGGGACGAATTCAGGCCACGATGTGTTCCATTGATCAGCATCCCCATCAGGACTGTTCCATATCACATCACTAGTAGATGGCTTATAAAATTCCTTAATCTAATCTCTTCCATCCAACGGTCCAATTCATTGAGGCAAATGTTAGCCAATAGAGGACTAAGAATTCCACAATGACCCCACGAAGGAAGGACGAATCTCAGCCTCCTCTCGAGCAAAACCGAAAAACGTTTCCAACCAATATGGATCAGGCTTAGGCTCATCATCAGCCAAAACTCTCTTCTTCTGGTACTTTCGTTTCGTTTTCTTTTTCTTCTCTCCATCATCAACCCTGCTCGTAACAACCGGTATTGTTAACGCAGCCTTTATCAAATCAATCACCTTCTTATCCCTAACATCCCACATCAGAGCACCAATCACACAATTCCAACCTTCATTCCATCAACAACTGCACTCAAATCACCCCTTATATACCACAAATACCCTGCAAAACTCCTCCTAATTATCACCCTTAACACCGTATGAGCATTCCTTTTCCAGGCCTAAAACTGAATTCTGATTGACATTTAACACTGCCATAAATAAAATCGATGTTAATGGCTAACCACTTACTGTATAGATTTGACAATAAAACTGAAATTAATGATTAAAACTCACAAAAATCAATGGACTTGTGAACCTTGATTATAGCATGCAAAACAAAATTAAATATACTATATTGTATCACCTCAAGAACTCGTACCAGAAATGCACCAGATTAACCTACGAACAACAAAAGCCATCAAACAATATTCATGAATTGAACAACCAAATGAACGTTGATAATAATTTATATATGCCGTTCAATTGCCAAGAGATATAAATCTCATTAATTTGTTCAAAAAAAAAAAAAAACTAGCTAACAAAGCCCTACATAGGATTTAAATAGTGTAATTAACCTTCAATTGTGTTAGGCTTTCCAAATGCTGCAAAACTAATAAAGGAAGAAAATAATAAACTTGGAAGTTGGAACTAATTTATTAGGCAATTAAAGGAAATTGAATAATTTGTAGTATTAAAATAAATCTTCAGGAATTGGTATAGACTCCATTAATTGTATTTTCCAGTCAAAGTCTCCATATATGAAATGGCCGATGGATCTGCATAACTAACACAGCCCGGCCTGTGCTTCTTTGATTAGTGTAAAAATTGCTTGAAATTCTTATGTTTAATTTGTATAATTTTATAGGATTCCGTGCATTATTTACATTAAGTTGACTAATTGCACTTAATTTGGAGAGAGGATGTGGTTTGCTATTTATTTTTTTTAGGAAAAATGAGAATTTTTAGAGCAAAACACGTCTCAAATAATATTGTGGAGTCAATCAAAGGAATAAATCGAGAAGGGGAGCATTATTGAAGAAAATGGCAACATAATTAATAATTGAGATCTTTATTTAAAGGGCCTAGTCACCTCGTTTAAAAAGCCTTCCTTCTTAATTTTTTATTTAAATGACCCTCTTTTTAAATAATTGGTTGTTTTTTTGCGTCTTGTGAGGGGAATTGAGGGGGGCTTCTGATTAATATTAGTAAAGGCTATTTAAACAAAATTTAATTATTTGAAGTCCAAGTGTACGTTCCTGGATTTAAAGAAGAGGAAATGAAAGAAGGAAGAATCCAGTCCAAATTGAGGCCCATTTCGGCTGGCCCTGCAACAACAAATGTTAATTATTCAGCAATCAATTGGGTCTGGCTATATACCCCTCCAGCCTTGTTAAATATACCCCCGATTTTTGTACTCCTTAATGTGGCAAATGTTAGATGTACTTCCCCCTAAAATACCTAATATGCTCTTTTACACATTTAATTCATATTATAGATACACTCCCCCCATTTAAATGAAAACCCTAACTCTAATTATCTAACATGTGGTATTTTATTAAAAGGGAAAATTGGTTAATATATATATTTACATAAATATTAAATTAATAAATGAGTGAGTGAGGGAGTATATTTAACAAGTATGGAGGGGTATGTACATGAACAAAACAAACTTATTCAAACAACTGTAGATTTTAACGATCATAGATTGTCGTTACATGTATTTAAAATACAAAATATTCAATAGTAGAAGAGAATTTGCATTCACTCTTCATTTTTGTGTATGCGCTTCCAGGTAAAATTTGAATGCAAAATGGTGAGTTGATGGTGGTCAACCGTAGATGCGATAAGTCAACCCGCGGGTCTTCCCTAGGCCTGATTTAAGGATTTTAATTAGACCCTCCCAATGATTCAAACCTCCTAGTAGTAGTAGTAGGAACTGCGAATGAATATGCCTTTACGCATGATTTTATGATGGTCGAGTAAAAAATGCCAGTGTTGATCTGCGGCTAATCCTAGTCTATACCCCAACACAAACATAAAGAAAGCAAAAAGGGCTTTGGTGATCTACCCAATTCCGCAAATCTGGTATCAGGATTTACAATTAATCCCTTATTTAAATTTGAGGTACGTGGTTGGATTCTTGGAAGTGCATGTCTAAAACCTAGGACTAGGCCCACGGAAGACCTATAAGTTGACTAGTCGTGTTCACGGTTGACCACCAACAATTGAGAGAGATTTTCTAACTCTTGCACAACTTGCATTCATGGATAGATGAAGACAACAAGTTTGTTGTGGTTTATTCTGAATTTTTAAATAACCTCGAGTCTAAGGTCGCTTTAATTATGAAATTTCTGGTAACGAAACAATCGAGGTCAAGATCAACAAATCTCAATTAAGTCAGCGGAAAACCCAGAGTCCATGACCATGGTGGTGGGAGAGGTGACGAAAACTCTAGTTCTGGCTAAACAAGAATAGATACATATAAACTTTTTTTTGTATGCCGCTTCTAAGGTTTCTTTCTTTAGGGTTTCTTTAGTGAGAAGTTTATGTGCGCCGCCACGTGCTTTTGGATTCCAGCCGCCAATTGGCTATCTACCGGACCCTTGGGGATCTTTGTCATGGTACGAACATTGATTAATTGTTTTATTTTGTCGTCTTGTTGTTGAATTTCCTTGTCTTAATTTTTCCACTTTAATTCTTTACTCAATATGGAGGAGGGTATGTATTTTTTTTCATCCTGTGAGTTTAACTAATTTCTAAATAAATCTTTTAAGTTTTTGCTTTTACAAATTCGTCCTAGATCGTACCAACATTGAGACTGCATTGGAGTTATTTTTAACTTTAATTTGCTTATTTAAGGGTGCATTGAAGATGTTCTTAAGCGGCGCTAGTTGGATTTCTCTCGCCGACAAACAAGTCTTTATTACTACTGCTTAGTGGCTCTTGTTAAGACTTAACTCACGCACACGATGACGAAAAAGAAAATAACAAGAGATTTGTTTACCCAGTTCATCTTGCAAACTACATCTGGGGGCGATGCCAAGCCAGGTATTTCACTATGTTTTTTGGATGCTGATTACAATGAGAGAACATCTATTTATGATAGAAAACTTGTCCTAACCCTAAGCCCATTAGAATCAAACTTGCTCCACACTCCAAGCCCATTAGGATCAAACTTGATCCACACTTCAAGCCCGGTCAATTCATTACTACCTTATTATTCAAACTTATTCATTACTCCATAATTATTCAAAACTTATACAAGGAGAGGAGTACTATTCTAATTAACTATTACACAGATGCATTTGGAGTCCCAGTAGTTGCATGTGATGCCCTCCTAGTCCTAGCCTAGCTCTTTCACCTGTGCTATTTTGTGAGAATTTCAAGCTAGCCTCACTATAACCTTTTTCTTTCTCTTCAGATGTCCATTCAGACATGTAGTAATCTTCGGACGACAACATTCCACCCCACTGTGGGAAGTATATCATGAGTGCTATGCCTGTTTCTGTAGAGTATCCAGATCCTCGGAAGAAGATTAGTTGCGTAATAACCGCACCTGTCATCCCCGATACAATGCCCAGTGACCTGATAGATAAAAAAACACATTAATTAATGGGATAATTTGTCAATAATTTTTCTGATTCATGAATAATCATACCTCCTTGAGATGAAAGATGGAGAAGACAATCATGACAGCAATAGAAGCACCCAAGGATGATCTCTTGGCCATAAAATCGGATCTATCATAAAAGTACTCAGCAATAATATATATACCTGAAGCTGGATCTTAATGCAACCACAAAAAATTTGGACAGAAAAAGGGTTTTAATGCAAACAGAAGAACATCCAATTACTTCAATTCAATTCTTTGTGAATACATATATATATATATATATACCTGAAGCTGGATCTTCCTGAGAGGATATTGGCTTGTCATAGATAACACGTAGTATATATGAAGAGTAGAATATTAAAGCAGGTTCATATTGAGAAGTTGACATCAGATTTCTTTACAGTGGGTAACCGATCAGGTCAAGAACCAGAATTAGGAGCAAACATCGGAAGCACTTTACATTTGTTTTTCGCGAAAAAATGAGAGAGTGCGATAAGATTGAGGTAGAGGGGGAGCGAATTGGAAAGAGGCTAGGGGAAGGAAATTCAAGAAAGATGAAGAATTCTTTTTTGAGAGGAAAAGAAAGATGAAGATGATGAAGATGAAGATGGAGATGAAGAATGTGGGTGGGGTATGCCCTATTTATAACCTTACTTCCTTAGACAAAACCATGGGCCCTTTTAAATATATAAACAAACTTTTTCCTGTGGGCGGTTGGTTAAGGTGGGCGGATTTGCATGCCTTTTCCTCCCCCATAAAAAAAAAAAAAAAAAAAAAAACTTTTCTTTTCTTTTTTAATTTTTAATGTTTTCTCATAAATAAACTTTTAATATATATCCAATCACATAGGAAAAAACTTGTATTTTTAATAGTTGTACAATGCATTGTCGTTATATATATATATTGTAATGTAACAATACATCAATATATAGTACAAGTCAATCCAAACTATATCCGGTGAAGTACATTTTTTGGTATGCCGCTCCTAGGGTTTCTCTAGTGAGAATTTTTTGTGCTGCCACGTGCGTTTGAATTCAAGCCGTCAATAAACTATTTTGACCCAACTCTTGGGGGATCTTTGTCGTGGTACGGACACTGATTGTTTTCTTTTGTCGTCTTTCTGGTGAATTTCTTTCTTAATTTATCTAGTTTAATTCTTTATGGAGTATCTTTTAAGTTTTTGCTTTTCAAATTTGTCCTACGTTGTACAAATTTGGTGTTTTTTTTCTAAGATTAGTCTTTTTTGCGACAAAAAATTTTAATCTCGCTGAAAATATTTGCATACAACTCGCACGCTTCTTCTATTTTATTATACACTTGGTTTCGTAACCATTAGGTTTATAGATTCTAATGGTCATATATTGGTGTTATATATTGCAATGTAACAATATATTAGAAGTCAATCCAAACTATATCCGGTGAAGTACATTTCTTGGTATGCCGCTCCTAGGGTTTCTCTAGTGAGAATTTTTTGCGCTGCCACATGCGTTTGAATTCAAGTCGTCAATTAATTAACTATTTTGACCCAATTCTTGGGGGATCTTTGTCGTGGTACGGACACTGGTTGTTTTCATTTGTCGTCTTTCTGTTGAATTTCTTTCTTAATTTTTCTACTTTAATTCTTTACGGAGTATCTTTTAAGTTTTTGCTTTTCAAATTTGTCCCAGGTCGTACAATTTTGGTCTTTTTTTTTTCAAAGTTTAGTCTTTTTTGCATCGGAAAATTTTAATTTCGCTGAAAATATTTGCATACAACTCGCACGCTTCGTCTATTTTATTATACACTTGGTTTCGCAACCATTAGGTTTATAGATTCTAATGGTCATTTATTGGCGTTATATATATTGTAATGTAACAATATATTAGAAGTCAATCCAAACTATATCTGGTGATGTACATTTTTTGGTATGCCGCTCCTAGGGTTTCTCTAGTGAGAATTATTTTTGCGCTGCCACGTGCATTTGAATTCAAGCCATCAATTAACTATTTTGACCCAACTCTAGGCGGATCTTTGTCGTGGTACGGACACTGGTTGTTTTCTTTTGTCGTCTTTCTGTTGAATTTCTTTCTTAATTTTCTACTTTAATTCTTTACGGAGTATCTTTTAAGTTTTTGCTTTTCAAGTTTGTCCCAGGTCGTACAATTTTGGTCTTTTTTTTCTAAGTTTAGTCTTTTTTGCTTCAAAATTTTTTAATCTCGCTGAAAATATTTGCATACAACTCGCACGCTTCTTCTATTTTATTATACACTTGGTTTCGTAACCATTAGGTTTATAGATTCTAATGGTCATATATATATTGGCGTTATATATATTGCAATGTAACAATATATTAGAAGTAGGTCCAAACTATATCCGGTGAAGTACATTTTTTGGTATGCCGCTCCTAGGGTTTCTCTAGTGAGAATTTTTTGTGCTGCCACGTGCGTTTGAATTCAAGCCGTCAATAAACTATTTTGACCCAACTCTTGGGGGATCTTTGTCGTGGTACGGACACTGATTGTTTTCTTTTGTCGTCTTTCTGGTGAATTTCTTTCTTAATTTATCTAGTTTAATTCTTTATGGAGTATCTTTTAAGTTTTTGCTTTTCAAATTTGTCCTACGTTGTACAATTTTGATCTTTTTTTTCTAAGTTTAGTCTTTTTTGCGTCAAAAATTTTTAATCTCGCTGAAAATATTTGCATACAACTCGCACGCTTCTTCTATTTTATTATACACTTGGTTTCGTAACCATTAGGTTTATAGATTCTAATGGTCATATATTGGTGTTATATATTGCAATGTAACAATATATTAGAAGTCAATCCAAACTATATCCGGTGAAGTACATTTCTTGGTATGCCGCGCCTAGGGTTTCTCTAGTGAGAATTTTTGCGCTGCCACGTGCGTTTGAATTCAAGCCGTGTCAATTAACTATTTTGACCCAACTCTTTGGGGATCTTTGTCTTGGTATGGACACTGGTTGTTTTCTTTTGTCGTATTTCTGTTGAATTTCTTTCTTAATTTTTCTACTTTAATTCTTTACGGAGTATCTTTTAAGTTTTTGCTTTTCAAATTTGTCCCAGGTCGTAAAATTTTGGTCTTTTTTTTTAAGTTTAGTCTTTTTTGCGTCGGAAAATTTTAATTTCGCTGAAAATATTAGCATACAACTCGCACACTTCGTCTATTTTATTATATACACACATTGTTCCGTAACCATTAGGTTTATAGATTCTAATGGTCATTTATTGGCGTTATATATATTGTAATGTAACAATATATTAGAAGTCAATCCAAACTATATCCGTTGATGTACATTTTTTGGTATGCCGCTCCTACGGTTTCTCTAGTGAGAATTTTTTGCACTGCCACGTGAGTTTGAATTAATTCAAGCCGTCAATTAAATAATTTGACCCAGCTCTAGGGGGATCTTTGTCGTGGTATGGACACTGATTGTGTTCTTTTGTCGTCTTTCTGTTGAATTTCTTTCTTAATTTTTCTACTTTAATTCTTTACGGATTATCTTTTAAGTTTTTGCTTTACAAATTTGTCGTAGGTCGTACAATTTTGGTCTTTTTTTTTCTAAGTTTAGTCTTTTTTGGGTCGGAAATTTTTAATTTCGTTGAAAATATTTGCATACAACTCGCATGCTTCGTCTATTTTATTATACACTTGGTTTCGTAACCATTAGGTTTATAGATTCTAATGGTCATATATTGGTGTTATATATTGCAATGTAACAATATATTAGAAGTCAATCCAAACTATATCCGGTGAAGTACATTTCTTGGTATGCCGCTCCTAGGGTTTCTCTAGAGAGAATTTTTTGCGTAGCCACATGCTTTTGAATTCAAGCCGTCAATTAACTATTTTGACCCAATTCTTGGGGGATCTTTGTCGTGGTACGGACACTGGTTGTTTTCTTTTGTCGTCTTTCTGTTGAATTTCTTTCTTAATTTTTCTACTTTAATTCTTTACGGAGTATCTTTTAAGTTTTTGTTTTTCAAATTTGTCCCAGGTCGTCCAATTTTGGTCCTTTTTTTTCAAAGTTTAGTCTTTTTTGCATCGGAAAATTTTAATTTCGCTGAAAATATTTGCATACAACTCGCACGCTTCATCTATTTTATTATACACTTTGTTTCGTAACCATTAGGTTTATATATTCTAATGGTCATTTATTGGCGTTATATATATTGTAATGTAACAATATATAGTACAAGTCAATCCAAACTATATCCGTTGAAGTACATTTCTTGGTATGCCGCTCCTAGGGTTTCTCTAGTGAGAATTTTTTGCGTAGCCACATGCGTTTGAATTCAAGCCGTCAATTAACTATTTTGACCCAATTCTTGGGGGATCTTTGTCGTTGTACGGACACTGGTTGTTTTCTTTTGTCGTCTTTCTTTTGAATTTTTTCTTAATTTTTCTACTTTAATTCTTTACGGAGTATCTTTTATGTTTTTGCTTTTCAAATTTGTCCTAGGTCGTACAATTTTGGTCTTTTTTTTTTCTAAGTATAGTCTTTTTTGAGTCGGAAAATTTTAATTTCGCTGAAAATATTTGCATACAACTCGCACGCTTCGTCTGTTTTATTATACACTTGGTTTCGTAACCATTAGGTTTATAGATTCTAATGGTCATATATTGGCGTTATATATATTGTAATGTAACAATATATTAGAAGTCAATCCAAACTATATCCGGTGAAGTACATTTTTTGGTATGCCGCTCCTAGGGTTTCTCTAGTGAGAATTTTTTGCGCTGCCACGTGCGTTTGAATTCAAGTCGTCAATTAACTATTTTGACCCAACTCTTGGGGGATCTTTGTCGTGGTACGGACACTGGTTGTTTTCTTTTGTCGTCTTTTTGTTGAATTTCTTTCTTAATTTTTCTACTTTAATTCTTTACGGAGTATCTTTTAAGTTTTTGCTTTTCAAATTTGTCCCAGGTCGTACAATTTTGGTCTTTTTTTTTCTAATTTTAGTCTTTTTTGCATCGGAAAATTTTAATTTCGCTGAAAATATTTGCATACAACTCGCACGCTTCGTCTATTTTATTATACACTTTGTTTCGTAACCATTAGATTTATAGATTCTAATGGTCATTTATTGGCGTTATATATTGTTGGGATATGGTTTATATTAATAAAAGAAAATTTGATTTTGATTTGATACCAAAACCCTAAGTAAAACCCCAAATATGATGATGACTTGCCAAGTCTAGATTTTCAGGTTAGAAAAGCTCATATATGTTAGGGAGCTTTAATTTTTATTAGATAGATTACTCTTTGAATCTATGACAAATGACCTGAAAGCGCAAAGCACATGAAGACAAGTATCATTGAAGACAAGGAGCTGAAGTGTTATGAAGAAAGTGACAAGGATTCATGAAGACAAGTATGCTGAATAAGATAAGTCAAGTATGATGAATTTGGATATTCATGTATCTTGGACTTGGCATACTTATGGTCAAAGACGAGGAATGACTAGGCACTTTACCCAGTACGAGGCCGTTAGCGGGAAGGACAGAATTATTCCAAATTAGCCAAAGAATGAGAGCCACCTGTCACTGCGCATAACAAATTCTGATAATGGAATGCAAATTGCAGAATGGACGTGAATACATGTACTATTTACATGCAGGCCCCTGAACAATTTGAAAGTTCAAATTTATGGATAAGTTTGCTATCTCCACCAACGGATAGTTTTCTTCATCTATAAATAGGCCACATCTTGAAACATTTCAAGATTACGGGACACACATCAAGATACAAGCCATACATATTCTATCAATCTTTTTAGCATTCAAAAGTATTCAAAACACTCGAGAGATTAAAGCTTTTAAGCATATTTATTTGTGAGTGTTACCTTTAGTCCCCACTAGGCAAGCTTATTGTTGATTATCCAAAGCCTAGACAGTGATATCCTAGCCTTTACATCCGTTCTTAAATTGTAAAGGATATCACAATTAGTTGGTACTAGAACAAAACCCTACTTTCACCTTGAGAGATAGTTTGAGAGTATTGTTGAGTTCGTAGTAGAGATTGAGAGTATTGCAACGAGAGAAGGTTGTAAGAAATCAAGAGAAGAGAAGAAGAAGAAGTAGAGTGCACCTTGGCACTGTAAAAACAAGCTAATTCCGAAGTGATTAAGGAATTATCCTATTAAATTAGGAGAGTGGACGTAGGAGCAGTTTAGTCTCTGAACCACTATACATCTTGTGTTCTTACTTACTACATTTATCTTATTGCTTTAGCTTTTGTGTTGTTATAACTGCTATTTGCTATTTGATAACTTAGTATTTAAATGCATATTAATTAAGGAGTATAAAAGGGCCTATCATTTATTCCGCATACAAGTTGCATACTGTTAAGATCTCTTAGAATCTACTGTTAGTATTTTCATAGGACTTGACATACTGTGTAACTTACTTGACTCTGATTATTTGTGTTATCTACTTGCAAGAAAAGTTTTGAAAAACACATACACGTGTATTCCCCCCCCCCATACACGTGTCACACTCCTTTTTGGGACCAACAAGTGGTATCAGAGCAGGGGTTTAAAGACCACTGCTTTGAGGATCAACTTTGGTTACCTAAACTGATCTACTTGTGCACTTTCTGTGATATACATTATTTCTGATTATTCACACTCCTTCAATTGTGTTAGGCTTTCCAAATGCTGCAAAACTAATAAAGGAAGAAAATAATAAAGTTGGAAGTTGGAACTAATTTATTAGGCAATTAAAGGAAATTGAATAATTTGTAGTATTAAAATAAATCTTCAGGAATTGGTATAGACTCCATTAATTGTATTTTCCAGTCAAAGTCTCCATATATGAAATGGCCGATGGATCTGCATAACTAACACAACCCGGCCTGTGCTTCTTTGATTAGTGTAAAAATTGCTTGAAATTATTATGTTTAATTTGTATAGTTTTATAGGATTCCGTGCATTATTTACATTAAGTTGACTAATTGCACTTAATTTGGAGAGAGAGGATGTGGTTTGCTATTTTTATTTTTATTTTTTTTAGGAAAAATGAGAATTTTTAGAGCAAAACACGTCTCAAATAATATTGTGGAGTCAATCAAAGGAATAAATCGAGAAGGGGAGCATTATTGAAGAAAATGGCAACATAATTAATAATTGAGATCTTTATTTAAAGGGCCTAGTCACCTCGTTTAAAAAGTCTTCCTTCTTAATTTTTTATTTAAATGACCCTCTTTTTAAATAATTGGTTGTTTTTTTGCAGTCTTGTGAGGGAAATTTAGGGGGGCTTCTGATTAATATTAGTAAAGGCTATTTAAACAAAATTTAATTATTTGAAGTCCAAGTGTACGTTCCTGGATTTAAAGAAGAGGAAATGAAAGAAGGAAGAATCCAGTCCAAATTGAGGCCCATTTCGGCTGGCCCTGCAACAACAAATGTTAATTATTCAGCAATCAATTGGGTCTGGCTATATACCCCTCCAGCCTTGTTAAATATACCCCCGATTTTTGTACTCCTTAATGTGGCAAATGTTAGATGTACTTCCCCCTAAAATACCTAATATGCTCTTTTACACATTTAATTCATATTATAGATACACTCCCCCCATTTAAATGAAAACCCTAACTCTAATTATCTAACATGTGGTATTTTATTAAAAGGGAAAATTGGTTAATATATTTACATAAATATTAAATTAAGAAATGGGTGAGGGAGTATATTTAACAAGTATGGAGGGGTATGTACATGAACAAAACAAACTTATTCAAACAACTGTAGATTTTAACGATCATAGATTGTCGTTACATGTATTTAAAATACAAAATATTCAATAGTAGAAGAGAATTTGCATTCACTTTTCATTTTTGTGTATGCGTTTCCAGGTAAATTGTGAATGCAAAATGGTGAGTGTTGTTGGTGGTCAACCGTAGATGCGATCAGTCAACCCGCGGGTCTTCCCTAGGCCTGATTTAAGGATTTTAATTAGACCCTCCCAATGATTCAAACCTCCTAGTAGTAGTAGTGGGAACTGCGAATGAATATGCCTTTACGCATGATTTTATGATGGTCGAGTAAAAAATGCCAGTGTTGATCTGCGGCTAATCCTAGTCTATACCCCAACAAAAACATAAAGAAAGCAAAAAGGGCTTTGGTGATCTACCCAATTCCGCAAATCTGGTATCAAGATTTACAATTAATCCCTTATTTAAATTTGAGGTACGTGGTTGGATTTTTGGAAGTGCATGTCTAAAACCTAGGACTAGGCCCACGGAAGACCTATGAGTTGACTAGTCGTGTTCACGGTTGACCACCAACAATTGAGAGAGATTTTCTAACTCTTGCACAACTTGCATTCATGGATAGATGAAGACAACAAGTTTGTTGTGGTTTATTCTGAATTTTAAATAACCTCGAGTCTAAGGTCGCTTTGATTATGAAATTTCTGGTAACGAAACAATCGAGGTCAAGATCAACAAATCTCAATTAAGTCAGCGGAAAACCAAAAGTCCATGACCATGGTGGTGGGAGAGGTGACGAAAACTCTAGTTCTGGCTAAACAAGAATAGATACATATAAACTTTTTTTTTATGCCGCTTCTAAGGTTTCTTTCTCTAGGGTTTCTTTAGTGAGAAGTTTATGTGCGCCGCCACGTGCTTTTGGATTCCAGCCGCCAATTGGCTATCTACCGGACCCTTGGGGATCTTTGTCATGGTACGAACATTGATTAATTGTTTTATTTTGTCGTCTTGTTGTTGAATTTCCTTGTCTTAATTTTTCCGCTTTAATTCTTTACTCAATATGGAGGAGGGTATGTATTTTTTTTCATCCTGTGAGTTTAACTAATTTCTAAATAAATCTTTTAAGTTTTTGCTTTTACAAATTCGTCCTAGATCGTACCAACATTGAGACTGCATTAATGGAGTTATTTTTAACTTTAATATGCTTATTTAAGGGTGCATTGAAGATGTTCTTAAGCGGCGCTAGTTGGATTTCTCTCGCCGACAAACAAGTCTTTATTACTACTGCTTAGTGGCTCTTGTTAAGACTTAAATCACGCACACGATGACGAAAAAGAAAATAACAAGAGATTTGTTTACCCAGTTCATCTTGCAAACTACATCTGGGGGCGATGCCAAGCCAGGTATTTCACTATGTTTTTTGGATGCTGATTACAATGAGAGAACATCTATTTATGATAGAAAACTTGTCCTAACCCTAAGCCCATTAGAATCAAACTTGCTCCACACTCCAAGCCCATTAGGATCAAACTTGATCCACACTTCAAGCCCGGTCAATTCATTACTACCTTATTATTCAAACTTATTCATTACTCCATAATTATTCAAAACTTATACAAGGAGAGGAGTACTATTCTAATTAACTATTACACAGATGCATTTGGAGTCCCAGTAGTTGCATGTGATGCCCTCCTAGTCCTAGCTAGCTCTTTCACCTGTGCTATTTTGTGAGAATTTCAAGCTAGCCTCACTATAACCTTTTTCTTTCTCTTCAGATGTCCATTCAGACATGTAGTAATCTTCTTCTGTCTTTCCTTCGGAGGACAACATACCATCATGATACCCATCAGTGCTATGCCTGTTTCTGTAGAGTATCCAGATCCTCGGAAGAAGATTAATTGCGTAATAACCGCACCTGTCATCCCTGATACAGTGCCCAGTGACCTGATAGATAAAAAAAGACACATTAATTAATGAGATAATTTGTCAATAATTTTTCTGATTCATGAATCATATATACCTCCTTGAGACGAAGGGAACGATTCCGAAGACAATCATGAAAGCAACAGAAGCACCCAAGAATGATCCCACTTTCCCCAACAGAATACACAACACTCCTCCTACCCACAACGTCCATAGCCTTCCTCCCATTCCGAATCTCTTGGCCATAAAATCGGATAGCATACCTCCTCCAGGCCTGGAAAATAGATTTGCCAATCCAAAACTTGCCGCAATAACTCCAGCTATGTGTAGATTCACATCGAATCTATCGTAAAAGTACTGGGCAATAATATTATCTATTGTAAGCTCCACACCAAAGCAATAACCATAATGGTAAAAAACCTGCAAGAAGCTATCCTTATGCTTCTCTCCAGATCTGTTGTTAACCTCAGTGCAAGAAGCTATCCTTATGCTTCTCTTCCTTTGATTCTGCAACTGCAACCATAATCAGTAGTTACAATCCCCGTTTTCATTCAAAAGTTTATTTGTTTAATAAAAAAACCACCAAAATCTGGACAGAAAAAGGGTTTCAATGCAAACAGTACAACATCCAACTTCAATTCTTTTTTTTGTGAATACATATACCTGATCAAGCTGGATCTTCTTGAGAGGATGTTGGCTTGTCATAGATAACACGTATGAAGAGTAGAACATCGGAAGCACTCTACATTTGTTTTTGCCGGAAAATGAGAGAGAGCTAGAAAATCGAGACAGAGGGGGAGCGAATTGGAAAGAGGGGAAGAAAATTATGAAGAATTCTTTTTTTGAGAGGAAAGAAAGATGAAGATGGAGATGGAGATGAAGAATGTGGGTGGGATATGTCTTATTTATAACCTTACTTCCCTAAACAAAACCATGGGCCATATTTTTTCCTGTGGGCTGTTTAGGTGGGCGGTTTACATGCCTTTTCCTCCACCATAAAGAAACCCCCCCTTTTTTTTTTCTCTTTTATGATTTCCTCATAAATAAACATTTAATATATATCCAATCACATAGGCAAAAACTTGTATTAATAGTTGTTCAATGCAATTCAAATGTTTATATTTTTAAAAGGTGCATACTGGGGTCATCTAATCGCTGCAGCTATCACGCTTCGTCTATTTTATTATTTTATTATACACTTGGTTTCGTAACCATTAGGTTTATAGATTCTAATGGTCATATATTGGTGTTATATATATTGTAATGTAACAATACATCAATATAATAGAAGTCAATCCAAACTATATCCGGTGAAGTACATTTTTTGGCATACCACTCCTAGGGTTTCTCTAGTGAGAAATTTTTGCGCTGCCACGTGCGTTTGAATTCAAGCCATCAATTAGCTATTTTGACCGGCGACTCTTGGGGGATCTTTGTCGAGGTATGGACACTGGTTGTTTTCTTTTGTCGTATTGTTGTTGAATTTCTTTCTTAATTTTTCTACTTTAATTCTTTGCAGAGTATCTTTTAAATTTCTGCTTTTCAAATTTGTCCTAGGTCGTACAATTTTAGTCTTTTTTTTTTCTAATTTTAGTCTTTTTTGCGTCGGAAAATTTTTAATTCGATGAAAATATTTGCATACACCTCGCATGCTTGAAAAGATTTGGGGGCTCGGGCCAAATGTTCAATTTCAATCCTTTAAAAAATATTAAATCTGGAAAATAATGATTTTACTGTACATTTGTTTAAGACATCAATAAAATATATAAAAGTTTAAATATAAAATAAAAAAAATCTGAAAAATATAAAAATTATTTAAAAATTCAACCAAATTAAATATGAAAATTATTAAATAAATAATACCAAATATATTTATTTAAAAACTGAAAATTAGTAGTATTAATTTTTTCATATAAACTAATCTGGCTTTTCCAGATTCCGCAATGAAAATAAACCCTCCATACATATAGAAATAAAAAAAATTAAATAAAAATAAATAACACCCTAATTTCCAAGAAGTCAAGCGGAGGCAGATCGATGACCACCACCGTCGAGGAGGTTGCGCCAACCCTCATCTTAACCTCTGAAGAAATCGAAGGTTCCTCAAGTATATGGATGTCTAATGAAACTTGAGTTTTGTTTGGAGAAGATTTCTATGTAGATTTAATTTGAGGATTGCTCAGTCACGTGTCTTTTGAATTTTTCAGATTTATGTGTTTGGACAATCTGTGTAATATTAAAAAAAAATGTTGGAGCCCCAATTGAAGACCTACTTGCTATCGATTCGTGTCCAATTCCGGCCATTTTGAATTTTTTCGTTGAAAAATGATGTAAATTGAACAACAACAAAATCAATGATTGGAATAGGTTAAAGTTACAAGATTTAAAATGAAATTCTCTCTTGGTACAATTGGGATTAATTGAGAGCTCCTTTCAATTAATATTAATTATAAATGTTAGTATTAATTATAAATATATCAGTTTATTAGTATTAGTTGTTTTCACTAAAAAAAAATGTCTCAACTTAATTCATGTCCACACTAATCTAAATATTGGTACACAGATCAGTTTAGCTATTATTGATAGTCGATTTGGGGAAGAGTAATGTAGTTTGAGTACTCAACTATCAAACATAAATGTTCTTGACATATGAATAAAAATGTAGAATATTTGTAGAGAGAATGAAGAGCAATTTTTTAGTGAGAGAAGTAATTTTCCTTTTATGAATTGGGGTCCTCCTTCGTGGTCAAATGTCTTGATCTATTTATATTACAAGATTGGTGTGTTGTAACCACCATATTAAACATGGCCTTATATGATGACATGTGTCCTATGAGTTGTCATTTTGACTAATAAGGATGGTGTTGTCAACACCATATTAAACATAGCTCTATATGATGACATGTGTCCTATGAGTTGTCATCTTGACTAATAGGACTTAATATATGATTATTCTATTACAACTTATGACTTGTGAGCTGGGTGACCACAGTAGATGGACGACCAGGTAGTTGACGACCTGGGTGATAGATGACGACCAAAGTAGAGGCCGACCAGGATGGTCAAACAACCAAAGTGGCTGAACGACGACCAGGAAGATGGTCAGACGACCAGAGTGGCAAGATGACGACCAGGGAGATGCACTCCCCTTCTTCATTTATTAATTAAATATGCATGTAAAATATCAAATTTGTCCTTTTAATAAAAATGGTCATCCAACTATGCTAAATACACTCCCATCACTGTCACCGCCACCAACCACCAGGTCCACCACATCTAGAAATTTTAAAAAAAAACTTAGAAACCTCAAGAAAAAAAAACAGACATATTTTTTACAAACTAGTGTCGAAAAGATACACTATTGTCGACATTGGTTTGTCGAAAGACATTTTTTTTTTAAATGAATTTTTTCGTCAATAGTTGGTCGAAAATATACACTATTGTCGACAATTGTTTATCGACAATAGTATATATTTTCGATCAACTATTGTAAAAAAAAATTACAATTTTTTTACTTGTTTTTTTTTTTGGACAAATTTTGACAACAATTTGTCGAAAATTATAAGGTTTGTCGATGAGGATTTGTCGAAAATTATAGGGTTTATCAACCCTGATTTATTTGCGCGACTATGAAGGAGAAGGGGGGATGGATAATCTTATGTGTAATTAACATGGCGCAGTGGGGGGTGCGGAAAGACATTTTGAATTTTTTTTTTCAGCGAATTCCTTCTGCCATTTCTACACAGAATGAGAAAGGGGGAGGTGGGTGGCCTGGGCACGGTGGCGGAGTCAGTATGGACACGGGCACTGTAGCGGCCTGGGCGTGGTGGCAGGTGGGTGGGGACTGACTTTGCAGCAGAAAAAAAAAAGAAGAAGAAAAGAACGAAGAAGACAGAGAGGAGAGAGGGGTGGGGCGGCCGCCACTACAAGAAAAACTACTTGAAATGACATTTTAAAATGTGGAGATATATTATCTTTCACTACACTTCACCTATCACCACATTTGATGTTAGTGTCTTCTAAGCTAATGTAAGGATAAGTGAGAGACTATTACTACATTTATAAATGTGTTCAAAAGTGAGCTATAACTACAAACGTATATTCCATACACCCCCTAACACGACACATCAAAATGTTGTATTATATATATTATAATTTCCCGTTTTATATTATATTATAATTAATTGCACTTTTTTATATTATAATTCATGTTAAAATATTAATATTATATTACAGCATAATTATTGCTCTTATTTACAAAGCATTATAATATTACTTATAATAATATTAATATATATATATATATATTTTATAACAAATTTGTAAATATTTATATTTCTCGAAAGAACTCAATCAATAAATAACAAAAAATATACTACAATAGAAATTAATGTGTACACAGAAGTAATTACAAGAAAATTCTCAATTCCAAACAACATCGAACTTTATCTAAAAACAAATCATTAATGGAACCTTTAGAATTATATGCCCTAGAACAATATTTTCATAAGGAGAAAGGGGAGGAAGTTGCCTTGACTTTCGCCTTACATTATGCTTATGCCAATCACTCTGCTCTTTTGTTCTTTTACATCACCAACAAATTTATAAAGCATTGCAAGTGCTGCATCTTTGCTGTTTTACCACTCCTTGAGAACTCCCTTCTTTGGTCTGAAATTTCTCACTTAGTTGAGTAACAAGGCATGCAGGCTCCTTCTCCACACTCTTAATCCTTCATCTTCAAGATGATCATCAAACTGATCCACAGTAGTATTGCTATCCAAGTGCACATTCACTGCAAGAATGTCCAATCTAGCTAGCTCCTTGCAAATTCCTCACTAAAGCATCGCATTCACGAAAAAGTCCTGGCTCCAATTCACAAACAACAGACGCCTGACTTCCAGATCCATCTATAAGAATAAATGCCAGCAACTTAAAGAAGAAATTTCATGTAAAATTCGGCAAAAAAAGATGAAAAATGTAACATTGGCAAATATAATAAGACTTAATCAACATTAGTAAAAAGACTTAATCATTGTTCATATACAAAACATGCCATATTATTTTTAACCCTTGAGTTTTCTAGCTTCTGAAACTAATCTTCCTTTATCGCAATAACCTTTCATTACTGATATCAATCGAAAACGTACTGCTCCATTAACCATAACAAAAAAAAAAAAGACATTTACAATAAATTTCTCCAAAAAATGTATCATTTCATTTTCTCCATAAAAAATTATAACACACTATCATTATCTGCATGTTTGATTGTTTTTAAATTACTCAACAAAAATACATTCTCCTAAAAGAATACCCAAATTGGTAGAAAATAAAACCAGAATGTACCTTTTTCTAAAATGGTGTGACAACATGAATCATTGCGACAAAAAGGATGAGATTTTCAAGAAACATTGACAATGTATTCACTAAGATTCAAGTAGTGCAAAGATAACAATATTTCACCATCAGATCCAACCCCCCAGGGCCAATGTTCATGTTATATATCACTGGAGTCATTCTACTCTAGGTAGCCCCCATTAATCTCATCTCTGCAGAATTTTTTGACAGTGGGCTTTAATGAGAAGAACACAACAAGAAAACAAAAGGTTATTTGATTGCGTGGATCATGTATCAATTGCTCAAGTAGATGGAGTATATTTTATCTCATAAACAGTAAAGTGAAAATATTAAAAAGGGTCTAAATTGAACGATCACTAGAGAATCAAGACCCATAAGGCTCACCTAACATAATAAGATGATGAAGGGCAGTGATTGTAGTAGTTATATGCTTTTTTTCTTGAACCGTTGTTTCACTCTACTATACTTTAGTTTTTATTTTTCTTGTATTTTGTAAATGCGTACCTGGTCCAAATGGAAAACTTAAGTTAGTTAAAGAGCAATAGTACAAAATATGAAACCTCCAAGAAAAATGTTAAGAAAGCACAGGAAGTGTGAAGCAAGTTGCTAAGGAATTTTTTTAAGGCAACTAGCTAAAACAATAAGCAAACACAAACTGCACGAGTAGCAACTGCAAGATCCTCCTGGGCTGCAAACCCTGAATTACTTTTTGAGAAATCTCTACTAAACACTTAAAGATTATTTTTTAATGTGATCTGAAGGTATTTATTGTTTACAGATTATTCAATGCTCTTGAAAAGATGATATTATCGCCAGAGACCCAATCTTGTATTTCATTCGTAAATTGAAAAAGGCTACGGAGTTCTGAGATTCAATGAGCTAGAGATGCCATACGATAACTTAAACAGGGTTTATATAGAGAGATATTGGTAAGATAGTCCATATATCCTCTTTAATAAAGAAGTGGATTCACATTTGCACCTCAATTCGCTACAGAAAAGACGTGTCATGAGTTCAACAAACCGAAACTGCTTGGTCCAATGTTGGATACAGAAACTCCAGGTTTTATTCACCATCTTAACAAAGTTAGGAATACCAACTACTAAGGCAGCTATATATTTCGATAATGGACATTAATGGTGTTTAAATCAAATAGATATTGCAGAACAAATTATTTCATACTTATAAAAGCTTTTAAAGATCCCAAACTAGAAGACTCTCAACAAGCAAACTAACTTATTAATTAAACCTAATAATAAAGCAGATGTAAAGATCATTACCAGAATCCAAATGTTAGAAAGTTGGGACAAGAGCCAACCCTCAAATATGGTGATCGAGCGGCCCAAATCGCCATGACACCACTGAAAGAGGCGAAAAAGACAACCACTATTTCAATCCTCAATAAAAGCAACAACCCTTCTTCTACGCCACAAACAAATGATCTAAATCCCTAAAATTTATCTCGAAAAACATTATTTAATTTGTAGAAAATAAACTCTAAAAGAGGTGAAAGAAGAATTATGCAATAGAAATAGATTAACAAGAAATCAAAGCAAAATTATGTACCTCATCACCAGCTATGGCAGATTTGACAAACAACTATAGTGCCCTGAAATTAAATGAAAATCAATCAATTGAAAGATGTTAATTTTGTAAAAAACCCTACCCCCTCAACTCCTCTCGCTCACCATCTGATGAGTCGAGATTATTGCATACTTTTGTGCTTTAATTAGATATTATTTGAGAATTAATTTGAGATTTGATCCGACTTATTATTATATGTCCTTCAGTTATCTCGATATTTTATTTTTTTTATCTTAATTCAGGTACAATTAGAATATTTTGGAATTAGATGGAATAACCCAAATGTAAAGAAGCAAAGCACTCACGGAAATCAACATATTGATTGGCCATTACTTAATTATGCCCAGATCTTGAATTAATATCTTTCTATTTGGGCCCAGACCTTGAATTAATATCTTTCTATTTGGGCCTTTGCAATTGTGGCCCAGGTTGTGAAACAAAGAAAGGGCAATGAAGCCGTGAATTTGGTGGAAAGAGAGGAGCCGTGAGATCGAGGCAAGAAAACAGGAGGTGTCCTGAAATTGAAGCAGCAACCATGATAAGTTTGATTTTATCGTTTGTTCTTATTATGTTTAGTAGATAGATTGTTACTCTAGCCCGAGGATGTGAAACCTGAATTTAATTATGCCTTTTTGATTATGTGATTCACGTTTATTTCAATTCATATCTTGATTTCGTTATTATTTGATTTTATGCGAAGCATGTTTTGATTAATAGATTTATTAGGACTGGCCATCCGAGTTTATTTGTTATCAATTCTAGTTAATTCACGATATATAATCCGTAATTGTTATATTATTGTGGATATCGTAGCAACTAAGGCAGAACACCTTAGGGGATAATAACGTCTAGGTTGCATGAAACGAGCGTCTCGTATTCATGGTCTAGTTTATTCTATTGTTTTAGATCTTGAATGCGTTTCTCGAGTTGAACCTTAAATACATGTTTTGGGGTTGTTCGTAGGAATAGGTTAATTGGGGGTCGTACTTTCTAATTAATTAAATTTAAGAAACAATTCGAACTAGTTTGGTCGTACCACTGGTTTAGGGATAAGATTTGAGATTAGATTGGGATTATCGAGTTCACTAATTAAATTGGTAAAATTAATTAAGGGGAAGCAATCCGAGGGCTAGATCGTTTTTTATATTTGATTTCTATTTATTTCTATTGCTTTTATTTTTCATGTTTTCTAGTAATTAGTTAGTCCACCAACCAAACTCCCCCCATTTTTATTGCTTTCATAACACAAATTTATTCAGTTGAATTTCACCATTCTCTGTGGGATCGACCCTTACTTCCCTACTACATTAGTGGGTTAGTTTAGGTATTTATTTTTGGGTGCCGGCGACAGCACACCAAATTTTGGCGCCGCTGCCGGGGAATGGTTGTAAATTTGATTGAATTTTTTTGTGTTTTTAATTTATGTCAAAAAATTCTGAAAAAATCCAAAATAATAAAAAAATTCTGAAAAAGATATTTCACGTTGCTGCTGTTTTGTGATATTCAGCAGGTTTCTCTTACACTGACCCTCTCAGTGTCTCCTTAGAAATTGTTTGCAGGTTTATTCTCTCTACTCTTTGTGCTATGTATGATTTCAGGTGTGAAGATTATCAAAGCAATTACTCGGTTCATGAGTCAAAGGATGATGCATTGGAGAAAATTGCAAGTATGATGCTAATGATGATGAAGGGAAAGACTCCAGAAATTCGACCATGCCGAATTTGCTCCACCACAGATCACACCACTGACGACTGTCAGATTTTAAATGATGCAATAGAACATAAATACCATGATCAAAGGCCTCAACTATTCAGAAATTATGAGAGGATTTATGATAATGGTGGATGGATGGACTCGGAGCAAAAGTCTGAACCCTCATTGGAAGATATGTTGAATTCTTTGGCCTCTAACATATTGAGCTATCAAGAGAGTGTCCAGTTAAAATTTAAGATCATGGTTGAGGAACAAAAGAATATGGTGTCTAGCCAAAAGCGTATGGAGGTTCAGTTGAGCCAAATGACGAATGTCATGAGCCAATTGCAAACACAATTGATAGAAAAAATGGTGAAAGATGTTGCGGAGCTTAACCAAGTTGAAGTAGATGAACATCCTAAGGTGTTTAACGACCAGATTGAGGCACGAGACGAGTCGATTGAGACTGGAGAATTTATACAGAAAAAATAGGATGCAGTTTTCACTAACACTGACCCCCTTAGAGTCAGTGTACCAGAACAGAAAAGTGAGGTAAAATATCATGAATTCAATCCTGTTATTATTAATGTAGTTCCCTTTTCCTCCAGGCTCAAAAAGGTCGAGAAAGATGCTAAGGAGCAGCAACTAGTCAATGTCTTTCGAAGGGTTGAGATCAACATGTCATTAGTTGAGCAGACAAAGCAAATTCCGAGATATGCTAAACTACTGAACGAGCTTTACACCGACAAGCAATGGTTATCTTGGAATGAAAAGATCTTGATTGGAGAGAAGATTGTTTCTCAATGCAAAATGCCACTAACTAGAGAGGATTATTTTACTCCGATTACGTGAAAGAGAAGTTGATCGTCGAGCCAACGACCTTAAGAAAAGGCGCTTATTGGGAGGCAACCCAATGTTTATTTAGTTTTTATTTTGCTATTTTTGCTTTTAATTTCGTTTTTGTGTGTTTGTGCTTCAGAAGAGGATTTCAGATAAGGCGTGGGCACGCCTTAAGGAAAGACTTCTCCTGAAATTTTTCTTTCATTGAAGTGATAAGATAAGGCGTGGGCACGCCTTAAGAGAGGACTTCTCCTGCCCATTGCAAAAGCCCAACAAGCCGAAACAGAGTCAATTGAAACGAAGCTGGACAAAACTCTACCCTACACCACTCTCGCCATTGTCTCTCTCGTCGGAACACGCCAACTCAGCACCCGACGCCACCACCTTAGAATCTGGTACCCCCGTTCCACTCTATTTCTTATTTCTATATGGTGTTTATTTTTTTGTATCTCTTGCTTTAGTGCTAAGGGACTAGCACCTATTTAAGTGTGGGGGGATGATTTATTGTTAGAGGATTTTATGCAGATTGGAATTATGTGAAAAAAATGTGTTTGTTGTTTGAAGCATGTTTTTAATTGGTTGCTTTGCCTATATTCTTAATTGTTGGATTTTTGTTAAATTGCTAAAATCATGAGTTGTGAGTCTTGATTAATAGCCCGATTGATATTCATATCTTATGCCTTGAAATTAAATTGGTTCTTCGTTTATTCATGCTCTGAAATGATGTACTTGATTGTTTGATTTTGGTGAACTTGTATTGGTTTTCTTGAGAAGTGAAAAATCTTATTTGGTATCCTAAGTTGAAAAAAAGTAATGAGAAAAATGAGGGGCTGAAACAGCTGCCTACTGTAGGGGGCTCAAGTGTTCGTAAACGAATAAACTTAGTTAAAACCCGAAAAGTAGAGAGGAGTTGCGGACCTCATTTAAAAAAAAAAAAACAAGAAGGCAGAAACAGCTACCTGCTTCAGGGGGCTTAAGTGTTCAAAAAATGAATAAACTTAGCTAAAACCCGAAAAGTGGAGAGAAGCTGCAGACCTCTTAAAAAAAAAAAGTTGAAAAATTCCAAGGTGGAATTAAAGCTGAAAAAAAATGCAGCTTAAAAATAAAAAAATTGAATGGAGAAGGGTACCATGGGATTTGAACTTCGAAGGAGAATTGAGTCGAGTGACCTGAAGTCAAGGTTTTTAGGGGATCATGAATGTGGTGTGAGTAATCGAGAGTTGATGAGATTTTGTGGTTAAATGTGAATTGAAATTTGTGGTTTATTGAGATAGGCAAACAACTTATGAATTTGGCTCAAAAATCTAGTTTTGAGAATCATAGAAGAGTAATCCAATTTTTCTTGCTTTGAATTCTCAAGTATTACATGCATACTCCATTATTTTTCTTGAGTTGGTTGTCCATTAAAATTATCCCTTGTGTGCTTTAATTCTCTTTGCTTGAGGACAAGCAAATGTTTAAGTGTGGGGGGATTTGATGAGTCGAGATTATTGCATACTTTTGTGCTTTAATTATATATTATTTGAGAATTAATTTGAGATTTGATCCGACTTATTATTATATGTCCTTCAGTTATCTCGATATTTTATTTTTTTATCTTAATTCAGGTACAATTAGAATATTTTGGAATTAGATGGAATAACCCAAATGTAAAGAAGCAAAGCACTCACGGAAATCAACATATTGATTGGCCATTACTTAATTATGCCCAGATCTTGAATTAATATCTTTCTATTTGGGCCCAGACCTTGAATTAATATCTTTCTATTTGGGCCTTTGCAATTGTGGCCCAGGTTGTGAAACAAAGAAAGGGCAATGAAGCCGTGAATTTGGTGGAAAGAGAGGAGCCGTGAGATCGAGGCAAGAAAACAGGAGGTGTCCTGAAATTGAAGCAGCAACCATGATGAGTTTGATTTTATCGTTTGTTCTTATTATGTTTAGTAGATAGATTGTTACTCTAGCCCGAGGATGTGAAACCTGAATTTAATTATGCCTTTTTGATTATGTGATTCACGTTTATTTCAATTCATATCTTGATTTCGTTATTATTTGATTTTATGCGAAGCATGTTTTGATTAATAGATTTATTAGGACTGGCCATCCGAGTTTATTTGTTATCAATTCTAGTTAATTCACGATATATAATCCGTAATTGTTATATTATTGTGGATATCGTAGCAACTAAGGCAGAACACCTTAGGGGATAATAACGTCTAGGTTGCATGAAACGAGCGTCTCGTATTCATGGTCTAGTTTATTCTATTGTTTTAGATCTTGAATGCGTTTCTCGAGTTGAACCTTAAATACATGTTTTGGGGTTGTTCGTAGGAATAGGTTAATTGGGGGTCGTACTTTCTAATTAATTAAACTTAAGAAACAATTCGAACTAGTTTGGTCGTACCACTGGTTTAGGGATAAGATTTGAGATTAGATTGGGATTATCGAGTTCACTAATTAAATTGGTAAAATTAATTAAGGGGAAGCAATCCGAGGGCTAGATCGTTTTTTATATTTGATTTCTATTTATTTCTATTGCTTTTATTTTTCATGTTTTCTAGTAATTAGTTAGTCCACCAACCAAACTCCCCCCATTTTTATTGCTTTCATAACACAAATTTATTCAGTTGAATTTCACCATTCTCTGTGGGATCGACCCTTACTTCCCTACTACATTAGTGGGTTAGTTTAGGTATTTATTTTTGGGTGCCGGCGACAGCACACCACCATCTCAGTATTAACAAGGAGAAAAAAAATCTGAAATGGCCGGCAGAGGAGGAATGGTGTAAAAACTGCTAGGAGAGGTAGAACCACGATCGTGGCCCCAATCAATGGTTTTCCTTTCATTTCTTCGCGCTCAGTTTAATTTCGTTCTCCCGCTACTTGTTTTCTAAGATTTCTTTTCATTGTGTTCTGTTTTTCATTTTTCATTTTGCATCTTTATGTTAAATATTATTAGTGCAAAAATTAAATTAATTTATAAATGTTTGCCTTTTAAAATTATTTATTTTATTTATTTGATCATATATTAATGTTAACTGCTGCTGATATTTTTTGAATTCGACATTAGCATTATTAATTATTAAAAAATTAACTAAAGTTATCTAGACATTAGTCATAGTGTCTTGATAGAGTTATATTATATGACAATTACTAAATAGTGTAGTGATAGTTGTTATAATTATGTAGTTATATGGATATGAGAAGGTATTGTATTAATAGAATACCTAAAATGACTTTTCCAAAAAAGTCTATTAAAATTAATGTATTATTAGGTGATTTTTCTTGTAGTGCGCGGGGCGACTGCGGCCGGCCAAGGGAGGAAGAAGAAGAAGAAATGAGAAAGATGAAAGAATTAGGGTTTTGATGGTGGGTGCATTTATTAGGGGTGTTTTTGAGGAAAATGGTATTATAGTAAAACCTCTATAAATTAATAAACACTTTAAAATAATAAAATCTTCTGGTCCCGACTTGGGCCTTTGTAAAAAATTATCAAATTCGATAAGATAATAAGATAATAATTTTTTAAAAAATCCTTTTATAAATATTAGGTCCCATTAATACCCTAAATTAATAATTCATAAATATTACTCTACAATTATAAATATTATGGTAATTTACTAAAATGTGAATCTATTGTTACTTGATTTTTTTTAAAATTTAAATTTAATTGGATTTCATCCCTAACTTAGCAACAACCAAAAAAATTATCATTTAAACCTAATTGAATCTATGGTCTCTCTTATACTCACATAATACTTTACGCATTTGATCATTTATGGTTGATTTTGCAATGTCTTTTAGATGATAAGACATGGTTGGGTGTTTATGAATTATTTTATTTCTATATTGAGATTTATATAGTATATGTTTCATTTATCATGTATGAATATATTTAAGTGCAACGAATTAATGTAAACATGTATACAATGAAATATTTAATTGGTTACAAATAATTGGTTGATGCATGAATATAATCAATTAAACATATATGAATTCATTTATTTTCAGTACATATATACTAAATTTGTTGAATTCAAAAAGTCTCTCTTTTAATTAATAAATATTAATTTATCGATAAATTAATACCTCTTAAAATTAATAAAATTTCATGGTCCCAAAGTTATTAATTTAAAGAGGTTTTACTCGTGCATCTATAATATGTCTATTTTGGTGGGAGTGCATCTAACATTGTTGGAGGGGCAAATAACCCACGACAAACTATAAATCAAGCCAAAAAGCGTAACTAGGCTAAAAAGCCCTATTATTTGTTAACTAAGACAAAATAGCCTGCAAATAAAGGCAGAGCCCAAAACCAAAGTTTATTAGCCCTATTTGCCCCTCCAACAATGTTAGATGCACCCCCTCTGCATTTATTAATTAAATATGCATATAAAATGTTTTTTTTAGAGGAAAAAATGTTGTATTTTATTAGAATAGAGTACCAGAGGTACTCATGAGAATTAGACTAGGTACAACAGCATGTTATTACAATACAATGAAAAGGAACAACCCCAGCTAAAACTATAACAAGATAACCCTCCTTATGAACATATTGCTGCTCTCGGGCAGACACACCAATCATGAAAAGAGATCGTAGTTGGGCGTACATTATGAAGACAAAAAATACTCCAGGCCTTTGCTCGAATGTCATCAAACAGCTTTTCCGATTTCGACTCTTCATGTGAGAATATCTTCTTATTTCTAGCATTCCAAACAAACCAGGCCGTCAAGCACCAAATGCATTCCAATATGTTCTTTTTTCGCTGAGATCCGGCGATGCCACAGAATTGGTGAAAATGTGAAGTAATATCATTCGACATTGGTGAGCTACTATCAAGCCAAGCGAAGGTCAGCCTCCAAATCTTATTAGCCCTGTCGCATCCAACAAACAGATGTTGCAGGTTTTCTTCACTTGTTCCACAAAGAGCGCAATCCAGATCTGCTCCGGCACTTAATATATTCCGCATATGAAGTTCGCTCTGAGTGGCAAGACGTCCTCGTAACACCTTCCAGGCCAACCCCGAGAATTTTAGAGGAGTCGATTTATTCCAGATCCTCTTGATTGCAGCATGAGCCTCGATACAAAGGGTCTGCGTCTGTGCTGGCAACACGAAACCTCCGTAGGCGGATTTGGGGTTGTACTTACCATCGACAGAAGCTTTCCAACGCCACGAATCCGAAGTCGAGGCCTGCAAGTGTAAGGCAGCCAGCGAGCACCCCAGCTGATCAACTAATTGCGCTTCCCAGGCGAAGAGGGGCCTCCGCCAATGAATATCCCAAGACCAAGTGTCGTTTTCCCAATTACCCGATTCGTTGAGGCGGGTATCCTTATTAACACATAGAGAGTAAAGCCTAGGGTAAAGATCTTTCAGGGCTGGTTGATCCGACCATCTATCATGCCATAGGAATGTATCGCTGCCGCACCCCATAATCTTTACCATGTTATTGGTGAACCAAGAATTTTGACCATTTTCAGCAAATTGAGCAGTAAGCATATTCCACCAGCTTGAGTGATAGCTCCTGTGCACCGTTACAGCAGCGTCACCTGTCAAATTTATCTCGTACTTAGAGTCAAGAATTTTAACCCATAGTGCCTTTGGTTCCGTACGCAGCCTCCACGCCCACCTGCCAAGGAGAGAAATGTTAAATAAATCAAGATTTCGAACATCAAGTCCCCCGACTGGCTTAGGTCTACAAATATCCTTCCATGAGACCCATGGAATTTTTGTAGTGCTCACACCACCCCCCCACAAAAAATTACGTTGCAATCTAACTAGGTCACTCAAGATTTTTTTAGGAATACGATAAAGGGATAGATAATAGATAGGCAGCGAAACGAGAACCGCGTTGAGCAATGTGATCCTTCCACCGAAAGAGATTTGTCGATCCTCCCACATTTTAATTCTATTTTTCACCTTTTCCACAACCCCTTTCCAAGCTAGTGTTGTTTGATGATTAATTCCCACTTGAATTCCAAGGAAATTCATGGGAAGCGCCCCAACACCGCAACCTAAGAAATCAGCCAAACCCTGTTGCACTTCCGAATCCACATTAAGACCAATAAGACTGCACTTTGAAAAATTAATCTTAAGTCCGGATAATCTCTCAAAATTAATCAGTAAGCACTTGAGGGCCCATATGTTTTTCGTGGTCGCCTCCCCCACCAATATAGTATCATCGGCATATTGAAGATGCGTTACCGGAACCTCCGTTCTCCCCACTTTTACTGCATCGTAAATGCCGAGAGAAGAGGCTCTAGAGATAAGGGCGCTTAATACTTCAGCCGCAATAATAAAGAGTAACGGGGATAGAGGATCCCCTTGTCGAAGCCCCCGTTGATGGTGGAATTCGACTGAAGGGCTGCCATTGACAAGGACAGACGTAGAGGCCGATGAAACGCATTCCCGAATCCATTTACGCCATTTAGGAGCAAATTCCATGCTTTTTAACATGTCATCCAAGAAATTCCAGTCCACAAAGTCAAAGGCTTTTGCAAAATCGGTCTTAAAAAAGAGCCTCTCCAACCTCTTCTTTTTTGCATCATCAATAAGTTCATTTAGCACAAGCACGCCGTCTAAAATCTGCCTCCCCTAAACGAACCCAGATTGTGTCTCCGAGATCACCGACCCAATTACCTTTGACAGGCTTCTCGCTAAAACCTTAGCAATAGTTTTATAGGAACAATTAATCATGGATATGGGTCGGTAGTCGTTAATACATTCCGCGCTCAGTTTTTTCAGAATAAGGGTTATGAAGGAAGGATTGAAGCCTTTGACGAACTTCTCATTTAAGTGAAATTCATCAAACAACCTCTGGAAATCAGCCTTCAAAACATCCCAATTGGCTTTGACGAAATCCATCGTAAAACCGTCCGTACCAGGCGACTTTGAGGGTTCACAACTCCACACGGCATCCTTAATTTCCTCAGGAGTGAAGGCTGCAGCAAGCTTCACGTTATCTTGTGCACTGATTTTATGAACAGCCAGATCGTGAGGGATTTTTGGGCGGAGTATGTTGGGCGCCTGAAAATGTCTTTTAAAGTGATCCGCAACCGCCCTTTTTATATCGTCCGGAGAGGAGAGCCAAACACCGTCCACACGAATGTTAGAGAGGTCATTGATTTTTCGTCTAACATTTATGCACTTAAGAAAGAATTTGGAGTTGATATCACCCTCCTTTAACCATTGGGCTTTCGCTTTTTGACTAAGAAAGCTATGTCTCGCCGTTCAATCTGTGAGAATGTCGGCCATAATCGATCGTCTTTGAGCAATCTCGTCCACCTCCAACCCCAATGCATCATCAATAAGATCCAGTTCCAAGAGTTTCTGTTTGTTATACTCAATTCGGGCATCCAGATTTCCAAAGTGCTCTTTACTCCATTCTCGAAAAAATGCCTTGGCCATTTTGAATTTTTCCTTGATGACAAAGCTGCCTCTGCCTTCGACTTTCAAGTTATTCCAGAAATTAGCCGCATCAGATTTGAAGGAGGGGTGTTTAAGCCACGCATTGAAGAAGCGGAAAGGTTTGGGCCCCCAATTGACGATAAGTTCTTCAAGAATGAGAGGGCAGTGATCCGAAATAGACCGAGGGAGACCCTTAAGCCTTGTGGGAGGATCCGCTTGAAGCCATTCTTCATTGAGTAACACCCGGTCCAGTTTGCTTTTGCACGTTCCATCAGTTCTATACCAAGTAAAGCTTCGTCCAAAAAGAGGTATTTCTACAAGATTAGCATCCAAGATAAATTGATCAAAGTCCTCCATCTCTTTCGTGTTATTGCAATTCGTCCTCCCCACTCTCTCGGATGGATGTCGAATGGCATTAAAGTCAACCGCAAGACAAATTTGCTTACCCCTGTTCTGTTGTATTACCAGTGAAAGGGTATCCCATAATTGTCTCTTCTCCCTAGGGTGACATGGAGCGTACACATTTATCAAGCAGATATCCGCGTTATCCTTTTTACGACGCCCATTTACCACCAGAAAACCAGTAGCGTGCCAGGCGCTTACACATTGAAGAAAATCGTCATCCCAAAATGTTGCAATACCACCAGAACGACCTTCAGAAGGTCTAAAAACGAACCCACATTTCCGGATTCCCCAGACGCCGATGCTCATAATTGGGTCAATATTTTCTAACTTAGTTTATTGCAAAAAGCAAACCTCTGATTTATTGTTTGATATCAACTCTTTTACTTCGTTCCTCTTAACACTACTAACAAGCCCTCGAACATTGTAACTAAGGAGACGCATAAAAATAGAATAAAACACCTGTATACAGCTTCGGGCAAGAACATCAACTCTTCCGGCCGGAGCTCTCACGCTCGGAATCTCTTTCTTTAATACCCAACTGGCATCCAAAATTACGGATATTAATAATAGAAGCTTCCTCACCGTTGATCTCAAAATCTCTTGCAAACGACTCCCATTCCTCCTTGGCCAGTTTCTTTTTAATACTTGGAGGTATCCTGGTTTTTTTGGGTGGCTTTGGTGGACGGGGAGGGAGAGGGGGAATGGGGGACACGGGAATAGGTTCCAACGAAGAAGGAGCAAAGGGAACTTGTATTGCTCCACCAGAGTGAGGGAGGACAGGAATGGGGGGACCTGAAAGAGGGGAAGGGGAATGATCAAGTCTAGGTGAAAGGGTCAAAGGTGGAGGACGGGCAGTAACTAGATAAGGGACAGCTCGAACAGTGGGTGTATGGGCGCGAATGGTGCGAACAGGGGGTGAATGGATCATATTTGGGTCAAGGGTAGGGGAACTGGAAATCGGGGGAGAGAAATCGCCATAAATGGCATCTTTAATGGAATTAATAGAGTTAAGATGGGATACCTCAATCGCTGGAACATGAATTGGAGAGATTGCCGGATCATAATCAGGGGTAATCACAGGGTCAAGGCAATTATGATCACCATTAATGGAATTAATATGGGATACCTCAATCACTGGAACATGAATTGGAGAGATTGACGGATCATAATCAGGGGTAATCACAGGGTCAAGGCAATTATGATCACCATTAATTTCGCCATTAATGGAATTAATTTGGGATACCTCAATCACCGGATCATAAATTGGAGAGATTGCCGGATCATAATGATCACCAATAAAATCCCCATTAATGGAATTTATTTGGGATGCCACAAACGCCGGATCATTAACTTCACGCGTGAAATCCTCCTCGACCCTTGCGGAATTAACCACACCCAATGAATTCGGGACGAAAGACGAGGAGCCATTTACGGAAGTTGAATCATGGGCCCCACCGTCCACTGAATCACCGGTTTCGGCATCAAGATCAGGAGTCTCCGGTACGCCGGAAAATTCCGGTTCCGTTTCCACTACAATCCATTTTTCCTCAGAGTCGGAATCGGACAGTTCCAAGTCGGAGGATAGCACCTCATCCGAAAAAGGTACGACCTCCGATTCCTCCAAAATTCTGATGATAAAAGGGGCATCATCAATGATAGGAGAAATATTGGAGACGTTTGTTAGAATTGGGCCCGATAGCATAATACGAACTCGTGCGAATCCAAAGAATGATTTTGCTTCCGTATGCTTATCTATATCCACCAGGCATCCGAAAAGGAGAGCAAGACGTTTGAAGAAACGCCTATTCCAAACATGAAGGGGGACCCCGTATAATTTGATCCAAACAGATCTGTAGTTGCTAATATCCTTTTTATCCCAGGGAGTAATGGATTCAAACTAATATCCCGACCAATCCTCCAACCCAGCCAATAAAGTATCAAGAGATTCTTCCCCTGTTGGCTTGAGGAGAACGAGATTTCCCCCCATGTGAAGAATATTGAGTTTTTGACCACATTCATTTGTGATATCGTCCCTATGGGTGACCCAATCAATGTTTCTTTTTAGTTGGCCTGTGTAACATCCCACCACCCAGGCACCCTCTTCAGAGGTTGATTGAAAGGTAAAACGTGCGTTCTGCCTCCTAATAGAAGGAGCTTAGATAGGATTAGCTGCTACACCCTGCGGCAATGAGCTATCAAATCTCTGCCCTTGCTGAACTCCTACACCCTGCGGCAATGAGCTATCAAGTCTCTACCATTGCTGAACTCTGTCAACGTATGTTACTCCCACCTGAATCCTATTGGGTGAAGATAACACGAATTTTCTGGCCGTTTCCTTGTTCTCGCTTCCTTGTCTATTGAACTTAGAAAGATTAGCGCGTAACTTGTAGCTATCGAACCAAATGGAATTCAGTCCTTCTTCGATCTTCCGCCTACTACCGCTATTGGAGAACCTTACGAAACCGAAGGCTTCCCCCCTTCGGTTCCTCTTCTTAGAGATTTAGATATCTTTGACCATGCCCAGTTGATTGAAACGTTGTAATAGGATGGGAATGGTTATTACCGCCGGAAAATTACTGAAAAAGAAGGAGAAAGTGGAAGACTCAATCCTTCTCAACCACTCCGGAGATTTACCCCCATTTCTTGGATAAACACCACTGCTCAAATTGAAATCCCGCGTCGGAACCCATCGATCATCTATCCTAATGGGCCAAGGTTCTTTCTGCCTCACCGGAAAACGCTCGGAAGGGAGTGTATGGTTACCCCTAGACTCTACCCCGCACAGCCTCACCCACTCCTCTCCCTTTCTCTCTCTAACTCTCATTCTCTCTCTAGAACATGTGTAATATCCATATAAAATGTTAAATTTATTAACATTTTATCCTTTTAATAAAAAGAGCCATCCTTTTAAGTTTATTAGTCCTATTAGACCCTAATTACAATCATTGCCACTGTCGCAGCCATCTCCGGCAACCAACGCCGCCACCAACCACCACATCCAGAAATTAAAAAATTAAAAAAAAAAGTAGATACCTAAAGAAAAAAAGACATATTTTCGACAAACTAATGTGAAAAATATAAATTATTGTCGACACGGGTTTATCGAAAGGATTTTTTTTACAATAGTTGGTTGAAAAGGAGGAAGTGGGCGACTGGGCACGGGGGCAGCCTGGGAATGGTGGCGGGTGGGGTGGGGACTATTTTTGCAGCAGGAAAAAAAAAAGAAAAAACAGAACGAAGAAATGGAGGAGAGATATGGGGCGTCTGTGGCCGGAGGTGGCTTGGACGTGGCGGTGGGGGACCTGGGCATGGTGGCGAGTGGGTGGGGACTGTTTTTACAGCAGGAAAAAAAAAAAAGAACGAAGAAAGGGAGGAGAGGGGTGGAGCAGCTATGGCAGGCGGCTACCTGGGCATGATAACAGGAGCCGGCGGCGGGTGGGATGTGGGAAGTCAAGGGACGAAGAAGAAGATGATGAAAAATTTAGGGTTTTGATGGTGGGGTGTATTTATTAGGGGAGTTTTTTTAGGGAAAATGGTATTATAGGTAATTTGGAGAAGTGCGTCTATAATATGTCTATTTTGGGGGGAGTGCATCCATGTACCTACGGGTGTGCATCGGTCCAAAACCGGACCGGACCGAGACCGAAATGTATGCTAAAGGGCGGACTGGAGATCGGACCGGTAAATTCCTGTCCGGGTTTGGACCGCTTTTTTTTATAATATTATAATCACATCATTTAAATTCATTCTAATTTTCAATTCACAACATTAAATATATATAATTATTTTCACTTATCCATTTAAAAATATGAATTCACTTATCCATTTAATTAAAAATATTTTCATCTATTATAAAATTATTCTCTAGTTCATTTTCAATTAAAATACACTTATCTAATATGGAGTACTAGTGAATATATATATTTTTTTTTTAATTGCAGAGAATAAGCTTGATTAATTTCCTAATTGTTGTAGTATATTATATATAATGTTCGTTTCACTCTGATCAGGAGTAATGCTAAATTCATAAGTCATACTCACGCAACTATCAAAATCCACGCAAATATACATGACATATATATATAATGCTAATTATTTTGATTTTTTAATTAATCAAATGACGATGTGTCATTATCTACATCATTATATTTACTTACATAATTATTACTATTTTATGGAAATTTAAAAAATTAAAGGATATTCCTATAAAATTAGGAAACGTAGGACAAAGATACCATAATCAAGATTACCAATGCTAATTATTTTGATTTTTTAATTAATCAAGATTAATTATTTTGATTTTTTAATTAATCAAGATTAATTATTTTAAGATTTTTTAAAATTATTTATTAACGTGTTTATTATCAGTATATAATTATTAAATTAAAAAAAAACCATACATTTAGGGTTTAGGGTTTTAGAGGTTTAGGGTTTAGGGTTGGAGGCGACGGGGAAGGCATCGGGCCCACTGCCGATGCCATTTTGCATCGGGGGGGGGGGGGGGGGGGCGTTACCAAATGGCATCGGGGCCCACTGCCGATGCTATTTTGCATCGGCCATTAAATGTCGATGCCATTTCGCATCGGGGCCCACTGCCGATGCCATTTTGCATCGGCCATTAAATGCCGATGCCATTTCGCATCGGGGCCCACTGCCGATGCCATTTTGCATCGGGCATTAAATGCCGTCCCTGTCAGATTCAACAAGGTCATCGACGTCGACGACCACTGCCTTCCCCAGATTTCGGACTCCAACATTTATAGGGTCGACGAAGTGAACCCTAGAGTCCGAGGAGGAGGCCCTCTCCAATAAGGCCAAGGCCAAGCGATCTCCGCCGCCGGAATTTTCAGAGCCACCAACCAACGGCGGCGGACCACCATCGGAACCACCGTCGGAACCACCGCCAAAACCACCAAAATCCATTTTTTCCATAGAAACGGGGGAGAAAGAAGTTTTAAAGAAGGAAATGCAAGTTGTTTACCTTATCGACGATCGAAAACCACCACAAGACTCGCCGGAAAAGCTTGAGAGAGAAGCTTGGAAGGAAGCTTGAGGAAATTCGAAAATGGCAAAAGTGAAAAGTGTTTCAAAGAAGTTGAAAGTCATATTTATAGGCAAAGTCGACTAGGGACCTATGTGCAAAAAACGGGGTCAAAAACGCAAACTCCCCAAAAATTTGGGGTCATTTCCGAAAATGAGCTCTGCGAGTGGTCCCCACGCGCGACCTTTGAGGTCGGCACGCGCCCCACGCACCGAATTCAAAATCTCCTTGCGCCGCCCACGCGTCTGACACGTCAGACCAGTCATTATTAAAAGTTGCTTCGATAATCGTGCTCGGCGCTGGAGACGAGGCGACCGCCTCCAAATTACGTCATCAAAATCTCTAAAGTGATTGTGTTGTCGAAGACAATTATTACCATCTAAGAAGACGACCATACTGCTCGCCTTACCATTCTACGAATACGAAGAAAGGCGACCAGGGGGCAAATGTTATACCTAGTCAAAGAAGTCAATCTTTGACAAGTCAATCCTAGTCACCAGCTTACGTGGCGAGGACCAGTCAACAAGATCTTGCGACGACTAGTCAACAAGACCAAGAAAATGTAATAGATTTAATGTATTTAATATATTTAAGTGCTCGCCCAAAGATGTTGGCGAGCACATGTTTTAGTTAGCTGCTCGCCCAAATGTGTGGCGAGCACATGTCTATTCTTAGGTAGAAAAGTCTAAGTATTGGAGCCTTGGGAGACAGCATGGAGCGTGGCGACCACTCTCCTCGACATGGTCCTCCGGCGACCACCATAGCTCAGCTCCTCGGCATATCGGCGAGGACGAGCACCAAAGGCGGTTTAGCATTAAATGCGCCATCAAATCACCTTTTCGGGCAGAAGTGAGGCCCAGTGAGGGCGTGCCACGTGTAAAGGGCGGGCAGCCCCTGGAAACCACTATATAATGCCTAAAAGAGGCTCATTTGTACACAAGTTACCCAATTCCTACAGATCACTCCCAACCCAAGCAATAAATACTCTCCCAAGCTCTTACGCTTTAGCTTCTCAAAGAAGCTACATCTTTGTGTTCTTCATTAATTCTTGTTTGTTCTCCAATAGATCATCAAGATCATCATATTAATCCGCATAAACACGTAATAAACCCCCGATCATTATACATGTTTGTTTCGTGCTAACAAATAGTCCACATCCGATTCAACCATCAAAAGCACGTACAACAATATATATATTCTAGATTTTAATATCTTTAAGATGATATATATATATATATATATATATATATATATATATATGATGTTTATGGTTCTCCAAAAGAACTTCAACAATTTACGGTTGATGTTTATTTACTTTTTTATTAATTTTTCTTGCTAATTACTTGCTAATTAGCATGGGCAAAAAGAAGTCCTCACTAAATCCCTCACTAATTTCCAAAATTCCCTCATTAATTCTCTCTCTAATTAGCAAGGTAGTAGAAGCACTCACTATTTTGGTTTTTTTTTTTTTTTTTTTTTTTAAGTTGTAGTGGCCAGTTTTTGGCAACAATAGACCGAACATTAATTCTTAGCTTTGAGCCGGCAATGCCACGATATGATTTAAATAAAATCAAAATATATAGTATAAAACAGGATCCTTGAACATGATCAATCGATGTTACTAATTCCTTAGTTTCCAAATTAAATACCCCTAGGCTAATTCCTGGACGTTTCATACCCAGTTGTAATCATGAAGAAAATTCAAGAAAGATGAAGAATTTTTTTTTGAGATGAAGAGTGTGGGTGGGATTGAACAACAACATCAATGATTTATTTTGGAACAGGTGCACGGGCCGGGGTCTTTCCCAAACAGATACATTGTACAAAGCACCACAAACGAAATCTTCAATGCATCTTCCGGACTCTCTCTGAAGTATCCCTCTCTGAAATAGTCGCGTAAATCTCTAGCCACCACAGTCTTCCCATCAAAATACCTTTTGTATACCCCATTTATTGGCCGCTCGTGTCGCGGTGAAAGAATTCCGTCTCATCTAAAAGTCCGAACTTGTAGTGAGGTTGGGAATTAATTCTTGTATATTAATTCCTAACACTCCCCCTCACTCGTGGGCCGGATTAACACCTCTTACCCTTTTTGGGGAGGAGGCCCATCGAGTGGACAATTTAAATGGGTGGAGTGCTTTCAACAGGAATCGAACCCAGGTCGTTTTGCCCGGTTTGCTCTGATACCATGAAAGAATTCCGTCTCATCTAAAAGTCCGAACTTGTAGTGAGGTTGGGAATTAATTCTTGTATATTAATTCCTAACACGCGGCTCTGGATCAAATGTAGAAACTCCAAACTTTAACCCCGTAACCAAACAGAACTCCATCTTGGAGAACCTCAAGGATGGATCCCCAATACGAAACCAAAGCTCGTGCGGGCTAGCATCTGCAACAACTATCTCTCGATCCATCAGTTGCAGAAATAATCGGGCACAAGGTGCTTTAACATCGAAAGATAGAAAATTGCCAAAGCATGACGCCTGAAATTGCTGCAGCATTCCATATACTCTTAATTCAGCCTCTATATGTGCAATTGTATCTATAGCTACACACTGGCTGTTAAAAATTAATAAGAAAAATTAATAAATCTAGCTAGTTTTTATATCAAATCTTCATTGCGAAGATGAAAACCGATTTGAATGGTTGCAAGTTAGCTAAAGAATTGATCGAGGTCGAGACCAACCAATTTCGAGTCACCAAAAAACATGCACACAAGGCAAGAAGAGAGAAATAAGAGGAATGATTCGAAAAGAGACTACCTCTCTCTATTTATAGAGATTTAGGAAAATGAAGATTGTGTCTTTCTACACTCAAATTAATTTTCAGATATAATGTACGGCTGAGATTAAAATATAAGATTGGTTATCAACGATTACGGTTGAAAGCACATGGATTTGTGCTTTTCTACACTCGACACATTAATTTTCATATTTAATGTACGGTTAAGATTAAATGATCGAAATTGGTTATCAACGGCTATGGTTGAATGCACATGGATTGTGCTTTTCTACACTCTAGCCACTTTTCAGATTTGAATTTAGGGATTAAATTTTGTTTTTAGTCCAATAACTTGACATATTTTTTAATTTGGTCACCACAATTTTGAAATTTTGATTTTGGTCCTTTAGGTTTTCTGCACTCTACTCTCTTGCCACTTTTAAATGGATTGTTCTTTTCTGCACTCTCACCATTTTCCCAGTTACTAATTAATGTATGCTTGAGACTAAAATATTCTTCACAAAAAGTGAGCTATCAGAATTTTACAAAAATGTCAATCCTACTGACTGGTCGAGAAGTTGCAGCGTCTTCAACGACTACTTAATTTGTTGCAAATCCAACGTTAAATTGATAAGGAATATTTTCATCGAAGGCTTTCAAGATACTAATTAACGATCAAAATTAATAATCAATTAATTATAATATTTTTAATTGAATTAATAAATAATTAACTATAGTACTTATATATCTATCTACAAGCGTATAATAATTTGCTCGTTAGCCCCTCCCTGAAGCAAATTTCTGAATATATACATGAATTAGAAACACACAATGCAACCAAATTAATCGGAAAATAAATTTTATTATTAATGAGGTGCCACGAAAAAGATTGAATCACCCCTTACTTACTACAGCATTGGGATTTAGGTATCAGTCCAATTAATAATGAATATATAGTTAGTTGACATTTTGATGATCCACTCGCATCAACTGTTTACACAGAATATTCCTTCCTAGGGACTAGTAGACAAATGGTCCTTAATTAATGGAGCAACAAGTTTTCTAACGATTATTATTTAATTCTGACGGGAAAGTGTATTCATTTGAGCATTTATGTGAGAGGTTGAGGATCTGGATCTCTATCTCCTTAATTTAAGAAAACTCAGCTTCCTAAACTGTCGAATGCACTGTTTCAAACTCCCTGTAACTGATGACAACAACGTCCCAGGCCACACCCTTTTCCACCAGTAGCGCAGTGTATCTAAGTGTAGGATACACAACTCTTCTGCATAAAACATGATCCCTTGACAAAGTGGGATAGCTCAAGTGGTTAGAGCACCACTACCTAGGCCTTAGGTCCTGGGTTCGAGTCCTGGGATGGGTATTTAACTTCCATCAAAAAAAAAAAAAGAAACATGATCGTCCCTTTAGTTATATGCTCAATCGGGAGGCTCCCGTTATCCAGTTTAAGCATATATTTCTGCTCTATTAATTAACTGCTTTCTCAGAGTTGCTGCATCTGCCCTTGGCCCTCTAACTCCAATCAAGAAGTGACCCCCATAACGAATGTAATCGATTTTCAAAGTCTTATCTGGGCCGGCCACTAGTGGGGACGAATTCAGGCCACGATGTGTTCCATTGATCAGCATCCCCATCAGGACTGTTCCATATCACATCACTAGTAGATGGCTTATAAAATTCCTTAATCTAATCTCTTCCATCCAACGGTCCAATTCATTGAGGCAAATGTTAGCCAATAGAGGACTAAGAATTCCACAATGACCCCACGAAGGAAGGACGAATCTCAGCCTCCTCTCGAGCAAAACCGAAAAACGTTTCCAACCAATATGGATCAGGCTTAGGCTCATCATCAGCCAAAACTCTCTTCTTCTGGTACTTTCGTTTCGTTTTCTTTTTCTTCTCTCCATCATCAACCCTGCTCGTAACAACCGGTATTGTTAACGCAGCCTTTATCAAATCAATCACCTTCTTATCCCTAACATCCCACATCAGAGCACCAATCACACAATTCCAACCTTCATTCCATCAACAACTGCACTCAAATCACCCCTTATATACCACAAATACCCTGCAAAACTCCTCCTAATTATCACCCTTAACACCGTATGAGCATTCCTTTTCCAGGCCTAAAACTGAATTCTGATTGACATTTAACACTGCCATAAATAAAATCGATGTTAATGGCTAACCACTTACTGTATAGATTTGACAATAAAACTGAAATTAATGATTAAAACTCACAAAAATCAATGGACTTGTGAACCTTGATTATAGCATGCAAAACAAAATTAAATATACTATATTGTATCACCTCAAGAACTCGTACCAGAAATGCACCAGATTAACCTACGAACAACAAAAGCCATCAAACAATATTCATGAATTGAACAACCAAATGAACGTTGATAATAATTTATATATGCCGTTCAATTGCCAAGAGATATAAATCTCATTAATTTGTTCAAAAAAAAAAAAAACTAGCTAACAAAGCCCTACATAGGATTTAAATAGTGTAATTAACCTTCAATTGTGTTAGGCTTTCCAAATGCTGCAAAACTAATAAAGGAAGAAAATAATAAACTTGGAAGTTGGAACTAATTTATTAGGCAATTAAAGGAAATTGAATAATTTGTAGTATTAAAATAAATCTTCAGGAATTGGTATAGACTCCATTAATTGTATTTTCCAGTCAAAGTCTCCATATATGAAATGGCCGATGGATCTGCATAACTAACACAGCCCGGCCTGTGCTTCTTTGATTAGTGTAAAAATTGCTTGAAATTCTTATGTTTAATTTGTATAATTTTATAGGATTCCGTGCATTATTTACATTAAGTTGACTAATTGCACTTAATTTGGAGAGAGGATGTGGTTTGCTATTTATTTTTTTTAGGAAAAATGAGAATTTTTAGAGCAAAACACGTCTCAAATAATATTGTGGAGTCAATCAAAGGAATAAATCGAGAAGGGGAGCATTATTGAAGAAAATGGCAACATAATTAATAATTGAGATCTTTATTTAAAGGGCCTAGTCACCTCGTTTAAAAAGCCTTCCTTCTTAATTTTTTATTTAAATGACCCTCTTTTTAAATAATTGGTTGTTTTTTTGCGTCTTGTGAGGGGAATTGAGGGGGGCTTCTGATTAATATTAGTAAAGGCTATTTAAACAAAATTTAATTATTTGAAGTCCAAGTGTACGTTCCTGGATTTAAAGAAGAGGAAATGAAAGAAGGAAGAATCCAGTCCAAATTGAGGCCCATTTCGGCTGGCCCTGCAACAACAAATGTTAATTATTCAGCAATCAATTGGGTCTGGCTATATACCCCTCCAGCCTTGTTAAATATACCCCCGATTTTTGTACTCCTTAATGTGGCAAATGTTAGATGTACTTCCCCCTAAAATACCTAATATGCTCTTTTACACATTTAATTCATATTATAGATACACTCCCCCCATTTAAATGAAAACCCTAACTCTAATTATCTAACATGTGGTATTTTATTAAAAGGGAAAATTGGTTAATATATATATTTACATAAATATTAAATTAATAAATGAGTGAGTGAGGGAGTATATTTAACAAGTATGGAGGGGTATGTACATGAACAAAACAAACTTATTCAAACAACTGTAGATTTTAACGATCATAGATTGTCGTTACATGTATTTAAAATACAAAATATTCAATAGTAGAAGAGAATTTGCATTCACTCTTCATTTTTGTGTATGCGCTTCCAGGTAAAATTTGAATGCAAAATGGTGAGTTGATGGTGGTCAACCGTAGATGCGATAAGTCAACCCGCGGGTCTTCCCTAGGCCTGATTTAAGGATTTTAATTAGACCCTCCCAATGATTCAAACCTCCTAGTAGTAGTAGTAGGAACTGCGAATGAATATGCCTTTACGCATGATTTTATGATGGTCGAGTAAAAAATGCCAGTGTTGATCTGCGGCTAATCCTAGTCTATACCCCAACACAAACATAAAGAAAGCAAAAAGGGCTTTGGTGATCTACCCAATTCCGCAAATCTGGTATCAGGATTTACAATTAATCCCTTATTTAAATTTGAGGTACGTGGTTGGATTCTTGGAAGTGCATGTCTAAAACCTAGGACTAGGCCCACGGAAGACCTATAAGTTGACTAGTCGTGTTCACGGTTGACCACCAACAATTGAGAGAGATTTTCTAACTCTTGCACAACTTGCATTCATGGATAGATGAAGACAACAAGTTTGTTGTGGTTTATTCTGAATTTTTAAATAACCTCGAGTCTAAGGTCGCTTTAATTATGAAATTTCTGGTAACGAAACAATCGAGGTCAAGATCAACAAATCTCAATTAAGTCAGCGGAAAACCCAGAGTCCATGACCATGGTGGTGGGAGAGGTGACGAAAACTCTAGTTCTGGCTAAACAAGAATAGATACATATAAACTTTTTTTTGTATGCCGCTTCTAAGGTTTCTTTCTTTAGGGTTTCTTTAGTGAGAAGTTTATGTGCGCCGCCACGTGCTTTTGGATTCCAGCCGCCAATTGGCTATCTACCGGACCCTTGGGGATCTTTGTCATGGTACGAACATTGATTAATTGTTTTATTTTGTCGTCTTGTTGTTGAATTTCCTTGTCTTAATTTTTCCACTTTAATTCTTTACTCAATATGGAGGAGGGTATGTATTTTTTTTCATCCTGTGAGTTTAACTAATTTCTAAATAAATCTTTTAAGTTTTTGCTTTTACAAATTCGTCCTAGATCGTACCAACATTGAGACTGCATTGGAGTTATTTTTAACTTTAATTTGCTTATTTAAGGGTGCATTGAAGATGTTCTTAAGCGGCGCTAGTTGGATTTCTCTCGCCGACAAACAAGTCTTTATTACTACTGCTTAGTGGCTCTTGTTAAGACTTAACTCACGCACACGATGACGAAAAAGAAAATAACAAGAGATTTGTTTACCCAGTTCATCTTGCAAACTATATCTGGGGGCGATGCCAAGCCAGGTATTTCACTATGTTTTTTGGATGCTGATTACAATGAGAGAACATCTATTTATGATAGAAAACTTGTCCTAACCCTAAGCCCATTAGAATCAAACTTGCTCCACACTCCAAGCCCATTAGGATCAAACTTGATCCACACTTCAAGCCCGGTCAATTCATTACTACCTTATTATTCAAACTTATTCATTACTCCATAATTATTCAAAACTTATACAAGGAGAGGAGTACTATTCTAATTAACTATTACACAGATGCATTTGGAGTCCCAGTAGTTGCATGTGATGCCCTCCTAGTCCTAGCCTAGCTCTTTCACCTGTGCTATTTTGTGAGAATTTCAAGCTAGCCTCACTATAACCTTTTTCTTTCTCTTCAGATGTCCATTCAGACATGTAGTAATCTTCGGACGACAACATTCCACCCCACTGTGGGAAGTATATCATGAGTGCTATGCCTGTTTCTGTAGAGTATCCAGATCCTCGGAAGAAGATTAGTTGCGTAATAACCGCACCTGTCATCCCCGATACAATGCCCAGTGACCTGATAGATAAAAAAACACATTAATTAATGGGATAATTTGTCAATAATTTTTCTGATTCATGAATAATCATACCTCCTTGAGATGAAAGATGGAGAAGACAATCATGACAGCAATAGAAGCACCCAAGGATGATCTCTTGGCCATAAAATCGGATCTATCATAAAAGTACTCAGCAATAATATATATACCTGAAGCTGGATCTTAATGCAACCACAAAAAATTTGGACAGAAAAAGGGTTTTAATGCAAACAGAAGAACATCCAATTACTTCAATTCAATTCTTTGTGAATACATATATATATATATATATACCTGAAGCTGGATCTTCCTGAGAGGATATTGGCTTGTCATAGATAACACGTAGTATATATGAAGAGTAGAATATTAAAGCAGGTTCATATTGAGAAGTTGACATCAGATTTCTTTACAGTGGGTAACCGATCAGGTCAAGAACCAGAATTAGGAGCAAACATCGGAAGCACTTTACATTTGTTTTTCGCGAAAAAATGAGAGAGTGCGATAAGATTGAGGTAGAGGGGGAGCGAATTGGAAAGAGGCTAGGGGAAGGAAATTCAAGAAAGATGAAGAATTCTTTTTTGAGAGGAAAAGAAAGATGAAGATGATGAAGATGAAGATGGAGATGAAGAATGTGGGTGGGGTATGCCCTATTTATAACCTTACTTCCTTAGACAAAACCATGGGCCCTTTTAAATATATAAACAAACTTTTTCCTGTGGGCGGTTGGTTAAGGTGGGCGGATTTGCATGCCTTTTCCTCCCCCATAAAAAAAAAAAAAAAAAAAAAAAAACTTTTCTTTTCTTTTTTAATTTTTAATGTTTTCTCATAAATAAACTTTTAATATATATCCAATCACATAGGAAAAAACTTGTATTTTTAATAGTTGTACAATGCATTGTCGTTATATATATATATTGTAATGTAACAATACATCAATATATAGTACAAGTCAATCCAAACTATATCCGGTGAAGTACATTTTTTGGTATGCCGCTCCTAGGGTTTCTCTAGTGAGAATTTTTTGTGCTGCCACGTGCGTTTGAATTCAAGCCGTCAATAAACTATTTTGACCCAACTCTTGGGGGATCTTTGTCGTGGTACGGACACTGATTGTTTTCTTTTGTCGTCTTTCTGGTGAATTTCTTTCTTAATTTATCTAGTTTAATTCTTTATGGAGTATCTTTTAAGTTTTTGCTTTTCAAATTTGTCCTACGTTGTACAAATTTGGTGTTTTTTTTCTAAGATTAGTCTTTTTTGCGACAAAAAATTTTAATCTCGCTGAAAATATTTGCATACAACTCGCACGCTTCTTCTATTTTATTATACACTTGGTTTCGTAACCATTAGGTTTATAGATTCTAATGGTCATATATTGGTGTTATATATTGCAATGTAACAATATATTAGAAGTCAATCCAAACTATATCCGGTGAAGTACATTTCTTGGTATGCCGCTCCTAGGGTTTCTCTAGTGAGAATTTTTTGCGCTGCCACATGCGTTTGAATTCAAGTCGTCAATTAATTAACTATTTTGACCCAATTCTTGGGGGATCTTTGTCGTGGTACGGACACTGGTTGTTTTCATTTGTCGTCTTTCTGTTGAATTTCTTTCTTAATTTTTCTACTTTAATTCTTTACGGAGTATCTTTTAAGTTTTTGCTTTTCAAATTTGTCCCAGGTCGTACAATTTTGGTCTTTTTTTTTTCAAAGTTTAGTCTTTTTTGCATCGGAAAATTTTAATTTCGCTGAAAATATTTGCATACAACTCGCACGCTTCATCTATTTTATTATACACTTGGTTTCGCAACCATTAGGTTTATAGATTCTAATGGTCATTTATTGGCGTTATATATATTGTAATGTAACAATATATTAGAAGTCAATCCAAACTATATCTGGTGATGTACATTTTTTGGTATGCCGCTCCTAGGGTTTCTCTAGTGAGAATTATTTTTGCGCTGCCACGTGCATTTGAATTCAAGCCATCAATTAACTATTTTGACCCAACTCTAGGCGGATCTTTGTCGTGGTACGGACACTGGTTGTTTTCTTTTGTCGTCTTTCTGTTGAATTTCTTTCTTAATTTTCTACTTTAATTCTTTACGGAGTATCTTTTAAGTTTTTGCTTTTCAAGTTTGTCCCAGGTCGTACAATTTTGGTCTTTTTTTTCTAAGTTTAGTCTTTTTTGCTTCAAAATTTTTTAATCTCGCTGAAAATATTTGCATACAACTCGCACGCTTCTTCTATTTTATTATACACTTGGTTTCGTAACCATTAGGTTTATAGATTCTAATGGTCATATATATATTGGCGTTATATATATTGCAATGTAACAATATATTAGAAGTAGGTCCAAACTATATCCGGTGAAGTACATTTTTTGGTATGCCGCTCCTAGGGTTTCTCTAGTGAGAATTTTTTGTGCTGCCACGTGCGTTTGAATTCAAGCCGTCAATAAACTATTTTGACCCAACTCTTGGGGGATCTTTGTCGTGGTACGGACACTGATTGTTTTATTTTGTCGTCTTTCTGGTGAATTTCTTTCTTAATTTATCTAGTTTAATTCTTTATGGAGTATCTTTTAAGTTTTTGCTTTTCAAATTTGTCCTACGTTGTACAATTTTGATCTTTTTTTTCTAAGTTTAGTCTTTTTTGCGTCAAAAATTTTTAATCTCGCTGAAAATATTTGCATACAACTCGCACGCTTCTTCTATTTTATTATACACTTGGTTTCGTAACCATTAGGTTTATAGATTCTAATGGTCATATATTGGTGTTATATATTGCAATGTAACAATATATTAGAAGTCAATCCAAACTATATCCGGTGAAGTACATTTCTTGGTATGCCGCGCCTAGGGTTTCTCTAGTGAGAATTTTTGCGCTGCCACGTGCGTTTGAATTCAAGCCGTGTCAATTAACTATTTTGACCCAACTCTTTGGGGATCTTTGTCTTGGTATGGACACTGGTTGTTTTCTTTTGTCGTATTTCTGTTGAATTTCTTTCTTAATTTTTCTACTTTAATTCTTTACGGAGTATCTTTTAAGTTTTTGCTTTTCAAATTTGTCCCAGGTCGTAAAATTTTGGTTTTTTTTTTTTAAGTTTAGTCTTTTTTGCGTCGGAAAATTTTAATTTCGCTGAAAATATTAGCATACAACTCGCACACTTCGTCTATTTTATTATATACACACATTGTTCCGTAACCATTAGGTTTATAGATTCTAATGGTCATTTATTGGCGTTATATATATTGTAATGTAACAATATATTAGAAGTCAATCCAAACTATATCCGTTGATGTACATTTTTTGGTATGCCGCTCCTACGGTTTCTCTAGTGAGAATTTTTTGCACTGCCACGTGAGTTTGAATTAATTCAAGCCGTCAATTAAATAATTTGACCCAGCTCTAGGGGGATCTTTGTCGTGGTATGGACACTGATTGTGTTCTTTTGTCGTCTTTCTGTTGAATTTCTTTCTTAATTTTTCTACTTTAATTCTTTACGGATTATCTTTTAAGTTTTTGCTTTACAAATTTGTCGTAGGTCGTACAATTTTGGTCTTTTTTTTTCTAAGTTTAGTCTTTTTTGGGTCGGAAATTTTTAATTTCGTTGAAAATATTTGCATACAACTCGCATGCTTCGTCTATTTTATTATACACTTGGTTTCGTAACCATTAGGTTTATAGATTCTAATGGTCATATATTGGCGTTATATATTGCAATGTAACAATATATTAGAAGTCAATCCAAACTATATCCGGTGAAGTACATTTCTTGGTATGCCGCTCCTAGGGTTTCTCTAGAGAGAATTTTTTGCGTAGCCACATGCTTTTGAATTCAAGCCGTCAATTAACTATTTTGACCCAATTCTTGGGGGATCTTTGTCGTGGTACGGACACTGGTTGTTTTCTTTTGTCGTCTTTCTGTTGAATTTCTTTCTTAATTTTTCTACTTTAATTCTTTACGGAGTATCTTTTAAGTTTTTGTTTTTCAAATTTGTCCCAGGTCGTCCAATTTTGGTCCTTTTTTTTCAAAGTTTAGTCTTTTTTGCATCGGAAAATTTTAATTTCGCTGAAAATATTTGCATACAACTCGCACGCTTCATCTATTTTATTATACACTTTGTTTCGTAACCATTAGGTTTATATATTCTAATGGTCATTTATTGGCGTTATATATATTGTAATGTAACAATATATAGTACAAGTCAATCCAAACTATATCCGTTGAAGTACATTTCTTGGTATGCTGCTCCTAGGGTTTCTCTAGTGAGAATTTTTTGCGTAGCCACATGCGTTTGAATTCAAGCCGTCAATTAACTATTTTGACCCAATTCTTGGGGGATCTTTGTCGTGGTACGGACACTGGTTGTTTTCTTTTGTCGTCTTTCTTTTGAATTTTTTCTTAATTTTTCTACTTTAATTCTTTACGGAGTATCTTTTATGTTTTTGCTTTTCAAATTTGTCCTAGGTCGTACAATTTTGGTCTTTTTTTTTTCTAAGTATAGTCTTTTTTTAGTCGGAAAATTTTAATTTCGCTGAAAATATTTGCATACAACTCGCACGCTTCGTCTGTTTTATTATACACTTGGTTTCGTAACCATTAGGTTTATAGATTCTAATGGTCATATATTGGCGTTATATATATTGTAATGTAACAATATATTAGAAGTCAATCCAAACTATATCCGGTGAAGTACATTTTTTGGTATGCCGCTCCTAGGGTTTCTCTAGTGAGAATTTTTTGCGCTGCCACGTGCGTTTGAATTCAAGTCGTCAATTAACTATTTTGACCCAACTCTTGGGGGATCTTTGTCGTGGTACGGACACTGGTTGTTTTCTTTTGTCGTCTTTTTGTTGAATTTCTTTCTTAATTTTTCTACTTTAATTCTTTACGGAGTATCTTTCAAGTTTTTGCTTTTCAAATTTGTCCCAGGTCGTACAATTTTGGTCTTTTTTTTTCTAATTTTAGTCTTTTTTGCATCGGAAAATTTTAATTTCGCTGAAAATATTTGCATACAACTCGCACGCTTCGTCTATTTTATTATACACTTTGTTTCGTAACCATTAGATTTATAGATTCTAATGGTCATTTATTGGCGTTATATATTGTTGGGATATGGTTTATATTAATAAAAGAAAATTTGATTTTGATTTGATACCAAAACCCTAAGTAAAACCCCAAATATGATGATGACTTGCCAAGTCTAGATTTTCAGGTTAGAAAAGCTCATATATGTTAGGGAGCTTTAATTTTTATTAGATAGATTACTCTTTGAATCTATGACAAATGACCTGAAAGCGCAAAGCACATGAAGACAAGTATCATTGAAGACAAGGAGCTGAAGTGTTATGAAGAAAGTGACAAGGATTCATGAAGACAAGTATGCTGAATAAGATAAGTCAAGTATGATGAATTTGGATATTCATGTATCTTGGACTTGGCATACTTATGGTCAAAGACGAGGAATGACTAGGCACTTTACCCAGTACGAGGCCGTTAGCGGGAAGGACAGAATTATTCCAAATTAGCCAAAGAATGAGAGCCACCTGTCACTGCGCATAACAAATTCTGATAATGGAATGCAAATTGCAGAATGGACGTGAATACATGTACTATTTACATGCAGGCCCCTGAACAATTTGAAAGTTCAAATTTATGGATAAGTTTGCTATCTCCACCAACGGATAGTTTTCTTCATCTATAAATAGGCCACATCTTGAAACATTTCAAGATTACGGGACACACATCAAGATACAAGCCATACATATTCTAGCAATCTTTTTAGCATTCAAAAGTATTCAAAACACTCGAGAGATTAAAGCTTTTAAGCATATTTATTTGTGAGTGTTACCTTTAGTCCCCACTAGGCAAGCTTATTGTTGATTATCCAAAGCCTAGACAGTGATATCCTAGCCTTTACATCCGTTCTTAAATTGTAAAGGATATCACAATTAGTTGGTACTAGAACAAAACCCTACTTTCACCTTGAGAGATAGTTTGAGAGTATTGTTGAGTTCGTAGTAGAGATTGAGAGTATTGCAACGAGAGAAGGTTGTAAGAAATCAAGAGAAGAGAAGAAGAAGAAGTAGAGTGCACCTTGGCACTGTAAAAACAAGCTAATTCCGAAGTGATTAAGGAATTATCCTATTAAATTAGGAGAGTGGACGTAGGAGCAGTTTAGTCTCTGAACCACTATACATCTTGTGTTCTTACTTACTGCATTTATCTTATTGCTTTAGCTTTTGTGTTGTTATAACTGCTATTTGCTATTTGATAACTTAGTATTTAAATGCATATTAATTAAGGAGTATAAAAGGGCCTATCATTTATTCCGCATACAAGTTGCATACTGTTAAGATCTCTTAGAATCTACTGTTAGTATTTTCATAGGACTTGACATACTGTGTAACTTACTTGACTCTGATTATTTGTGTTATCTACTTGCAAGAAAAGTTTTGAAAAACACATACACGTGTATTCCCCCCCCCCCCATACACGTGTCACACTCCTTTTTGGGACCAACAAGTGGTATCAGAGCAGGGGTTTAAAGACCACTGCTTTGAGGATCAACTTTGGTTACCTAAACTGATCTACTTGTGCACTTTCTGTGATATACATTATTTCTGATTATTCACACTCCTTCAATTGTGTTAGGCTTTCCAAATGCTGCAAAACTAATAAAGGAAGAAAATAATAAAGTTGGAAGTTGGAACTAATTTATTAGGCAATTAAAGGAAATTGAATAATTTGTAGTATTAAAATAAATCTTCAGGAATTGGTATAGACTCCATTAATTGTATTTTCCAGTCAAAGTCTCCATATATGAAATGGCCGATGGATCTGCATAACTAACACAACCCGGCCTGTGCTTCTTTGATTAGTGTAAAAATTGCTTGAAATTATTATGTTTAATTTGTATAATTTTATAGGATTCCGTGCATTATTTACATTAAGTTGACTAATTGCACTTAATTTGGAGAGAGAGGATGTGGTTTGCTATTTTTATTTTTATTTTTTTTAGGAAAAATGAGAATTTTTAGAGCAAAACACGTCTCAAATAATATTGTGGAGTCAATCAAAGGAATAAATCGAGAAGGGGAGCATTATTGAAGAAAATGGCAACATAATTAATAATTGAGATCTTTATTTAAAGGGCCTAGTCACCTCGTTTAAAAAGTCTTCCTTCTTAATTTTTTATTTAAATGACCCTCTTTTTAAATAATTGGTTGTTTTTTTGCAGTCTTGTGAGGGAAATTTAGGGGGGCTTCTGATTAATATTAGTAAAGGCTATTTAAACAAAATTTAATTATTTGAAGTCCAAGTGTACGTTCCTGGATTTAAAGAAGAGGAAATGAAAGAAGGAAGAATCCAGTCCAAATTGAGGCCCATTTCGGCTGGCCCTGCAACAACAAATGTTAATTATTCAGCAATCAATTGGGTCTGGCTATATACCCCTCCAGCCTTGTTAAATATACCCCCGATTTTTGTACTCCTTAATGTGGCAAATGTTAGATGTACTTCCCCCTAAAATACCTAATATGCTCTTTTACACATTTAATTCATATTATAGATACACTCCCCCCATTTAAATGAAAACCCTAACTCTAATTATCTAACATGTGGTATTTTATTAAAAGGGAAAATTGGTTAATATATTTACATAAATATTAAATTAAGAAATGGGTGAGGGAGTATATTTAACAAGTATGGAGGGGTATGTACATGAACAAAACAAACTTATTCAAACAACTGTAGATTTTAACGATCATAGATTGTCGTTACATGTATTTAAAATACAAAATATTCAATAGTAGAAGAGAATTTGCATTCACTTTTCATTTTTGTGTATGCGTTTCCAGGTAAATTGTGAATGCAAAATGGTGAGTGTTGTTGGTGGTCAACCGTAGATGCGATCAGTCAACCCGCGGGTCTTCCCTAGGCCTGATTTAAGGATTTTAATTAGACCCTCCCAATGATTCAAACCTCCTAGTAGTAGTAGTGGGAACTGCGAATGAATATGCCTTTACGCATGATTTTATGATGGTCGAGTAAAAAATGCCAGTGTTGATCTGCGGCTAATCCTAGTCTATACCCCAACAAAAACATAAAGAAAGCAAAAAGGGCTTTGGTGATCTACCCAATTCCGCAAATCTGGTATCAAGATTTACAATTAATCCCTTATTTAAATTTGAGGTACGTGGTTGGATTTTTGGAAGTGCATGTCTAAAACCTAGGACTAGGCCCACGGAAGACCTATGAGTTGACTAGTCGTGTTCACGGTTGACCACCAACAATTGAGAGAGATTTTCTAACTCTTGCACAACTTGCATTCATGGATAGATGAAGACAACAAGTTTGTTGTGGTTTATTCTGAATTTTAAATAACCTCGAGTCTAAGGTCGCTTTGATTATGAAATTTCTGGTAACGAAACAATCGAGGTCAAGATCAACAAATCTCAATTAAGTCAGCGGAAAACCAAAAGTCCATGACCATGGTGGTGGGAGAGGTGACGAAAACTCTAGTTCTGGCTAAACAAGAATAGATACATATAAACTTTTTTTTTTATGCCGCTTCTAAGGTTTCTTTCTCTAGGGTTTCTTTAGTGAGAAGTTTATGTGCGCCGCCACGTGCTTTTGGATTCCAGCCGCCAATTGGCTATCTACCGGACCCTTGGGGATCTTTGTCATGGTACGAACATTGATTAATTGTTTTATTTTGTCGTCTTGTTGTTGAATTTCCTTGTCTTAATTTTTCCGCTTTAATTCTTTACTCAATATGGAGGAGGGTATGTATTTTTTTTCATCCTGTGAGTTTAACTAATTTCTAAATAAATCTTTTAAGTTTTTGCTTTTACAAATTCGTCCTAGATCGTACCAACATTGAGACTGCATTAATGGAGTTATTTTTAACTTTAATATGCTTATTTAAGGGTGCATTGAAGATGTTCTTAAGCGGCGCTAGTTGGATTTCTCTCGCCGACAAACAAGTCTTTATTACTACTGCTTAGTGGCTCTTGTTAAGACTTAAATCACGCACACGATGACGAAAAAGAAAATAACAAGAGATTTGTTTACCCAGTTCATCTTGCAAACTACATCTGGGGGCGATGCCAAGCCAGGTATTTCACTATGTTTTTTGGATGCTGATTACAATGAGAGAACATCTATTTATGATAGAAAACTTGTCCTAACCCTAAGCCCATTAGAATCAAACTTGCTCCACACTCCAAGCCCATTAGGATCAAACTTGATCCACACTTCAAGCCCGGTCAATTCATTACTACCTTATTATTCAAACTTATTCATTACTCCATAATTATTCAAAACTTATACAAGGAGAGGAGTACTATTCTAATTAACTATTACACAGATGCATTTGGAGTCCCAGTAGTTGCATGTGATGCCCTCCTAGTCCTAGCTAGCTCTTTCACCTGTGCTATTTTGTGAGAATTTCAAGCTAGCCTCACTATAACCTTTTTCTTTCTCTTCAGATGTCCATTCAGACATGTAGTAATCTTCTTCTGTCTTTCCTTCGGAGGACAACATACCATCATGATACCCATCAGTGCTATGCCTGTTTCTGTAGAGTATCCAGATCCTCGGAAGAAGATTAATTGCGTAATAACCGCACCTGTCATCCCTGATACAGTGCCCAGTGACCTGATAGATAAAAAAAGACACATTAATTAATGAGATAATTTGTCAATAATTTTTCTGATTCATGAATCATATATACCTCCTTGAGACGAAGGGAACGATTCCGAAGACAATCATGAAAGCAACAGAAGCACCCAAGAATGATCCCACTTTCCCCAACAGAATACACAACACTCCTCCTACCCACAACGTCCATAGCCTTCCTCCCATTCCGAATCTCTTGGCCATAAAATCGGATAGCATACCTCCTCCAGGCCTGGAAAATAGATTTGCCAATCCAAAACTTGCCGCAATAACTCCAGCTATGTGTAGATTCACATCGAATCTATCGTAAAAGTACTGGGCAATAATATTATCTATTGTAAGCTCCACACCAAAGCAATAACCATAATGGTAAAAAACCTGCAAGAAGCTATCCTTATGCTTCTCTCCAGATCTGTTGTTAACCTCAGTGCAAGAAGCTATCCTTATGCTTCTCTTCCTTTGATTCTGCAACTGCAACCATAATCAGTAGTTACAATCCCCGTTTTCATTCAAAAGTTTATTTGTTTAATAAAAAAACCACCAAAATCTGGACAGAAAAAGGGTTTCAATGCAAACAGTACAACATCCAACTTCAATTCTTTTTTTTGTGAATACATATACCTGATCAAGCTGGATCTTCTTGAGAGGATGTTGGCTTGTCATAGATAACACGTATGAAGAGTAGAACATCGGAAGCACTCTACATTTGTTTTTGCCGGAAAATGAGAGAGAGCTAGAAAATCGAGACAGAGGGGGAGCGAATTGGAAAGAGGGGAAGAAAATTATGAAGAATTCTTTTTTTGAGAGGAAAGAAAGATGAAGATGGAGATGGAGATGAAGAATGTGGGTGGGATATGTCTTATTTATAACCTTACTTCCCTAAACAAAACCATGGGCCATATTTTTTCCTGTGGGCTGTTTAGGTGGGCGGTTTACATGCCTTTTCCTCCACCATAAAGAAACCCCCCCTTTTTTTTTTCTCTTTTATGATTTCCTCATAAATAAACATTTAATATATATCCAATCACATAGGCAAAAACTTGTATTAATAGTTGTTCAATGCAATTCAAATGTTTATATTTTTAAAAGGTGCATACTGGGGTCATCTAATCGCTGCAGCTATCACGCTTCGTCTATTTTATTATTTTATTATACACTTAGTTTCGTAACCATTAGGTTTATAGATTCTAATGGTCATATATTGGTGTTATATATATTGTAATGTAACAATACATCAATATAATAGAAGTCAATCCAAACTATATCCGGTGAAGTACATTTTTTGGCATACCACTCCTAGGGTTTCTCTAGTGAGAAATTTTTGCGCTGCCACGTGCGTTTGAATTCAAGCCATCAATTAGCTATTTTGACCGGCGACTCTTGGGGGATCTTTGTCGAGGTATGGACACTGGTTGTTTTCTTTTGTCGTATTGTTGTTGAATTTCTTTCTTAATTTTTCTACTTTAATTCTTTGCAGAGTATCTTTTAAATTTCTGCTTTTCAAATTTGTCCTAGGTCGTACAATTTTAGTCTTTTTTTTTTCTAATTTTAGTCTTTTTTGCGTCGGAAAATTTTTAATTCGATGAAAATATTTGCATACACCTCGCATGCTTGAAAAGATTTGGGGGCTCGGGCCAAATGTTCAATTTCAATCCTTTAAAAAATATTAAATCTGGAAAATAATGATTTTACTGTACATTTGTTTAAGACATCAATAAAATATATAAAAGTTTAAATATAAAATAAAAAAAATCTGAAAAATATAAAAATTATTTAAAAATTCAACCAAATTAAATATGAAAATTATTAAATAAATAATACCAAATATATTTATTTAAAAACTGAAAATTAGTAGTATTAATTTTTTCATATAAACTTTTTTTTGAAAAGAAAAAGATTATTATTGATGTAGTAGAGTACCAGAAGTACTCAAAATGAAGTTTGTTGAGTTACATCTTAGAATCACTTCAAAAAGTGAGGAACAGAGAACACCAGGCAAAAATTAACAAAAGGCATTGCATTTTACTAGATGCTAATGGGTCTTGGATTTGCACACCAGTCGTTAAACGTTGCTGTTGTCGAGCAGCCTTTCTGTAGGTAGAAAATATTCCAAGCTCTGGCTCTGATTTCATCGAAAATTCTCTCCGGTTTCGGATCTTCGTCTGCGAATATCTTCCTGTTTCGGGCGCCCCAAATGAACCAAACAGTTATACTCCAAATGCATTCTAAGACGTACCTTTTGCGCTTATATCCAAGGATGCCGCAGAATTGGAGAAAGTGAGCTGCAGGCCATGGTTGAAGAGGCGAGCTAATGTTAAACCATTTTTTGAGCAACCCCCATATGGTGTACGAGAAAGGGCAGTCGAAGAATAAATGTTGGTGGGATTCCTCTACTGCGCCACATAGAGGGCAGGATAAATCATCATCGTCTCTAAGAATTCTCCTCTTTTGCAGTTCCAGTCGGGTGGCGATCCGACCCCTAATCACCTTCCAAGCCAGACCTGAGTACTTGGTGGGTGTCGCTTTATTCCATATCAGTCTACAGGCCGATAGAGCATCTTCCGCTAAGGGTTGGGTTCGAGCCGGCAGCTCTTGGCCTCCGTAAGCTGATTTCGCGCTGTATATGCCATCTCCCGTGAGTTTCCACCTCCAAGTATCAGGTGTAAGGGGCTGCAGTTGAATGGCTTCGAGTGATCGAAGAAGTTCTACTGCAATGGATTGTTCTCGTGTGAAGAGGCTCCGTCTCCATGGTATATTCCAGGTCCAAGTGTTGTCCACCCATTCGCCTGAGTCACTGACCCTTGCTTCGGTGTTTGAGCAGACTGTGAAGAGCCTGGGGAACCGTTCTTTCAAAGTGGGTTCGTCCGACCAGCGCTCGTGCCATAGGAGCGTACTACTGCCATCACCTAGAATTTTTTGTGTGTTCTGAGTAAACCAGGGGCTGGACGTATCAGCGAAGAACAAGTCCCGGATCGAATTCCACCAGCTCGAGGCGTGGTTCCTGTTCGCCGATACTGAAAATGTCCCTGTTGAGCAAAGATCATATTTAGAGTCCAAGATTTTTACCCATAGTGCGTTTGGTTCCGTCCGAATTCTCCATGCCCACCTGCCAAGAAGAGATTTGTTAAATAAATCAAGGTTACGAGCGCCAAGTCCCCCGACTGACTTAGGTCTACAAACATCATTCCATGAGACCCATGGAATTTTTGTAGAGCTCACACCCCCTCCCCATAAAAAATTTCGTTGCAATTTGACTATCTCACTCAAGGTTTTCTTTGGAATTCGATAAAAGGATAGATAATAAATGGGCAACGAGACGAGAACCGCATTGAGAAGGGTAATTCTACCGCCGAAGGAAATCTGCCTATCCTCCCAAGAATTAATTCTGTTTTTAATCTTCTGTACCACCTCTTTCCAGGCTTCTGACTTGCTGTGGTTGATTCCCACCTGAATACCAAGGAAGTTCATTGGAAGTTCTCCGACCCGACATCCGAGGAAGGTTGCTGCCTCTTGCACTACTTCTACATCCACATTGATTCCAAGTAGACTACATTTGGAAAAATTGATTTTCAAACCGGAGAGTTGTTCGAAGTTCACTAATAAGCATTTGAGTGCCCAAATGTTTTTCGTGGTTGCTTCACCCACCAAAATCGTATCATCCGCGTATTGTAGGTGTGAGATGGGAATACGCTTTCTTCCAACTACTGTCGTATCATATAGGCCAGCAGAAATGGCTCTGTTAATTAACACGCTAAGACCCTCAGCAGCGATAATAAACAATAGTGGTGAGAGGGGATCCCCTTGCCTTAAGCCCCGTTCCAATTTGAACTCCTTAGAAGGGCTGCCGTTTACGAGTACGGAAGCAGAAGCCGAAGTGACGCACTCTCGGATCCATTTGCACCACAGTGGTGCAAATCCCATACATCGCATCATATCGTCTAAGAAATTCCAGTCGACCGAGTCAAAGGCCTTGGCGAAGTCGATTTTAAATAGCAGCCTCTCCTCCTTCTTTTTTTTTGCCTCGTCTATAATTTCATTGAGGGCAAGCACTCCGTCTAATATCTGTCTCCCCTGAATGAAACCTGTTTGGGATTCTGAGATCACTGAGCCGATAACTTTGGATAATCTTCTGGCCAAGACTTTAGCGATGACTTTGTAGTAACTGTTGATCATAGAAATCGGCCTAAAATCGCCAATGGTTGTGGGGCTCTGCTTCTTTGGGATCAATGCGATAAAGGATGGATTAAATCCTTTGACGAATTTCCCATTTGAGTGAAATTCATTGAAGAGATTTTGAAAGTCTTCTTTTAGTATCTCCCAGTTAGCCTTGATGAAGGCTAAGGAGAATCCATCGGGTCCGCAATGAAAATAAACCCTCCATACATATAGAAATAAAAAAAATTAAATAAAAATAAATAACACCCTAATTTCCAAGAAGTCAAGCGGAGGCAGATCGATGACCACCACCGTCGAGGAGGTTGCGCCAACCCTCATCTTAACCTCTGAAGAAATCGAAGGTTCCTCAAGTATATGGATGTCTAATGAAACTTGAGTTTTGTTTGGAGAAGATTTCTATGTAGATTTAATTTGAGGATTGCTCAGTCACGTGTCTTTTGAATTTTTCAGATTTATGTGTTTGGACAATCTGTGTAATATTAAAAAAAAATGTTGGAGCCCCAATTGAAGACCTACTTGCTATCGATTCGTGTCCAATTCCGGCCATTTTGAATTTTTTCGTTGAAAAATGATGTAAATTGAACAACAACAAAATCAATGATTGGAATAGGTTAAAGTTACAAGATTTAAAATGAAATTCTCTCTTGGTACAATTGGGATTAATTGAGAGCTCCTTTCAATTAATATTAATTATAAATGTTAGTATTAATTATAAATATATCAGTTTATTAGTATTAGTTGTTTTCACTAAAAAAAAATGTCTCAACTTAATTCATGTCCACACTAATCTAAATATTGGTACACAGATCAGTTTAGCTATTATTGATAGTCGATTTGGGGAAGAGTAATGTAGTTTGAGTACTCAACTATCAAACATAAATGTTCTTGACATATGAATAAAAATGTAGAATATTTGTAGAGAGAATGAAGAGCAATTTTTTAGTGAGAGAAGTAATTTTCCTTTTATGAATTGGGGTCCTCCTTCGTGGTCAAATGTCTTGATCTATTTATATTACAAGATTGGTGTGTTGTAACCACCATATTAAACATGGCCTTATATGATGACATGTGTCCTATGAGTTGTCATTTTGACTAATAAGGATGGTGTTGTCAACACCATATTAAACATAGCTCTATATGATGACATGTGTCCTATGAGTTGTCATCTTGACTAATAGGACTTAATATATGATTATTCTATTACAACTTATGACTTGTGAGCTGGGTGACCACAGTAGATGGACGACCAGGTAGTTGACGACCTGGGTGATAGATGACGACCAAAGTAGAGGCCGACCAGGATGGTCAAACAACCAAAGTGGCTGAACGACGACCAGGAAGATGGTCAGACGACCAGAGTGGCAAGATGACGACCAGGGAGATGCACTCCCCTTCTTCATTTATTAATTAAATATGCATGTAAAATATCAAATTTGTCCTTTTAATAAAAATGGTCATCCAACTATGCTAAATACACTCCCATCACTGTCACCGCCACCAACCACCAGGTCCACCACATCTAGAAATTTTAAAAAAAAACTTAGAAACCTCAAGAAAAAAAAACAGACATATTTTTTACAAACTAGTGTCGAAAAGATACACTATTGTCGACATTGGTTTGTCGAAAGACATTTTTTTTTTAAATGAATTTTTTCGTCAATAGTTGGTCGAAAATATACACTATTGTCGACAATTGTTTATCGACAATAGTATATATTTTCGATCAACTATTGTAAAAAAAAATTACAATTTTTTTACTTGTTTTTTTTTTTGGACAAATTTTGACAACAATTTGTCGAAAATTATAAGGTTTGTCGATGAGGATTTGTCGAAAATTATAGGGTTTATCAACCCTGATTTATTTGCGCGACTATGAAGGAGAAGGGGGGATGGATAATCTTATGTGTAATTAACATGGCGCAGTGGGGGGTGCGGAAAGACATTTTGAATTTTTTTTTTCAGCGAATTCCTTCTGCCATTTCTACACAGAATGAGAAAGGGGGAGGTGGGTGGCCTGGGCACGGTGGCGGAGTCAGTATGGACACGGGCACTGTAGCGGCCTGGGCGTGGTGGCAGGTGGGTGGGGACTGACTTTGCAGCAGAAAAAAAAAAGAAGAAGAAAAGAACGAAGAAGACAGAGAGGAGAGAGGGGTGGGGCGGCCGCCACTACAAGAAAAACTACTTGAAATGACATTTTAAAATGTGGAGATATATTATCTTTCACTACACTTCACCTATCACCACATTTGATGTTAGTGTCTTCTAAGCTAATGTAAGGATAAGTGAGAGACTATTACTACATTTATAAATGTGTTCAAAAGTGAGCTATAACTACAAACGTATATTCCATACACCCCCTAACACGACACATCAAAATGTTGTATTATATATATTATAATTTCCCGTTTTATATTATATTATAATTAATTGCACTTTTTTATATTATAATTCATGTTAAAATATTAATATTATATTACAGCATAATTATTGCTCTTATTTACAAAGCATTATAATATTACTTATAATAATATTAATATATATATATATATATTTTATAACAAATTTGTAAATATTTATATTTCTCGAAAGAACTCAATCAATAAATAACAAAAAATATACTACAATAGAAATTAATGTGTACACAGAAGTAATTACAAGAAAATTCTCAATTCCAAACAACATCGAACTTTATCTAAAAACAAATCATTAATGGAACCTTTAGAATTATATGCCCTAGAACAATATTTTCATAAGGAGAAAGGGGAGGAAGTTGCCTTGACTTTCGCCTTACATTATGCTTATGCCAATCACTCTGCTCTTTTGTTCTTTTACATCACCAACAAATTTATAAAGCATTGCAAGTGCTGCATCTTTGCTGTTTTACCACTCCTTGAGAACTCCCTTCTTTGGTCTGAAATTTCTCACTTAGTTGAGTAACAAGGCATGCAGGCTCCTTCTCCACACTCTTAATCCTTCATCTTCAAGATGATCATCAAACTGATCCACAGTAGTATTGCTATCCAAGTGCACATTCACTGCAAGAATGTCCAATCTAGCTAGCTCCTTGCAAATTCCTCACTAAAGCATCGCATTCACGAAAAAGTCCTGGCTCCAATTCACAAACAACAGACGCCTGACTTCCAGATCCATCTATAAGAATAAATGCCAGCAACTTAAAGAAGAAATTTCATGTAAAATTCGGCAAAAAAAGATGAAAAATGTAACATTGGCAAATATAATAAGACTTAATCAACATTAGTAAAAAGACTTAATCATTGTTCATATACAAAACATGCCATATTATTTTTAACCCTTGAGTTTTCTAGCTTCTGAAACTAATCTTCCTTTATCGCAATAACCTTTCATTACTGATATCAATCGAAAACGTACTGCTCCATTAACCATAACAAAAAAAAAAAAGACATTTACAATAAATTTCTCCAAAAAATGTATCATTTCATTTTCTCCATAAAAAATTATAACACACTATCATTATCTGCATGTTTGATTGTTTTTAAATTACTCAACAAAAATACATTCTCCTAAAAGAATACCCAAATTGGTAGAAAATAAAACCAGAATGTACCTTTTTCTAAAATGGTGTGACAACATGAATCATTGCGACAAAAAGGATGAGATTTTCAAGAAACATTGACAATGTATTCACTAAGATTCAAGTAGTGCAAAGATAACAATATTTCACCATCAGATCCAACCCCCCAGGGCCAATGTTCATGTTATATATCACTGGAGTCATTCTACTCTAGGTAGCCCCCATTAATCTCATCTCTGCAGAATTTTTTGACAGTGGGCTTTAATGAGAAGAACACAACAAGAAAACAAAAGGTTATTTGATTGCGTGGATCATGTATCAATTGCTCAAGTAGATGGAGTATATTTTATCTCATAAACAGTAAAGTGAAAATATTAAAAAGGGTCTAAATTGAACGATCACTAGAGAATCAAGACCCATAAGGCTCACCTAACATAATAAGATGATGAAGGGCAGTGATTGTAGTAGTTATATGCTTTTTTTCTTGAACCGTTGTTTCACTCTACTATACTTTAGTTTTTATTTTTCTTGTATTTTGTAAATGCGTACCTGGTCCAAATGGAAAACTTAAGTTAGTTAAAGAGCAATAGTACAAAATATGAAACCTCCAAGAAAAATGTTAAGAAAGCACAGGAAGTGTGAAGCAAGTTGCTAAGGAATTTTTTTAAGGCAACTAGCTAAAACAATAAGCAAACACAAACTGCACGAGTAGCAACTGCAAGATCCTCCTGGGCTGCAAACCCTGAATTACTTTTTGAGAAATCTCTACTAAACACTTAAAGATTATTTTTTAATGTGATCTGAAGGTATTTATTGTTTACAGATTATTCAATGCTCTTGAAAAGATGATATTATCGCCAGAGACCCAATCTTGTATTTCATTCGTAAATTGAAAAAGGCTACGGAGTTCTGAGATTCAATGAGCTAGAGATGCCATACGATAACTTAAACAGGGTTTATATAGAGAGATATTGGTAAGATAGTCCATATATCCTCTTTAATAAAGAAGTGGATTCACATTTGCACCTCAATTCGCTACAGAAAAGACGTGTCATGAGTTCAACAAACCGAAACTGCTTGGTCCAATGTTGGATACAGAAACTCCAGGTTTTATTCACCATCTTAACAAAGTTAGGAATACCAACTACTAAGGCAGCTATATATTTCGATAATGGACATTAATGGTGTTTAAATCAAATAGATATTGCAGAACAAATTATTTCATACTTATAAAAGCTTTTAAAGATCCCAAACTAGAAGACTCTCAACAAGCAAACTAACTTATTAATTAAACCTAATAATAAAGCAGATGTAAAGATCATTACCAGAATCCAAATGTTAGAAAGTTGGGACAAGAGCCAACCCTCAAATATGGTGATCGAGCGGCCCAAATCGCCATGACACCACTGAAAGAGGCGAAAAAGACAACCACTATTTCAATCCTCAATAAAAGCAACAACCCTTCTTCTACGCCACAAACAAATGATCTAAATCCCTAAAATTTATCTCGAAAAACATTATTTAATTTGTAGAAAATAAACTCTAAAAGAGGTGAAAGAAGAATTATGCAATAGAAATAGATTAACAAGAAATCAAAGCAAAATTATGTACCTCATCACCAGCTATGGCAGATTTGACAAACAACTATAGTGCCCTGAAATTAAATGAAAATCAATCAATTGAAAGATGTTAATTTTGTAAAAAACCCTACCCCCTCAACTCCTCTCGCTCACCATCTGATGAGTCGAGATTATTGCATACTTTTGTGCTTTAATTAGATATTATTTGAGAATTAATTTGAGATTTGATCCGACTTATTATTATATGTCCTTCAGTTATCTCGATATTTTATTTTTTTTATCTTAATTCAGGTACAATTAGAATATTTTGGAATTAGATGGAATAACCCAAATGTAAAGAAGCAAAGCACTCACGGAAATCAACATATTGATTGGCCATTACTTAATTATGCCCAGATCTTGAATTAATATCTTTCTATTTGGGCCCAGACCTTGAATTAATATCTTTCTATTTGGGCCTTTGCAATTGTGGCCCAGGTTGTGAAACAAAGAAAGGGCAATGAAGCCGTGAATTTGGTGGAAAGAGAGGAGCCGTGAGATCGAGGCAAGAAAACAGGAGGTGTCCTGAAATTGAAGCAGCAACCATGATAAGTTTGATTTTATCGTTTGTTCTTATTATGTTTAGTAGATAGATTGTTACTCTAGCCCGAGGATGTGAAACCTGAATTTAATTATGCCTTTTTGATTATGTGATTCACGTTTATTTCAATTCATATCTTGATTTCGTTATTATTTGATTTTATGCGAAGCATGTTTTGATTAATAGATTTATTAGGACTGGCCATCCGAGTTTATTTGTTATCAATTCTAGTTAATTCACGATATATAATCCGTAATTGTTATATTATTGTGGATATCGTAGCAACTAAGGCAGAACACCTTAGGGGATAATAACGTCTAGGTTGCATGAAACGAGCGTCTCGTATTCATGGTCTAGTTTATTCTATTGTTTTAGATCTTGAATGCGTTTCTCGAGTTGAACCTTAAATACATGTTTTGGGGTTGTTCGTAGGAATAGGTTAATTGGGGGTCGTACTTTCTAATTAATTAAATTTAAGAAACAATTCGAACTAGTTTGGTCGTACCACTGGTTTAGGGATAAGATTTGAGATTAGATTGGGATTATCGAGTTCACTAATTAAATTGGTAAAATTAATTAAGGGGAAGCAATCCGAGGGCTAGATCGTTTTTTATATTTGATTTCTATTTATTTCTATTGCTTTTATTTTTCATGTTTTCTAGTAATTAGTTAGTCCACCAACCAAACTCCCCCCATTTTTATTGCTTTCATAACACAAATTTATTCAGTTGAATTTCACCATTCTCTGTGGGATCGACCCTTACTTCCCTACTACATTAGTGGGTTAGTTTAGGTATTTATTTTTGGGTGCCGGCGACAGCACACCAAATTTTGGCGCCGCTGCCGGGGAATGGTTGTAAATTTGATTGAATTTTTTTGTGTTTTTAATTTATGTCAAAAAATTCTGAAAAAATCCAAAATAATAAAAAAATTCTGAAAAAGATATTTCACGTTGCTGCTGTTTTGTGATATTCAGCAGGTTTCTCTTACACTGACCCTCTCAGTGTCTCCTTAGAAATTGTTTGCAGGTTTATTCTCTCTACTCTTTGTGCTATGTATGATTTCAGGTGTGAAGATTATCAAAGCAATTACTCGGTTCATGAGTCAAAGGATGATGCATTGGAGAAAATTGCAAGTATGATGCTAATGATGATGAAGGGAAAGACTCCAGAAATTCGACCATGCCGAATTTGCTCCACCACAGATCACACCACTGACGACTGTCAGATTTTAAATGATGCAATAGAACATCAATACCATGATCAAAGGCCTCAACTATTCAGAAATTATGAGAGGATTTATGATAATGGTGGATGGATGGACTCGGAGCAAAAGTCTGAACCCTCATTGGAAGATATGTTGAATTCTTTGGCCTCTAACATATTGAGCTATCAAGAGAGTGTCCAGTTAAAATTTAAGATCATGGTTGAGGAACAAAAGAATATGGTGTCTAGCCAAAAGCGTATGGAGGTTCAGTTGAGCCAAATGACGAATGTCATGAGCCAATTGCAAACACAATTGATAGAAAAAATGGTGAAAGATGTTGCGGAGCTTAACCAAGTTGAAGTAGATGAACATCCTAAGGTGTTTAACGACCAGATTGAGGCACGAGACGAGTCGATTGAGACTGGAGAATTTATACAGAAAAAATAGGATGCAGTTTTCACTAACACTGACCCCCTTAGAGTCAGTGTACCAGAACAGAAAAGTGAGGTAAAATATCATGAATTCAATCCTGTTATTATTAATGTAGTTCCCTTTTCCTCCAGGCTCAAAAAGGTCGAGAAAGATGCTAAGGAGCAGCAACTAGTCAATGTCTTTCGAAGGGTTGAGATCAACATGTCATTAGTTGAGCAGACAAAGCAAATTCCGAGATATGCTAAACTACTGAACGAGCTTTACACCGACAAGCAATGGTTATCTTGGAATGAAAAGATCTTGATTGGAGAGAAGATTGTTTCTCAATGCAAAATGCCACTAACTAGAGAGGATTATTTTACTCCGATTACGTGAAAGAGAAGTTGATCGTCGAGCCAACGACCTTAAGAAAAGGCGCTTATTGGGAGGCAACCCAATGTTTATTTAGTTTTTATTTTGCTATTTTTGCTTTTAATTTCGTTTTTGTGTGTTTGTGCTTCAGAAGAGGATTTCAGATAAGGCGTGGGCACGCCTTAAGGAAAGACTTCTCCTGGAATTTTTCTTTCATTGAAGTGATAAGATAAGGCGTGGGCACGCCTTAAGAGAGGACTTCTCCTGCCCATTGCAAAAGCCCAACAAGCCGAAACAGAGTCAATTGAAACGAAGCTGGACAAAACTCTACCCTACACCACTCTCGCCATTGTCTCTCTCGTCGGAACACGCCAACTCAGCACCCGACGCCACCACCTTAGAATCTGGTACCCCCGTTCCACTCTATTTCTTATTTCTATATGGTGTTTATTTTTTTGTATCTCTTGCTTTAGTGCTAAGGGACTAGCACCTATTTAAGTGTGGGGGGATGATTTATTGTTAGAGGATTTTATGCAGATTGGAATTATGTGAAAAAAATGTGTTTGTTGTTTGAAGCATGTTTTTAATTGGTTGCTTTGCCTATATTCTTAATTGTTGGATTTTTGTTAAATTGCTAAAATCATGAGTTGTGAGTCTTGATTAATAGCCCGATTGATATTCATATCTTATGCCTTGAAATTAAATTGGTTCTTCGTTTATTCATGCTCTGAAATGATGTACTTGATTGTTTGATTTTGGTGAACTTGTATTGGTTTTCTTGAGAAGTGAAAAATCTTATTTGGTATCCTAAGTTGAAAAAAAGTAATGAGAAAAATGAGGGGCTGAAACAGCTGCCTACTGTAGGGGGCTCAAGTGTTCGTAAACGAATAAACTTAGTTAAAACCCGAAAAGTAGAGAGGAGTTGCGGACCTCATTTAAAAAAAAAAAAACAAGAAGGCAGAAACAGCTACCTGCTTCAGGGGGCTTAAGTGTTCAAAAAATGAATAAACTTAGCTAAAACCCGAAAAGTGGAGAGAAGCTGCAGACCTCTTAAAAAAAAAAAGTTGAAAAATTCCAAGGTGGAATTAAAGCTGAAAAAAAAATGCAGCTTAAAAATAAAAAAATTGAATGGAGAAGGGTACCATGGGATTTGAACTTCGAAGGAGAATTGAGTCGAGTGACCTGAAGTCAAGGTTTTTAGGGGATCATGAATGTGGTGTGAGTAATCGAGAGTTGATGAGATTTTGTGGTTAAATGTGAATTGAAATTTGTGGTTTATTGAGATAGGCAAACAACTTATGAATTTGGCTCAAAAATCTAGTTTTGAGAATCATAGAAGAGTAATCCAATTTTTCTTGCTTTGAATTCTCAAGTATTACATGCATACTCCATTATTTTTCTTGAGTTGGTTGTCCATTAAAATTATCCCTTGTGTGCTTTAATTCTCTTTGCTTGAGGACAAGCAAATGTTTAAGTGTGGGGGGATTTGATGAGTCCAGATTATTGCATACTTTTGTGCTTTAATTAGATATTATTTGAGAATTAATTTGAGATTTGATCCGACTTATTATTATATGTCCTTCAGTTATCTCGATATTTTATTTTTTTATCTTAATTCAGGTACAATTAGAATATTTTGGAATTAGATGGAATAACCCAAATGTAAAGAAGCAAAGCACTCACGGAAATCAACATATTGATTGGCCATTACTTAATTATGCCCAGATCTTGAATTAATATCTTTCTATTTGGGCCCAGACCTTGAATTAATATCTTTCTATTTGGGCCTTTGCAATTGTGGCCCAGGTTGTGAAACAAAGAAAGGGCAATGAAGCCGTGAATTTGGTGGAAAGAGAGGAGCCGTGAGATCGAGGCAAGAAAACAGGAGGTGTCCTGAAATTGAAGCAGCAACCATGATGAGTTTGATTTTATCGTTTGTTCTTATTATGTTTAGTAGATAGATTGTTACTCTAGCCCGAGGATGTGAAACCTGAATTTAATTATGCCTTTTTGATTATGTGATTCACGTTTATTTCAATTCATATCTTGATTTCGTTATTATTTGATTTTATGCGAAGCATGTTTTGATTAATAGATTTATTAGGACTGGCCATCCGAGTTTATTTGTTATCAATTCTAGTTAATTCACGATATATAATCCGTAATTGTTATATTATTGTGGATATCGTAGCAACTAAGGCAGAACACCTTAGGGGATAATAACGTCTAGGTTGCATGAAACGAGCGTCTCGTATTCATGGTCTAGTTTATTCTATTGTTTTAGATCTTGAATGCGTTTCTCGAGTTGAACCTTAAATACATGTTTTGGGGTTGTTCGTAGGAATAGGTTAATTGGGGGTCGTACTTTCTAATTAATTAAACTTAAGAAACAATTCGAACTAGTTTGGTCGTACCACTGGTTTAGGGATAAGATTTGAGATTAGATTGGGATTATCGAGTTCACTAATTAAATTGGTAAAATTAATTAAGGGGAAGCAATCCGAGGGCTAGATCGTTTTTTATATTTGATTTCTATTTATTTCTATTGCTTTTATTTTTCATGTTTTCTAGTAATTAGTTAGTCCACCAACCAAACTCCCCCCATTTTTATTGCTTTCATAACACAAATTTATTCAGTTGAATTTCACCATTCTCTGTGGGATCGACCCTTACTTCCCTACTACATTAGTGGGTTAGTTTAGGTATTTATTTTTGGGTGCCGGCGACAGCACACCACCATCTCAGTATTAACAAGGAGAAAAAAAATCTGAAATGGCCGGCAGAGGAGGAATGGTGTAAAAACTGCTAGGAGAGGTAGAACCACGATCGTGGCCCCAATCAATGGTTTTCCTTTCATTTCTTCGCGCTCAGTTTAATTTCGTTCTCCCGCTACTTGTTTTCTAAGATTTCTTTTCATTGTGTTCTGTTTTTCATTTTTCATTTTGCATCTTTATGTTAAATATTATTAGTGCAAAAATTAAATTAATTTATAAATGTTTGCCTTTTAAAATTATTTATTTTATTTATTTGATCATATATTAATGTTAACTGCTGCTGATATTTTTTGAATTCGACATTAGCATTATTAATTATTAAAAAATTAACTAAAGTTATCTAGACATTAGTCATAGTGTCTTGATAGAGTTATATTATATGACAATTACTAAATAGTGTAGTGATAGTTGTTATAATTATGTAGTTATATGGATATGAGAAGGTATTGTATTAATAGAATACCTAAAATGACTTTTCCAAAAAAGTCTATTAAAATTAATGTATTATTAGGTGATTTTTCTTGTAGTGCGCGGGGCGACTGCGGCCGGCCAAGGGAGGAAGAAGAAGAAGAAATGAGAAAGATGAAAGAATTAGGGTTTTGATGGTGGGTGCATTTATTAGGGGTGTTTTTGAGGAAAATGGTATTATAGTAAAACCTCTATAAATTAATAAACACTTTAAAATAATAAAATCTTCTGGTCCCGACTTGGGCCTTTGTAAAAAATTATCAAATTCGATAAGATAATAAGATAATAATTTTTTAAAAAATCCTTTTATAAATATTAGGTCCCATTAATACCCTAAATTAATAATTCATAAATATTACTCTACAATTATAAATATTATGGTAATTTACTAAAATGTGAATCTATTGTTACTTGATTTTTCTTAAAATTTAAATTTAATTGGATTTCATCCCTAACTTAGCAACAACCAAAAAAATTATCATTTAAACCTAATTGAATCTATGGTCTCTCTTATACTCACATAATACTTTACGCATTTGATCATTTATGGTTGATTTTGCAATGTCTTTTAGATGATAAGACATGGTTGGGTGTTTATGAATTATTTTATTTCTATATTGAGATTTATATAGTATATGTTTCATTTATCATGTATGAATATATTTAAGTGCAACGAATTAATGTAAACATGTATACAATGAAATATTTAATTGGTTACAAATAATTGGTTGATGCATGAATATAATCAATTAAACATATATGAATTCATTTATTTTCAGTACATATATACTAAATTTGTTGAATTCAAAAAGTCTCTCTTTTAATTAATAAATATTAATTTATCGATAAATTAATACCTCTTAAAATTAATAAAATTTCATGGTCCCAAAGTTATTAATTTAAAGAGGTTTTACTCGTGCATCTATAATATGTCTATTTTGGTGGGAGTGCATCTAACATTGTTGGAGGGGCAAATAACCCACGACAAACTATAAATCAAGCCAAAAAGCGTAACTAGGCTAAAAAGCCCTATTATTTGTTAACTAAGACAAAATAGCCTGCAAATAAAGGCAGAGCCCAAAACCAAAGTTTATTAGCCCTATTTGCCCCTCCAACAATGTTAGATGCACCCCCTCTGCATTTATTAATTAAATATGCATATAAAATGTTTTTTTTTAAAGGAAAAAATGTTGTATTTTATTAGAATAGAGTACCAGAGGTACTCATGAGAATTAGACTAGGTACAACAGCATGCTATTACAATACAATGAAAAGGAACAACCCCAGCTAAAACTATAACAAGATAACCCTCCTTATGAACATATTGCTGCTCTCGGGCAGACACACCAATCATGAAAAGAGATCGTAGTTGGGCGTACATTATGAAGACAAAAAATACTCCAGGCCTTTGCTCGAATGTCATCAAACAGCTTTTTCGATTTCGACTCTTCATGTGAGAATATCTTCTTATTTCTAGCATTCCAAACAAACCAGGCCGTCAAGCACCAAATGCATTCCAATATGTTCTTTTTTCGCTGAGATCCGGCGATGCCACAGAATTGGTGAAAATGTGAAGTAATATCATTCGACATTGGTGAGCTACTATCAAGCCAAGCGAAGGTCAGCCTCCAAATCTTATTAGCCCTGTCGCATCCAACAAACAGATGTTGCAGGTTTTCTTCACTTGTTCCACAAAGAGCGCAATCCAGATCTGCTCCGGCACTTAATATATTCCGCATATGAAGTTCGCTCTGAGTGGCAAGACGTCCTCGTAACACCTTCCAGGCCAACCCCGAGAATTTTAGAGGAGTCGATTTATTCCAGATCCTCTTGATTGCAGCATGAGCCTCGATACAAAGGGTCTGCGTCTGTGCTGGCAACACGAAACCTCCGTAGGCGGATTTGGGGTTGTACTTACCATCGACAGAAGCTTTCCAACGCCACGAATCCGAAGTCGAGGCCTGCAAGTGTAAGGCAGCCAGCGAGCACCCCAGCTGATCAACTAATTGCGCTTCCCAGGCGAAGAGGGGCCTCCGCCAATGAATATCCCAAGACCAAGTGTCGTTTTCCCAATTACCCGATTCGTTGAGGCGGGTATCCTTATTAACACATAGAGAGTAAAGCCTAGGGTAAAGATCTTTCAGGGCTGGTTGATCCGACCATCTATCATGCCATAGGAATGTATCGCTGCCGCACCCCATAATCTTTACCATGTTATTGGTGAACCAAGAATTTTGACCATTTTCAGCAAATTGAGCAGTAAGCATATTCCACCAGCTTGAGTGATAGCTCCTGTGCACCGTTACAGCAGCGTCACCTGTCAAATTTATCTCGTACTTAGAGTCAAGAATTTTAACCCATAGTGCCTTTGGTTCCGTACGCAGCCTCCACGCCCACCTGCCAAGGAGAGAAATGTTAAATAAATCAAGATTTCGAACATCAAGTCCCCCGACTGGCTTAGGTCTACAAATATCCTTCCATGAGACCCATGGAATTTTTGTAGTGCTCACACCACCCCCCCACAAAAAATTACGTTGCAATCTAACTAGGTCACTCAAGATTTTTTTAGGAATACGATAAAGGGATAGATAATAGATAGGCAGCGAAACGAGAACCGCGTTGAGCAATGTGATCCTTCCACCGAAAGAGATTTGTCGATCCTCCCACATTTTAATTCTATTTTTCACCTTTTCCACAACCCCTTTCCAAGCTAGTGTTGTTTGATGATTAATTCCCACTTGAATTCCAAGGAAATTCATGGGAAGCGCCCCAACACCGCAACCTAAGAAATCAGCCAAACCCTGTTGCACTTCCGAATCCACATTAAGACCAATAAGACTGCACTTTGAAAAATTAATCTTAAGTCCGGATAATCTCTCAAAATTAATCAGTAAGCACTTGAGGGCCCATATGTTTTTCGTGGTCGCCTCCCCCACCAATATAGTATCATCGGCATATTGAAGATGCGTTACCGGAACCTCCGTTCTCCCCACTTTTACTGAATCGTAAATGCCGAGAGAAGAGGCTCTAGAGATAAGGGCGCTTAATACTTCAGCCGCAATAATAAAGAGTAACGGGGATAGAGGATCCCCTTGTCGAAGCCCCCGTTGATGGTGGAATTCGACTGAAGGGCTGCCATTGACAAGGACAGACGTAGAGGCCGATGAAACGCATTCCCGAATCCATTTACGCCATTTAGGAGCAAATTCCATGCTTTTTAACATGTCATCCAAGAAATTCCAGTCCACAAAGTCAAAGGCTTTTGCAAAATCGATCTTAAAAAAGAGCCTCTCCAACCTCTTCTTTTTTGCATCATCAATAAGTTCATTTAGCACAAGCACGCCGTCTAAAATCTGCCTCCCCTAAACGAACCCAGATTGTGTCTCCGAGATCACCGACCCAATTACCTTTGACAGGCTTCTCGCTAAAACCTTAGCAATAGTTTTATAGGAACAATTAATCATGGATATGGGCCGGTAGTCGTTAATACATTCCGCGCTCAGTTTTTTCGGAATAAGGGTTATGAAGGAAGGATTGAAGCCTTTGACGAACTTCTCATTTAAGTGAAATTCATCAAACAACCTCTGGAAATCAGCCTTCAAAACATCCCAATTGGCTTTGACGAAATCCATCGTAAAACCGTCCGTACCAGGCGACTTTGAGGGTTCACAACTCCACACGGCATCCTTAATTTCCTCAGGAGTGAAGGCTGCAGCAAGCATCACGTTATCTTGTGCACTGATTTTATGAACAGCCAGATCGTGAGGGATTTTTGGGCGGAGTATGTTGGGCGCCTGAAAATGTCTTTTAAAGTGATCCGCAACCGCCCTTTTTATATCGTCCGGAGAGGAGAGCCAAACACCGTCCACACGAATGTTAGAGAGGTCATTGATTTTTCGTCTAACATTTATGCACTTAAGAAAGAATTTGGAGTTGATATCACCCTCCTTTAACCATTGGGCTTTCGCTTTTTGACTAAGAAAGCTATGTCTCGCCGTTCAATCTGTGAGAATGTCGGCCATAATCGATCGTCTTTGAGCAATCTCGTCCACCTCCAACCCCAATGCATCATCAATAAGATCCAGTTCCAAGAGTTTCTGTTTGTTATACTCAATTCGGGCATCCAGATTTCCAAAGTGCTCTTTACTCCATTCTCGAAAAAATGCCTTGGCCATTTTGAATTTTTCCTTGATGACAAAGCTGCCTCTGCCTTCGACTTGCAAGTTATTCCAGAAATTAGCCGCATCAGATTTGAAGGAGGGGTGTTTAAGCCACGCATTGAAGAAGCGGAAAGGTTTGGGCCCCCAATTAACGATAAGTTCTTCAAGAATGAGAGGGCAGTGATCCGAAATAGACCGAGGGAGACCCTTAAGCCTTGTGGGAGGATCCGCTTGAAGCCATTCTTCATTGAGTAACACCCGGTCCAGTTTGCTTTTGCACGTTCCATCAGTTCTATACCAAGTAAAGCTTCGTCCAAAAAGAGGTATTTCTACAAGATTAGCATCCAAGATAAATTGATCAAAGTCCTCCATCTCTTTCGTGTTATTGCAATTCGTCCTCCCCACTCTCTCGGATGGATGTCGAATGGCATTAAAGTCAACCGCAAGACAAATTTGCTTACCCCTGTTCTGTTGTATTACCAGTGAAAGGGTATCCCATAATTGTCTCTTCTCCCTAGGGTGACATGGAGCGTACACATTTATCAAGCAGATATCCGCGTTATCCTTTTTACGACGCCCATTTACCACCAGAAAACCAGTAGCGTGCCAGGCGCTTACACATTGAAGAAAATCGTCATCCCAAAATGTTGCAATACCACCAGAACGACCTTCAGAAGGTCTAAAAACGAACCCACATTTCCGGATTCCCCAGACGCCGATGCTCATAATTGGGTCAATATTTTCTAACTTAGTTTATTGCAAAAAGCAAACCTCTGATTTATTGTTTGATATCAACTCTTTTACTTCGTTCCTCTTAACACTACTAACAAGCCCTCGAACATTGTAACTAAGGAGACGCATAAAAATAGAATAAAACACCTGTATACAGCTTCGGGCAAGAACATCAACTCTTCCGGCCGGAGCTCTCACGCTCGGAATCTCTTTCTTTAATACCCAACTGGCATCCAAAATTACGGATATTAATAATAGAAGCTTCCTCACCGTTGATCTCAAAATCTCTTGCAAACGACTCCCATTCCTCCTTGGCCAGTTTCTTTTTAATACTTGGAGGTATCCTGGTTTTTTTGGGTGGCTTTGGTGGACGGGGAGGGAGAGGGGGAATGGGGGACACGGGAATAGGTTCCAACGAAGAAGGAGCAAAGGGAACTTGTATTGCTCCACCAGAGTGAGGGAGGACAGGAATGGGGGGACCTGAAAGAGGGGAAGGGGAATGATCAAGTCTAGGTGAAAGGGTCAAAGGTGGAGGACGGGCAGTAACTAGATAAGGGACAGCTCGAACAGTGGGTGTATGGGCGCGAATGGTGCGAACAGGGGGTGAATGGATCATATTTGGGTCAAGGGTAGGGGAACTGGAAATCGGGGGAGAGAAATCGCCATAAATGGCATCTTTAATGGAATTAATAGAGTTAAGATGGGATACCTCAATCGCTGGAACATGAATTGGAGAGATTGCCGGATCATAATCAGGGGTAATCACAGGGTCAAGGCAATTATGATCACCATTAATGGAATTAATATGGGATACCTCAATCACTGGAACATGAATTGGAGAGATTGACGGATCATAATCAGGGGTAATCACAGGGTCAAGGCAATTATGATCACCATTAATTTCGCCATTAATGGAATTAATTTGGGATACCTCAATCACCGGATCATAAATTGGAGAGATTGCCGGATCATAATGATCACCAATAAAATCCCCATTAATGGAATTTATTTGGGATGCCACAAACGCCGGATCATTAACTTCACGCGTGAAATCCTCCTCGACCCTTGCGGAATTAACCACACCCAATGAATTCGGGACGAAAGACGAGGAGCCATTTACGGAAGTTGAATCATGGGCCCCACCGTCCACTGAATCACCGGTTTCGGCATCAAGATCAGGAGTCTCCGGTACGCCGGAAAATTCCGGTTCCGTTTCCACTACAATCCATTTTTCCTCAGAGTCGGAATCGGACAGTTCCAAGTCGGAGGATAGCACCTCATCCGAAAAAGGTACGACCTCCGATTCCTCCAAAATTCTGATGATAAAAGGGGCATCATCAATGATAGGAGAAATATTGGAGACGTTTGTTAGAATTGGGCCCGATAGCATAATACGAACTCGTGCGAATCCAAAGAATGATTTTGCTTCCGTATGCTTATCTATATCCACCAGGCATCCGAAAAGGAGAGCAAGACGTTTGAAGAAACGCCTATTCCAAACATGAAGGGGGACCCCGTATAATTTGATCCAAACAGATCTGTAGTTGCTAATATCCTTTTTATCCCAGGGAGTAATGGATTCAAACTAACACTCCCCCTCACTCGTGGGCCGGATTAACACCTCTTACCCTTTTTGGGGAGGAGGCCCATCGAGTGGACAATTTAAATGGGTGGAGTGCTTTCAACAGGAATCGAACCCAGGTCGTTTTGCCCGGTTTGCTCTGATACCATGAAAGAATTCCGTCTCATCTAAAAGTCCGAACTTGTAGTGAGGTTGGGAATTAATTCTTGTATATTAATTCCTAACACGCGGCTCTGGATCAAATGTAGAAACTCCAAACTTTAACCCCGTAACCAAACAGAACTCCATCTTGGAGAACCTCAAGGATGGATCCCCAATACGAAACCAAAGCTCGTGCGGGCTAGCATCTGCAACAACTATCTCTCGATCCATCAGTTGCAGAAATAATCGGGCACAAGGTGCTTTAACATCGAAAGATAGAAAATTGCCAAAGCATGACGCCTGAAATTGCTGCAGCATTCCATATACTCTTAATTCAGCCTCTATATGTGCAATTGTATCTATAGCTACACACTGGCTGTTAAAAATTAATAAGAAAAATTAATAAATCTAGCTAGTTTTTATATCAAATCTTCATTGCGAAGATGAAAACCGATTTGAATGGTTGCAAGTTAGCTAAAGAATTGATCGAGGTCGAGACCAACCAATTTCGAGTCACCAAAAAACATGCACACAAGGCAAGAAGAGAGAAATAAGAGGAATGATTCGAAAAGAGACTACCTCTCTCTATTTATAGAGATTTAGGAAAATGAAGATTGTGTCTTTCTACACTCAAATTAATTTTCAGATATAATGTACGGCTGAGATTAAAATATAAGATTGGTTATCAACGATTACGGTTGAAAGCACATGGATTTGTGCTTTTCTACACTCGACACATTAATTTTCATATTTAATGTACGGTTAAGATTAAATGATCGAAATTGGTTATCAACGGCTATGGTTGAATGCACATGGATTGTGCTTTTCTACACTCTAGCCACTTTTCAGATTTGAATTTAGGGATTAAATTTTGTTTTTAGTCCAATAACTTGACATATTTTTTAATTTGGTCACCACAATTTTGAAATTTTGATTTTGGTCCTTTAGGTTTTCTGCACTCTACTCTCTTGCCACTTTTAAATGGATTGTTCTTTTCTGCACTCTCACCATTTTCCCAGTTACTAATTAATGTATGCTTGAGACTAAAATATTCTTCACAAAAAGTGAGCTATCAGAATTTTACAAAAATGTCAATCCTACTGACTGGTCGAGAAGTTGCAGCGTCTTCAACGACTACTTAATTTGTTGCAAATCCAACGTTAAATTGATAAGGAATATTTTCATCGAAGGCTTTCAAGATACTAATTAACGATCAAAATTAATAATCAATTAATTATAATATTTTTAATTGAATTAATAAATAATTAACTATAGTACTTATATATCTATCTACAAGCGTATAATAATTTGCTCGTTAGCCCCTCCCTGAAGCAAATTTCTGAATATATACATGAATTAGAAACACACAATGCAACCAAATTAATCGGAAAATAAATTTTATTATTAATGAGGTGCCACGAAAAAGATTGAATCACCCCTTACTTACTACAGCATTGGGATTTAGGTATCAGTCCAATTAATAATGAATATATAGTTAGTTGACATTTTGATGATCCACTCGCATCAACTGTTTACACAGAATATTCCTTCCTAGGGACTAGTAGACAAATGGTCCTTAATTAATGGAGCAACAAGTTTTCTAACGATTATTATTTAATTCTGACGGGAAAGTGTATTCATTTGAGCATTTATGTGAGAGGTTGAGGATCTGGATCTCTATCTCCTTAATTTAAGAAAACTCAGCTTCCTAAACTGTCGAATGCACTGTTTCAAACTCCCTGTAACTGATGACAACAACGTCCCAGGCCACACCCTTTTCCACCAGTAGCGCAGTGTATCTAAGTGTAGGATACACAACTCTTCTGCATAAAACATGATCCCTTGACAAAGTGGGATAGCTCAAGTGGTTAGAGCACCACTACCTAGGCCTTAGGTCCTGGGTTCGAGTCCTGGGATGGGTATTTAACTTCCATCAAAAAAAAAAAAAGAAACATGATCGTCCCTTTAGTTATATGCTCAATCGGGAGGCTCCCGTTATCCAGTTTAAGCATATATTTCTGCTCTATTAATTAACTGCTTTCTCAGAGTTGCTGCATCTGCCCTTGGCCCTCTAACTCCAATCAAGAAGTGACCCCCATAACGAATGTAATCGATTTTCAAAGTCTTATCTGGGCCGGCCACTAGTGGGGACGAATTCAGGCCACGATGTGTTCCATTGATCAGCATCCCCATCAGGACTGTTCCATATCACATCACTAGTAGATGGCTTATAAAATTCCTTAATCTAATCTCTTCCATCCAACGGTCCAATTCATTGAGGCAAATGTTAGCCAATAGAGGACTAAGAATTCCACAATGACCCCACGAAGGAAGGACGAATCTCAGCCTCCTCTCGAGCAAAACCGAAAAACGTTTCCAACCAATATGGATCAGGCTTAGGCTCATCATCAGCCAAAACTCTCTTCTTCTGGTACTTTCGTTTCGTTTTCTTTTTCTTCTCTCCATCATCAACCCTGCTCGTAACAACCGGTATTGTTAACGCAGCCTTTATCAAATCAATCACCTTCTTATCCCTAACATCCCACATCAGAGCACCAATCACACAATTCCAACCTTCATTCCATCAACAACTGCACTCAAATCACCCCTTATATACCACAAATACCCTGCAAAACTCCTCCTAATTATCACCCTTAACACCGTATGAGCATTCCTTTTCCAGGCCTAAAACTGAATTCTGATTGACATTTAACACTGCCATAAATAAAATCGATGTTAATGGCTAACCACTTACTGTATAGATTTGACAATAAAACTGAAATTAATGATTAAAACTCACAAAAATCAATGGACTTGTGAACCTTGATTATAGCATGCAAAACAAAATTAAATATACTATATTGTATCACCTCAAGAACTCGTACCAGAAATGCACCAGATTAACCTACGAACAACAAAAGCCATCAAACAATATTCATGAATTGAACAACCAAATGAACGTTGATAATAATTTATATATGCCGTTCAATTGCCAAGAGATATAAATCTCATTAATTTGTTCAAAAAAAAAAAAAACTAGCTAACAAAGCCCTACATAGGATTTAAATAGTGTAATTAACCTTCAATTGTGTTAGGCTTTCCAAATGCTGCAAAACTAATAAAGGAAGAAAATAATAAACTTGGAAGTTGGAACTAATTTATTAGGCAATTAAAGGAAATTGAATAATTTGTAGTATTAAAATAAATCTTCAGGAATTGGTATAGACTCCATTAATTGTATTTTCCAGTCAAAGTCTCCATATATGAAATGGCCGATGGATCTGCATAACTAACACAGCCCGGCCTGTGCTTCTTTGATTAGTGTAAAAATTGCTTGAAATTCTTATGTTTAATTTGTATAATTTTATAGGATTCCGTGCATTATTTACATTAAGTTGACTAATTGCACTTAATTTGGAGAGAGGATGTGGTTTGCTATTTATTTTTTTTAGGAAAAATGAGAATTTTTAGAGCAAAACACGTCTCAAATAATATTGTGGAGTCAATCAAAGGAATAAATCGAGAAGGGGAGCATTATTGAAGAAAATGGCAACATAATTAATAATTGAGATCTTTATTTAAAGGGCCTAGTCACCTCGTTTAAAAAGCCTTCCTTCTTAATTTTTTATTTAAATGACCCTCTTTTTAAATAATTGGTTGTTTTTTTGCGTCTTGTGAGGGGAATTGAGGGGGGCTTCTGATTAATATTAGTAAAGGCTATTTAAACAAAATTTAATTATTTGAAGTCCAAGTGTACGTTCCTGGATTTAAAGAAGAGGAAATGAAAGAAGGAAGAATCCAGTCCAAATTGAGGCCCATTTCGGCTGGCCCTGCAACAACAAATGTTAATTATTCAGCAATCAATTGGGTCTGGCTATATACCCCTCCAGCCTTGTTAAATATACCCCCGATTTTTGTACTCCTTAATGTGGCAAATGTTAGATGTACTTCCCCCTAAAATACCTAATATGCTCTTTTACACATTTAATTCATATTATAGATACACTCCCCCCATTTAAATGAAAACCCTAACTCTAATTATCTAACATGTGGTATTTTATTAAAAGGGAAAATTGGTTAATATATATATTTACATAAATATTAAATTAATAAATGAGTGAGTGAGGGAGTATATTTAACAAGTATGGAGGGGTATGTACATGAACAAAACAAACTTATTCAAACAACTGTAGATTTTAACGATCATAGATTGTCGTTACATGTATTTAAAATACAAAATATTCAATAGTAGAAGAGAATTTGCATTCACTCTTCATTTTTGTGTATGCGCTTCCAGGTAAAATTTGAATGCAAAATGGTGAGTTGATGGTGGTCAACCGTAGATGCGATAAGTCAACCCGCGGGTCTTCCCTAGGCCTGATTTAAGGATTTTAATTAGACCCTCCCAATGATTCAAACCTCCTAGTAGTAGTAGTAGGAACTGCGAATGAATATGCCTTTACGCATGATTTTATGATGGTCGAGTAAAAAATGCCAGTGTTGATCTGCGGCTAATCCTAGTCTATACCCCAACACAAACATAAAGAAAGCAAAAAGGGCTTTGGTGATCTACCCAATTCCGCAAATCTGGTATCAGGATTTACAATTAATCCCTTATTTAAATTTGAGGTACGTGGTTGGATTCTTGGAAGTGCATGTCTAAAACCTAGGACTAGGCCCACGGAAGACCTATAAGTTGACTAGTCGTGTTCACGGTTGACCACCAACAATTGAGAGAGATTTTCTAACTCTTGCACAACTTGCATTCATGGATAGATGAAGACAACAAGTTTGTTGTGGTTTATTCTGAATTTTTAAATAACCTCGAGTCTAAGGTCGCTTTAATTATGAAATTTCTGGTAACGAAACAATCGAGGTCAAGATCAACAAATCTCAATTAAGTCAGCGGAAAACCCAGAGTCCATGACCATGGTGGTGGGAGAGGTGACGAAAACTCTAGTTCTGGCTAAACAAGAATAGATACATATAAACTTTTTTTTGTATGCCGCTTCTAAGGTTTCTTTCTTTAGGGTTTCTTTAGTGAGAAGTTTATGTGCGCCGCCACGTGCTTTTGGATTCCAGCCGCCAATTGGCTATCTACCGGACCCTTGGGGATCTTTGTCATGGTACGAACATTGATTAATTGTTTTATTTTGTCGTCTTGTTGTTGAATTTCCTTGTCTTAATTTTTCCACTTTAATTCTTTACTCAATATGGAGGAGGGTATGTATTTTTTTTCATCCTGTGAGTTTAACTAATTTCTAAATAAATCTTTTAAGTTTTTGCTTTTACAAATTCGTCCTAGATCGTACCAACATTGAGACTGCATTGGAGTTATTTTTAACTTTAATTTGCTTATTTAAGGGTGCATTGAAGATGTTCTTAAGCGGCGCTAGTTGGATTTCTCTCGCCGACAAACAAGTCTTTATTACTACTGCTTAGTGGCTCTTGTTAAGACTTAACTCACGCACACGATGACGAAAAAGAAAATAACAAGAGATTTGTTTACCCAGTTCATCTTGCAAACTACATCTGGGGGCGATGCCAAGCCAGGTATTTCACTATGTTTTTTGGATGCTGATTACAATGAGAGAACATCTATTTATGATAGAAAACTTGTCCTAACCCTAAGCCCATTAGAATCAAACTTGCTCCACACTCCAAGCCCATTAGGATCAAACTTGATCCACACTTCAAGCCCGGTCAATTCATTACTACCTTATTATTCAAACTTATTCATTACTCCATAATTATTCAAAACTTATACAAGGAGAGGAGTACTATTCTAATTAACTATTACACAGATGCATTTGGAGTCCCAGTAGTTGCATGTGATGCCCTCCTAGTCCTAGCCTAGCTCTTTCACCTGTGCTATTTTGTGAGAATTTCAAGCTAGCCTCACTATAACCTTTTTCTTTCTCTTCAGATGTCCATTCAGACATGTAGTAATCTTCGGACGACAACATTCCACCCCACTGTGGGAAGTATATCATGAGTGCTATGCCTGTTTCTGTAGAGTATCCAGATCCTCGGAAGAAGATTAGTTGCGTAATAACCGCACCTGTCATCCCCGATACAATGCCCAGTGACCTGATAGATAAAAAAACACATTAATTAATGGGATAATTTGTCAATAATTTTTCTGATTCATGAATAATCATACCTCCTTGAGATGAAAGATGGAGAAGACAATCATGACAGCAATAGAAGCACCCAAGGATGATCTCTTGGCCATAAAATCGGATCTATCATAAAAGTACTCAGCAATAATATATATACCTGAAGCTGGATCTTAATGCAACCACAAAAAATTTGGACAGAAAAAGGGTTTTAATGCAAACAGAAGAACATCCAATTACTTCAATTCAATTCTTTGTGAATACATATATATATATATATATACCTGAAGCTGGATCTTCCTGAGAGGATATTGGCTTGTCATAGATAACACGTAGTATATATGAAGAGTAGAATATTAAAGCAGGTTCATATTGAGAAGTTGACATCAGATTTCTTTACAGTGGGTAACCGATCAGGTCAAGAACCAGAATTAGGAGCAAACATCGGAAGCACTTTACATTTGTTTTTCGCGAAAAAATGAGAGAGTGCGATAAGATTGAGGTAGAGGGGGAGCGAATTGGAAAGAGGCTAGGGGAAGGAAATTCAAGAAAGATGAAGAATTCTTTTTTGAGAGGAAAAGAAAGATGAAGATGATGAAGATGAAGATGGAGATGAAGAATGTGGGTGGGGTATGCCCTATTTATAACCTTACTTCCTTAGACAAAACCATGGGCCCTTTTAAATATATAAACAAACTTTTTCCTGTGGGCGGTTGGTTAAGGTGGGCGGATTTGCATGCCTTTTCCTCCCCCATAAAAAAAAAAAAAAAAAAAAAACTTTTCTTTTCTTTTTTAATTTTTAATGTTTTCTCATAAATAAACTTTTAATATATATCCAATCACATAGGAAAAAACTTGTATTTTTAATAGTTGTACAATGCATTGTCGTTATATATATATATTGTAATGTAACAATACATCAATATATAGTACAAGTCAATCCAAACTATATCCGGTGAAGTACATTTTTTGGTATGCCGCTCCTAGGGTTTCTCTAGTGAGAATTTTTTGTGCTGCCACGTGCGTTTGAATTCAAGCCGTCAATAAACTATTTTGACCCAACTCTTGGGGGATCTTTGTCGTGGTACGGACACTGATTGTTTTCTTTTGTCGTCTTTCTGGTGAATTTCTTTCTTAATTTATCTAGTTTAATTCTTTATGGAGTATCTTTTAAGTTTTTGCTTTTCAAATTTGTCCTACGTTGTACAAATTTGGTGTTTTTTTTCTAAGATTAGTCTTTTTTGCGACAAAAAATTTTAATCTCGCTGAAAATATTTGCATACAACTCGCACGCTTCTTCTATTTTATTATACACTTGGTTTCGTAACCATTAGGTTTATAGATTCTAATGGTCATATATTGGTGTTATATATTGCAATGTAACAATATATTAGAAGTCAATCCAAACTATATCCGGTGAAGTACATTTCTTGGTATGCCGCTCCTAGGGTTTCTCTAGTGAGAATTTTTTGCGCTGCCACATGCGTTTGAATTCAAGTCGTCAATTAATTAACTATTTTGACCCAATTCTTGGGGGATCTTTGTCGTGGTACGGACACTGGTTGTTTTCATTTGTCGTCTTTCTGTTGAATTTCTTTCTTAATTTTTCTACTTTAATTCTTTACGGAGTATCTTTTAAGTTTTTGCTTTTCAAATTTGTCCCAGGTCGTACAATTTTGGTCTTTTTTTTTTCAAAGTTTAGTCTTTTTTGCATCGGAAAATTTTAATTTCGCTGAAAATATTTGCATACAACTCGCACGCTTCATCTATTTTATTATACACTTGGTTTCGCAACCATTAGGTTTATAGATTCTAATGGTCATTTATTGGCGTTATATATATTGTAATGTAACAATATATTAGAAGTCAATCCAAACTATATCTGGTGATGTACATTTTTTGGTATGCCGCTCCTAGGGTTTCTCTAGTGAGAATTATTTTTGCGCTGCCACGTGCATTTGAATTCAAGCCATCAATTAACTATTTTGACCCAACTCTAGGCGGATCTTTGTCGTGGTACGGACACTGGTTGTTTTCTTTTGTCGTCTTTCTGTTGAATTTCTTTCTTAATTTTCTACTTTAATTCTTTACGGAGTATCTTTTAAGTTTTTGCTTTTCAAGTTTGTCCCAGGTCGTACAATTTTGGTCTTTTTTTTCTAAGTTTAGTCTTTTTTGCTTCAAAATTTTTTAATCTCGCTGAAAATATTTGCATACAACTCGCACGCTTCTTCTATTTTATTATACACTTGGTTTCGTAACCATTAGGTTTATAGATTCTAATGGTCATATATATATTGGCGTTATATATATTGCAATGTAACAATATATTAGAAGTAGGTCCAAACTATATCCGGTGAAGTACATTTTTTGGTATGCCGCTCCTAGGGTTTCTCTAGTGAGAATTTTTTGTGCTGCCACGTGCGTTTGAATTCAAGCCGTCAATAAACTATTTTGACCCAACTCTTGGGGGATCTTTGTCGTGGTACGGACACTGATTGTTTTATTTTGTCGTCTTTCTGGTGAATTTCTTTCTTAATTTATCTAGTTTAATTCTTTATGGAGTATCTTTTAAGTTTTTGCTTTTCAAATTTGTCCTACGTTGTACAATTTTGATCTTTTTTTTCTAAGTTTAGTCTTTTTTGCGTCAAAAATTTTTAATCTCGCTGAAAATATTTGCATACAACTCGCACGCTTCTTCTATTTTATTATACACTTGGTTTCGTAACCATTAGGTTTATAGATTCTAATGGTCATATATTGGTATTATATATTGCAATGTAACAATATATTAGAAGTCAATCCAAACTATATCCGGTGAAGTACATTTCTTGGTATGCCGCGCCTAGGGTTTCTCTAGTGAGAATTTTTGCGCTGCCAGGTGCGTTTGAATTCAAGCCGTGTCAATTAACTATTTTGACCCAACTCTTTGGGGATCTTTGTCTTGGTATGGACACTGGTTGTTTTCTTTTGTCGTATTTCTGTTGAATTTCTTTCTTAATTTTTCTACTTTAATTCTTTACGGAGTATCTTTTAAGTTTTTGCTTTTCAAATTTGTCCCAGGTCGTAAAATTTTGGTCTTTTTTTTTTTAAGTTTAGTCTTTTTTGCGTCGGAAAATTTTAATTTCGCTGAAAATATTAGCATACAACTCGCACACTTCGTCTATTTTATTATATACACACATTGTTCCGTAACCATTAGGTTTATAGATTCTAATGGTCATTTATTGGCGTTATATATATTGTAATGTAACAATATATTAGAAGTCAATCCAAACTATATCCGTTGATGTACATTTTTTGGTATGCCGCTCCTACGGTTTCTCTAGTGAGAATTTTTTGCACTGCCACGTGAGTTTGAATTAATTCAAGCCGTCAATTAAATAATTTGACCCAGCTCTAGGGGGATCTTTGTCGTGGTATGGACACTGATTGTGTTCTTTTGTCGTCTTTCTGTTGAATTTCTTTCTTAATTTTTCTACTTTAATTCTTTACGGATTATCTTTTAAGTTTTTGCTTTACAAATTTGTCGTAGGTCGTACAATTTTGGTCTTTTTTTTTCTAAGTTTAGTCTTTTTTGGGTCGGAAATTTTTAATTTCGTTGAAAATATTTGCATACAACTCGCATGCTTCGTCTATTTTATTATACACTTGGTTTCGTAACCATTAGGTTTATAGATTCTAATGGTCATATATTGGCGTTATATATTGCAATGTAACAATATATTAGAAGTCAATCCAAACTATATCCGGTGAAGTACATTTCTTGGTATGCCGCTCCTAGGGTTTCTCTAGAGAGAATTTTTTGCGTAGCCACATGCTTTTGAATTCAAGCCGTCAATTAACTATTTTGACCCAATTCTTGGGGGATCTTTGTCGTGGTACGGACACTGGTTGTTTTCTTTTGTCGTCTTTCTGTTGAATTTCTTTCTTAATTTTTCTACTTTAATTCTTTACGGAGTATCTTTTAAGTTTTTGTTTTTCAAATTTGTCCCAGGTCGTCCAATTTTGGTCCTTTTTTTTCAAAGTTTAGTCTTTTTTGCATCGGAAAATTTTAATTTCGCTGAAAATATTTGCATACAACTCGCACGCTTCATCTATTTTATTATACACTTTGTTTCGTAACCATTAGGTTTATATATTCTAATGGTCATTTATTGGCGTTATATATATTGTAATGTAACAATATATAGTACAAGTCAATCCAAACTATATCCGTTGAAGTACATTTCTTGGTATGCTGCTCCTAGGGTTTCTCTAGTGAGAATTTTTTGCGTAGCCACATGCGTTTGAATTCAAGCCGTCAATTAACTATTTTGACCCAATTCTTGGGGGATCTTTGTCGTGGTACGGACACTGGTTGTTTTCTTTTGTCGTCTTTCTTCTGAATTTTTTCTTAATTTTTCTACTTTAATTCTTTACGGAGTATCTTTTATGTTTTTGCTTTTCAAATTTGTCCTAGGTCGTACAATTTTGGTCTTTTTTTTTTCTAAGTATAGTCTTTTTTGAGTCGGAAAATTTTAATTTCGCTGAAAATATTTGCATACAACTCGCACGCTTCGTCTGTTTTATTATACACTTGGTTTCGTAACCATTAGGTTTATAGATTCTAATGGTCATATATTGGCGTTATATATATTGTAATGTAACAATATATTAGAAGTCAATCCAAACTATATCCGGTGAAGTACATTTTTTGGTATGCCGCTCCTAGGGTTTCTCTAGTGAGAATTTTTTGCGCTGCCACGTGCGTTTGAATTCAAGTCGTCAATTAACTATTTTGACCCAACTCTTGGGGGATCTTTGTCGTGGTACGGACACTGGTTGTTTTCTTTTGTCGTCTTTTTGTTGAATTTCTTTCTTAATTTTTCTACTTTAATTCTTTACGGAGTATCTTTTAAGTTTTTGCTTTTCAAATTTGTCCCAGGTCGTACAATTTTGGTCTTTTTTTTTCTAATTTTAGTCTTTTTTGCATCGGAAAATTTTAATTTCGCTGAAAATATTTGCATACAACTCGCACGCTTCGTCTATTTTATTATACACTTTGTTTCGTAACCATTAGATTTATAGATTCTAATGGTCATTTATTGGCGTTATATATTGTTGGGATATGGTTTATATTAATAAAAGAAAATTTGATTTTGATTTGATACCAAAACCCTAAGTAAAACCCCAAATATGATGATGACTTGCCAAGTCTAGATTTTCAGGTTAGAAAAGCTCATATATGTTAGGGAGCTTTAATTTTTATTAGATAGATTACTCTTTGAATCTATGACAAATGACCTGAAAGCGCAAAGCACATGAAGACAAGTATCATTGAAGACAAGGAGCTGAAGTGTTATGAAGAAAGTGACAAGGATTCATGAAGACAAGTATGCTGAATAAGATAAGTCAAGTATGATGAATTTGGATATTCATGTATCTTGGACTTGGCATACTTATGGTCAAAGACGAGGAATGACTAGGCACTTTACCCAGTACGAGGCCGTTAGCGGGAAGGACAGAATTATTCCAAATTAGCCAAAGAATGAGAGCCACCTGTCACTGCGCATAACAAATTCTGATAATGGAATGCAAATTGCAGAATGGACGTGAATACATGTACTATTTACATGCAGGCCCCTGAACAATTTGAAAGTTCAAATTTATGGATAAGTTTGCTATCTCCACCAACGGATAGTTTTCTTCATCTATAAATAGGCCACATCTTGAAACATTTCAAGATTACGGGACACACATCAAGATACAAGCCATACATATTCTAGCAATCTTTTTAGCATTCAAAAGTATTCAAAACACTCGAGAGATTAAAGCTTTTAAGCATATTTATTTGTGAGTGTTACCTTTAGTCCCCACTAGGCAAGCTTATTGTTGATTATCCAAAGCCTAGACAGTGATATCCTAGCCTTTACATCCGTTCTTAAATTGTAAAGGATATCACAATTAGTTGGTACTAGAACAAAACCCTACTTTCACCTTGAGAGATAGTTTGAGAGTATTGTTGAGTTCGTAGTAGAGATTGAGAGTATTGCAACGAGAGAAGGTTGTAAGAAATCAAGAGAAGAGAAGAAGAAGAAGTAGAGTGCACCTTGGCACTGTAAAAACAAGCTAATTCCGAAGTGATTAAGGAATTATCCTATTAAATTAGGAGAGTGGACGTAGGAGCAGTTTAGTCTCTGAACCACTATACATCTTGTGTTCTTACTTACTGCATTTATCTTATTGCTTTAGCTTTTGTGTTGTTATAACTGCTATTTGCTATTTGATAACTTAGTATTTAAATGCATATTAATTAAGGAGTATAAAAGGGCCTATCATTTATTCCGCATACAAGTTGCATACTGTTAAGATCTCTTAGAATCTACTGTTAGTATTTTCATAGGACTTGACATACTGTGTAACTTACTTGACTCTGATTATTTGTGTTATCTACTTGCAAGAAAAGTTTTGAAAAACACATACACGTGTATTCCCCCCCCCCCCCCATACACGTGTCACACTCCTTTTTGGGACCAACAAGTGGTATCAGAGCAGGGGTTTAAAGACCACTGCTTTGAGGATCAACTTTGGTTACCTAAACTGATCTACTTGTGCACTTTCTGTGATATACATTATTTCTGATTATTCACACTCCTTCAATTGTGTTAGGCTTTCCAAATGCTGCAAAACTAATAAAGGAAGAAAATAATAAAGTTGGAAGTTGGAACTAATTTATTAGGCAATTAAAGGAAATTGAATAATTTGTAGTATTAAAATAAATCTTCAGGAATTGGTATAGACTCCATTAATTGTATTTTCCAGTCAAAGTCTCCATATATGAAATGGCCGATGGATCTGCATAACTAACACAACCCGGCCTGTGCTTCTTTGATTAGTGTAAAAATTGCTTGAAATTATTATGTTTAATTTGTATAATTTTATAGGATTCCGTGCATTATTTACATTAAGTTGACTAATTGCACTTAATTTGGAGAGAGAGGATGTGGTTTGCTATTTTTATTTTTATTTTTTTTAGGAAAAATGAGAATTTTTAGAGCAAAACACGTCTCAAATAATATTGTGGAGTCAATCAAAGGAATAAATCGAGAAGGGGAGCATTATTGAAGAAAATGGCAACATAATTAATAATTGAGATCTTTATTTAAAGGGCCTAGTCACCTCGTTTAAAAAGTCTTCCTTCTTAATTTTTTATTTAAATGACCCTCTTTTTAAATAATTGGTTGTTTTTTTGCAGTCTTGTGAGGGAAATTTAGGGGGGCTTCTGATTAATATTAGTAAAGGCTATTTAAACAAAATTTAATTATTTGAAGTCCAAGTGTACGTTCCTGGATTTAAAGAAGAGGAAATGAAAGAAGGAAGAATCCAGTCCAAATTGAGGCCCATTTCGGCTGGCCCTGCAACAACAAATGTTAATTATTCAGCAATCAATTGGGTCTGGCTATATACCCCTCCAGCCTTGTTAAATATACCCCCGATTTTTGTACTCCTTAATGTGGCAAATGTTAGATGTACTTCCCCCTAAAATACCTAATATGCTCTTTTACACATTTAATTCATATTATAGATACACTCCCCCCATTTAAATGAAAACCCTAACTCTAATTATCTAACATGTGGTATTTTATTAAAAGGGAAAATTGGTTAATATATTTACATAAATATTAAATTAAGAAATGGGTGAGGGAGTATATTTAACAAGTATGGAGGGGTATGTACATGAACAAAACAAACTTATTCAAACAACTGTAGATTTTAACGATCATAGATTGTCGTTACATGTATTTAAAATACAAAATATTCAATAGTAGAAGAGAATTTGCATTCACTTTTCATTTTTGTGTATGCGTTTCCAGGTAAATTGTGAATGCAAAATGGTGAGTGTTGTTGGTGGTCAACCGTAGATGCGATCAGTCAACCCGCGGGTCTTCCCTAGGCCTGATTTAAGGATTTTAATTAGACCCTCCCAATGATTCAAACCTCCTAGTAGTAGTAGTGGGAACTGCGAATGAATATGCCTTTACGCATGATTTTATGATGGTCGAGTAAAAAATGCCAGTGTTGATCTGCGGCTAATCCTAGTCTATACCCCAACAAAAACATAAAGAAAGCAAAAAGGGCTTTGGTGATCTACCCAATTCCGCAAATCTGGTATCAAGATTTACAATTAATCCCTTATTTAAATTTGAGGTACGTGGTTGGATTTTTGGAAGTGCATGTCTAAAACCTAGGACTAGGCCCACGGAAGACCTATGAGTTGACTAGTCGTGTTCACGGTTGACCACCAACAATTGAGAGAGATTTTCTAACTCTTGCACAACTTGCATTCATGGATAGATGAAGACAACAAGTTTGTTGTGGTTTATTCTGAATTTTAAATAACCTCGAGTCTAAGGTCGCTTTGATTATGAAATTTCTGGTAACGAAACAATCGAGGTCAAGATCAACAAATCTCAATTAAGTCAGCGGAAAACCAAAAGTCCATGACCATGGTGGTGGGAGAGGTGACGAAAACTCTAGTTCTGGCTAAACAAGAATAGATACATATAAACTTTTTTTTTTATGCCGCTTCTAAGGTTTCTTTCTCTAGGGTTTCTTTAGTGAGAAGTTTATGTGCGCCGCCACGTGCTTTTGGATTCCAGCCGCCAATTGGCTATCTACCGGACCCTTGGGGATCTTTGTCATGGTACGAACATTGATTAATTGTTTTATTTTGTCGTCTTGTTGTTGAATTTCCTTGTCTTAATTTTTCCGCTTTAATTCTTTACTCAATATGGAGGAGGGTATGTATTTTTTTTCATCCTGTGAGTTTAACTAATTTCTAAATAAATCTTTTAAGTTTTTGCTTTTACAAATTCGTCCTAGATCGTACCAACATTGAGACTGCATTAATGGAGTTATTTTTAACTTTAATATGCTTATTTAAGGGTGCATTGAAGATGTTCTTAAGCGGCGCTAGTTGGATTTCTCTCGCCGACAAACAAGTCTTTATTACTACTGCTTAGTGGCTCTTGTTAAGACTTAAATCACGCACACGATGACGAAAAAGAAAATAACAAGAGATTTGTTTACCCAGTTCATCTTGCAAACTACATCTGGGGGCGATGCCAAGCCAGGTATTTCACTATGTTTTTTGGATGCTGATTACAATGAGAGAACATCTATTTATGATAGAAAACTTGTCCTAACCCTAAGCCCATTAGAATCAAACTTGCTCCACACTCCAAGCCCATTAGGATCAAACTTGATCCACACTTCAAGCCCGGTCAATTCATTACTACCTTATTATTCAAACTTATTCATTACTCCATAATTATTCAAAACTTATACAAGGAGAGGAGTACTATTCTAATTAACTATTACACAGATGCATTTGGAGTCCCAGTAGTTGCATGTGATGCCCTCCTAGTCCTAGCTAGCTCTTTCACCTGTGCTATTTTGTGAGAATTTCAAGCTAGCCTCACTATAACCTTTTTCTTTCTCTTCAGATGTCCATTCAGACATGTAGTAATCTTCTTCTGTCTTTCCTTCGGAGGACAACATACCATCATGATACCCATCAGTGCTATGCCTGTTTCTGTAGAGTATCCAGATCCTCGGAAGAAGATTAATTGCGTAATAACCGCACCTGTCATCCCTGATACAGTGCCCAGTGACCTGATAGATAAAAAAAGACACATTAATTAATGAGATAATTTGTCAATAATTTTTCTGATTCATGAATCATATATACCTCCTTGAGACGAAGGGAACGATTCCGAAGACAATCATGAAAGCAACAGAAGCACCCAAGAATGATCCCACTTTCCCCAACAGAATACACAACACTCCTCCTACCCACAACGTCCATAGCCTTCCTCCCATTCCGAATCTCTTGGCCATAAAATCGGATAGCATACCTCCTCCAGGCCTGGAAAATAGATTTGCCAATCCAAAACTTGCCGCAATAACTCCAGCTATGTGTAGATTCACATCGAATCTATCGTAAAAGTACTGGGCAATAATATTATCTATTGTAAGCTCCACACCAAAGCAATAACCATAATGGTAAAAAACCTGCAAGAAGCTATCCTTATGCTTCTCTCCAGATCTGTTGTTAACCTCAGTGCAAGAAGCTATCCTTATGCTTCTCTTCCTTTGATTCTGCAACTGCAACCATAATCAGTAGTTACAATCCCCGTTTTCATTCAAAAGTTTATTTGTTTAATAAAAAAACCACCAAAATCTGGACAGAAAAAGGGTTTCAATGCAAACAGTACAACATCCAACTTCAATTCTTTTTTTTGTGAATACATATACCTGATCAAGCTGGATCTTCTTGAGAGGATGTTGGCTTGTCATAGATAACACGTATGAAGAGTAGAACATCGGAAGCACTCTACATTTGTTTTTGCCGGAAAATGAGAGAGAGCTAGAAAATCGAGACAGAGGGGGAGCGAATTGGAAAGAGGGGAAGAAAATTATGAAGAATTCTTTTTTTGAGAGGAAAGAAAGATGAAGATGGAGATGGAGATGAAGAATGTGGGTGGGATATGTCTTATTTATAACCTTACTTCCCTAAACAAAACCATGGGCCATATTTTTTCCTGTGGGCTGTTTAGGTGGGCGGTTTACATGCCTTTTCCTCCACCATAAAGAAACCCCCCCTTTTTTTTTTCTCTTTTATGATTTCCTCATAAATAAACATTTAATATATATCCAATCACATAGGCAAAAACTTGTATTAATAGTTGTTCAATGCAATTCAAATGTTTATATTTTTAAAAGGTGCATACTGGGGTCATCTAATCGCTGCAGCTATCACGCTTCGTCTATTTTATTATTTTATTATACACTTGGTTTCGTAACCATTAGGTTTATAGATTCTAATGGTCATATATTGGTGTTATATATATTGTAATGTAACAATACATCAATATAATAGAAGTCAATCCAAACTATATCCGGTGAAGTACATTTTTTGGCATACCACTCCTAGGGTTTCTCTAGTGAGAAATTTTTGCGCTGCCACGTGCGTTTGAATTCAAGCCATCAATTAGCTATTTTGACCGGCGACTCTTGGGGGATCTTTGTCGAGGTATGGACACTGGTTGTTTTCTTTTGTCGTATTGTTGTTGAATTTCTTTCTTAATTTTTCTACTTTAATTCTTTGCAGAGTATCTTTTAAATTTCTGCTTTTCAAATTTGTCCTAGGTCGTACAATTTTAGTCTTTTTTTTTTCTAATTTTAGTCTTTTTTGCGTCGGAAAATTTTTAATTCGCTGAAAATATTTGCATACACCTCGCATGCTTGAAAAGATTTGGGGGCTCGGGCCAAATGTTCAATTTCAATCCTTTAAAAAATATTAAATCTGGAAAATAATGATTTTACTGTACATTTGTTTAAGACATCAATAAAATATATAAAAGTTTAAATATAAAATAAAAAAAATCTGAAAAATATAAAAATTATTTAAAAATTCAACCAAATTAAATATGAAAATTATTAAATAAATAATACCAAATATATTTATTTAAAAACTGAAAATTAGTAGTATTAATTTTTTCATATAAACTAATCTGGCTTTTCCAGATTCCGCAATGAAAATAAACCCTCCATACATATAGAAATAAAAAAAATTAAATAAAAATAAATAACACCCTAATTTCCAAGAAGTCAAGCGGAGGCAGATCGATGACCACCACCGTCGAGGAGGTTGCGCCAACCCTCATCTTAACCTCTGAAGAAATCGAAGGTTCCTCAAGTATATGGATGTCTAATGAAACTTGAGTTTTGTTTGGAGAAGATTTCTATGTAGATTTAATTTGAGGATTGCTCAGTCACGTGTCTTTTGAATTTTTCAGATTTATGTGTTTGGACAATCTGTGTAATATTAAAAAAAAATGTTGGAGCCCCAATTGAAGACCTACTTGCTATCGATTCGTGTCCAATTCCGGCCATTTTGAATTTTTTCGTTGAAAAATGATGTAAATTGAACAACAACAAAATCAATGATTGGAATAGGTTAAAGTTACAAGATTTAAAATGAAATTCTCTCTTGGTACAATTGGGATTAATTGAGAGCTCCTTTCAATTAATATTAATTATAAATGTTAGTATTAATTATAAATATATCAGTTTATTAGTATTAGTTGTTTTCACTAAAAAAAAATGTCTCAACTTAATTCATGTCCACACTAATCTAAATATTGGTACACAGATCAGTTTAGCTATTATTGATAGTCGATTTGGGGAAGAGTAATGTAGTTTGAGTACTCAACTATCAAACATAAATGTTCTTGACATATGAATAAAAATGTAGAATATTTGTAGAGAGAATGAAGAGCAATTTTTTAGTGAGAGAAGTAATTTTCCTTTTATGAATTGGGGTCCTCCTTCGTGGTCAAATGTCTTGATCTATTTATATTACAAGATTGGTGTGTTGTAACCACCATATTAAACATGGCCTTATATGATGACATGTGTCCTATGAGTTGTCATTTTGACTAATAAGGATGGTGTTGTCAACACCATATTAAACATAGCTCTATATGATGACATGTGTCCTATGAGTTGTCATCTTGACTAATAGGACTTAATATATGATTATTCTATTACAACTTATGACTTGTGAGCTGGGTGACCACAGTAGATGGACGACCAGGTAGTTGACGACCTGGGTGATAGATGACGACCAAAGTAGAGGCCGACCAGGATGGTCAAACAACCAAAGTGGCTGAACGACGACCAGGAAGATGGTCAGACGACCAGAGTGGCAAGATGACGACCAGGGAGATGCACTCCCCTTCTTCATTTATTAATTAAATATGCATGTAAAATATCAAATTTGTCCTTTTAATAAAAATGGTCATCCAACTATGCTAAATACACTCCCATCACTGTCACCGCCACCAACCACCAGGTCCACCACATCTAGAAATTTTAAAAAAAAACTTAGAAACCTCAAGAAAAAAAAACAGACATATTTTTTACAAACTAGTGTCGAAAAGATACACTATTGTCGACATTGGTTTGTCGAAAGACATTTTTTTTTTAAATGAATTTTTTCGTCAATAGTTGGTCGAAAATATACACTATTGTCGACAATTGTTTATCGACAATAGTATATATTTTCGATCAACTATTGTAAAAAAAAATTACAATTTTTTTACTTGTTTTTTTTTTTGGACAAATTTTGACAACAATTTGTCGAAAATTATAAGGTTTGTCGATGAGGATTTGTCGAAAATTATAGGGTTTATCAACCCTGATTTATTTGCGCGACTATGAAGGAGAAGGGGGGATGGATAATCTTATGTGTAATTAACATGGCGCAGTGGGGGGTGCGGAAAGACATTTTGAATTTTTTTTTTCAGCGAATTCCTTCTGCCATTTCTACACAGAATGAGAAAGGGGGAGGTGGGTGGCCTGGGCACGGTGGCGGAGTCAGTATGGACACGGGCACTGTAGCGGCCTGGGCGTGGTGGCAGGTGGGTGGGGACTGACTTTGCAGCAGAAAAAAAAAAGAAGAAGAAAAGAACGAAGAAGACAGAGAGGAGAGAGGGGTGGGGCGGCCGCCACTACAAGAAAAACTACTTGAAATGACATTTTAAAATGTGGAGATATATTATCTTTCACTACACTTCACCTATCACCACATTTGATGTTAGTGTCTTCTAAGCTAATGTAAGGATAAGTGAGAGACTATTACTACATTTATAAATGTGTTCAAAAGTGAGCTATAACTACAAACGTATATTCCATACACCCCCTAACACGACACATCAAAATGTTGTATTATATATATTATAATTTCCCGTTTTATATTATATTATAATTAATTGCACTTTTTTATATTATAATTCATGTTAAAATATTAATATTATATTACAGCATAATTATTGCTCTTATTTACAAAGCATTATAATATTACTTATAATAATATTAATATATATATATATATATTTTATAACAAATTTGTAAATATTTATATTTCTCGAAAGAACTCAATCAATAAATAACAAAAAATATACTACAATAGAAATTAATGTGTACACAGAAGTAATTACAAGAAAATTCTCAATTCCAAACAACATCGAACTTTATCTAAAAACAAATCATTAATGGAACCTTTAGAATTATATGCCCTAGAACAATATTTTCATAAGGAGAAAGGGGAGGAAGTTGCCTTGACTTTCGCCTTACATTATGCTTATGCCAATCACTCTGCTCTTTTGTTCTTTTACATCACCAACAAATTTATAAAGCATTGCAAGTGCTGCATCTTTGCTGTTTTACCACTCCTTGAGAACTCCCTTCTTTGGTCTGAAATTTCTCACTTAGTTGAGTAACAAGGCATGCAGGCTCCTTCTCCACACTCTTAATCCTTCATCTTCAAGATGATCATCAAACTGATCCACAGTAGTATTGCTATCCAAGTGCACATTCACTGCAAGAATGTCCAATCTAGCTAGCTCCTTGCAAATTCCTCACTAAAGCATCGCATTCACGAAAAAGTCCTGGCTCCAATTCACAAACAACAGACGCCTGACTTCCAGATCCATCTATAAGAATAAATGCCAGCAACTTAAAGAAGAAATTTCATGTAAAATTCGGCAAAAAAAGATGAAAAATGTAACATTGGCAAATATAATAAGACTTAATCAACATTAGTAAAAAGACTTAATCATTGTTCATATACAAAACATGCCATATTATTTTTAACCCTTGAGTTTTCTAGCTTCTGAAACTAATCTTCCTTTATCGCAATAACCTTTCATTACTGATATCAATCGAAAACGTACTGCTCCATTAACCATAACAAAAAAAAAAAAGACATTTACAATAAATTTCTCCAAAAAATGTATCATTTCATTTTCTCCATAAAAAATTATAACACACTATCATTATCTGCATGTTTGATTGTTTTTAAATTACTCAACAAAAATACATTCTCCTAAAAGAATACCCAAATTGGTAGAAAATAAAACCAGAATGTACCTTTTTCTAAAATGGTGTGACAACATGAATCATTGCGACAAAAAGGATGAGATTTTCAAGAAACATTGACAATGTATTCACTAAGATTCAAGTAGTGCAAAGATAACAATATTTCACCATCAGATCCAACCCCCCAGGGCCAATGTTCATGTTATATATCACTGGAGTCATTCTACTCTAGGTAGCCCCCATTAATCTCATCTCTGCAGAATTTTTTGACAGTGGGCTTTAATGAGAAGAACACAACAAGAAAACAAAAGGTTATTTGATTGCGTGGATCATGTATCAATTGCTCAAGTAGATGGAGTATATTTTATCTCATAAACAGTAAAGTGAAAATATTAAAAAGGGTCTAAATTGAACGATCACTAGAGAATCAAGACCCATAAGGCTCACCTAACATAATAAGATGATGAAGGGCAGTGATTGTAGTAGTTATATGCTTTTTTTCTTGAACCGTTGTTTCACTCTACTATACTTTAGTTTTTATTTTTCTTGTATTTTGTAAATGCGTACCTGGTCCAAATGGAAAACTTAAGTTAGTTAAAGAGCAATAGTACAAAATATGAAACCTCCAAGAAAAATGTTAAGAAAGCACAGGAAGTGTGAAGCAAGTTGCTAAGGAATTTTTTTAAGGCAACTAGCTAAAACAATAAGCAAACACAAACTGCACGAGTAGCAACTGCAAGATCCTCCTGGGCTGCAAACCCTGAATTACTTTTTGAGAAATCTCTACTAAACACTTAAAGATTATTTTTTAATGTGATCTGAAGGTATTTATTGTTTACAGATTATTCAATGCTCTTGAAAAGATGATATTATCGCCAGAGACCCAATCTTGTATTTCATTCGTAAATTGAAAAAGGCTACGGAGTTCTGAGATTCAATGAGCTAGAGATGCCATACGATAACTTAAACAGGGTTTATATAGAGAGATATTGGTAAGATAGTCCATATATCCTCTTTAATAAAGAAGTGGATTCACATTTGCACCTCAATTCGCTACAGAAAAGACGTGTCATGAGTTCAACAAACCGAAACTGCTTGGTCCAATGTTGGATACAGAAACTCCAGGTTTTATTCACCATCTTAACAAAGTTAGGAATACCAACTACTAAGGCAGCTATATATTTCGATAATGGACATTAATGGTGTTTAAATCAAATAGATATTGCAGAACAAATTATTTCATACTTATAAAAGCTTTTAAAGATCCCAAACTAGAAGACTCTCAACAAGCAAACTAACTTATTAATTAAACCTAATAATAAAGCAGATGTAAAGATCATTACCAGAATCCAAATGTTAGAAAGTTGGGACAAGAGCCAACCCTCAAATATGGTGATCGAGCGGCCCAAATCGCCATGACACCACTGAAAGAGGCGAAAAAGACAACCACTATTTCAATCCTCAATAAAAGCAACAACCCTTCTTCTACGCCACAAACAAATGATCTAAATCCCTAAAATTTATCTCGAAAAACATTATTTAATTTGTAGAAAATAAACTCTAAAAGAGGTGAAAGAAGAATTATGCAATAGAAATAGATTAACAAGAAATCAAAGCAAAATTATGTACCTCATCACCAGCTATGGCAGATTTGACAAACAACTATAGTGCCCTGAAATTAAATGAAAATCAATCAATTGAAAGATGTTAATTTTGTAAAAAACCCTACCCCCTCAACTCCTCTCGCTCACCATCTGATGAGTCGAGATTATTGCATACTTTTGTGCTTTAATTAGATATTATTTGAGAATTAATTTGAGATTTGATCCGACTTATTATTATATGTCCTTCAGTTATCTCGATATTTTATTTTTTTTATCTTAATTCAGGTACAATTAGAATATTTTGGAATTAGATGGAATAACCCAAATGTAAAGAAGCAAAGCACTCACGGAAATCAACATATTGATTGGCCATTACTTAATTATGCCCAGATCTTGAATTAATATCTTTCTATTTGGGCCCAGACCTTGAATTAATATCTTTCTATTTGGGCCTTTGCAATTGTGGCCCAGGTTGTGAAACAAAGAAAGGGCAATGAAGCCGTGAATTTGGTGGAAAGAGAGGAGCCGTGAGATCGAGGCAAGAAAACAGGAGGTGTCCTGAAATTGAAGCAGCAACCATGATAAGTTTGATTTTATCGTTTGTTCTTATTATGTTTAGTAGATAGATTGTTACTCTAGCCCGAGGATGTGAAACCTGAATTTAATTATGCCTTTTTGATTATGTGATTCACGTTTATTTCAATTCATATCTTGATTTCGTTATTATTTGATTTTATGCGAAGCATGTTTTGATTAATAGATTTATTAGGACTGGCCATCCGAGTTTATTTGTTATCAATTCTAGTTAATTCACGATATATAATCCGTAATTGTTATATTATTGTGGATATCGTAGCAACTAAGGCAGAACACCTTAGGGGATAATAACGTCTAGGTTGCATGAAACGAGCGTCTCGTATTCATGGTCTAGTTTATTCTATTGTTTTAGATCTTGAATGCGTTTCTCGAGTTGAACCTTAAATACATGTTTTGGGGTTGTTCGTAGGAATAGGTTAATTGGGGGTCGTACTTTCTAATTAATTAAATTTAAGAAACAATTCGAACTAGTTTGGTCGTACCACTGGTTTAGGGATAAGATTTGAGATTAGATTGGGATTATCGAGTTCACTAATTAAATTGGTAAAATTAATTAAGGGGAAGCAATCCGAGGGCTAGATCGTTTTTTATATTTGATTTCTATTTATTTCTATTGCTTTTATTTTTCATGTTTTCTAGTAATTAGTTAGTCCACCAACCAAACTCCCCCCATTTTTATTGCTTTCATAACACAAATTTATTCAGTTGAATTTCACCATTCTCTGTGGGATCGACCCTTACTTCCCTACTACATTAGTGGGTTAGTTTAGGTATTTATTTTTGGGTGCCGGCGACAGCACACCAAATTTTGGCGCCGCTGCCGGGGAATGGTTGTAAATTTGATTGAATTTTTTTGTGTTTTTAATTTATGTCAAAAAATTCTGAAAAAATCCAAAATAATAAAAAAATTCTGAAAAAGATATTTCACGTTGCTGCTGTTTTGTGATATTCAGCAGGTTTCTCTTACACTGACCCTCTCAGTGTCTCCTTAGAAATTGTTTGCAGGTTTATTCTCTCTACTCTTTGTGCTATGTATGATTTCAGGTGTGAAGATTATCAAAGCAATTACTCGGTTCATGAGTCAAAGGATGATGCATTGGAGAAAATTGCAAGTATGATGCTAATGATGATGAAGGGAAAGACTCCAGAAATTCGACCATGCCGAATTTGCTCCACCACAGATCACACCACTGACGACTGTCAGATTTTAAATGATGCAATAGAACATCAATACCATGATCAAAGGCCTCAACTATTCAGAAATTATGAGAGGATTTATGATAATGGTGGATGGATGGACTCGGAGCAAAAGTCTGAACCCTCATTGGAAGATATGTTGAATTCTTTGGCCTCTAACATATTGAGCTATCAAGAGAGTGTCCAGTTAAAATTTAAGATCATGGTTGAGGAACAAAAGAATATGGTGTCTAGCCAAAAGCGTATGGAGGTTCAGTTGAGCCAAATGACGAATGTCATGAGCCAATTGCAAACACAATTGATAGAAAAAATGGTGAAAGATGTTGCGGAGCTTAACCAAGTTGAAGTAGATGAACATCCTAAGGTGTTTAACGACCAGATTGAGGCACGAGACGAGTCGATTGAGACTGGAGAATTTATACAGAAAAAATAGGATGCAGTTTTCACTAACACTGACCCCCTTAGAGTCAGTGTACCAGAACAGAAAAGTGAGGTAAAATATCATGAATTCAATCCTGTTATTATTAATGTAGTTCCCTTTTCCTCCAGGCTCAAAAAGGTCGAGAAAGATGCTAAGGAGCAGCAACTAGTCAATGTCTTTCGAAGGGTTGAGATCAACATGTCATTAGTTGAGCAGACAAAGCAAATTCCGAGATATGCTAAACTACTGAACGAGCTTTACACCGACAAGCAATGGTTATCTTGGAATGAAAAGATCTTGATTGGAGAGAAGATTGTTTCTCAATGCAAAATGCCACTAACTAGAGAGGATTATTTTACTCCGATTACGTGAAAGAGAAGTTGATCGTCGAGCCAACGACCTTAAGAAAAGGCGCTTATTGGGAGGCAACCCAATGTTTATTTAGTTTTTATTTTGCTATTTTTGCTTTTAATTTCGTTTTTGTGTGTTTGTGCTTCAGAAGAGGATTTCAGATAAGGCGTGGGCACGCCTTAAGGAAAGACTTCTCCTGGAATTTTTCTTTCATTGAAGTGATAAGATAAGGCGTGGGCACGCCTTAAGAGAGGACTTCTCCTGCCCATTGCAAAAGCCCAACAAGCCGAAACAGAGTCAATTGAAACGAAGCTGGACAAAACTCTACCCTACACCACTCTCGCCATTGTCTCTCTCGTCGGAACACGCCAACTCAGCACCCGACGCCACCACCTTAGAATCTGGTACCCCCGTTCCACTCTATTTCTTATTTCTATATGGTGTTTATTTTTTTGTATCTCTTGCTTTAGTGCTAAGGGACTAGCACCTATTTAAGTGTGGGGGGATGATTTATTGTTAGAGGATTTTATGCAGATTGGAATTATGTGAAAAAAATGTGTTTGTTGTTTGAAGCATGTTTTTAATTGGTTGCTTTGCCTATATTCTTAATTGTTGGATTTTTGTTAAATTGCTAAAATCATGAGTTGTGAGTCTTGATTAATAGCCCGATTGATATTCATATCTTATGCCTTGAAATTAAATTGGTTCTTCGTTTATTCATGCTCTGAAATGATGTACTTGATTGTTTGATTTTGGTGAACTTGTATTGGTTTTCTTGAGAAGTGAAAAATCTTATTTGGTATCCTAAGTTGAAAAAAAGTAATGAGAAAAATGAGGGGCTGAAACAGCTGCCTACTGTAGGGGGCTCAAGTGTTCGTAAACGAATAAACTTAGTTAAAACCCGAAAAGTAGAGAGGAGTTGCGGACCTCATTTAAAAAAAAAAAAACAAGAAGGCAGAAACAGCTACCTGCTTCAGGGGGCTTAAGTGTTCAAAAAATGAATAAACTTAGCTAAAACCCGAAAAGTGGAGAGAAGCTGCAGACCTCTTAAAAAAAAAAAGTTGAAAAATTCCAAGGTGGAATTAAAGCTGAAAAAAAAATGCAGCTTAAAAATAAAAAAATTGAATGGAGAAGGGTACCATGGGATTTGAACTTCGAAGGAGAATTGAGTCGAGTGACCTGAAGTCAAGGTTTTTAGGGGATCATGAATGTGGTGTGAGTAATCGAGAGTTGATGAGATTTTGTGGTTAAATGTGAATTGAAATTTGTGGTTTATTGAGATAGGCAAACAACTTATGAATTTGGCTCAAAAATCTAGTTTTGAGAATCATAGAAGAGTAATCCAATTTTTCTTGCTTTGAATTCTCAAGTATTACATGCATACTCCATTATTTTTCTTGAGTTGGTTGTCCATTAAAATTATCCCTTGTGTGCTTTAATTCTCTTTGCTTGAGGACAAGCAAATGTTTAAGTGTGGGGGGATTTGATGAGTCGAGATTATTGCATACTTTTGTGCTTTAATTAGATATTATTTGAGAATTAATTTGAGATTTGATCCGACTTATTATTATATGTCCTTCAGTTATCTCGATATTTTATTTTTTTATCTTAATTCAGGTACAATTAGAATATTTTGGAATTAGATGGAATAACCCAAATGTAAAGAAGCAAAGCACTCACGGAAATCAACATATTGATTGGCCATTACTTAATTATGCCCAGATCTTGAATTAATATCTTTCTATTTGGGCCCAGACCTTGAATTAATATCTTTCTATTTGGGCCTTTGCAATTGTGGCCCAGGTTGTGAAACAAAGAAAGGGCAATGAAGCCGTGAATTTGGTGGAAAGAGAGGAGCCGTGAGATCGAGGCAAGAAAACAGGAGGTGTCCTGAAATTGAAGCAGCAACCATGATGAGTTTGATTTTATCGTTTGTTCTTATTATGTTTAGTAGATAGATTGTTACTCTAGCCCGAGGATGTGAAACCTGAATTTAATTATGCCTTTTTGATTATGTGATTCACGTTTATTTCAATTCATATCTTGATTTCGTTATTATTTGATTTTATGCGAAGCATGTTTTGATTAATAGATTTATTAGGACTGGCCATCCGAGTTTATTTGTTATCAATTCTAGTTAATTCACGATATATAATCCGTAATTGTTATATTATTGTGGATATCGTAGCAACTAAGGCAGAACACCTTAGGGGATAATAACGTCTAGGTTGCATGAAACGAGCGTCTCGTATTCATGGTCTAGTTTATTCTATTGTTTTAGATCTTGAATGCGTTTCTCGAGTTGAACCTTAAATACATGTTTTGGGGTTGTTCGTAGGAATAGGTTAATTGGGGGTCGTACTTTCTAATTAATTAAATTTAAGAAACAATTCGAACTAGTTTGGTCGTACCACTGGTTTAGGGATAAGATTTGAGATTAGATTGGGATTATCGAGTTCACTAATTAAATTGGTAAAATTAATTAAGGGGAAGCAATCCGAGGGCTAGATCGTTTTTTATATTTGATTTCTATTTATTTCTATTGCTTTTATTTTTCATGTTTTCTAGTAATTAGTTAGTCCACCAACCAAACTCCCCCCATTTTTATTGCTTTCATAACACAAATTTATTCAGTTGAATTTCACCATTCTCTGTGGGATCGACCCTTACTTCCCTACTACATTAGTGGGTTAGTTTAGGTATTTATTTTTGGGTGCCGGCGACAGCACACCAAATTTTGGCGCCGCTGCCGGGGAATGGTTGTAAATTTGATTGAATTTTTTTGTGTTTTTAATTTATGTCAAAAAATTCTGAAAAAATCCAAAATAATAAAAAAATTCTGAAAAAGATATTTCACGTTGCTGCTGTTTTGTGATATTCAGCAGGTTTCTCTTACACTGACCCTCTCAGTGTCTCCTTAGAAATTGTTTGCAGGTTTATTCTCTCTACTCTTTGTGCTATGTATGATTTCAGGTGTGAAGATTATCAAAGCAATTACTCGGTTCATGAGTCAAAGGATGATGCATTGGAGAAAATTGCAAGTATGATGCTAATGATGATGAAGGGAAAGACTCCAGAAATTCGACCATGCCGAATTTGCTCCACCACAGATCACACCACTGACGACTGTCAGATTTTAAATGATGCAATAGAACATCAATACCATGATCAAAGGCCTCAACTATTCAGAAATTATGAGAGGATTTATGATAATGGTGGATGGATGGACTCGGAGCAAAAGTCTGAACCCTCATTGGAAGATATGTTGAATTCTTTGGCCTCTAACATATTGAGCTATCAAGAGAGTGTCCAGTTAAAATTTAAGATCATGGTTGAGGAACAAAAGAATATGGTGTCTAGCCAAAAGCGTATGGAGGTTCAGTTGAGCCAAATGACGAATGTCATGAGCCAATTGCAAACACAATTGATAGAAAAAATGGTGAAAGATGTTGCGGAGCTTAACCAAGTTGAAGTAGATGAACATCCTAAGGTGTTTAACGACCAGATTGAGGCACGAGACGAGTCGATTGAGACTGGAGAATTTATACAGAAAAAATAGGATGCAGTTTTCACTAACACTGACCCCCTTAGAGTCAGTGTACCAGAACAGAAAAGTGAGGTAAAATATCATGAATTCAATCCTGTTATTATTAATGTAGTTCCCTTTTCCTCCAGGCTCAAAAAGGTCGAGAAAGATGCTAAGGAGCAGCAACTAGTCAATGTCTTTCGAAGGGTTGAGATCAACATGTCATTAGTTGAGCAGACAAAGCAAATTCCGAGATATGCTAAACTACTGAACGAGCTTTACACCGACAAGCAATGGTTATCTTGGAATGAAAAGATCTTGATTGGAGAGAAGATTGTTTCTCAATGCAAAATGCCACTAACTAGAGAGGATTATTTTACTCCGATTACGTGAAAGAGAAGTTGATCGTCGAGCCAACGACCTTAAGAAAAGGCGCTTATTGGGAGGCAACCCAATGTTTATTTAGTTTTTATTTTGCTATTTTTGCTTTTAATTTCGTTTTTGTGTGTTTGTGCTTCAGAAGAGGATTTCAGATAAGGCGTGGGCACGCCTTAAGGAAAGACTTCTCCTGGAATTTTTCTTTCATTGAAGTGATAAGATAAGGCGTGGGCACGCCTTAAGAGAGGACTTCTCCTGCCCATTGCAAAAGCCCAACAAGCCGAAACAGAGTCAATTGAAACGAAGCTGGACAAAACTCTACCCTACACCACTCTCGCCATTGTCTCTCTCGTCGGAACACGCCAACTCAGCACCCGACGCCACCACCTTAGAATCTGGTACCCCCGTTCCACTCTATTTCTTATTTCTATATGGTGTTTATTTTTTTGTATCTCTTGCTTTAGTGCTAAGGGACTAGCACCTATTTAAGTGTGGGGGGATGATTTATTGTTAGAGGATTTTATGCAGATTGGAATTATGTGAAAAAAATGTGTTTGTTGTTTGAAGCATGTTTTTAATTGGTTGCTTTGCCTATATTCTTAATTGTTGGATTTTTGTTAAATTGCTAAAATCATGAGTTGTGAGTCTTGATTAATAGCCCGATTGATATTCATATCTTATGCCTTGAAATTAAATTGGTTCTTCGTTTATTCATGCTCTGAAATGATGTACTTGATTGTTTGATTTTGGTGAACTTGTATTGGTTTTCTTGAGAAGTGAAAAATCTTATTTGGTATCCTAAGTTGAAAAAAAGTAATGAGAAAAATGAGGGGCTGAAACAGCTGCCTACTGTAGGGGGCTCAAGTGTTCGTAAACGAATAAACTTAGTTAAAACCCGAAAAGTAGAGAGGAGTTGCGGACCTCATTTAAAAAAAAAAAAACAAGAAGGCAGAAACAGCTACCTGCTTCAGGGGGCTTAAGTGTTCAAAAAATGAATAAACTTAGCTAAAACCCGAAAAGTGGAGAGAAGCTGCAGACCTCTTAAAAAAAAAAAGTTGAAAAATTCCAAGGTGGAATTAAAGCTGAAAAAAAAATGCAGCTTAAAAATAAAAAAATTGAATGGAGAAGGGTACCATGGGATTTGAACTTCGAAGGAGAATTGAGTCGAGTGACCTGAAGTCAAGGTTTTTAGGGGATCATGAATGTGGTGTGAGTAATCGAGAGTTGATGAGATTTTGTGGTTAAATGTGAATTGAAATTTGTGGTTTATTGAGATAGGCAAACAACTTATGAATTTGGCTCAAAAATCTAGTTTTGAGAATCATAGAAGAGTAATCCAATTTTTCTTGCTTTGAATTCTCAAGTATTACATGCATACTCCATTATTTTTCTTGAGTTGGTTGTCCATTAAAATTATCCCTTGTGTGCTTTAATTCTCTTTGCTTGAGGACAAGCAAATGTTTAAGTGTGGGGGGATTTGATGAGTCGAGATTATTGCATACTTTTGTGCTTTAATTAGATATTATTTGAGAATTAATTTGAGATTTGATCCGACTTATTATTATATGTCCTTCAGTTATCTCGATATTTTATTTTATTTTTTTATCTTAATTCAGGTACAATTAGAATATTTTGGAATTAGATGGAATAACCCAAATGTAAAGAAGCAAAGCACTCACGGAAATCAACATATTGATTGGCCATTACTTAATTATGCCCAGATCTTGAATTAATATCTTTCTATTTGGGCCCAGACCTTGAATTAATATCTTTCTATTTGGGCCTTTGCAATTGTGGCCCAGGTTGTGAAACAAAGAAAGGGCAATGAAGCCGTGAATTTGGTGGAAAGAGAGGAGCCGTGAGATCGAGGCAAGAAAACAGGAGGTGTCCTGAAATTGAAGCAGCAACCATGATGAGTTTGATTTTATCGTTTGTTCTTATTATGTTTAGTAGATAGATTGTTACTCTAGCCCGAGGATGTGAAACCTGAATTTAATTATGCCTTTTTGATTATGTGATTCACGTTTATTTCAATTCATATCTTGATTTCGTTATTATTTGATTTTATGCGAAGCATGTTTTGATTAATAGATTTATTAGGACTGGCCATCCGAGTTTATTTGTTATCAATTCTAGTTAATTCACGATATATAATCCGTAATTGTTATATTATTGTGGATATCGTAGCAACTAAGGCAGAACACCTTAGGGGATAATAACGTCTAGGTTGCATGAAACGAGCGTCTCGTATTCATGGTCTAGTTTATTCTATTGTTTTAGATCTTGAATGCGTTTCTCGAGTTGAACCTTAAATACATGTTTTGGGGTTGTTCGTAGGAATAGGTTAATTGGGGGTCGTACTTTCTAATTAATTAAACTTAAGAAACAATTCGAACTAGTTTGGTCGTACCACTGGTTTAGGGATAAGATTTGAGATTAGATTGGGATTATCGAGTTCACTAATTAAATTGGTAAAATTAATTAAGGGGAAGCAATCCGAGGGCTAGATCGTTTTTTATATTTGATTTCTATTTATTTCTATTGCTTTTATTTTTCATGTTTTCTAGTAATTAGTTAGTCCACCAACCAAACTCCCCCCATTTTTATTGCTTTCATAACACAAATTTATTCAGTTGAATTTCACCATTCTCTGTGGGATCGACCCTTACTTCCCTACTACATTAGTGGGTTAGTTTAGTTATTTATTTTTGGGTGCCGGCGACAGCACACCACCATCTCAGTATTAACAAGGAGAAAAAAAATCTGAAATGGCCGGCAGAGGAGGAATGGTGTAAAAACTGCTAGGAGAGGTAGAACCACGATCGTGGCCCCAATCAATGGTTTTCCTTTCATTTCTTCGCGCTCAGTTTAATTTCGTTCTCCCGCTACTTGTTTTCTAAGATTTCTTTTCATTGTGTTCTGTTTTTCATTTTTCATTTTGCATCTTTATGTTAAATATTATTAGTGCAAAAATTAAATTAATTTATAAATGTTTGCCTTTTAAAATTATTTATTTTATTTATTTGATCATATATTAATGTTAACTGCTGCTGATATTTTTTGAATTCGACATTAGCATTATTAATTATTAAAAAATTAACTAAAGTTATCTAGACATTAGTCATAGTGTCTTGATAGAGTTATATTATATGACAATTACTAAATAGTGTAGTGATAGTTGTTATAATTATGTAGTTATATGGATATGAGAAGGTATTGTATTAATAGAATACCTAAAATGACTTTTCCAAAAAAGTCTATTAAAATTAATGTATTATTAGGTGATTTTTCTTGTAGTGCGCGGGGCGACTGCGGCCGGCCAAGGGAGGAAGAAGAAGAAGAAATGAGAAAGATGAAAGAATTAGGGTTTTGATGGTGGGTGCATTTATTAGGGGTGTTTTTGAGGAAAATGGTATTATAGTAAAACCTCTATAAATTAATAAACACTTTAAAATAATAAAATCTTCTGGTCCCGACTTGGGCCTTTGTAAAAAATTATCAAATTCGATAAGATAATAAGATAATAATTTTTTAAAAAATCCTTTTATAAATATTAGGTCCCATTAATACCCTAAATTAATAATTCATAAATATTACTCTACAATTATAAATATTATGGTAATTTACTAAAATGTGAATCTATTGTTACTTGATTTTTCTTAAAATTTAAATTTAATTGGATTTCATCCCTAACTTAGCAACAACCAAAAAAATTATCATTTAAACCTAATTGAATCTATGGTCTCTCTTATACTCACATAATACTTTACGCATTTGATCATTTATGGTTGATTTTGCAATGTCTTTTAGATGATAAGACATGGTTGGGTGTTTATGAATTATTTTATTTCTATATTGAGATTTATATAGTATATGTTTCATTTATCATGTATGAATATATTTAAGTGCAACGAATTAATGTAAACATGTATACAATGAAATATTTAATTGGTTACAAATAATTGGTTGATGCATGAATATAATCAATTAAACATATATGAATTCATTTATTTTCAGTACATATATACTAAATTTGTTGAATTCAAAAAGTCTCTCTTTTAATTAATAAATATTAATTTATCGATAAATTAATACCTCTTAAAATTAATAAAATTTCATGGTCCCAAAGTTATTAATTTAAAGAGGTTTTACTCGTGCATCTATAATATGTCTATTTTGGTGGGAGTGCATCTAACATTGTTGGAGGGGCAAATAACCCACGACAAACTATAAATCAAGCCAAAAAGCGTAACTAGGCTAAAAAGCCCTATTATTTGTTAACTAAGACAAAATAGCCTGCAAATAAAGGCAGAGCCCAAAACCAAAGTTTATTAGCCCTATTTGCCCCTCCAACAATGTTAGATGCACCCCCTCTGCATTTATTAATTAAATATGCATATAAAATGTTTTTTTTTAAAGGAAAAAATGTTGTATTTTATTAGAATAGAGTACCAGAGGTACTCATGAGAATTAGACTAGGTACAACAGCATGCTATTACAATACAATGAAAAGGAACAACCCCAGCTAAAACTATAACAAGATAACCCTCCTTATGAACATATTGCTGCTCTCGGGCAGACACACCAATCATGAAAAGAGATCGTAGTTGGGCGTACATTATGAAGACAAAAAATACTCCAGGCCTTTGCTCGAATGTCATCAAACAGCTTTTTCGATTTCGACTCTTCATGTGAGAATATCTTCTTATTTCTAGCATTCCAAACAAACCAGGCCGTCAAGCACCAAATGCATTCCAATATGTTCTTTTTTCGCTGAGATCCGGCGATGCCACAGAATTGGTGAAAATGTGAAGTAATATCATTCGACATTGGTGAGCTACTATCAAGCCAAGCGAAGGTCAGCCTCCAAATCTTATTAGCCCTGTCGCATCCAACAAACAGATGTTGCAGGTTTTCTTCACTTGTTCCACAAAGAGCGCAATCCAGATCTGCTCCGGCACTTAATATATTCCGCATATGAAGTTCGCTCTGAGTGGCAAGACGTCCTCGTAACACCTTCCAGGCCAACCCCGAGAATTTTAGAGGAGTCGATTTATTCCAGATCCTCTTGATTGCAGCATGAGCCTCGATACAAAGGGTCTGCGTCTGTGCTGGCAACACGAAACCTCCGTAGGCGGATTTGGGGTTGTACTTACCATCGACAGAAGCTTTCCAACGCCACGAATCCGAAGTCGAGGCCTGCAAGTGTAAGGCAGCCAGCGAGCACCCCAGCTGATCAACTAATTGCGCTTCCCAGGCGAAGAGGGGCCTCCGCCAATGAATATCCCAAGACCAAGTGTCGTTTTCCCAATTACCCGATTCGTTGAGGCGGGTATCCTTATTAACACATAGAGAGTAAAGCCTAGGGTAAAGATCTTTCAGGGCTGGTTGATCCGACCATCTATCATGCCATAGGAATGTATCGCTGCCGCACCCCATAATCTTTACCATGTTATTGGTGAACCAAGAATTTTGACCATTTTCAGCAAATTGAGCAGTAAGCATATTCCACCAGCTTGAGTGATAGCTCCTGTGCACCGTTACAGCAGCGTCACCTGTCAAATTTATCTCGTACTTAGAGTCAAGAATTTTAACCCATAGTGCCTTTGGTTCCGTACGCAGCCTCCACGCCCACCTGCCAAGGAGAGAAATGTTAAATAAATCAAGATTTCGAACATCAAGTCCCCCGACTGGCTTAGGTCTACAAATATCCTTCCATGAGACCCATGGAATTTTTGTAGTGCTCACACCACCCCCCCCACAAAAAATTACGTTGCAATCTAACTAGGTCACTCAAGATTTTTTTAGGAATACGATAAAGGGATAGATAATAGATAGGCAGCGAAACGAGAACCGCGTTGAGCAATGTGATCCTTCCACCGAAAGAGATTTGTCGATCCTCCCACATTTTAATTCTATTTTTCACCTTTTCCACAACCCCTTTCCAAGCTAGTGTTGTTTGATGATTAATTCCCACTTGAATTCCAAGGAAATTCATGGGAAGCGCCCCAACACCGCAACCTAAGAAATCAGCCAAACCCTGTTGCACTTCCGAATCCACATTAAGACCAATAAGACTGCACTTTGAAAAATTAATCTTAAGTCCGGATAATCTCTCAAAATTAATCAGTAAGCACTTGAGGGCCCATATGTTTTTCGTGGTCGCCTCCCCCACCAATATAGTATCATCGGCATATTGAAGATGCGTTACCGGAACCTCCGTTCTCCCCACTTTTACTGAATCGTAAATGCCGAGAGAAGAGGCTCTAGAGATAAGGGCGCTTAATACTTCAGCCGCAATAATAAAGAGTAACGGGGATAGAGGATCCCCTTGTCGAAGCCCCCGTTGATGGTGGAATTCGACTGAAGGGCTGCCATTGACAAGGACAGACGTAGAGGCCGATGAAACGCATTCCCGAATCCATTTACGCCATTTAGGAGCAAATTCCATGCTTTTTAACATGTCATCCAAGAAATTCCAGTCCACAAAGTCAAAGGCTTTTGCAAAATCGATCTTAAAAAAGAGCCTCTCCAACCTCTTCTTTTTTGCATCATCAATAAGTTCATTTAGCACAAGCACGCCGTCTAAAATCTGCCTCCCCTAAACGAACCCAGATTGTGTCTCCGAGATCACCGACCCAATTACCTTTGACAGGCTTCTCGCTAAAACCTTAGCAATAGTTTTATAGGAACAATTAATCATGGATATGGGCCGGTAGTCGTTAATACATTCCGCGCTCAGTTTTTTCGGAATAAGGGTTATGAAGGAAGGATTGAAGCCTTTGACGAACTTCTCATTTAAGTGAAATTCATCAAACAACCTCTGGAAATCAGCCTTCAAAACATCCCAATTGGCTTTGACGAAATCCATCGTAAAACCGTCCGTACCAGGCGACTTTGAGGGTTCACAACTCCACACGGCATCCTTAATTTCCTCAGGAGTGAAGGCTGCAGCAAGCATCACGTTATCTTGTGCACTGATTTTATGAACAGCCAGATCGTGAGGGAATTTTGGGCGGAGTATGTTGGGCGCCTGAAAATGTCTTTTAAAGTGATCCGCAACCGCCCTTTTTATATCGTCCGGAGAGGAGAGCCAAACACCGTCCACACGAATGTTAGAGAGGTCATTGATTTTTCGTCTAACATTTATGCACTTAAGAAAGAATTTGGAGTTGATATCACCCTCCTTTAACCATTGGGCTTTCGCTTTTTGACTAAGAAAGCTATGTCTCGCCGTTCAATCTGTGAGAATGTCGGCCATAATCGATCGTCTTTGAGCAATCTCGTCCACCTCCAACCCCAATGCATCATCAATAAGATCCAGTTCCAAGAGTTTCTGTTTGTTATACTCAATTCGGGCATCCAGATTTCCAAAGTGCTCTTTACTCCATTCTCGAAAAAATGCCTTGGCCATTTTGAATTTTTCCTTGATGACAAAGCTGCCTCTGCCTTCGACTTGCAAGTTATTCCAGAAATTAGCCGCATCAGATTTGAAGGAGGGGTGTTTAAGCCACGCATTGAAGAAGCGGAAAGGTTTGGGCCCCCAATTAACGATAAGTTCTTCAAGAATGAGAGGGCAGTGATCCGAAATAGACCGAGGGAGACCCTTAAGCCTTGTGGGAGGATCCGCTTGAAGCCATTCTTCATTGAGTAACACCCGGTCCAGTTTGCTTTTGCACGTTCCATCAGTTCTATACCAAGTAAAGCTTCGTCCAAAAAGAGGTATTTCTACAAGATTAGCATCCAAGATAAATTGATCAAAGTCCTCCATCTCTTTCGTGTTATTGCAATTCGTCCTCCCCACTCTCTCGGATGGATGTCGAATGGCATTAAAGTCAACCGCAAGACAAATTTGCTTACCCCTGTTCTGTTGTATTACCAGTGAAAGGGTATCCCATAATTGTCTCTTCTCCCTAGGGTGACATGGAGCGTACACATTTATCAAGCAGATATCCGCGTTATCCTTTTTACGACGCCCATTTACCACCAGAAAACCAGTAGCGTGCCAGGCGCTTACACATTGAAGAAAATCGTCATCCCAAAATGTTGCAATACCACCAGAACGACCTTCAGAAGGTCTAAAAACGAACCCACATTTCCGGATTCCCCAGACGCCGATGCTCATAATTGGGTCAATATTTTCTAACTTAGTTTATTGCAAAAAGCAAACCTCTGATTTATTGTTTGATATCAACTCTTTTACTTCGTTCCTCTTAACACTACTAACAAGCCCTCGAACATTGTAACTAAGGAGACGCATAAAAATAGAATAAAACACCTGTATACAGCTTCGGGCAAGAACATCAACTCTTCCGGCCGGAGCTCTCACGCTCGGAATCTCTTTCTTTAATACCCAACTGGCATCCAAAATTACGGATATTAATAATAGAAGCTTCCTCACCGTTGATCTCAAAATCTCTTGCAAACGACTCCCATTCCTCCTTGGCCAGTTTCTTTTTAATACTTGGAGGTATCCTGGTTTTTTTGGGTGGCTTTGGTGGACGGGGAGGGAGAGGGGGAATGGGGGACACGGGAATAGGTTCCAACGAAGAAGGAGCAAAGGGAACTTGTATTGCTCCACCAGAGTGAGGGAGGACAGGAATGGGGGGACCTGAAAGAGGGGAAGGGGAATGATCAAGTCTAGGTGAAAGGGTCAAAGGTGGAGGACGGGCAGTAACTAGATAAGGGACAGCTCGAACAGTGGGTGTATGGGCGCGAATGGTGCGAACAGGGGGTGAATGGATCATATTTGGGTCAAGGGTAGGGGAACTGGAAATCGGGGGAGAGAAATCGCCATAAATGGCATCTTTAATGGAATTAATAGAGTTAAGATGGGATACCTCAATCGCTGGAACATGAATTGGAGAGATTGCCGGATCATAATCAGGGGTAATCACAGGGTCAAGGCAATTATGATCACCATTAATGGAATTAATATGGGATACCTCAATCACTGGAACATGAATTGGAGAGATTGACGGATCATAATCAGGGGTAATCACAGGGTCAAGGCAATTATGATCACCATTAATTTCGCCATTAATGGAATTAATTTGGGATACCTCAATCACCGGATCATAAATTGGAGAGATTGCCGGATCATAATGATCACCAATAAAATCCCCATTAATGGAATTTATTTGGGATGCCACAAACGCCGGATCATTAACTTCACGCGTGAAATCCTCCTCGACCCTTGCGGAATTAACCACTCCCAATGAATTCGGGACGAAAGACGAGGAGCCATTTACGGAAGTTGAATCATGGGCCCCACCGTCCACTGAATCACCGGTTTCGGCATCAAGATCAGGAGTCTCCGGTACGCCGGAAAATTCCGGTTCCGTTTCCACTACAGTCCATTTTTCCTCAGAGTCGGAATCGGACAGTTCCAAGTCGGAGGATAGCACCTCATCCGAAAAAGGTACGACCTCCGATTCCTCCAAAATTCTGATGATAAAAGGGGCATCATCAATGATAGGAGAAATATTGGAGACGTTTGTTAGAATTGGGCCCGATAGCATAATACGAACTCGTGCGAATCCAAAGAATGATTTTGCTTCCGTATGCTTATCTATATCCACCAGGCATCCGAAAAGGAGAGCAAGACGTTTGAAGAAACGCCTATTCCAAACATGAAGGGGGACCCCGTATAATTTGATCCAAACAGATCTGTAGTTGCTAATATCCTTTTTATCCCAGGGAGTAATGGATTCAAACTAATATCCCGACCAATCCTCCAACCCAGCCAATAAAGTATCAAGAGATTCTTCCCCTGTTGGCTTGAGGAGAACGAGATTTCCCCCCATGTGAAGAATATTGAGTTTTTGACCACATTCACTTGTGATATCGTCCCTATGGGTGACCCAATCAATGTTTCTTTTTAGTTGGCCTGTGTAACATCCCACCACCCAGGCACCCTCTTCAGAGGTTGATTGAAAGGTAAAACGTGCGTTCTGCCTCCTAATAGAAGGAGCTTAGATAGGATTAGCTGCTACACCCTGCGGCAATGAGCTATCAAATCTCTGCCCTTGCTGAACTCCTACACCCTGCGGCAATGAGCTATCAAGTCTCTACCATTGCTGAACTCTGTCAACGTATGTTACTCCCACCTGAATCCTATTGGGTGAAGATAACACGAATTTTCTGGCCGTTTCCTTGTTCTCGCTTCCTTGTCTATTGAACTTAGAAAGATTAGCGCGTAACTTGTAGCTATCGAACCAAATGGAATTCAGTCCTTCTTCGATCTTCCGCCTACTACCGCTATTGGAGAACCTTACGAAACCGAAGGCTTCCCCCCTTCGGTTCCTCTTCTTAGAGATATAGATATCTTTGACCATGCCCAGTTGATTGAAACGTTGTAATAGGATGGGAATGGTTATTACCGCCGGAAAATTACTGAAAAAGAAGGAGAAAGTGGAAGACTCAATCCTTCTCAACCACTCCGGAGATTTACCCCCATTTCTTGGATAAACACCACTGCTCAAATTGAAATCCCGCGTCGGAACCCATCGATCATCTATCCTAATGGGCCAAGGTTCTTTCTGCCTCACCGGAAAACGCTCGGAAGGGAGTGTATGGTTACCCCTAGACTCTACCCCGCACAGCCTCACCCACTCCTCTCCCTTTCTCTCTCTAACTCTCATTCTCTCTCTAGAACATGTGTAATATCCATATAAAATGTTAAATTTATTAACATTTTATCCTTTTAATAAAAAGAGCCATCCTTTTAAGTTTATTAGTCCTATTAGACCCTAATTACAATCATTGCCACTGTCGCAGCCATCTCCGGCAACCAACGCCGCCACCAACCACCACATCCAGAAATTAAAAAATTAAAAAAAAAAAGTAGATACCTAAAGAAAAAAAGACATATTTTCGACAAACTAATGTGAAAAATATAAATTATTGTCGACACGGGTTTATCGAAAGGATTTTTTTTACACAATAGTTGGTTGAAAAGGAGGAAGTGGGCGACTGGGCACGGGGGCAGCCTGGGAATGGTGGCGGGTGGGGTGGGGACTTTTTTTGCAGCAGGAAAAAAAAAAGAAAAAACAGAACGAAGAAATGGAGGAGAGATATGGGGCGTCTGTGGCCGGAGGTGGCTTGGACGTGGCGGTGGGGGACCTGGGCATGGTGGCGAGTGGGTGGGGACTGTTTTTACAGCAGGAAAAAAAAAAAAGAACGAAGAAAGGGAGGAGAGGGGTGGAGCAGCTATGGCAGGCGGCTACCTGGGCATGATAACAGGAGCCGGCGGCGGGTGGGATGTGGGAAGTCAAGGGACGAAGAAGAAGATGATGAAAAATTTAGGGTTTTGATGGTGGGGTGTATTTATTAGGGGAGTTTTTTTAGGGAAAATGGTATTATAGGTAATTTGGAGAAGTGCGTCTATAATATGTCTATTTTGGGGGGAGTGCATCCATGTACCTAGGGGTGTGCATCGGTCCAAAACCGGACCGGACCGAGACCGAAATGTATGCTAAAGGGCGGACTGGAGATCGGACCGGTAAATTCCTGTCCGGGTTTGGACCGCTTTTTTTTATAATATTATAATCACATCATTTAAATTCATTCTAATTTTCAATTCACAACATTAAATATATATAATTATTTTCACTTATCCATTTAAAAATATGAATTCACTTATCCATTTAATTAAAAATATTTTCATCTATTATAAAATTATTCTCTAGTTCATTTTCAATTAAAATACACTTATCTAATATGGAGTACTAGTGAATATATATATATTTTTTTTAATTGCAGAGAATAAGCTTGATTAATTTCCTAATTGTTGTAGTATATTATATATAATGTTCGTTTCACTCTGATCAGGAGTAATGCTAAATTCATAAGTCATACTCACGCAACTATCAAAATCCACGCAAATATACATGACATATATATATAATGCTAATTATTTTGATTTTTTAATTAATCAAATGACGATGTGTCATTATCTACATCATTATATTTACTTACATAATTAACACTATTTTATGGAAATTTAAAAAATTAAAGGATATTCCTATAAAATTAGGAAACGTAGGACAAAGATACCATAATCAAGATTACCAATGCTAATTATTTTGATTTTTTAATTAATCAAGATTAATTATTTTGATTTTTTAATTAATCAAGATTAATTATTTTAAGATTTTTTAAAATTATTTATTAACGTGTTTATTATCAGTATATAATTATTAAATTAAAAAAAAACCATACATTTAGGGTTTAGGGTTTTAGAGGTTTAGGGTTTAGGGTTGGAGGCGACGGGGAAGGCATCGGGCCCACTGCCGATGCCATTTTGCATCGGGGGGGGGGGGGGCGTTACCAAATGGCATCGGGGCCCACTGCCGATGCTATTTTGCATCGGCCATTAAATGTCGATGCCATTTCGCATCGGGGCCCACTGCCGATGCCATTTTGCATCGGCCATTAAATGCCGATGCCATTTCGCATCGGGGCCCACTGCCGATGCCATTTTGCATCGGGCATTAAATGTCGTCCCCTTTTCACATCGGCCGGCCTGCCGTTGCCATTTGCCGATGCCTTTTCAGTAATATTTTGTAGTGGTTTATGAAAGCAATAACAAGATTGATGAATTTGTGTATGAAAATTAAAGTGTTTGCTTTTAATTTGAAATCAATCTACGCCAATGTGAATTTTATTTACATTATTATTAATGATCTTTTGACCCTAAAAATAAATTAAATATGTTTGTTAAATTATATATATGCAAAAAATGTAATAGATCTCGACACATTCTCACCAATTGCTTGGTTTTGAAAAATAAGTGAGGGTTTATTAGTAAAAAAAAATTAAAAAAAATTCTGGTGCAAACCGGTCTGGACCGGAAGACCGGAATCCAAAATTTGTTGGACCGGAAACTAACTGGTCCGATTTTTTTATTTTTTTTAACACTCCTACATGTACCTGCCACTACAAAAAGGATGGGTATTTACTACGTTTAAGTAATCCATCAAATTTTGCAACGGATTTGGGTCTAGCTAATTGGTCAAAATGGTAAACAATGTTGAATTTTTTGACCAAAAAAAATTCTTTTTGCATAACGATACGGGCAATGCAATGGTCTTTTAACAGTTATGGAAATAGGAACGTATTGCATAATACATGCAACGAGCTGTCCGTCGCATTGCATAATTTTAAATTTGCGAGGAGACAGTCGCATTGAAAATTTTGAATTTGCAAGGAGCATTGCGGTGCAATTATCACGATGCCTCGTCTGCCAAGCGGAGTAAAGTCGGTTGACCAAAATGTGACAACTTACTCATCGTCAGTTGTTTTGTCATTAAGGCGGCAAAATTTGGGATGAGTCCCCTTGTTCGTCGACGCAATCATTACCATAAATTGTAACAGACGGTTTCCCCCTCCCATTGATCTCTCATTTCTTTTCTCCGTTCTCTCACCTGAAAAAAACTGGTTAGGTCCTCTACTCACATTTTATCTCATTTCTACTTTTTATTTCAAAAAAAAATTATCAACAATTTTTTATTGTGCTAATTAGTGAGGATTTAGCGAGGAATTCATTTTCTTAATTTATTAATTTTCCTTGCTAAATTCCTCGCTATTTAGCAAGGGATTTTTGTCCTCGCTAATAAGTGAGGGATTTTTTTTTATTTATTAAATTACTCGCTAATTAGCGAAGGCAAAAAAAGCCCTCACTAATTTTCGAAATTCCCTTGCTAATTAGCTTGGGATTAAAGGATACATAACAATTAATAGCCGTAATGAATAGCCCTTCTGCTCGCAGTGAATCTCGATCGGCACAATGGGATCCGTTTTCCTATACATCCTACGATCTCGCAGCTCTTGATATAATTTGGGGAAGTACATCCAACTTTTATGATATAATTATGCTGATTGAATTTGAGTCGCTTTCACTTGATTTTGGAACAAATAAATTTACTTACTTATTTTTGTTATATTTCTAATTGTTAAACACGATTGACTCCTTCGAAAAAAATTCACAAAAAAATTGCATATAGTGTGAGATGATTCTTTGACTCCAATGAGCACCCAAATAAATACTCACTCCGTCCCCGTAATGAACGGCACACATTTTAAGGAAATGGAAATATAGTGGTGTATGGGATAAAATAAAGGAGGGGTATTTTATGTGATTTATTGGAAATTTAGTAAGGCCGTTAAGGAAATTTAGTGAGATGTAGAGGAAAATGTGGTCAATATGTGTGTCAATTTTAAAAATAAAATAATGTTGTGACTTAATTATAAAGGTACTAATTTTATAAGTTATTTTCATATTAGAATTGTTCAAGTAATCATGGGACGGAGTGAATATTATTTTTTATCAGAAAAGAAATTTTAATTTATTTATATGGAGATTAAGTAAAAGATGAGGGTTTGTGAAAATTCCTATGAAAAATCAAACAAAAAAAATCTAAAAGATTGAATCACACAGCACATATTTTGGATTTGATCGAGTATATACCAATAATGAATAGTTGATTAGAATCACCCTTTACTACAGCACATTCATTTTTTGGATTTAAGTATTAATTAGACGATAATGAATATAGTTGCAAGCCAACTTATGTTTATTAATTCAAAGAAAAAAAAAACCATGCTTCCACTTAATTTGATCTCTTCTACCATCTTTGTTGTTGTTGATTTCTGTTTGACGCTGGATTTCCACATAAACCATAACACTTATATCCAAATACACTCCAAGCTAATTTCATTTTGCTTTCCCTCCCAAGATTTTGTGAAATAGGATCAAGTGAATATAACTTTATATTTAGAGCTAGGAAGTATTCACTTATAGATGAGATACTATATTGTGAGAAGTCTAGTAAGATTCAATGATCAAAATCAAAATTTTCAATAATGCGGACCAAAATATTGGCTATTGAGATTTCATCTTTTTCAAGTGCTTATGGACTGCAAAAGCCGCACCGGAGAGGACCCAGGTGCGGGGACTCCAACGCTCAAATCAGTTTTCATGTAATATGTGTGTAAGAAATGAATAACTGTTAATATATAAGAAAAAAAATATTTTTTACCTCAAGAAAATTATGCATTTATAAACTTTTTATACCTGGAGTATTATGGTAATTTTGGGTGCTTAGGGAACCTTTGAGTTAATTGGGCCTTCTATGGTATTAGTTCCCCAATGACTTACCTGTTTGGGCCTATACAACTTATAATAATATATTCGATTTGGGCTCAAGTCAAACTTAAGGAAATGGCGAATTATTCCTCTATGATTCAATATATCATGTGCATAAATTGTTCAACAAAACAAGCATGATTGTATTTGGCAAAATGCTCCATGTTCTTGCTGTATAGCATGCATTGCAACAATCTCTTGATCCATATATTAGTTAGAGCAATATAATTGACCATCACAATGTGTCTTGACGCCGAAATTTAGAACATGACCAAACACGATGCCTGAAATACGTGTACCTAACACTCCACTGTGTATCAACTCTGTCTTAATTTGTATATCTAATTGTGTCTCTGCAACAATATGTATTACATTTAGACGTTCATGTCTCTTCCACATTGTCGGTTGATCAATAAGAAATTTATAAATAAACGTCCATGCCCCATTTCTTAATTAATTTTTAAAATAAGTTATAAACTTATAAATCTAGTTTTTATATTAATTAACTATCACATTTATTTAGCTTGGAATAAATGTTAATAGTATTATTTTAGTATTCTTTATTGAAAGTGAAAATACTTTCAATAAAAAATTAATACTCTAGTAAAATAATACAATAAATATTTATACCAAGATAAATCTGGTATTTAATTACTTAAATATAAATTTATAATTTAATAACTTATTTGAATTTTTAAGAAATGGGACAAGGATGTTTATTTATTAATTTTTCTTATTGATTTTGTAACAGCAGTGTAGAAGTGATATGGATCTAAATCTGCAAGTTAAATGTACTACATACTGCAGCGGAGAGACAAGTAGATATATTGGGACTGAGTCGAGACTCTTTGAAATTAAATGTTAGCTAAACAGATTTCAGGCATAGTGTTTTGGTCCTTTTCTAAGTTTCGACGTTAAGGCACCTTGTGATGGTCGATTATTGCTCTAACTAATGGTATGAAAAATAACAAAGACCAATTAAAATGGAATTCTCATTTTCACATACAATTCAAGTGTATTTTTAAATAATACTTATTACTTATTTTATTAGTAATAGATATATTAGTTTTAATCTGATCCATTCTTAAAGTTGATTTAAGTGAAAAATTATATACCATAGGCAATCCAAACTACATCTGGAGTAGATGATAAGTTCTCTTTCTGGGCTTGTGCTTCATCATTTACAGGCTTTACCATATCTGCAAAGAAAATCAAAACCAAATCAGCTCAATATTTGATCAATGTACATTTCTGATCTACTTACTCATCGAGTTTGCAGGCAATTATAAATTAAATACAAGAGTGACCCACTAATTAACAAAACATCCAAACTAAATCATGAATTAATCTTGTAGCTAATGGCCGTGAGCATTCAGAAATAAACCCATCAAATGACAATCAGACATAACAACATATATGCATAAAATGCATATATCACTTCTTAATAGAACCAAGAAAAACATAGAAATGAATCAAACTGCTAAAGAATTGATCGAGGTCGAGACCAACCAATTTCGAGTCACCAAAAAACGCACAAGGCAAAGAAGAGAAAAATTAGAGGAATGATTTGAAAAGAGAATACCTTTCTCTATTTAATTATAGAGATTTGGAATATGGAGATTGAGTTTTTCAGATTAATGTACGGTTGAGATTAAAATATAAGATTGGTTATCAACGATTACAGTTGAAGGCACACGGATTGTGCTTTTCTACACTCATCGACACATTAATTTTCAGATTTAATGTACGGTTAAGATTAAATGATTGAAATTGGTTATCAACGGCTATGGTTGAATGCACATGGATTGTGCTTTTCTACACTCTAGCCACTTTTCGAATTTTAATTTAGTCATTAAATTTTATTTTATTTTATTTCAATAACTTGACCTATTTTTGGATTTTGTTCCTTTAAATTTTCAATTATTTAAGATTTTAATATTAAAATATATTAAAATTTCAAGATTTTATCATACCTAATTTTAATAAATATATTAGATTTATTTGAAATTTATATTTCAATTAAAAATATTTTAAATTTATTCTATTTTTTGCTAATAAATTATTTTAAAACTATACTAGAATTTTTTTAATTTAAATTTTCAAATTTTGGTGTAAAAATTTGATGAATTAATAAATATAAATAAATCTTAAATCTTATAAGGTTTTTTTATTTTATTTAATGTGTAAATTATAATTTTTCTTATTATGAATTTATAAATATAAATAAGGCTTGGTAAAAGAATAGAAAATATATCACAATAAAAAAAAAAGGAAATAAAAAAATAAGCCACATCAGCATGGACTGGTTAGGTAACCTGCTATTAACGGTAAATGGACCGTTTTTAAAATATGGACAAACTTATAGGATCAAAATGAAAATGTTAAAAAGGTTTAGACCAATTTAAAAAATATGGCAACTTATTGGACTAAAAAATATTTAATCCATTCATGAATTTATAATTGAGATTAAAATATCGGATTGGTTATCAACGGCTATAGTTCAATGCACGTGGATTTTATTTTTCTACGCTCTCACCACTTTTCTGGTTTGAATGTATGGTTGAGATTAAAACACTACAAAAAACGCGGAGTTTGCCGACGGAATCCATTCCGTCGGCCGCCCCGACGGATCGCCGACGGAATTTTCGAATCGACTGACTCCCGACGGAATCCAAGATCCATCGGGACCGTCCGACGGACTTCCCGACGGAATTCAGTTCCGCGGCCAAACGGTGTCGTTTAGCCTTGCTTCCCGACGGATTATTTCCGTCGGTCGTTCAAATTTCGACTGCCGACGGAAAATATCCGTCGGTAGCCGACCCGCTTTTGACTCACCCCCTCGGATACCACGGAAAAGACGCGTGTCATTAATATTCGCGTGCTACCGACGGAAATATCCGTCGGTAGCCTTAAATTTTTTTTTTTTATAAGAACTGCCGAAGGCAGTTCCTCTTTGAGGAAAAAAATATTTGGCCTTCGTCTACCTCTTCCTCTTCGTCTCCCTGTTCTCTCCTCGGTTCTTGGATTGGATTTTCTTGTGCGTGGTGCGTGGATTGATCGACAAAGGGCGCCATAAAGATTATCTACTCCAATTTTCTTCAATTTAAACGGTACGTTTTATAAATTCTTAATTAATTTTAATTAATTTATTGTATTAGTTATTGCATGTTAATTATTATAAAACTGTTATTATTATAAATTGCATGTTAATTATTATAAAACTGTTATTGAATTATATATTATAAATTGCATGTTAATTATTATAAAACTGTTATTATTATAAATTGCATGTTAATTATTATAAAACTGTTATTGAATTATATATTATAAATTGCATGTTAATTATTACTCCGTATAAAATTTCATGTACGTAGTTGATGAATATATATGTATAATTAATTCAAATATATGTTAGTACGTGGATTATATGTTTTTTATTGATTAATTGTAATTAATTAATGTATGTTAGTTCAAATATATAGTGTAGTTTTATTGTTAGTTCGTTTTGATAATTAAACTAGATTATTGTTATTGTTTAAATTAAGTCATTATTAATTAGTTTTGTAAATTATTGATTTCATTAATAACGTGATTTTGTTATTGATTAAATTAGGAAATTATTGACTTAAATTACTAAAATGTTATTAATTAAATTAGGAAATTATTGATTTCATTACTATAGTAATTATTGATTAATTTATTGTACTTTTAAATTTTATTTATTAAAATAGATGAGTCAAGATGCTAGTGGGGCCTCAGGATCTCGACGTAGGAGAGGCTCACTTAGGCCTGTTGAGCCTCCTATGATGTCGTCGTCGTCATCCGTTCCACAGCATTCGCCGCCGTCATCTGAGTCGTCGGCAGCTCGTCGACATCCCACGCGGGCCCGAGAAACCAGACTGAGAATATGGATTGAAGATGTACAGTAAGTAATTAATTAAATAATTTTAAGGTTTAACAATATTTAATAGCATCAATTTTTGTACGTTTTTTAATTTATAATGTGTTTGTTTCTTAATATATAATGTCACAGCTTACTTCCTGGTAATGAGATATCGAAGATTTGCACTGAGGTGATTACTAAGTGCAAGATTGCTGCGAATGCCTACTCTTGGCTGAAGGTGCCGCAGACGAAAAAGGATGAATACTGGGAGGAATTCCAGGTATTTGAGTGCATTCAATTAAATATTAATAAACAATTTATTATATATATTATTTGATAAATATGCTGATCGAATATGTGCAGAAACATGCTTATTGGAATAGGGAGTTTTTTTCGGAAAACGATATCCATAGGCACTGGCAATCTTCATGTCAGTCTAGGTATAATGAGATAATGTACACCTGGAGGACTGCTTGGCGTAGTCGTGGCGTGGAGCAGACGACGTTGGGGGTGGACGAAAATGGAGTCAACGTGTGGAACACGTTGACCACGTATTGGAGTAGCCCGGAGTACGTGCGGAAGTGTGCAACTGCTCGAGCCAACCGTAGAAGTGATGGGGGAGGTGGGATGTCAATTGCTCTAGTAAGTGTTCACTAAATTTATTTCAATTATTTATATTATAATATTATATAAAATAATTTTTATATGCTCATTTTTATATGCTCATATGCTCATTTGGTACAAAATGGGATCTTGCTCATTTGGTACACACGTGGATCGGTTGAACGTTCTTCATCCGTTTGATCGAGATGCGCAGACGTCCACATATGGACGCACTACTGAGCTTCACGTAAGTTTAATTAAATTGTGATGTGTTTTTTAATATTTAATTAATTAAATGTATTGAACTATGTATTAATTTAATATTTTTGTAAATTATGTAGTTGAATGTGAACCGGAGGATTCAAGAGGAGACGACACAGGCTTCTGCTGAAGGCGGGCCCAGCGCCGTTCCTCCGCCTGATCTTAACCGGATTTACCTGGAGGAGGCCCCGGCTGATCGAGGACGGGTCCTTGGCCTTGGCCGGATGAGCCGCTCAGTGAGAGCTGCGTCGTCCAGTTCGTCCCAGCGTGCATCGCAGGCCTCTGTATCCTCCACTGCTGTTCCGGACCCGAACGTAGTACACATGATGAACCACTACTTCCGACAGCTAACTGACACTATGGGTCGATCGTTGGGGATGTCTGCTGATCAAATAGATACATGCTTTGCACAGGCGATGAGCGTTCCCCCTCCGCCTTTCGATGCTCCGGTTGGTCAATTTCCCCCTCCGCCTTTCGATGCTCCGGTTGGTTCAGTTCCCCATTTCAATGCTCCAGATCAAAATCAAGATGCAGCCGCTGCAGACGGCTTGGATTTCATTGGTGGTGATGACTTTTTTGCACCGTATAATCCAGATGTTTGAACTATTTATTTTTCTATCGAACTATTTATTTTTCTGTCAAACTATTTAATTTTCTGTCGAACTATTTAATTTTCTGTCGAACTATTTATTATTCTGTTGGACATATTTATTTCGGTTGATGCTTGTTTGTCAATGGATTGTTTATTTATGTTATTGTTTTTAATTTATACATAATACATAATTTTTCGTTAGATTTTGGTATAAAGTAAAGTATTTTTAATTTTTTTTTTCGATTTTTATTTTATTCCGCCGATATTACCGACGAAAATAAAAATTCCGTCGGAAATAAGGTCTGCCGACGGAAATTCCGTCGGCCAACTACTCTACCGACGTAATTTTGGGCGGCACGCTACCGACGGAATTGCAGAATCCGTCGGTAGATTCAAAATGTACGTACCGACGGAATTTCAAAATCCGTCGGTAGCGCGTAATATTTACAGAAGTTTTTTTCCCCTTTCTTTCTCACTCAGTCGAAAAAAATTGTGGAAATTGTATGAGAGCAAGCAAATTTCGGTACGTTTTTCTTTTTTACTTGGTTAAATTTTGTAGTTTAGTTGTGCATTTTATATGGTTATAGTTTAATTAGTTGTGCATTTTATATATTTGTAGTTTAGTTGTGTATTTTAATTATATTGTTTGTAGTTTAGTTGTGTATTTTCATTATATTGTTTGTAGTTTAATTAGTTGTTTAAAATATTTTTTAGATGTTTGTAAGAATTTTATGTTAAATGTTTAACAGATGGATTTGCCGGATCGTCGATGGATGTATGAAACTCCTAGGTTCATTTTAGGAAATGTGAATAGTGAATTTTACAATGAACTTGTGTCATTTGTTGAATTTGCAAAGCTCCACCCACATTACATGCATGGGGATTGTATCAAGTGTCCGTGTAATGCCAAAAAATGTCAGAATAAAATATTTAAGTCGATTGATGAGGTTTTGGTACATGTTCTGAAGAATGGTTTCACTGTTAATTATTATAATTGGACATTTCACGGCGAAGTACGTTGGCCTTATAACTTTGATCAAGTTTTATACTATTACACTGCTGGTATCTATGAAAGACAAATATATGGTAATCAAGCCGGCACGAGTAATGAACAACAGTTTGGTGGGGAACAACAGTTTGGTGGGGAACAACAGTTTGGTGGGGAAGAACAACTTGGGGAGGGAGAACCCAATATGTATCAAACAATGATAATGGAAGCCGGTTTTTCAAATGTAGAAGAGGAGCCGACGGATGAAGCATTTCGGTTTTATGAAATGCTCAAATTTCTCGATCAAGATTTGTATCCGGGTTGTGATTCACACTCTCAACTGTCATTTAATGCCAGACTTATGGCTATCAAGACCGAGAACAAGCTTTCTAACAGGGCATATGAGCAAATGACACAATTATGCAGTGAGATCTGCCCTCCTGAGAATAAGGTGCCTACAACGTATCATCAAAGCAAGCAAATGCTGAAAAATATGGGATTGCCGGTCGAGAAGATTGATTGTTGTATAAACGGTTGCATGTTATATTGGGGTGATGAAGATAGCAATCTGAAAATGTGTAGGATGTGTGGTCATCCTCGTTACAAAGAGCCACGTCGGAAGGGGCCCGCTGGTCAATCGAAGCCGTCGAAGAAGAAAGTGGCACACAAGAAGATGTATTATCTTCCAATCATTCCTCGTTTAATGAGATTGTATCAATCATTCCTTGTGAAGGGCTACAGATTTCATACATCCGAGTATGCATCAAGAAAAGCGACTACCAACAGTGGTGTTTGCATTAGCAGTGCAAACTACAATGCAGATGCAAGTGACTACTATGGGGTGTTGCACGAAGTCGTTGAAGTAGAATATCCGGGATATCCAGCAAAGACTGTAGTGTTGTTCAAGTGTCATTGGTTTGATTCAGGCCCTTTAGGAACAAGGATTCATCCGGAGTACAAACTCGTCGATGTTAATCCGAAAAGGAGCTATATCGGGAATGATCCATTTGTATTTGCCCATCAAGTATCTCAAGTATACTACTGCAAGTATCCAGTACGATCATCACGTAGTAAAATTGAATGGCACGCTGTTTGCAAAGTAAAGGCAAGATCAATGGTAGAAGTCCCTACAAAGGACAAGAGTGATGAAGATGATTCTCCGTTTCAAACGGAACAAATAGAGACTAGAACTGAAGTCTTTACGGGAGATTTGAATATCCACGTAGACTTGACGGCTGGAAATTCACAATTGATCGAAATTGAAAACGATAATGGAAATGAGGAAGATGATGAAAATGAAGAGGAAGAGGAGGAGGAGGAGGAGGAGGAGGATGATGAAGAGGAGGAAGATGAGACAAATAATGAAAATGTAGATGAAGAAGATGAAGAGGAAGAAGATGAAGAATAAATTATATAATGTAAGCTAATTATTTTATTAGATGTACAATTTAAAAATATTTATTTATCATTAAGTTACAACTAAAAATTGTGAAAAGAAATTATTTTTTTGAATTTTTTTAAAATATAATTCGCAAAAAAATGAATATTTTAGTAAAAAAAATGAATATTTTAGTATTTAAAAATATATAAATTATATTACAAATTTAATTATTTAATTTATGTGAATGAAATTAATTTTATGAATTTTTTTTAAAAATAATTAGCAAAAAAATGAATTTTTTACTAAAAAAATATTAGTATTTTAGTTAAAATATGAATATTTTAGTATTTTAAAATATATAAATTATAAAAATATAAATTATAGATTTCAAATTTAATTATTTGATATATATGAAAGAAATTAATTTTGTGAATTTAAAAAAAAAAATGGGTCGAAAATGAGTACATATACAATTAATATTACAATTACGAACAAGTAACACATCTGTCCGAGTGGTAGGCGCCCCTCACTAGGCGCCCACACACCCGGGTTCGATTCCTAGCAAGGCCAGAATAAATGGTGGCCTTAATAAAAGATCTCGGGTCGGGTCCGATCCACGACATTTTTTTTTTTTTGGGTTGACTTGCCGACGGATAATTCCGTCGGCACTACCGACGGATAATTCCGTCGGCACTACCGACGGAACCCCCGACGGACACCGACTGAATATAATTCCGAATTTAAAAAATATAAAATCGAGATCCGTCGGCAGTTCCGTCGGCAGTTCCGTCGGAACGTACCGACGGAATTCCCGACAGAAGCCGACGGGTATATTTTTCTAAAAAAAAATGCTAAAATTAATTTCCGTCGGTCCGTCCGTCGGTAGACCCGGTTTCAAAACGGGTCATTCGGCCTACCGACGGAATGAGATCCGTCGGCAGACTCGACTGATTTATTCCGTCGGGAATCCGTCGGGGCTACCGACGGAAAAAAAAATTCCGTCGGTAAACCGGGCCGACGAGGCTAGAGCCGACTGAATTATTCCGTCGGTAGTTCCGTCGGAAACCACGCCTACCGACCACAATTCCGTCGGTAGGTCCGTCGGTAAACCAGGCGTTTTTTGTAGTGAAAGATTAGATTGGTTATCAACGGCTATAGTTCGTTTCACATGGATTTTTTTTTCTACACAATCGCCACTTTTTTTTATTTGAGTCTATGGTTGAGATCATAAAAGATATCAACGGCTATGGTTGTGCTTTTCTACACTCGATCTGACCAGGATTTAATTGAATGTATGATTGAGATTAAAAGATCAGATTGGTTACCAACGGGTATAGTTCAATGCACGTGAATTTTGTTTTTCTACGCTCTCGCCACTTTTAATTATATCGGTTGTTCTTTTCTACACTCTCATCATTTTTTCAGATATGAATGTATACTTGAGACTAAAATATTGTACTAATGATTATCAACAGGTTCTGGTTGAATGCAGAAGAATTGTTCTTTTACAATTATATAATGAGCATCCATGAGTTAGCAATTTCCTTAATCACATTTATAGTTCTTTAAAAAGAAAGTTAATCACATTAAATTGCACAACACGTGCGTATTCTTCACAAAAAGTGAGCTATCAAGGAATATTTTCATTGAAGGAATTTTCAAGATACTAATAATTAACGATCAAAATTAATCAATTAATTATAAAAAAAAAAATTAATTGAATTAATAAATAATCAAGTAACTTATGACCCACAATTTTTTGTTTATTTTCACCCTTATTCAAGAGGCAATTTTACATCAATTAAAAGATAACGGAAAAGGCATCAATTATAATTGACCTAATATATTTACGGATGATATAGAGATATAATAGGTGCGTATTTAATATTTTACAGTAAAAAAATATTAATATGTAAATTTGATTTTTTTTTTTTTTTAAGAAATGTCCAATGTGCACCCAAAGAAATATTTTTTTTTAATCGGAAAATAAATTTTAATAATGTGGTAGGGGTGGGAATGGGCCAGGCTTAGGTAGGCTTTAAGAAAAAAAGTATTACATATATTTTAGGCCTAAGTCTAACTTATGGCCTGTCATATATAGGCCTGACCCGAAAGTCTTTTAAAGACATTTTAGTCTGATTAGTGCATTTAAAAAAAAAAAAAAATCTACAACAATATTATTTAAAGTAACGAAATAAAAGTAATAATAAATTTATCAAATGTTTCAAAAAAAATATTCAACTATTTTTTCAACTATACACAGAAAAATATAACTAATATTGCTAAACTTTCTTACTTGTTTATGTATTTGAAAATCACATACTTTTATATATATATATATATATATATATATATATATATATAAAAATAAAGCTAAATAGGCCGGCCTGTTGGGCTTAAAAGGCTTACGAAAAAGCTTGAGGCCGGCCTATTTAGTTAAATAGGCTTCTAAAAAAGCTTGAGTCCGACTTATTTATTAAACGAGTCAAATCGAGCCGAGCTCTAATAGGCCGAGCCGTAAGCTCCTGTCGGGTAGCCTGGCCCATTCCCACCCCTAAATGGGGTGTCAGGCAGGGGCGGACCGACCACTCGCATCAATTGTTTACAGAATATTCCTAGGGAGCAACAAGTTTTCTAACTATTATTATTTAATTCTGACGGGAAATTGTATAATTAATACTTATATCCAAAATAAAATTTCAGAATAATAGGAAAGTAATATTACAACATTATTAAAATCTAAATCCACAAGGGAAAGAATTTATTAGCATCCTCCTCCAACATTGTCTTTCTAATAGCATGTCTGGCGCAGCCAATTATGCATTCGTTTTTGCATTCTTCATGGCTGAAAATCTTAATTTGTGTGCAATCGAAGTAACATTCCGTCATACAATGTGCATTTCCGTTTCTCTCAGCCGCTTCTGTTGCAGGCACCACTACTATTGCCACCACAAGAGCCACGACGAGAGCAGCAGTGATCAACCCATTCCTTGCCATTGTGTTAATAATATTGAAATGAATAAGAATGGTGAAGAATAGAATAAGTTTCATGTGCTTATATAGATTCTGTTAGCCTATTTTTTAATAGTCACGTCTTTTGGGATTAATCATGTACAATGTTTTTACTAGTCATTACTTTAATTATGAAGAGGTGTGAGGTTTTAATTTTTTAGTTTGTGAGTGGTTGCAAGTGGAGGGACACGATATTTAGAATATTACCCTTTAATTTTTGTTTATGTAGATTTCATTAGAATATTAATGTGAATATTGGATACTATCTGTTATTATTAAATGGAATAAAAAATAGCATTGATAAAACTAGCATTAAAGTAAAGTAATTCAATTTAAATTGATGAAGAAAATTCCGGGTAGGAAAGAAAATGAGTGAATAATTACAAAATAAAACTGTATAACCGCCATTAACAGGTGTTTTCATTTATGTAATTTTTCAAAATAACCGCCTCCAGCTTGTGTAGGTTGATTCGTTTGAAGGTTATTTTAGAGAGAAAAGTTTTAAGGACTTTTTTTTTAAAAAAATAAAATAATACGGAGTAATAATAATTGACATCTTTAATGATTAAATATTTTTTTGGAGCAATTTTTTCTTCAGTGAGAAGGTTGTCGCTCCAAAGGTTTCTTTCTCTAGGGTTTCTTCAGTGAGAAGTTTATGCACCGCCACGTACTTTTGGATTCCAGCCGCCAATTGGCTATCTACCAGACCCTTGGGCATCTTTGTCGTGGTACGAACATTGATTGTTTTAAGTTTTTGCTTTTTCAAATTCATCCTAGATTGTACAAATTTGATTGCCCAATTTTAGTCTTTTCTCGTAAGAAATTAATTTTTAAATAAATCCTTACTAAATCCACAATTTTAGCCAAATTATATATACCAGATATTAGTATTTATTTATGATCTGATTTTTTCTTAAAAAATTTGAAAATTGAAAAAAAAATATAGAAATGATAACAAATTGAAATTGAAAATTTTAAAAAAATATATTAAAATACTGAAAATTATGATTATATTAAATAATCTTAAAAAATAATGTAAACTATTAATAAAATCCTAAAATAAAAATAAAATTCAAATCACTCAAAATCGAAATCTAGAATAATCTACCAATATGATTTTTGGGGAAGAAAACTTGGGTGATTTAATATAATTTATTTCTTGAATTTATTAATGCATATTCTAAATTTAAATGGTTTATTTGTTAAAAAGCTCATGCCCACTTTTATTTTAAAAATAAAAAGAAATAAAGAAAAAAAAAATGCATTCATCAATGATCGGGTGACCTGCTAATACTAGAAGAACAACAATTTTTAAAATTTGGGCTTTTACTTATTGGACCAAAATCAAGATTTGTAATTCGCATAGACCAAACTCAAAACCAGTCCAATTTATTGTGCTGCAAAATCTTTAACCCTAAAAATAAAACAGATTCTGCCGGTTAAGTATTTCATGATTTGGACCAATTTTCCAAAATGAAATAAAATAAAGGACCACTTTCGAATTACGAAAACAAAAGTACTTCTGCTGAATTCTTATGGGACCAAAAGTGAAATTTTCCAATACTTTATTTGGATCTGGAAAAGAAAGTCACAACTCAAAAATTTATTTGAGACTTGTGGCAAATATAAACCATAGCCCAATAGAATAAGGAAGAAAACACATTTATATTCAAATAATCGTGTCATTGAAATTTTGATTTTGTGAATGTGTCGAGGGCAAGATCTCATATTTATATTCAAATAAAAGTTGAGTTAGCTCAAAATTTCACATTGACTTGGGCTTGGACTTAAATGAGAAAAAAATATATTTAAAATCTCAAAGCTTTTGAGTTATTATTATCTCAATAGAACAATATGAATTAAAGGCAAAGTGGAGAAAGGCTTGGAAATTGTATAATACTTGTAGCGAAAACTAGGGAAGTAATATTACAACATTATCAAAATCTAAATCCACAAGGGAAAAAATTTATTAGCATCCTCCTCTAACATTGTCTTTCTAATAGCATGTCTGGCACAAGCAATTATGCATTCGTTTTTGCATTCTTCCTGGCTGAAAATCTTAATTTGTGTGCAATCAAAGTAACATTCCGTCATACAATGTGCATTTCCGTTTCTCTCAGCCGCTTCTGTTGCAGGCACCACTACTATCGCCACCACAAGAGCCACCACGAGAGCAGCAGTGATCAACCCATTCCTTGCCATTATGTTAATTATATTGAAATGATGAAGTATAATATTGCAAGTTAATGAATAAGAATTGTGATGAATAGAATAAGTTTCATGTGCTTATATAGATTTTGGAAGCCTAGTTTTTAATAGTCACGTCTTTTAGGAATCATGTATAATGTTTTTAGTACTAGTGATCATGACTTTATGAAGAGGTGTGAGGTTTTAATTTTTTTAGTTTGTGAAAGGTTGCAATTAAGTGAAGGGACATGAGATTTAGAATATTACGTACCTTTTTGTTTTTATAGATTTAGGAATTTCAAAATCGCATATTCTAATGTATTACTAGTTCGCTGCTTTTTATGATTAAATTAAATCTGTTCAAATTTTATTTTTTTAAATAAAATTATTTCAATTAATTAAATTGATGAAGAAAATTCCGGGTACAAAAAAATGGGTGAATTACAAACCTAAACTGTACAGTGTTTTTTTTTTTTCACTCCCTCTCTCTCTCTCTCCTTTTTATTTTTTTTTATTTTTTATTTAATAACCGCCTCCATCTTGCGTAGTTTGAGGAATCGTGATATAATTGAGAATTGACTGAATATTGAATGGGGCGAACCTCACGATCTTGTATGTCTTATATTTAATTTTAATTTTCTATATTGGTCAATGAATAATCTATGATATTCTATTATCAAGTAATATTATATTCGACTATAAGTGACAAAAATCTTATCGAAAAGAAATAATTTAAGTTTTTAATGATTCTTCTTCATTGTAAGATATAATCAAGAATTTAATTTTATGCATTTATAATAGAATTTACCGGTTGGAATTATTAAGATGAACATTAGAATCTACATACAATTTTCACACTTCAAGCCCATTAGGATCAATTCATTACTACCTTATTATTCAAACTTATACAAAACTATTCCTCCAAACATCACTCGTTACACATTTCTTAAAATACCAATTAAAAGGTCTACCTCATCAATCTCATATCAACTAAGATATATATACCTCATCAAACTCAACTTCACACTAGCATATGGCGGTGGAGAAGTAACAGAAATATCGAATCAATTAAGGCACACCTCATCAAACTCAACTTCACACCAGCACACCACACTAATCAAATTTATATAATACCTGTGCTGCTGTGCATTTATAGTATAATTCAGTTTGCATCTTTTCATTTCCTTTCATCTATATATAATGTTCTGAAAAACATCTTGTTCAATCTTCAGAAAATAATTTTGGAGTTGCAGTGGATTCAGAGCAGAAAGCTACTGAATTCAAACTGTTGTCAGTATCATCACCTCATATGCGTGCTTTCCATCTTTCTTCGCATGCTTCGTCTCCACTTTTGCTGCCCCTCCACTAATCCCGATCATCCGCGACAATCTCGAGAGAGGCAGCATCGCAGCCGTCACCGGCAGCGCCGTTGTAGGCCGTATCTTCATGAGAGTATATTGGCTTGTCATAGATAACACGTAGTATATATGAAGAGTAGAGATGTATGAAGGTCGAGAAATTGACATCAGATGTGGATGAAGATGAGAGAGTGCGATAAGATCGAGGTAGAGAATTGGAAAGAGGCTAGGGGAAGGAAATTCAAGAAAGATGAAGAATTCTTTTTTGAGAGGAAAAGAAAGATGAAGATGATGAAGATGAAGATGGAGATGAAGAATGTGGGTGGGGTATGCCCTATTTATAACCTTACTTCCTTAGACAAAACCATGGGCCCTTTTAAATATATAAACAAACTTTTTCCTGTGGGCGGTTGGTTAAGGTGGGCGGATTTGCATGCCTTTTCCTCCCCCATAAAAAAAAAAAAAAAAAAAAACTTTTCTTTTCTTTTTTAATTTTTAATGTTTTCTCATAAATAAACTTTTAATATATATCCAATCACATAGGAAAAAACTTGTATTTTTAATAGTTGTACAATGCATTGTCGTTATATATATATTGTAATGTAACAATACATCAATATATAGTACAAGTCAATCCAAACTATATCCGGTGAAGTACATTTTTTGGTATGCCGCTCCTAGGGTTTCTCTAGTGAGAATTTTTTGTGCTGCCACGTGCGTTTGAATTCAAGCCGTCAATAAACTATTTTGACCCAACTCTTGGGGGATCTTTGTCGTGGTACGGACACTGATTATTTTCTTTTGTCGTCTTTCTGGTGAATTTCTTTCTTAATTTTTCTACTTTAATTTTTTATGGAGTATCTTTTAAGTTTTTGCTTTTCAAATTTGTCCTACGTTGTACAATTTTGGTCTTTTTTTTCTAAGTTTAGTCTTTTTTGCGTCAAAAATTTTTAATCTCGCTGAAAATATTTGCATACAACTCGCACGCTTCTTCTATTTTATTATACACTTGGTTTCGTAACCATTAGGTTTATAGATTCTAATGGTCAAATATTGGTGTTATATATTGCAATGTAACAATATATTAGAAGTCAATCCAAACTATATCCGGTGAAGTACATTTCTTGGTATGCCGCTCCTAGGGTTTCTCTAGTGAGAATTTTTTGCGCTGCCACATGCGTTTGAATTCAAGCCGTCAATTAATTAACTATTTTGACCCAATTCTTGGGGGATCTTTGTCGTGGTACGGACACTGGTTGTTTTCATTTGTCGTCTTTCTGTTGAATTTCTTTCTTAATTTTTCTACTTTAATTCTTTACGGAGTATCTTTTAAGTTTTTGCTTTTCAAATTTGTCCTAGGTCGTACAATTTTGGTCTTTTTTTTTTCTAAGTTCAGTCTTTTTTGCGTCGGAAAATTTTAATTTCGCTGAAAATATTTGCATACAACTCGCACCCTTCGTCTATTTTATTATACACTTGTGATGTGCCAAAATTTGTACAAGGGGATTGGATATCCTCTGAGTTGGATATCTGATTTCCCAAACACGTAGAAGCAATCCAATGGTGCTGCTGCCTTCAATAGAATCCTCGAGAACCTGCACAGAACACGCTGGAGGGGGTCCGGCGCGGACACTCCGATGCCTAAATCAGTATAGGGCTTATCAATATATCACAAGGATCTCGAGATCCTTGATTTATCAAGAACAGGCTTTCGAAGAATATCAGAAATGTGTTTTGTACTCAGTATATTAAGTTCAGTAAAGTAAGAATATCTAACCTCAAAACCTCCTTGGATTTACCTATTTATAGAGACTCCCTCTCGAGAGGAAGTCAAGCCTTCCTTCTCTTTCGGAGCTACCTCTTGGACCCGACCTTGCTAGGTTGACAAGGTCCTCCACCTTTTCCACTCCTACAGAACCGGCCCTACTCATTCTTAGTGGACTTCGTCCCCTAAGATAAAGGAGGATAAAGTGTTTCTTCTACTCAGCTTGGACCGAAAATGGCGGAATTTCCCTACATTTACGGCCTATGAACTCATATCAAGACTGATTCTTCCCGACGCTTTTCTCCAGATGGAGCTCCCTCCAGAGGGATCTCCAGAGGGGATTCTTTATCCAGAGAGTATTACATAATCTCATCTTTCCACTTTTATCCTATCCTCTATACACGTGTCGACTCCTTATTAGATAACATTTTTAGGCCGCATCATCTACTCCCCCCTACTCTCGTAAAAGGGAGATATCTTTTGTGAGAGTAGAAAATTCCAATGAACCTGGTACAGAGGCCCTTCTGGAGAGACGTGTATTGTTCCTGCTTCTGAGAGGAAATTTCAAAAAATGTCCTTCTCCAAAGGCTTTTCCCGCCTCTAGCCTTGAAGACGTTTCGGCTTCCGCGCTTGGGCCCCACGCGGTCGCTTTTCTCTCTCTCTTGTTATTCTCTCGAGGAAAATCCTCGATTCTACCCCATCTTCTTTCATTTACTCCACGCAACCGCCTCTTTTCCTCTTCTCCTTTCTGAATTTCATTTCTTCCAAAAGTCCTTCGTTGTCTCCGTCTTTCTTCTCCGGCGTTCTTCCTCGGAGTTTTATTTTTTTTTAGAAAAAATGAGAATTTTTAGAGCAAAACACGTCTCAAATAATATTGTGGAGTCAATCAAAGGAATAAATCGAGAAGGGGAGCATTATTGAAGAAAATGGCAACATAATTAATAATTGAGATCTTTATTTAAAGGGCCTAGTCACCTCGTTTAAAAAGCCTTCCTTCTTAATTTTTTATTTAAATGACCCTCTTTTTAAATAATTGGTTGTTTTTTTGCGTCTTGTGAGGGGAATTTAGGGGGGCTTCTGATTAATATTAGTAAAGGCTATTTAAACAAAATTTAATTATTTGAAGTCCAAGTGTACGTTCCTGGATTTAAAGAAGAGGAAATGAAAGAAGGAAGAATCCAGTCCAAATTGAGGCCCATTTCGGCTGGCCCTGCAACAACAAATGTTAATTATTCAGCAATCAATTGGGTCTGGCTATATACCCCTCCAGCCTTGTTTTCTTTTGTCGTCTTTCTGGTGAATTTCTTTCTTAATTTATCTAGTTTAATTCTTTATGGAGTATCTTTTAAGTTTTTGCTTTTCAAATTTGTCCTACGTTGTACAATTTTGGTCTTTTTTTCTAAGTTTAGTCTTTTTTGCGTCAAAAATTTTTAATCTCGCTGAAAATATTTGCATACAACTCGCACGCTTCTTCTATTTTATTATACACTTGGTTTCGTAACCATTAGGTTTATAGATTCTAATGGTCATATATTTTTTTTTTAAAGGAAAAAATGGATTATATTGATAGTGATAGAGTACCAGAGGTACGCTATAAAAAGAAAGATAGTCTAGATACAAGATACAGGTAATATTGAGGCCCAAACACCAGATCAGCCTAACCTAAACTCCAATTCAGCCTAGATGCCTAGACCCTTATGAAGGAAATTTATACACAGACTGCTCTCGGGTTTGCACACCAGTCGTGAAATGAAGTCGAGGTAGAACATTCTTTTTGGAGACAGAAGATACTCCAGGCCTTTGCTCTAATTTCGTCAAATATTTTTTCTGGTTTCGGCTCCTCGTTTGAGAAAATCTTCTTATTTCTGGCATTCCAAATAAACCAGACCGACAGACACCAAATGCATTCTACGATAAATTTCTTACGATTGAATCCGATAATTCCACAGAACTGATGAAAGTGTGCAGCTGTGGTAATCTGCATCGGCGAGCTATTGACGAACCAGGAAAAGATCAATCTCCAAATTTTATTGGCCATAGTACAGCCAAAGAACAAGTGCTGAGTATTTTCGTCAGCCGCGCCGCACAGTGCACAGCACAAGTCATCACCAATTCCCAGAATGTTACGCTTGCTGAGCTCGGTTCGAGTGGCAATTCGACCTCTTAACACTTTCCATGCTAAACCTGAATATTTTAAGGGAGTCATTTTATTCCAGATGGACTTTAGTGCAGAAAGTACCTCTTCTGGAAGGGCCTGAGTTTGCGCAGCAGAACCCAAAACAACGTACGCTGCCTTGGGGCTGTATGTGCCGTTAGCTGTAGCCTTCCATCGCCAAGTGTCCTTGGACGTGACCTGCAGATTTAAATTCTCCAGCGATCCGACCAACTGTCCAGCGAGAGTTTCTTCCCAGGTGAAAAGTGGTCTTCTCCATTGAATAACCCAGTTCCACCTTCCATTAGCCCACATTCCAGATTCACTAAGTCGTGCCTCCTTGTTGACACAAATTGAGAACAGCCTCGGATATTGAAATTTTAGCGCTGGATCATCCGACCATCTATCATGCCAAAGGAAAGTATCTCCACCATTCCCCAAGACCCTGGTCATATTGTTGCTGAACCAAGAGTTTTGAGCATTGTCAATAAATAACGAACTTAGCATTTTCCACCAGAATGAAGGCAGATTTCTGATCGCCTGAGCATTTGAGGAACCTGTCATATAAATGTCATATTTGGAGTCAAGTATTTTGACCCATAAAGCCTTGGGTTCCATTCGGAGTCTCCACGCCCACCTGCCAAGAAGAGCAATGTTAAATGAATCAATATTTCGAACGCCAAGTCCCCCGACTTGTTTAGATCTACAAATGTCGTTCCATGAAACCCATGGAATTTTTGTAGAGCACACACCACCCCCCACAAAAAATTACGCTGTAATTTAACTAATTCACTCAAGATTTTCTTAGGAATGCGATAAAAGGAGAGATAATAAATAGGCAGCGATACGAGAACCGCATTGAGTAGTGTAATTCTACCACCAAAAGAGATTTGTCGATCCTCCCACATCTTGATTCTGTTCTTAACTTTCTCAATCACCCCTTTCCATGCATCTGCCCTATTGGAATTAATCCCAACTTGTAACCCGAGAAAGTTCATGGGAAGCGACCCCACTCGACAACCTAAAAAGTCTGCCATACCTTGTTGAACTTCCAAATCAACATTTAGTCCGAGCAGGCTGCACTTAGAGAAGTTTATTTTTAACCCGGATAGCCGTTCAAAATTGACCAGCAGACATTTTAGAGCCCAAACATTTTTTGTGGACGCTTCCCCCACCAAAATAGTGTCATCGGCATATTGGAGGTGAGTAACCGAGATCTCCTTCCGCCCAACTATTGCCGCATCAAATGCTCCTACTGCCGTGGCTTTATGAATGAGAGCACTTAAACCCTCGGCCACGATGATGAAGAGCAGCGGAGAGAGGGGGTCTCCTTGCCGAAGCCCACGTTCTAGTTTGAATTCGGTTGAGGGGCTGCCATTGACTAGCACAGAAGCTGAGGAAACACACTCCCGGATCCACTTACACCACTTAGGAGCAAAACCCATACTTTTCATCATATCATCCAAGAAGTTCCAATCCACCGAATCAAAGGCTTTTGCGAAATCAATCTTAAAAAACAGCCTTTCCAACTTCCTTTTCTTTGCATCATCTATGAGCTCATTAAGCACCAAGACTCCATCTAATATCTGCCTCCCGTGAATGAACCCCGATTGCGACTCCGAGATCACCGAACCAATAACCTTTGAGAGCCTCCTTGCCAATGTCTTAGCTATAATTTTATAGTAGCAGTTGATCATAGAGATAGGCCGATAGTCGCTGATGATGTATATTTTTTGGTATGCCGCTCCTAGGGTTTCTCTAGTGAGAATTTTTTGCGCTGCCACGTGAGTTTGAATTCAAGCCGGCAATTAACTAATTTGACCCAAACTCTTGGGGGATCTTTGTCGTGGTACGGACACTAATTGTTTTCTTTTGTCGTCTTTCAGTTGAATTTCTTTCTTAATTTTTCTACTTTAATTCTTTACAAAGTATCTTTTAAGTTTTTGCTTTTCAAATTTGTCCTACGTTGTACAATTTTGGTCTTTTTTTTCTAAGTTTAGTCTTTTTTGCGTCAAAAATTTTTAATCTCGCTGAAAATATTTGCATACAACTCGCACGCTTCTTCTAGTTTATTATACACTTGGTTTCGTAACCATTAGGTTTATAGATTCTAATGGTCATATATATATTGGCGTTATATATATTGCAATGTAACAATATATTAGAAGTAGGTCCAAACTATATCCGGTGAAGTACATTTTTTGGTATGCCGCTCCTAGGGTTTCTCTATTGAGAATTTTTTGTGCTGCCACGTGCGTATGAATTCAAGCCGTCAATTAACTATTTTGACTCAACTCTTGGGGGATCTTTGTCGTGGTACGGACACTGGTTGTTTTCTTTTGTCGTCTTTATGTTGAATTTCTTTCTTAATTTTTCTACTTTAATTCTTTACGGAGTATCTTTTAAGTTTTTGCTTTTCAAATTTGTCCTAGGTCGTACAATTTTGGTCTTTTTTTTTTCCTAAGTTTAGTCTTTTTTGCGTCAGAAAATTTTAATTTCGCTGAAAATATTTGCATACAACTCGCACGCTTCGTCTATTTTATTATACACTTGGTTTCGTAACCATTAGGTTTATAGATTCTAATGGTCTTATATTGGTGTTATATATTGCAATGTAACAATATATTAGAAGTCAATCCAAACTATATCCGGTGAAGTACATTTCTTGGTATGCCGCTCCTAGGGTTTCTCTAGTGAGAATTTTTTGCGCTGCCACATGCGTTTGAATTCAAGCCGTCAATTAATTAACTATTTTGACCCAATTCTTGGTGGATCTTTTTCGTGGTACGGACACTGATTCTTTTCTTTTATCGTCTTTCTATTGAATTTCTTTCTTAATTTTTCTACTTTAATTCTTTACGGATCGGAGTATCTTCTAAGTTTTTGCTTTTCAAATTTGTCCTACGTTGTACAATTTTGGTCTTTTTTTTCTAAGTTTAGTCTTTTTTGCGTCAAAAAATTTTAATCTCGCTGAAAATATTTGCATACAACTCGCACGCTTCTTCTATTTTATTATACACTTGGTTTCGTAACCATTAGGTTTATAGATTCTAATGGTCATATATTGGTGTTATATATTGCAATGTAACAATATATTAGAAGTCAATCCAAACTATATCCGGTGAAGTACATTTCTTGGTATGCCGCTCCTAGGGTTTCTCTAGTGAGAATTTTTTGCACTGCCACATGCGTTTGAATTCAAGCCGTCAATTAATTAATTATTTTGACCCAATTCTTGGGGGATCTTTGTCGTGGTACGGACACTGGTTGTTTTCATTTGTCGTCTTTCTGTTGAATTTCTTTCTTAATTTTTCTACTTTAATTCTTTACGGAGTATCTTTTTAAGTTTTTGCTTTTCAAATTTGTCCTAGGTCGTACAATTTTGGTCTTTTTTTTTTCTAAGTTTAGTCTTTTTTGCGTCGGAAAATTTTAATTTCGCTGAAAATATTTGCATACAACTCGCGCCCTTCGTCTATTTTATTATACACTTGGTTTCGTAACCATTAGGTTTATAGATTCTAATGGTCATATATTGGCGTTATATATATTGTAATGTAACAATATATTAGAAGTCAATCCAAATAAAACCAGGTGAAGTACATTTTTTTGTATGCCGCTCCCAGGGTTTCTCTAGTGAGAATTTTTTACGCTGCCACGTGTGTTTGAATTCAAGCCGTCAATAAACTATTTTGACCCAACTCTTGGGGGATCTTTGTCGTGGTACGGACACTGATTGTTTTCTTTTGTCGTCTTTCTGGTGAATTTCTTTCTTAATTTATCTACTTTAATTCTTTATGGAGTATCTTTTAAGTTTTTGCTTTTCAAATTTGTCCTACGTTGTACAATTTTGGTCTTTTTTTTCTAAGTTTAGTCTTTTTTGCGTCAAAAAATTTTAATCTCGCTGAAAATATTTGCATACAACTCGCACGCTTCTTCTATTTTATTATACACTTGGTTTCGTAATGTAATGTAACAATATATTAGATGTCAATCCAAACTATATCCGGTGAATTACATTTTTTGGTGTGCCGCTCCTAGGGTTTCTCTAGTGAGATTTTTTTGCATTGCCACGTGCGTTTGAATTCAAGCCGTACGTCAATTAACTATTTTGATCCAACTCTTGGGGTATCCTTGTCGTGGTACAGACACTGATTATTTTCTTTTATCGTCTTTCTGTTGAATTTCTTTCTTAATTTTTCTACTTTAATTATTTACGGAGTATCTTTTAAGTTTTTGCTTTTCAAATTTGTCCTAGGTCGTACAATTTTGGTCTTTTTTTTTCTAAGTTTAGTCTTTTTGGCGTCGGAAAATTTTAATTTCGCTGAAAATATTTGCATACAACTCGCATGCTTCGTCTATTTTATTATACACTTAGTTTCGTAACCATTAGGTTTATAGATTCTAATGGTCATATATATATTGGCATTATATATATTGCAATGTAACAATATATTAGAAGTCGATCCAAACTATATCCGGTGAAGTACATTTTTTGGTATGCCGCTCCTAGGGTTTCTCTATTGAGAATTTTTTGCGCTGCCACGTGCGTATGAATTCAAGCCGTCAATTAACTATTTTGACTCAACTCTTGGGGGATCTTTGTCGTGGTACGGACACTGGTTGTTTTCTTTTGTCGTCTTTCTGTTAAATTTCTTTCTTAATTTTTCTGCTTTAATTCTTTACGGAGTATCTTTTAAGTTTTTGCTTTTCAAATTTGTCCTAGTTCGTACAATTTTGGTCTTTTTTTTTCCTGAGTTTAGTCTTTTTTGCGTCGGAAATTTTTAATTTCGCTGAAAATATTTGCATACAACTCGCACGCTTCGTCTATTTTATTATACACTTGGTTTCGTAACCATTAGGTTTATAGATTCTAATGGTCATATATTGGCGTTATATATTGCAATGTAACAATATATTAGAAGTCAATCCAAACTATATCCGGTGAAGTACATTTTTTGGTATGCCGCTTGTTGGTCCCAAAAGGAGTGTGACACGTGTATGGGGGGAATACACGTGTGTGTGTTTTTCAAAACTTTTGCAATTAATCAGAGTCAGATAAGTTTTACATTATGTCAAGTCCTATGAGAATACTTAATGAGATATTCTAACAGATCTTAACAGGAAACAACTTGTATGCGGAATAATTGATAGGCCCTATTATACTCTTCAAATAATATGCACTTAAGTACTAAGCTACCAAATAAACAATAAGCAGTTGTAACTTAGAATCATTTTTGCGTCGGAAAATTTTAATTTCGCTAAAAATATTTGCATACAACTCGCACGCTTCGCCTATTTTATTATACACTTGGTTTCGTAACCATTAGGTTTATAGATTCTAATGGTCTTATATTGGTGTTATATATATTGTAATGTAACAATATATTAGAAGTCAATCCAAACTATATCCGGTGAATTACATTTTTTGGTGTGCCGCTCCTAGGGTTTCTCTAGTGAGATTTTTTTGCATTGCCACGTGCGTTTGAATTCAAGCCGTACGTCAATTAACTATTTTGATCCAACTCTTGGGGTATCTTTGTCGTGGTACGGACACTGATTATTTTCTTTTATCGTCTTTCTGTTGAATTTCTTTCTTAATTTTTCTACTTTAATTCTTTAGGGAGTATCTTCTAAGTTTTTGCTTTTCAAATTTTTCCTAGGTCGTACAATTTTGGTCTTTTTTTTCCTAAGTTTAGTCTTTTTTGCGTCGGAAAATTTTAATTTCGCTGAAAATAATTGCATACAACTCGCACGCTTCGTCTATTTTATTATACACTTGGTTTCGTAACCATTAGGTTTATAGATTCTAATGGTCATATATTGGCATTATATATATTGTAATATAACAATATATTAGAAGTCATTCCAAACTATATCCGGTGAAGTACATTTTTTGGTATGCCGCTTGTTGGTCCCAAAAGGAGTGTGACACGTGTATGGGTGGGCGGAATACACGTGTGTGTGTTTTTCAAAACTTTTGCAATTAATCAGAGTCAGATAAGTTGTATAGTATGTCAAGTCCTATGAAAATACTGTAGGTCCCCAAAGTTGAGTTAATAACGAGTAAGCTAGTGAAAATGTCTATAGGGGGGGTGAATAGACTTTTCAAAAATCTATCGAAATATCAGAATACAATATGCGGAAATACGAAATTAACAATGAGCCCAATTCAAGTTTATACTCAACTTCTTAATTCGAGAACTCTGTTCTTATGAATACTCAACTAGTCTAGTTTAGTTATGCAGTTAAACAGTTAAGCAATTAAACCAAACAGTAAAGTAAACAACACAAACAATTTATAGTGGTTCGACAACTTGTCTACGTCCACTCTCACAAACCCAGTTGTGATGTTTCCACTAAACTCTTCCAATCAAGTACAAAGTGTATGTTCCTGTCTTTTAAGTCCCAAGAAGAAGACTTAGATCTTCTAAGACGATATCTCCAGATATGCCTACGATCTTACTAGAAATTTAACAAGTATCTAGCACCTTGAAAAATAACAAACAAAATCGAAAAACTTATTCAGTAGCAGTCTTCTGGTTTCTTCACTTGACTAGCGGACTTGCTTTCTAAATCTTCAATGAACTCTGAGAGTAATCTTCAGTATGTAGCTTTAATACGCACAGCTTTAGTAATCAATCAGTAGTCTTCAAATGATCACCATCATGAAGTATTTATAAACTTCAAACTTCAAGAACTCAGTAAGTTGTAACCAACTTTTCTTGAAAACTATCTTCAACTGATTCTTCTTATCCATCTACGCGTTTCTGTTACGAATTAGTTATTCCATAACTAACTTCTATCCTTATCTTTATACGCGCTTTGACTAACTAACTTCACGTTGACTTGTCTTGTGTAGATTTGTATGTACTTGTCTTGTCTTGTAGTCCACCTGTCATCTCAAGTAGTAGACTTCAAGTCTTCTTGTCTGGTCTTCCTTGTACAAACATCAATAGTAAACTATACTAAACCTATCAAGACTATTACATTACATTAAGCTTTTATAATACAAGCTTAGTCAACTTATAATCTATACAATCAAACTAATCTATTACATTCAAAAACATGAGCTTCTATACATTTATTCTAGCTCAATAACAAACTAACATATATGAAGTATAAACAATATACAAATTTATAAGTACTTTATTTTTCCATGTGAACTTATGCGAATTCTACTGGTCTTGCTCAAGATGACTTCAACTCAACTAGACTAGAACAGTCAATACTTAGAAAATATTCAAACTACTTTTGGCTTATCAAAACTTCATCTTATCTTTTCATCACTTAGGACTTGTCTTAGGATTCATATCCCAACAATTTCCCCCTTTTTGATGAAGCCAAAACTACTTGAATCTTTTCTCATAAGTAGACTAGTTAAGTAGTTATCTTGTCTTTAACATCAAAAGTTGTTATCTTTTCATTCATTCAAAAAGATCAGTAGATTACACATACTTCAAATATCAAAACAACTAAGTATCAGAGCAATAAAAAACTTCAAATAAGAATATAAATCAACTAATCTGAAAGAGTACCTCCTTCTGGATTTGGAACGCAAAATGCATCTAGGAGTCTCTTATGAATAACACAGATATGATCTTCATCTTCGATCTTCTCTTTCTCTAGTAACTCTTCTTCAAACTTCTTGATTTGATTCATATCAACTCTTCTTCCAGAGCTTGTCATAGGACACTTCCATCTGGGAAATTCAGGAACCAAAATGTTGAAGTTTGCACCTGCAGATATTCTTAAGATCAAATGCCATAACATCTTGTGTTCACCTTCCATGAATCTGTCAAACAAAGAGTATAGCTCATCTTGTCCTTCAGCATCTCCATATTTCCTTATAATCCAGTGATCAAGTTCCCATTGTCTCTTCACTTCAATCCATTCAGCTCGATGCTCATTATCTATGAAGTGATCAATGAACTTGTCTTCTATCAGATCTTCATCAGCCTTCAGTTTCTACAACCTCTCAATATGCTTACCAATTTTCTTTTTGCTTGCATAATGAGTCTCATCATTAGGATCAGCAATCCTTCGTTTCTTCTCAACTGTTGCAGTAGGCTCTTCAATGTTTAACTTTCTCTTAACTTGTCTGGTCTGAATCACTGCTTCAGGAGACGGTTCAACACTTTTGCCTTTCAACTTTTTCAGCTCTTCTGCTCTAGTTTGTTCAACTTCAGCAGTCTTGACTAGCCTTCTCTTAGGCCTTCTGAGCTCTTGTATTGCTTCAGCAGCCTCCTTAGCTTCCGGTTCAGCAGACTTAGCCTTCTCAATCTTACTTGCTTCTTCCCCCTTTTTGGCTTCATCTGTAGCCTTGAGAGTGAAAAGACTAGTAAATCGAGTCATCTCTTCTTTTACAGCATCCTTCATCGCTTCAGTAGCTAACTCAACCTGCTTCTGATGCGTCTTTTCATAAAACATCTTGTCTAGACGATCAGTAGTCAGCTCTAGCTTCCTTGAACTTGAAACTAGTTCATCTTTGAAATGAGTAGCTGTCTGTCGAAGGAGTGTATTCTGTGCAGTTAACTCATTGAGAATGGCTTGAGAACGCACCAACTGATCTTGTGCTTCTCTTCTTAGGTCATCAGCAATGGCAATCTTAACTCTGTAAAGTCGTTCCATCTTGCTAGACTCTTCAGCCAATGAGCGTGCAAACGAAATAGATCTCTTCTCAGAGAAATCCACTTGTTTCTTCAGGAAATTTTCAACTTCAGCATACATCTCTGCTCGGAAAGACGAGTCCATCTTGTTGACTTCACCAACTATTAACTCTCTTGAGCTGTCAACAAGTGTTTGATTCTGTTGTACCAAAACATCTTTTACTTTCGATTCTAGGAACTCATCTATCGCGGAATGTACGACATCTTTCAAGTCCGTCTTTAACTCATCAAGATATCCTTCAGGAAAAGCTTGAGTAGACGACTGAACATCAATCACATTATCTTCCTGAACTTTCTCAATAAGTTCATCTTCAGTAAACATAACTGCATCCATGAACTCATCATCTTCTTCACCTAGTTCAAAAGACTCAATGTTTTCCGAAGTTTCAACTTCTTCTTCATCTGAACCATCTTCAATTTCCAAAATGGGTTCAGAAGTCTGAACAGCTATTTCAGCAACTTCTGGCTTGATCTCGTCTTCCACCAGATCAGTCTGGGTTCCAACATCGAACGAGAACACATCTTCTATAACACCATCTGGAATACTCAACAACCTTTTAACTAGATCAACCAAGGCCTTGCGAGGGAACAGTTCAGAGTGATCCTTAACTCCACTGTTTTCCTTTTGTTCCATCTCCCAATCCATGAAATTGGAGATTCCGCCCTTACCTTGAATGACTTCAAAAAGATCATCCGTAGAAGATTTCTTCAGAGCAAACCAAGTGCAAATCCTTACGAGCTTCTCAAACTGTTCTGAAGCAGTGTCGATGTCAAGAGTCGAGAGCTGCTTCTTCAGATTCCTAGACACTCTAGCACGAACTCTCTTCTCTCGTAGACACATCGGATAGTACACTAGGGATTCAAATCTAACATCAGACGGGTCCTGAGTAGATGGGGTCTCTAACTCAGCTGTTGCAGTGGCAACTGGCGTCTTGTCTGAAGTAGATGGGTTGGAGGGTTCAACATTTTCTGTTGAGGGTAAGGAAGAAGTTTGGACTGTGGTTTCTTGGGGCTTTGATGAGGCTAGGTTTGGTGTGACAACTGTCGGAGTATCAGTTGTTTCCTGTATGGGAGTGATTTGGGGATGACTGGCTCTAAGCGGTAATGCCGCCAGTACTTGTGAGGTTATGGGTAAAGGACGAGGCCTAGATCGGTGTGATCTAGCCTTGGTTCGAACAGAGGAGAGAGAGAGAGAGAGAGGGAATTGACAAAGATTGTGAAGAAGAACCAACCTGGTAACTCGTCTCTTCTGGTGGAGGTGGAGTACCAATTCTCACAATCCTGAGAACTTGAGTAGTTTGATCATCAGTCTCCTTCTCTTTATCAACATCCTTGTCCGAATGAGTTTCTTCCGAGTCATCACCACTTGACTCAGCTTTCGCAGGAGCCTCTGATTCTTCATCATCGGACTCATCTTCTGAGGAGCTAGATGAGTTGCCATAAGGTAAGACGTCTGAGTCGTCAATCTGAACACGTCTTGGGGCAGCTGGCCTTGCAGCAGCTTGCTTCCTCTGGGCTTCCGATTTAAGATAAAATTTGAGAGGATGGAAGGGCTTACCTTTACTCCAATCTGACTTGTTTGGTAACAACAAGGGGAGTAGGATACTCAACTTGTTGCCATACCCAACAGTGTGAGACACCCCCCAACTACAAGAGTCGGTGTCTACTCGAACACTCTTCTCGAAATACATCATCCTGTCAGCAATCAACTTGAACCAATTACCTTCAGTGATTCCATCATAGATCGCTGCCATCACCCTTGTCTTGGCTTGAGTGACCACGTCAAACGAACCAGTGGCACATAGAAGCATCTTACTTGCTATGTCCAGAATGGTGCGATACTTCTCCAATAACTCGGCCTTCTTAACAGCAGGGGCCTTGCCGTCTGACTTGAGCTTCATCTTTCTTCCACAAAAGATGCTCAAATATCTCATCTCTTGTCCTGTAGCATAGTTCTCCACATCAATAGTTCCAATGGGCAGCCTTAAATGTCTGAAAAGCACATCACGAGTGAGTTCAACTCGACTCGTTCCTATGTAAGATTCGATTTCATCTCCTCGTCTTGTGGCGTTGGCATAGAACAACAACACCTCTTCCTCCAAGACGACTTGAGGAAATGCCTCCAGATAAGCCTTCAATCCACAACGCGAGCACTTATCAAGGATCTCCTGATTTCCAGCAGTGTGAAGTCCTTTGAAAAACATCGAAGGTTCCACATGCACCTTGTTCTCCGAAATATACTTTCCAAGATTGAACCTCGCTTGCATGTTAGTTCTAACATCGAAAAGAGAAACAATCGACATCTTTAGTGAGTAGAGTAAGAACTGGGGAGGTTTGATTTGCAAGAAATTCGAGAGCTTAAGCAGAGGAGTTATGAAAACGTAAGGCAAGTGAGTGTGGAAGATGGGTTTTGTGAAAAACTGAAAATTGATCCAATGGCCAAGATTGAATTGCTTAATCCAACGGTCGAGACTTTTGAGATTCGGTTACGGAATCGAGAGTATTATGTGATTTGGTATTGTAAAATTTGAAATCCGGCTCTTCTTAATTTAGGATAGGGGAGTGAACTCATCTGACCTAATGTAGTCGGGTTCGAACTGGGTGTATACACCTCATTAAAATGGAGTGTATAAATCCAATTCTAGGGTTTTCAAATTCTAGCATTATTTAATTACAATAATACCCTTAATTCGATTGACTAAACACTTAACATATTTCAATCAAGAGAAATACTTAGCTTGTCTGTTCGAGTCCATCCAGAACAGACGAGTAGACTTAAGCTTCACAAGACGAGTTGGCTTAAGTACTCAAGACGAGTTCCCCCTTCGCCTGTGCTTGTCTATTCTGAACGTCGAACGACTTCATGTACCTATCTTATCATTTGCAATGTGTTATTGTAGGTACAGGTAGAGTAACATAAATAACATGAATATCAATCGAGAGCAATGATCAAGGTTTCGAACAAGATGACCTTTTAACACACATAAGAGTCAACATAAGGATATTTAAGAAATCAAAGATTCCCCCTTAAATGTTTATTCCCTTAGTATTACCCTCAGCTTTACCAGCTTCCTCATCGGGTTGTTTGGTCATCTAGTCTAGCCTTGTATACCTGTCTGTTGTATGAGTAGACGAGTGCTCTGGTCTAGTGATCTTGTCTCTTCTTCTTGATGTACCTGACTGGTTAGTGCATAGCTATAGGCAAGTAGGGTCTAAATCAATTAGCCCTAGACTAATGCATAACTCACGAAATCGTGCCTCAGCTAATGGTTTTGTAAAAATATCAGCTCTTTGAAAATCAGTATGAATCTTTTCCATGCGAATATCCTTCTTTTCTACATGATCACGTATGAAATGATGCTTCACATCAACATGCTTACATCGTGTGTGTAAAACAGGATTTTGTGTAATGGCAATTGCACTATTACTATCACAGAAAATAGGAACATTTGATTCATGTATGTTGTAATCACGAAGCTGTTGCATGAGCCAGAGTAGTTGACTACAGCAGCTACCAGCAGCCATGTACTCGGCTTCGGTAGTAGAAGTAGCAACACTAGTCTGCTTTTTAGAAAACCAAGATATGAGTTTTGTGCCTAGAAATTGACAAGAACCAGAAGTAGATTTCCTATCTATTCTACAGCCTCCAAAGTCTGAGTCTGAATACCCACTTAAGGATAGATCATCATTTGAGGGATACCATATACCACGGTTAATGGTCCCTTTCAAATATTTCAGAATCCTTTTGGTGGTTTTCATGTGACTTTCTTTTGGATTGGCTTGGAATCGAGCACAAACACCAACAGAGAATGCAATGTCTTGTCTACTGGCAGTTAGATACAGTAAAGAACCAATTAAACCACGGTAATAAGATTGGTCAGCACTTTTACCGTTCTCATCTGGGTCCATTCTGTAAGTTGGTTGCATTGGTACGCCAGTGGACTTACATGTTTTGATCCCGTACTTGTCTAGAAGGTTTCTTGTGTACTTCGCCTGATTTATGAAAATACCTTATGGAGTTTGTTTTACTTGAAGTCCAAGAAAGTAGTTCATCTCACCCATCATTGACATTTCAAACTTACTTTGCATGAGTGTAGAAAAACTTTCACTCAGCTTTTTGTTAGGTAACCCAAAAATGATGTCATCTACGTAAATTTGGACGAGTAAGATGTCCTTCCCTTCTTGTCTTCTGAACAAGGTTCGATCGACCTTGCCCTTAGTAAAACCATTTTCTAATAGAAAGAGAGATAGAGTGTCATACCATGCTCTTGGAGCTTGCTTTAGTCCATATAAGGCCTTCTTTAATCTGTACACCTGGTTGCCTTTGACTTCGAAACCTGGAGGTTGTTCAACATACACTTCTTCCGCAAGAATACCGTTAAGAAATGCACTTTTAACATCTATTTGATATACAGTAAACTTCATGTGAGCAGCATATGCAAGGAACAATCGAATGGCTTCTAGTCTAGCAACAGGAGCATAAGTTTCATCATAGTCTATGCCTTCAGCTTGTGAGTAGCCTTGAGCGACTAATCTAGCCTAATTTCTAACGACTAAATCATTCTCATCTTTCTTATTTTTGAAAATCCATCTAGTGCCAACTACATTATGATGTTCCGGCCTATCGACAAGTTCCCAGACGTCGTTTCGAACAAATTGATTCAACTCGTCTTGCATAGCAATGATCCAATTACTATCAGCCAATGCCTCTTTAACAGTGGTAGGCTCAATAGCAGAGAGGAAACAACACCAGCAAAACATAGTTGGACTCGACTGTTCTTGCGACTCAAAGAGTTGTCGTCTAGTCTTCACACCAATAGTAGAGTCACCAATAATATTTTCAGTATCATGCGCAGATTTCCATGTTTTTCTATTCTTAACAGGAATACTATCATCATCTAGATCATGTACAGCATCATCCATGTCAACATCATTTGTATCATCAATTTTAATAGGAGTAGATGAGTCAACTAGGGCAGGCATGTCAACTGGTCTAGAAGATTTACCTTGAGCACTTACCTTCTCCTTGTCATCAGAGTCGAGAGCTTTTAGGAATGGGTTGTAGGCTTTAACGGATTCATATATCTCTGAATTTTTGTCAGATTCGATCGATAGATCAGTTGCTTTCTCACTGATCTTGTCGGCAGACGAGTCCTGTCGAGATTCATCGAAAACCACATGTGGTGTTTCTTCCACACAAAGAGTTGAGCGGTTGAATACTCTAAATGCTTTGCTAGTCGAGGAGTATCCTAAGAATATCCCCTCGTCTGCTTTTGCATCGAAAGCATTCAACTTGCTTTTACCATTGTTGTGAATGAAACACTTACAGCCAAATATATGGAAATATGAAACTCTGGGTTTTCTACCTTTCCAAACCTCATAAGGAGTCTTGCCTAGAGCTTTGTTGATCGCGCTTCTGTTTTGTGAGTGGCATGCAGTGTTGATAGCTTCAGCCCAAAACTTTTGAGGTGTGTTGAACTCAGCTATCATGGTTCTACAGGCTTCTTTGAGAGTTCGATTCCTTCTTTCTGCTATACCGTTCTGTTGTGGTGTCCTGACTGCACTAGTAAGGTGCTGGATACCACGTTTAGTACAAAATTCTTTGATATAGCAATTAATGAACTCAGTTCCCTTGCACTACGAATCTTGACAATGGACTGGTTCTTCTCAACTTGTAACTTCTTCAACAGTTCAGGCAGAAGTGTTTGTGTATCACTCTTCTTGTGTAGAAAGACTACCCAATTGAACTTAGAATAGTCGTCTACAACAACAAGTGTGTACCTTCTACCATTCAAGGTTGGAGGAGTTATTGGACCATGAAGATCCATATGTAAGAGTTCTAGGACTCTACTAGTTGAGAGAGTAGGAATTGATTTAAATGAACCTTTAACCTGTTTACCCTGTTGACAAGTTGTGCATACATGTGACTTGTAGTAAACTTCATTGGGAATACCTTCTACAATGTAATCTCTGGCTATCTTATTAAGAACCTTAAAGTTTAGATGACAGAGGCGTCTATGCCAGAGCCAACCAAGTTCTTTAGGATTCTTAGTAAGTAGACAGGTGTCCCTCGGACAACTGTTCCAGTTCACTATGTACACACTTCCTTGTCTTATACCGACTAGTAGGACTGTGTGTGTCCTTTTGTCAATGACTTCACATTTGCGGCTCTTGAACTGCACTTTGTATCCACGATCACAAAATTGTGAAACAGAGAGTAAATTGTATTTCAAACCTTCAACATATGAGACATCTTGAATTTCGATGTCTCCATTCCGGATGTAACCAAATCCTTTAGTGACAGCAGTGGAGCTATCACCAAATATCACTTTTGGTCCTTCTTGCTCATGGTAGCTTGACAAGAGAGCCTTGGTACCAGTCATGTGGTGCGAACAACCACTGTCTATGTACCAGGTTTCTCCTACTGAGCCACCCTTCTTATACAAGTCAAGTCGACCCTGCAATAGATGATATTCAATAATTTAGGTACCCTGTTTGTTTATTGGGGTCCTGGGGGTTAGTCGAGTTCAGAGGAATCCAAATATACATTGGAGTCTTGAACAAGTTTGATCTCTTAAGCTTTCGGCCATACTTGTTGCAAAATAAGACCTTGTTGTCCTTCTCTGGCCTATCAGTCGAGTTTGGGTCTACTCTTTGGAGATAGCCTTTCGACTTAATCTCTACTTGAGCAGACACTTGTCTATGATAGTTAGAGTAGGGTTTGTATGCATTAGGTCCATACGGTTTATAGACGCGTTTGGGTCTTTCCTCACTTAAAATATCGTATGATAGAGGTGGAGGATATAGAACAGCTTGTGTACGATATTTGGGAGCTACCTGTCTAGGTCTAGACGAGTAGAGTTGTGACTGCCTTATAAACGGAGGTCTAGACTCTTGTCGTCTAGTCTGTACTTGTCTAGTACTCGTCTCCTCAGGATACCAGTCCTCGTATCTGACCTGGTTGGGTCGTCCACGATTAGTGGTCCTTTGAAGATTAGTTCTAGATGGAACAGGCTTGTTGTTAACATTCTTTTTACCTCCCTTGGTAATTGGAATGATAACTCGAGCTTGTTTAGGTGCAGTGTCTTTAGATGGAGTTCCAAGATCGTATATCATTGGTCCTTTTCCTTTATCATTAGGCAAAAGTCTTGTTTTAGTAGTAGTAGGGTTCTTATTGACTCGAGTAGACGAGCTAGATGACTCAGCACCTATACCTGTCTTGTCAGCTGGATCTCTATACCTATCTGACAGTTCAAGGTTAATCTTTGAAGAATTAACCAGGTCAGTAAGTCTGAGATCAAGTGTGACAACCTCAGTCTCTAAGAACTTATTACGTTCTTCAAGCTTTTTGCATTTGCTCTTTAAAACATTGAACTCATTTCTCTCAGTTGCATGTGTCTTAAGTAGGTCTTGATATAGCCTGTCAGTCAATGCATACTTTTCTTTGAGTTGTCTCAACTCTTCAGTCAAGCGTTCATTTAGGACTGTTACATTAGGATCTACTTTAGATTGAGCTTCCTTAAGATCAATGATTTCTTGTTTTAAGGCGATGTTTTCATCACTGACTTCAATGAAAGCTTGGTTAGCAAGTAGAAGGTCGTCCTCAACTGCACTAGTCGAGTGCTGAAGACTACTTCCTACTTCACTACTAGCAGTATCACTTTCATCAGTTTCAGAATCATCACAAGATTGAAAAGATGTAGCAGATGATACCTCTTGTTCGATTTTAGCCATGCAGCATAGGCCATCATCTACTATGAATGCTTCATCGTGATCTGGATCAGTCGAGTGACTAGATAAGGACGATGGTAACTCGTCTGAATCCGAATCAGAGTCATCATTGGCCATCATTGCCTTCTTGCCACGGTTATATCTTCTTTCTCTTCGTGCCTTGCGTTCTTCACAATCATCAGTGCTTAGGTCTGGACATTCATATATGTAGTGACCTGGCTTTTCACAATTATAGCACAAGAGATCATTAGTAGCCTTTTTAATAGGAGATTTGTCCCTACGTTTATCACGTCTATCAAAACGTTGAATCTTCCTATCGTCAGACTCTCTATCTCGTCTGTTTCCTTTCGAGACTTCGTCTCTCCTTTCAGACGAGTTTCGGTCTCGTCTGGTCTCAGACGAGTTCTTAGAAGTAGATGCTCTATGATCCCTATAGAATTTCTTGTATCTACCAAAACGTTTATTCAGCCTATCAAACTTTCTAACCATAAGGTTTACCTGATCCTTCAGACTAAGATCAGAATCTAACTCATCTTTCACAGAAGCAGACTTAGTCTTAGACTTGGACTTATCTACCTTAGATGACTTAGATGAAGTAGACTTAAAGGCAACGTTCTTAGATACAGCATGTTCTCTATCACTACTGGCTAGTGATTCATCTTCGTCTAGATCAAACTCATGAGCCTTCAGAGTTTGAAACATGGTCTCTGCACTCCAAGCATCTATGTCTTGGGTATTCTTAACAAGCATCTTTACCATTTTCCATCGAGGATCTAAGCTCTTAAGAATCCTAAGATTGATTTCACGAGGAGTATAAGTTTTACCAAGAACTTCAAGGTCATTCATGATTTTAGTAAAACGAGTATCCAGCTGGTCGATAGTTTCGCCAGCTTTCATCTGAAATGATTCAAATCTTTGGACAGCTGTGGAGAGCTTGCTCTCTTTGATTAGGGAGGTCCCTTCACAAATGATAGCTAGTCTGTCCCACATCTCCTTGGCAGTTTTACATTTTAACACTTTTCCTAGATACTCGTTAGGAAGAGTGTGTAATATGTAATTCTTTGCCAAACTATCCAAATTATTTTGACGCATTTCTTCTGAGGTTAAATTTGACCTGGGTTTCTTGACGAGTGTACCAATTGGTTTGCTTGGGTCAAGAACAGCAGTATTTGGAACCATTGTAACAATAGGTCCTTCTGTGATAACAGAGATCATTAGGTCATGCGTGGAACTGAAAATGGCTTCCATTCGCAGCTTCCAGTAGTCATAGTCCTGAACCTGGAACTTGGGTAACTTGTTAGCGCTGATCTCAAGAGACATGTTTTCAAGAAATAAGTGCTAAGTAGAGTTATGGTCAAGAAAAACAGATAAGTCAAGAACAGGGAGCACGAAACAGATATAACAAGAGTATTTGATCAAGACCACGTAAACAAGAACAATCAAGGACCAAGACTTCACCCTAAGTCTTAAGTCGGTTATCAAGAAACAGCAGTTCGTAAACTACCGCTCTGATACCACTTGTAGGTCCCCAAAGTTGAGTTAATAACGAGTAAGCTAGTGAAAATGTCTATAGGGGGGGGTGAATAGACTTTTCAAAAATCTATCGAAATATCAGAATACAATATGCGGAAATACGAAATTAACAATGAGCCCAATTCAAGTTTATACTCAACTTCTTAATTCGAGAACTCTGTTCTTATGAATACTCAACTAGTCTAGTTTAGTTATGCAGTTAAACAGTTAAGCAATTAAACCAAACAGTAAAGTAAACAACACAAACAATTTATAGTGGTTCGACAACTTGTCTACGTCCACTCTCACAAACCCAGTTGTGATGTTTCCACTAAACTCTTCCAATCGAGTACAAAGTGTATGTTCCTGTCTTTTAAGTCCCAAGAAGAAGACTTAGATCTTCTAAGACGATATCTCCAGATATGCCTACGATCTTACTAGAAATTTAACAAGTATCTAGCACCTTGAAAAATAACAAACAAAATCGAAAAACTTATTTAGTAGCAGTCTTCTGGTTTCTTCACTTGACTAGCGGACTTGCTTTCTGAATCTTCAATGAACTCTGAGAGTAATCTTCAGTATGTAGCTTTAATACGCACAGCTTTAGTAATCAATCAGTAGTCTTCAAATGATCACCATCATGAAGTATTTATAAACTTCAAACTTCAAGAACTCAGTAAGTTGTAACCAACTTTTCTTGAAAACTATCTTCAACTGATTCTTCTTATCCATCTACGCATTTCTGTTACGAATTAGTTATTCCATAACTAACTTCTATCCTTATCTTTATACGCGCTTTGACTAACTAACTTCACGTTGACTTGTCTTGTGTAGATTTGTATGTACTTGTCTTGTCTTGTAGTCCACCTGTCTTCTCAAGTAGTAGACTTCAAGTCTTCTTGTCTGGTCTTCCTTGTACAAACATCAATAGTAAACTATACTAAACCTATCAAGACTATTACATTACATTAAGCTTCTATAATACAAGCTTAGTCAACTTATAATCTATACAATCAAACTAATCTATTACATTAAAAAACATGAGCTTCTATACATTTATTCTAGCTCAATAACAAACTAACATATATGAAGTATAAACAATATACAAATTTATAAGTACTTTATTTTTCCATGTGAACTTATGCGAATTCTACTGGTCTTGCTCAAGATGACTTCAACTCAACTAGACTAGAACAGTCAATACTTAGAAAATATTCAAACTACTTTTGGCTTATCAAAACTTCATCTTATCTTTTCATCACTTAGGACTTGTCTTAGGATTCATATCCCAACAAATACTTAATGAGATATTCTAACAGATCTTAATAGGAAACAACTTGTATGCGGAATAAATGATAGGCCCTATTATACTCCTCAAATAATATGCACTTAAGTACTAAGCTACCAAATAAACAATAAGCAGTTGTAACAATACAAAAACTTAAGCAATAAGATAAACGCAGTAAATAAGAACACAAGACGTATAGTGTTTTGGCTTTGTCCTGCTTCTGGTTGGATTTGGAAATTTGCTATTCATGTGTCTTCTGTGTTAGTAGATCATAGTATTCATCACTAATTGAGTATTCATCACTAATTGAGATTAAGCCGTATTTTTTATATACTTTTATATATAGAGAGAGAGAGAGAGAGGAGAGGAGGAGAGTGAGATGCATACATGGTAATCGAATTGTGCTAAATTTTTGAATGGATATAATCCAGCTAATTAATACTCTGTATTTCTAATTTGCTATTACACCTGGGTATTGTCCATTTGAACAAAATAATCTCATTTTAGTACTCCAAATTAAGGCTCTATTTCATTTGTTGTCTTTATTGTTACTCACTGATTTATTTATTTTGTTTAATGCAGCACCTCGTGGTGTTTATTTAACAGTGGGATTGCAATGGGGGTGGTGAGTTTAAAACATTTCCCATACCTCATTACTATGGGGGTAATACAATTAAGCTTGATTGGGTTACAGCTCAACACTTAGGATGGGATGCGTTAGTGAACTCCGTCAAAGAGTATTGTGGTGAACCGGTTGGTAAAATTAGAAAGTTTTACTTTTTAATTGGTAATGTATTTAGGCTTCTTAGTACAGACGAAGAAGTTAGAATTTGGGCAACTAAACATATTCCTCTTAGAGAATTTGACATATACATTGATGATGTTGAAGTGGATGATAATGATTTTGGGGGGGGGATAATGTGGAGGTTAGTCATAATGTGGATAGTGACAGGGCTGAAAATGATGACGTTGAGGAGGTTGTGGAGAATTTGGGAGGGAAGGCTGTGGAGAAAGGAAAGGAGAAGGTGTTGGATGATAGTGAACTTGAATATTTTTCAGATTCTGATTACAATATGATAGAAGAGAGTGGGAGTGATGATGATGATGCTTTATTTGAAAAAAATATATGTGAGGATGAGGAGACTAGAGTTGTGAATGATAGTAATGGTGAGGACTCTGATTCAGATTGTGATGTTGTTGTTGCAGATAGGGATTTTTATGAGTTTAAAGACTCTGATTCTGAACAAACAGGGCCTAACTACCCTGTTTTCAATCCTAATGTTATGTATGATTCACCGGAGTTTGAACTAGGCATGATCTTTAGTAATAGACATGACTTCAAGAAGGCAGTGCAAACAGCAGCCATTGAATCAAATAGGTCAGTTATATTTACTAAGAATGCTCCTGAAAGAGTGTATGCAAGGTGTATGGATAGAAAATGTCCATGGAAACTTACATTACTGAAAGTTTCAAACGAGGAAACTTATCAAATTAGAGATTACTGCCCTAAACACACTTGTGCTCTTCTTTTAAGGTGAAAAATGTTAAATCCACTTGGATTTGTGAGAAGTTTGTTAAAAAAAATTCCAATGAGCCTTCTAGAAAGGTGAGTGGCTTTAGGGAAGATGTGGTGGATGACATAGGGTGTGATGTTTCTAAACATCAAGCTTTTAGAGCTAAAAGGTTGGCATTGAAAAAACTTGAGGGTAATCCTAATGCTCAGTATAGCAAGCTATGGGATTATGCAGATGAGCTAAGAAGAACCAATCCTGGTTCTACAGTAATTGTGGCTTCTGAAATTGATGATAATGGTGATGATAGGTTCAACAGATTATATGTTTGTCTACATGCAGCTAAGAAGGGTTTTGCTTCAGGGTGTAGGCCTATAATTGGGGTAGATGGATGTCATTTGAAGGGACCCCATAAGGGAATACTTTTAACAGCTGTAAGTGTTGATGCAAATAATAGTTTATACCCCATTGCTTTGGGCAGTTGTGAACACTGAATGTAGAGAGACATGGGAATGGTTTCTAATTTGTTTAAAGCATGACTTGGAGATATTCAGATCCTATGAGTATACCTTTATGAGTGAAACAAAAAGGTTTAATTCAAGCATTTGGTGAGGTTTTTCCAGATTCACAACACAGGTTCTGTGTTAGACATTTGCATGGAAATTTCAAGACAGCTGGTTATAGAGGTCTTGCATACAAAGAAGCATTGTGGAAGGCTGTCTTTGCTAGTACAATTGCTTAATGGAAGACGACAATGGAGGAGTTGAAAGAGTTAAACCTCAGTGCATGGGAGTGGCTAAATGCTAAACCAGCTAACCAATGGAGCAAGTCTCATTTTAGTGAGCATCCCAAGTGTGACATGCTTCTAAATAATGTGTGTGAAAGCTTTAATGCTACCATATTGGAGGCAAGACAAATGCCTATTTTGACCATGCTAGAGTGGATAAGGGAGTGGCTCATGATGCGGTTTCAATTCAACAGAGATGTTGCAGCAACAAAGTGGAAAGGGAGAATTTGTCCTAAGATCAGGCAGATCATCAATAAACACATTATGGGAACAGCCAACTGCATTCCTATCAAGTGTGATAATTTTAACTATCAAGTAAGCATTTTTATGAGTTTAATTTTACATTTTCTGAGTTTAATTTACAGTTTAACTACAATTTAATGTAAGCATTTTATGAGTTTAATTTACAATTTACCTACAGGTTAGAGTTAAGGATGGAACTCAATTTTGTGTGAACTTAGAAGAGCATACATGTACTTGCAAAATTTGGGATTTAAGTGGAATTCCATGTAGACATGCCATTTCAGCAATCACACATCAACATGAAGATATTGAGGATTATGTTAGTGATTGGTACACAATTGATTGCTACAAAAGAAGTTATGCACCATCCATTAAAGGGATAAATGGGGATGCACTATGGCTTGAGACTTGTTTCATTCCACCATTGCCTCCAAACATGGGGAGAGGAAAAGGGAGGCCTGCAAGAGCTAGAAGAAATAAATGAACCTGATGAACCTGAAAAGAAGTCAAAAAAGAAAGGAAAAGGAAGAAAAAAACAGCATTGAAGAGAAGACAATCTACTATCACATGTAGGGAATGTGGATTTCAAGGCCACAATAGTAAATCATGCAGGAGGGGAGACCAGGTACCATTTCAGAAGTGTAAATTACATATTATTATTTGATATATCAAATGTGTAAATTACATATTATTATTTTTATTTTTTTGCAGGGAAGAACAAGCATAGGGGGATCAAGTGTCAATAGAGGAGTAATATTGCATTATTTAATATATTAATTATGAATCTTGATCTGTTTTTTATTTTTTTTTTGCTAAATGTATGTATATATATTTGTTTATTTTGCAGAAGAGAAGGGATAAAAGAAACAATCAAGGAAGGAGACCATTGAACGAGCTTGAAACTAATGAAGAACATCCAAGGCAATCAATGTTGCCACCTCTCCCTGTTTCACAAGAGCCTATTAGTGCAGTTTTAGATGATGAAATACCTACACAACAGTCACAGAGTATGGCGAAGGTACCTGGACCTACAAGTTGGGACCAACTCCAACTAGGTAAAAGGCCAAGAGGTGTTCAGATTGGGGGACCAACTTCTGGAGGAAAAAAGTTCAGACATTTGTCAACTCTTCAAAATGTGTCAAAGAGAAAGAAGTGAAGGAATTTAGTTTTATTGAATTCGGTGGTCTTTTTAACATTAGTGTATTAACTATCATTTTGGATGACCTCTATCCGTAAACTTTGACTTTTATGTATTTTGGATAGTTTGTTGGTTTTTTAGGCTTATGGTGTATTTTGCTTAGATGATGTATTTTGGATTGGATAACATGTGGGTAGAGGATGAAGTTAAATGAAACTTCTTTTGATATGTATGCATGATATATTATGTTGGTTTGACAGGTATGTGTTTTATTTAAATGAAACTTCTTTTGTTATAACATATTTATGATATATTCTGTTGATATTTATGATATACTCTATTGATTTAGGATAACATGTGTTGTATTGATTATATTTATGGTGTATTTTGTTTTGTTTTTTCTTGCTTCCAACTGCTTCTCCAGAGCATTTTGTTTTGCCATATGAAAGCTACTTGCTTAAAGGAATTTTTGTTTTAGTTTTTTCCTTTTACTTTTTGAAATGTTTTCAAGGTATTCTAAGTGGAACACTTTTGATGAGTGGCAGAGAATGCCGAAAATTTGCATTGTTTAGGCTTTGATTGTTTCCTCTGTTTTATTTTTTCTGCTGAGTTTCCTTTATGTATGGTGGCATTCCAGATGCCAAGTTTTAATAAGATTTTAGTTTTTTTCCCAAAAAAAAACATAGATGCAGTAGTTGTTCATGCCCATAATCTATTTGTCAAAAGTCCCTCATCACTAAACTTGCTTTGTTCTTCAAGTTATCTTTCTATGAGATTCAATATAACCAATTGAACAATGCAAAATAAAATATAAGTCTTGTTCCTCAAATTATCCATTCACAAACATAAACAGTACCTGATTAACATACATTATACTCAATTACCTACAAATTGTTAACCTCATTAGCAATTACAATGAACAACTACATTAGCACATTGATACACCAACTACATTAGCAATTGCCTAAACAATAGCTAACCAACTACAAGAGCAGTTGCCTTCCAACATAACATCATAGACAATATGAAGACCAATACAATAACTCTAAATTTTTGTTTCACATTTTCTGTTTTGAACTTCTCAATTTCCGTTTATGCTGCATTTAACCTTCGCAACAATCCCGGAATAATCATCTTTGATCTCCAACACATTGGGGGGTCTTTCCACGCCCAGAAAGAGCACCCACCTCTCTACATTTAATATAAACAAAGCACATCATATCACACATCAACATTAATCTAGATTTTAATCCCAAAAAATTGAACATAAATTTTAATACAAAATTTTCATACCAAAATATAAACAGAGGACATCAAAGCATATGCATAGAGCATTTTAATCTCAGTCTATTGGTATGGATCAACATCAACATTGAACAAAAATATATCATATCTTAACACCAATGCATAGGAAATAGAAATTTTATTTACACGCATATGCAATAGTTAATAGGGAATTACACAAATGGATATGAAAATGGGAAATAAGATATAAGAGGTCGACATATTGGAATAAACAGAGTATATGGGTTTTATGCCTATTTTAACAATGCTTGAAAACTACAATTTGGTAGATATAATTCTTACCTTTGAGTTTGAGTTTACACAACAAAGAAATCTTCTTCCTGGATTTTCGTCTGTCCAAGAGGTGCGAATTAGAGCTTTTCTTCCACAATAACACTCAACAACAACATTATCTTGACTCGTTTTGGTAGACATCTATGAATCGCAATTTTTTTCTTCCGCTAATAGGGCTTTTGATATTGCGTTCTTGCTCTTGGTTGTGTTTTCTCGATAGATTAGGGTTTTTTTTTTGTTTTGAAATGAGAAAGATGTTGACATGTCATTTTGAATTGAGGTGGCTGTGATGTGACATTATGTTTTATTAATTAATATCCACGTATGCGTTTCAGCCCAATTTACTTCCTCACATGACTTTCACGTGCAATAATAGCCCGAAATTGGGTCGGTCGGGCTAATTAGGCCTACATTTGCGAGAAAAAAAAATTACGGTCCTCTTTTTGCTAGCCCGTAAAGTTACGGTCCTCTTTTTGCAACACCCCCAAAGTTGCGGTCCTTAAAAAACAATTTTCCCTCTTCTAGGCTTAGGATAATAAAACAATAAGCTTGCCTAGTGGGGACTAAAGATAACACTCACAAGCGAATATGCTTAAAAGCTTTAATCTCTCGAGTGTTTTGAATATTTTTTTAATGCTAAAATATTGCTAGAATGTGTATGGCTTGTGTGTCCCGTGATCTCGAAATGATTCAAGATATGCCCTATTTATAGAAGAAGCAAACTATCCGTTGGTGGAGATAGCAAACCTATCCATAAATTTGAACTTTTAAATTGTTCAGGGGCCTGCATGCAAATTGTACATGCATTCACGTCCATTCTGAATTTTGCATTCCATTCTCAGAATTTGTTATGCGCAGTGACAGGGGGCACTAATTTATTGGTTGTTTTGGAATAATTCTGTCCTTTCCGCTAACGGCCTCGTACTGGGTAATATGCCTCGTCATCCATCATCTTTGACCATAAGTGTGCCAAGTCCAAAGTATATGAATATACAAATTCATCATACTTGACTCTTGTCCTTCAGCATACTTGTCTTCGATCATGAGTCCTTGTCACTTTTTCATAACACCTCAGCTTCTTGTCTTCATGCTCTTTGTGCTTCCAGGTCTTTTGTCATAGATTCAAAAATAATCTTTCTAATAAAGTTAAAGATCCGTAACATTTATGAGCTTATCTAACCTGAAAATCTAGACTTGGCAAATCATTGTACTTGGGGTTTTACTTAGGGTTTTGGTATCTAATCAAAATCAAATTTTATTTTATTAATATAAACCATATCCCAACAATTTCCCCCTTTTTGATGATGCCAAAACCTACTTACTTCAAAAGATCCATAGGGATTTCTTTTTTAGTAGATTTGACAAAAAACAGGACAAATAGCATGTATTTTTTATACTTAGAAAATTTCTCAGAATAGATTCAGATTATTAACCTAATAGGGCTAAGTTCTCTGGGTTCTATAAAACTTGAACTAAGTAAGAATCATTTAAAAATTTTGCTAGAGTCTATTTTTAGACAAAAATAGCACAAGTAAAAAAAGACTCAAAAATTGTTGTCAAGTGCATAAGATAGATAAACATCATCCAGATAACATAGCACAAAGTAAGAGCAGAAAGTTGTAAGTTCTAGCTCTTAAGGAGCAACAATTGTTTGGAAATTTAAAATAAAACATAGATAAGAAGTTCATGAAAGTTTGAATCTTGACTTGACCTTCAACAGCTTCATCACTTGCCTGCATCTGACTTTTTCTTCAAAAAGGTTGGGAGTTCCTTGAACAGTGGGATCGGTCCATAAGATGCAAAGTGCCCTGTTCTTCAAGGCCATGACTTCTTCGTTCTTTCCAATCAGATCTTCATCTTTGACAAGTTGCACAAACTCATCAGTGATGGTTTTCCTATCAATTCCACTGCCATCAGCCTTCATTGGTGGAGTCCAGAAAATCTGTCCAGGAGCCTTGACAATCACATTCTCCTTCTGAGTAGCTCCTAATATCTTTGAGTACAGATCTGGATAATTCTCCATCATGAACCCTTCATACAGTCCATCAATGTCCTCAAAATCTCCCCATCTCTTGACAACATAGAAAAGAGGATCCCATACTCTTTTTGCTTCCTCCCAAGCATCATTGATTCAGCAGGAACCCATTTGTAAGTATGAGGAAATCTTTTCAAGGTTACAATCTTTCTTTTGGCTTTGTTTTCCATCATCAGAGCATAAGAACTCTTGTAGGATTTTGAATTCCCTGAAAGAAAGTTTTTGTGCCTCTTCAACCTGCACTCTTCAGCTTCTTTGAACATTTTGGTTCTTTCTTCAACCACAAGCTTTCTTACTCCTTTTCTAGTCTCTGCATCCTGTCAATCTCCTTCTGCAAAGATGTTTGCAACTTCTTCAAAAACATGAGCTTTGTCTTTCACAGGATCAGCAGCAGCAACTTCAGGAGAAGCTCTCCTCACGGACAATTTTTCTTCCCTCCTTACTAAGGTTGAGGTCTCCATTTCTTCCATCTCTTCATCATCAGGTTCACTGGATTTGTATTTCTTGTTCTTCTCATAATCAGATATTTCAGCAAGCTTCTTCCTTTTCTGAGTGGGTTTTCTTATTTTTCCACTTCTGGTTTTGGGGCAGTCCTCCTCCTCAGTAACATCAGTAATCTTTGGTGCTTTGACTTTCCCTTTGCCAGTGCCTTTGCTTCCTTCCCCCTTACTCTTATCTTCCCCATTTTTCTTCTCTTCCCCCTTTTTGGCATCATCATATGCCTCAAGGTTAATGGGGTCAGCAGGGTTGGCATCAATTTTAGCCACAGTAAGAGATAGCTCTTGTTGATAAGTGTCCATTCTCTTCATCTGAGCAGAAATGGGATCAACATGGCTTAGAAAAAAGGCAAAAATAGTGGAACTTATAGATTCGTCCACTTGCTTCTTCACAGCTTGATCAACTTGGTTTCTCATCACTCTTATTACTTCCTCCAAGTTGGCTTTGAATAGATCAGAAGCAACATCTAGTGAACTCTTGATGGTTTCTCTTATCAGTTGATCTTTCTGACTTTCCATAGATTGAGTCAGTTTGTCAATGTCCTTTGACAGCATTTGAGAGATTTCCTCCTTCTCCTTAGCAGCTTCATCCTTTATTTTTAAAATCTCCTCTCTTTCCTTCTTGATCAGATCCTTCTCAGTGTGGAAGTATGTGGTAACAACATCTGACATGATCTTTGATGACTCACCAATCTTGAGGGTGGATTCCTTCACATCTTTTCCAACACTCTTTATCTTCTTGTCAAAAGATTCAAAACTCTTTTCAACAGCCTCCAGCTTGATGGTTGTGAAGTTCACCTTTTCTTCCAAACTTTCAACTTTGATACATAAATCCAAGGAATTGTTATCAACAGTTTCTTCCAAGTTCTCCATCCTTCTAGTCATTCTCCTTGCTTTAGAGTTTAAGTTAAGCAATGACTTGTGTTGGGCTTCATTTGTGGGAATGATAGTTTCATCCAAACTGTCTCTGACATACTTTCCCATATTCAGACAGAGACCTACAACATCCTCCAATCTTTTTCTTTCAACTTCATCAACTTGTTCAATCTGAGAATTGAACTCCTCCTGCACAACTTTCAATCTTGTTTCCTCCTCATCAATGATGCAGACTTCAGTCAGTGGGAGAGCATCTAGGTGAATTGGGAATTCCATCGAGGTTGATGGTGATGCAGCTATTGCCTCATTTACCAAGGGCTTCTCCATAGCAGCTTGTTCATCAGGTTTCACAACTTCTTCCACAGCAATATTGGCCTCCACTTCATCTTTCTTGGCCTCAGCTTCAGTGACTTCAGCAGGAGTTGACTCAATCAACTCAGCATCATGGATGACAGATTCTTCAGCAATTTTTGGAGTATCATCCACTATGACAATCTCCATTGATTCAGTAGTTTCAGCAGTAGTCGGCTGTGCTTCTTCTCCAATATTTTCAATCAATTGACTCTGGTCAATCTCATCAATTTTCTCTCCTTCACTAGACTCTCCATTATTTATCTCTTCGATGGCAGTCTCTACTCCATCAAAGAAATCCTTCTCAACGACCATTTCATCAGTAGTTTCTCCTTCCTTGATGTCTTCCTCCATGGCATCATTCTTTTCTTCTTCTTTGTCCTCAACAGTCTTGGACTTGTCCTCAGTACTTTTGGACATCTCATTTGTCTTGTCCTCAGCTTGTTTGGACATTTCATCATCCTCCTCCATTTTGTCTTCAATATTCAGATCAATCCCAGCAATAATGGATTGAATAGCTTCCTTCTGAATCTTAATATTCACCAAGTTGGCAAATAACCTCTCATCTGTCAGCTCAAATGTGGATTCCACCTCAGCAAACTCTGTCAACCTTGACTCCTCATTCTCCCACCAGTCAAGTCCCTTGGACTCAATGACCTTCCCAATGTCATACATAGATTTCTTCCTTATGTCAACAATCAACCTAAGATCATAGAAAGTGGATCTTAAATCAGGGTATTTGGCAAGTTGGGGGTAAAGCTGGTCTAGGAAAAATTTGGATTCATCTCTCAACGACATTGCATAGGTGTAATCTTGGGCTTTATCTGACTTGGATGAGGATTGGGGTTCTTCAAAAAGAATAGGTATGGGGGTATCAGACTTGTAGGATAATTTTTGAATGGTTGGATCATTCAAGTGAGGGGTAGTTTCAATGGCTTTTGAGGTGTGGATGGGTGGTTCTGGATCGTTCAAATCCAGGTCTCCTGGTGACACTCTTTCTTCATCATCACCTTCATCATCATCTTCTGAACCTTCAAGTTTAGCTTGTTCATCAATATCCATCTCCTCATCAGAAGTATCATCATACTCCTCAATAGTTTCTTCTCCACTTGAACTAGGGCTTGACATGGCCCTCTTCTTCTTGGATTTAGAGGCTTGCTCAACCTCCTTTCCCTTTCCTTCCTTCTTGGCTCTTTCAAGAATGCTTATCACCATCTGTGTTGCTTCAACACTCTTTTGTTTGGCGGTCTTTGCTTGTTTCCTAGTTGAGGCTTTTGGTGATTTGATCTCCAAACTCAATCTCTTCTGGGTTCTCACAGATAGTTGTCTGAACAGGATTTTGGTGGTGTTGAATTTCACTCCATCTTCAATAATATCATCAGGTCCTTTCTTGTATAGAAATGTAGCAATCTTTGTACAGAATGCAAGTTTCGTCTCAATAAACACCTTTGTATAAATTATAATTTTTCTTATTATGAATTTATAAATATATATATAAATAAGGCTTTAATTGGTAAAAGAAATATATATAAAAGAAAAGAAAATGTATCACAATACAAAAAAAAAATGGAAATGAAAAAATAAGCCACATCAGCATGGACCAGCCTACTATTAACGGTGAATGGATCATTTTTAAAATTTGGACAAACTTATAAGAACAAAATCAAAATGTTAAAAAAGTCTGGACCAATTTAAAAAATATAGCAATTTATTGGACTAAAAATATTTAATTCATTGAATTTATAATTGAGATTAAAAGATCGGATTGGTTATCAACGGCTACAGTTCAATGCATGCACGTGGATTTTGTTTTTCTACTCTCTCGCCACTTTTATTGGATTGTTCTTTTCTGCACTCTCACCATATTTTTTCAGATATGAATGTATGCTTGAGACTAAAATATTGTAATGATATATTATCAACAGCTCTGGTTGAATGCAGAAGAATTGTTCATTTTTGGACAATTATATAATTAACTAGGGTAGAACCCGTGTATTACACGGAATTTTAAATATATTTTTAAATATTTAATACTCCCTCCACTTTTAAATAAGTGTCATTTTAACAATTTTCAACATATTAAGATATATAATTATGGACAATTTTACCCTTCATTAATGATAACTAATTTTAATATTAAATTTATGTTTAGTAATGAATGTGGTCAATATTGTAGATGATATTCATGTATACAATAATTAAGGTTTATGCATGATTTATGTTATAGTACTATATTTAAAAGGGAAAAAACTTAAATCAAGGTAAAGAAAATGGAGGGAGTACAATGTACACGGGTAAAATTGTCAAACTTGAAGAAAAAAGTGTAGAATGACACTTATTTAAAAAATATTGAAAAAGGCAAAGTGACTGTTGGTCCCAAAAGGAGTGTGACACGTGTATGGGGGGGGGGGGAATACACGTGTGTGTGTTTTTAAAAACTTTTGCAAGTAATCAACACAAATAATCAGAGTCAAGTAAGTTACAGTGTGTCAAGTCCTATGAAAATACTAACAGTAGATTCTAAGAATTCTTAACAGTATGCAACTTGTATGCGGAATAAATGATAGGCCCTTTTATACTCCTTAATTAATATGCACTTAGATACTAAGTTATCAAATAGCAAATAGCAGTTATAACAACACAAAAGCTAAAGCAATAAGATAAATGCAGTAAGTAAGAACACAGGACGTATAGTGGTTCGGAGACTAAACTGCTCCTACGTCCACTCTCCTAATTTAATAGGATAATTCCTTAATCACTTCGGAATTAGCTTGTTTTTACAGTGCCAAGGTGCACTCTACTTCTTCTCCTTCTCTTCTCTTGATTTCTTACAACCTTCTCTCGTTGCAATACTCTCAATCTCTACTACGAACTCAACAATACTCTCAATCTATCTCTCAAGGTGAAAGTAGGGTTTTGTTCTAGTACCAACTATTGTGTGATATCCTTTACAATTTGAGAACGAATATAAAGGATAGGATATCACTGTCTAGGCTTTGGATAATCAACAATAAGCTTGCCTAGTGGGGACTAAAGGTAACACTCACAAATGAATATGCTTAAAAGCTTTTAATCTCTCGAGTGTTTTGAATACTAAAACGATTGCTAGAATATGTATGGCTTGTATCTTGATGTATGTCCCGTTCGTCCTCTTGAAATGATTCAAGATGTGGCCTATTTATAGATGAAGCAAATTATCCGTTGGTGGAGATAGCAAACTTATCCATAAATTTGAACTTTCAAATTGTTCAGGGGCCTGCATGCAAATAGTACATGTATTCACGTCCATTCTGCAATCTGCATTCCAATATCAGAGTTTGTTATGCGCAGTGACAGGTGGCTCTCATTCCTTGGCTAATTTGGAATAATTCTGTCCTTCCCACTAACGGCCTCGTACTGGGTAAAGTGCCTAGTCATTCCTCGTCTTTGTCCATAAGTACGCCAAGTCCAAAGTATATGAATATCCAAATTCATCATACTTGACTTTTGTCGTCCAGCATACTTGTCTTCATGAATCCTTGTCACTTTCTTCATAACACTTCAGCTCCTTGTCTTCAATGATACTTGTCTTTTGTGCTTTGTGCTTTCAGGTCATGGATTCAAAGAATAATCTATCTAAAAATTAAAGCTCCCTAATATATATGAGCTTTTCTAACCTGAAAATCTAGACTTGGCAAATCATCATACTTGGGGTTTTACTTAGGGTTTTGGTATCAAATCAAAATCAAATTTTCTTTTATTAATATAAACCATATCCCAACAGTGACATTTAATAAAAAACGGAGGGAGTAATAAATTTTTATTTATTTACTTAATTTAATTAATTTTTCATATTTTTATTTTTTATGATAAATTATTATAATTATATTTTAAAAAAATGATTTCACAGAAAAAAAAATTAACATTTTTTTCAATTATATTTATTATAACGTTGTATTATAATATAAAAGTTTAACTAATATAATATTTTGAGGTATACAAAATAATTACACTTATGTTAGTTAATTTTATAAAGTAAATTTCAAAAAAAATTTGTGAGAATCAAAAGAAATGAGACGTTGACATTTAATAAATATGAAAATAACTTTCAAAAAAATTATAAAATTTCGGAAACAAACAATTTAAATAATATTAAAATAGTTCTTAATAATTTGTAAGTCAACCTTCAATATCAACCACAACACCTTACATTTAATAAATGTGAAAAAATAACTTTGAAAAAAATTATAAAATTTCGAAAACAAATAATTTAATTAATATTAAAATAACTCTTAATAATAAATTGTAAGTCAACCTTCAATATCAACCACAACACCTTAAATAAACAACTTCATTAAATTATGACACATAAGCCAAATCAACCACAAAATGACACATAAGCCAAATTAACTACAAAATGACAAATCATCAATTTAAACTCCCTATTAGTATATAGGGGGATTCTATATTATAGAAGTAGTGTATTTTGTATATATACCAAACTTGGTAATCCAGTAAAATAATATAATTATATAATAAGTTTTATATATATATTTTCGAGCTCTATTTTTTAAATACATTAAACTTATAATAAATTTAAAATAATTGCAGAAAAAATTACTTGAGATATAAGATAAAAGTAATTATGAAAAAGTTAAGTAAATAAAATAAAAGTTAGAAATTCAACATTCATATCAATTACCACTAACACCTTAAATAAAATAAATACTATAATTAATTAGGAAAAAAATTCAATAGTTAATAAGAATATAATATTTTAAAAGAGTTTATGAATCATATCTTACTCAACCAATAACTTAATTACACATCATACTTTTTAAAATTAACAACTTCATTAAATTATGACACATAAGTCAAATCAACCACAAAATGACACATAAGTCAAATTAACCACAAAATGACACATCATCAATTTAAACTCCCTATTAGTATATAAGGGGATGAGCATCCATGAGTTAGCAATTTCCTTAATCACATTTATAGTTTTCTTTAAAAAGAAAGTTATTCAATGTTATCGATAGAACAATTTTTCATGTGTTTAATTAAATTGCACAACACGCGCGTATTCTTCACAAAAAGTGAGCTATCTGAATTTTACAAAAATGTCAATCCTACTTAATTTTACAAAAATGTCAATCCTACTGACTGGTCGAGAAGTTGCAGCGTCTTCAACGACCACTTAATTTGTTGAAAATCCAACGTTTAAAGGAATATTTTCATAGAAGGTTTTCAAGATACTAATTAACGATCAAAATTAATCAATTAATTAATTATAATTTTTTTTAATTGAATTAATAAATAATCAAGTAACTTAAATATGACCAACACATTAACTATAGTTATCTAGAAGCAGGGGCGTACCCATGCAATTTCTTCCCTTTTCTTAGTACATAGGAGTATATAATTATATGAGCAATAATTTTATTATTATTATATAATCTATAAAATTAGTCCAACAAAGTAATGGCCCAATGATAAAAATTCAAATTAAAATGAAAGTGGCCAAGCCTAAAGCTTGTTAATAAAATGAAAATTAAGGAGTAAAAAGGTTTTTAAGTCATACAATTTTAATTAAAAAAATATTTACCTTTTAAATTTAATTTTTAATATTTAAAAAATTGTTCAATTTTAACCTCTGAAATAAAAAAATAAAAAGACTTAATATCAATTTTGTCTCAATATTCTAGACAACTTATTGTAGTAAACATGATAACAAAAAATATATATATATAAATTATCATTTATTGACAATTTTCGTAATAGAGATAGAGTTCATGTATCTAAATTCAAATATAAAATGACGGAATTTATTTTATCGACCCCCTAATCCACAATCTTGGGACGTCTGGCCTGTTCAGAAGCATATAATTAATTTGCTCGTTAGCCCAATTCCCTGAAGCAAATTTCTGAATACATGAATTAGAAACACACAATGCCACCAAATTAATCTGAACATGAGCTGATTGATAACCCTTTTAGCTAGGCTCATCTTTTCTGATTCAGAGATACCCTTCAATTCTTTCCACACAATTTTTTAATTTTTTATTTTCACCTTTATTCAAGATGCTATTTTACATTATATTAATTTAAAGATAACGGAAAAGGCATTAATTATCAGTGACCTAGTATATTTACGATATAGAGATATACAGTAAAAATATATTAACATGTAAATTTGATTTTTTTTTTTTTTATATAGATATCCAATATTGTGCACCCAACAAAATATTGTTTTTTAATCCGAAAAGAAATTTTATTAATGCGACTAGTAGACAAATGGTCCTTGGAGAGGCCAAAGTAAAATTTCAGAATAATAGGAAAGTAATATTACAACATTATTAAAATCTAAATCCACAAGGGAAAGAATTTATTAGCATCCTCCTCCAACATTGTCTTTCTAATAGCATGTCTGGCGCAGCCAATTATGCATTCGTTTTTGCATTCTTCATGGCTGAAAATCTTAATTTGTGTGCAATCGAAGTAACATTCCGTCATACAATGTCCATTTCCGTTTCTCTCAGTCGCTTCTGTTGCAGGCAACACTACTATCGCCGCCACGAGAGCCACCATTAGAGCAGCAGTGATCAACACATTCCTTGCCATTGTGTGAATATATTGAAATGATGAAGTATAATATTGCAAGTTAATGAATAAGAATTGTGAAGAATAGAAGAAGGTTCATGTGCTTATATAGATTCTGGAAGCCTATTTTTTAATAGTCACGTCTTTTGGGATTAATCATGTACAATGTTTTTACTAGTCATTACTTTAATTATGAAGAGGTGTGAGGTTTTAATTTTTTAGTTTGTGAGCGGTTGCAAGTGGAGGGACACGAGATTTAGAATATTACCGTTTAATTTTTGTTTATGTAGATTTAATTAGAATATTAATGTGAATATTGGATATTATCTTTGTTATTAAATGGAATAAAAAATAATACTCCCTCCGATCTCACACGAATTTGCACACTTTCTATAAATGGATGTCCATACCAATTTGCACACTCCATAAAAGGAAATACCTTCATAATCTTCACCCTCAAAATATACTCTTATTTACCCATATGCCATTACTTTTTCACACTTAATCTACTTTTTACTTTACTTTATTCATAAAACTTTACAAAACTACCCCTCAAAATATCACTCATTACCAATGATGCAAAAATCGGCGCCTAGGCACTAGGCGGCAAAAAAAAATTAGTTTTTTACTAATCTGCCCACATTAGACGCCAGGCTTATTAGGCGGTCCTAGGCGGGGCCTAGGCGGAGCACCGATTAGGACAGTGAATTTTTTACTCTTTTTTTTTAATAAACAAAACGACGTTGTTTTGGTTAAAATAATAAATAAAAAATCAAAATTAAATTAAGTAATTAAGTTAGTAATTTAGTTACTTATTTTGACGTGAATGTTAATTATACTTAATTTGAACTTTTGAAGTAAATTAGGTGTAATTTAGACTTTTGGTACTCGTAGGCTCGTAGCATGTTTTGGACTTTTGGAGCCTGATATGATTAGCCTGTTTAATTTGGTATTTGGTATGAACTATTATTCTATAAAGCATTGTTTAATATTTTCATTTGGTATGAAGTACAAAAAAAACACTACAAAAAAAGGGTGTTTTAGAGACGGATTTTCCGTCGGCCGCCGAGGTTACCGACGGATTTACCGACGGAAAGTCGGCCGTCCCCTTTCTCGGCGTCAGCTTTTTTTGCCGACGGATTTTTGAATTCCGTCGGAATTTCCGACGGAAATACCGAGGGAAAATGGCCGTCATCTTTTTCCGACGGAATGTCCGTCGGTATTCCGGACAACCCGTTTAACAAACCGGGTCAACATTCCGTCGGTAATTCCGTCGGAAAGAATGAATTAAAATAATTATAAAAGAAATTAGAATGAATTAAAATAATTATAAAAAAAATTAATTTTTGAATAAATTGATTTCGAAATTCACATATCGACGGAATATCCGTCGGCATTTGACCGACGGAATATCCGTCGGCATTTTACCGAGGGAATATCCGTCAGTAAAACAAAATATTAATAAAAAAAATATGTGTGGCCGGGGAGGCCCCGACCAGAATTTCATTTTCCGACCAGAATTACATTTTCCGAGAGGTTGGGAATGTGAAGAAATTTCGTAAAAAATGTCATTATGTAAAAATTAAAATATTATGTAATGAAATAATAATATTACATGAAATATTATGTTGGGAATGTGAAGAAATTGGCATTGTTTTTATTACATATCCTCATGCTTAAAAAAGTATTCTTCAATTCATCCACCTGCACCAGTAGTACAATCACATTGATCAAATTAAACCAATTTCTTTAATATATTATAATCAAATCAAATTAATACTAGTAATTAATTAGTAGCTTACTTGATCATTATCATCATCATCTAGTACTTCCAGAAACTGACGGTGGCTTCGTCTTCTTCCAGTCTCCGGCGAAGGGCGGCGACTTCGTCTACTTCAAGGAAACAACCAAAAAATTAAAAAAAAAATCGATGTTGAAGTTCAAAATTTTTCAATCTAAACTCAAAATCACTTACGTCGGAGTCGGAGTCGGCCCACTTATTAAAACGCCGGAGGAGCACAGATTGGGCGGCGGCCATGCTTTACGGTGGAGAGAAATCGGCGCGGAAGATTGGTTAGAGTGCCGAGGGTGGCGGGAATAGGGCCGGTGAGGTAGTTGTCGCCGATTCTGAGGATTTTGAGGTGGTGGAGGGAGGCGAGGTGGGGGGAATGGGGCCGAAGAGTTGGTTGGAGAAGAGGAGTAGGGATTGTAAAGAGGAAAGTTTGGAAAGAGTAGGTGGAATAGAGAGAGAAGAGTGAAAGAAAACCCTAGGTTGAGGTTTTATATAAGGGCTTATTTTCCGTCGGCATGTACGAATACCGACGGATATTCCGTCGGTATTTATCAAATGGTGAATTTCGGCGGACATATATAAATACCGACGGATAATCCGTCGGTATTTTTCAAAAGTAAATACCGACGGAAAGTTAATTCCGTCAGCATTTTGGCGATTTTTTTTATTTTTTTTTAAATAATTCAATTTTTTCTATATACTAGACCTACTAAATTACCAAAATATTTTTTAAAAAAATCACAAAATTCATTTCTTCCACATATATTAATATATATATTGGTTGTGACTTATATTTATAGTAAATTTAATTTTTATAATTTGTACCTAAATGATAAATAATTAATTAACTTTTATAAAATAAGAAATAAATACATTACATTAATTGAATTAATTTTCATCTTCATCGTCTTCATCCTCCTCTTCGTCCTTATCCTCCTCCTCCTCATCATCATCTTCCTCATCCTCCTCCTCATCCTCATCTTCTTCATTCTCCTCTTCATCCTCATCTTCATTCTCCTCTTCATCCCCTTCTTCATCCCCCTCCTCTTCACCTTCAATTTCGATTAATTGGGGATTTGCAGCCGTCAAGGGTACAGAAAGATTGAAATCTCCCGTAAAGACTTCAGTTGGAGTCTCTATTTGTTCTGTTTGAAATGGAGATTCATCTTCAATATTTTTGTCCTTTTTAGGGACTTCTACCATTGACCTTGCCTTTACTTTGCAAACAGTGTGCCATTCATAACCACGTGGATCTCCCGGATATGTGCAGTAGTATACTTGAGATACTTGATGGGCAAATACAAATGGATCATTCCCAACATACGTCCTTTTCGAACTAACATCAACGAGCTTGTACTCCGGGTGAATTCTTGTTCCTAGATGGCCTGAATCAAACCAATGACACTTGAACAACACTACAGTCTTTGCTGGATATCCTGGATATTCTACTTCGACGACTTCCCGTAATACCCCAAAGTAATCACTTGCATCTGCATTGTAATTCGCACTGCTAACGCAGACGCCACTGTTGGTAGTTGCCTTTGTCGATGCATACCCAGACGTATGAAATATGTAGCCCTTCACAATATAACCGTTGTAAGTCTTTACACGACGTAGTGGTCCCTTGCTGAGATCTCGTAAGAATCGACTGTCTAGAGCGTTATCCCGTCCCTATACGGCTCAATTTAAAATTAATTAAAATAAATATCATGTCTTCTTCATCTTCTATTCGATTTCAGCAAGGCCTTGTTTGTTATTGTGGAAAGGCATGTCGTACATATGCTTCTAAACAGCCTAGAAGTAAAGGGAGGATATTTCATAATTGTCCTGACTCCCTAAGTGATGGTTGTGGTGGTGGATGTGGTTTCTTTGTATGGGCTGATACTCTAGAAAACTGTGGTGTTGACAAGAATCAAGGATCTAATCAAAGTGACCAAGAAACTGAAGACATGAAGAAAATGACTCGAGAGATGAAGAAATTGGTTACAGATATCAAGAATTTGGCTGAAGAAATCAAGGATTTAATCAAAGTGAACAAAATCATTTTGATTGTGCTAGTTGTCATGGTTGCATCTACCACCTTCAAGTGGTTTGGTTAAATATATGTATAATGCACTCTATATGAGGCTATTTTGTACTAAAATTCACTTCCACCTTCAAGTGGTTTAAATCTATCTAGAATGCACTCTAAATGAGATTATTTTGTACTCAATGAAACAAATGAATGCACCCTATTTTCATCTATACACCAATAAACTACACAATATATACATAAAGATAAATAAGTTCAACAGAAAAGTAAATAAGTTCAACAGAAAATTAAATAAGTTCAACAGAAAAATAAATTAGTTCAACACAAAATTAAATTGTTCAACCAGGATAGTTGCCAGGATAGTTGCTTGGATAGTTGCTAAAAAATTGTTCCACATCGTCATTCAAGTTGACGTCGTCACCGTCGGCCTGACCTGCAGCTTGATCTGGAGCTGGCGGTGCTTGCCCCATCGTCTGTTGATAGATGGCCTCGATCTGCTCAGCAGACATCCCCAACGTCCGACCCGCATTGGCACTCCAGAGGCGGAAGTAGTTCTCGAATGTTGCCATGACGTTCGGATCCAGGACGGTAGTGGAGGATACGGACGGCTGCGATGCACTCCGGGCCGACCGACCACTTGGTGTCCTCACGGCGTTGCTCATCCGACCAAGGCCAAGGACCCTTCCCTTGGAGGTCGGGGCAACGTCAAGGTAACACCGGTCCACGTCAACAACCGGAGGGGTACCGCTGCTTCCGGATTCAGCAGTAGTCGTGGCGGCTTGCGTCTCGGCCTCTTCAATCCTCTGTCGGACGCTCAACTACATAATTAAAAAATTAAAATTAATTTAATTATCTATATATATATAATGTAATTAATACATAAATTTAATTAAACTTACGTGGAGGTCAGTAGTGCACCCGTAGGTGGACGTCTGTGTATCGGCATTAAACGGATGAAGAAGACTCATCCGATCCAAGTGGGTGTGTGGACGTCCAGTCTCCCGCTCCTATTACGTATCAAATAAACATATACAAATTAATTTAGATAACTAATATAAAATAATTAACTATAATTATTTAATTTTTAAAAATTAATGAAAACTTACGATAGCAAGTGATTGCTCGAGGACGGACCGAGCTCCCCCCCGATGCACTGCCATCCCGCCTCCAACGTCGGTTCTGCGGTTGGCCCGAGCTTTGTCACACTTCTCTTGGTAAGCCGGGTCCAACCACTTCTCAACCAACGACTCCCACAGGTCAACACCATCCTCTACCCCCAGAACAAGATTTATGTCTTTATCACGCCAGGCCGTTCTCCAGTCGTACATCATGTTCGTGTACCGAGTAGAACAAACACCGTACCACTTCTCGTAAATAGCGTCGTCCGAGTAGATCGCCGTATCCCAACGGGCCTTTTTCTATACAAATATTCAACATATTTATCAAATAATATGAATAATTAGTTATTTAATAAACTTTAATTATTGTAATTATATACCTGGAACTCCTCGAAATATTCATCCTTTTTAGATTGTGGCACCGTCAACCAAGTGATAGCACCCTTAGAAATCTTGCACTTCTTAAAGGCTTGAGTGCAGATCCTGGACACCTCATTACCGGGCACCAACCTGTAAAATTATTAACAAATTTATAAACTAACACATTATAAATAAATAAATAAAGTTAATCGTTATTGAATACTGTTAAACATTATAATTATTGACTTACGCTCCTGAAATGATTTCAAGGGGTTGCCTTTTGTCTCGAACAGGATGCTGACGAGAAGAGGATGACGAACCAACCGACATCGTAGTCGGCGGCGGCGGCGACACTGCCACAGGAGGAGGAGGAGGAGCCATCACAGGTACTGATTCATCCCGAGACCTCCTTGAACGACGTGACCAAAATGACGACCTACGTGAACCAGAACCCTGATTCGGTACTTGTTCACTCATCTGTTTCAATCAATAAAAAATACATAATTTTACTAATTATCAATTTAATGAACATATTGCTAATTTAAAAATTTTACTAATATAGCATATTCCTAATTTAATCAATTCCTAATTTAATCAACATATTCCTAATTTAAATCAAAAAAATATATATATAACCTAATTACAGCGTGATACCACCGTCGAACCATCTAATTAACTAATAATTTAAACAATTGATTGAAACATGCATCACCTACATTAAAAATATTTCTAAATTAACATATTCCTAAATTAACAAATCTAAACATAATTAAAATAATACTTTTCTAATTGAAGTTTTCTAATTATCAATTTAATGAACATATTCATAATTTAAATTTTTTACTAATATAGCATATTCCTAATTTAATTAATCAACATATTCCTAATTTAATCAACAATAACCTAATTTAATTATTATTTTTCTAATTATTATTTTTCTACCTAACTTAATCAATAATAAAAAATTGAACATATATATTCCTAAATTAACAAACCTAAAACTAATTAAAATAATAATTTTCTAATTGGGTCAATAATTATCAATTTAATGAACATATTCCTAATTCGTGATCCAACGATCGAACCACTATATCTAAACTAATTTAAACAATTGATTGAAACATGCACTACATACCTACATTAAAAATATTCTATATCAAAATTACACCATTAAATTAAACTAGTAATTAATAACTATATAACAATTAATTAATGTATACATATAACAATTAATTAATTAATTAACCTTAAAAAACTACTCTATCAAAATTATTCTTAATCAACAAATTAAATTAAATAAAATACGTACTAACATGATCATAATATTTTAACAACTAACTAAATCAATATAACATGCAAATCAACATTAAATTAATCATATTTACATACATGCATGCATAAACATATATGTATTAATGTATATAAGTATTAAAATTAAACTAAGTAATAAAACTAATTAAGAAAACGTGTCGTATCAATATAATTGGAGAAAATTGATTCAATAGCCTCGTCCTCGTCTGCCTCCCTCGAATCCCTCGATCAGAACCTTAGGTTTTTTTTTTCTAACGCATCGCGTCTGTAATGAGATTGTTTATATAAAAATAAAAAAATTGTTTACCGACGGATATTCCGTCGGCATTTCCCTCGGTAACCGCCGACTTTAATGCCAACGGTTACCTTATTGGAAAACGAGGCGGTGCGGATTTCAACGGGTCAGTTGCCGACGGATTATCCGTCGGCATTTCCGTCGGCATACATATTTCAAAACATCTGTCAGTATTTCCCTCGGTAAATGCTGACGGAACGGAAATCCGTCAGCATTTATGTTGACTTTTCAATCCGTCGGCATTCCTTCAGCATATCCGTCGGAAATGCCGATGGACTATAATCCGTCGGCATTTGTCCGTCCCTATAGCGCGCGTTTTTTGTAGTGAAAAAATCTGAAATTCTAAGCGGCGCCTAGGCGCTAGGCGGCCGAAAACGCCCGCTTAGTGTTTTTCGTCTTTTACAACACTGCTCATTACACCTTTTCTTACACATTTCTTAAATTGTGTGTCCACCCAAGTGTGCAAGTTCCTATGGGACGGAGGGAGGGACTAGCATTGATGACATTTTTCACGGATTTCAAAATAGCATATCCTAATGTATTGGAGTAGTTCACTGCTTCTTCAGATATTCATTAAGATAAAGTTACTCATCAAATTATTTCAAAAATTGTTTTCAAATTATTTTTCCCCTCTCTTTTGAGTTTTGTTACGTACTCTTTTTAAAATAAAAGTAATTCAATTTAAATTGATGAAGAAAAATCGGGTAGGAAAGAAAATGGGTGAATTACAAAATAAAACTGTATAACCGCCGTTAACCGGTGTTTTCATTTACGTAATTTTTCAAAAATAACCGCCTCCAACTTGTGTAGGTTGATTCGTTTGAAGGACATTATTTTAGAGAGAAAAGTTTTACGGACCTTTTTTTTAAAAAAATAATAATAATAATTGATCTAAGGATATCTTTAATGATTAAATATTTTCTTGGAGCAATATTCAACCTATTCTAAAGTGGAGTTCTTTAGGCTATTTCACACCAGAGTCTCTCTTTTTATTAAGTGTCATTGTTCTTGTTCTTGAATTTTCGTTGGAAATTTTAGATTATGGTTCGGATTTTAAATTCACTGGACATGTATGCAGATTTGATTTTGGTAATTAATTTCACGAGACTTGAGTTTGATAGGTTGAAATTTGTCAAGATTGGTTCTGAGTTCAGTTTGATCTCTGTTTCGCCAGAAAATCCTAATGTTTGACAGGATGAACCTAATTTCAAAGGCAGTTTTGTCCATACATATTTAAACTATCCCATTGGAAAAGTTTGCAAACATGAACCCTCTCAGCAAAGTGATATATTATACTGAAATTCCATGAGTTCTTTCAGTTAACCGAATGCAAATAAAATTGATCGAATTTTAAACATCCAGAAGGAAATTTCTCTTTAAAACAAAAAAATAACCAAAGCAGTGCGAATACACTATATACGACCTAAACAAGTTCCTCCAAAAGGTTCATACAATAAACTCATTAACCTTATGTCTATAGAGCCAGCTCTAAAAACATCAAACCAAAATCAAAAGAGTAGTATGTGTGACTTAGATTTGGGGGCATATTTGCTACTCGTCCCAATACTCATCTTCATCCTCATCCTGCTCAGAATCCTGCCAATTGTTAAGCTGAACTTTGTCCTCAGATACTCGTCCTGGTCTGCGCACCTGCCTTTGGCGATCCTTCACACTGTCGTAAAAGCTCCCACCACGATCCATCACGAGCTTCTCGTACACAATGCTCTTCTTCATGTCGTCAACGGTTGATTTTGCTGTCTGCCTCTCCAATGTCATTTTGCGGCGTCTCCCAATATCAGATTGCAAGGTGGACTTTGCTGTCTGCCTCTCCAACGTCATTTGGCCACGTCGCCCAATATCAGATTGCATGAAGAAAGCGCTTTTTGAACGCTCCATATCAAGCTCCTTCGTCCGCTTCTCACTAGCTTCCCTTTCCTCCTGCAACAACTCCTTCAGGAGAGCATTCTCCTCCGTAAGCCGCTTCACCTCGCTCTCTGCTTGCCTCAAGTTATCCTTACACTCCTCCAACCGGCTCTCAAGGGCAGCTGTAACACTGAGCGTCTGCAACATAAATGTTCCCCAAATGAGCTAATAGCACAAGGAGACAAAAACAACTAAAGGGTCGTTGGTTCAAATTATTCATGGGAATGGTAATGAAAATGAATTACAACAAGAATGGTGGTTACATAGTTAGTGTTTTGGGTATAAAAAATGATGTTTGGCTGAGGAATAGTGAAATGATTGAGGAGAAATGGTTATAGGAGAGGAGGTAACTAATCGAAACAGGTAAATGATTAACTTGCTTTGAGTCTCATTACCTCGTTCCAAGTATGATGAAGGTGAGTTGATTCTTATTAATCACAATTACCCTATGTTCATTTTCATTACCATTCCCATTAAAGAATTATGAACCAAGCATCCCCTAAGTTCAGACAACTAAGCATAGCATGAAAAATGTATACTCTCAAACTACGAGCCGCAGAATCCTCCCTAGTCCTCTTCGAACCAATCTCAGGCACCATCATCAGAGCGTCAGCTCGATTCGCTATTCTTTTAGATTTTGAACGCACTGCCTTAGTAGACACTTGCATATCAGCATTATCCACTACATCTAAATAAAGTAAGCGGAAAAAAAAATTGTTAAATTCAAGAGAGCATAAACAATGGTTCAAATAAAGTAAAACAAAGAAAACAACAGTAGCATAACCCAACCATCGTGACAGGTAACGAAGAGTAGAACCTCAGTGGATGGAATTGATAAACTGCTAGCCTAATCGAGTGGTGACACAGACCATTCTGACCAGAGGCCAGAGTTTCTTCAAATATCTTCTTGAATTCATTCGAGATGTGAGTGAAACTCAAATTGAAGAAGAATATGGCCCTTGGGTTCCTTTTATTGGAATTGTGTTTCTATTTATTTTTGTTTCCAGTTGGTCAGGGGCTCTTTTACATCAGTGGCATATTTCTATGCGGCTCTTACCAAAAAGGGATTAAGTTATGTCGGGAAATATATTCAACCAACCCCAATCCTTTTACCCTTTAACATCTTAGAAGATTTCACAAAGCCGTTATCGCTTAGTTTTCGACTTTTCGGGAATATCTTAGCCGATGAATTAGTCGTTGTTGTTCTTGTCTCTTTAAGGTGATTCCTATCCCCGTTATGTTCCTTGGATTATTTACAAGTGGTGTTCAAGCTCTTATTTTTTGCAACTTTAGCGGCAGCTTATAGCTTGCCCAACTTTGTAAGGCACAAGAATGTGTTAAGGCTAGTATATGTGTTAAACTATTCCTCTTTGAAAATATTCGAGCTGTAACCCATATTGGTTACTTGTTAAGTACTAGTTTCTTTAACAGATTGAAGCCCTAACAGCTAGCACTACTCATGGGATAAGGATTCACACCAATAGTTCGATGAAATGCCTAAGACAACAAATTACTATGCAAAGAGGAATTCGCCACTAAGAACTTATAATCAGTTAATTGGTTTCCCTTATGATTACTAGGCAATTATCATGGGGGTTCCAATTAAGACAACATACTAGTACAAAATTAAACATATATAACTGATCACCTGGGAGTCGAACAAGGTGAAGAATAGCCCCAATTTGGATGTGGAAATCTGCAAGAGTGTGGCCATCCTCAAGATGTGTGTCAGCAAAGATGAGCCTCTGTTTATCAGGTGCGATGCCCTCCTCCTTTTCAACTATGGCCTTGACATCTTCTATTGCAGCCGATCTCGCAACCTCCAAAACAATTATCTTACCGGACGAGGTTTTGATGTATCTCCGCGGCCGCCCTTCCAATCTCAACTCCAGATTCAGGGTCGAATCTTCATGGATGTTGTAATCGGCAATGGTCCGGTAATCCTCCAGTTCTTCCCCTGCAAACATCAACCTCTGCTCGTATCGACATATCCATTCTATGTCCTCAATCTGTGCCTTGACATTATCAATTGTGTGAGAGCTTTGCACTTCCAGGGTGATAGTCTTCCGACTCTTCCCCGCGAGTTTCTTCACAAAGATTTGCATTCCACCTCCAACAACACCACGAATTGAGCGGAAATTGCACAAGTAGTAAGATGTGTTTGTAGCAGGAAATTCCTCTGCAAATTAACAGCAATTGAAGAAAGGTGGATTCTTCTCTACGAATTCAACGCCGCTAAACCCTACCTTCGAATAAGCACGACGTCGTATTGATGACCTGAACTGAAGAAGGCCTCGGCCGTTGTTATAAGTCTAATCCAAACTCGTTCGATTGAAGTCTTGTTGACTTTTTAAGTTTTTTCTTTTCTTTTTTAGAAGACAGTGTAACGTTTTTGCCATGCTTTCAATAAAATATTACTATGTGGATATTATTTAGAATAAAATCTTTTATCTTACATAATTTGACAATGTAATCAACGCAAAAAAAAAAAAAAAAAAAACATTTCGTGAAGAAGCTGCCTTTCATCAACACCTAACTCCCTTTCTCACTACAAATCTTCAAGAATTCATTTATTTTCTTAGTTTTTAGGAGCACATACTTTTCTTTTTTTTCCCTCAAAATATCTACATAATATAGATATATATATATATATAAAAAAGATATATTAAAACATAAGATTACACATTGCCATTCATAAGGTATTACAAAAGGTATCACAAATGATATTTAACACTAAAATATGTGTTAGTATATAAACATAAAATGTTACTAAATGAACAATATCGTGTTTTGTAACTTTCGTTGTGAACAAAAAATAATTACATTTTACATAGGTGACATTCGAAATTAAAAAAATTGTACGTTTTTATATCAATAATTAAGTATTATTATGAACAAAATCATGTTACGACGTGAATAAAAAAATATGTTACTACATACATAAATAAATAAAAATATTACTTAATGAAAAATATTGTATTACAATATGAACAATGTGAACAAAAGGACATTATCATACACAAGCAACACTCAAACTAAAAAAAATAAAAAAATGTTACTAAATGAACAATATCATGGGCATGGCGTTAACATAAAGACATTGCAATGTGACACTTAGAACTAGAAATTGGTTAATACGTAAAGAAATTAGTGTTATTATATAAATAAAACCGTGTTAAAACATTAATAACACTTAATTCACCGAATGTGGTATTATAAAGACACTTGAAACTAATTTAAAATGTGTTATTATGTGAATAAAAAAAATAGATTACATGCACACAGTAACATTTAATTCAATGAACATAAAATTATAGAGAATTGAGTTTATTATTAAGTATTATTAAAAATGTCTACATGAACAAAAAAGGTATTAATGTACGAACAAAATCATGTAAATATAATTCAGAGTCGGTCCTGAGATTTTGTGGGCCTGGGGCGAATAAAGAAATTGGGTCCCTTCTCTGAACAACATCAAATAAAATAAGTGAAATATGTATGCACATATTAAAAATGAATGAACGTTTAAAAATAAATCATTTAAAATGGCTTCTTCTAACATTTTGAGAAGCAAATTCTAGGATAGCAAACCAAAGCATTTAGAAATTCAATAATCTCAATAGCCGTTTTTTTTTTTTTTTGTTGATAAAGTAACTTGCAACACTTTTAGTTCAGAAAATAAATCATTTGAATCAATATCTAAAGAGTTGTCATGCTTTCAAAAAAAAAAATTGAGGCAGCAATAGCAACATCAACAACAACAAAGTAAATATAGAGAATCAGAGATAAAAGAAACTAAAATAATAAAATATATATAATCGTGATTGTGGATCGTGAAAAAGGGAAAGTCGGATGTCGATTGGGAAAGTCGGATGTCGATTACTAAACGTGATCGCTGATCCGACAATTTATTGGCACTACTCTGTTCTCCATACGCTTACTATATTAGATATTGGGCCTTGACTCATTAAGAGTAATTGCTATGGTGGTCATTTTTTAGAAAGATTGCATAATAAATTCATATTTAATAGGTTATTGGTGTAATATTATTGTAAATTTTAATTAGATTAAATATTTAATATTCAAATTCATTATATTTTATATACGGTATAAAAGTAGACCTTCAAAAATTCGGGGCCCAGGACGATCGTCCCTTAGACCCACCCTCAGGGCCACCACTAAAATGTATAAACAGTGAGACTACAATTAAAAAAAAAAAGTACCTAAATTTTAATAGAGAAAATTTGTTGCCGATTAAGATCAACCAGAATTGAATGGGAGGACTAATTGAAAAGCCACCGTAGAAAGACTTGAAAAATCGTAAGGAAGAGAAAATGGAAGAATGTGGGGGAGAGTATTGGGATAAATTGAGAGTTGTTTTATTCACTGTAATTAAATACATGTAAAAAAGAGAACTATACAATCAAAAATTCGATATGGGACAACTAAACAAAAAATTTATTCACGTCGTAACATGATTTTATTCATAATAATACTTAAGTATTGATATAATAACAATTTTTTAAAATTTTGAATATCACATGTGTACAATGTAATTTCTTTTTATTCATAATCATGTTTCATAATAATAATAATAGAAGAGTAATTAAATGCTGATTCATGTATTCTACAACTCTAAAATACACAATTATAAGTATACGGTGTATATGGTAGTGAAGTAAGCATACAAGGTCGATCACACATGGAGGTATAGTGTAAAAGCGTATTTTGTCGATTGAATTCTAAATAGACGTGATCGATAAGTTTGAAGATTGTAATTACACCTAATTATCTACCAAAGTGTCACTAGTAAGCAATTAAAGAGTAATAAAGAATACCGATCAAGTATTATGTAAATCACGAAAATTAAGAAGAGACGATTAAAACTCAAATAAGAGAAAGTAGGTTTCAAGACATTTGCAATATTTAGATATTCATCTATGATTTATGACTCATTCAACTGGCAATTAAGTTTGTCCTCTTATAAGGTTGACCACTAAAGAAGAATTAATCAATCTCTCGATCTAACTAATCCAAAGGAAAATCCAATATAAGTTCGTATCTCTACCTGACAAATATTGTATCACCTAAATTAGCCCAAAAGATCATTCAATTCCCTCCCAATAATTAATCCTCTCTCGAACTCATAATAATATTGAGTTGCATGCTTATGTACGATTAATGAAATAAATCTCTCGATACTACCCCAATTAACAATAAATCAAACACATTATCATGGTCAATAATAATATGCTTCCATATAAGAATTAAGCACACAAATAAGAGACAAACACCATTTAAAATAAGAAATTAGTTCATAAACTTCAATCTAAATATTTACAAAACCCTAGAACCAAAAGTGTTCTAGCCAACAATCAACATAATCAAATTAACACAAACTAATGAAATAAACAAATAAAAATAAATAGAAAGCTTAGTCTAATGGATAGTAGGTAATAAAATTCCAAAGCTCTTGATGCCTTCCTTACTTGATTTGATGGAGAATTGAAGAAATGGATGATGATTACCTCCAAGTGTGTGTAAATGTGTGTAAGAGTTCTTGAGGAAGGGGGTAATGTCTTTGAAATTTAAGAAAATAGGTATTTATAGTGTTGAGGTAGGGTTTGGGGGTAAGTTTTGCACTTAAATCCCTCGAAAAAGACGAAAATACACAAAATACCCCGAAATAGAGGCCACTCGGCCGAGTGAAATGACTCAGCCGAGTCATCTCTAATTTCTCAAAGTTGCAGGTCGAAGTTCCACTCGGCCGTTTTGCTATTTTTCTCCCACTCGGCCGAGTCATCTCCAAGTTCCCAAAGTTGCAGGTCGAAGTTCCACTCGGCCGTTTTGCCATTTTTTTCCCACTCGATCGAGTCATCTCCAATTGCACCTCAAACTTGTTTTGTATGTAACTTTCAACTCCAACCTCCAATTGACTCGATTCTTCCTTCCATTTCACTCCATTTTTCGAGCCGGATCCAATGGTGCACTCCTCCTTTTGGTCCAATGACTTGTGGTAGGTGTTTTTCTCCCAAAATCCTTCGTTTTTCCTACAAAGTCGACAAAACACCACCTTTCTCTTATTTCGACCAAAACCATCATAATCAATCCATAAATCAATGAAATCACACTAAAAATGAGCTTCACATGTGCATCTAAAATATGTAAATTCCACCCAAATCAAATACATGTAAAAAAGAGAACTATACAATCAAGAACCCGATGTGGGACAACTAAACTAAAGTTTTATGAAATACATATCCTTGGGTGCCAAATCAGTCCAAACTCATCTAACCACGGGCTCATCCCTTACTCTTCATGATGAGTTTTCTTTGGCTGATTTCACTACATACCGTCAAGTTCTTGGCAGTCTTCAGCATCTTCAGTTCATTCGTCCAGACATTGCCTTTGCTGTCAATCGACTCTCTCAGTATATGCATGCTCCTTCTGAAACTCACTGGGGAGCAATCAAGCGTCTCATTCGCTATCTCAACGACACTCAACATATGGGTCTTTCCCTTCTAAAGGACTCCCCACTTTCTCTTCACTGTTTTACTAATGTTGATTGGGCTGGAAACCCTGATGATCGATCTTCAACAAGCGCATATGTTGTGTTTTTTGGTGCCAATCTCGTCTCCTAGTCCTCTCGTAAGCAATGGTCCATTGCTCGATCTTCCACTGAGGTTGAATACAAATCCATTGCCTCAGCCGCTGCTGAACTTCAGTGGACTCGGTCTCTTCTTTCAGAGCTTGGTGTTGAAGTTCGCCAACCCACTATTTTCTGTGATAACATTGGAGCTACGTATTTATGTGTTAATCTCGTATTTCACTCTCGGATGAAACACATTGAAATATATTTCCATTTTGTTCGCCATCTCATTCAAACATCCAAGTTGCATGTCTCTCATGTCTCCTATGTGGATCAGCTTGACGATGGTTTGATCAAAGCTCTTCCGGGACCCCATCTAAAGCTTCTCATGTTCAAAATTGGAGTCACTAATAGCGCTCCATCTTGAGGGGGTGTATTAGGGATATGTATTTCATATAACTTTAGTTTAGTTGTCCCACATCGAATTCTTGATTGTATATATAGTTCTCTTTGATACATGTATTTAATTACTCTACTACTGTAAATAAAATTAACTCTTAATTTATCCCCAATAGAGAGACTAAAAACCCGTTGTGAAAGATCTTTTAAAACTGCCAGGAATGGAGAATGGAAAACGTAGGGAGAGAGACTATTAAAGAGAAGTGTGTGAATTTGAAATGGACTACATGATAAAAATTGGGTAGAATAAACAATGATTTTTGCATTACATATGAAACTTTATGTACTATATTGTTATTATTTAGAAAGTATTAGGTTGAAATTGAAGAGTGTGGAATTGTAAATCTTTTTAAGAGATTACCACTTTTAACATATTGTTTGTGTTTATTTTATATCTTTATTTATTAGTAAGGGTTAAAAATTATGATCGATCTCCTTCGATGTGATAAAGAATAAATATACGGAGTACAAATTTTGTTAATAAAAAAAATTAGGCCTCTAATATTTTATTATTGCACTGTAATTGGTGAGACCAACAAGCCTTGTTCGCTTAGCAAGATAAAGTCTTAATTAGGCTTGATTAAATGTCATAACTAACTTCTCTGTCTTTCATGAATAGATAGACTTAGCTTGAACTCACTTGGCTCGATAGGACCTACTTCGCCTAGTGAGCCTCCACCGATAATCTTACCTGTCAAGGATTCCAGTCGATTAGACGTCTTCAACCAAGTAGAATACTTGAAAATATAATAAATAACTCATCTAAGATAGTAATTCAACAAAGTAATCAACGAGAAAAACAGCACACAAGAATTTAAGTGGTTCGATCAAAGTGATCTACATCCACTGGACCGGACGAGTACTTCTTTGATTGATCAAGAATGTTTACACACTCATTCACGCGGAATAGGATATTTCCTCACTTCACTCGTGAACTCACATAACTCAAAGATTACAATCGTACTTGCATCCAAGATCGTAACCTTTACAATGTACACATACAAGAGTATATAAAGACCAAAGGTAGTTGCTGCTGTTAGAAACTGCTTGGGTGGTTATCAACCGTTTGCAACCGCTTGAAACAACCCATGTGCTCTGTTATTGCCCAACTGAAATGGTAGTTATGTCCTCAAGTAGTTGTAACTGTAATACAGCTAGTTAAACTAACTAACTTTCATATCAGAAGACTTGTCCATAAAGATTAGAACACTACTTAGTGTGCTGATACTCAACTCTTCTGTTCCTGTGATCAAAAGCTAACTCTGCTGATAGACTCCATAATGTGCTGATAGTATTGTGCTGATATACCCTGCTGAAGTACTGTGTTGATCTGACCAACTGTGTTGAACTCTAAGCATCACCTCCTCAACTGATTGAAAACCTTCAACTCATCTGATTTCGGCCTAAGTCATCTTATCTGATCCTATCAGCTCACTACTTACTTAGTGTGCTGAATATGAGATTATGAGATAACACTCACAATTCTCCACCTTTAGCTCATAATCGAAATAATCTCCATCAAAAACACAAAACCACTATTCTTCTCAAAGAATAGTCTCCACCATTGCTCCTCTGCCACAAGATCAGCAGCCTTCTCCTCGGAGGAATTAATGCAGTCCAATAAGTCTAAGACACAAGCCAAACTTCTCTTTTGGCAATGCCTTAGTGAACGCATCAGTAGGGTTCTCCTCTGTAGCAATCTTCACTGCCTGGACCACCCCCTTCTCTACAATATCTCTTACAAAGTACAGCTTTACATCTATATGTTTAGTTCTCTCATGATACCCCTGATGCTTTGCAAGATGTATTGCACTTTGGTTATCACAGAAGACAGTCACACTTCTTTGTGATATACCAAACTCATTCAAGATTCCCCTAAGCCACATGCTCTCCTTAACAGCTTCAATCAAGGCTACATATTCTGATTCTGTAGTAGATAATGCAACTACGGACTGATGTATTGACCTCCATGATATAGCTGTACCAAATAAGATGAACACATACCCTGTGAAGGACTTTCTTGTGTCTACATTGGCTGCATAGTCGGCATCAACATAACCCACAAGTGCTTCTGCCTCATCTGATATCTTCTAAAATTTCAGACCCTTCTCAGCTGATCCCAGAAAATATCTCATGACCCACTTAACTGTGTCCCAATGACTTAAGCCTGGATCACTCATGTATCTGCTGATTACACTCATTGCATGAGTTAAATCTGGTCTACAACACACCATAACATACATTAAACTCCCTACTGCACCGACATAAGGAACCTTACTCATCTGAGCTCTTTCTTGGATGTTCTTGGGACACATCTGATTGGATAACTTCTGATGCTGGCCAATTGGTGTAGAAACTGACTTAGCTTGATTCATCCTGAATCTCTCTAACACCTTCTTCAGATAGGTAGGCTGACTAAGCTGAATTGCTCCCTCAACTCTACTGATCTCCATCCCAATGATCACTTTAGCTTCACCAAGATCTTTCATCTCAAACTCCCTTTTGAGAATCTCTTTCACCTGATTGATACTGTTAATAGACTCTCATGCTATTAACATATCATCTACATACAACAGAAGATAGGTAACTGAACTCTCAACTCTTCTGAAGTAAACACAGTTGTCATACAAGCTTCTTGCAAAACCAGCTGAGCAAATGTACTCATCAAACCTTAAGTACCAATGTCTAGGGCTTTATTTGAGACCATAGAGTGATTTTCTGAGTAAGCACACTTTGTCTTATCCATCTTCTATGTCCAACCCTTCTTGTATTTTCATGTAGATCTTCTCATCTAAGGTCCCATGAAGAAATGTTGTGGTCACATCCATCTGATGCAGCTCCAGTTCATACTGAGCAACCATAGCCAATAAGATTCTGATGCTACAATGCTTTACAACAGGTGAGAAGATTTCATTAAAGTCAATACCTTCTTTCTGTGTAAATCATTTAGCTACAAGCATTGCCTTGTACCTAATCTTGCCACCTCTCTGAGCCTCCACCTTCTTCTTGTAAATCCACTTACACCCAATAAGTTTATTATTCTTAGGCCTCTCAACAATCTCCCAATTCTGGTTCTTGTTAAGAGATAACAATTCTTCCTCCATAGCAACTAACCACTTCTCTTTGTCATGGCAGTTTATGGCTTTTGTGTAAGTTTTAGGCTCCAGAGACTCCACCTCAAGAGTTGCACATAAAGCAAATGATACTATGTCAACTTGACCATACCTTTGAGGTGGGTGGACTTCTCTTCTGGTTCTGTCCCTAGTCAGTTGATAGTCATGAAGCTCAGTATCACTATGAGTAGTCTCCTCCTCATTTGGATCAATCTGATCTTTAGTTAGTGTTCTGGTGTCAACATGCTCCACCTCAACTTGTGTCTCATCTGGTTTGTTGTGAGCTGCACCTGAATTTTCCTCTTCTTTCAGTGGCATTCTACTTTCATCAAAAGTTACATCTCTGCTGATAATACACTTCTGCATCCCAGCTTCAAGGCACCACAACCTATACTCTTTCACTCCTGAAGGATACCCTACGAACACACATTTCAAGGCTCGAGGCTCAAGCTTATCTTCTTGACATGGGCATATGTTAAACAAGAATAAACCTTCAAATTACTGTACTCAGCTGCATGGCCAGACCATAACTCTTCTGGGGTTTTAAATTGCACAGCTGGGGAAGGGCTTCTATTTATCAAATAGGTTGTTGTTGACACTGCTTCTCCCCAAAATACTTTAGGCAATACAGAGCTGCTCAACATGCATCTGACCCTCTCAAGCAAAGTCTGGTTCATTCTCTCAGCTACTCCATTCTGCTGAGGTGTACCTGGTACTGTTCTATGCCTCATTATACCCTTCTTCTTGCAGAAAACATTGAACTCTTCTGATATGAACTCCAGCCCATTATCAGTTCTCAAATGCTTGAGCTTCTTTCTAGAGACATTCTCAATCTCAGTGAGCCATTCCTTAAACTTTTCAAATGTTTATGTCTTGGATTTCAGGATAGTGATCCATACCTTTCTTGAGTAGTCATCTATGATAGACATGAAATATCTCCCACCACTTCTAGTTTGATTCCTAGCTGGCCCCCATAAATTTGAATGGGCATAGTCCAAAATTCCTTTGGTAGAGTGTGAACTCTTTCCAAACTTCAATCTCTTGGATTTCCCAAGAATGCAGTGCTCACACAAATCAATTTTTGTGATCTTGTCACCACCTAGCAATCCTTGCTTACTTAGCTCAAGTAGGCCCTTCTCTCCTACATGACCTAGTCTTTTGTGCCACAACATTGAGTTGTCTTGCACTCTTGCCACATCTGATCTGTCAATCACTGTTCCTCCCTTAAGAAAGTAGAGATCATTCATTCTCTCACCTTTAAGAACAGTAAGCTCCCCCTTTGAAACTTTGAGCTCTCCATCTTCTGACTGGAATTTGTAGCCCATTGAATCCAGCATACCAAGAGATATCAAATTTCTCTTGATTTCAGGAACATACCTGACCCTCTTGAGAATCCTCACTACTCCATCATACATCTTCAAGTGTACTGTACCTTCACCTTTAACTTTGCAAGTGTGATCATTCCCTAACAACACAGAACCTCCATTCTGATGCTTAAAATCATGAAACCAGTCTCTTCTTGGAGTCATGTGGAAAGAACACCCTGAATCTAAAATCCAATCATGTTGTTCTTTAGTGGAAGTGATAGATAGGGACTGAGCTAACTTATTGACCTTTTGCTCCTTATCTTCTTGGGTTTGATTTGTTTGATTCTTATCGACAGGGTTCTTGGGACCAGATTTTCTCATAAGCCGCCTGTACTTGAAACAAGCACTCTTGTAGTGCCCGGGTTTGTTGCAGTGGTGGCACACTACTTCCCCTTGATTTGAAACTGCTGATTTTCCCTTATCAGCTCCCTTGGGTTGACTAGACCCCTTCTTGGAGACAGACCTCTTCTGACCTCCCTTGATTGTCAATCCTTCTCCACTGCTACTTTTATCTCCTTGAGATGTCTTATTATGCAACAGCTTGGACTTGACAGCCAAGATCACATCCTCCAATGTGATTGCCTCATTTCTACCATACAAGATGGTGTCCTTTAAGATTTCAAATGACTTAGGAAGAGCACTCAACAAGATCAAAGCCTTATCCTCTTCCTCTAACTTGACATCCAAATTCTCCAGATCATCAAGTATCTTGTTGAACTCATCCAGCTGCTCCGTAATGGATTTGTCATCTCCCATTCTAAAGGCATACAGCTTATGTTTCGAATAGAGTTGGTTAGCAAGAGTTTTCACCATATATAACTTTTCAAGCTTATCCCAAACCTCATTCGCTGACTTCTCTTTAGCAACCTCCCTCAAAACCTTATCTCCAAGGCAGAGTAGGATCGTGCTTCGAGCTTTTCTGAGAAACTTGCTCCTTTTAGCCGCAGTTGCTGCAGTCTCTTCGATTCTTCGAGACCCTCGAATAATCCTTGCTTTTCAAGGAGGGCCTGCATCTTGACCTTCCACAACCCAAAATCTCCCGTGCCTGTAAACTTCTCTATATTATACTTAGTAGAATTCCCCATCTTAGATCTGCAGCTACTTCAGTTTTCCACAGACGGCGCCAATTGTCAAGGATTCCAGTCGATTAGACGTCTCCAACCAAGTAGAATACTTGAAGATATAAGAAATAAATCCTCTAAGATGGTAATTGAAAAAAAGTAATCAACGAGACAAACAACACACAAGAATTTAAGTGGTTCGATCAAAGTGATCTACATCTACTGGACCAGACGAGTACTTCTTTGATTGATCAAGAATGTTTACACACTCATTCACTCGGAATAGGATATTTCCTCACTTCACTCGTGAACTCACACAACTCAAAGATTACAATCGTACTTGCATCTAAGATCGTAACCTTTACAATGTACACATACAAGAGTATATAAAGACCAAAGGTAGTTGCTGCTGTTAGGAACTGCTTGGGTGGTTATCAACCGTTTGCAACCGCTTGAAACAACTCATGTGCTCTGTTATTGCCCAACTGAAATGGTAGTTATGTCCTCAAGTAGTTGTAACTGTAATACAGCTAGTTAAACTAACTAACTTTCATATCAGAAGACTTGTCCATAAAGATCAGAACACTACTTAGTGTGCTGATACTCAACTCTTCTGTTCCTGTGATCAAAAGCTAACTCTGCTGATAGACTCCATAATGTGTTGATCTTTTACTGTGCTGATAGTATTGTGTTGATATACCCTACTGCAGTACTGTGCTGATATACTCTGCTGAAGTACTGTGTTGATATACTCTGCTGAAGTACTGTGCTGATCCAGTACTGTGCTGACCCAGTATTGTGCTGATCTGACCAACTGTGCTGAACTCTAAGCATCACCTCCTCAGCTGATTGAAAACCTTCAACTCATCTGATTTCGGCCTAAGTCATCTTATCTGATCCTATCAGCTCACTACTTACTTAGTGTGCTGAATATGAGATTATGAGATAACACTCACACTACCTTATACAACTTCGATGATATGCGGCCTCCGAACGGAAGGACATCTCGAGTAGGCATTTCTCGATCTCGTCCGTCGATGGAATGGTCGTGTAAGGAGTACGCTGATGGGATGGTCTTGTAATGAATCTCTACCACAAAGATTGCAAGGTACATGTGCATTTAACGCAATCATACACCCATTTAATGCTCCACAAGCTCTACAGTCGTCGTCATTGGGAGACAGGCATGTGGCCAATGAGAGCTCGTCGTTGAACCTAGTACCTAGAACAAAATGAACAACGTATCTGGGACTACCCTCGAAACACGTGTAAGGTCTCGATTTTAACTTTAAAATGAAGTGCTAAAATTGACGACTTAATCTAATGTATTGTAACACTACGTATTAATTGACCAGCTCAATATAATCATGTTGCAGGGGACAAGGGGTACAACTGTATCCCAAAATGAAAAAATGTCAACTATTAATAATATTCTTTTATTATTCAATTGGGCCACTTAATTGGACCTGATTCTCAATATAAAATTGATATTTAGTTGTTTAATACTCACCCTCATGTTTTTTAAAAGTTTTCATACTCACCCCACAATATACACATATTTACCCTTCATATCATTATTTTTGAACCTCATCATATACTTAATTAAACTATTTTACTTACTTTATATATAAAAGATGGGTAACACTTGTGTACACTTGGATGTACCATACATACCATTTCAATTTCAATTATTAATTCATATTTTATCTGCACTCACTCGTTTAATTAGTTCACCCCCAAATCATTTATGTTTACCACCATTATCTGCACCCGCTCATTTAATGAGTTCACCCTCAAATCATCTTTTTACTACGGTTATCTACACCAGCTCATTTTATAAGTTCACCCCCAAATTATTTTTTTACCACATTTATCAGTAATGTCTTAGCCAATAATAAAATTTCACATAATCGATAATACCACAAACAATAATCAATAATACCACACACCCCCAAATGATTTTTTTACCACATTTATCAATAATGCCTTAACCAATAATAAATTTTCACATAATCGGTAATACCACAAATAATAACCAATAATACTACAATTAATAATCAATAATACCACAATTAATAATCATTAATATTAATTCAATATTGTATTAATAGTAATACCACAAACAATAACTAGTAATACCAATATCAATAATCAATAATACCACTAACAAAAATAATATTAAAAAAAAAGTGAAAGGAAGTGTAGATATGGGTGTACTGAAGAAGAAAATAGGGGGATCAAATTGAAGGGAACCCTAGCCCAATGTGAGGACACCCCTAGGTCAGCCGCCGCCGCCTGTGATTCTCAGGGTTCACTAAAACGTTCACTCCGACGACGCCTTTCTCTAGTGCTTCTTTCACATGAAACACCATTGTTTTGAAAGCTCAATCACACTAGTATATATCAAATCCCTTTTTTCGGGTAAATAAATCAACGTGTCTGGACGGGTGGGCGGCAGGGAAGGACCCAGACTGTGTATTTAGAGGGGCCCAAAAATAAAATTTTAAAATAGTCAAATTTAAATTATAAACTAACAAGCTTATATATAATATATTAATTATCATACTTTTTTTTAAAATATAACATTAAACTATCACTACGTTAAAATTTGAATTCTACAAAATAATTTGAATGCACATTAATTAATTTGAAGATTATATTAAATTCAAAATCCTAACTCTTATCCAATAATTAATTAATTATATGATTCTTGTTTATTTTTATCTATCAAAATAGTCAACTAGTAATTGAATAATTCATTTTATACGCCAAATTATGGACTAAATATTTAGAAAATAATTAAATAATAAATTAACTAATAATTAAATAATATAAAAATATAAATTAAAATATCAAACCTGTGTGAAGGGGTAGATGTCGCAAACTGCAGCCGGTCTTCTACTTATGTCCATAGGGTTTTCTGAATGTATTATAAATTAATAAGAAATATAATAAATCATTTAGTTTGTATGGGCTGAATTTTGTTTATTATTTAAAAATGTTGAGGTAAAAGTTCATAGCCCATTATTATAGTTTATTTGAGGGGGCCAATTTAAAAGAGATAAAATAATAATTAAACCAGTAAATATATATACTTACCCGTTGGATAAAAGTTAGGGGGGCCAAGGCCCTCCTCAACTAACAAGTGCGTCCGCTCTGGCGGGCGGAATGGATGAGCGAAAGGCCCATTCACGGCAGCTTTAGCTTCTTTCTCCGGGCGGAGCGACGACGTTAGTTAGGCAGGTGAGGCGGAGATGATCGGCGGCCTTAGTTTCTGTTCCTGCACGTCAACGAGGAATTGGCGGAGATGATCGGCGGTCATCTCACCGTTATCCGATTAGCTAGTGAAGATCTCCTTTGATATCTGTCGGCGCCTCCGAGGCGGTGAGGCGGAACCGGCGCCGAAAGCTGAAGAATTTGAAATCCCTAAATTCAAGAGAGAAGCCAAATATACTAAGGGGCACCGTACCCATGAGTGTATACAAGTATTTGACGTAAAAGATTACAAAATTATATTTAAAACTTTAATCATTACACTTTTTTTTTTAATTTCATACCATAAAATGCGAATTTTTCAGGACCGGATGAGTATGAGTTTTACTCAATTTGAAGGTTAAATTTCAAATTAACAAAAAATCACAATAAATACATTTATAGAAGGATTTTAAATTCACGCGGTATTGAAGAATGTAATAATTTGAAATTATATGGATGTTAAAATTCACTCAATTTGAGGTGAATTTCAAATTCACTCAATTTGAGGTGAATTTCAAATTCACAATAAACTAAGGAGATTGATGATTTTAATCCATAATTCCATATAATTCCGACAAGCAAATATGCAATTCTAATCACTTATGTGATCAGGGACGGAACCAGAATTCGAGTGTGAGGGGCCAAAAAATACAATTCAACACTAACATATTTTATATATGAAAATATAATTTTTTTCATTAATTACATTAATATTCATCATTAAATATTTTAAAATATATAAATATGACATTAATATATTGAAACTTAAAACGTCTCAGTTGTATTATGTGTGCGTGTGAATTTTATCTTCTTTTTTTTTTTATGTAGATTAAGTAAAATCTAATAAATCTAGATAATAAAACATTATATCATGATAATAAAAAAAGTACAATATAACGTAAAAATTAAAATTTACCCTAAATTAATCACTCATGTTATTCTAAGCGAGAATCCTAAAACTGCACCCTCAAGCAAAAAGACAAATAATTAATAAGGGGAGGGGTGATTTAAATTCTTGGATGGGTTATTAAGATCGTGTTGTGTTATAATTTTGGGATAAAGAGGATAGACATTATATAGTTAATGTTGTGCTTCAGGTAAAGTCTAGTATCACCCTAGTCCATGTTGCACTTTTCAATTTTACTGACTTACACTTTTTGGTAAATGGTGTTGCACTTTTCAATTATTACTAAAAATATTATTATACAGTTTAATAATTGAAAAGTGCAACACCATTTACCAAAAAATGTAAGTAAGTAAAACTGAAAAGTACAACATGCACTCGAGTCCAAAAAGTGTAAATAAGTAAAACTGAAAAGTGCAACATGGACTAGGGTGCATAACATGCACTCGAGTCCATAGCAGACCAACCCATAATTTTAATATACGAGGATTAAAAACAATGGTTAATGAAAAATTATAATCTTTTTGTCTATAAAGATAATTCTTTTTTTCCCCTCAAAATATATACGGAGTATTTTTTTTACTTTATCTAAAGTATCCTTATCTTAACCATCCGTAGATTTTATTTTGAATATTTAGATTTAAGATTATCACTAATTTTTCTCCACCTTCCACCTTAATTATTGTACATTCAAATCATAATTACAACTATAAAACACAGTCATAAACCATTTGTTAAATTCACATTTATTTTGGATTATATTGTTTATCAGGTATATATTGTAGTCTGTAGATCTCTAATTTGCACTCAAATATCATTTTTGTTTCTTGATTCTAGATCTCTAATATTATCTTGGTATTTTCTTTTAACTTTAATATTTGAAGTTTCTACAGTTTATTTTATAAATCATGTATTATTATTTTTAAGATAATTAAATCTGTTTATTTTAAAAATTATGCATTTAGATCTAAAAATTATTTTATTTATTAAACATAATATTTTTAGATTTTTTTTAAATCCTATTTACATACAATAAATGGTATATTGTATTATTGATTGTTAAATATATGATATATTGTTTAAATTATTAAAAAAAAATCATTCGAAAATGATGAAAAGGTCTATTTTTTTAATTTTTACTCCCTCCGTTTCATAAAGTTTGTCCGCATTTCTCATTTTGTATAGAATTAAGGAACATATTTTTTTGACAAATTTACCCCTCGTTATTTTCTCCCCCTTTCTTCTCTTTTTCCTTTTATTTTTCCACCTTCCTTTTCCACCATTTTTTTTACCTTTCCAAAAAAAATTGTAATTAATATATTTCCAAAAGAATAGGGGCAATTTAAGAGATCATTGGTAAAATTAGAAAAAGCGACAAACTTTTTGAAATAAATTTAAAGTTTAAATGCGACAAACTTTTTGGATTAGAGTAATTTTTTCAGACGAAAGTTTTGAAAAATTATAAATTATAGAACCAAAATCAAAGTGCAGAAAAATTTGAATGTTCCGTAATAATAGTAGTACTAATTACTAGGAGTAATAAAGTTAATTTGAAAGATTATTGGTGCGAGATTGGCAATAGTACATTTTAGAAAACTCTAGATACACGCGTCGCCTTATTCCTTAATAAAAAAGTTCATATTTTTAAGCAGCAAAGAAATGAATTTAATCGTCCGCTCGACGACCCTCGAACACAACGTCTTTGTTTTCAATTTATACATTTTCATTTTCATACAGATATCGTACATTCTGTGTGTGTTCATTTTATATTTATAATTATAATCTCAAAGACTTTTAAGAATAGGGGAAAAGAGGAAAATGTCGCCAACGTTGGCGGCGGAGCAACAGGCGGAGCGACTCCGACAAGACGGCAACACCTACTTCAAAAAAGAGCGATTAGGGGCCGCCATTGATGCTTACACTGAGGTCTCTTTCTCTCTCCTTACTGATTTTCTTCTTCTCCAATTAATCCTTTATTTATTTACTTTGAATTTTGCTTTTTTTAAAGGCTATTACTTTGTGCCCTAATGTTCCGGTATATTTGACGAATCGAGCTCTCTGTCATCGCAAGCGGAAGTATGTACGATCACTACACTTATTATGATGTTGTTGATTATCATTTCTTTGCTATTTCATTTTATTTCTACTTCATTTCTTTTTTTGAAAGTTATTCTTGTATTTATTTGGGTTATATGCGCTTCTTGTGGGCAGTGAATGGACGAGAGTGGAGGAGGATTGCAGGAAAGCAATTCAGCTCGATCACCATTCTGTAAAGGTCTGTGTTATTTACTTTAACATAGCAACATCCTGGTCGTTTTATCTCCTTTCAATCTTAGGGTTTCCTTGCTTATTTCTCTTTGTACTCTGTTGTGCTTCCTATATTTACTATTGGGACAATCTTCACTCCTTTTTACCACTTTTATACCAAGATTTGTGTAAAAGAACCTCAGTTGTTTTATAAGGTGCATCGAATAAAACCTTGATTTGATTGTTGTATTGAGTGTTGATGTTCAAGTGGAACTCTATGCTATATTCTCCAAATGTAAAGAAATTTGGTTTTCATATTTTTTTTCTTCCCCTGTTCCCCCACCCATCCTGATTTTGTGGCGACATAGGACTGTTCGAGGTTCTTTGGTTTTTGGTTTATCCTGGTAAAGTGAGTGGAATAAAATAGTGTGAACATTAGAAATACAGTAATATGAGAATAGCTATTCCATATAGAACTTGTCATTTATTCCCTGGCAGAGCTGCCAAAAAAAGGATCATATCCTTTCTTCCTGGAAAGATGTGATGCGTCCTATTTTGGAGGACTGCAAGTGACTTTATCCTAGTCGCATAGAATGCGGGTGTTTTCTGGCCAATAGTTGCATGCAAATGTTCTTTTTCAATGTATGCTTGTCGGAAATTGGGATTAGAGTAATGAATCCAATTTGTTGCTGGTGGGACTGTTGTATTTCCTTGTCTTTTATTTTCCAGGCCTATAATTGAACTTCTTTCTGTCTGCTGTCTTAAATGCTGAAGACACGTGACTGGCGGCTGTTAATTCTGTCGATTTTATTTTCTCAAACCGTGTCACACCAACAAAAATGTATCCTTAAGTTAGGAATTGTAAACATCAATACTGTATGAATCTGTTAAGGCCTCAATCAATTCGTACAATGTAATTGATTTATTATGGAAAATGTCGTAGGTTCATAGTGCTTAGGATGAATTCAATTGAAAATGGCCAACGACTCCAATAGTTAACATGAACAGATCCTTTCTGCTAAGTCTTGTTGTAGTGAAACGTGGATAAAACTGGAGGAGGCGCTTCCTGCTGCACTCTAATTCGAAATATATGGAAACCCTGATTAGAGCTCCAACTTCTTTGGTTCTAAGTAAGACTAGGATATATTGGGTGCTGTTGGTACTGTCAGGGTTGTTTGAGATCATATTTTCACCTGAAATGTTATGAAACTAGATTTGTTTGCTTGAAAATGAACTTTCAAAGAATATTACGTGTGGGATGTAATATAATTGAGAAGTCAGCCGTTGGATATATCTCTTCTCTTATGCCATGACATATGATTCTTGATACTTGAGTTTCATCTTCTTTGAAGATTTTATTTCTTGTAGTTCTTTTGCTAGTTTAGATTTGCTTCAAGAGAGAAGCACATGGAGAAGACTAATCCATGCATGCGACCCGATGTGATTTGATAATTGGTTCATGTAGCCTACCCCAATTATTTGGGATTAAAGGCTTGGTTTGTTTGTAGTTCTTTTGCTAGTTTGACTGGTTAATATCAGGGAATGGGCTTGAATTACTGCTCCCTATAAGAATATTGCTTCAGTTCATGCTTGACTCTATTGAGAAGGGTTATACATTTAAAAATATTGGTGACTGAATTTTTTTTTTCTGAAAATGATCAGATAATTTTTTCTATTTGAAGTCGTTGAAACAAACTTAGTATAATTTTAACTTTGCTCAACTAGCATTTGTCGCATTTCAGGCCCACTATATGCTTGGACTCGCTCTGCTACAAAAGAAAGAATTTGGAGAAGGTGTGAAGGCATTGGAGAAGGTATTCTTTTTCTTTCTGAAGTTTTTCTATTTTTCTTTTTTTTTTTTTACATTTGCAAATAATCATGAAAACTCTCAAAATTCAAAGATATGGATGTGTTGCATCTAGCAGTGTAGCGTTTAGTTGGTATAATTTTCTCTTTAGGCTCAATAGCTTTTGGAGATACTTAAAATGCATATTCCTTGTCTGGTCCTTTTATGGTTGGGTATGAGTCTGTTATTACATCTGGTCATCTACACAGATTGTGGAAAGCCCATATTTATGTGCTTGCATGTATTCCTTGTACACTATTTTGGTAGCACATCTTTTTTGCGCGTGTGAGATGTTACACGATTGAACATGTCGAAGGATGTGAATGCCATATGTTTCTATATTCCATTTATTTGGAAGACTATTGGGCAATTCTTGATCATGACAAGTGTGTTGTTGATGATGTGTGATGTAACAACATAGGCATTGGACCTTGGTCGGTGTGCAAACCCCAAGGGTTACATGGTAGAAGAGATATGGCAAGAGCTTGCAAAGGCAAAATATTTAGCATGGGAAGATGAATCTACCCAGCGTTCTTGGGATCTTCAAAACTTAAAGTAATTTCTGTCTTATTTTCATTTTTAGCATTTCCTTCCTGTATTCCTTCTCTCTAACGATATCAGTTTGTGACACAGAGAGGCATGCGAAGTAGCTCTGAAGGAGAAACATTTTCGTGATTCTTATCAGAAGGAAGGTTTTGTAGATGAAAATGTCAGGTCTGATTTAGAACAATTGAAAGCTTTGGGCGAAGTATTCAAAAAAGTTACTGAAGATGATACTCCATCTGAGGTAAGCATCGTTGTCCTCATTACACTTGCCTGTTTCCTTCTGGGTTTTTACCGACTGAGGATTTCAGGTTCCGGACTATCTGTGCTGTAAAATCACTTTAGACATTTTTCGTGATCCCGTAATTACGCCAAGTGGTGTTACATATGAGAGAGCAACGATCGTGGACCATCTCCATAAGGTAGTTCCATTATCACCTTTCTCAATTGTTATAGTCAAAATCGCCTTATACACATGAATTTGACCTCAAGTTTTGCTACTTTAGGTGGGAAAATTTGACCCCATTACTCGTGAACCACTATATCCAACTCAACTGGTACCGAATTTAGCCTTAAAGGAAGCTGTGAGAGCATATCTGGATACACATGGGTGGGCCTATAACATGGATTGATCGATCCTTTTGATATAGATATCTGTTGTGGGTCTCCAGCAAGAAGGGATGGATATTCAATGGTAATCTTCTTTATCATGTCAAAGCACCCGTGGGTTTCACTGAATATTGTGCTCTCTGCATCATATCATCATGATCACAAACATATAGCCCAAGGCTTTTGTAGCTAAATAGAAACAGAAACTTACATAGTTCATCATTTGAAGTGTATAGTCTCGATCAACAACCCCCTGCTTGTACATTGTTGTAGCAGAACTTTACCTTCTGTTTGTACCTTGGGCTATTATCCCTTTCTCTGATAATCGAAAATGGATTTTATCTGTTAAATACTGCGTTGCTCAGGGTTGAATTATAAATTATCCATTTAAACAATGCATAATAGGTCACTTGTAAATCAGGTTAATAAAGTAAAACCTTTTAGCATACCAAGTATCGTGTTTTAAAAAAAAATACTTGATTTTATGTGTTATTCTTTTCAAAATCACTAAATTGTGATACTTCGAATGTTAAATAGTTTTACCGAATTCACTATAATTTTTTTGTGAATCAAGTTCATAATTTTTTTTGTCAAACACACTATGTAGTACATGAACTTAGTATATATCTAAAATCTTACTGCACCTGGCTGGATGTAGTAGCTATTGTTTTTATGTGCACAAGGTTCAACTTATTAACTTTATTTTGTGGATGGATAAATTGAATGTCTTGTAGAATATTTTGATGGACCACGAGATTTGACAGGAGGAGCAAAACAAATGATTGTCAAAATAAATTATGCCCCCCAGTTTTGGCTTTTGTCACCAACTTACCTTATAATACTCGAAAATCAATATCAGGATTTTGTTTATACACCTTAGAATAATCAAATTTCACTATCAAATCCCATACTTATTCTCATTATCGTTTCAGATTTTTGAGATATATTTTTGGATAATAGTAGTGTAAAATGTGAGATCTCGTTTGATTGCATGTAAATGCAATTTCTATTTTTTTATTTTATTTGGATACAACAATTTAAGTCGCATGTGATGGGTGGGGCCCCATTAGAAGACTATGATTTATATCTAGTAAATTTAATTTACCACCGTAATAATCTTCTGTATGCGCACCGATAAAGTCATATACTGTATTTGTTTTTGAGAAAATGAATTTAATAAATGCATGGAAAACCCTCTCTTTTTTACAAATTGGGATAAGCAAGGGGTGAGGATATCTCTCAAACATTTACCTAAATAGAGAATATAATGAAGGAAGAATTTACAGAGTATTTGCACTTGACAAATTAGGCAGCGTGTTGGAATTTCAATTTACTCATTCTATCAAGAATGGAATTTACTTTTCTCCTGGCCCTGGACGTGCCGTTTTCAGCAACTTGAGACAATGTGCCATACATGGTCTCCTCTTCCCTCATCTCCATCAACTTGGATCGGTCGCTAAAACCGATCGCATACAAGATAGCGACGCAGTTCTCCTTGTTACGACCACACGACGTCTCCCTAATTATGCTGAGCAAACAACGCACTCCGTCTTCCTCTCCCATTTCCTCGACGGCCTTTTGACTAGTCGAAAGCATAGCAAGAATCGACAGCAACTCATCGACTTGGACTCTGCTTACGAGCTTTTTCAACATCACTCTCACCGCCCCGTCTCTCACAGCCATATCCTTATTCTCATGATTGATGCATAGATTAAAAATGGCCGAACTAACATCTCTCATTGCTACCGGATTTCCTTCATCCAATAGCTCGACGAGGGGCCTCAACGCACCGGATCTACCTATAAGTGCTTTATTCGAGTCGAGAGCTGATAACGTGAAAAGTGTTGCAGCTGCATTGCTCCTCGTTTCAATTGTTCCGAACCTTAGGGCGTCCACGAGGACAGGGATAACCGTAGGCGTTTCTGCAACGAGCTTCTTGTTGTTATCGTAAATCGATATATTCAAAAGCGTCGTGATTACGTCTTCTTGGAGCTTCGGATGATGAAACTCGGCCTCGTTGTTAGCTCGTGCAAGAGGAGAGAGTAACCGAGGTATTGCATCAGGAGATTCACCGAAAAGAGCACGAAAAGGCGGGACTTGTTTGGTTAAGAGACGCAACTCTTTTGCAGCGTCTTTCTGATTGGATAACGTGGACGACATTTTGTCGAGCAGATCGATGAAACGGAGCCTGTCGAGCCGCGTTAAACCCGCATGATCGACAGGTTGGGGCAATTTGATGCCCTGGTTCTGTGCTATCATTTGTTGAATCAAGTGATTAGGTATGAGCATTGTGTGGGAGAGTACTTGTTGGGTTAGAGGGCATGTTCTGTTCCCAGCTTTTAACCATTTATGAATAAATGGTCTATCGAAAGTCTGCATATAATTCAAAATTTGATAACCAAAAAACACATTAGATTCAAAACATAACCAGAAATTGAAATTGAAATTGAAAATAAAACCTGTCCGGAAGCAATAATGACGGGGGCTGTCATGAGTTCCATGGAAAGAGGGCACTTAAACTCTTCGGGCACCGGCTCACAGCTCCATTGATTCCCATTATTATAATCAGAAACAGCGCATGTTTTCAATTTCAATTCCTTCAAACTGCACAGAATTTCCTGAGCTCTATCGATTGCCTCCAGATTGTTGTTATTGTCATCTGCAATTGCCTTGAATAATCTGTGCAATTCCTTCTTCAGCTCCTCCGCCGCCACCATTGTCGGTTCACTTTCACTCTTCGCCATCACCTTTTTGTTGTTATTGTTTTAATTTGCCCACAAAACCCACTTGTATTATTTAATAGGGGGTTTTTGCTTTTTCTTTTTTTATTTCTCCGGATGGTTGTTGAGCCTTTCGAATTTGAAGATGTTGTGGGAAAAAGTATATATATATATATAGTCTGAAATTAATCGAATTAAACTTAAAGATGAATTAAAAATTAAGATTCAACCGCGGGTTTCTCAATTTAACAGTATGAGATTTTTCGATTAACCGGTTAAACAATCGTTTTTTTTTTTTTTTTTTGGCATTGTTTACGTAAAACTTGTTTGAATTTGATTGATTAATTACCAAGTAAATCACTAGCAGTGGTAGGGGGAACCCGTGGCTGCATAGCATAGCTAGCAGGCTACGCGGAAAAAACAAGGCCACCTCTCTCTCTCTCGTATGCAGTATTAATATATTTTGTGTATATATTAATAAAATTTTGGGTTTTATTTCATAGTATTTGACCTTTCACATATAATTTGCAATTTTTTGAGATACTTAACTAATTCTAAGATGCCTGTTAGTAAATTTTGGTAGGAAAAAAAATTATTAGAATATCTTGTTTTATTAATTTGTACTTGCTTCTTTTAATTTGGTTATTTAAATATATAAAAAACTTCAGATTTTACCTTTTAAATTCTACTAATATTTGGAGTACAGTCACTATATTGATTTATCAAAAATTGGATTTGACAGAGTGAAATCGTTCCTGTAACTCTGTAAGATCGAACAACACTATTTAATCAGTCCAAGGCCAATAATGAGATGGAAGAGGGGGTCGTCGGTTTGTCGTTATAGTTGCAAACAAAATACAACGAAAGAGTGTGATTGGTTTTACTACTAGTTTGTTTTTTATTTTATTTTTTTTACTTTGAACACAGTATAGGGCTATAGGCCCCATTCTATTTTATCTTTCACTCCGAGTTGTTTATCATCACATTAATTTAAATGGTGATGTTTAATCACTCAATTAACTCAAAATACTACTCCCTCCGTCCCCTCCCGGAAAAGTTTGCGGGGAATCTTGGGCAGTTTAAGAAAAAAGTGTAATGATGAGAGTGTTGAGGGGTAATTTTGTAAACTTTTATATATAAAATAAATAAAGTAGGTGAGTTGAGTGTGTGGTGGGTCGCAAAAGTAATGACATAAAGGGTAAATATGTGTATATTGTGAGGGTGGAGATTGTGATAACTATTTTGGGGGTATACAAACTTTTCGTGGACAAACAAAAAAGGAAAGTGTGAAAACTTTTCAGAACGGAGGGAGTATAAGCAGGGCCGGTCCTAGAAATATTTGGGCCTGAATCGAACTTTAAAAAAAAGGCCCCGTCACTTCATATTTTTTATTCTATACGAACTTATAAAACATAATGTAAAATAATTTTTAAAGGACTAACAATATATAAAATTTAAAGGACTAACAATATAATTTTTTTTTTAAATAAATTTTAGAATTTCTAATTTTTAATTAATAGATTTTTTAAGATTTTAATTTATTTAATTTTAAGAGATTTTTCAGATTATTAATGTAATTATTATAATTTTTAGAAAATTTAATGAAATTTTTAGAATTTTTTATTTAGACAATTTTAGATTTTTTTTTATTTTTTACGAGTAATTTTCAATGAGATTTATAGAAAATTTTAATATTATTTTTTTAATTTTAAATTTGAAGGATGTAAATTGAACTATTTGCCGAAATTTTAATAAATTGGACAAAAAATAATGTAAATTGGGCACTCTAATACGTAAAGTGAAAACTTAAAAGATATAAAGTGAATTAGGCATTTATTGAGACTTTTTTCTCCTAGTTTTTTCTTCCCTTATTCACTAATTCTTTTTACTCCACTTTTTTAGCACTTCTCTTTATGCGTCTTTATATAATTATATTAATATTTTATATTATACGGAGTAATATATATATATATATATATATATATATAATAGATATCTTAAAAAATGGGCCCCTAAAAAAGTGAAATATTTCTGGGCCTGAATCGATCGTCTCGTTAACCTTACATTAGGACCGGGCCTGAGTATAAGGGATGATCTTTTTTTGTTAGCGTGTGCATGTAGGGTAAATAAGAGATGATTAGAGAATTTTTTTAAAATAAAATGAGATGAAAGATTTTAATAATTCGTCGTATTGAATTTTTCGAATTCTAATGACACAAGTACAAATAGTTCTAAACATATTTGAAACGGTTTAACATGTAGGCAAATTTGGTTTTTTTTTTTTTTTTTTAGCAAAACCTTCAAATTTTTGAACAATAACAAATAGAATTAGGAATGTCAACTACAATATTCGGAGGGTCAAACCAAATCTGAGGACGCCAAAAAATCATAGTTATTCTAGCAATTCTTTGATAGTCCTGATCGTCACACCCATGGCTACCCTCAGGCTCTAATATGATTTCCACTATCAATTAACCATTTCGTCCCCCACGGATTAAATTCTAATACGCAAATTCGAATCTAGGAACTATAAAATTTCGAGTTGACTATAAAGTTAGGCCCCTGATAGTGTAATTTATATAAACTCAAAGATAGTGTAGAATTTTAAATTATGTTCAATACTAAATAGACATTTTTATGTTTTAATTAAATATGACAAATATTTTCAAAATAATTAAAGTAAAAATTAAAATTCATTAAGAGTTAAATCATTGTTATACAACATTTGGATGTTTAGAATATGAACAAATAAATTTTAGTCACTTTCTTATTACGCATGTTTAAACCCTTTTTTTTCCTCCTAATACATTAATTATTTATTTAGTTTTTGTTGTAATTAATCATTGTTTATAAAAAAAACACTAGTTGAAGAGGAATCGCATGACATTCAAAATAAACCAAATACATTTCATAGTTAATTACTACAGTATTTATAATAATATAGATCTTTAAAAGAAATTAACAGGAAAATCTATAAAGGATACACCGATTGGAACACTCCAACTAACAAAATCTTTGCTTTTGACCATTTAAATATAAAAAATTTGTGCATAATGATCATTATTAATCATCACCCTCTGAATTTGAATTTTACCAAACGACAATTATAACGAGGCTCGGTAGCAAATTTTACTTTCCAAAATAAATTATTAAATAATTATTTTATAATTTTATAACTTAACAATCTAGAGAACTCACTCTAATGCACGAGGTTCTTTCCTTTTTTCTATGGATTAATTTTTGAAGATCTTTGCTTCACGGAAATGAAGAAAAATAAAATAGGAAAAAATTGCTTCAATTATAAAAATGATTAAAATGAGAAATTATAGAAGGTTAGATAGAAATAATTTAGAGAGATTTGGGGGTAAATATAGACAAATCTTTTTTAAACAAAGATTTGAGAAATATCAGGGTAAAGTATTACTTGATACGCAAGATATACATCCATCCTCATTCTCATTAATTCCTCACTAATCACAAATAGTTCTAGTTAATATCCACCCAATTTGGAGAGAGGGTTAGCAATGGGTGGTAAGCGCAGAAGAATTGAAGCTGCAGAATTTCAATTTACCACAAGACATTATTCAATATATCCAATCCTTCTTAAGTGGAATTGATGTTGTTGAAACAACAATCCTCTCCAAATCTTGGTACAGAGCCTGGTTAACTCGCCCCAACCTCGATTTTAATCAAACCTACTTTCAAAATAAGGATGACTTCTGGAAATTTGTGGCCGCTAGCGTTGAGGAATCAAACCTAAAGATCCAGAGTTTTAAGTTAGAAGCCTATGATTTTAATTCTCTTACTAACGAATTGATTGTCAAAGTAATGAAAATGGGTGCTATTGATGTTGATCTCAACTTTACAAGTACATGGAGTGTTCCATTTGCTTTACCACATGATGTGCTTGAGTCCGAAAACCTTGTGAGATTGTCTTTGAACGGCTGCAAAATCGGTGTAGGGGAAGGGGAAGATAGAAAGGTTAGGTGTTGGAGACTTAAATCCCTTAATTTGTGCCGTGTCGTTTTAGATGGTGATAATATTTGGAATACAATTTTGAGAAATTGTCATTGAGTAATTGCAATATCCGCCATAGAACCCAGACTCCATTAATTGACTTTGAAAAACTGAATGTTGGATCGATTAATCCTTTTGTGTTTGATAAGCTTAAGTGTTTGCTTTTGAATGAGGTCAACATTCACACCTTGTTTTTCGATGACTTTTCGTCTAAATTCCCTTGCCTCGCCGATTTGACTGTTACTAATTGTTATGGCTACAAAGCAATAAGGATTTGTAGCCCCTCACTTGAGTGCATAAACTTTGTACACAAGGGGTTGCTGAGAGTGAAGTTTGATGTTCCAAGTATTCGTAAATTTACATTTTGGGGTGGATGCATTCCTTCCCTTTCGTTTAGAGCAGCTACTACGAGTAATTGGGAGTCTGATATCTCTATCACATACTGCTATTGTCCTAGTACTACATGGTTCCTCCGCCTGAATAAACTCTTGAAAAAACTCAGCAACTCTAAAATTTCTCTCTTACTTGATATTTTTTTTGGCAAGAGCTTTGATCCTGTGGGAAATTTTCAAGGTTTACCTAAACCCGTAGTGGAGAATTTGACGATTGATGTGCAAGATCCGTGTTGCCCTGCTTTTTTTAATAGATTATTTCATTGCTGTCGGCCCTTGTTAGTGCATTTGAAGTCGACCACACAACTCCGTGGTGTGGTGAAGATGGTGTATGAGGGGTTGACGCAACAAATCAGTTTAAGCAGCTGCATTGATCTTAAGGAAGTTAATGTGGAATATTTTGATGAGGATGTTTCTGCATGGCGGCTTCTACCCTCTGGATCATTATTATTTAATGCTGCTCCAGGAGCTGGAAAGAAAATTCGTTACCATTTGAGATGGGACTGAGTCGAGAGCTTGCTACGAGTCACTTTTTGATAAAAGGAATTTGAGCACCAGAAGTGCCCAAAACAGCCCAAAGTTACATCTTCAATACACTAGTTATTTTTATTTCTGTCATGTGACTGATGTGAGCTTAATAATGCCAGAGTTTTCATCTTAATATGATATGTTTGACTTAATAGAATTGCAAACATTTTGGAGTATGCCTAGCTACTTTCATACTATCGTTTTTCTTCGTTCTACTAGTTTATATGGAATGATGTTGCATGTGGTTTTTGTTGAGTTTAGGACATGACCTTAAAGTTACCTAATAAGAAAGATGATATCGATTCAAAAATAGACTCTGTAACAGGGGAATGAAGGAAGGTAAGGGTATGGTTTGTGATGACCATTTAACACTAGAAATTGTAGATTTTGTGTATGGTTTAACTATATGTAATCCGGTATTGTATTGATGAGTTTTATTATTGTTCCTTGAACAAATTAATGCAAACACACAAATATTGTATTTGGGCGCACAGACTAATTTGATCTGTAATCAACATGACCAATTCGGAAGTGAAAAGAGGATTGTAGAATTGACGATATCGTTGGCTACGTAGGAACAATGAGAGATTCGTTAATGTATAAGCTTTATGATGGAGTATATATTTGCATTTATTTGGTATATGTTCCTGGGATTCTTAACTAGATTTATTTCTGTTTGAACGGAGAGTCTGTTTTGTCTAACTCAATAGTCATGCAGCATTCAAGGAAACTTTAGCAATAGCAATGATATATTTTAATTGCAAGGAACTGATTAAAATTCCATCAAAATGCTTTGTGGAAAGAATTTAAGAGCTCTTGTACAAATTAGTAATAACTTCTAAAGTACAAATTACTACTCCACTTTTTTAACTATTATATTGTTCAATCATATACTCCTACTTTAAAAAAAAGACTACTTGGCCCCTTAACTATTGTTTTTAGGAGCAAAATAATCGGCTAGGGGTGGGAATGGGTCAGGCTATCCGGAGTGGGAATGGGCCAGGCTAACCGACGGGGCCTATGACTTAACCTATTAAAGTTCGACTCGTTTAATAAACAAGTTGGACTCAAGATTTTTTTAATCGGACAAAAAAATTTCGTAGACCTTTTAAGCCCATTAGGCTATCCTATTTAACTTTATTTATATATAAATATATAATACTCCCTCCATCCACTAAATGTAGTCCCATTGTGATGAGACACAAATTTTAAGAAAAAGATAGATAAAGTAAGGAAGAAAAAGATAGATAAAGTAGATAAAGTAAGGATATTATAGGGTATTGTGGTGTCCATTGTGAATAAAGTGATTTTTTTAAAATAAAGTTGATGACAAATTTAGTAATTATATGATGGTTGAAGGGTGATGATTTTTAAAAAGTGTATGAGACTATATTTGGTGGACAAAAAATAAGACGCAAATGAGACTACATTTCATGGATGGAGGAAGCATATAATATACTATGTGATAATTAAATAAAATAAAAAAGTTTAGTAATACTAACTATTCCTCGGTTATATTTTTCTTTCTAATAGTTGAATATATTTTTTTGAACATTTGATAAATTTGTTATTACTTTTATTTCTTCATTTTGAGATTTAAAAAGTCGATTTTATGATTTGACCATAATAAAGTGTTGTATAATTTTTTTTTAAATCCGTTAATAGAATTAAAAAGGTCTTTAAATGATTTTTGGGTTAGACCTAGTATTTATTAAAAAGGTCAGGTCAAACCCTTAAAAAAAAGTCTATGACAGGTCTGTACCGAATTTTGGCGTAAAAATTATGTAACCGACCAAACTTTTATTTTGTAAAGCCTACCTAGGCCTGATCCATTTTCACCCATATAATCGGCATTAACTTTTTTTTGTTTTTAATAGGATTGATAATTATTATATCTATCTTTGTAAATATCTATTTTGATAAGATTTGCTTGTTAAATATTTCTTGTATATCTTATGTAATCTCAGTATATAAATACAAGTTTCTCTTATCACCAATTCAACTGTGATCATATATTCATTTTTTATAGGGTTGGTCTAGTATGCACTCGAGTGCATGTTATGCACCCTAGTCCATGTTGCACTTTTCAGTTTTACTGACTTACACTTTTTGGTAAATGGTGTTGCACTTTTTCAATTATTAAACTATATAATAATATTTTTAGTAATAATTGCACTTTTTCAATTATTAAACTATATAATAATATTTTTAGTAATAATTGAAAAGTGCAACACCATTTACCAAAAAGTGTAAGTCAGTAAAACTGGACTAGGGTGCATAACATGCACTCGAGTGCATACTAGACTTTACCTTTTTTATATGGTATCAGTCATATTCACCAAAACCCTATTTTCTCACTAAAAGCCTCACGCTATACAATTCTGATCTGCCTTCTCATCTTTTTTTTCACCATGGCCGACACATCATCCTCATCTTCTCTCCCCCTCAATACATTTGTTCACATGTTGACGATAAAACTCACATCGTCTAACTATCTCATCTGGAAGAATCAGATTACTTCTGTTCTTACCAGTCATGACCTAATTTCCCATGTCGACGGCACCATCTCTGCTCCGGCTAAATCTATCTCAGCAAATGGTTCAACATCTGTTAACCCTGAATATGTGACTTGGTTTGCTATGGACCAAAAAGTTCTAAGCCTCATCCTTTCTTCCCTCTCTGAAGAAACTATGGCGGAAGTTATTCGCCTTACTTCCTCCCGGGCTGTTTGGTCGGCTATTGAAGAAGCCTTTAGTCACTCCTCCGCCTCCCGCATCAACCAGCTTCACGGTGAATTATTTAATCTTCGTCGCGGATCCTCATTGGTCGAAGACTACAGTTGCAAATTTTGCTGGATGTGCGATCAATTGGCCTCCATTGGTCGTCCAGTAGACACGCTGGATAAAATCCATTGGTTTCTCAATGGTCTTGGTTCTCAATTTCTCAGCTTCTCGGATACCCGTATGAATATGTCTCCAATGCCTCCCTTCCGCGATTTGGTTCATCAAGCCATCAGTTTTGACTTTCTGCAGCGCCAAATGAATCCCCCATTTGTCGCTGTTCTGGCCTTCACTTCAGATTGCTACTTAGACTCCTCTCAGCGCCGCAACCAACCGCGATCCCTCGCAGGCTCCTCGACACTCATCCCACTCTTATGGTCCGTCTGCCTTCAAGGGTAAAAATTCGCATGTGCCAAATTGCTAAATATGTCGTGAACCAGGACATTACACCGACCGTTGCTCCGATCGGTATGCTCGCTCCACCAAACAATCTATCAATTTGGCTCAGGCCTTCCAATCTCAGTGTTCTATTTCGCCTACAACAACCTCAGATTGGTTTCTCGACATGGGCGCGTCTGCTCACATGACTCCTAGTGCCTCAAATATGGATGTCCTTGCTCCTTATAATGGTAACGATAGTGTTGTTATTGCAAACAGTACATTTATTCCTATTACTCATGTTGGCTCTTATCGTATTAATGATAATGTTCGATTATTTGATGTTTTAGTTGTGCCTTATATAACTAAGAATTTACTCTCCATCAGCAAGTTGACCTCGTATTTCCAGTTGATGTGTTATTCACTGATCAGTCGTTTGTGATTCAGAATCGGCTGACCAAGGAGCCACTAGCCCGCGGCAGACGTAGTCAGGGCCTCTACGTTTTGGAGCATGGAAACCAGGCTTTAGTTGCTGCTTTGCACTCTGCTTCGTTGAAGGCATCTTTTGAAATTTGGCATAATAGATTAGGACATGTCTCTATTTCCGTTATTAATTCTTTAAAGAAACGTGGACATTTATCAGTTACGTCTATTTTGCTTAAACCAACTTTATGTACTCCTTGTCAGTTGGCCAAAAGTAAACATCTTCCTTTTCGGTTAAATGATAAACGTGCCTCTTGTGTTTTGGAATTAATTCACTGTGATTTGTGGGGACCTGCTCTAATTTATTCTAATGACGGTTATCGTTACTATGTCGTATTTATTGATGACTTTTCTCGGTTTATGTGGCTCTACCCTATGCATGCAAAGTCTGAATTCTTTGATGTCCTAGTTCGGTTTCATGCTTTTGTTTCAAATCAGTTCAACAGTAATGTTAAGGTGTTTCAAAGTGATGGTCGTATTGAATTTCTAAACACTCGTGTTCATGATTTTTTTACTACTAAGGGTATTCATCATCGTTTGTCGTGTCCTTATACTCCTCAACAAAATGGGCGTGTTGAGCATAAACATAGACATATTACTGAGACGGGTATGTCACTTATGTTTCTTGTCAGTGTTCCAGCTCAGTTTTAGGTTGATGCTTTTGCTTCAGCTGTTTATATTTTATAAATCGTTTGCCTTCGTCTGTCTTGGATGATAAGTCTCATTTTGAGTTGTTATTTCATCAACCACCATCTTATGAAACTTTCAAGACTTTTGGTTATCGGGTATTTTCGTATCTCAGAAATTATGATCCCCATAAACTTGCTCCTCGCAGTATTTCGTGTATTTTCTTGGGTTATAGCTCTTCTCACAAAGGGTTTCGATGTTACGATCCTGTCGCTTCCCGAATTATATTACCCGTCATGTGAAATTTGATGAATCATTGTTTCCTTTTTTCAGATAAAACTACTTCTCTTAATTCCAGTAATCTGGAATTTAGCTTATTTCTTAAGTCTGGCTCAATTACAGCAGCGCAGCCCTCCTCTAGTCCAGCTTTGCCGTTCAAGCCCACTTCCTCTACTGGGCCATGCACTTTTTGCCCAGGCCCACGTGCATTAATTCCCCATATGAAGAACAGGTTGATGTGCCACTTTCTATCCAGGACCAAGATGCTCCACATGAGCCCATTTTCCTCTGGCCCAACCGCTTGCTTCTCCAGTCCATGTTCAACACTTGGTCTAGCCGCCTGACCAACAGACTGGCCCACGCCCTTCTATCTCTCTTCATCTAATGACCACACGGGCAAAATCTGGTACTTTTAAACTCCGTTACTTTGCTGGTATTGCTACTATACTAAATTATTGTCTGCATTATCTGTCACTGATGAGCCCAGGGGATTTAAATATGCGGTTAAACATCCACATTGGTTGACTACTATGCGTACTGAGCTTGATGCCCTTTATGCAAATGGTACTTGGGATTTGGTACCTCGTCCTCTAAATACGAACATTGTTGGCTCAAAATGGATATTTTGTACGAAGTTTCTCAGTGATGGTTCTATTGGAAGATATAAAGCTCGCCTCGTTCCACAGGGTTTTTCTCAAATTCCTGGATTTGATTTCTCACACACTTTCAATCTGGTTGTCAAAGCTGCTACGGTTCGTATCATTTTATCTCTTGTCGTCCAGAACCGTTGGCCATTACATCAGTTGGATGTTAACAATGTCTTTCTGCATGGTATTTTGACTAAACCCGTGTTTATGGCTCAACCACCTAGTTTCGTGGATCCTCATTTTTCGGATCATGTCTGCAAGCTCAAAAAAGCTCTTTATGATCTTCAACAAGCTCCCCGTGCTTGGTTTGTTCGTTTCAGCACATTTCTTGTTAGTTTGGGATTTCAGCAAAGCTAACACCTCTCTATTTTATTTCTCTAGTGGTTCTATTACGTTGTACTTGCTCTTGCATGTTGATGACATCATTATCACAAGCAACGATTCGGCATACCTCAAGCGTTTCATCACCCATGTTCACAAGGAATTTGCTGTTAAAGATTTGGGCCCTCTCAGTTATTTTTTTGGGTCTTGAGGCATGTCACTCGTCTGATGGTCTTTTCTTGAGTCAGGTCAAGTATGCTCACGACATTCTTGCTAGGACTGATCTTTTACATTCCAAGACCGTTTCAACTCCTCTTGCAGCCGGTGAATCCCTTGTCAGCACTGGTACGACCTTTGGCAGCCCCACACTTTATCGTTCTCTTGTTGGGGCTCTCCAATATCTCATTATCACGCGTCCTGACTTATCCTATGCAGTTAACCATGTTAGTCAGTTTATTCAGTCTCCTACCGTGGATCATTTTTTAGCTGTTAAACGTATAATGTGTTATGTCTTTGGCACTATGAAGTTCGGTTTATCATTCACACGTGGCACTGATTACTCTGTTATTGGTTACTCGGACGCCGATTGGGCTCGATGTGTTGAGACACGTCGATCCACCTACGGTTATTCTATCTACTTAGGCGGAAATTTGATTTCTTGGAGTGATAAGAAACAACCTACTGGGGCCCGTTCAAGCTGTGAATCAGAATATCGAGCCTTAGCAAACACGGCCCAAGAAATCGTTTGGGTCACTCACTTACTTCGGGAATTGGGTGCCCTGCCAACTCGTCGTCCTTTGCTTATATGTGACAACAAGAGTGCTCTATTTCTTTCTCAAAATCCGGTTGCTCACAAGCGAGCTAAACACATCGACATTGACTGTCATTTTGTACGAGAACTGGTTTCTTCCGGACGATTGGATACTCAATTCGTCCCCACGACTCTTCAGATTGCTGACATTTTTAACAAGAGTCTTCCTCGTCCGAACTTTGAGTTACTTCGTTCCAAGCTTTGTGTTTCCTTACATCCACAGCATCGCTTGAGGGGTAATAGGATTGAGGAATAAGTCTTTGACTTATTCTATCGTATGTTTGTAAATATCTATTGTGATAAGATTTGTTTGTTAAATATTCCTTATATATCTCATGTAATTTCAGTATATAAATACAAGTTTCTCTTATCACCAATTCAACCGTGATTATATATTCATTCTTCATAGTTTTGTTTTTTCATTCAAGCATTTCTATTTATAAAATCAAACAAATCAGCCGCTGAATCTACTTGGAATGGGAGTGGCTTCGTTCGTCATTTTTGTTACTTTCTGTTCGACCATTCGGAATCGTTTATAAGTTTTTTGGACTCACAAGCTACTCGATCTATTCTTCAACTTCTTCTTATTTTCTATTTCTCTTTTTGAAATTTTTGACGCTAGAATATCCATCTATAGTAAGTTGTAACTATGTGCTGAGTAGTGCTTGTACTCTAGTAATAAAAAATCACATTGACCTTTCAAAAAAGACAATTCAAATGAAATGATTTAGGAGCATAAGATTTATTTAAAATCCTTCCGAAGTCAAATCGTTCTCTTGTTATATTGCCAATTTGGGGTACGTGATGCGGAGACTCAATGGCCATGTTCATTGAAGCTAAACCCTGTCCACATTCATTGAATCTTCAGTACGTCCATTCATCAAATAATTGCAAACCTAAACATGCTGATGAGGAGAAAAAGGAAAACGAAAATAATTGAGCTTTAATTTCCTCAACAATTAATTTGTATTTATCCTCGGTGAAGGGTAGATGCATTATAATAGGATATTTCAGCTTCTAAATTAATTTAAAATATTCGTACATTTGGAAATAAAATAAAAATGTGTATATACTTTTTTTTGCTATGCGGATTACGAATTTGGCCAAATTTTAGTCTACATACATCATCAGTGTGTCCTATGTAAATATGACTGGAGGTACACTTTTCGGATCATTGTTATTTAATGCTGCTGGAAAGAAAATTCGTTTCCATTTGAGATGGGCTTTTTGTTAAATAGACTAGTTATTTGATGATGTGAGCTTAATAATGCCAGAGTTTTCATCTTAATATGATATGTTTGACTCAATAGTCATGCAACATTCAAGGAAACTTTAGCAATAGCAATGATAGTATATTTTAATTGCAAGGGACTGATTAAAAGTCCATCAAAATTTAAATGCTTTGTGAAAAGAATTTAAGAGCTCTTGTGTTTTAGTTGCAATTATGTTGTAAATAAATCAAATATTTTTATTTGGTTCGATATATGTATTTGAATTTTAATACTGTATTCGAAATATTAGAATACAAATTATTATTTTTTATTTTAAAAGTATTCAAATATTCTATGCAATTAATTTATTGACATTTTATTTAATTAATAATATATTGTACGTGTTTTTAATGAAAACTTAATATTAATAATATAATAATTATTATGTTCATAAATATAATAAAAATACAATTTTGAACTGAATAGTGGAATACTAGCTAACGAATAATTATGAATCATATTTAAGATTCAAATTTTAAACGAATATGAATATTCAAATAGGTTTGATAACCCCAGGATGAATCCAAAGTGTCACTAGCTTTTACAGAGGAATTAGATTTCACCACTATTCATGGACCACAGTTCAGTGTTTGCCATTTGCAAGGTATAAAGCACACATCAACTCTAAATCGGACTGATGTGTCGACCGCTTGACTTTGGGCGAACCCATAGTGGTTCAGGCCAAATTAGTTCTAAGATACAAACAAAGTAATACTCCACTTTTTTTAACTATTATTTTGTTCAATCAGATACTCCTAATTTAAAAAAAAAAAAAAAAAAAACTACTTGGCCCTTTAACTATGGTTTCTGGAGCAAACTAATCGGGTGAAATTGGGTCAGACTATCCGATGAGGGCCTACGGTTCAGCCTATTAAAGTTTGGCTCATTTAATAAATAAGTTGAGCCCTTTTTTTTAAATCTATTTAATTAAATAGGTGGATTCGAGCTTTTTCGCATATTCTCAATCGACAAGCTTATTTAACTTTATTTATATATAAATATATAATATATGTGATAATTAAATCAAGTAAGAAAGTTTAGTAATATTAATTATTTCACAATTATATTTTTCTTTCTAATAGTTGATAAAAAAAATTGAATATATTTTTTTTGGAACATTTGATAAATTCTTTATTCCGTATTACTCCGGTACTTTTATTTTCATTTTGAAATTTGAAAAGTCGATCTTAAGATTTGATGATAAAGTGTTGTATGATTTTTTTAAATGCACTAATAGAACTAAAAAGGTGTTTAAATTATTTTTGAGCTAGACTTAGGGAGTGTTTTTAAACTTTACAAACTGCTTTCAGAATCCCTTTTTTTAAAGCTGTCCTCTCACAGCTTTTACTTTTGAGAAATGTTTTTAAGCGGTTTATAGAGTTTGCAAACACCCCCTTATTTATTAAAAAGATCAGGTCAAACCCTTAAAAAAAAAGTCTATGATAAATTATGGGGAAAATTATTTTTTTAGGACCGCAATTTAGGGGGGTTTGCAAAAAGAGGACCGTAACTTTGCGGGCTGACAAAATTAGGCCTGTAACTTCTTTTATTCGCAATTTCAGGTCAAATTAGCCCAATCAACCCAATTTCGGGCTGAATTGAGGCCCATTGTTCGGGCCAAACTTATTTGTGGCAAAAATTATTATAATAGGGATATTAATTGGTCCTAAAATTGCATTAAAAAAGTTACAACCTCTTTTTTCCATAAATAAGTGTGGCCCGAAAAATGGGCTTCAATTAGCCCGAAATTGGGTTGATTGAGCTAATTTGTCCTGAAATTGCGAAAAAAAGAAGTTACAAGTCTAATTTTGCCAGCTCGTAAAATTACAGTCCTTTTTTTACAAACCCCCTAAATTGCGGTCCTAAAAAATAATTTCCCATAAATTATGGATCAGAATTTAGCCTAAAAATTATACTCCCTCCATCCATGAAAAGTAGTCCCATTAGAGAGGGGCACATGTTTTAAGAAAAAAGTAGATAAAGTAAGGGTATTGTAGGTTATTGTGGGGTTCATTGTGAATAAAGTGATTGTTTGTGAATAAAGTTGATGACAATTTGAGTAATTAAGTTATGGTTAAAGGGTGATAGTTTCAAAAATAGGTATGGGACTACATTTTATGAACAAAGAATATAGGGCAAATGAGACTACTTTTCGTGGACGGAGGGAGTATAACATACCAAACTTATTTTTGTAAAACCTACCTAAACCTGCGACCATTTCTACCCTATAACCGGCCATTAACTTTTTTTGTTTTGTTTTTCCATTCAAGCATTTCTATTTATAAAATCAAACAAATCAGCCGCATAACTAATGAAATTCATTTTTAATTTAACAACATGTTACACCAAAAATTACAAATTTGGGTTGTTTGCTGTGGAGTTACTATAAGTTTTTGGCGTGGGTTATATACCCTCCAGGAATGTTAGATGCATTCCCTCAATACATGTACTCCCACAAAAAAAAATGCATATGATCGATATAATTTTCCCAAATTACCTATTATATCTTTTATTTAAAATTATGTATTCCCTTCATCCACCAAATGTAGTTCCATTGGAGAGGGGTACAAGTTTTAAAAAAAAATAGATAAAGTAAATAAAATAAGAGTATTATAGAGTATTGTAGGTCCATTGTGAATAAAGTGATTGTTTATTAATAAAGTTGATGGCAAATTGAGTAATTAAGTTATGGTTAAAGGGTGATAGTTTCCATAAAGTGTATGAGACTACATGTAGGTCCCCAAAGTTGAGTTAATAACGAGTAAGCTAGTGAAAAGTCTATTCACCCCCCTCTAGACATTTTCACTAGCTTACTCGTTATTAACTCAACTTTGGGGACCTACAAGTGGTATCAGAGCAGTAGTTTTCGAACTGCTGTTTCTTGATAACCGACTTAAGACTTAGGGTGAAGTCTTGTTCCTTGATTGTAGTTGCTTACGTGTTCTTGATCAAAAACTCCTGTTATATCTGTTTCGTGCTCCCTGTTCTTGACTTATCTGTTTTTCTTGATCATAACTCCACTTAGCACTTATTTCTTGAAATCATGTCTCTTGAGATCAGCGCTAACAAGTTACCCAAGTTCCAGGTTCAGGACTATGACTACTGGAAGCTGCGAATGGAAGCCATTTTCAGTTCCACGCACGACCTAATGATCTCTGTTATCACAGAAGGACCTATTGTTACTATGGTTCCTAATACTGTTGTTCTTGACCCAAGCAAACCAATTGGTACTCTCGTCAAGAAACCCAGGTCAGATCTAACCTCAGAAGAAATGCGTCAAAATAATTTGGATAGTTTGGCAAAGAATTACATTTTACACACCCTTCCTAACGAGTATCTAGGAAAAGTGTTAAAATGTAAGACTGCCAAAGAGATGTGGGACAGACTAGCTATCCTTTGTGAAGGGACCTCCCTAATCAAAGAGAGCAAACTCTCCACAGCTGTCCAAAGATTTGAATCATTTCAGATGAAAGCTGGCGAAACTATCGACCAGCTGGATACTCGTTTTACTAAGATCATGAATGATTTGGAAGTACTTGGTAAATCTTATACTGCTCGTGAGATCAATCTTAGGATTTTGAAGAGTCTTGATAGTCGTTGGAAAATGGTAAAGATGCTTGTTAAGAACACTCAAGATATTGATACGTGGACTGCTGAAACCATGTTTCAAACTCTCAAAGCCCATGAGTTTGATTTAGACGAAGATGAACCACTAGCCAGTAGTGATAGAGAACATGCTGTATCTAAGAACGTTGCCTTTAAGTCTAGCTCTTCTAAGTCTTCTAAGGTAGACAGGTCCAAGTCTAGAACTAAGTCTGCCTCTGTGAAAGATGAGTTAGATACTGATCTTAGTCTGAAGGATCAGATGAGTCTCATGGTTAGAAAGTTTGATAGGCTCAACAAACGCTTCGGAAGATACAAGAAGTTCTATAGGGATCATAGAGCATCTACTTCTAAGAACTCGTCTGAGACCAGACGAGACCGAAACTCGTCCGAAAGGAGAGACGAAGTCTCGAAAGGTAATAGACGAGATAGAGAGTCTGACGATAGGAAGATTCAACGTTCTGATAGACGTGATAAACGTAGGGACAAATCTCCTATTAAAAAGGCTACTAATGATCTTTTGTGTTATAATTGTGAAAAGCCAGGTCATTACATATATGAATGTCCAGACCTGAGCACTGATGATCGTGAAGAACGCAAGGCACGAAGAGAAAGAAGATATAACCGTGGCAAAAAGGCTATGATGGCCAATGATGACTCTGATTCGGATTCAGACGAGTTGCCATCGTCCGTATCTAGTCACTCAACTGATCAAGATCACGACGAAGCATTCATAGTAGATGATGGCCTATGCTGCATGGCTAAAATCGACCAAGAGGTATCATCTGCTACATCTTTTCAAACTTGTGATGATTCAGAAACTGATGAAAGTGACACTGCTAGTAGTGAAGTAGGAAGTAGTCTTCAGCACTCGACTAGTGCAGTCGAAGACGACCTTCTACTTGCTAACCAAGCATTCATTGAAGTCAGTGATGAAAACATTGCATTAAAACAAGAAATCATTGATCTTAAGGAAGCTCAGTCAAAAGTAGATCCTAATATAACAGTCCTAAATAAACGCTTGACTGAAGAGTTGAGTAAACTCAAAGAAAAGTGTGCGTTGACAGACAGGTTATATCAAGACCTACTTAAGATACATGCAACTGAGAGAAATGAATTCAATATTTTAAAGAACAAGTGCAACAGACTTGAAGAACGTAATAAGTTCTTAGAGACCGAGGTAGTTACACTTGATCTCAAACTTACTGACCTGGTTAATTCTTCAAAGATTAACCTTGAACTGTCAGATAGGTATAGAGATCCAGGTGACAAGACTGGTATAGGTGCTGAGTCATCTAGCTCGTCTACTCGAGTCATTAAGAACCCTACTACTATTAAAGCAAGACTTTTGCCAAATGATAAAGGAAAAGGACCAATGTTATACGATATTGGAACTCCTTCTAATGGTACTGTACCTAAACAAGCTCGAGTTAACATTCCGATTACCAAGGGAGGTAAAAAGAATGGTAACAGCAAGCCTGTTCCATCTAGAACTAATCTTCAAAGGACCACTAATCGTGGACGACCCAACCAGGTCAGATACGAGGACTGGTATCCTGAGGAGACGAGTACTAGACAGGTACAGACTAGACGACAAGAGTCTAGACCTCCATTTATAAGGCAGTCTCAACTCTACTCGTCTAGACCTAGACAGGTAGCTCCAAAATATCGTACACAAGCTGTTCTATATCCTCCACCTCTATCATACGATATTTTAAGTGAGGAAAGACCCAAACGCGTCTATAAACCGTATGGACCTAATGCATTCAAACCCTACTCTAACTATCATAGACAAGTGCCTGCTCAAGTAGAGATTAAGTCGAAAGGCTATCTCCAAAGAGTAGACCCGAACTCGACTGATAGGCCAGAGAAGGACAACAAGGTCTTATTTTGCAACAAATATGGGCGAAAGCTTAAAAGATCGAACTTGTTCAAGACTCCAATGTATATCTGGATTCCTCTGAACATGACTAACCCCCAAGGACCCCAATAAACAAATGGGTACCTAAGTTATTGAATATCATCTATTGCAGGGTCGACTTGACTTGTATAAGAAGGGTGGCTCAGTAGGAGAAACCTGGTACATAGATAGTGGTTGTTCGCACCACATGACTGGTACCAAGGCTCTCTTATCAAGCTATCATGAGCAAGAAGGACCACAAGTGATATTTGGTGATAGCTCCACTGCTGTCACTAAAGGATTTGGTTACATCCGGAATGGAGACGTTGAGATTCAAGATGTCTCATATGTTGAAGGTTTGAAATATAATTTACTCTCTGTCTCTCAGTTCTGTGATCGTGGTTACAAGGTGCAGTTCAAGAGCCGCAAATGCGAAATCATTGACAAAAGGACGCACACAGTCCTACTAGTCGGCGTAAGACAAGGAAGTGTGTACATAGTGAACTGGAACAGTTGTCCGAGGGACACCTGTCTACTTACTAAGAATCCTAAAGAGCTTGGGTGGCTCTGGCATAGACGCCTCTGTCATCTAAACTTTAAGGTTCTTAATAAGATAGCCAGAGATTACCTTGTAGAAGGTATTCCCAATGAAGTTTACTACAAGTCACATGTATGCACAGCTTGTCAACAGGGTAAACAGGTTAAAGGTTCATTTAAGTCAATTCCTACTCTCTCAACTAGTAGAGTTCTAGAACTCCTACATATGGATCTTCATGGACCAATAACTCCTCCAACCTTGAACGGTAGAAGGTACACACTTGTTGTTGTAGACGACTATTCTAAGTTTACTTGGGTAGTCTTTCTACACAAGAAGAGTGATACACAAACACTTCTGCCTGAACTGTTGAAGAAGTTACAAGTTGAGAAGAACCAGTCTATTGTCAAAATTCGAAGTGACAAGGGAACTGAGTTCATTAATTGCTATATCAAAGAATTTTGTACTAAACGTGGTATCCAGCACCTTACTAGTGCAGCTAGGACACCACAACAGAACGGTGTAGCAGAAAGAAGGAATCGAACTCTCAAAGAAGCCTGTAGAACCATGATAGCTGAGTTCAACACACCTCAAAAGTTTTGGGCTGAAGCTATCAACACTGCATGCCATTCACAGAATAGAAGCGCGATAAACAAAGCTCTAGGCAAGACACCTTATGAGGTTTGGAAAGGTAGAAAACCAAGAGTTTCATATTTCCATATATTTGGCTGTAAGTGTTTCATTCACAACAATGGAAAGAGCAAGTTGAATGCTTTCGATGCTAAAGTAGACGAGGGGATATTCTTAGGATACTCCTCGACTAGCAAAGCATTTAGAGTATTCAACTACTCAACTCTTTGTGTGGAAGAAACACCACATGTGGTTTTCGATGAATCTCAACAGGACTCGTCTGCCGACAAGATCAGTAAGAAGATAACTGATCTATCAATCGAATCTGACAAAGATTCAGAGATATATGAATCCGTTCAAGCCTACAACCCATTTCTAAAAGCTCTCGACTCTGATGACATGGAGAAGGTAAGTGCTCAAGGTAAGTCTTCTAGACCAGTTGACATGCCTGCTCTAGTTGACTCATCTACTCCTATTAAAATTAATGATACAAATGATGTTGACATGCATGATGCTGTACATGATATAGATGATGATAGTATTCCTGTTAAGAATAGGAAAACATGGAAATCTGCGCATGATACTGAAAATATCATTGGTGACTCTACTATTGGTGTGAAGACTAGACGACAACTCTTTGAGTCGCTAGAACAGCCGAGTCCAACTATGTTTTGCTGGTGTTGTTTCCTCTCTGCTATTGAGCCTACCACTGTTAAAGAGGCATTGGCTGATAGTAATTGGATCATCGCTATGCAAGACGAGTTGAACCAGTTTGTTCGAAACGACGTCTGGGAACTTGTCGATAGGCCGAAACATCATAATGTAGTTGGCACTCGATGGATTTTCAAGAATAAGAAAGATGAGAATGATTTAGTCGTTAGAAATAAGGCTAGATTAGTCGCCCAAGGCTACTCACAAGCTGAAGGCATAGACTATGATGAAACATATGCTCCTGTTGCTAGACTAGAAGCCATTCGATTGTTCCTTGCATATGCTGCTCACATGAAGTTTACTGTATATCAAATGGATGTCAAAAGTGCATTTCTTAACGGTATTCTTGCGGAAGAAGTGTATGTTGAACAACCTCCAGGTTTCGAAGTTAAAGGCAACCAGGTGTACAGATTGAAGAAAGCCTTGTACGGATTAAAGCAAGCTCCAAGAGCATGGTATGACACTCTATCTCTCTTTCTATTGGAAAATGGTTTTACTAAGGGCAAGGTCGATCGAACCTTGTTCAGAAGACAAGAAGGGAAGGACATCTTACTCGTCCAAATTTACGTAGATGACATCATTTTTGGGTCACCTAACAAAAAGCTGAGTGAAAGTTTTTCAACACTCATGCAAAGTAAATTTGAAATGTCAATGATGGGTGAGATGAACTACTTTCTTGGACTTCAAGTAAAACAAACTCCAGAAGGTATTTTCATAAATCAGGCGAAGTACACAAGAAACCTTCTAGACAAGTACGGGATCAAAACTTGTAAGTCTACTGGCGTACCAATGCAACCAACTTACAGAATGGATCCAGATGAGAACGGTAAATGTGCTGACCAATCTTATTACCGCGGCTTAATTGGTTCCTTACTTTATCTAACTGCTAGTAGACCAGACATAGCATTCTCTGTTGGTGTTTGTGCTCGATTCCAAGCCAATCCAAAAGAAAGTCACATGGAAACCACCAAAAGGATTCTGAAATATTTGAAAGGGACCATTAACCGTGGCATTTGGTATCCTTCAAATGATGATTTATCCTTAAGTGGGTATTCAGACTCAGACTTTGGAGGCTGTAGAATAGATAGGAAATCTACTTCTGGTTCTTGTCAATTTCTAGGCACAAAACTCATATCTTGGTTTTCTAAAAAGCAGACTAGTGTTGCAACTTCAACTACCGAAGCCGAGTACATGGCTGCTGGTAGCTGTTGTAGTCAACTACTCTGGCTCATGCAACAGCTTCGTGATTACAACATACATGAATCAAATGTTCCTATTTTCTGTGATAGTAATAGTGCAATTGCCATTACACAAAATCCTGTTTTACACACACGATGTAAGCATGTTGATGTGAAGCATCATTTCATACGTGATCATGTAGAAAAGAAGGATATTCGCATGGAAAAGATTCATACTGATTTTCAAAGAGCTGACATTTTTACAAAACCATTAGCTGAGGCACGATTTCGTGAGTTATGCATTAGTCTAGGACTAATTGATTTAGATCCTACTTGCCTATAGCTATGTACTAACAAGACAGGTACATCAATAAGAGGAGACAAGATCACTAGACCAGAGCACTCGACTACTCACGCAATAGACAGGTATACAAGGCTAGACTAGATGACCAAACAACCCGATGAGGAAGCTGGTAAAGGTGAGGGTAATACTAAGGGAATAAACATTTAAGGGGGAATCTTTGATTTCTTAAATATCCTTATGTTGACTCTTATGTGTGTTAAAAGGTCATCTTGTTCGAAACCTTGATCATTGCTTTAGATTGATATTCATCTTATTTATCTTACTCTACTTGTACCTACGATTACACATTGCAAATGATAAGATAGGTACATGAAGACGTTCGACGATTGGAATGGACAAGCACAGTCGAAGGGGGAACTCGACTGGTGTTCCTAAACCTACTCGTCTTGTACACTTAGGCCTACTCGACTCATGAAGTTCAAGTCTACTCGTCTGTTCTGGATAGACTCGAACAGACTAGCTAAGTGTATCTCTTAATTGAAATATGCTAAGTGTTTTGTCAATTGAATTAAGGCTATTATTGTAATTAGATAATGACAAAAATTGAAAACCCTAGAATTGGTTGTATACACTCCCGGTTTAATGAGGTGTATACACCCAGTTCGAACTCGACTACATTAGGACAGATGAGTTCACTCCCCTGACCTAATTAAAAAGAGGCGGATTTCAAATTTTACAATATCAAATCACATAATATTCTCGATTCCGTAACCAAATTCCAAAAGACCCAACCGTTGAATCTAATCCTTCGATCTTGACCGTTGGATCTAAAATTCAATTTCGAACAAAACTCAAACACCCCCACACGTCTTGCCCCACAATTTCTTAACTCCTCTACCTTGAAGAACTTGATTCCTTGCTATTTCTTTCAAGTTATCTGCTTATACTCATAATATACTATGTCTACTCGATCAATTTTCGATCTGAGAACCAACATGCAGGTCACTTTTGACCTAGGTCGGTATATCTCCGATAACAAGGTGAATGTTGAACCATCCGTTTTCTTCAAAGGCCAGCACTCAGATGAAAGCACAGAAATTCTGACAAAATGCACCCGATGTGGACTAAAGCCTTATTTAGAAGCTTTTCCTCAAGTCGTCTTGGAGGAAGAAGTGCTAGAATTTTATGCCAATGTCACCAGACGAGGTGATATTATCGAGTCGTTTATTGGTGAAGATCGTGTGCAAATCACTCGTGAGGCGATGTTCAAACTTCTGAAGCTGCCCACTGGAACAATTAATGTTGAGAATTATGCCCTAGGACAAGAGATTCGATATCTGAGTATTTTCTGTGGAAGGAAGCTGAAACCAAAACCTGATGGAAAGTATGCTGCTGTCAAGAAGGGAGATCTTCTAGACAAGTATCGCACATTATTGGATATTGCCAGCAAGATTTTACTGAGTTCTACTGGTTCGCATGATTCTGTAACTTTTACAAAAGCAAGGGTTATGGCCGCAATTTATGATGGTATAACTGAAGGAGATTGGTTCAAGTTGATTGCTGATCGAATCATGTATTTTGAGAAAAGTGTTCGAGTAGATGACCACACTTGCAATTGGGTGGTGTCTACGGCTGTTGGATATGGTAACAAGTTAAGTATCTTATTCCCTCTTCTACTGCCAAACAAGTCGAGTTGGAGTAAGGGAAAGCCATTCCATCCGTTGAAATTTTATTTGAAGAAGGAGGCCGTGAGGAAGCAAGTTGCTACCAGGCCAGCTGCACCTAGGCAAGCTCGGATTGACCCTATGGACGCCTTACCATATGCAGGTGCGTCTGGTTCTTCAGAAGGTGAGTCTACTGAAGAAGAGTCGTCGGAAGCTGTACAAGACTCGTCTAGTGCAGATAATTCTGAGAAGACTCAGTCTGAAGAAGAAAAGGATACAAGTTCTCAAGTTCCAGAGATGTATACACTGGTGAGAATTGGAACACCTCCTCCACCAGACGAGTTGAGTCACCAGGTTGGTTCCTCTTCTCATGATTTATCGATTCCTCTCTCCCTCTCTTCTGTTCGAACCAAGGCAAGATCTCATCGATCTAGGCCACGACCTATTCCCTCAACCTCCCAGGTGTTGCCAGCATATCCGCTGAGAGCAAGCCTACCCGAAAACACTCCTACAATGGATATAACTGATACTCCTACAGTTATCACACCAAACCAAGACACATCGAAGCCCCAAGAAACCACAGACCAAATTCTTTCCTTACCCTCAACAGAAAATGTTGAATCCATTATCCCATCTACTTCAGATACTACACCAGTTGCCACTGCAACAACTGAGATAGAGACCCCATCTACTCAGACCCCATCTGAGGTCAGATTCGAATCCTTGGTATACTATCCCATGAGTCTGAGAGAGAAGCGAATCCGTTCGAAGATGAGTAAGAATTTGAAGAAACAGCTCTCATCTATCGAAGTCGACTACTCTTCAGAACAGTTTGAGAAACTGGTTAGAATATGCACTTGGGTGGCCTTGAAGAAGTCGAGTACAGATGATCTCTTCGAAGTCATCTTAGGGAAATGTGGTATTTCTAACTTCATGGATTGGGAAATGGAGCAGAAGGAGAATAGTGGTGTTCGTGACCACTCAGAGCTTTTTCCGAATTATGCTATCACTGCTCTTGCCAAGAGATTACTAGGTATCTCTGATGACCTGATGTGTTCAGAATTCCAGTTCAACGTTGGTGTTCAGGTCTCAGAATCTGACTTTGTGCAAGACTTGGAGTTGATCGACGCTGGACAAGATGAGTTGATCCAGTCTACTGATCCAGTCATAGAGCTAGACAATGTCTCAGACCAGTTGAGAGGCATTGTGTTCAAATTTCAAATGGATCATGCTGACAGTCCAAGGTCAGATTTTAAGTTTATCAATCGATACTCTGATTCATTGCTTCCCCTCGAATTTTGTGGATATATGAGGAAACTGCACGCCTTATTAAAGAAAGATCTTGCTGATGCTGAAAGACGGACTAAGGAAGCTAAGCTAGCTATGGTGCCTTATTGTCCTATGCCCAGTTTGAAGGTGATTGCAGGAAGTGTATTTATTGCTGAAGTAGTAGAAGACGAGGTCTTAGCTACTGCCCCAGAAGGCCAGTTGATTGAAGTTGTCTCTCTTGCTGCTGAAGATGAGGTCATGATAGATGCTACTCATGTTGAGGTTGGACAGTCGTCTCAAGCTATCCCAGCCGCCTCAATAGACGAGTTGAAAGAAGATTTGAAAGATGTCATCAAGTCATCTATCGATGAGTTCCTCAAGTCCGAGCTTAAGAAAACTCTTGTTGAACAGAATAGTGTCCTTGTGACAAGTTCAAAAGAGATGATTATGAATGAGGTCAACCAGCTGGACAATGATTTCAGGCAAGAGATGTTCAATCAAATAGAAGGATTTCTCCAGAATCAAGTTGAATATTCGGAGAAGAGTTCAGTCGATTTTGCTCGTGTTCTAGCTACTGAATCCAGGAAGATGGAAAGAGTCTACAGAGATAAAATTGAAGTAGCTGACGTCCAAAGAAAAGAAGCTTTTGATCAGTTAGCTCAAGCTAGAGAAATCATATCTGTTATGACTGAAGAGAACAGGAAGCTGCGTCTGACTGCAACCCATTTCAAGAATGAGTTGAACTTATCTACTCAAAAGCTGGAGTTAGTGGCGACCAAGCTAGACAAGTTGAGTCAAGATGGTTCTCATGAAAGGCAGATTGAGAAGGCTACAAACCTTATGAAGCAAGCAATGTTCGAAGAAATGACTCGGTTCACTTCTCTATTCTCTCTCAAGGCATCTGATGAAGCCAAAAAGGGGGAAGAGACGAGTCGAGTTGATGAAAAAGACAAGTCCAGTACTGAACTAGAGGCTAAAGATGCTGCTGAAGCTATGCAAGATCTAAGAAGGCCTAAGAGAGGCAGATTAGTGAAAAAGACAGATCTTGAGCAAGCTAAGGCTGAAGCGGATGAGTTGATGAGGAAGGAGAAAGGCAAAGGTGTTGCATCTCCTGAAGCTGAAGTTCAGACAAGGCAAGTGTCGAAAAGGAAATCTATTGTTATAGAAGAGTCTACTCCTGAAGCAACAGTCCAGAAGAAGCGAAAGATTGTTGATCCAAGTGATGAAACTCGCTATGCTAATCAGAAGAAACTTGGAAAGCACATAGAAAAGTTGCTGAGTTTGAAGTCTGATGAAGAGATTATGGAAGACAAGACCATTGACCATTTCATTGACAAGGAACATCGTCAAGAATGGATGAAAGTGAAAAGGCAATGGGAACTAGATCATTGGATTATCGGGAAGTTTGGAGATTCTGATAGCTCTGAGGATCTGTACTCAGTTTTTGACAAGTTCATGGAAGGACAGCACAGGATGCTATGGAATCTGATTATTAGAATATCTGCAGGTGCAAATTTTAACATTCTTGTTCCTGAATTTCCAAAATGGAAGTGTCCCATGACAAATTCTGGTAAAAGAGTTGATATAAATCTAATCAAGAAGTTCGAAGAAGAGCTACTAGAGAAGGAGAAGATTGATGATGAAGAACACACCAGTCTAATTCACAAAAGACTCCTTGATGCATTTCAAGTTCCAAATCCAGAAGGAGGTACTCTTTCAGATTAGTTGATTTTTTTTGAAGATTTTTTTTATGCTCTGATACTTAGGTGTTTTTTTTTCAAAGTATGTGTAATCTACTGATCTATTTTGAATGAATGAAAAGATAAGTACTATTTGATGTTAAAAGACAAGATAACTACTTAACTAGTCTACTTATGAGAAAAGATTCAAGTAGTTTTGGCTTCATCAAAAAGGGGGAAATTGTTGGGATATGAATCCTAGAACAAGTCCTAAATGATGAATAAAAGATGAAGTTTTGATAAGCCAAAAGTAGATTGAATATTTTCTAAGTGTTGACTGATCTAGTCTAGTTGAGTTAAGTGATCTTGTACCAGACCAGTAGAGTTCACATGAAAAGATAAGTACAGTTTATAAGTACTTCATATGTGTTTACAGTATTTGTTTAAGTTTGTTACTGAGCTATTTAAATGTTGTATAGAGCTCATCATGTTTTATTGTAATAGATTAGGTTGATTGTATAGATAATAAGTTGACTAAGCTTGTATTATGAAAGCTTAAAGTAATGTAATAGTCTTGATAGGTTTAGTATAGTCTACTGATTGAACAAGGAAGACCAGACAAGAAGAGTTGAAGTCTACTACTCAAGATAGGAGGACTACAAGACAAGATAAGTATATACAAGTCTACTCAAGACAAGTCAACGTGAAGATAGTTAGTTACAAATACGCGTGGAAAGATAAGGATGTAGAAGTTAGTTATGGAATAACTAATTCGTAACAGAAACGCGTGGATTGATAAGAAGATTCAGTTGAAGTTAGTTTTCAAGAAGAGTTGGTTACAACTAACTAAGTTCTTGATAATTGAAGTCTATAAATACTTCATGATGGTGATCATTTGAAGACTACTGCAACTACGCATACTGAAACTTGATATACTACATACTGAAGATTACTCTCAGAGTGCATTGAAGATTCAGAAAGAAGCCAGAAGACAAGTGAAGAATTCAAAAGGCTACTACTGAATAAGTGTTTAGTTTTTGTTTGTTATTTTTCAAGGTGCTAGATACTTGTAAAATTTCTAGTTAGATCATAGACATATCTGGAGGTATAGTCTGTTGAAGATCTAAGTCTTCTTCTTGGGACTTAAAAGACAGGAATATACACTTATACTCGATTGGAAGAGTTTAGTGGAAACATCACAACTGGGTTTGTGAGAGTGGATGTAGACAAGTTGTCGAACCACTATAAATCTTTGTGTGTTGTTTACTTTACTGTTTTAATTGTTTAATTGCTTAACTGTTTAACTGCTACTAAGCTTAACAAGTTGAGTATTCATAAGAACAGAGTTCTCGAATTAAGAAGTTGAGTATAAACTTGAATTGGGCTCATTGTTAATTTCGTATTCCGCATATTGTATTCTGATATTTCGATAGAATTTTGAAAAGTCTATTCACCCCCCTCTAGACATTTTCACTAGCTTACTCGTTATTAACTCAACTTTGGGGACCTACACTACATTTGATGGACAAATAATATAAGACAAATGAGACTACATTTCGTGGACGAAGGAAGTATAATAAATGCATTCTCATCAAAACCCTAATTTTTCTCATCTTTTCCTCCATTTTCTTCTTCCTCATTCTTTCACACTTTTCTTCCTCCCTTCCATCCAACTTGTCGCCGAGCGCCGGCAGCCGTCCAGTCTGCCCGCGTTCGTCGTCCGCCGCTGCACCCAAGCCACCGCCCTCCTCCCTCGTTTTTTTCTCGTTTATGTGCATACAGGCGACGGCCCTCCTCCCTCGCCCTGCCCCACACAAACCGCCTCCGTTGCCGCCCTCCTCTCCTCCTCCCTTCATTTTTTTTTTAATTTCTATAAAAAATGGCGGCGGCGCCATCCCTCTTGCCCAACAATGCCGCCAACTCCTCCCCCACCGCCCTCCTTCGCCCTCCTCTCTCCCCGCCCGGTCGTTCCCACTGTAAGCCGCTGTCCCTTCGGTAGCTTTTTCCCCCTTTTTGTTCTGCAATACAGGTACGCATTTTTTTTAAAATTTTGGACAAGAATTGTCGACCAAAAACATTACGATCGACAAATTGTTGTCAATCATAATGTTTTTGGTCGACATTTCTTGTCCAAATTTTTATTATTATTATTTTCTTTCGATACAATATTGTCGATAAGGGTGTTTTTCGTCAACAAATTATAGTCGACGTTATATTTTACGGTCGACAAATTAGTGTCGATCGACACTAGTAGGTCGAAAATATCTAATTTTTTTTATTCTATTTTCTGAATATATTTTAGATAGGGTGGAGCCAGTGGTGGGCCTGAGGGGCGACCGCCCTGGGCCCGAAATTTTAAGGGCCTACTTTATTTATTTATATATATATATATATATATTTAATTAATATTTTTAAAAGAAATTAAAAGTTAAAAAAATATAATGAATCGAAATATCTAATCTAAGTTTACAATAATATTATAACGGTAAAATATTAAATATGAATTTATTATGCACTCTTTTTAAAAAAATGACCATAGCAATTACCCTAGGGGCCAAGGCTCAATATCTACATCCGGCTTTCCCTCTCAGTTTTTCACGATCCACGATTACGGTTATATTATTCATTTTTTTAAATTATTTTAGTTTATTTTATCTTTGATTCTCTATATTTACTTTATTGTTATTTAGTTATCAATTTTTACTTTTTTTTAATATAAATATGTTTTCTAAAAAACATGAATTTGGTAGTGAGAAAAGAAAAAAAAGAAAGAGATCTGAACAGCTAGTTTTATCACAAAAGGAGCATTAGATAAATTCTTTCAAAAAAATTTAGGACAATCGAAAGACATGAATGATAATGTTACTAATAGTGCACCGGAACTAAATAATATAGATTTAAATGATTTGAATGAACAAACTAGTCTTACAGTAAATGTAGATATAAATAATTTAAATGAGGATATGAATGAAAATGAAATTAATGAATCTAATATTGTTGATGAAGAGTATCCAACTCCGATGGTAGAATTAGATATTTATGATCCTCCAATTTGGGATAGTCTTGATGATAAATCAAGAGATATATTAATTGAGAAGGGTCCAAAAAGAGAAAATTGTCTTAACTTACCACGAGATAGTAACTTTAGAGATATATTTTTGGATTTTTATTTGATTCAAATAAATTAAAATCTTTGGATAATAATAAATTAAAAGAATGTTGTGAGAATTTAGGGAATACTTTGAAGCATGACAACTCTTTAGATATTGATTCAAATGATTTATTTTCTGAAATAAAAGTGTTGCAAGTTACTTTATCAACAGAAAAAAAGACTGTTATTGAGATTCTTGAATTTATAAATGCTTAAGAAGTTTTTCTAAATTAAAATTGTTAAAAACATATTTACGATCCACTATGTCACAAGAAAGATTAAATAGATTAACAACTTTATGTATTGAAAAAGATATGCTAGAACAAATTAACTATGAAGATATTATTGATGAATTTGTTTCTCAAAATGCTAGAAGAAGCCATTTTAAATGATTTATTTTTAAACATTCATTCATCTTTAATATGTGCATACATATTTCACTTATTTTATTTGATGTTGTTCAGAGAGAAGGATCCATTTTTCTTGTTCGCCTCAGGCCTACAAAATCTCAGGACCGGCTCTGGGTGGAGCCGGATGTGGCGACGGTGGAGGCTGCCTGAGGTGATGGTATGGACGACGGCGGCAACGACTGCTGTAAAAATAAAGTTAGGGTTTTAAGGCCGGAAAGTGTATGCGTCTATAACATTTTACTTAAAGGATAAATACGATATTTTACATATATATTCAATTAATAAATAGAATCGGGAGTATATCTAACATTCCTGGAGTTGCATATAACCACGCCTAAGTTTTTACTAGTTGCATTAATGGGGGAAACGTACGTAAGCAATGACTATTAAAAGTCTATCGAATTTTTTATATATGGAGATAATTGATCATTCATCTAATGAATTGAAGGAAGACATGCATCTACCAATATTTATTGGTCTTGGATCTCATAGATTTATATATATTCCAACTTTCCATAAGCCACCAACAAAAAAAAAAAAAACAAAGTTATTCATATGTAAAGAATTCCGTCTCATCTAAAAGTCCGAACTTGTAGAGAGTTGGGGAATTAATTCTTGTATATTTAATTCCTAACACTCCCCCTCACTCGTGGGCCGGATTAACACCTCTTACCCTAACACCTCTTACCATTTTTGGGGAGGAGGTCCATCGAGTGGACAATTTAAATGGGTAGAGTGCTTTCAACAGGAATCGAACCCAGGTCGTTTTGCCCGGTTTGCTCTGATACCATGAAAGAATTATGTCTCATCTAAAAGTCCGAACTTGTAGAGAGTTGGGGAATTAATTCTTGTATATTTAATTCCTAACCATATGCATGTTAATAAAGTGATTGTGTAACTTTGAACATATATAATAACTTTGAACGAATTAAAATAAAAAATTAGGTACGGAAAGACAATTAAATGTTACACCTAACGTACATACATCATTTGATATTTTGGTATTTACTATATATAGCTGAAAGAAAAAAAAGGTTTATTAATTAGTTGAAGTTTGGTCCCCATGCGGTTAGGTCGGAGGGATTTGTCGAGTCATCCTCATCATATCTTGAGGATAATTTAAAATACAAACAAATATCTGAAAAAGACATGCAAGATAGACATCCACGTGTTCTTTTGCTCTCTCTTTACTTTAATTTAATCAAACAAATATGTTCAAATCAATTGTACATCTGGATAAGGTAATTATCCCAAGGTCACATAATGATGTATTTGTATTGGTGTCACGACTACTTTATTTTAGAAAATACATTTTTATAGTTTTTAATCGTCAATTTGTTTGAAAATATTGCGTCTTTTCTTTTACGCAATAATACGGTGCCTTTTCTCTCTAGTCATTCCAAATAAAAGGTTAAAGGTCATTTAAAAAAAAAATCGTACCAAAAATTTATTCTTCCTTCAAATAGGTATATTGTTTTCTTGATTTACAATTGAGACGGATATTTGAACTAACTAATTGAGAATAATATGAAAAAATATTATGTGCACCATACATTATTAATACTATTGTTTTGTTAACTAATTAATATTATTACTTTACTTGTTAGAATTAATTATTTTATTAATGGTGTACGATGTACATAATACATTTTCAAATAATATTGAGAAATATACAACATTCTTTCATTTTCTTGTTAATTATATAAGTAATTGAAGTAATTTGAAAATATTATGCAAAGATCCCCAACCATATACAGTAGTATAATGTTAAGATTGAATTGGTGGAGTTGCATAAAAGAAAAGTTATGCATGGATCAATTAAGGAATAGCAGTAATTAATTAATTAATTAATCTACATGGTAGGAGTATATTTTAGACGTAGCTAGTCGTTAATTATAATTAAGGGAGGACGTGTGAGGGCTTGAAGAGTCGGAGATGATATATATATAATACTCCGTAGCATTTTATTTTATAATTACTAATTTCTAAATGTTGCACTACTATTAATCTTAATGTTCACTGGCCTATTAAATAAAATTGTTAGAAAACGCACAAGATAAGAATATACTTGAAACAATAATAATGCATAATATTGAGGTCTAAAATTAAATTAAAATAGGATAAAAGAAATAGAAAATGAACACTTGGAGTTTCTTGAAACACAAGACAGCATATCCATTCCATTAATTCCCACCTCTAAAAAAATCCCCAATTGTATTAATAAATTAATCAACAGTGGTCAGAGAGTGTAGCTTATCCAACAACACGTTTCTCAATATCTCTTTTTCTCTATCTTTGGCCACTTCACCTTTTCCACTCACCAAGAGACCCTGACCCCATTCTATCCACAACCCAATAAATTCCTTCTTCTATTTTACTTTATTATAAATCATAACTCCTATATGCAGCATGCAACTTTAAAAAAAATAGTATGATTGTTTTTTTTCTAACAGCGAATATCGAAATTAATTTAACCATATATATGAATGATAAATTAAATGTTGATAATCCATCAACTTCCAATGAACTATATGTATATATCTTTAATTACTTTTATTTCTTTTTTTAAGATATTTACAAACACTTTATTTATATATATATGGTTTCTTTTTAAATTAATCATTAGTACTTGGGTTACGTTTTTGCTTCTTTAGGACCTATAGCTAGTAATTAACTTGGATTATATCACCAATTAATCAAAGCTTATATATATGATCCAAGAATAAATAAAACATGGAGGAAACTCACATGCATGTCGATCGGATGGAACATATGATCATCTCAAACTTCAAGTCCCGATCGGCTGGGTCCGGGTGTAAGCCTCATTGCAAAATTGATGATTTTATTTTATTTTATTTTATTGGGTTCAATTATTATATTTAAAACAAAAATTTCCTCCTTTCAATTTCATTGTGTCCATTTTTTGATTATTTATTAATAATATAATAGACAATTTGAGTAAATGAGTGATATAGTTAAGAATAATATTATTTTTTAAAAAATTTAAAATAATGAAATTAGACAAAAAAAAAAAAATAGAAATAATAAAATAGAATGAAAGGAGGAGGGAGTATCTCTTTAAAAGAAATGTACCCGGCCTCATGGCAATTCAGAAATAATTCATGTGAAATATTCAAATGGAGTATTGTATTTAATTAAATGTATGTTCTCCAAATGCATTACTGATTAATAGATACATATTTAAATATTTGGATGAGTAAGATTTACATATTAATTAATTATATTGTTATTAAAAAAAATAAAAAACAGCATGATCGAGTCTCTTTCTTGTATGGCTAGAATGATCCCACGAATATGCCTCACAAGCTAACTAACCCTATATAAATACCTGGTACTCGTATACAATATACAAACACCGCCTCGGATATACTTCTCCACTACCATATCTATTTCTTAATTTACCCAATTATTGTTCATCTAAACCAGGTTTTCTTTTCTCAAGAATATTCCTTACTAAATACCTCCCTCCTTTTAACCTTACTCTTAACAATTAAGCCATTCTTTTTTATATAAGTAGAAGCAAAAGCGTTACTTTATCCCAAACTCACAAAAAATGAAATCGGGTTTCACGAGAATGAAGAGAGTGACTGACCCGTTAGATGAAAAGATGAAGGCGAGGATCGTTGGCCGACCCGATTACGTCACTGTCCAACCTGACGACGACGTTTCGTCCAGTCTATCCGACCTCTTTTACGGTTTAAACGTCGGAGAATCCTCGCCGGAGACCGGCGACTCTGATTCTGATCGCGATTGCTCAATGTATGATACGAATTATGCCAATTTTGATTTAATTGAGCCGATCCTGCAGGATCAGACGGACGCCTTTAAGAATGTGCTTAGGGCTCAGGTTTTGAAATCTGTGGATATATTTTCGTGCGTCAGATCCAATAAGGAAATGCTGCGGAGAAATGTGATGGCGTGTTTGAGAAATTACGGTTACAATGCCGCAATTTGTAAAACTAAGTGGGAGAGATCCGGCGGACTCTCCGCCGGAAACTACGAATTCATCGACGTTCTCCGATCGGAGTTTTCTGCAAGGTATATTATCGATCTGGATTTCGCGGCGGAGTTCGAGATCGCGAGGCCTACGAATTCTTACGAGAATCTGATGCAGCAATTGCCGAAAATTTTCATAGGAACTAGCGAAGATTTAAAAAAGGTTTTAAGAGTGGTGAGCGACGCCGCGAGGCGATCGTTGAAAAGCCGAGGCCTCCACCTGCCGCCGTGGAGGAAGCACCGATTCATGCAGAACAAGTGGCTCGGGCCGTGCCGGCGCACGATGAACATATTCCCGGCGACGTTTTCGTCGGTGACGCCGGCCAAGAAGAGTTACGGCGTCAAGTGCCGCGCCGTCGGTTTTAACGCCTCTGTTAACGGCAACCATTTACTGTTTCCCGCGATAGCTCGTACGAGATGATTCTGAGGGGATATATTAAAATAATGATAGTAGATGTTTCTGATTGGATATTAAAAAGCTAGTACAATTAATTAAAATTAAAAAAAAAATTAGGATATTTTTTTGTTATTCGCCGGATATAAATTATTTTTAGCTTTTCAGTACTGTGATGCGGCGATTACAAGTTGCATACATGACGGCGAAGATTATTAGTTTATTCACGTGCACACAGAACAAGAATACTACCATGATTTTTTAAATTAATACGGAGCTAAAAATGAAATTTTCTATTTCTTTCGATTTATTTTATTGGTACCAAGTCTACATTCCTTTTTTCTTTTCTTTTTGACGGGTCTCCAATTTTAAATTTATTTCTAAAAAAAAACTGATTACTTGTATTTATGAGCAAACTGGGTCGATTTTTTTATTAAATTTTAGAATTATTTTTTCAGGAATTGTGAGGGGTACAATTTGGAAAAATAAAATAAAATTATAGAATATCCAAACCCCATTTTATACTAACTTTTACTAATAAAATATTCAGGCAAATTATCGACCTATTTAATATTAAATGAGAGATGAGATAGATTGACATTAAATGTACTAAAAAAAATGTATCATTAAATGTACTAAAAAAATATGTATATATATTAGTATATATTATGATTGTAATAATACAAATATAATTAAAAATTTAATTTAATCGGTAACCATCACCTCTTCTCATTTAGGAAATGGAATAAGTTATGATATTCGAGTACTTGTCTCATCCCATTGTCATCCTAGGCCTAGCTACCTGATACATGAATAACGAACAATATTGTTCTATTTATGTAAAAAAAGAAGAAAAAAATTATTATCTAGGATGACAATGAACAATTTTAAAATAATAAAATTAAAATAAATTCTTGTGAAATTGTTTCCTTTGGGACGATTAATAATCAAGAATACTTAATTATAATTTGTCATCTAAAAATAGATTTGATTTTTTTAGTTAATTAATTGAGCTTCAAACTCTTTCTCATTAAATGTGATTGGTGATAGTATCTACAAATCAACTTAAAATAAAACAAAAAAGAAAAGCAATATTCAAATATGTAGATGACAATACATGGGAGAGAGAAGGCATATTGCCTTTTGGTTTTAGGGGTGTTGCCTTTGCCCCTTCCTTTTACTTGAGGGCTGGGGCCTGCCTTCTTTCTAGCCTCCCGGAGGCCGGGGCCAATGGGGCATTGGGGTGCATCTCCCAAATATCTTTATTCTTTCACTTTTCTTTTTAATACTTTCTAAGACGGCAAATATTGGACAAATAACGATTTAAAACATAATTATAAAAAGTTGCACAAGTGAAGATATATTTGCATATTGTGTGGTAATACTAATAGTACTCACTTTCTCCCTAAAAGTTACTCATTTACAATTTTGAGCATTTCAACAAAAGTTATGTCATGAGCATAAGTGATAGATATGACCACATTTGGGTTTAGCCCATTATCTTCTAGCCCATTTTATTATTTAGTTTCAATTGGACTTTCGTATCTTGTATTTAAGCCCATTAGCATTAGGATTATTTTTAGAGTTTATTGACATTATAGACCAAGATCCTAGTTCATATTTTAATTCAAGACAAAAATTATTGATATTACAAATTAAGACAAATCCATATTTGACATTCCTAATATGCCCTCAAATCAATATATTAAAAGAATTAATATTAAAATTGAATGAACCTTCCTTGTTTTTTGCCGAATTTTCCTTATTAGATTTATTTTCAATTGAATCATTCATTTCCAATTTTCCATCCAAAAATCTCTCAGCGTAATCAATATCTCTCATCGTCTCCCTCTTAGTTCCTCCAAAAAAATTGCATTCAATTTCAGCGTTTATCTCCATGAATTGATGATAACCTCTATCATCGTCATTCATTTTTGTTAAAAATTTGGCGTCGATCTGTTCAAGGTTCGGCCAAATCCGTCACGAACTGCCATTGTTGCACCGACAAGCTATGTAATTCTGTCCAAGGTTCTGCCAGATCCACTCGAATACGACGTCGTCGATCTGTTCAAGGTATATAATTTTGTGTTTTAAAATTTGCGAGCTTATCTCGCAAGTGGGGTGTTTTGAAGTCATCAATCATGGGATTTCTCCAAATTTAATGAAGCTGGTTTTGTTTATTGCCGGTGGAATTTTAGTGATTGCACCGGAGAAGAAGAAAACGGTGGCAAGGTCGCCGGAGCGATCGTACGGGTTCGAGGAGATCGTCCACGGTGAGGAGGAGATTAAAGATCAAGGTGAAGATTTGACTGTATATAATTATATGTACGCATATTTTATATATGCATTTAATGTATGCACTATTTTATGCATATATCAAAATATATGCGTTAAATATATTCTTTTCAAATAGTGTTAAATATAATCACAATATCTTGTTTTGTCACACAGTCAAATAATATGCATGTTATCAAAATAATGTATTAAAATCCCCCCGCCCAAAAAAAAATGTATTAAAATAATTTATCTAAATAAATTATAAATTTTATAGTACTGTTATACATTTTTTCTTTCGAGATTATTTAATTTTCATATACTATAGATTTGTATTTTAATTATATAAAATTAAATATTAAACAATTTTAAACTATCAATAATAATCTTGGGCATATTGACATTTTCAAATATAATAAATTAAACATATTTATAAAAGTGGTATGCAACATATTTTTGCATATCAATTAGAATATGCAACAATTTTTTTCTATATGCAACATTTTTTTTTAATGTCAATGAGAATATGCAACATATTTATGGGAATCGAATTTGGAGATTAATAATTTTTTTAAATTTTGGAAAGTTATAAATGGGCAGAATTTTAGAAATATTTTTACAAATTTTGTTTTTTAATAGTTGACTTTATAATAATAATACTAATTTTGCTGAAATTAATTTTTTAAAATTCGAAATTCATTTTAATTAGTAACAATCGAAAAATAATAACATACAAGACACGATTTGTGCTCTAAATACCTTTAACTATTCTACGCACAAGCTTTTTTCTTCTTCTGCGTTATCTTCTTTCACCTTCAATGGCGAGAGAATTCCAATGTTGGGAGGAATTAATGCGGAGTTGATGTATAAGGAAAGTGTTTTTAAATTAATAGGAGTGCGCGATTTTCGAGAAAAATATCTTCCAGATTTTATTGATTTTCTTCTACTAGTTGACTTTCTAATAATTATAGAGTTTAAATCTAATTATTTCAAAATTTAAATTTGTATCAACACATTAGGGGTATAATTGTACTTCAATTTGTTATTTTGGCTTGATATGTAATAGCAAATAAATTTTCCTTGATTTACAAAAACTTAGGGTGAAATGGTCTATAGTGCAATTCTGTTTAAATATGTAAAAGAAGGAGATAGAATACAAGCAGAAAATTACCGTCTATATTTTCTCTCGGCTCTTTCTTCTCCAACCTTTCTTCATATCTCCCTCTTTTCTATCAAACACAACTTTTGCCCCAAAAATCATACAAAAATATATATGGATTTAAGAGTAGTGAAGAGATCACTACAAGTTATTTATTTCATTTTTTTTCAATATTCATTATCTTTATACCTTTTTTCTTTTCTACAATTCTCTCTATATATATTTTTTTCTGTCCTTTAGAGTAAATAGACAACTTTCAAAGATACGGATAAAGTATATAATAATACTACATTTTTAAATTTAAAGTGCAACTTTTTTTTCATCGCACAATGCGATTGTCTTGTACTCCATAGAAATACTAATAGAGATGTTTAACATGAAGGGCAGCTAGTAGGGTCGAATCATTTAAATTGAAAAAAGAAAGTTTTAATTTTTCAATATATTAATATAGGGAAAATTACATATATCTACAATGGGCCCTAGCCCATTACATATATCTACAATCCAAAATTTTTAATACTAATATCTACAAAGGTGTAGTTAAAGTGACCATTATGCCCTTCATCTACCCTCTTTGTCCCATTGTGAATTTTTTCAAAACTTTCAAGCTTCCTCCTCTCCTTTGAATTTAACATATTAATTTGTTTTATTCAAAAATCATTTATATTCAAATTTTAAATTATAAAATATTTTTTTAATTGTTAATTATTAATATTTTCTTTCACTAAAGTAGATGTTAATCAAATATTTTAATAATAAGCTTTTTTATTCCGATTTTTTTGTTTTTTTATTTAAAATTTTTAATTAAGATTTATTTTTCAATTTTTTTTATTCAACTTACACCTTACATTGTAAATCAAACATTGCATACATTGCATTCGCATAACATTGCATACACAAAATAAACATTGCATTCGCAAAACAAACATTGCATACTAACAATAAACAATGCATATATCGAGTAAATTATGCATATTTGCAGCACACATTGCACAATACAGAAAAATTGCAGAAGAAGAGGATTTCCTGATTTCTAATAGTCAAGTTCTTGTTGTATACCATTTCAATGACAAAATAATGCATATAATGAGTAAACAATGCATATTTCAAATTTTTTACATAATATCCAATCGAATTTACTTAATGAATATAAAACTATTGAAAATACAAATTAGGATTTAAGAAATATATACAAGAACAAAAAATTTCTCCAATTTCAAATACATATGAAACAAAAATACGAATCATTTTACTGAAACTGGGGTGAACTAAGGAGTTCAGTGGGTGCACACGGGAGAGATGTATCGAGTGAAATTGGGGTGCACACAGAAGGGGTGTATCGAGTGAAACTGGGGTGTGAATCCTGGGGTGTATTAAATGAAACTGAGGGTGTACTTCTGGTCTGGCAAACCCTAGCCCAGAAGTGAAGTCCCCTCCTGCTGTGTTTGCAAACAATTCGCCTGCAAATGTAAGACAAGAAAGATATCAGAACTCTTGAACCATCTACCATGTCCGCTGCTGGACACGAAAGCCATCTAGAAATAGCATAAAAAAGAGATTAAACCAACAAGACAGATGAATAACTCATTGTTAGGCATATAAGTGAAATTCACTAAGTATCCATTTCATTCGTAGCAAACACATCACACTACTATGGATTTGACCCAGAAGCAGAAAAATTCACAAAGCTAGATCCAGGCGGTGAAGGGGCTGAATCATCGATGGAGTTGCAGATCGGCGCCGATGAAGTTGCAGATCGGCGCCGACGTCGACCAAAGCTAGATCCAGGCGGCGGCACCGACGAACCATCGAGCGCCAACACCGCCGCCGCTGCCCTGCCTTCCCCCACCCAAACCCTCGCCCCAACACCGCGGCCGCCGTCCCTTCCTCTCGACGCGCAGAGCTCCGCCGCCTTGAGTCAACAAACCACTTCGTCTTGAGGCGAAGACCTCTTCGAATCCCACAGTGTTGCAGATCGGCAACGATCGACCCCTGCCTTGTCTTCGCCTCTTCGCCGATCTCTCCAGCGGCCAAAAAAATCACCACCACCAGCTCGGCCACAATTTCGACGGCCAAGGCTCGATCCAGGCGACGGCCACTACAAACGGTGGCTGGATTTGAAAACTATTGAGATATAATGAATGAGAGAGTTTTGTAAAAAGGAGAGAGAATAGATGGCGATTTGAAAAAGATGTTTGAAATGGGAAAAGGGAGGACATATATTAACCCTAGGTTTAAAGATGAAGTACAAGGGTAAAATTGGACGCCGGAGTATCTGTTTTTGTGGCCGCCGGAAGAGAGATAGAGAGAGAGTTGAGAGGGGTGGGTGGGGGTTTGGAGAGAGTCGGTCAAATAAATTTGAAAATGAATCTCAAAAGTTTATAAAAAGAGGGGATTGGAGAGAGAAAATGAATACAAAATTGAAGAGTGAGTTAATTAAGTAACACAAGGGTATATTAGGGCTTTCATCCCATTTTTGTAGATTTTAGTAATACCAATTTGTTTGGGTAGATTTGTGTGATACCCCCATCATTCTGGTAGTTTTGAGTGAATAATCACATTAAAATATGAACCATTTAGTTCGAACCAAAAGCCTGATAAGACTAGGGTCAGCTCATCACCCAGATTGTTTTTCTTTCAATATTTATATGAATTTTCATCATCATTTTTAGAAATTAAGAATATGGCAAAACTTATGTATATATTAGGTTCACAATTTATTTCTGATGGGACTTGTTAATACATTTTAGTTATACTATTTTTTAACACATAATGTAATTCGCACCTTTTAATGATTTTAAGAAAAATTATGTATAAAATTATATTTTATTAAACTAGTAGGTATTATATTTTGTATATTAAAAATTATCATAAAAAGAAAAGGTTAATTGGGCCTTAAAGTGAAGTCCAATTAGGAGCCCAACAGCAAAACATGTCATTTGTTAAAAGGGTTTAGCTATATACTCCTCCAGCTTTGTTAAATATACTCCACCGATTGATCTACCCTTTAAAGTGACAAATATTAGATATACTCGCCAAAATTACCCTTTCTCTTCCAAATGTCAAATGTTAAATATACCCATTCAAAAACCCTAATTTCACTTTTCTCATCCTTTTTCCTCCTTGTTTCACACCAAGCCAACGCCCCCCTCCTCCCCCCACATCGCCGCCGCACCGTCCCCGCTCCACCACTATCCGGTGTCGTCGCTCCATTTGTCCTCTTCTTTCTTCATAAAAAAAGGGTAAGTGTTTTTTTCTCTTTTTTTTTATTTTTTATTTTCGACATGAAATTGTCGATAAATTATTGTCGACCACCATGTTTTCATGTCGTTTTTTTTTCTGTCGGTAACAGATTGTTGACGAGGGTGTTTTTCATCGACAATCTGTAGTAAAAAATGTAGTCTATGTATTTCTTTTTAGATTTCTAAGTTTTTTTTTTATTTCTAGATTTAGTTGGATGGCGGCGGAGGTGGAGAGTGTATCTATCTTGATATATTTTACTAAAAGAATCAATTTGGTATTTTACATTAATATTAAATTAATAAATGGGGTGGGGGTGTAAACTTAACAAAGCAGGAGGTTATATAGCCAACCCCTTGTTAAAGGGTACGTACGCTTGTCTGCCCCTTAAAGTTCAATATACACATCATGAACTACTAAATTTGTTATTATCTCATTAACCACTTTAGTAAATACAAACTAAGATCTGGTAATTTGAGTTTCGATTCTCGTATTCTTATTTAAAAAAATCATGGCCGCTCAGAACCAGTGAGAATCTCCCTCCCTCCATTTATTTATTTTTTTCATTTTTAAATGTTACAGAAATTCGATAAATTTTTGTTGCGAAAAAACTCAGATTTCAACATTTGTTTGTCAAAATATTGCATTTACAAAAAAAATTAGGGCATGATTGGTATGCAGTAATAGGCTTGGAATGGAATGAGCATTCATGGGCTCATTCCTAATCTCACGATTGGTATATTTTTTTACGTGGAATCCCAATTCCTTAAGGAATGGTGATTCCCAAAAATAAAGAATTCTGATTCCTCTCCATCCCCCTGTCTTTCCCCATTCCATTCTGTGTGGAATCAAATTATATTTTATTTTATTTTTTAAAATAATCACTCAAATTTGTTTTTTACATAATTATCCTTTTCAACAATTAACTCACTTCTCCAACCCTAATTCACAATTAAATACGACGATTTATTATTCAACATTCTTCCACCCTAATTCGAGAGAGAAGACGCTGAGAAAATAAAATTTGTATTGTTTTTTCTCTCTATATATGTGCAAAAGAGAAGACGTTGTCACTCTCGTTCATGAACAATCAATGTCCTCTATTAACATAAACTGGTTTTCATTAAAAAAAAATCCTCAAATTTGAATTAAATATGGGAGTGGGGGACAGTATGAAGGTCGACGACAGAAAGGTGGGAGACGACGGCGCAGTTCAGTTGAAAGAGAAGAAGAACCGTGTTTTTTTTTATTTAATTTACTTAATTTTTAATTATTTTTACTTTTAGTTAATTAAATAAATAATTCAAATCAGAAAAGGATATACATGAGTGATAAAAATGATATTATCCCTATATTTTAGTTATTTTTATATTTATTAATTTATATTATTAGTAGAGATGAGTGCGATTATTTCATACGTTGATGGTATTTTAGTCATTTAAGATAAAACATATATATTATTTTGCATTTCATTTTAGTATACCAATCAGGAGAATAGAATCAATCAATGAATTGCTTTTCCATTCTTAATCGATACCAATCATGGGAATGCTCATTCAGACCTCATTCCATTCAAACCTTCATTCCATTCTTCAGTTCATTCCATTCAGCCTTAAATTCATTCCATCATACCAATCATGCCCTTAGTGTTTATTAAAATTAAAAAAAAAAAAAAAAAAGGATCAGATTTAAAGGTAGTTTGTCGAAAAATTGTACGTACTCCTAGTATTTTTTATTTTATTTTTCAAAAATCTTGATTTCAAAATATTTTACATCGTTCACCTCCATAAAACCGAGTCAAGCATGAATTGATCAGAACAAATCATTTCACTATCAGTTGGACTAATTTAGATTTAGTTCAAACTCATACTCAATAAATAATTATAAGTGGTCCAAAACCAAATCAAGTGGTGAATTGCAAGCTCAACACTAAATGCACTCAAAGGACCTCAGGGTGTGGAGCAATGGAGCATATATAAATTCCATATTCTCACAAGGTAAGCCACAAAAACCTTTTTTTTACTTAAACACTCATCTCCTCAAAATCATGTCATCTTAAATTATGAAATGAGAATCGAACTAACTTGAGCATACGAGTTCATGCGTCGGAGTCCTTCCCCAACATTATTCGAGAGTCGCAAGTCTAACAGTAGAGTTCGAATCAGATCAAGTGAAGAAAGATGAAGATTCGAGAGCAGATATTTTTACACAGTAAAAAATCTAAATAAAATGATTTTAAATTGATGTTGTACGTGCTTTCGTCGGGTTGACTCGGATGTGGACTGTTTATTAGCACGAGACAAACATGTATAATGATCGGGGGTTTATTACGTGCTTAGGGAGTATTTATGATGATCTTGATGATCTTAATGAAGAACAAAGCAAGAAAGATCAAGAACAATGATATAGCTTCTTGGAGAAGCTAAAAGCTTGAGAGCTTTGGGAGTGTTTATTGCTTGGGTTGGGGTGATTTGGTGGAATTGTGTAACTTCTGTACAAATGAGCCCCTTTTAGGCATTATATAGTGGTTTCTAGGGGCTGCCCGCCCTTTACACGTGGCACGCCCTCATTGGACCTGTCTTCTGCCCGAAAAGGTGATTTGATGGCGCATTTAATGCTAAACCGCCTCTGGTGTTCGTCCTCGCCGAGATGCCGAGGAGCTGAGCTTCGGTGGTCGCCGGAGGACCATGTCGAGGAGTGTGGTCGCCATGCTCCATGCTGTCTCCCAAGGCTTCAATACTTAAGACTTTTCTAGCTAAGATAGACACGTGCTCGCCAACACATTTGGGCGAGCAGCTAACTAAAACAGGTGCTCGCCAACATCTTTGAGCGAGCACTTAAACATATTAAATACACCTATTCTATTACATTTTCTTGGTCTTGTTGATTAGTCGTCGCACGACTTTGTTGACTAGTCCTCGTCACGTAAGTTGGTGACTAGGATTGACTTGTCAAAGATTGACTTCTTTGACTAGGTATAACATTTGCCCCCTGGTCGCCTTTCTTCGTATTCGTAGAATGGTAAGGCGAGCAGTATGGTCGTCTTCTTAGATGGTGAAAATTGTTCTCGACAACAAAATCAAATTTGAGATCTTGATGACATGAGATGGAGGCGGTCGCCTCGTTTCCAGTACCGAGCACGGCTTTTGAGGCACCTTTTATTAAATGTGAATCTGACACGTGTCGGGCGCGTGGTCAGCGCCCGAAATTTGAATTGAGCGCGTGGGGCGCGTGCCGACCTTAAAGGTCGCGCGTGAGCTCACTCTCCGAACTCGAATTCGGAAATGACCCCAATTTTTTGGGAAAATTGCGTTTTTGACCCCGTTTTTTGCACATAGGTCCCTGATCGAATTTGCCTATAAATATGACTTCCATCTTCTTCAAAACACTTTTACCTCTGCAAATTTTCGATTTTCTTCCTCACGCTTCCTTCCAAGCTTCTTCTCAAGCTTTTCCGGCGAGTTTTGTGGTGTTTTCGATCGTCAACAAGGTAAAAAACTCACATTTTCTTCTTTAAAACTTCTTTCTCCCCCATTTCTTAAGAAAAAATGGAGTTTGATGGTGGCTCCGGTGGTGGTTCCGATGGTGGTCCGCCGCCGTTGGTTGGTGGTTCTGAAAACTCCGGCGGCGGAGACCGTTTGGCTTTGGCCTTGATGGAGAGGGCATCCTCTTCGGACTCTAGGATCCACTCCCCCGAACCCATAAATGTTGAAGTCCGCAATCTTGGAAAGGCAGTGGTCGTCGACGTCGACGAGCTCGACGAATCCGATAGGGACGATGCCGGCAATGATGCCGAGGAGGGTGATGCCGAGGAGGGTGGCAGTGAGACTAGTTCTGATCTGCGCGACCAAGGTTTGGATCGAGGGGTGGGCGAACAGATAGAAACTGCCCAAGTCGAGGAGACCTTGACGAGGAGTCTCCGCGAGGACTTCGAGGAGGTTGTTCAATATGCGGAGAGCATAAAGGACATTTTGAGTGGTAGGAAAAATTTGGATGGCGACGAGATCTCGAGGGAGGCCTATTATAAATATTTCTGCGAATACCTTCCTCGAGAGGTTCCTCGCCCGCATCGAGAAGCTTCCCAAACAATGTACGAGGCGAGCAAGTATGCGAGCAAAGTCTCCTCGACCCAGCTAGAGAATTCTCGAAATAAGTATCAACTACCGGCCGACGTCTGCTTTTTTGTTCCTCGCCAGGATGAGAGGACCGACCAGCCGCCAGAAGGGATGGTCGCCGTCAACATCGGCATGATGGAGGCAGGGCTGAGGTTCCCCCTGCACCCCAGTATCTCAAACTTCTTACACTTCTTAAAGGTGGCCCCTTCTCAAATTTTGTCGAACGGTTGGTCGAACCTGATCGGCATTCTTACACTGTTCGGCCTGGTGGCGGTCGAGAACGGATGTCAGAACACATGGCTAAGCCCTAAAGAGATTAACTATCTCCTTCAGGCGGCCGAGGCCGGAGAGAAGGTAGGCCATGGATACTATTACGTGAGGGGCCGTGATAATTTCAAGTTGGTTGAAGGGGTTCCCAACAAAATTAGAGATTGGAAAACCAACTGGTGGTGGGTAGCCGGGGACTGGAAAAGTCCAGTGAGGCCGGATGGGTCCTCGGATCGCATTCCCCTTGACACTGAATATCAAAGAATTCGTGGTAAGTTTTTTTTATTTCTGCTCGTTCTTGTCTATACTGACTAACTCCTCGTTTTTGTAGGTGAAATTGTTCGCAAGAAGACCGCCGAGCACCGTCTCACGCCCCTCTTCCAATACCACGTTTGCTGCGTTCTCAATCGTCGCTACTTGGAGAGGTCCTGTCGCTTTCTGAACAGGGAGTGTATGCGTGAGCGAGCAGGTCTCAGAGTACCTCCTCATCACTTCACCCGAGAGTTCCCTCCAGGTATTAACATATTTTTAAGTTTTTTGTGAATTTGCTAAGTTTTGTGAAATTGCTCTTCGTAAACACTGACTTCTTGCCTTTCTTTCTTAGTAGTGGTTCCTGAAAGGGTTGTTACTTACCTTCCTCCAATCGTCGAAGTTGATCGCATACTATCGAGCAGGATGATGCAACAAGCAAGGATGCTCCGTGAGCGTAAGATAGTTGATGGCACCGGCAAGAAGAGGAAAGGGGCGGAGACCTCGGGGGCTCCACCTAAGAGAGTTGCTAGACCAACCCGGGGGGGTCTTCTCGCCCACCTGCTACCGAGCAGAGGGCCGAGCCAGTTGGCGAACAGAGGATCTCGCCGAGGAGATCTCCTCCGCCGAGGGGTAACTCGCCTCCCCCCACACAGGTCGTATCCCCTCCTCCCCGAAGCACTCGGTCGCGAGAGACTGCAGCGAGCTCGTCGGCCGGGGAGAGGGCTCAGGGAGACAATACACTTCTCGGCTGGGATGCCGCAAGGGTTGCCAGGTAAGCTTATTATCAATAAAGCTTTAGAATATTTTCAAGTACCTTTTCCTAAATTTTTTCTTCTTCATTAGGGTTGCCGAAAACTCGATCGTTGAACCTTACAACGACAACCTCCTCGGCTTCTACCGGTCGCGGGATGCGGCCAATCAAGAACCTCTGGATCCGCTCGTTGTAAGGGTCATGAAGAATGTGCCCCGATCGCTGACGACCACGCTGGTCGACGAGGTGAACAACCAGAGCTCTCTAGAGAATGCGCGACTGGCCGCCATCGATCTGACCCGTGCCTCATACACCATCGAGAGACTTGCCGTCCAGATCGCCGAGAGTCGCAAGGTCAGCGAGGACAGGAGTGCAAGGCTCGCCCAAATGGCCAAGGTTAAAGCTGTCGTCGAGAGGCAGCTGGTCGCTTCTGAGGAGAAGGTGGTCGACCTCGAGACAAAGTTGGCCGATTCTGAGGCCCAACTTGAGATGGTTCGGAAGAAAGATCAAGAAGATCTCCAAGAGATCGAACGTCTCCATGCTCGCCTCAAGACTGCCGAGGACGAGCTGAAAATGAAATCCGCCGAGGTAAATACTCTTCAAAATAAATCTGCAACTGATGAGGAAGAGTTGGCTACTCTCCGGCAAGAGCTGGTCGACATGACCAATTAGCGAGATGAGACCAATGAGCTCGCTGGGGGCGTGGCCATGTTATCGGTGGCGCTTACTGCCCACGGGCTCATTCATAGACTATTGGAAGTTCATCCGGAAGTGGACGTGATTCCGCTCGGCGGGTTTTTGGACGACCTCCTTATGAAGGAGAATCCTCAGCCGGAAATAGAACTCCCTCTGCTTCCTTTGATGGAATTGGGACTCCAGTTCCCTCGACTTTTGGGTGTTCCGGTACTTTTCTCGAATCCTCCACAAGGCTCCCCAACTCAACAGGGCGAGCAGCGTGCTCCTGCCGAGGTGGAGGTTGTGAACGAGGAGGAAGTTGCCGGCGAGCAGGATGCTACTGCCGAGGGGAATGCTGCAGAGACTTAGTTTCTCTTATTTATTTATTTTATTTTGTTTTTAGGACTGCTCGGCCACTAAAGCCTCTTTTGTAATTTCAGCCTCTAAGGCTTTTCAATGAATGGAACTTTTGCTTATATGATGTTTGGTTATTTTGAGTTGATCGTTCTCGTTACTCCTTTTCAATTTATGTTAAGTACTTTTGAATTTGCCTTTTATTTGTTTTGCGAGCATCTTTAAGAAAGAGTGCTCGTCTTTCCTTGCGAGCATCTTTAAGAAAGAGTGCTCGTCTTTCCTTGCGAGCATCTTTAAGAAAGAGTGCTCGTCTTTTAGAGTTAACCATTCGTCGGTTGAACTCTTTTGTTTGATAGGTAGTGATCGTCGTCGCCACTACCTTGCGAGCATCTTTAAGAAAGAGTGCTCGTCTTTCTTTTGCGAGCATCGTTAAGAAAGAGTGCTCGTCTTTTAGAGTTAACCATTCGTCGGTTGAACTCTTTTTGTTTTATAGGTAGTGATCGTCGTTGTCACTACCTTGCGAGCATCTTTAAGAAAGAGTGCTCGTCTTTTGTTTCCTAGATGGTTACGCAGAGCCTTGTCTAAAATTTCAAACTTATCTAACACTTGATGGAAATTTAAAACTTTACTTGTATTGAAAATGATGACTAGATACAAACTATACAAATATGAAAAAATTAAAAACTTACTAGTAATACTTCTTCAGCTTGACCGCGTTCCATGGGTACTTGCTCGGCTTGCCCTCTAGATCTTCTAGCTCGTACGATTCGTTCAGGAGTGTGCGCGTTATTCGGTACGGACCCTCCCAAGTCGGGCCAAGTATGCCAATGGACTGCTCCGTCGCCCTCCGAAGTACGAGCTGGCCGATAGTGAACTGGCGAGCACGTACTTTGGTGTTGTAGTAGCGTTCTGACCTTTGCTTGTATACCACGTTCTTCTCGTCCGCTGTTAGCCTTCGCTCTTCTAGGAAGTCCAAGTCGGAGAGCTGTGCATCGTTATTCAACTGCTCGTCATAATTTGCCACTCGAAAAGTTGGGACATGCCCCTCTGCTGGTATGACAGCTTCGGTTCCGAACGCGAGCGCGAACGGAGTTTCACCAGTAGAATTCCTCGTGGTCGTTCGATATGCCCACAGAACCATGTGCAGCTCGTCCGCCCATTTGCCCTTCAATCCATCTAGCTTAGCTTTTAAGGTGTGCTTGATGATTTTGTTGATCGCCTCTACTTGGCCATTTGATTGTGGATGATAGGGTGTTGAAAAAATTTTCTTGATGTTCCACTCTGAGCAGAAATCCAGCATGTCTTGACTTGTGAATTGACGTCCGTTGTCCGTCACTATCGCTCGTGGTAGGCCGAACCTGCAAATTATGTTTTTCCAAATGAAGTTTGTCATCTGGGCCGTTGTGATGGTCTTCAGTGCCTTTGCTTCTGTCCACTTGGTGAAGTAATCGACTGCTACGACTACGAAAGTTACCCCCCCGACGCCAGGCGGGAAAGGTCCGATGATGTCGATGCCCCACTTTGCGAAGGGCCAAGAACTGTAGACGGAGATGAGCTCGTCTGGAGGTGAGTGAATGGCGGGTGCAAAAGCTTGACATCTCTTGCACGCCTGGGCGTAATGAATTGCATCCTTCTTCAGTGTTGGCCAGAAGTAGCCTTGCCTCATTATCTTTAAAGCGAGCGCTTGCCCCCTGTATGATTTCCACATGCTCCATCGTGGATTTCGTGCATGACGATCTTCGCTTCGTCTTCCCCGAGGCATTTCAATAAAGGCATTGAAAAACCCCGTTTGTACAGCTGGTCGCCAATAATTGTGTACCTTGCGGACCTGAGTTGCAATCTGGTTGCCTTCACTTTGTCTGCCGGGAGCTCGCCGGTCTTGATGTACCTGGTGATCGGCGACCTCCAGTCCTCGTCGCTGGTCGCTTCAACCTGCAAAATTTGACCTCTGTTCACCGATGGGGAAGAAATTTTAGTGATGGTTGCTTCTGAAAATATTGCCTCCCCCTCTGAAGTGGCCAGTCGAGCTAAAGCATCTGCTTGCGTATTGTCCTCCCTAGGGATTTGCTCGATGTGGAATTGATCAAATTGCTCGAGTAATCCTTTCACTAGCTCTTGATATTTTATCATTTGATCGCCGCGAGCCTCGTAGTCGCCCGTAATTTGACATACAACCAGCTGAGAGTCAGAAAAAAATTTCAGTTTTCTGGCGCCCACGGCCATAGCCATCTTGATTCCCTCAACCAGAGCCTCGTACTCTGCTTCGTTGTTGGTCGCCCGATACTCGAACTCGATCGCCGAAGCAAACGTCTGTCCGGTTGGGCTGGTGAGGACAACTCCTGCCCCTGCTTTGGTGCTCGTCGACGAGCCATCGACGAACAGTGTCCAAGGAAGTTCGATTCCCTCGTCCAATTTCTCTGGGAAAGTGAGCTCTACTATGAATTCTGCCAGCACTTGTCCCTTGATTGCCGTCCTGGGTGCGTAGGTGAGCCAAAATTGCCCGATTTCCACCGACCATTTCAAAAGTCTTCCAGTGGTGTCCGGACGATGCAGTGCTCGTTGGAGAGGAAAAGTTGTGAGGACGACCACCTCGTGGTCGAACAGGTATTGCCTTAATTTTCTGACGCTCATGACCAGTGCGTACGCCAATTTTTCCATTGGAGTGTATCTCAACTCCGCATCTCTCAGTGTTTGACTTACGTAGTAGATAGGCAGATATGTGCTCCCCTCAGCTCGGACGAGCACTGAACTGATCGCACAGTCAGTGGCCGCCAAGTATAGATACAAAATTTCGTCGGGGACTGTCTTAGATAGGACCTTCGGATCCGATAGATATTCCTTTAATTTCTCGAAAGCTTTCTCACACTCATCGGTCCATTCGAATTTTCCTTTTTTCAAAGCGTCGAAAAAAGGTTTGCAATGATCGCCCGTTCGTGCAATAAATCTGTTCAGCGATGCAAGGCATCCTGTCAACCTCTGTACTTCTTTCACGTTCCTTGGGCTTTGCATATTGATGACTGCTTGAATTTTAGTCGGATTTGCCTCGATGCCCCGCTGGATAACCAGGTGCCCCAGAAATTTTCCTGAGCTAACACCAAAACTGCATTTTTTCGGATTTAACTTCATGTTGTATTCCTTCAGTATATCGAACGTCATGGCGAGGTGGTGTAGGTGATCCTCTTTCCGCAAGCTTTTGACAACGATGTCGTCGATATAGACCTCCACCATCTCGCCGATGTGTTTCTCGAACATCTTATTTACCAATCTTTGGTATGTTGCCCCCGCGTTTTTCAAACCGAAAGGCATTCTCTTCCAGCTATACATATCGAGCGCAGTCATGAAGGCCGTATGTCGCTGGTCGTCGGGATGCATTGCAATCTGATGGTACCCTGCGAAGGCATCCATGAAAGTTAATATCTCGTGCCCCGCTGTATTGTCTACTAGGTGATCAATGTGGGGCATCGGAAAGTGATCTTTCGGACAGGCGTCGTTTAGATCTGTGAAGTCTATACACAATCTCCACGACCCGGTCGTCTTTCTGACGAGCACTGGATTTGCCAACCACTCGGGATCAGTTCCAGTTTTCTCTATTAATTTGTTGTCGATCAATTTCTTGATTTCGACCGCCAAAACCGCACTTTTATCAGGCCCAAATTTCCTTCGTTTTTGGGTGATGGGTCTCCTTGCTGGATCAATATTCAATCTGTGGCAGGCATGATTCGTGGGAATGCCCACCATATCCTCGTGCGACCAGGCGAATGCACCGATGTTTTCTTTCAAAAATGCGACCATGTCTGACCGCAAATGTTCTGGTAAATTCGAACCGATGAATACCTCGAGTTCTGGACGAGCTTCGTTTAAATGGATGGTTTCAAGGTCCTCCGCTGAAGTTGCCCGTTCTTTTGGCTCCTTCCAACGAGGATCCTCGATTCCGAAATCTGGCTCAAAGCCTAACCTAGGCTCCAGATCTGGAAAGTTTTCTGGAACCTGGTCGTCGGGGAACTGGTCGCCCGAATCTGTCTGCTCGTCGATATCCATTGGGGTGTGGTCGTCCACTTTCATGGAGGCGTGCTCGTTCGCCTCCACTTGGTGGTCGTCGGAACTACGACTGCACTCCCCAATTTCAATCTTTCGGTACTTGCTAGGAAGACCCTCCAAGTAGTTCATTTGTTGATTTTGTGTTTGACACTCAATATACTGGCCAATCATAGTACTTTCCTTAGAATGACGCTTTGCAAAACGGACGAGACACTCCCTCGCCCGCGTCTGATCGCCCTTGACGGTTATAACTCCCGCCGGGGTTGGAAACTTTACACAGTAATAAAAGGTAGAAGCGGCCGCCTTGAACTCGTTGAAGAAAGGACGGCCGAGGAAAGCGTTGTAGGACGATGGCATGTCTACGATCATAAAGTCGAGCTGCCGAGTGTGATGCATTGTCGGCTCTTTTGATGATGCCAGCTCCAGGGATAGTCTGATTTTCCCAATGGGATGGCTGCGCGTATCCCCAAAACCTACGATTATATCATCGCAAGGCTCGATGTATTCCGGATATCCACCGAGAGCATCCAAAGTATGCTTGAAAAGGATGTTTGTGTATGCCCCGGTGTCGACCATCAGGCGATGGACGTTGGTTCCCATAATCTTTCCCGTGATGACCAAAGCATCATTGTTTGGGTGCACCACGCCGTTCAGGTCGTCGTCCGAGAAAAGGATTTGGTGAGATAGAGGCTTCTCGGCAGTCGGAGCGACGCACACCTGATGGACATTGTTCAGTGCTCGCTGCTCGCTCTGAGCTCGGCGAACAGATAGAGCTTTCCCGGATTGAGTCCCTCCCAAAGGGCCTTCTATCACATTACAGGCTCCGCCCACGTTATCGATGTCGCCGCCAGGATTTTGTGGCATGGGAGGAGTTAGCTTGGGACGATTCAACTGTTGGCGCAGGTCGTCGCCGTCGTCGCGACGTTTCTTCCCCCTGCTGTCGCCATTTCCAAGAGGCTTGATGAACTGGGCGAGCTTGCCCTCATTGTACAGCTTGAAAAGGTTTCTCACCAAGTCTCGGCACCCATTGGTGTGGTGGCCGATGGAGTTGTGGTAGTCACAGAATTTACTACCATCGAGGTTCTCATCACTCGTATGCATTGGCTTGGCATAGGGGAGCAGATTCTTTCCCCTGACTGCATTAAAAATGCCCCTGGGATCAAGAGAGAGAGATTCTCTGAACTGGATGATCTCAGGAGACTCCTCGAAAGGCCTAAAGTTCGCTGGACGAGCACTGCCAGCTTGAGTGGTCGTCTTCTTGGGCTGGGACGACTCCCCAGTGTTTGTATTTTTCTTGGGCCAGACCCTCTTGGACGCCTCCGGCTGCTCGTTAGCCTTGGCGGCGTCCATTATTTCCTCCATTTGAATGAAGTTCCCAGCCCTCGTGCGGAAGTCCGCATAAGAAACTAGGAAAGTAAGATGGATAGATTCCCAGAGCTTGGTACCTATCCTCAGACCGGAAACAGCTGAGATCAGCTTTGTCTCATCGTTTACGGCCTCTCCATCTATCACCAGCCTGTCGAAGCGCTCGATGAAGTCCTTGTCCGATTCATTGATGGACTGGCGAACGTTCGCCAAACGTTGCTTTGAGGCTGGGCGAGCAGCAATGGACCCGTAGTAGGTCAGAAAGTGTTGTCCCAGCTCAAGGAATAAGGTGATAGATCCGGGACTCAAAGTTGTGTACCAACGATGAGCCCGGTCTCCCAAGGTTAGGGAGAAGTTTCTGCACTGTGTGGCGTCTGTTGCCCCGATTGAGGCCATGTAGTTGGAGTACTTGGACAAGTGTACTCTGGGGTCAGACATCCCATCATATGCCGCCATGGAGGGCATTTGAATCTTTCTTTGAATGGGGGCGGTAAGGATTGCAATGCTTAATGGAGGTGCGGGCAGAGTGATTGGTGGGGTGGTCCCTAGCTTCGAGGCGATCACCTCTGCTCGCAGAGTTTCCATCTCTAGCTTCATCAATTTTTGGGTCTCGAGGAACTGGGCGATTTGCCCCTCCTCGGCGGTCTGTGCTCGGGGGACGACGACCTCGTCGCGTCGGCTCCCTTGGGATGCGGCCGGGTGATCATCATGGCGTGATCGCCTGGGGGAATGTCTATCAGAATGGTGGCTGCGATAACTCTTCGCCGGATCTCGCGAACCCTTCCCTGGTCCCACTCTATGGAGAGCTGAGACTCTGTCGCCCTGATCTCTTTGGTCAGCGCGATCTCTGTGGTCGACCTTCCCTGGTCGGCCATCCACGTTGAAAGGTACTCGGCGAGGAGCCCTCCCATCTTTATCGTCCATCCGGTTGAAAACCGAATTTCGGTGTCGCGAGTCTCCCGTGTGGCTATTGTGGGAGTGCTCGTCAGCTTTGTTTTTTCCTTTGTCCTGGGGGCGAACAGGGTGTGAGTGATAGGAACGGTCGTCCTCCTCATTCCCCTTGGCTTTGCGAGCTTTGTCGAAGGCCTGATCTTTGGCCTTCTCCAGCTCCTCATTCTGCCTCTTCTTCTCCGTGAGGTAGTCACAGAGATCTTTCAAATGCTGGGGATCATTTAGAATGTCCCCCATGTTCAAGTTGGCGAAAGGATTTACCGGCCGCAACGGAGGGGGTTCGTTCCCTCCGGGTGGTAAGATTTCGTCTTGTGGAGTATGATGAGACATCGTTTAAAGAGTGTCTCATGGGGATTATTATAAGGATAAGATTGTTCTTAAGCTTTCGACGCTTAAAAACGAAAGATTAGAGTTCTTACGCAGAAGAACGTGCTATTACAGCTACTTACTAGCAAAGTAACAACAACTAAAGCTTAAAAACAAGATTACACGGAGATCAAACTCCAAAATATGTCTCGAATATCGCAAATATTCAAGAACACGAAGAACACGTAAATACGTAAATAAAGCTTTTAAACGGTGGAACTACCGATTAAAACCTGAAAACGGAGTTTGCTAACCGATCGCTCGATGATCGGACGAAACTGAGATGAAAAACACGTAAAAGGACCCCTCCTTCTAGTGCCAAATGTTGTACGTGCTTTCGTCGGGTTGACTCGAATGTGGACTGTTTATTAGCACGAGACAAACATGTATAATGATCGGGAGTTTATTACGTGTTTAGGGAGTATTTATGATGATCTTGATGATCTTAATGAAGAACAAAGCAAGAAAGATCAAGAACAATGATATAGCTTCTTGGAGAAGCTAAAAGCTTGAGAGCTTTGGGAGTGTTTATTGCTTAGGTTGGGGTGATTTGGTGGAATTGTGTAACTTCTGTACAAATGAGCCCCTTTTAGGCATTATATAGTGGTTTTTAGGGGTTGCCCGCCCTTTACACGTGGCACGCCCTCATTGGACCTGTCTTCTGCCCGAAAAGGTGATTTGATGGCGCATTTAATGCTAAACCGCCTCTGGTGTTCGTCCTTGCCGAGATGCCGAGGAGCTGAGCTTCGGTGGTCGCCGGAGGACCATGTCGAGGAGTGTGGTCGCCATGCTCCATGCTGTCTCCCAAGGCTTCAATACTTAAGACTTTTCTAGCTAAGATAGACACGTGCTCGCCAACACATTTGGGCGAGCAGCTAACTAAAACAGGTGCTCGCCAACATCTTTGAGCGAGCACTTAAACATATTAAATACACTTATTCTATTACATTTTCTTGGTCTTGTTGATTAGTCGTCGCACAACTTTGTTGACTAGTCCTCGCCACGTAAGCTGGTGACTAGGATTGACTTGTCAAAGATTGACTTATTTGACTAGGTATAACAATGGACACTTGTGTTTCAAAACCACTAAATTCCTAACAAATTAGTTCAAAGTATGAGTAATATCAAGAATCATTTTAATCAAGCAATCTTCCCCAATAAATTAAATTACTACTCCCTTCCGTCCCACCGTACCAACTTAACTTTCATACCTACTTTTTCGGTCCTTTAGAAATTCTACACATACAATATCTAAAATATTATATTTAATGTTATTATTTTTATGGTACATACATACACACAAGTCAATTCACTTATTTATTTTTTTATAAAATTATATCTCAAAATTCTATTTATTATAATATTTTTTTAAAGGGGGATGAACAATAAGTATGAAAGTTAAGTTGGGATGGAGGGAGTATAAGTTTCAAAATCAATTTGCAAATAATCTTCCAATTACATGCAGAGATGGCCGGCGAAAAGCCAAGTCTTTTTATTGAAGAAAAAAGGCTTGGGTGTGTTTACTAACTACTCATTAATTCAATTAATCTAATTACCTTTAAGGGATAAAATAAAGAATACTACGTGCTTTTAAGGTGTTACTATTCATTTTAATAAATGGTGCATATTAATATTATCGTAATACTGTAGAAGTTAGCATGTAAATAAGCATGCACTAATTACCGACACGTCGGAGTTATTATCATTTATGTTAAGACGTAAAAGTTTGGAAACCCACTTGTTTGTCCCACACCTGCACATACTTAACTCACAATTAAAATAATGTATAAATTCTCCAATTTATTCAACCAAAAAAATTAATCTTCATAAAAATGGCAATTGATTTGTACTAGTATTACATTGAGTTTTTATTTTTTTTTTTCTCTTTTTTAATACGGGTAAATAAAATATTATTAAGATACATCTCTAATACACTTTTCGGGTTTTGATTGAACCGAGTCAATATCTCTATTATTTTAAATGGGATTGTAATCCATTCCTTATAAGGAATTGAGTTGACTTGGTCAACTTAAATCTTAAATATTAAAGAATATTGTAAACCCTAAATATTCAAGATTATTGTGAATAAAAATTTTGACTTAGTTATTTTTTTTTATTATTATTTTTTTTTTTGTAATTTTTTTTTATTGATAATTTTTTTTCGAAATTGTGTGTGTTAGAAAAGTGTAAGTTAATATTACTAAAAAGTGTAACACAATATTACTAAAAAGTGTAAGTCACTATAATTGAAAAGTGCAACACAACTTTTAATGAAAAGTATAAGTCATTATAACTAGAAAATGCAAGTTAGTATAACTAGAAAGTGCAACACAATATTATTAAAAAATGCATGTCAATATACTTGAAAAGTGCAACACAATATTTTAATAAAAAGTGTAAGTTATTATAACTGAAAAGTGTAACAAAATACGAGTAAAAAGTGTAACATAACATTACTAAAAAGTGTAAGTCACTATAACTGAACATATTGTTGAAAATTGTAAGTCACTACAACTGAAAAGTGCAACAAAACATGACTAAAAGGTGTAGCATAACATTACTAAAAAGTGTAAGTCAATATAACTAAAAAATATTGTTGAAAATAGTAAGTCACAACAACTGAAAAGTGCAACAAAATATGTGTAACATAACATCACTAACAAGTGTATGTTATTATAACTGAAATTATTATTGCAAATATTGCAAAATAACATGCTAAAAAATTGTAAATTGCATGTTACATTTTTCCTTATTTTCAACATGCACTACTATAATTAAAAAAAAAAATATGTGAAAATTGTTAGATGTAAAAGTTGAACACTAACCTCAACATAAAAAATATTATTCTCAACCGTTTAAGCTACGTAAATTATAATACATGTTTTTCGCGTATTTTATTTTTATTATCAATTCTACCAATTTTTTAAAATTTACTCAATTCCTTATAAGAGATCTACCAAGAGATGACATTCAATTCACATAAATCAATCTAATCAAATTAATACTATTATAATCAAGAAATTGAAAATAGAACCTGTCAAGAAAGGTGAATAACTACAATCACAATCTTATTAGTTTAATTTAATTGTACAGACAACTTAAAAATATCTTACATGTGAATGTATTTAATTAATTATTTTTTTAATTTAGGTGTGAAATAAAATACGAAATGTTCACATATTTGGGAGTTTCTCCTCCTCCAGGGCCTTGCCATAATAGTTATAGCCACCCTTTAGCTTCCCAAGTTGGATTATCATCAACTGCATAAAATAAGTGACAAATTTTAATTTCAATTTCAAAAGTGAAAGAAATTTGAGCATTAATCTTAGTATGTTATTACCACGAAAGTTGACACGATTCTGAATGATGCTATGCAAATCATCCTCCTCTGGGAACTGTTGCACCAAATTTTAGGATTTTCTTTTCTTTTTGCAATTTACATTACTCAATAATTTGAAGGAAATTAAAAAATATATATATACCTGTTGAAGCCTTTCAGTGAAGCCATCAACAGACGACAATTGAACCCCCAAATTATGACTCAACGGCTCACCGGAAACATTCGTATTCTCCGGTTGGTGCTCGGAATCGAGACAGTACATCTGTCGGAATATCATCGATCTAGATGTTAATCAGATGGCATATAAGCAAATTTCTCGAACATAAATAAAAGCATGTGTCATAAAATATTCACTCACATTCTTGAAACTCAGGCCTGGATTTACTGCGGCTAATTTCATTGACAGAAACTGATTAAAAATATACCACACAATGTTAAAATTAAAATTGACAGATATCTTAATTTTTTTACTGCTGTAAATTATTATCGTACCTGGACCTGTCGCTGTAATGATTCAACATAGTTTATGGTCTCATCAAGCATCACTGCTTTTCCAATAGCCTAAAACATTTACAAATTAAAAAAACACACACATACATATATGTATAATTTTAGTTTTAAGTAAGAAAAGTTGGTGACCTTGTTGCAACCTGGAACAAGATCTTGGAGAAGTTTCATTTTTTTGTTGATATTCTCACGACGAGCCTAATGAAACGACACGAAAACGGGACGATTTCATTTTTAAGGAGTGATAAAAAAAATGTAGAAATTATTGAAAAAAATTGAGGATAGATAAAATTGATTATTACTCTTTCAGCTACACTGTGCCTATCAGTGGCTTCACCCCTTCTTGCCCTCACATGAATGTACTCTTTTTCATTCTTTTTTCCTTTTTCCCTTTCATCTTCACAATCACCATTTTCTCTTGCCTTATCCCCTGCACATTCCTAAAAAAAAAAAAAGATGAAATCTTGTCAGGTTATCACTTCCAAAATGTGAATAATTTTGCACAACATATATATACATACCTTAGCTGAAATTCTTCCATCTGCTTTCATTTTTCTTTTCCGAAGATTCATGGCATTTGAGCATGTTTCTTGATGTGGGATTTGCTCAGAAACAGGGGATTTTTCACTGGGGGGAATTTTGAAAGGCCTCGCCGGAAACTCAGGACCGGCGGCGAACGGCGGCAGAGTAGTAGTAGGGAGGGGTGCTGGATTTCCCATGTTTGCAATTTTAATGTGATTAATGCTTTGCGAATGGAGCTTAAAAGAAGAGGTTGAAGTACTATTAGGCAGCATGTAGGAACTCGCCGCCACGGTGGTGGTGGTGGTGGAGGATATCATAGAGCTGAACGGTGAATGAAAAGATTGGTGTGCATTGCAGGTGAGTTCACTCCATTGTGGAATTCCAGAATTTAGAAGGTAGTCTTTATCCATCATAAATATGAAAATAAAAATGTTAATTATTATTTATCGACGAGTTGTTAAATTTAGGAGGAAACATAATACTCAATAAATTGACTTAACTCACTAGTGAGAGAAAGTGTAATTAACATAAATACGTATATAAGAATAACACACGAATTCCGTAATTTTAAAAAAAATATCGGAAAAATAATAATCTCCACTACATTGATTCATAAAAAAAGTAGTCACATTGATACGTCGTACTTGATAATTGATAGTATACATATACTGATAAATTTTGTTACCCTCCCAAATAATTTGAACCCTTGGAATTGCACCCATTTAAAAATTAAAAAAAAAAAAAAGTGTAAATTAAAGATGTAATGAATAATATTTTAAAGACTAGTTTTATAAACTTTTATGATAAAGTAAAACAAAAGGTGTATTAAATGGGAAAAATAAATGACACATGAATAAATAGATGTATATTTTAAAAGTAAATGTTGTAAAAAAAAATAAAAAATTAGTGTACAAATAAATATGAGACGTTTCGATATAACAACCTATAATAGAAATATTATGATGAACTAAAACGAAAAATAGAGTATTTGTTAACATAAAAGTGTCAACGAAAAGAGTTTCACAAACTTGTTCAAGTTAAAATTTGATCGGAAAGAATTGAAGTTCAAACATTTTTGGGTGGCGTTTGGTTACAATTACAAATTCTTCAATAGAATAAACGTACCTAAACCAACCGAACAGAATACCCGTGGCAGGACTTATTAGAGTTCTAAAATGAAATTTTGATTAATAAAATAATTATTAAATGAACAAATAAAAAAGTAGGTAAAAACGAGAAATATTTTTATAAAGTACAAATATGATGTTAAAAGATACTCCCTCCGACCCATATTAATCTTCATAGGTGGATAGGCATGCAAATTAAAAAAGTGTAATAATGAGTGAAATTTTGAGGGGTAATTTTATAAAACTTTATGTATAAAGTAAAGAAATGAGTTGAGTATGTGTAGAGATAAAATAATAACATTTGTGTAAAATCGAAGTTATTGTGAGGGTGAAGTTTATAAATGATTTTTCATTTTAAGGATGTGAGTTATTATGAGACGTCCTGAAAAGGAAAGTGTGAAAGTTATTGTGAAACGAAGAGAGTACAAAAAATCATATTAAAAAATTGCTTGTCCATATTGTGATTGATAGTAGTATTAAAATGTCCAACATCTTTCTTAAAAGAAAAAAAAAGTAAAATCAATCCATTGTTTGTAACATCAAAAGCAAATCAGATAATGAATTTCTTACCGTGCTTAAAACTTGTTTATGTACCACAGTACAAATATTTTATGTAAATATTGTACTCTATTAAAAAAAATGCAATATTGGGCTCCATATTCATATAGATTCAACCAAGCTAGGTTTTGAAGACAGCATAGATGAGAATCAACATTGTGATTGAAAATGACAAGTCGACGAATTTGTATCAGTATTTAGATGTTATTCTTAATAAAGTACTGCGGTCAAGATGTCTCTATTCCACCCTACTACGACCCTAGCTATATTACATTAAATTGTGGCAAGGAATGAATTTCATACCACCCATTTGTTTTGGGACATAACATCTCTTGTTCTAGATCAGAATTTAACATGTGATCAAATTCAATTTGAATTTTAGTATATACATATATATATATTGAAGAATTTTGATCAACTCAATATGAAACGTCCATTCTAAAGAGATATGGGTCATGCGATAACGGTCTCATATGTCTTTACAAGTTGAGTTGATACAATTTTGTACGGGGGGGGGGACGCCAACAACAAATAAAATTAAACGCAATAATCATGTTATTGACTAATTCATATATATCATCATTTACAAAAGGGTTCACATTTTATTCCACATTAATGCAATTAAAAAAATTAGATAGGGGGGTCTCACAACTAATTCGACTAAGATTATGACTTAAAGTCTTAAAGGTTGATGATGAATGCGGTTGGTTGTTCCAACCATCTTCTTTCCCATGATAATATCAAACTCCCTGCACCCCTCTCCTTCATTTAAATTAGCATTTCATAAAGTAAATTGTTATGTTCTAATCATTCTAATATGGGCTTATTGCATATGAAAATCACCGTCGTTCACAAATTTTGCAATCTAATCCATAACTCTTCTTATAATTCGAAACATGCAACCAATTTCCAGATTTTTTTTATCCGACGGTCTTTGCTGCTAAGAACAACACCACGTTAGTTAAATTCAACACCTTAATTCTCAGTTACAGTATATTGCAAGTAATAATTAAAATTAGAACCCTGAGCAATGTTCTCCTAAAAGCAATGCAGCTCCAGAAAAGCTCAAACATTGTGGTTCAATGTATTTCAGTTCAATAATGCACGTCACATGATAATGATGATTAATAGCATTGTCCACTCCATGGCATACTCGATGAGATAAAACACGAGATTAAATAAATTAAGAAACAAAATATCAATCCCGTAAAATTATAGGCTTAGTACAATACTAAAGGTACAGAAGAATCAGAAAGAAATATACCTGTCATTTGCTTCATAACAGAAGAAGGGCAAATATCTGGAATTATGACCAAAGCTCAACTAAGTCAAGGGTAGGCACCAACATTAGTAGGCTGGGAACTTTGGATCCACATTGTGGGCCCATGATTCGAGCCCCCCAATGATGTCTTTAGCTGAAGGAAATCCCATTTTATGAAGGAGCTCAACAGCCCTCTGTGAGTCATTGCCTCTTCTGCAAATTACATACAAAGAAGCGCCATCACTAGCATCATGGGTCTTGTTTTCTTCCAAGGCTGCAGATATTTCAGACAACCTTCCTTCCAAGCTTGCAAGAGGAATGTTCAAGGATTTCGGGAGAGAGATGATCTTATAATGATGAGCAGGTCTCACATCTACTAGTACATGTGCCTTATCTTTCAATTTTATCTCATTGTACTCCGTGCTCGATACTCTAGCTTCTGATGGAAGCAGGTTCAAACTCAACGGAGACTGCAATGATTTTAAGTGGTCATGAAAAGCTTAATCTCAAGTATGTGACATCTTATACACCTTATTATCTTTTAAGTACATCAGGTATGGGAATCTCCACTATTCACTTCGCGATTGAGACAATACTATATAAAAGGAAAACATAAAAAGGATTCAAGAAAAAAGGATGAAGAAATGCACCGTGGATAGTGGATATTGAGTAAATTGTTCGTAGTCAAAACTACGAAATTGCTCTTGCGTCATTGTTGCATTTTCTCCACAGGCTTCACACTGTAATGACCGCCCTCTGATTTTGACCTATTATATGTAGTTGCAGAAGTCGGAACAAATTATAAATAAATTTATACGTGATAACAAGCAAAAAAAAAAAAAACCACACAAATATTTAAGTTGATGCTTATCAACACAATCTTTATGCTAGAATTCTTCAAAATGAATAAATTTCAAACTGAAGCCTGAAACAAGACAAGAAACATACAATCCGGATACGAGCAGAAAGAGCGTCAAACAGAAGCATCCTTCCTGAAAGCGGTTCCCCAACTGCACCTGCAACTTTAATAGCCTCCAGGGCTTGGAGACACCCAATGATGCCAGGAACTGTATTCAAATGCAAAAAACAGAAGAACAACAATTAAAATAACACTGAATTTCAAATTCCAAAAACAATACATATAGAGGGTGCTCAATGTGGTGGTTTGGGGAATGGAATAAAAGTAAGTTCCTGGATGTTTGCTGTATTCCCTAAAACTTCCTATGCAACCCATTGGTCTTCAGATATAAATTTTTGGAACAAATTTGAAGACTACCAGTAGAAATGATACATGTGAACATACCTACTCCAAGTACTCCACTGTCTGCACACCTCTGACATGATGTTGTAGGTGGTGGAGTAGGAAATAGGCATCGATAGCATGGACCACCATTATAATTATAAACAGTCAGCTGTGTAAGCCGAAAAGGATCAGCAAAAAAGTAACATTTTATTGAAGCAAAGTGTACTAGTTTAGCACATAGGTTCATCATTAGTAACCAAATGATAATGCATTGCCACAAAAGCGCACCTGTCCTTCTAGTCCAAGTGCAGCTCCAGAGACTAGAGGCTGCAAGCATAACCAGGCTTTTGATCAGTAGAGAGGACAATAGTATCATGTAACTCAATATTGGGGCAATCTACAAAACAAGTTTGATAATACAAAAAAGTATTTGTAACAAAAGTCCCAGGAATAAAATGCAAAATCAAGACTCTCCTCTATATATAAAGCTTTAGTACTCACGCTATAGTGAATGATAACCGATTAAATAGAGTAAAGATAGACATTGATGCGTAAGAAGCTTACAAAAAATGAACTAAATGCCCCAATACTAGAAACAAAATCTTGTTATATCACGTTCTTCTTAAAATAAGAGAAGAGAGAAAAAAAATCTCCTCACCTTTCCCAACACCACACAGCAGTCGCTGATCATGTAACGACTAGGTACATTATCAGTTGCATCTACAACAACGTCATACCTATTACATTTGGGAATTCCCAAAAATGAAATTCAATTCACTATCAACTTCAAGTAGGACACAGGAATCAAAAGAGAGAGAGAGAGAGAGAATATCATACTTTCTCATAATATCCAGAGCATTCGATGTACGAAATGCTTCCTTGTGCTCTACTATCTGGATAGTAGAATTAATCCTGAGAAATATCAACATGAATAAAAGGTAAAACAATGACATTTTCGCATGAAACAGTGACTGTTCAAACTTAATAAACTCAAAATACTATTTTATCCTTCCATTGTGGCTTTAATTCAGTAAAGAAAACTAACAAGAAATGAACAATCGACATACGCACGACAAGCAGCAGCAGCAGATTCTACTTTTGATCTTCCAATATATGCTTCAGTATGAATTATCTAGAAAACAGTGACAATAATCAGTTAAGTGCCCCACAACAATTCAAATAATCTCAAGCATGATATGAGCACATCTAAAACCATTATGCTAATGTACATCATGCTTATCGATTCAAATTTAGAAACGGCAGAATAGAGCAAATATCCTCTTTAACATACATTATTTCGGTCTTTCCAACACTAAGGCATTACTCAGTGCATTAAACAATATCATCAGAACTAAGAGAGAGAGATTTTATTTCCCAAATTACCTGCCTGTGCAGATTGTTAAGCTCCACCACATCATGATCAACAATGCCCAGACGGCCTGAAAACAAAATCCAGAACTATAGCAATCAGTTCACTCACTCCATATAGCAGAAAAATCAAAACGAAAATTTATCAAACCTCCAAATAATTATAAGATCAAACCAACATAAATTACACTCACCAACACCACAAGCGGCGAGGTAAAGTAGAGCGGGTGAGCCCAAGCCACCGGCGCCAATAACCAACACTGAAGCCTTCAACAAATTAGCTTGCCCTTCAACTCCAAATAAAGGGAGCAACAGATGGCGGCTGTATCTGTAGATCATATCAGCTGATAATTGACCATCGAAAGGCGTTTCAGTCGGGGTGGAGGAATTTGTATCATTACTTTCATCTGCGGCGGTATGACTATTGAGCTGAGCTTGTAGTGCTGATATACGGTCCTCGATCTCCGACTTGGCCCTGTTTAAAGACTCGATTTCCCGGCGGATATCCGACGCCGTTGGCTCAACTCCATTGGAACCCATGGCCGAAAGGTTTAAAGTAGAGAGAAGAGGCCGGATAAACAAGTGTAGCTTAGGTTTTGAGTTTAATAAGAAAAGAGATGCAAATTTATTCTTAGTATTCGAATTTTTGAGTATGCAACTAATTCGGGAGTACGTAGTTTCATTTCGGGAAAATATCAATTTTGGTCATCCAGTTTTACCTCTTTTCATATTTGGTCACCCACATTTAGTCACTGTCAAAATTGGTCACCCAGTTATTATATTCTATCAAAATTGATCACTAACGGAGAAAGAGTTTTGAGCCGTGAAATTTCTAAAAATCGGTTAAAAAATTCTCATGCATCTTCCAGAACTAATGAAACAAACGCAGAAGGAAGAATGAAACATGTGCAAAAATTACACATATTTACATTATATTTATAATAGGTCAAAAGGAATTCTAATGCATCTTCTAGAACTTGATTCAATTACCTTTTATTTGAATTATTTCTCATGCAATGGAATGTGGTTTTTAATACTTATTTAACTCAATTATGAATTCATTTTTGTTGGTTTACTTTTTATTTTACAAGGAAATGAGAAATTCAATAAATAGAATAAAACTTTGTACTCTGGTTTTTTTTTAACAATTATACTCTATTTTCCAATTCTTGGTTTCATATTGAATTTGTATAATAATTGGAGATATAAACTTATTTCAATTCATTTCCGTATTTATAATTATTGGAGCATAATTTGTGGTGAAAATTAATTGTAAATAATTTTCTAAAATTATCCATTCAAGAAAATTTCATAAACTTATTTTTCATTCTAAATATTTTTTCTAATAAGATCATTATTGCAGATTTCTTGAAATATTAGTTAAACAATTGGCCACATGAAATTAATTGAAATAAATTTCTATCTACAAGGTTGATTGAATCACGTTCTAGAAGATGCATTCACGGCTCAAAACTCTTTCTCCGTTAATCAATGACAGATTGACTTAACATAACATAGTGATCAATTTTGATAGAATATAATAAATGGGTGACCAATTTTGATAGTGATTAAATGTGGGTGACCAAATAAGAAAATAGGTAAAACTGGGTGACCAAAATTGATATTTTCCCTTTCATTTCTAAATAAATGACTAATGAATAATATGTACTCATTTTTTAATAATAAATCAGATTTAAAAATAAATATATATAGAAATAAAATTGTATTTAAGCACTATTGAATAATTAGAACACCACTTTTGAATCAAAATTTAAATATTAAACTAATATAAATATGAAATTTTGAATAGTTTATTGTAATATTAAATACAATTCCCATTTATATGGAGAGTTTATAAATGTTTGTGTATGTAGTATTATTCCGGTGTCATTATAATTAATGTAGAATTGATTTTAAATAATTACGATGATATGTCAAATATATGAAAAGTATTTACTATTTTTCTTGTTAGTAGTTTAAAGGTAAAAAAAATTATTTGATAAATTATTCAATTACTAGTACTAAATTATACTAATAAATTACAACAAATGAAACTTTAATTTATCTGAACAATTTTGATACGATTAATCGATCATATATAATTATCACTTATATATTCTATTAATCGTATAAAACTAATTAATTCCACTCGTATTATTTTCATTGATAGTCCATGTACAAAATATATATATATAGAAGTGCATTTTCTAATTTAGAGAGACTTTTATTTTAGAAAATTCTAAAAGATAAATACAATAAAAATATAACATATTATATTATGTACAATAAAATAATCATGGTTGATTTGTAGTTATCTATTAGAGTATTCTAAACAAAATAAAATTAATTTCTCTATAAATTAGAAAATACACTTATATATACTCCAGTTCCTTACTTAATATTCATAACACTTTTGAGTATAATTTTATGAATATATATATATATATATTATTATGTGAAAGATAAAAATGAAAGTAGTAAAAATTTATTAATTAAGTAAGGGATAAAAAAAAATAGGTCATTAAGTAAAAAATGTACATTCTTGAAACCATAATTTTACGTTGAAATCGACTAACCATTTTCATCTATAATAAACTATAAAGTAAAGTGGGCATACACTGGAGCTTGTCTTCTCTTTACTTTATGTAAACCAACCAGCAATTGTGGAAATGACAACATTTATAATCTGAAATCACTCTCTTTTTCCGGAAATACAAACTAGAGAAGAAAAACAATATGGAAAATATTTGTATTTATCTTTTAAATATATTTAAATGGATAAAATCTAATTATTTATTTTAAATTATAGTAATTAATTACGTACATAAATAAAATATATGACGTTCATTTTATTTTTACAAATAATGAATTTAAAATGAAATGAAGGGAGTATAAAATAAGCTCACGACACTTAAATAAAGTTAAAAATAAATGTATTGAATTTTTCATCATCTTTTAACAAAATGGATTGTGGGTATAGTTGGTCCGCCTCTGACCATTACTCTGCATCATGAATATTTGTTTTTATTAACATTTCGTTTATATTGTTAGGGTTATAATGGCAAGTATGTTTTTAGTGCTATACTTATGTATACAAATTGATTTTTGCACTTATTAATGAGAATAAATTTTTGTCACTAGTTGCTTTAAATATAATGAATGATAATTATTTATTGCATAAACGTTCAGATGTACTTTACATTGTAGACAATGTGGTGTGTAGAAGATCACAAAAGTTCGCATTGTAGACAATGTGGTGTGTAGAAGATCACAAAAGTTCGCATTGTCAGTTCATTGTATATAAGTACAATTGATTCACAACTTAGATGGAATTGAACAATCCATTGGTAGAAGTTGAGGTGTAAGGCTCGAATTGGTTTGTCTTGACCAAGAGATTACACTAGTGCATTATGATGTGCTGAATAGGACCTACAGAGAGGTAATTCTTATAGACTGGCTTAAGGAATGAAGAATTAGACCTCGGTTGTTGATTTCTTAATCTCTGTCACTTAAATGAAATTGTTTGTAGTTGAGAAGTATTGCTTTGATTTATTATGGGTAAAGAATCAATGTGATTCAATACTTTGTATTTTGGGCAATATTATTAATTATAGGACAAAATGCCAAAATTAATACAGAGAATTGTGTCTTGGAGTGTCAAGTTGATTATGTCCGGGCTCAGAAGGTTTATCATATCAAATCTGATCAGTTCCGGTATGATAATAATGTTGAGTTGTCCTTACTTCGGGGAATAAAAGATATTAATTAATTAAAGCATTCGGTGGCTTAAATTAAATGATGGACATTGAATCTTAAACACGGAAATAATAACCGGGAGCCATATTACGAAATATGGGTTATGATGGATAGTGCAATATTAATTCTATAGTGGAATGAATTAATATTAATGGGCTGGAAAAATATTGTGGCTCAATATTGATTTCTGGGCCCATTGGGAGGTCCAATCCTAATTCTTCTAAAGGCCCCTCAAGTAGCCCAATAAAAGTCCATTAACTAAGGTAATTAATCTTGTTGCAAGAAAGAGAGGAAAGTAACGCTTATTTTAGAGAGGGAATATTATGAAGAAAGATATGGAAATAATATAATATCTCCTGGAGAATAAAATATTTCTAGATCTCCAATATTTTCTAATAAATAAATTGACTATTCTCTCTTATAAATAGAGGAAAACCGTCACTCTTGTTTTAAGAGTTGTAAAAATCGGTATTCTCCAAAATACAGAAAAGAGAGATCTGTAATTTTCGAAATTACAGTGTGTGCAAGAAGAGAAAATTAATTCTTCCTTGAGAGTTAATAGTTCGTGAGATCTCCCACCGAGTTAATAGTTCGTGAGATCTCCCACCGAGTTAATAGTTCGTGAGATCTCCCACCGGATCAACGGGCTAGGACTTAGGGAATACTTGAGAAGGCAATTGGGTTGAAGTTGTTAGTTCCGCATGTTTAGGGATTTAATTATTTACGGTACATTCATTACATGAATTAGTTGATTTAATTTGTTTAAATTATAAAATTAGATTTATGATAATTCATATTTAAATTACGTCCCAAATAGATCTTGGTAATTTTAAAGGAGTCTCAAAGGATTCCCGAGAGCCTCGAAAGATCCCGGGAGTCTCAAAGGATCATGTTCATAACCCACAAGTGCCAATAATTCCCCACAAAAGAGATGGGAAGGAGATGGGGAATGTGGTCCCATAATAATTTCCCACAAAGAAGTTGGGGACCACATTGTTGGGGGACTATTATTATTATTGAGTATTGGATGATTCCCAACATATACATGTGCATGTCATGTAACTAGTGCAATTATATGTATTTTTAAACAGTATTAGTTTATTTCAATAAGAATCATTAGTTGTTTAAATTAAACTATTTAAACAGTATTAGTTGCAAATTTTGAATTGAAGGATTTAAATAATAAATTTGAAATAGCTTATGAAAATAAGGCTAGAGCAACGTTGTCGATGGTGTCTTTAAGTATTTAGTTGCAAAATTTGAATTGAAGGATTTAAATAATAAATTTGAAATAGCTTAATGAGGCATGACCCTCAACAAGCACGGTCGGGTTGATGATGCATTAACTTAACTTTAACAAGCACGTTGAAGGATTATACACAGTGATTTTGATTCACATGTTTTTTACATGAGACAACAGAAAACTCTGAAGCATGCTTGTCAACCTGCTTATCCTGGCTGGCGGCCCTCGAACATTTGTTAGATGTGTAAGAATTGTGAAATCAATCTGCCGATAAAAGTGAAAATCATGTTTTCATGAGTCTTGATGCAAATTCAAGTGTCGGTGAAGAATTGTATGCATGCAGTGTTACTATTATACACTATCTATATTGAATTCTCGGGGTACAGAGAGGAGAGGGATCCAAATCCCATTTCAGATGATGGATGGGGGTCTTAAGTGTGTGCCCAAAAAGTGAAGGTAGATATTATTACTCAGAAAGATAGACATGTTTTTTTCTGTTATTACTGAGAATTTTGCATCACATTAAAAGCGTAAATTGAATGGTTCTTCTTGATCAACACAATGTGAGAAATTAACTGCTGCAAATCTAAGCCATTCATCCTAATCCAGTCTAACTCCACTCAGCACAGTAATATTCCTACTGCTATTATTTAATTGCGCAATAAAACTCAAGACTAAGCAAGTTACTATCATTTATTACGCTTTGCTGTCAATGCTCACAGGTTGTGCTTCCTTTGGAGCTGCTACTTTCTGCAAAATTCCAAAAGTATCCACATAAGTATTAATCAAATACTACTATTAAAATAACTTAGCAACACCACTACTTACATTAGCATCAAATTGCAGTTTATTCAGTTTGGAAAACATGTTTCCATAGAACTTGGCATCCTTCTTATTGATTTCCTTCATCTTGTCCTTGAGAGCCTTGTATCCAAGTTTCACATCCCTATTTTTCCCATCAAATAATTAAAATTTTAGCATTATATGCATAGTGAATTCAGAAAAGATTGATGACAAATTACTGCTATTAATATTACCGGTTGTCAGGGTCGAGTTCAAGGGCCTTCTTGATATCAAATTCAGCCAAATCAAGATCCGCCAAGTTCATGTATGCTTGAGCTCTTCTGTACAGTGCCTTCACATTCGTACTCTCAAGTTCAAGCACCTTCAAGCCAAGACTCCTTTATTAGCTTCATCAAATTGTCTCGGTAAAAGAATAAAACAAGAATCGAGATGATTGTATTTATGTACCTTGGTACAAAGCTTCTGCGCTTGCTTATACTCTTTCAATTTCAACTTGCAAGCTGCATCGTTCAAGTTGCACGTGATCTTCAATGCTTTCGACTGCTTCTTTTCATCCTCGCTAAAAGAAGTGTCATATTCAATGTACTTGGCAGCCTAGTCAAATATATTTCATGTTAGCCATTATATTAAAACTACATTGAACACTCAAGTTTAAAGAAACACGACCCTCCTTCCAAAATAATTCACCTTCTCGTATCTCTTCGAGGCTCTCACATATTTGCCAGCTTTAAACAATGCATTCCCTTCTTCCTTCTTCTTACCAGCAGCCTCTATTTTTTCTTCAGTATTCAAATCCCAAGACTCCTTCTCCTGGAACACATAAGTAAAAAGCTCAAATGTTCAATACAGATCACCCCCAAAGCTTTGAGTAAAGTAAATACTATAGCTCAGCATACTCAACTAACCTTATCGAAAGAGACAAGCTCAATTTCATAGTACACAGTCGAGTCTGGAAGAACTTTGGCCAGTTCTTGTTGTGACTCAGCCGAACCAAATGCATAATCAGGGGCAATAGTCAAGTGTGCGACCTCTCCCTTCTTCATTGTCGTCACAGCCTTGTCCAAACCCTCAATAACTTGCTCTGATTTAATGAAAGAGCACAAACTTAGAAGCATGTGATCACAGAATCACATATTCATAATGGAAGAATCAATACATATGTTTTACCTTCATCTGTTTTGAACTCAAAAAGATCGTTCTCATCATCTCCATGCCCTTTCTTGACAAAGACAGTACCATCTTGCAGCTTTCCAATCAATTTCACTGGATAAGAAGTTAATACAATTAGATGACAACGTTTAAAAGTTAAATCTAACAGTACCCAATAGAAGTGTAGTGTGAATACATTTAACAATTGCTCCTTCATTTGGACGCTCGTATCCCTCCCCTTCTTTCAGTATTTTCTTGACAACTTTCTTGTCATCTGTGATAAAGGATACTGTCTTCCACGATACCAATTCCAGATCAATATCCAATGTAGAATTTGGTGGAACAGCCCCTTCATCACCAGAGGCTGGCTTGCCCTTCTCACCAAACCCATCTGCATTAGAATCATTAATATGAGAAAGTGATATCTGGAGTAAATAAATCAAGTTCCAATGTCAAGTCTAGATAAATTGCAGCTGTGCTTCTTACATTGAGGTTTAACAGTGAGGAGGACCTTTTCCCCCTTTTTCATTGTCTTCACAGCCTTGGAAAGAGCAGGACAAAAATGACCTGAAAGCACAATATTGTTTATAAAATTAAACAAAAACTTAGGATGAAAATACACATTCCTTGAAATGAATAATCATTCAATAATACCTTCTTCCACGGTGAACTCAACACCATCCAATTTGGCAATAACAGTTCCATCTTCCAGTCGTGCTTCATACTTGACTGTATTAAAAGAGAGAATAAAGTTAACAATAATTCAATGCATCATAAGTTAATTGTCTGTCAAAGGCATGTATATTTTTATACCAAGCACGTCATCAGGATCCTTGGGGTCCTCCCATTTCTCTCCCTCCTTGATAATCTTCTTAAATATGCCACCATCCTTGCAGATGTCCTTGATACTTACCCAGGAAAGCAATTCAACATCAAACTGTAAAGTAGCATTCGGAGGGATAGTCGGAGGAGAACCAGCCTCGCCATATGCCAACTCAGGAGGTATGGTGAAAATAGCATTTTCACCCTTCTTCATTGTATTGATACCTTCATCCCATCCTTTGATGACTTGTCCTGCAAAAACAGTGGAGATCCCATTCGCATTTACTATTGGCTCTAGATGCAAGCATTCAATACGGTAATCACTGGAAAACGTAACAACAATTTAAGAGAATTACACCAACCTTGGCCAAGCGTGAAGTTGAAAGGCTCCCCCCTATCACGACTCGAATCAAACTTAGTTCCATCCAGCAATGTTCCAGTATAGTGAACTGACAATCGTTCCCCCAAACAAATGTTAACACTCAATTAACGATCGCAACAACAGCAATAAATAAACACGATTGGATAACAAAATTCATGATCGGTCGATTCATATACATATCATAACGAAAATGTATAATCACAAATTGTACCTTGGACTTCATCGCCATTATCAGGAGTGACCCAGCCTTCACCTTCCTTAACAAGCTTCTTCTTCAGACCTTGATTCCCGATCTCCTTCTCCTCTCCGACCTTCATGTAGGTGGCATCACCCGGTAGATCCATGTCGTCCTCCATACCCGCCGCCGCCGGAATCTCGAAATCGTCATCCATCGTTTAGCACCTGAATCTCCTAGAGAAGAGCGCACAAGGAAATATTCGTGAATGCAGATTGTTGCTGAAGACTTGGTGCGTGGGATTAGAGGAGTCAGAGAAATGGGCAAGTTTTAAGCGCAGGGGATGTAATCTTCTAGAGAGTTCCACGAGGGTTTTATAAAACGACTAAATATTAATCACACGTGGCGAAATTAGAAATTGTGTACGTTTTTTTTTTTAATTACATTAAATACTCAACCTTTTTTCCCTCCACAGAAATGGTGTACGTTGTTGATTTTTAATTAAATTAATCTTTTTTTTTTTTGAATTAAAATTATTCATTTCTTAGATTAAACAAATATAGTGAAGTGAATTCAATTTTTATTCTCAATTTACATATGATTTAAAACTACATATTTAATTTGACACATATTATTAGAGAAAATTGCAGATTTGGTCTCATAACCATGGGTTGGTTGGGTTTTGGTCCCATTGTATTTGGATTTAGTCCCATACAATATAAATCTTGCAAACTTGGTCCCATACGATATAAATCTTGCAAATTTGGTCTCATACGATATAAATCGATATAAATCTTGCAAACTTGGTCCCATACGATATAAATCTTGCAAATATGGTCTCATACGAAATAAATCTTGCAAATTTAGTCTCATATGAAATAAATCTTGCAAACTTGGTCCCAAACATTACAAAAAATGCAAAATTGGTCCCAAACATTACAAAAAAAAAATGCAAAATTAGTTCAAAAAGTGAAAAAAAAAACTCATTAATTAATAATTATTATTCAAATTATATAATAATGAACTATTAATTAATATATAATAACATTTATATAATAATAAATATATAAAATCTAAATAGACTTTATAATATTAAAATTTTATAAAAAATACGAAATAGACTTTATAATATTAATAAATATATAAATTTTAAATAAACTTGAAAATTTATATAATAATCAATATATTACTATTTACTAATAACTTAACATATGAGATACATACATTTTATTTAAAATTAATTATTATTTATTTTATTTTTCCTCTCTTATGTATTCTAATAAATTTGTATTGTAAGTTTAATTTTTTTTTTAATTCTACTATATGATTTTTATTTAATAAATAAAAAAAAAGTAAGTGTTTGTAACTATTGAAAATTTTGATAAATTACTCATCGCCCTTATTTAAATATCAATAGGAAGGGCTAGAGCTATTATTAATTTATCATCACTAGCTATAATCATTTTGTCGATGTGTAATTTAATTATTAATGTAGTTATTAATTTGATATTTATTCATTGAGGAAGACATGTCTCAATTATTGTATTGACAAGTTTGATATAAATTCCATTATTATTATTATTTCTAAATTTTACATTTAAAAAAGCATACATTGATGAGAAAATTAAGTTATACTTTAATTTAATGAAATTATAAAAAAAAAATACAAATTTGATCCCAAAAGTAAAAAAAAAAATACATTAATTAATTATTATTCAAATTGATATAATAATTAACTATTAATAATATATAATAAAATTTATATAATAATCAATATTAATAAATATATAAAATCTAATCAATCTAAATTTTATAAAAAAGAGTATAACTTAATTTTCTCTGTATACTTTTTTAAATGTAAAATTTATAAAAAATAATAATAATAAAAGTTATATTAAACTTGTCAATACAATAATTGAGACATGTATTCCTCAATGAATACATATCAAATTAATAACTACATTAATAATTAAATTACAACAAAATGATTATAGCTAGTGATAATAAATTAACAATAGCTAACCCTTCCTATTGATATTTAAATAAGGGTGATGAGTAATTTATTAAAATTTTCAATGGTTACAAACACTTAATTTTATTTATTTATTAAATCAAAATCATATAGTAGAATTAAAAAAAAAAAACTTACAATACAAATTTATTAGAATACATAAGAGAAGAAAAATAAAATAAATAATAATTAATTTTAAATAAAATGTATGTATCTCATATGTTAAGTTATTAGTAATATATTATTTATTATATAAATTTTATTAATATTGATTATTATATAAATTTTCAAGTTTATTTAAATTTTATATATTTATTAATATTATAAAGTCTATTTCGTATTCTTTATAAAATTTAAATATTATAAAGTCTATTTAGATTTTATATATTTATTAATATTTATTATTATATAAATGTTATTATATATTAATTAATAGTTCATTATTATATAATTTAAATAATAATTATTAATTAATGATTTTTTTTTTCACTTTTTGGACTAATTTTGCATTTTTTTGGTAATGTTTGGGATCAATTTTGCATTTTTTGTAATGTTTGGGACCAATTTTGCATTTTTTGTAATGTTTGGGACTAAGTTTGCAAGATTTATTTCATATGGGATTAAATTTGCAAGATTTATTTCGTATGGGACCATATTTGCAAGATTTATATCGTATGAGACCAAGTTTGCAAGATTTATATCGTATGGGACCAAGTTTGCAAGATTTATATCGTATGGGACTAAATTCAAATACAATGGGACTAAAACTCAACCAACTCATGGTTAATGGGAACAAATCTGCAATTTTCTCCTTATTATTATTAGTGACGTTAAATTTGGCGTATATATTTCGAGCTAAATGAATTTTGTCATAAAATTTGTGAAAAGAAAATATTTGTATAGTTTAATTAAATTAGAAGAGGATGACTTATTTGCAATAGAGCATAAAAAATTGCGTATATAGTAGTTAAATTAAATAATTGAAGTTGAAAATTATTTACAGTAAAATGATTTGTAAATTAAAATAGATTTGAGTAAATGAATAAAAAAGTTGAGTAGTCAACTAACATAACGGCCTGAGCGTCCGATTCTCTAGTTTCTTCCCACCGTTCTCTCCCTTCCTCTCATATGCCAGGTGGGAAGGCACCGGAAAAACACCACCGGAAAAACACCACCCCACCAGATGCCTAAAGAGAGGCACCATCTCCTCTCTTGCAACACCCTTTTCCTCCTAACCACCATCTTCTCCGCCCTCATCCACCATGTCTCCACCGACGACGCGGCTGTTATGGCCAAGCTTGCCAAATCCCTCATCCCCTCCCCGGTCGGCTGGACGGGCCCCACCTTCTGCAAATGGCCAGGCGTTAATTGCGACACCTCAAACAAAGTTTCCTCCATTAATCTGGCGTCGAAATCTCTTTCCGGAACATTGCCACCAGAAATTAACGAGCTTTCTAACCTGAAAATGCTAAGCCTACAAAGAAACAGCATATCAGGGCCATTACCTTCTTTATCCAAACTCGAATCTTTGAAAGATGTCAATCTCGATGAAAATGGCTTCGATTCAATTCCTCCCGATTTCCTCTCAGGCTTAACAAGCCTGCAATTTATCAGTATCAGCAACAACAGCAATCTTCCACCATGGAAACTACCTGATACCTTAAAAGATTCAACTTCTCTAACTAGTTTTATTGCGAGTAAAGCAAATATAGCGGGTGAGATTCCCGACATTTTTGGGTCCCTACCAAATTTCCAGAGCCTTAGGCTTTCTTACAACAACCTCACGGGCCCACTGCCCCCGTCTTTGGCTAAATCCGATATTCAGAATTTATGGCTCAATAATCAGTTGAATGGTTTTTCTGGAACTATTGATGTTCTAGAGAGCATGACAAGTTTAAGAGTAGTTTGGCTTCATGCAAATCAGTTTACGGGTCAAATTCCCGATCTTTCAGGCTGTACAGAACTCTCTGATCTCTTGCTTCGTGATAATCTTCTCACCGGTGTGATTCCTGATTCACTTACTAAGCTTCCAAAGCTTCACAATATTGCATTGCAAAGCAACAGTTTTCAGGGCCCGGTGCCTAGTTTTAGACCAGGTGTTCAAGTGAATCTTGGAACAGAGAATCATTTCTGTCTCCCGACACCAGGCCCGTGTGATCCTCAGGTTACTGCATTGCTCGAAATTGCTAGTGCAATGAATTACCCGATGGATTTGGCTGAATCTTGGGAAGGAAACGATGCATGCAAGCAATGGGCATTTATAACATGTGAGAAAGGGGGTGTGTCAGTGGTCAATTTTGCAAAGCAAGGTTGGTCTGGAACGATATCACCAGCCTACGCCAAATTAACAAATTTAAAATCCTTGTTTTTAAACGATAATAAACTAGTAGGCACCATACCTCAGAGTTTGACGACTTTAAAGCACCTGCAGATTCTCGATCTCTCCAACAACAATATTTCTGGAAAAATCCCAGTATTCCCTCCTTCTGTGTTGATAAAAGTCTCTGGGAATCCCTTCATTGGGAAAGACGTGGCGATTGTTGCAGCAAATGATGGAAAAGAGTCTTCGTCTATGTCAACATGGGTGATCATTCTTCTTGTTCTTGTCCTTATTATCATCTTTGCAATCGTCGGTTTTTTAATCTACAGACACTGCGTTAAGAAGGAGGATAGGTTTACCAAAGGGAGTGGAGTAAAAAGTGCAAAGCTAATAAGCAGCAATATAGATCAAGAAAGTAGTAACACACCTAGTGGTTCAAACAGTGATTATCATGTGTACGAGGGGGCAAATATTATCATAGATATTGAAGTTCTTCGTCAAGCAACAGACAATTTCAGCGAAAACACCATAATTGGAAAGGGGGGATTTGGAGTTGTGCATAAAGGGCAGCTTCAAGACGGGACTAATATAGCAGTTAAGAGAATGGAATCTTCTGCAGTAAGCACAAAGGGACTTAATGAGTTTAAGGCTGAAATAGAGGTCCTAACAACGGTCAGACACAGAAATTTGGTATCTCTTCTTGGCTTTTGCAACAATGGTGGAGAGAGACTATTGGTTTATGAGTATATGCCACAAGGGTGTTTAGGTCACCATCTATTTCAGTGGAAGAAAAACGATAGTCCTCCGTTAACTTGGAGCCAGAGGGTGAATGTAGCACTTGATGTTGCTAGGGGGGTCGAGTATTTGCATAGCATGGCACAGCAGAGCTTTATTCATAGAGATCTGAAACCATCCAACATTCTTCTTGGAGATGATATGAGAGCTAAGGTTTCGGATTTTGGCTTGGTGAGGCCCGCCCCTGATGATAATTATTCCATTGAAACGCGGTTAGCAGGAACCTTTGGTTATCTTGCTCCGGAGTACGCTGGTAATTATTGGTTTTTGCATCATCTTATTCACTCTGATGTCAAATTTCCCCCCCTAAAATGCAATAATTACTTTGTGGGTTAATATCATTTTCCGATTGCACTATGCCCCTTTTATCAAACTGATACGTGTAGAATTTTTCCGATTGCATCCTATACTATTCGGGATTGACCGGTTGCAACATGTACTTTATTTTTGTGGTTTTTTTCCGACCAAAAGTCGAACATACGACTTGCATGCCTGTTTATCAGGGGTACATCCGGCCAAAAGTTGATTATGTGCCTTAATAGTCATATAAGCCCTGGGATAATCTGTTGAGCTCTTCAACCATAGGAGGGTCAATCCAGATGAAATAGTTGCCCTTGGATTTACCACTCCTTCTGCAATGGACGGATATACCCTGAGAAACAGGCGACTTGTGTGTTCTGACTTTTGGCCGGAAAAAACCCCCACTAAAACGAAGTACATGTTGCAACTAGTCAATTCTAAATAGTAGAGAATGCAACTCGGGAAAAATAATGTACAGATCCCAATTTGATGAAATAGTACATGTGGCAAAATGAAATTACAGTAGATTTGTTTAGCAAAACACATATGCAACACAAGTGGTTTTTGCCTTTTCAAAAATGCAAGCATTTCCTTAACAAAATTCATACACCTATAACACTTATACCTGCAATTAGCTAAAATATCTAAAATGTAATTGTTCAATTCAATAAACAGCCACAGGAAGAGTTACCAGAAAAGTCGATGTGTACGCCTTTGGGGTGGTCTTGATGGAGATCATCACCGGGAGAAAATCCTTAGACGGCTCCCTGCCAGAAGAAAGCAGTAATCTGGTGGCATGGTTCCGGCCTTTCCTCCAAGACAAAAACGAATTGAAAAATGCTGTGGATCCCGCCCTCCTCTCAGCCATGGATGACGAGACCTTCAAAAGCATTTGGAAGGTGTCTGAGCTGGCCGGGCACTGCACAAATAGAGAGGCCAACCAACGGCCCGATATGAGCCATGCTGTCAATGTGTTGTCGTCTCTGGTGGAGCAGTGGACCCCGACTCTAAATGAAGAAGACAGCTTTGGTTTAGACTTCAACATGAGCCTCCCACAAGTGTTGCAGAAATGGAAAGCTAATGAGGATGAATCCACCACAATGTCCACAGATTTCTTCAATCAGAATTCAAGTAATTATGGCTCGAGCTCTACAAGCATCACTGGTAAACATTTATGATCAAATTATATATCATTAATTACTCATATTGTAACTTTGGAATACTATTCTTGGTAACTCTATAATTAAGATGCTGTAACAAACTTGGGATCTTCTGCTCTGTCTCTCATGGTGAATTTGATCATGTGCATGGATGGTAAACACTTCATTCTTTAATGTCTGTAACAATATGTAGTGTATTCATATAATGATCGTGGATTTCTACATATGAAACATCAGTGTAATTCCTGATCTCACTAATTTCTAGTCAAGAAAAGGAATATATACACAGATCCTCTGTGTTTTCAAGAATTTGTTATTAACCACTCATAGATATAGGCTACTATCAGCATCTGCAATTAATTTTGACTCATGCCCAAGGGCCTGTGAAATAACTTCAACGGATGCAATTGTACAACAGGTGCATTGATTAAATTAAGAAAAAAAAATCGCAAGAGGGCTTGGATTAGGAATAATTTTGAGAAGAATGCCACCGCATGTAATTCTTCTATTTCCACTCCACTAAAAGTTGAATACTATATACACTGTCACTGATATGCTTCATACAAACAAAAAAACCATGATCATGATGTATACATTTTTTGCTCAGCCAGATCTCAGCCACTGGAAAATAGAGATACTGACCCATAAGTGCATAAAGGAATACCTTAAGACAACATCAATGAAGTATAAGCTCGATCAATTTCAACTCAGCTATGCCAAAAACTCTTCATACAACATTTGGAAACTAAGCTATACGAGCAAAGAGATGGACATATTCTTTGTAAAATCAAAGATGAAAGGATAATATCTTAAACAATGTGAATCTTTGTTTACAAGACCATATGAGGAACTAGTGATCTCTACTTGAAAAGTGCAGTCCATTCATCAAGCTACTGTAAGTCCTCTCATTCATTAAAGTATCCCGTTTTCTGAAACATTCAAGAAGTTTGAATGCCTCGTTGCCCTTGCCATCCCTACACATTTCTTCCAGCAATGTCTTATAAGTTAAGAAATCAGGCGTCATGGAATTGCCAAACATGTCATAGGCAGTCGCAATTGCATCCTGAAACCTTTTTTCCATTGCAAGACTACAAACTAATACCATATAAGTGCTTGATTTAGGCACCAGCCCTTTCCCTCTCATCTCACGATAAAACTCCAAACCTTGATTCGCCCTATTCTTCTCACACAATCCTTTAGTTAAATAGCTATATGTATACGCATCGGGCTCACAGCCATACAATCCCATTTCACGAAAAACCCTAATCGCCTCATCAACTTCAAGACACTTCGAGTAGGCTTTGATGATCAAATTCAGAACAAAAGTATCGGGAATAATCCCTGATGCCTTCATTTGCTTAGCTAATGATCTTAAAGCATGCAAATACACATAACATACATTCAACTTATCAAACTTCCTCAAAAGTGCACTCAGAAGAAACGTATAGGTCTCCAAATTCGGCTTAGCATTCTCTGATTTCTGCATTTTTTTATAAATATCGAAAGCTCGACTAAATAAAAACTTACGGCCACAACAGAACTTGATCATAGTGTTAAACAAGGGAAGGCTAGCAGGGCAGGCGCCGGCGATAACTTCTTCAATTAAAGTCTCGACGACACGATAACGCTTACCTGAGACTGCGATTTCCATCATTGTGAGATAGGTGACGTGGTTGTGCTTGTACAGGCGCTGCTGAGCCGTCCACCGGAAAATGTCGAGGGCGACGTCCGGGTCGGGTTGGGCTCGGAGGGCATCGTCTACGTCGAATTGAGTGAACCCGGGCTTGAGGTGTTGGAGACATGTCTCGAATTGTTTTTCCAGTGGGGTTCGGGTGCGTGGAAACAGGGGTTTTGGTTGTGGCGGTGCAGAGTGGTGGGATGGAGCGGGCGGCGTAGGGTCATCGAGGTTAGTGTTGGTGGTGGTGGAGAGGCTACGGAGGAACAGGCGGAGGAGGGAGGTTCGGCTGGTTCGAGGTAGAAGGAGGGCCATTAATGGAGTGGTGGCCGTGGGCGGAGAACGGCGGAGGGATTATTGTGTTCGTAGGGATGAATTGGGTCCTGTATTTGGGCCCTATATTTGGGCCATTATTTGGGTTGATGCTTGGATTCGAACAAGTAACAGTCCGAATTTGCATCATTCAAAGGGTACAATTATTTGTACCTCCATGAATATAAGATGCACCACAAAAATATTTTAGTAGATACACTCTCAACACGAAAAGACTGTATTACCCTTAACGATTATATTAGTATAATTTAATAAATAAACCACCCCGTCCAAAATATTGTAGTCGCCGTGGCCACCGTCACCACCTCCAACTTTACCCAAAAAATTATAACATATAAAAAATAAAAACTTAGAAATGTTAGAAAAAAGAAAGGAAAAAAAATTAACATATTTCAACAAACCAGTATCGAAATCTACGTTCTTTTTCAAAAAAACAAGTGTCGGACTCTACATTTTTTTAAATTGGTTAATCAGAAAAAAAAAAAAACTAAAAAATATTGACTAATTTCTAAATAATATAATCGAAAATTTTCAGGTTTTTCAGTAAGTATTGATCAAAAATCTTCATTATTGTCGATCTTGGTTGACAGGAAAAAAAAAAACTCTAATGGGATGAAAGGGCAATGGTGGCGACGACGACTAACTGAAAGAAAGGAGAGAGAAAGATATGCGGGTAATTTTTTTTTTTTTTTAAATTCTTCTACTACTATTGTCGTAACAATGTGTGGGTGGGGAGGGGTTAAGCAGGACAGGCGTAGGGTGGGGTGGAAGCCAGTGGCTAATAAGGATTTTGAATTTGAGGTAGGGAAGATTATAAATAACAAGCTGCGATTTTAGAGAGAAGGGAGAGCTTCTCTCCCTATAGAGTTGCTCCTCCCTTTCTCCATCGGTCTCAATCCGTCGCAGATTCGTCGTTCACGTTGCTGTTATCGTTTTGACTCATTTGCTGCTATGTCTCAGATCTGTTGACTTTCCGCTTCTCTCCAATCTCTTCTAGTATTTTGGTATTTCGCTAGATTTGAGTTGTAGATCTGCAGATCCGTTGTAGTTCTTTTGTGGATCTCTTTTTTGTGGTTGGGCTGAGTTGTAGATCTGCAGATCTGGTGTAGTTTTTGTGGGTCTCTTTTTGTGGTTGGACTCCTTGAGATAGACTCGAGAGTCCTTAGGTTCTAGTTCTTGGGATCGGATACTTGTTACTTGGTGGAACTTTGACTATTTTTTTTTTGTTTTCTATTCTTGACATGAAACACCTTAGTGTGAGGTTGTCTCGTTTAAAGATTGAAGACATGTACATCTGTTAAGGCAAAGGAAAACTCGTCTTTCCTCTTCTCACGATTGAAGTGGACGGCGATATCTGCATTGGTTTGAAGATCAAAATCTTAATTCGTGTTATAAATGCAATTGAATTCACATAGTGGGTGTTTGCAAACAAAACTTTGTGCTTAAAAACACTTTTTTAAAAAAAAATAAAATCACTTTTGAAGTGTTTGTAAAAACAAGTAAGTGATTAAATTAATTACTTAAAAGCAGTTTTGATCAAGCACCCCTCCCCATGCTTCTAACAACTTCTAAGTGGGTGTTTGCAAGCACTAGTATGTGCTTAAAAGCACTTGTTTTTTAAAATATAATCACTTTTGGAGTGTTTGGCAACACAACTAAGTGATTAAATTAAGTAGTTTAAAGTGATTTTGGTGAAGCACCCCTCCACCTACTTTTAATAGCTTCTATGTGCTTCTCATCATTGTAGTAATCAATTTTACATTTTTGCCCTCACAATTTAAATAATATTTTTTGTTTACCCATTACTTATTCAAATGTAATAAGGTATTTTTTTAAAATTATAAATAAACTATTTGTTTTGCAAACATCACAACATATACAAAATTGATTAAAAGTGCTTAATTTTAAAACACTATCAATCTTTAAATTTATTTCAAAAATTAATTTTAATCACTTTGAATCAATCATTATTGTTTGCAAACACACCCTAAGTGTTTCTAATCATTACACTCACTAATTTTACAATTTTGCCCTCACAATTTAAATAATATTTTATTTTTACCCATTATTTATTCAAATGTAATAATGGAGTTTTTTTGTAAAATTATAAAAAAGTGATTTGCATTTTAAAAAATTGATTAGAAGTGCTTATTTTTAAAACACTATCTATTGTACTTTCAGTTTTACTACAAAATCAACTACAATTGTTTCCAAACACACCCATACTCTTGTATTTTTAACTCTTGTATTTTTAATGTGATATGTGGTAACATAGCACAACCGTCAAAGTAATAAAGTTGTAGGAATGCAATTATATAAGAAATCAAAGATACAATGCTATTTATAGTATTATTTCTTATTAGAAAGTGCAAAGTCTTTCTAATAATAAAAAGACCCAAGTACATTATATTAGGTGAGAACTCTTTTCTTTATTTTATTTTTAAATTTCTATTAAAGAGCTTCTAGTAGTTTCAAGGGGATCGATGACAAATAAGTTGCTTGTGGTTTTATATGAAAATAAAATATTAGGACTATATACTTGGCTTTTTTCTTTTAAAATAAATTTTGATGTGATAAAGCTCACATGATCACATCACATCGTGGATGATGAAATCATGAAACCATATTTATCTGGCATCTTTCGCATGATTAATTTGATGATAATCACTGTACCAGTAAAATTTTACTAATAATTTATACTGAAATGTTAATCAAACATTTTAAAGTGTTTGAAGTTGGTTTATTTATTGTTGAGTCGTTTGAGTTTAATAATACCAACTTAAAATAAAAAAAATCGACTATAAGGGAATGTTTACTTTGGGCTTTGGGTGGTTTTAAAAATCGGGTTTTTGAAATTCTGGTTTTTGAAATCCCGATAAATAGTAATATGAGTGTTTCTTTTGGGTTTTGGAATAGTGAAGGATTTAATTTTATATCAAATCAAGTTGTAAGATTGAATGAGTTTGTATTATTATATTATTGTTTAATGAGATTGTAATGATTAGTTAAGTGTGTAATGATTAAATGTATTATATTATTGTATTATTATATTATTATAGTATTGTTGAGAAAGAATATAATGATTGGAGTAATATTATATAGATATAACTTTATGTCAAATCAATATGTTTGATAGGGGTGGTTTTGAGTGGATTTTGAAAATCGGTTTTTAAATCACAAAGTAAAACGGGTTTTGGATCTTGAAATCCAAAACCTGTTTTTTAAAACCAAAAATAAACATACCCTAAACGTTTTTAATAATAATAATAATTTTAAATTGTATATTTATTAATTAATTATAAAAATTGTACTTCACCAATCAAATTTGATTGTTTTGATCACTCTTATTTTAACAATCACTCCATCTACAAATAATTCGACAATATCTCATTAAACTTTCAATATATCTATTTAATACATAAATTAATTAATATTCATTAAAAATTGTATCAAATAAAAATTGAATGGAGGAAGTACTATATATTTACAAAAACTATATCAAAATTTTATGAGTTCCACCAAAAGTTGCTAATTTCCTTTCTTACAACACTCTGTCTCTATATCTTGTATGATTTCTAATTTTCTACCCATCATTTTTTTAATATATACCTTTCTCTATATTTCTTAATTAGTGAGCAAGCATATATGTACTAAAATTTAATACATTTATTTCATCAAATAAGTTTAGTTACATATTTACAAATCTTTCATATATATTTAAGGTAAAAAATTATAAATTAAAATAAAAGTACTCATTGAACTTAAATTTATTTATTTATATTGATGAACTTTATTAAACGAGTTCAAAAAATATTCAACCGACCTCAAAATAACGGCTTGATTTGTAGGAGTACTTATTTTTTCACAATCCATCAAATTCAAATTAATATATCAATTTTTCATATGTAAAATAAAAAATCTACCATTTATGTGCACGCAACATTTTAAATAAGAGACACACTAGAGCCCAATTCCGTTGGGCAAGAATTGTCACTGCTGAGTGCTGACATCAAATTACAAATTTACAGTTAGGGTATGTTTACTTTTGGTTTTAAAAAACAGGTTTTGGATTTCAAGATCCAAAACCCGTTTTACTTCGGGATTTAAAAATCGGTTTTCAAAATCCACCCAAAACCACCCCTATCAAACATATTGATTTGACATAAAGTTATATCTATATAATATTACTCCAATCATTATATTCTTTCTCAACAATAATATAACAATACTATAATAATATAATAATACAATAATATAATACATTTAATCATTACACACTTAACTAATCATTACAATCTCATCAAACAATAATATAATAATACAAACTCATTCAATCTTACAACTTGATTTGACATAAAGTTAAATCCTTCACTATTCCAAAACCCAAAAGAAACACCCATATTACTATTCATCGGGATTTCAAAAACCAGGATTTCAAAAATCTGGTTTTTAAAACCACCCAAAGCCCAAAAGAAACACCCCCTTAATGAAATGGTAATTTTTTCTATGTCATTGTACCTTAAATTAAATTGTATATGTTCAACTAATTCTGAAGCCAAATTTATTTATTTATTTATTTTTAAAATAGTTGAAGGTGGGAAGTCCAACAAATCTGCCGCCTGTCGCCGTATTAGTCATGCTGCTCGTCATGAAGCTGCTATTTTTTGACCATTTTTGGGTCGGCATCTTAGATCTAAATTCATCTATTTATATATTGCACCTTAGTTAGTTTACTTGTATAATTCTTCATCGCTGCAACCCAAGTTTTTTTTTTGTGAATTAGCTATGGCGGCACAGAAGCTTATGCGTGCGGTTATGTACGATTGTTATGGCGGTGGACCTGCTGGTTTGAAGGTGAATTCGGTTTTCATATCAATTCGTTTATTCCGGTGCTTTTTTTTTTTTTTTTATCAATTATGTTTCTGTAGTTATATATTTGGTACCTTGAAATCCAGTATTTCTAGAACTGTTTTCACAAGCTATTTAGTCGTAATTAATTGTCTATTTGTTTTTTTACAAATTGATTTTGGTGCTTTACGACTTGCGAGTATTTGGGGGCGATCTGGTAAATTGTTGAAATGTTTTATGCACACACACACAGAATGCATAAATTCGTGCGGGTGGCTGTAATTATAGATATACACATATCAAATGGGATGCAAATGTAAAGAAGAAAAGGTCAAATGGACCAAATGGCTACTTTTGTTACTTAAACCCTTCAATTGACTATGTTTGTGGATCAATAGTCCATTAGGATTTTGCAACTGACAAATCTAATGACAACAGGGGTTCTATCCACACTTAATATTGGATTCTTCATTCTAATTCACTCAGAATGTGTTTTAGTTGTCAACGGATGTAGTTAAATATAGTTCTTGCATATCCCAGTTATGAAATATGGAAGTTTTTAGGCTTTATTCTTTGAAATTGGATCCTAGTTATCACTTACCGTACTGATGATAACTTGTTGCAGCACGTTGAAGTTCCAGTTCCAACCCCTGGTAAAGGTGAAGTCCTGCTGAAGTTGGAAGCCACAGCCTTAAATCCTATTGATTGGAAAGTTCAGAAAGGCGTCCTTCGCCCTTTTCTTCCTAAGAAATTTCCTTATATTCCCAGTAAGCTTCTTACCAGAAATTCAGAATTCTCAGTTTGCAACTACTTTTGGGATGTTCTTGCATATATAGCTTATTTAAGTTGTTACTGCACTGCAAATTTAGTAACAAACTCTGACATACTGAGCCTCGACTTCCACCGTAATCATCACTTTGGATCGTTGAGTTGGTCATTCGCTTTCATCAGTCTAATCTTTACGTTTTTTTGGAGCAGCTACAGATGTAGCTGGAGAGATAGTGGTGGTTGGACCAGGAGTCGAAAACTTTAAACAAGGTGACAAAGTTGTTTCTGCAATGACTCAGGCTGTAAGTGTTAAACTTTTCTCCCTTATATACTCCCTCCGTCCCTCAGAGATAGCCACGTTTTTCTTTTTTTAATGTCCCAAAATATAGTCACATTTTCTCTTTTGCTCAAGTAATAAATGCTTAGTTGACAATTTTACTCGATTTTCAGTCTAATGTGGCTATGTTTAAGGGATGGAGGGAGTATCATTTAGTTTGAAATCTATGATCACTTATTATTCTTTAGCTGAAATTCACAAATCTTAACGAAACAGGCAGGAGGCGGTTTAGCTGAGTACGCAGTAGCAACAGCAAGTTTGACAGTTATTAGACCTCCTGAAGTATCTGCTGCTGAAGGGGCATGCCTTCCCGTAGCAGGTCTTACAGCTCACATGGTCCTAACCCAAACGATCGGGATTAATCTCGATGGAAGTGGGCCCCAGAAAAACATCCTCATCACTGCTGCCTCAGGTGGTGTTGGTCATTACGCCGTTCAGCTAGCAAAGCTGGGAAACGCACATGTAACAGCTACTTGTGGTGCTCGTAATATTGACTTAGTGAAAAGCCTGGGAGCGGATGAGGTTCTCGACTATAAGACACCAGAAGGTGCAGCTCTGAAGAGCCCATCAGGCAAGAAATACGATGCAGTGCTTCACTGTGCATCGCCCATTCCCTGGTCCGTTTTTGAGCCGAATTTGAGTACAAATGGGAAGGTGATCGACCTCAGTCCTGGAGCTAGTGCCATGTTGACTTTTGCTGTCAAGAAACTTACCTTCTCTAAGAAACAGCTGTTGATGTTTTTCCTCTCGGCCAAGGCTGAAAACTTGCAGTGCCTCCTTGAGTTAGTGAAACAAGGGAAGCTCAAGACTGTAATTGACTCTAAATTTCCTCTCACCAAAGCTGAAGATGCTTGGGCTAAAAGCATAGAAAGCCATGCTACTGGGAAGATTGTTGTGGAGCCATAAATTGTAATTTCCATGAATGTTGTCAAAACAAAAGAATCAGATTGTGCATCGAACATGAGAACGTGATTATATTCCGAGTTTAGTACCTCTTTTACTCAAATTGTGTCATTTTCTAGTACTGGTGTGTATATGTAGACTTAAAAATAATGACATTTTGTGTAAAATTTTAGATATTGTTGGAGTTGATCTTATAGAAAGTTTTTTATTTTAAATGTGTGCAAATTATTTCAGTATGTCCAAAAAAGAAAAAAAAGTGAAAGTAATTTTAAAGTGAAGGGTTGCCCAATAATGAGGGCTTGACGAAAATTTATACATTCTAGCAAAACGATGTATCAAAACATTAATATTCCATGAACAAGATGAATTATCACTGTTTTAAAAAAAAAAGTTATACAATTAGACATGTTTACTTTGAGTTTTGTAAACTAAATTTGGGTTTTAAAATCTTAAATTGGTTCTACTTCAAGTTTTTAAAATACGGTTTTGAAAAACCACCCTACTAATAACCTATCAAATCTAGTATTAATCAATATCAACCTAACTATTTTTTTACTTTCATGTTACTCAAGTTGCAGCAAAAATATATTAAAACAACTTTAATCACTTTTACATTTTTATTTGAAATAAAAGTTAAATTCATTTTTAAAAATAGCTTAAAATAAAAAAATAATATCACCATGTGCTTGAAAAAGGTTATAATATTGTGTACTACACATATTATTTAACTGTAACACAACTTGACATCAATATTTATCTGATCCCCTCTTAAGCTACATAAATAGCATTTTCGATTATTTAAAATTATTGTCCAACATTTAGGCATAAAAATGTACTGTGATATGACATTGATTTGGATTGATTGTAGTCTTGTAGCTACATAAATATCATGTTCGATAATTTAAAATTAGTGCCCAACAATTAGGCATTTTTGTGATGTGAATCAGTGAATGTGACATTGATTTGGATCGATTGTAGATTAGCCAGCAAGAAAAGAGTACTAAGGCTATTATCGTCATTCAACATTGTGAACAACAAATGCCACAAACTTGGCTCTACTTGCGCCACCCCCTTCCTTGTATATGTATCCATGGAAATATTTTACCTTATTTCACTCTTAATTCTCAGCATTATTTTTCTTCTTCCCCGCACTCGCTGCAAGCAAGTGTCTCGTGAAATGGATATGGCGGGGAAGCTAATGCGTGCGATTGTGTACGATGCCTATGGCGGTGGACCTGCTGGTTTGAAGGTGAATTTGTTTCTTTGGTACATTGTGTTATTGGAAAATACAGAATTCCTAAATTTCTTTTTACAAGCTATTTAGCCCTATTTAATTGTCTATTTGTTTTTGGTGGCTATGAGTATTTGTGCCGATCTTGTCCGAATATTTTCTGCATTCAGTATTTTTTTAGAACCAGTTGCTGTTGAATTAAAATCTAACAATTGGGATGGTGTAAAACTGTAAATTGAAAGAAGAAAAAGTTAAATTGAAAACTTATGGCTACTTTTGTAATGAGCAGCATGGACTTTTATCATGTCACATTCATGATTTGAGAAGAAAGATTTATATTCTTACTTACTTTATCTTGATGCTAGGATGAGATCAATATAAGTACTTTTGGAGGAATATATGAAGTAATAACTTGTTTTGTGCCCTCACTCTGCAAAAGATTCTTGATTGCATCTGAATACTTTTATGAAATCAACATTGAAAATGCAGGTCGTAAGAGTGATCCTAGAGTATTTTTCAGTTTTTGCTATGCTGCAGAAGTTATATCAAACTCTTACTTAAATATACAATCTTTTTTTCTTCATTTTCTTGAATCAAAATGTCCATTGGGCTTCCATTAACAAATATTGGAAGGGTGAATTTACTAAAACTAGTTGTTTTTGATAAAACTATGAAGACAAAAACTTGTGTGAGACCGTCTCATAGATCTTTTTCTGTGAGACGAATCCTTTTAACCCATATTTCAAAAATTTGGGTATTTTTTTCTAGATTTTGGTTTGTAAAAAATGTGATAATGTTTAAGTAAAAAGTGAAATATTTTTAACAAAAGTGACTATCACTTTTTACTTAAACACTATCACTTTTTGCTCAAACATTATCACTTTTTTATTTATAAGGGCCGTCTCACGGATCTCATTATGTGAGACCGTCTCACCCAAGACTAGCCCAACTATGAAATACAAGTATGTTTCTAATAGAAGAGCAAATCAAGATCTGTATCTGTTACTGAAATACAAGTAAACCCTTCAGTTGACTATATATTTGTGGATCACTAGTACTTTAGGCATTTGAATTTCTAATCTAGTTGACAAATCTAATGACAACAAGGGTTCAATATTAATAAGGGATGAACCACTTCTTTCTGCACTTAGTATTTGGATTCGTCATTCTGATTCACCGAGAATAAGTTTTAGTTGTCAGCAGTTTAGTTAAATAGAGTTCTTGAATATCCCAGTCAAGAGATGATTATCACGTGAAAAAAAAAAAAAGTTTCCAGTCAATTGGTAATGGGCTTATGGCTATATCCTTCGAAATTGAATCTCAGTTCTTACTTACTGTAATTGAAACTTCTTGCAGCATGTTGAAATTCCAGTTCCAACCCCTAGTAAAGGTGAAGTCCTGCTAAAGTTGGAAGCCACAAGCTTAAATCCTGTTGATTGGAAAATTCAGAAAGGAATGATTCGCCCTTTTCTTCCTCGGAAATTTCCTTATATTCCAGGTAAGCTTACCACCAGAAATTCAGAATTCTCTCGACCTACATTTGATTACTCCCAGCCCTTTATAGTTTCTAAGAACTCATGTAGTTCTTCAATATGTAGTTTATTTAATTTTTTACTTCATGCAATTTTAGGAACTAACCCTGCCATACAGGGCCTGGACTTGCTATGTGGTCATAACTTTGGTTTGTTGAGTTGGTAATTCATTTTCATCTTTTATTCGTTTACTTGTTTTCATGGAGCAGCTGCAGATGTAGCTGGAGAGGTAGTGGAGGTTGGACCAGGAGTCAAAAACTTGAAACCTGGTGACAAAGTTGTTTCTGCAATTAGTCAACTTGTAAGTGTTAAAGCTGTCTATCCTATATTTTTTACTACCTCCATTTTGCAATAAGCGTCTGTTAGGCACTCAAGACAGAAGTCCTAACTCCACCCAAAAGCTAGCTAGAGACCCTACTTAAAAACCCATCCCCAATTGCTTGTGGATTCGATATGGGATCATAACAATGTCTTTGTAAAGATTTACAATAAAATTAAGAAATATAAATTTAGACATTTTTACCCTCAATCAGTTAAAGGAAAGAGTAATTTATGGTATATGAAAGATATGAGAGATAATTGAAGAATTATTAAGAAGGGTCAAAATGTCGCTGAATTTTGGGAAACGAAGGTAGTATCATTTATTTCTACTTGCAACATTTCTTTTGCTCTGGTGGAAATTATTTAGGTGAAGTCGAGTATCAGTTATTCAAGCACTGAATATCAAAGGATCTACACCCACTTTTATCTTTGTATTCTGTAGTATGCATCATCATTCATTGTGGTCATAAATCTTAACAAAACAGACAGGAGGTGGTTTAGCAGAGTATGCTGTAGCAACAGAAAAATTGACAGTTCTTAGGCCTCCTGAAGTATCAGCTGCTGAAGGTGCAAGCCTTCCTGTAGCAGGCCTTACAGCTCACATGGCCCTTGCCCAAACTGCCGGGATTAAGCTTGATGGAAGTGGGCCCCAGAAAAATATCCTCGTGACAGCTGCCTCAGGTGGCGTTGGTACATACGCTGTTCAACTAGCAAAGCTAGGAAACACACATGTAACAGCTACTTGTGGTGCTCGTAATATTGACTTAGTGAAAAGCCTGGGAGCAGACGAGGTTCTTGACTATAAGACGCCCGAAGGTGCAGCTCTCAAGAGCCCGTCAGGCAAGAAATACGATGCAGTGATTCACTGTGCATCGGCCTTTCCCTGGTCTGTTTTTGAGCCAAATTTGAGCACAAACGGGAAGGTGATCGACCTCACTCCAGGGCCTAGTGCCATGTGGACATTTGCTGCCAAGAAACTCACCTTTTCTAAGAAACAATTGATACCGATACTCCTTATCCCCAAGAGCGAGAACCTGCAGTATCTCGTGGAGTTGGTGAAACAAGGGAAGCTCAAGACTATCATTGACTCTAAATTTCCTTTAAGCAAAGCTGAAGAGGCTTGGGCTAAAAGTATTGAAGGCCATGCTACTGGGAAGATTATTGTGGAGCCGTAATTGAGGTTTCCTTAAATGTTGTCAAGAAATGATTTCTGGATTTGAAAAGTAATAATTTATGTTTGATATGTCAAGTCTTTGTATATTCATCGTCTGTTTTTACCTCAGCCTTCAACCTGTGCTATAAATTTGGATTTATACACAATAAATGAAAATGATCCATTTACATGATTGTGATGAGGAATTTTATCACCTCTATTACTTTGTATTCCACGTGGACCCCCCTTTCTACTTTTCCTCTCTCCCTTTGTGCTTTCACCCGGGCTTTTCATTATGTTTTATAGGCTCCATGATAGGTAGTAGCCTAATGTAAGGGCTGTCCGGACTCTATCAATAGCTTTGATCTCTTGGACTTGATATGATCGATAATACTATCGGGATGAAACAAGATCTAACGAAAAATATAGACTAGACTAAATTAGTAACAAGTAAACCTTTTGTGTGTGTAGCTCCAACCATTTTGGAGATACCATAGTAATCGTAAAGTCTGAGACGACCCAAAAAGCACTCAATCATATCATGATCCACTTTGTAAGTCAACTTGGGTATTGAGTATTTACTTAGACTTAGAGCTGAATTATTTGCAACGGAGTAGTTGCTATTCCGGAAAATAGTTCCATTTTTCTTACATCGAATCATTCATATATGTGTAGATATAGCCAATGCATATATTTTTTATGTTCATTGCCATTTGTTGGTTATTAGCGGAATCCCGAAAACGTCCGGGTCAAAAATATGGCTTTCAAATTAAGTTCTGAATTAGTGGATGCTGCCAAAGGGAGTGGCGATACCATACACAAAAAGGAAGAGATCATAAAATGGCAAAGGCAAATAGAGCTTTTGCACATTTTTGTTAATCCATGAACATGGTCTATACATCTCGATCGGAAAAGAAAGAATCGGAATTGATCGATAGATTTCTCGAAACAAACGAAAGATGAAACATAAATCATGGATAAACTAAGCTCACCTTCTTACCATTAGCAAGAACTTGTTTCACTTGCTTATCATAAGGAATTCGAACAACTGCTTCAAATACAGTATCAGTGAGTACCGTCTGTGGAACCTCAATATCCACGGGCTTATTAGCTAAATGGCAGTTGACGCATACAATACGCCCAATCGCTTCTCGTTGAGTCTGTTAGGGCAGCCTGCCCCGTCATAAAAAAATATGGGTTGGACTCAACATTTCTCAGCCCGCTAAGAGGCGGGCCTACACGGACCGTCCCGTTTGGGCCGCGAGCTTTGGTGGGTTGAGGGCGGGTTAGCCCGCCAACTCGTCTTTTTTTAAAAAAAATAGTAGTATTATTATTCTATCATTATAATTAATTTAATATTATACAAATAACAAAAGCTAGCCACATCTTTGACACTTATTCAACAACTTTCTTTATGATAAATATATCTATTTTGCAAGTTCGTTATTACGGATAGTTTCTACAAAGGATTCGACTAATGACGTATACAATACTTGAATTCTCGATGTAGATGCTATATAGTTGGTTCTCATCCTTCAGAGACTACGAGTGTTATAAGAGTATCCGTCGAGGTTGAAAAGATTGGAAAAACCAGTCATTCACAACCACTAATGAAGGATTCCTCGAAATGACAAGGATTAGTAATCATTTTTTTTAGAAATCGAATGGATTTGGTCTTATACATAGACGAGGAAGGTAATAAAAAAAGAAAGAAAACGAGTTCTTCTAGCCGTTACATCGCAATTCACAACTAAAATTTAAAAGCAAAAAATAGTCAAACACAACAAGTCCCGATCTCGCTTCACGAACCCGCATGCTTATTTCAATTTCAATGTTAGACATTGACATTTCAATTATAATTTTATTGTTAATTTTTAAATTAGAATATTAGATTTCATAATGAGTTTGTAGTCGGATGAGACAAATATTAAAAGAATTTGAATTTTGAAAATGCATATGATGAATTTAATAAACAATTTTTTAAAAAATGGGTTAACCATACTTGATATATTCCACTTTTCCGCTCCTAGCCACATTGGACGGGTTTTTTTAAAACCCGACCCGCAATGACCAGTAATGGGAGTTCGTTCCTTCCACACTCGCGCATATTTAAACTCCCCTTGTTCGATTTTGTGTTTTCCGACTTCCTCACTGATACGCCAAGAAAAACCATGAATGTTGCTTCGCACAGTCACATTTCGGTCGCTCTCTCATAAACCCCACTTTCAGTCTCTCTCACAACTTTGCACAGCCTCTCGTCCTGGACCACAGAACGACGTCGTGCTCAGCGTTTCGGCTCTGATCAATAAACCCACCTGGCAGAACAACAATCACCTCAAGTCTCTCGTTTCTCACTTAAGCCCACACTTAGTTTCAAGAATCATAGCCTTAAACAGCACGGATATTCCACTCTGCCTCAAGTTTTTCAAATGGGTATGCAATCAATCAACTTATTGTTATGACATAGATAGCAGAATTCAGTTATTGCATTCATTAGCGCCCGGTAATTTGTGGGGGATTATGCATAAAGTGCTTGTTTTCTTAGTTAAAGAGTGTTGTACTTCTCCAAATGAGATATTGAAGCTAATGGGCGTGGTTGAAGAAATGCGGGGAAATTTCGGGTTTCGGATTAATTATCCTTGTTACAGTGTTCTTTTGGTTCGTTTGGCGAAATTAGATATGGGTTTGATTGCGTTTTCAGTTTTCAAAAGAATGTCAGAGGATGGGTTTGTTGTGAGTGGAATTGATTACATGAATGTTGTTAATGCTTTGTGTAAGAATGGGTTTGTACAGGCTGCAGAAATGTTCATATCTAGAGTTGTGAAACTCGGGTTCGCATTAGATGTTTATATTTGTACTTCTTTGGTTTTGGGATATTGTAGAGCAGGAGAACTCCATGAAGCCTTCAAAGTGTTTGCATTAATGTCTCAACAGGATTGTTGTGGTGTAAATAGTGTTACCTATTCGATTCTTGTTCATGGTCTTTGTGAAGATGGAAAATTAGAGGCAGCGTTGAAATTGAAGGAAGAAATGAGAGAGAAAGGCTATAAACTGAGTACACGAACATATACGGTTTTAATCAAAGCCATGGCTGATCAAGGACTGATAGATCAGGCATTTGGTTCACTTAATGAGATGATAAAGAGCGGGTGTAAGCCCAATGTTCATACCTACACAATTCTTGTAGATATGTTATGCAGAGAGGGTAGGATTGAGGATGCTAATGGGATGTTTAGAAAGATGCTAAAAGAAGGCCTTAATCCTGGTACTGTAACTTACAATGCACTAATTAATCGTTTATGCAAAGAAGGATTGGTGGTATCTGCTTTCGAGTTGCTTGGGGTGATGGAGAGACGGCAATGCAAACCGAATATCCGGACATATAACGAGCTTATGGAAGGGTTGTGTAAACTTGGTAGGCCCCACAAAGCAGTGGTGTTGTTGAGAAAGATTTTAAGCAATGGCCTATTTCCTACTGAAGTTACATTCAATATTCTCATTGTTGGGTTCTGCAGGGCAGGGCAGCTAGATATGGCTTTCGATATTTTGCATTCAATGAGCTCGGTTGGCATTGAACCCGATCAATTCTCTTATACTGCTTTCGTTGATAGCCTCTGCAAAATGGAACGACCCGAGCTAGCATGTGTCTTTTTAGGACTGATGATGAAAAAGGGAATTTTATTTGATGAAGTGATGCTAACTTCTCTTATCCATGGTTATTGCAAGATTGGAAAGATTGGATACGCGTTTCTATTCTTGGAAGGAATGGTGAAAAATGGGTGTGTGAAAAGTCCAGATAGTTTCAACATAATTCTTGATGCTCTTAGCAAAGAAGTTAAGCTAGTGGAAGAATATGCTATGTTTGGGAAGATGTTAAAGCACGGTTTAGTTCCGTCTGTTGTGACTTATACTATACTGGTTGATGGGCTCTGTCGAGCAGGTGATACAAACACTTCGTTGAAAATCTTGCAACTTATGAAACGAGCTGATTGTCTGCCAAATGTCTATACGTATACTGCAGTCATCAATGGTCTTTGCCAGGGTGGACAATTGGAGGAAGCGGAAAATCTTGTGGTTGAAATGCGAAAGATTGGAGTATCACCTAGTACTATTACATATGCTTTACTGATCAAGTCACATATTTTAGCTAACAGATTGAACCGGGCTTTTGAAATTGTGTTCAAAATGTTCAAAGATGATTGTCAACCGAATAATCAAACGTATTCTGCATTACTTTCTGGAATTTTAAAGTTGGAAACGACAAATATAGACGAGTCATTGAGTAGAGACGAGATTGGCATTGATCGTTGCTCTAACTTGCTGTTTACAGAGATCAATATCCACCATGCTTTCCAGCTTGTGGACAAAATTCAAGATTGCGGTGGCCACCCTTTTGATGCATACAAGTTCTTAATTATGGGCCTATGCAGATCCGGACGAATATCAGAAGCCGGTATTCTTACACAGCAAATGGTGGATCATGGTCTCACTCCAGACAATGATATATGTGCTTCCATAATTTCACACTTGTGCAAAAATGATGAGTACACCCATTGTGTAGAATGGATCAAGAGATTCGTCTCGCAAGGTTGTGTTCCGTCCTTTGCATCTTACAGCTCAGTGATAGTTGATCTTCAAAACAACGGAAGGTTTGAAGAAGCTGAATGGCTGATATCAGACCTTCTAAGCAGTGGTGGTGTTGAGGATGAACGAACAATCTCACCGTATATCAGTTTATTGGTAAAGGGACAGGAGGAGCCTTGCCAGTTTTTTGAGGTTCTAAGTTTGATAGAGCAGATGGGCTACAAGGAGAGACCAGTTATTTAGTATTCTCGTTCTAATAGATGGCAAGATACATACTGACGAATATCAGGTACTTTTGTACATGCATTTTCTCTGCAGCAGTAGCCATGAACAAAAATGTATTAACTGTATTTTGTTATTTGAGTCGTCCCAAAAATCAGGTTCACTCGAACTCTCATTTTAGCAGACAAAGTATCTCTATTTAAAAGAAATATATAGTGGAGTACAATTTTCTAGTGAATTCACCATAAAATTTCTATGGAGTAGGTTGGTAAAAGTTTGTTTTGAGTTAACTAGCACTAAATTATTTGACTACACATTTACACAGCTTTAGTTTTAAGCTAATTTTATTCGGTCGGAATCATAAATCTTAAGTTCAAGTGTTCAACCCCTTTTTAGTTACCACAATTTTTTGATTATGTTTTCTAGAAATTTTTAAGAGAATCTTGCGTGACATGCATGCAATGTGAATATATGCAAAGAAAAACTCATTAGAATAAATAAATTAATTCAAATTTAGTAGTAGTATTTTTTCATTAATTCAGAAGGAAAAAAAAAACTCGTAAACAAACTCTTTAATGAGCTTGTAAACTAACTGTTTAAATTATTATGCTCCTACTAATTATTAATTAATTTTAATAATATAATTCTTACCCTTAATATTTATGATTAACATAAATATATACTCGTAAGTCGTAAACAAACTCTTTAATACGGTTTCAAAATATATATATATATATTTCTTTAAAAAGTTATACTAATTTTTAGTAGATATTTTTATATGTGGAGTATTAAACCTGTTTAGATTAAATTAAACTCAAAAAGGCTAGTAAATAACAATATATATTCAATACATACGTTTGAGAAAATAAACAAGTCAAATTTAACTTGATTACATTCCTAATTTTACATAAATCAAATTTAAAACATTTTATTTATGTCTTGTTAAGTTTATAATATGACAAATTTTTGTATACAATTAAAAAATTGGGTGGTATAAAATTGAATTTTTGAATTCATACATTAAAATTAAAATACATTTTATTTTATTTGCGTGTGTTTTCTTCTCCAACGCTGCATCTGCGGATTTTGCAGTTACTATTTTAATAGAATAGAATAGCACCATTATCAACAATACGATACCTGTCTAATTACATTCTTGATCGGAATATTCGTTCCTTTCTCTGCTCTCAGTATTTCTCTCTCTAGGTCTTGCTACTCATGGCAATGGCATGCTGCACTTTATGAGGCAAGTCCAGGGCCGTCATCTTTTTAATTTTATGCAGCTTTTGTGATTTTAATATGCCTTTTTACACGGATATGGTGTTCGATTATGGACTTCTGTCTCGATCTTGAGTTATCTGCAATTTGAATTTGCAACGCTTACAATTATTGGAAATCGTCCTCTTTTTATTTTATTCTTTCGCGAGTTTCCCAATCTTCAGTAATCGCTACTAACTAATTAAGTGAGCCAGCTTGGTTTCAGCTAATGGATGCTCTTTCTCTCTCAATAGTGTTCTAAAGTGCAATTGGTTGTTAATGAGACAGATTATGTAAATCCTATAATCAATTGGGTGTTTATTGTATGTTATATCGGTTGATGTAAAATTCGTTCACATATATTAGTAATTTTAGCTGTTTCTTTGATTACTCATTAAAATTATTACTGGTGATTGTGCTATCACGTCATCTTTATTGTTGAATGTTTTCTTGATAAGTGATTTTGTGATTTTATGTTGAATGTTAACAGATGACTTGCACCCGATTGTTCTGTTGTATGTGTGTGCGCGTTGTTTATATCTGATACTTAACGTAGCTTGGCAAATAAATAAATTTTGTACTGCAGTTAGTGGCTCATATTTACTCAAGGCTTGGACTAATTTGTATGTGCATTTCATCATTTGGACTTTTTATTCTTTCTCACATTTGACGTTTTCTGGAATGTTATATATTTCAAATACCCAATCCAAGCAGGCAAACCTTGTCCTGTTAATTTGACAGGTATCATCAATTTTTGGCAGGTAGATGAATCTTGAGGTTGGGGACAAGTTATATGGTGATTGTTGTGGAATTCTCAGACTTCACTGCTGAATCCTTTATATTGAAGACTTGATAGGTCAAAGCAGCTGCTATTAGATGATAATCCATGCTTGCAGCTGCTAGAGGCTGCAAATAAACATGTTAATAATATTTTGTTTCAGATCCGACGATGCTCATAATGAAAAGCTTGCACTTTTCAACATATTGTATTACACGGTGAACGTAAGAACAGACATTCACATAGAGTTAATTGAAGAGCAGTGTTTGAACAGTTTAGAAACCTCTTTCAATAGGCTAGAAGTCCACTGACGTAAATTTTTTCCTTCGTTTATTGCAAAAAAAATGGAAAGGTAAGTACATCTTCTAGTACTTATTCCAAATGTGCTCGAACAATTTTCAGCTGTGAATCTCATTATATGGTTTTCCGTGGATTGTTCCTTCCAGATATAAAATTTTGGCAGAGCTTGGTAATGGAACTTCTGGAACTGTATATAAAGCCAGTCATAAGGAAACACTTGAGATTGTAAGGATTTTATCGATTATGTTCCTTTCTCTGTCTGGGGAAGTCTCACTCATAGAGTCATAGTGCAAGCTCATGTATTCTACTGCATCCATTTATATTCTATATTTTATTCCAGGTTGCAGTAAAAAAACTGAAGAGAAAGTTCTACTACTGGGAGGATTGTGTAAACCTGAGAGAAGTAAAGGTTTGTTAGTCAATTTAATTTAATTTAATGATGTGTTTATTTATTAGCAAACGAAAAATGGAATTTCTAGGTGAAGATGATGGATATGGATAGTTGTCTAAATTCGGGAAAGCTAACTGTTCTGTGATCTTCTGTGCAGTCTCTACGCAAACTCAACCATCCTAACATTATCAAGTTGTTGGAGATTGTTCAAGAAAACAATGAGCTTTTCTTCATATTTGAGTATATGGTATCATTTCATTGCTTTTGATGTTCTGCCGATTGTTCATGTCTTATGTTTAGTTCTTAATGTTTCAAGTATGATGCATTTCAGACCTTCACTGTTAGAATTTAATAGTAAGATTAGAAATACAGTGAAATCTATAGAAAATGAGTTACTCCCTCCGTCCCATGATTATCTTCACATGTGAAGTGGCACGCGGAATAAGAAAAGTGAATTTAGTGGGGATTTTGAGGGGTAATTTTGTAAACCTTTATGTATAAAATAAAGAATTGAGTTGACTTTTGGGTATGTGTGGAGAAAAAGTAATGGCATTTGTGTAAATTTGAGGATTTTGTGAGGGTGGAGTATATAAAGGGTTTTCCATTTTAAGGGTGTGAAAGTAATTGTGGGACGTCTTAAAAAGGAAAGTGTGAAAGTAATTACGGGACGGAGGGAGTAGTACATTTGAAGGTAGTAATGAGAGAAGATGCAGAAAAGGATGTTGGCGGTGAAGAAATTAGAGGGAATGGACAGAAGGACCGACTGGTATCTATTGAAGTGGTTGTATAATCTTGAGAGAGATGAAATATGTCACTGGTACCAGGAGAATTGATTAGGAATTCACATTATTTAAGATTACAATAAAATTGTTACTGATACCCATTTTTTTTTGTGTTTTTAACATGCTTTATTTCTTCATCTGGATGTTAACTGGATCAAATACTCTCTAACATGACCAAATATTTACAGGAGCACAACTTATATGAAATATTGAAGGATCAAAAAGAACTTTTTTCAGAGATAGAGATTCGATGTTTGATGTCTCAAGTGCTGCAAGGGCTTGCTCATGTGCATAAGCATGGATATTTTCATCGGGATCTAAAACCTGGTATTAAAATTTCAAAATAATGGTTTTCTGCATCACGTGTGTGTGTGTTTGTGTATATCTGTTTTGTTGTATAGATAAGAAAACAATGTTATAAGCTGATTGTCATGAATTTCTTTCATATGCAGAGAACTTGTTGGTGACAAATAACACAACAAAGATTGCTGACTTTGGACTGGCTAGAGAACTGTCATCTCAGCCTCCTTTTACTGATTATGTTTCCACTCGCTGGTGAATAATGTTCACCAACAAAGTACACCCTTTTCTGATTGTTTTTCTAATTCAGAATTGTCTAATTGGATGCTATGTACTCTTTTGCAAAAGGTATCGAGCTCCCGAGGTGTTGTTTCAATCTTCAGCCTATACCACTGCCATTGGTATGCAAACTCTACTTTCAGTCAAACTCTATTCATGCTAATTGAAGGTGCTCATGAAAACCGAAGTTCGGTCTTCTTCTTCTTCTACCCTTTTGTTTTCTCTTCTTTTCTCCCTCTCTTCTTGTGTTTCTTCTTAAATTTTTTTTTAGTGCAAAATTGATGAATTCCGTGTGAGACACACAATGTTTTTTGTTCTTTGAACTGTGATATATTCTGCTTTAAGTATTAGCTTATGAAGATATTTGGATTTGTTATTTTTCCAGTCTTTTTGTTCGTTTGGATAAATAACTAATACATGGCACTAAATCCTCACAGATATGTGGGCTGTTGGTGCAATACTTGCTGAGCTTTTCACTCTGCACCCTATTTTTCCAGGGGAAAGGTATTCAATAAATTTATCTTCAACCCTAATATTTCCCAGTACAATATAAGTTTTTCATCACTTGTTTAATGCAACCAGCTGAAGAATAAAACTTTGTTATGTGAAGTGTATTTGGGAACTATTTGCTTGAGATTACCAAATCAAGCTAAAATCTGTGTAGTGTGTTAACTCATTCCACATATGACCAGTGAAATCGATCAATTGTACAAGATTTGCTCTTTACTTGGGGCGCCAGATTGGAGAATCTTTCCTGAGGCTACAAACTTGACTCGATTAATAGATATCACTTATTCAGAAGTGAGTCGAAGCTTCACATTCATCTGCTATTGTCTGGTCAGGTGTTCTTTCTGTTGATTTTTTACTGATCTTATCATCAATTTTCTTGATAGATGATGCCTTCTGATCTTTCTGAAATTATTCCAAATGCAAGCTTGGAAGCCATAGATTTAATCAAGGTAGCTTTCATTTACTATTTGGTATTCACTTTGAAGGGTCTGATTGTCTGAGCATTTTTATACTGATCTTTTTCCTCATTTGTCAGCAACTTTGTTCATGGGATCCATTGAAGAGGCCAACTGCCGATCAGTGCTTGGAACATCCTTTTTTCCATGTAATTAGTATAATCTCGATAAGCTTAATATTGTTTCTGCAGAAAGACTTAATTTCTGCCTATGACTAGGTCTCCATGCAGATTCCTCGTTCACCTGCAGATGTACATAGTTTTGATCTAGGTAAGTAGTTATCTCGCATACTTCCATCAAGTATGGAGATCTATGTTCTGTTCTTACCTTTTACTTTGTCTGTAGGATCTGAACCAAATCTTGAACTGAATCTCTGGAACTTTGGTGCTAAAGCAGATGATTGTTTTCTGGGTTTGACCTTAGCAGTCAACCCCAGTGCTCCAAACTCAGGTAACCAAAAAAAAACACCTCGGATAACTAAATTTATTTTGGGGGGATCCCATGGTTTGTTGTAGATTCTTAGTTTTAACGTTGATGCCTTTTCTTTCCGTTTACTGTACACTGGGTTAAAGCAGCAGGGGTAGAATTTGGTATGTAATGCGCCTCATGGAAGTAGAATCCTGTATGACTAATGGAACAACTGACTTAAATCTGTATGACTTAGTACCACATGTACATCTATAGGTCTAGGGTCTAGGCAAACGCTTCATGAGAAATCTAGGTACACAAGTTTCATTTTAGTTATTCGATTGCTCTTTAAATTTATTTTATAGCGTTCACGTACACAAAACAGGGTATTGTTAGCCCTCTCTACACTTGCTCATCCTGACAGCTTCATTAAATGAATTGCGAAAGGTGTAGTATTACATCCTTGAAGGTAACTTTTAACTATATGATCGAACAAGACTTTCAAGCACACTAGTCACCCAAATCTTTGTTAAATTCGATTTCCATTCAAGGTACTTTGGTTCAAAGCTATTCCAGAAGTGGACTGCGGTGTTATGAGATGTATTTACTTATAGCTTTTAGTGATTTGGATTTACATGAATTTCCCTTTGTTCATAACATTTCATATCCCCAAATGAAAATACATCTGGTTTGACATATTTTTAAGTATTGTTGTCTGGAAACATGTTAAGTAAACAACCATGTTTCAAAGCATACGCCCCATTCTTCAAAAGCCTGCAACCAAACTTCAAAAAACATTTATATTTAATGTTTGGAAGGAAGTAGCTAGATGTGATTTTTCAAAATTAATGTCAAATCAACATAACCAGTGAAATTGGTGAAACTTTACCGGGGGAATATTTGCCTTAAGTTTTTTGACATTTGAAACAAGTTAATTGTGAAGTAAGATTTTGGAAAAAGTAGTAACTTTTCTGCGAGTTACTCATATACAGAACATCATATTTCTAATATTTGATGTTTGAGTTGTGTTTTTGCTGCATGTTTTTAGTTGCTGCCTTTCTGATAAGTGCTTTTATTTCTTGTAGAGAAGGTCAAAGGAAGTCAAGGTTCCAAGGAGGTATGTTTCAAGGCATATCTTCCTCTTATTGCTATTTTGTGTATGGGGCAGGAATATATTTTCATTTCAGTTATATAAGATTTTGACCTTATCTAGCAGGAGCAGGATGCAATGATATGCTCTAGTTTTCAAGACCGTTCACCACAATCAGGTATTTTCTCAACTACAACGTTGTTGATCCTTAACATAAGTCACGATTTAACTGCATTTGTGTCCATCAACAAGAAATGATAACTATGCTCTTTGCAGTTTTGTGGTCACTGTTTCCTTCTGATCACAACTTAATTACCACATCCGTGGAGTCTTCCCTATCCTTATCTTTCGGGTAAGTAGTACATTTAATTAGAGAGAGAGAGAGAGGAATGGTTACTGTTAAAATGTTGCACCATTACATGTATCCATGAGTTTGTTGACATGTTATATCTTTCTTTCTGCTGTTTTATGCTACAGCAGTTCAGTTCCACATGAATCAATCGGAGGTCCACAATCAGCGGGATGTGCCATGAAATATTTGCATCCTTACTGGACCCCTTCCAGCAGGGCCATTAATACAATTGACAATGTACAGAATACCTGGTAGGCAGGCTTGATCGTATACCATATATGGTATGGAAGTTTGACCGTACAATGTACAGAATACCTGGTAGGCATGCTTGATCGTATACCATATACGGTATGGGAGTTTGACCGTATCTATTGCTTATGATTGTTGTCTATTCCATGATTTCACAGTAAAAGACTATACTTTGTCTTCAGTCTCTCGTATCCTCGTATAGCTTATTGTGTTTCATTTAGAGAAAGTAGGAAAAAAACATTCGGAGATTTATAAATGAGACTTATGATCCAATTGTCTAGCTCATCCAAAGTGGCTCAATTTAATTTTGGATCTATTCTAATCTTTCTCCAGATTCAATAGATAACTTGGACTGTTCTAAAATTGTGATTCATTTAATATCATTTTGATTTAAAATCCTTTCTCTCAATGATAGGTTAAACAAATAATACCTGATTAAATTAATTACAGAAGTGAAACATGACAAATAATAGAGAACTGGAATAATGTATAATCTTTTTTTTTTTGTTGATTACTTAATTAATTTTGGACTCAATAATGTATAATTAATAATCATTATTTTAAATAGGGCATTTCAATATTATTGGATGGTGATAAAACCACACTTTATTTTAGTACAATTTGTTTAGTATAAAGATATCAGTTTAGACAGTTTCAGGCAAGACGAATACAAAAAATTGTACTGTATGGGTTAGTGGGTAAGTGACTAAAGAAATGAAAATAATTTTAAAGAAATGAAAATAATTTTAAATTATCTTACTTACAACAATATTTTCCATGGCATGTAATTCAAGAAACCATCATAATTTTGGGGATGTATAAGTATAACGAGTGGAAGAATGGACAAGTAAATTGGATCACGTACAGGATATTATTGTATTGGGAATATCCTCCTCTATTTTATTTTGTTATTATACATACACCACTACAATTAACCAAATTTTCCTCTTCACTTAAACCGCTGCATTTATTTGTGGCCCACAGTAGTCGTTAATGAGAAGATAATCATTACCCATTTTCTTACATTTGTCATCATTCCAAAAATTTATATCAATTTAGTTATATTTATATAAAAAACATGATCGAGTATGATGAATTTAAGTTGATTGTTTAAAATATGTGATTAAAAATCTATATCAATTTAATTATATTTATATTTTTTTAACAATATAATATTATATGCACTTAGTGCTTTTGAAAATATTGAAAACATATTGGGCCCCATGATTTGATTGTTATAAAAAAACTCATTCTCTAGAGAAAGGTTTAGGAGATGTTTTAAACTCTACCCCCATCAGATTGTGTGAGACTATACCATGAAATCAAGTAAAATTATTATCCTTTTTAATATAAATTTATTACTTTTTAATGTAAAATATACTACTCCCCCCGTTTCACAAGTGTTTGCACCACAAATTTGACACACTTTTTAAGAAAAAAAGTGTAATGAGTGGAGTGTTGAGGGGTAATTTTGTAAAGTTATATGGATAAATTAAGAAGGTGATTGGAAAGAGAGTAAAAGTAATGACATTTTGTGTAAATATATGAATATTGTGAGGGTGAGATTTATGAAAGTGTTTCCTTTTATGGGTGTGCAAACAATTGTGGGACGGACAAATAAGACAAGTTGTGTTCAAAAACAAATAAGACAAGTGTGCAAACAGTCGTGGGACGGAGGGAGTATAATTTTTAAATTTTTACCTTAAAATGATATATTTTAAAAAAATTCATACATTTTTGTAGAACGAAGGAAACAGTATTTGCGTTGAAGGTATGAAGCTATCTATTATAGCAATTGCGTTATTGCAAGTTGAAATTAATTTAGGATGATGAATCAATCAGCTGCATCTATATATTTTCATCTATGAGCAGCATCCATGCAAGTTACAACAATATATCGTATAAATCAAACTTAGCTTCCTAGCTAAAAAAATTACTCAAAATTAAAATCAAACTCATTTGATGGGAAAATGTTTCAGGTCTTTTTTTTTTACCCTGAATTGATAAAACTATAATTTAATATTAAAGTAAATATCTCCATTATAATAATATATATTTAGGATTTAATGAGTTGTGTTCTAATTTATGAGCAATTATATAAAAATAATATGTTGAACTTAAATGAGTTGTACAATAAATTAATAATCTAAAAATTATTATTAATATATGTTGTTTTTTCAAATAGGATAGCAATATAAAACAACAACGTATTAAAAAAAAAAAAGAACACATTAAAAAATATACGTGTATATATCCCCCTATATATATATATATACTGGGAGTTCATGTTATTTATATGACAAATTTTTATCAGTTTCGAAGATGTGTAAATTTATTAATGGGTTTGAATGACGCGTCAAATAAATAGGAGAGTTTAGACTTTAGTGTATGATGTGTTAATTTTCTTTGTATGATGATGATGTGTCAATTTTATTTTTCAATTACATCGTCTATATCATATTTTTTAATCAAATCATTCAAAAGAAAAAAAAAAAAAACTTATAGTATATATATTATTGTAGTATTACTATTATCACATTATATTTGAGAAAAATTATAATGATTGATGTGATATTATAAAGAATTTAATTTTATGTTAAAAACGAAATTTAAATTTCAAAATAGGAATAGAATCATAAAATGTTGGCAGCAACTAGATAGTTAGTCCATGACTTATGATAATTGGATTTTGAGAAGATCATAGCCGCCAAATAATAAAATCAAACGACCCAAATTGTGCTACAAAATCATTTGGGTCCCACTTCTCTTAGAGCGAATCCAAATTGGAAAAAAAGTGAGAAAATAGAAAAAGAAAAGGGCAAATGGTTCCGCACATTCCAAAAACAAACGGCAACCTTACGTTCATCCTGCCTCCATAACAGCCCCTCGTATTTCTATCCAGTTTCTGCATCAATTCTTGTAACTAGGTTTCTATAATTTTGATTTATTTTTTGAGGTTTTGTTGGGTGCTTAAAATTTTCTTATTTTTGTTAATTGTTTCAATTTGGGAGCGAAAAAGTTTGAATCTTGGATCTGGGTTTTGCATCTTTAGATTTGTTTGTCAATGGGCGCTTTAGATGAGGGGCATTATGATGCGGAACTAAGCAATGGAGTGAATCTGGGGGAGCTGGGTTTTGAGGAAGAGCCTGAGATTTTGGCCATTGATGAAGCTGTGAAGCTTTTGTTGCAGAGTTTGGGTGAAGATTCCAATCGTGAAGGCCTCAGAAAGACACCTCTTCGTGTCGCTAAGGCCCTCAGAGAAGGGACCCGAGGTGATTTGGTTTATTCATTATTGTACTACTTGGATCTATTGCTTTCAAGTGACTTGTGGAGTTTTTAATGAAATTAAAGATTGGATCTGTGCTATTATTGAGCTTATTAAATTCTTAGATTGCTACTGTTGGATAGCTAGAGTATAATTTTCAATATAAATATGTGCTCTGATCAATATTAGCATGTCTTTTGAAAGAGATTAGAGTTCTGTTTCTTTGTACTGAAGTTTGCTAGACTAACTTAGGCTATGTTAATTTAATAAGCTCCTGTATTTTGTAAGCTGTTTCCAAAGCTTATAAGACGTTAGATCTTATCTGTGCATGCTTGCGAGGTTTGCAAAAAACAATTTACTTTTGTTTCATACTGATTACTGAGAGAGATTTGAATGCAGTAAGTTGGATTCATGACCAAATTGATGAATTGTTTGCTGTTTGTATCTTCCACCATATATAAAAATAGTTTTAATACCTTTCTTTGGTTTTTGTGTTTTTTCTTGAGAAGTTGTATTTATGATTTTATATCCAGGTTATAAGCAAAATGTGAAGGACATAGTGAGTGGTGCTTTATTCCCTGAAGCCGGTGTGGAAAACCGAGCTGGTCATGCTGGTGGAACTGGTGGGCTTGTTGTCGTTCGAGATCTTGATCTCTTTTCGTATTGTGAGTCTTGCTTGCTTCCATTCCAAGTTAAGTGTCACGTTGGTTATGTCCCGTCTGGTAAAAGAGTTGTGGGCCTAAGCAAGCTCTCTCGAGTCGCTGATGTTTTTGCTAAACGTCTACAAGATCCACAGCGATTAGCCAACGAGATTTCTGCAGCATTGCAGCATGGTTTTGCACCAACTGGAGTTGCTGTTATCCTCCAATGTTCTCACATTAACTTCCCCAACTTTGAATCGGTGCTTGTTGACCCAAACCACACAAGTTATGTTAAGAAGTTAGTTAAGTCGGGTACAGGAGCTTTTGACGATGAGATGGTGGATGTTTGGACAGATTTCCTCAGTCTTCTGAGATTCCGAGGAATAAATGTTGAGGATGTCCATTCGAATGGGTCAAACGACAAATCTTGGTGTCCCTCTCATGCATTTAATAAAACGGGGGCCTTTGATTCAGCTATGCTTAGTTCAGTTTCTTCGATTATCTGTTCTCTAGGCGAGGACCCATTGAGGAAAGAGCTTCTAGAAACTCCTGCTCGTTTCCTTAGATGGCTGATGAACTTCAAAAAATGTAATTTGGATTTGAAGCTAAATGGATTTGTACGAAATAAGAGAGATTCTTTAAAGTGTAACGGGGATTTCAGAGAGCATCTGTGTTCTGAACTGAATTTACCCTTTTGGTCACAATGTGAACACCATTTGCTTCCCTTTCATGGTGTAGTACACATAGGGTACTACAATTCGAACGGGTTCAACCCAGTTGAGAAATCTCTGCTACAGTCGATTGTGCATTTTTTCGGGTTCAAGCTCCAAGTACAGGAAAGGCTAACAAGACAAATAGCTGAAACAGTTTCATCATTCTTAGGTGAAGATGTAATAGTAGTTGTTGAAGCTACTCACACATGTATGATTTCTCGTGGGATTGAGAAATTTGGAAGCAGCACCGCCACCATTGCTGTATTGGGTCGATTTTCCAACGACCCCTCAGCTAGGTTGAAGTTCTTGCAGATCGTTCCCAACTCTAGTCTCAGTGAAAATTGATTTTAGATTAAAATACAGGATTATAGTATTTTCTTTTTTTGCTTGTTGAAGTGCACACTCGTACGTGCTGCTGATCGGCATAGTTGGTCGATCAGACAATTGGATGGAGCTATGGAAGAAGATTGCAGCTACAGATGGAATGTGTTTGGTCTGGGAGTGTGCCATTGAAGCTGCGTTACAGAAATATGTTTTTGTTACAATATTCTATATCAATTATCATTGGCTTTGAGGCATCTTAAGTGCGCCATGGAAACTCATTTGTGATCTATCATTTTCTTTATATTCAAATAACTGTTCTTTCATATTTAGTTCCAATGGATATTAAACAAGTTTAAACATACAATTATGTTTGATATAGTCTAAAGCTTATCTTGAACTCTATAGGTAAAATAAGGGTAAGAATGTAAATCAATCGAGTTCAATCCGATTAATTATCAAATAAGCTCAAACTTGAATTTTAAATTCCAGATAACATTATAAACAAATTTGAAATACAATATTCAAGGTGTGAATTCGATTCCTATCACTGGGACTTGAATTGTGCTCCTACAAGGCTACTGTATACTTAGAGCTTTTAACTTGACACGTATCATATCTATTGAAATAGTTATGTTTATAATCTTATAACAACGCTCTCGTAGCTCAGTTGGTTAGAGCACCCGTTTAGTAAGCGGGAGGTCTTGAGTTCAACTCTCAACGAGAGCAATTTTACGTTCCACAATTTCATTTTTAAATGGGCCACATTTCGAAATTTACCGGCCCAATAAATAGGCCCTACTCATATTTGAGTATTCGACTTAACATATAATTTTAGGGCGCGGCTAAAGGCACCCAGGATTCCTATGAGTACACCCAGGTAAATTTTTTTTTGTGAAAAGGGGGCAGCAAAATGACGTTTTTACCCCTTCTGTATATTTTTAAAAAAATCCCCGGATGAGTACACCCACCTCCTTTCTAAATCGCGGGAATGCAGAGAGTCATCACAACTCTCAATTCCAAAATTTCCAGTTCTGCAATTTCGATTTTTAGAGCTAAGATGGGGTCGAAAATGGTCGATTATGATGCAATAACTACGAGTGGTGGTGCCAAAGACTCATTTGCAAGTTATTTATCATGTTTTGAAAGTTTTTTTTTCGAAAGTGAAAGAGTTTTTATATTTAGGGTTTTTGTGTGTTTGTGTTGGTGTTTATGCTTGTTTTTTTTGCATCTTATGACTCTATAGTGGTATGTAATTGAAATAATATGCATTTAGGACATACATTTTGACATTATGTATTGCATTTGGTCATTTTTCAAAAAAAAAAACCCCTTTTCGCGACTGGTTTTGCGAAGAAGACGACTATGCTCGTGTTTTTTTTTCGGACATTGATGTGTTGTCCGAAAAAAAGACTGGGACAAATCTCTTTTGTTTTGAACTTTTTTTCGAACATATCTCTTATGTTCGAAAAAAAGTTCCCAACATTGGGCCAATGTTCGAAATTTAGTTCCGCGAGTTTTACTTGGTCGAATTTCAAACCCAAAACTCTCTGTAACGAACAAATTTTCGAACATTGGGCTTATGTTCGAAAAAAAGTTCCCAACATTGGACCAATGTTCGAAATTTAGTTCCGCGAGTTTTACTTGGTCGAATTTAAAACCCAAAACCCTCTGTTGGGAATAAATTTTCGAACATATGCCCAATGTTCGAAAATTAGTTCCCAACATGACACCAATGTTCGAAAATTAGTTCCCAATATGAGACCAATGTTCGAAAATTAGTTCCCAACATGACACCAATGTTCAAAAATTAGTTCCCAACAAATAAGCCATGTTCAAAAATTTGTCCCGGACATGTGCTCCATGTTCGAAAAACCAGTCAAAATTCGTTCAATTTTTCCTAAACCGTTTCATTTCTTCCTAAACCATGCCAATTAGATGCCCATTTGTTTATTTTCATCCTAACACATCAAAAATTAATACATTCTACACATAAACATGATTATAACACAAAAAATCAACCTTAATCAACACATGCATGAATTAACCCCAAATTCAAAAAACAAAACCTAAACCCTACAACAATAAAATCAATGTTTCAACCAACAAAACATAAATTAAATATGCGTCCTACTCTTCTTCTCAAATATAAGCAAGAAAAACTAACCTTTACCCATTTTTTTAAAATGAAAAAAAAAAACGCTGCAAGAGGTGCGGAAATGGAGTGGGGGAGAACGGTGCTCTCTCTTTCTCTTCTTCGACGTCGCGTGTAGGTAGTGGACAGTGGGAGTGGTGCGAAAATGGAGTGGGAGTGGAGTGGGAGTGGAGTGCTGCGAAAATGGTGCGAAAATGGAGGGGAAAAGTTTGGGGAAGATGGAGGGGTGGGTGTACCCAATCGAGAGAAGGGAGGGAGAGAAGGGAGGGAGGGAATGGAGTGCGAAAATGGTTAAGGGTATTTTTGACTTTTTCAGGTGGGTGTCCTCATCCGAATGGCGTGTGTCCTCATCGTCTGGGTGTACTCGTAGGAATGCCGGGTGCCTTTAGCCGCGCCCATAATTTTATAAAAACTTCTTGAGTTCATTTTATTTTGTTTAATTTATTTATTTTAAGGAGAGATCCTTTTTTTCTTATTTTAACTCAAAACAGAGTAGAGTGCCCCGTTTGTCAATTGTCATCCCTAGTTTTGCCCAGATTGTAGACTTTTTTGTTTTTTGAAGACCAATAAATAGTAGACTTATTAGTTGCTCACATTTTCAAATTAACATCCGTGAAGCACGACCATGGGGTGGAAAAATAAAAAAAGTCGAGACGCGCCACATTTTCAAACATCTTTTTTCAAGGCTTAAAATATATATGGACAACACAATAGTATTACAAGTTAAATTTCCTTTGGCTTTTTTTTGGAGGAATACAAGAACAAGTGGCCAGCTTGAATTCATGTGGTAGCGACTGCACCAGCGCCCACCACATCATATATAATAATAGAGTACAACTTCTACTGATGAATAAAATTAAATAATTAATTGTGGCTACCAGTTGTTCAAACAATATACTCCACAAAAATATCTGCTGAATTTTGATTACAATTTGAACCATTGATCAGTTTTAATTAAAAGTTGATTAAGGGTTTTAGTTACGTATAATTTTATTTTATTTTATTTTGAATCCTGTTACGTATAATCTTCTAGAAGAAAAAGAAAATAGATCAAAATTGGACTTAATTAGCAATACCCTGTTAATTAATTTAAAAAAAAAGACTAGCAAGATCTTGCGAATTAGTCTAACATAATGTATCCATATACGACCGTGCATCTCTAAAGACTACTACTCCTACATTATAAAAAGCAATGGTATGGTACCGACAATTTATAACTTGAATATTCTTCATAAAATGAATACTATCCTGATCATCATAGTACTTGTAGCTACAATCCCCATCTACCGCTTCCTCAAAGCATATTCACTACCTAAAACGTCACAAGAAAATAGAGCACCGGAGCCTCCCGGTGCATGGCCCATCATAGGCCACCTCCACCTCCTGGGCGGCCAAACTCCGGTGGCACGAACCCTCGGAGCCATGGCCGACAAATACGGACCCATATTCTCCCTCCGCCTGGGCAGCCACCAGGGCCTGGTGGTGAGCAATTGGGAAGCCATAAAAGAATGTTTGACCACCAACGACCGAGTCTTCGCCAGCCGCCCGAGCATGGCAATCGGCAAGTATATGGGCTATGAAAATGCAACATTTGCCTTGGCCCCATACGGGCCCTACTGGCGCCACGTCCGCAAAATGGTGACCGTCGAGCTTCTGACGGCACGGAGGCTCGACGGTCTCAGCCACGTACGAGCCTCGGAAGTGGCCCACTTTATAAAAGATTTGTATGGTGCAGCTGCAGGGAACAAGGTGGTGGACATGGGGAGTTGGTTTGAGAACTTGACTTTCAATATTACCCTCACCATGCTAGCTGGAAAGAGGTTCTCATTTTCGGATCAGTAAGTACTAATTTGTCATACAATTAATATAAATTAGTAATTATTTTAACACTTTTAAATGTTTATAATGTCAGTGTCTTAAGCTTACGTCTGTGGTCCTGATATCAAGTATCATCATTAATTAAACTTTTTTATTTTTTAAGTATCATTGTTATCTATACCTATACCAAGTGTCACTGTTGTACATATGAAATGTCATTCTTGTGCATCTAGACCTGGGTCCACAACATTCAAATAAGAAATAAAGTTCATGTAAACCTGAATTAATAAGGGATTTACACGAAATGAGAAGGCCGACTAGCTGAGAGACAATATTTTTAATTAATGAAAATGCATTTCCTTGTTTTTCTCTTTTCGTTTTTCTTAGACATTTGAAAAAATAAAATATGGTAGTGTTATAATTGAGTTGAATATTTTTTTTTTTTTAGAGGTCAAGTTGAGTTGAATAGTTAATTACTCAAAATATGTTCAATTGGAGTATTATTTACATATATATACATATAAGTAACTGGCCTGTTCAACCTTATTGTCAAGACTCATCCAAAGCCGATTAAATTCATGTTTAGTTAGTTGACGGTGGATGACAACTTATAACCCACAACGGTTTGCACACTTATCTTATTTGTTCGTCTCATAATTGTTTACACATCCATGAAAGGAAACTCTCTCGTAAACCCCACCCTCACAATATTCATATATTTACACAAAATGTCATTACTTTTACCATCTCTCCAATCACCTTTTTACTTTATTCACACCAATTACACTTTTTTCTTAAAAAATGTGTCAATTTTGTGGTGCAAACACTTGTAGGACGGAGGGAGTAATTTTGTTATTGTTAGTAGGTTAATTACAGTTAGTTAACTTAGGAGTTATTTTATTCAGATTAGAGTATAAATTATACAGCTTAGTGTTTAGGTAATTCATTCAATTGTAATTCCCTTTTAAGAAAACACAAAATTCATAGAGTTCTCTACACTTTTCGATATATAGAGTTTTAATCAGGTTTATAATTACAAGTCTTTATTTAAGCCTGAGTCGAGCCAACTCCCCTATTTCGTATGCATAAAAAAAATCACATGAAGTTGAGTTCAAAAGTGTTTGTCATATGTACGCAATTAATCTTTTAAGAGATATTTTAATTTCTCTTATATATAACAGTGGAGATGAGAAAGATAAGCAGTTGAAAGAAGGTATAAAGAAAGGATTATACCTGAGCGGATTATTTGTTTATTCTGATGCAATTCCCTCCCTAGAATGGTTGGACATTGGTGGATATATAAAATCCATGAAACAAACTGCTAAGGACATAGACAAAGTTTTGGATGATTGGGTTCAAGAAAGATTAATAATTCAGTCAAATCAGGAAAAAAAAAAATAATCAAACTGATCAGTCTGATTTCATGGATGTGATGCTTTCAAGTATGCACGAGAATGAAATGATATCTGGCTATAATAGGGAAACTATCATCAAGGCCACAATTCTGGTAAGCAATAGAGCTAGTATATATATATATATATTATGCATGAAACAGAGATTAATTGAAGTCCTTAATTTTAATTAGCTAGCTTGGGTTCAGATTTTAATATTGACAGGATCAGAAAGCACGGCGGAGACGCTAATATGGGCACTCTCATTGTTACTAAACAATCGCCACGCCTTAAAACTAGCCCAAGACGAAATCGACGCCAACGTAGGCCGAGATAGATGGCTTCAGGAATCCGACATCAACAACCTCAATTACTTGCAAGCCATTTTCAAAGAAACATTAAGGTTGTATCCACCAGGCCCCCTAGCAGGACCTCATGAGGCCACCCACGATTGCCACGTGGGAACGTATCACGTTCCCAAAGGCACTCGTCTGATCATGAACTTGTGGAAGTTGCATCGAGACCCCAATGTGTGGTCTGATCCCGAAGAGTTCCGACCAGAAAGATTTCTGAATGAGAGTATGGATGTAAATTTCAAAGGCCAATGTTATGAATACATTCCCTTTAGCTCTGGAAGAAGAATGTGTCCTGGAATGACATTTGGATTGCAGGTAATTAAATCAATTTAGTTACGTTTGTTTTTTTCTTTTCTTCCAATTCTAATTAATTTACACTTCAAATTAAGTTTAATACTATAAAATTTCAAAAAAATTAATTAAGTGAATACTATGAAGTCAATCAATATGTGCATGTGCACTTAGATCATTTAAATTAAATCAATATTACATGCATATTTTGGGTTCTTTTTTAACGTTTGTACGTAAGCTAATTAAATGTTTGATTTTGTAGGTAATACAGTTAAGTCTTGGTCAATTGCTCCAAGGTTTCGAGGTGTGTACTCCGATAGGAGAGGAGGCAGTGGACATGGGAGAAGGATTGGGAATTGCTCTTCCAAAGCTCAAGCCTCTTCAACTCATTCTCACTCCTCGCCTTTCTCCACACCTTTATCAAAATCTTTAATACAATTTATAAACAAACTATCTCAGTTGAATTCGTCTGTTCCACTTTTCGTGTTTCATATTTATTGGATCTTTAACACGTGTGTTGTATCAATATTATAAAATGTTGATTATTTTTTAAAAAGAAATTATCCATATAGTAAAACAAAAACATAATCAACATATGATTTCAATCATATCAATTGCTATGCCTATACTAGTTAATTCTCAATCCAATAATATTAATGCAATATTGTTTTTAATTACTAGTACTATATGATTTGCTTAAGGAATGGTTTGGGACCCACGAGATTTACCTTAATAAAATACTGGTTGCTTCTCCTAATCGAGTTTGACGCCTTTTTCTTTTCAGTTAAATGAGTTGGACTTATTTTCGGATAATATATTTTGATTTTCGATTCAATAATTATGCTTAAATCTTAAAAATAATTAGTTTATATGTAATAGCAGGTCATGTAACTCATATTTGAATTTGTTTTTTTTTTGTAATATGTAGTATTAATTTATATATATATATATATATATATATATATTTATTAATTCAACAAATTATGAATATTAGTTAAAATAAAATAATTTTTTTATAAAAATAAATTATGAATAATATTTAAATACTAAATAAAAAAATTCAAATCTAAAAAATTATATTATGGAAAAAATAATAAACTAAATAAATTCATTCATAAATTAATTAATTATTAGAAAAACTAATTAACTTATCTAATTATTTATTTAAAAAAATCAACAACTTAAGATAAATTCTTCTATGCAATTGAGTGTATAACTCCACTTGAATTTTAACGTTCAATTTATTCAATTTAATTTTTTACCTCAACATTTGATACAATTCAATTTAATTTTTTACCTCAACATTTGATACAATTTGTTGAAGTTCAATTTCAATTGTATAGATGCAAGTATGCAACTAATTGCATTCGAGTATCACTCTTAACTTAATTAGAAAAAAAAAACTATGATTACAAATTAAGTATTAATTTTTTTTAGAGTAATCAAATAAATATACAAATTTATCTTTAAAATATTGAAACTCCCAAAAAAAAAAATTAAAGCTTTCATATATCATCAATGAAACCTTAAATATATAGTAATATTTTAAATTACTTTAAATAAATTAAAAAATTCCCAAATATTTTAAATTTAAAAAAATTCTCAAATAAATCTAAAAACTTTTAAAATCATTAAATTAATTCAATAAATATAAGTATATATTTATCTAAAGCGACTATTACAAAAAGTGGATCCATGCACATATTTTTGTACAAGTTAATATTAAATTATATAATAAAAAAAATTAACAAATAGTTTTCAAAAATTTGTTCATCATCTTTCTATTACGGGGTGGGAATTTTAGATTTATTTGGCTATTTTTTGATTTGTTTGAAATCTTAATATCATATATTTGAAAACATTTCAACCAATCAAAATGATTGTTTTATTGCAATCTCTTTCTTCTCAAATCACTCTATTTCAAAATCTCTTTTTCCTTATTAATTTCACCTTTATTATTTTATTTATTAATTTTAATCATTAATCTTAGCTGTACATTTTTTTTTTTAATCTCATCTTCATTTTTGAATATTAATTTTGAATATTAAAATTTAAATGAAATGCACAATCTCTTTCTTCTCAAATCACTCAATTTCAAAATCTTTTTTTTCTTATTAATTTCACCTTTATTTTTTTTATTAATTTTAATCATTAATCTTAACCGTACATTTTTTTTAATCTCAACTTCACTTTTTAATATTAATTTTGAATATTAAACATCTCAACAGCCCATTATTTGTACTCTATAAATATCAACACATTTCTTCTCATTTCAATCAATCAAATCTTTCATTTTATTCAATTCAATTTTTACGTATTTATAATTTTTTCACACTTTTCTCTTTTTTGTAGGATTGTTGATTTTTAATTTTTTCACATTTTTCATTTTATTCAATTCAATTTCTACTGATATACTTATAAGGGTTGGTCTGCTATGGACTCGAGTGCATGTTATGCACCCTAATCCATGTTGCACTTTTCAGTTTTACTGACTTACACTTTTTGGTAAATGGTGTTGCACTTTTCAATTATTAAACTGTATAATAATATTTTTAGTAATAATTGAAAAGTGCAACACCATTTACCAAAAAGTGTAAGTCAGTAAAACTGAAAAGTGCAACATGGACTAGGGTGCATAACATGCACTCGAGTGCATACTAGACTTTACCTAATTTTTTCACACTTTTCTCTTTTTTTTTTTATAGGATTGTTATTTTTTATTTTCTTATTTATTGTTCTATAATGTATTTGCCTAGATTTTCATTATAATCTATTATGTATTTTTATATTTTTTTCGTTTGTAGTTTATAAGTACAATTTTTAAGATTTTCTAAATATATTTTAAAATCTTCTAAATATATTTTAAGATTTTATATGTTGATAATGTTAATATAATTTTTTTTCCTTTTTTTTTTGGGAGGGATTTTTTTTTCTTTTTCCTTTTCTTTCGCTGTTTTTTAGTATTTTTTTTATTTTTCTTTTTCAACCATCTTTCATTTTATTCAATTCATTTTTTTTCTTTTATTTCGGTCTTTTTTTTTTCTTTTTCTTTCTCTCTCTCTCCTGGTTTGTTTTTAGGGGGTCTTCTAAGGATAGTCCAGTGTCGCTCAAACTATCAACAGTTCATTAATCTAAGCCATCAGATCTGAAATCTAATGGTTTATATTTGATGACCTGCTACCTGTTGCACTTGGCGTCGCAGAATTCATCGCCTTGCATTGCACTTATTATCGTTTTTTGTCGCTCTATGACACTTTTAAATTAATTTTATTAATTTTAAATACATAATTATAAAATTACAAATTTATCCTCACATAATTAATAAAAAAATTAATAATAATATATAATCTTTATTTTAATTCTCATATCATTAATCGTTCCAAAATTATATTTTTGAGTTTTAAGAAATAATAATCTAATTTTAAATTTATTATATATATATTTAAGATGATACTTGACCGATACACACCAATTTTAATTATTTATTTATATTTTATTTGCACCCGATCATTTAATGAGTTCACTCAAAAATCATTTTTTATTACGGTTATACGCACCCACTCATTTTATGATTTCACTTCCGAATAATTTATTTTATCGCGGTTATCTGCACCCGCTCATTTTACGAGTTCATTCCCAAATAATTTTTTACCACAGTTATTTGCACCCACTCATTTTATGAGTTCAACCCGAATAATTTTTTATCGCTGTTATCTGCACTTGCTCATTTTACGAGTTCACCCCCAAATTGTTTTTTTACCACAGTTATCTACCCCCCTCATTTTATGAGTTCACCCCAAATTTTTTTTTTAAAAATAATTACATTTAAAAGACTATATTATCTTTTTATTAATTTACACAAAATATAATAAAACCAACCTTAATTTGTATATTTACAATCGGCATTCGAGTCATTGTCGAGTTACCGTCGATTCACCACCAAGTAGACATGTTCGTCGGTTGAAAACCACCGATTTCGGTTAGAAATCGGCGGTTACGGTTTTCGAAAAATGGTGAATCGTAATCGAACCGCGAACCGCCGGTTTGGCGGTTTTAATTTTTTTTTAAAAATATTATCTCCGTTTTCGCTCGTTTTCACTCCGTTTTCATTCGTTTTAACTTATTTTTTAGAAAATACATTACTAGAATTGAATAAAAAATTATATAACTTAAATTTATACATTAAAAATAGAAGAATTGTTTATTAATTTTTTTTTTATTATTATAAAAACCGCCAAAATCGACGGTTTGCGGTTTGTCAAAATGTCAAACCGTAACCGAACTGCCATTTTTCGGTTACAGTTCGGTTTGCAAAACGTAACCGGCGGTTTGGCCGGTTTGGCGTTTCGATTTTGCGCATGTCTACCACCAAGTCATCCATATTTTTAGAAAAAAAAAACTATCGAAATTATATACAAATCTCGATTTGTTTTCTTTTTTATTTTTCTTCCATTCTCCTCGATCTTTTTCTTTCTTCCCATTTTAAGTTTTTATTCCAAACTTCTAATTTCTTCGTTTTTTTTTCATTTTACATTTTTTTAAATTTTCCTGCCTTTATTTTCCATTTTTATGTGTATTTATTTTTATTTTAATACAAAATAATATTATATGTATAATTTTATTATAGTAGGTAACACAATAAAGAATAACTACCATTAACAGTTATGAGTAATATCTTATTTAATAACAAATAATTTTAAACATTTAATTATATTCAATAATACAAAAAATAATTATTAGTAATACCACGAATAATAATCAATAATAACATGCATATTGGTTAGTAATATTTTATACAATAAAAAATAATTTCACACATCTAATTGTATTCAATAATACCAAAAACAATGGAAAAAAAAGGAAAATAAAGGCAGGAAAAAAAAAATAAAAGGAAAAAAATGAAGAAATTGAAAATTTGAAAAAAAAACTGAAAATGAGAGAAAAAGAGAAATGGGAAGAAAAATTAAGATTTGTGGCTAATTTCGATAGTTTTTTTTTTAAAAAATTATGTTTTACTATTTTTTTCTAAAAATATGGGTGACTTGATGGTGAATCGACGGTAACTCGGTAATGACTCGACTTCAGATTGTAAATATACAAATTAAGGTTGATTTTATTATATTTTGTGTAAATTAATGAAAGGATAATATAGTCTTTTAAATGTAATTATTTTTTAAAAAATATTTTTGGATGAACTCATAAAATGAGGAGTGCAGATAAACGTGGTAAAAAAATAATTTAGGAGTGAACTCATAAAATGAGTGGGTGCACACCGTGATAAAAAAATGATTTGGGGGTGAACTCATAAAATGAACGGATCTGTAAAAAAAATGATTTTTAGGTGAACTCATTTAATAAAAGGTTAATATAGTCCTTAAAATATAATTATTTAAAAAAAATAAAATCGTTTGGGGTGAACTTATAAAATGAGCCGGTACAGATAAACGTGGTAAAAAAATAATTTTGGGGTGAACTTATGATTGCAGATAACCATGGTTAAAAAATGATTTGGGGTGAACTCATAAAATTAGCGGGTGCAGATAACCGTAGTAAAAAAATAATTTGAAGGTGAACTAATTAAATGAGCCGTAGATAAAATATAAATAAAATAAGAATTATGGTAGTAAAAAAATAATTTGAAGGTAACTAATTAAATGAGCAGTAGATAAAATATAAATAAAATAATAATCTAATTCTGTTAAAAAAAATTTAATATTACGTTCTTTTAATTTAAATATTATTATTATTATTAATTTTAATGAAGGATAAAATAGTAAATAATAAAATAAAATTTAAATAATTATTTTAAAATATTAAAAAAAGGCAACAGGTATCAGCGACATAGAGCGATACAATTTGACATCCGAACTATTAATAGTCCAGGCGATACAAAAACTATCCTAAAAAAATCCCTTGTTTTTAGTATTCTTTTTATTTTTATTTTTCTTTTTCAATTATCTTTCATTTTATTCGATAGGGTTGTAGTTTAGTACAAACATTTATATTACAAATTGAGAAGATTATTTATGTATTTATAATGTTTTGCATTAATATATTTTTTTTTCCTTTTTTTTTCAATTATCACTGTATTCAATTCAATAGTTAGTACAAAGATTTATATTAGAAATTGAAGAGATTATTTATTTATTTATAATGTTTTGCATTAATATAATATTTTTTCTTTTTTTTTTTTCGCTATTTCTTTTAGATCTGTATATATATTGCAGAAAAAAAAAATATGTTTCTTTGTTTGCTACACGTTTTTTATTTATTTTTTCTGCAGGAAAAAGCAGAGTTTGTCTATGCATTGAATTATTTTTTTTACAAATATTTTAATATCATGTATGTATCTATTTCTTACGATTTGGTTATTTCATTTCATATATATTGTTTTTGCATTTTAATACATCATTTTCGAATTTTAATTAATTCAATTCTCATTCATTTCATATATATTGTTTTTGCATTTTAATACATCTTTTTCGAATTTTAATTAATTCAATTCTCATTCTACATTTATGAATTTGTTGAGATAACTCTTTTCCTTCAATTCTTAATCGGCACATTAATTATTTTTTCCCATTTCAATTTGTTTTGTAGGTTTTTATTCCAATCTCAATATTTTTATTAATTCATTCATATAGCTAAAGACGTCTCTTTTTTTAATTTGTTTTGCAGGTTATCAAAGACAATCTTCATACGAAAACAATTTGTAGATCATCTTCAAAATTACAGTCTTTATTATAGTAAAAACAATGTATTTGAATTACTATTTTCAATAATAATTTTATAATGATTTTTTTTCATTTATTTGTTTAATGAAAATTTCTTTCTTGAATCACCATTATTTTTTGAAATGTGTTAACTAACCATTTATAGATGATATAAAATAATCATACAAGTACAGATATACATCCATTTTGTTGCATAAATTATGTCATAATCAAATTATCATGCAAATTGATCGTAATTATATTATTATTATCAATAGACATTAAATTTAATATTAAAAAAATAATTAATAGCTTTAATTAATACTTATTTTAATTTTTAATTCTGATAGTACTTGATAAGGTATATTTAATTAATATTTTAAACTAATTTCAAAAATATTGTATAAATAATTGTTACATATACTTATAAAAATTAAGAAAAGAAAGTAATATATTTAAACTGTCTATACATACTTATACTACTGTATATATAAGTCAAAGATAAAATGGATTTAATTAATATCTTAATTTAGGTAAATATGTATACATAAATTTATCACAATAATAATTATGTGTGAATTGTGATAACTCACGATTATTTTTAATTTTTGATTTAGATTTATGTTATTTTTAATTAATATATTTGATTGTACTCCCTCTGTAAAATTTTGCTCACTTCTTTTTATACATGTTTTTTAAAAAATTATACTCCCTCCGTCCACCAAAAGTGTGCTCATTTCTTTTTTTGGGTTCACAAAAAACGTGCTTATTCTATTTAAATAGTTAACTTTTGAATATTTTTTCTACTTTACTAACAAGATTGAGTATCTACCAAATATATTTTATACTCATTATATTAAATATATTCTTTATAATTAAAATATGATTTTTTTAAAAACACATATAAAAAAAAGTGAGCACATTTTTTATGGACAGAGGGAGTATTTTAATTATAAAAAATATATGTGAAATAACGAGTAAACAATAGTGTTGGTACATACTCAATCTTGTTAATAAAGTAAAAAAATACTCAAAAGTTAACTATTTAAATAGAATAAACATATACTTTGTGGACCCAAAAATCAGTCTGAGCAAAATTTAACAGGACGGAGAAGTATTACTTTTAAAATAAATGTGATTAGTTCCAGGGACGGACCTAGGATTGCCGTTTAGGGGGGGCCGATAAATACTAAGTACAATTTAATATATATCTGAAAATAATAAAACTTGATATTTTATATTTGAATCCAGATATATTAATTTATGTAGTTAAATATCTCAAAATACATAATTATATCATGTTAAAACCTAGAACTCTCCCATACCTATCATGAAAATAGTCAACAATTAATAGTTTATACATATATATTTTTGCTATTTGTTTACCGATATATATAATAATGGGTTATCTAGAATTAAGACAAAATTGAGATTAGGTCCTTTAAAAAAAAAATGGCCTATTCCGATTTTAGAGGTTAAAATTGAACAGTCTTTTTAAGATTAAAATTAAAAATATTAAGTCATAAGGTAATATATTTTAAATTAAAATTGTAACGTAAACAAAGTATTAGGCTAAAAAACCTTTTTACTCGATTTTCATTTTACGTTCCTTTTTTTTTTTTTTTTTTTTACATTTGACAATGAAAGAAAATAAATTGAGACTAAAAAATATTTACACTCAATCTAACATATTTAGAAAATAACTATTCAATAAAAAAAAAAACTATCTATTAATTAATCAAATCATAATGCGCTTTTAACTTGGACGGCCCAATTCATTTTAGTTGGATTTTTGTTACTTGGGCAGAGTAGAATTTCATAGGTTGTATAATAATACCTGATTGTTGTATTAAGTATATATAGTTATAACTATACATGCATATATAACGAAGAAAATGGAAAAAATTGAGGGGGGCCAGGGCCACCCCCTAAACATGCGTAGTTCCGTCCCTGATTAGTTCTTAATTATTTTAAGGAAAAGTCTTATATGCACCATACACACCAAAGTGACGTGGTGCACTCATATGGTGCACTCACTTTTTTTTTTTAACCGCTTTTTTTCTGTTTTTTTTTAATTCTTTTTTTTAACGCTTTTTTTTAAACTCCTTTTTTTAACCGCTTTTTTCTGTTTTTTTTTTAACGCTTTTTTTTAAACTCCTTTTTTTTAATGCTTTTTTTTTCTGCTTTTTTTAATCCTTTTTTAATCGTCTTTTTTCTGCTTTTTTTTTAAACCGTTTTTTTCTGCTTTTCTTTAAACTTTTTTTTTCTGCTTTTTTTTTTTAATCATTTTTTATTATTTATTTGAGAGAATATGTAAACCCTAAAAAAATATAAACACCTTTCACTATGTTTGTCTTCACACCCTAGCCGTCGCCTTCCTCAGTTCCGCCATCTGCTCCCACTCCAGATTCCTCTCCCGACCGTCCATGAAAACCGTTGCCTCAGTTTATGATGAAACATTATTTGTATAAAGTGCCGTCCATGAAAACCGTTGCCTCAGTTTATGATGAAACATTATTTGTATAAAGTGATAAACATTATTTGTGAAAAGTGGTAATCTCTAATACTGATGAAAAGTGGTAAATATTATTTATGTAAAGTGGTAATCTATAATACTGTGAAAAGTGGTAAACATTATTTGTGTAAAGTGGTAATCTCTAATACTGAAAAGTGGTAATCTCTAATACTGAAAAATGGTAACTATTATTAGTGAAAAGTGGTAAACATTATTAGTGAAAAGTGGTAATCTCTAATACTGAAAAATACTGAAAAGTGGTAATCTCTAATACTGAAAAATGGTAACTATTATTAGTGAAAAGTGGTAAACATTATTAGTGAAAAGTGGTAATCTCTAATACTGAAAAATGGTAACTATTATTAGTGAAAAATGGTAAACATTATTAGTGAAAAGTAGTACTCCCTCCGTCCGCCTATAAGTTTCCCATTTTACCATTTTAGTCCGTCCGCCTATAAGTTTCCCATACCTTTTTTGGTAAGTACTTTTTCTTACACTTCACTTTATATTTTACTTTTTCTCTCTATCTCTCTCCTTCTTCCAATCACATCACTTGTACTATATATATTATTTAATCACTTTTCTTAATCTCTGTGCCAAAAAGTAGTGAGAAACTTATAGGCGGACGGAGGGAGTAACTATTATTAGTGAAAACTGAAAAGTGGTAACTATTATTATTAAAAAATGGTACATATTATTAGTGAAAAGTGGTAACTATTATGAGTGAAAAGTGGTAATTTTGTTGTTGAAAAATGTAGTTATTTCTTATTGAAAAGTGGTAATTTTGTTATTGAAAAAGTGGTAAACATTATTTTTTAAAAGTGGTAATTTTGTTAGTGAAAAGTGTGGTTCTTTCTTATTGAAAAGTTGTAATTTTGTTATCGAAAAGTGGTAATCATTATTATTTAAAAGTGGTAATTTTGTTACTGAAAAGTGTGATTCTTTCTTATTGAAAAGTGGTAACTAATATTATTGAAAAGTTGTGATTTTATTATCAAAAAGTTGTAGTTAAGAGAAAATAAACAGAAATAGAAAAAATAATAAAAGTTGTATTTAAGAAAAAAAAAAACAGAAATAGAAAAAAGTAAAAAAAAAAAACAGAAAAAAAAAAAAAAAAACATGAGAAGAGGTGTTAGGATTCGAACCTTGACCTCAACCTCATAAAAAATATATGCAACCGCTTGGACAGTATTTAATTGGTTTATGTTTTTCGTCTTTTATAATATATACAGGATAGACATGTGCGGTGCACACCGTGCGCAGGAGACCAACTCTTATTTTAAAGATAATAGGCATAATTGTGCTTATTCAAAATTTAAGGAAGAGTTTAAAATTTTGAATTTATCACCTCATATCAATTTTTTTTCTTTATAAGAATTTATGATAAAACGACTCTTTTTTACGCTAGACGTCAATTTATATTAGAGCCAATATTTTAATTTTAGAAAAAGTTGTATCTATTGTGAATTAATTCAAATCTATATTATCAATTAATTCAAATCTAGATTATTGTAATTTATTTGTAAATATTTAGTTCTTTTACCAAATAAAAAATTAAGGAAATAATTATAGTGGATTGATTGAAATAATATTATGTTAATTAAGATTTTAAAGTATTTATTTTGATTATTTAGTCTTATATATTTTTTTGCTTGAAGAAAATTGAATATGTAATTTGAATTAAATGGTACATATCTATTAAAAAAATAAATGGAAATCTTGAAATCGGTAACATGATCTTATATTGATAACTATAAGTATGGACGAAAATATATGGTACATATATATTCGAAAAATTTAATAAATTAGAACGTATCATAAAGATCATTCAGCAGTGAAATATGGTAAGTTTTAATAAGGTTTTTTTTGACAATTTTAATTAAAAAAACCATTTGAAAGTTTTATTATTTTAAAGATAAATTTTATATTTATTTGAGAAAGTTAATTGATTTTGTAATTTTTTTTAAGTTAATTAATTTTTCTAGTAATTAGTTTAGGAATAAATTTATTTAATTTTTTATTTTTTCCATATTATAATTTTCAAATTTTATGAAAAAATATTTATTAATTTAAATATTATTCTCAATTTTTTAAAATAGTATTTAGTATTTTAACTAATATTCATAATTCTATTGAATTAATAAATATAAATAAGTCTTTAATTGATATAAAAAAATATATAAAAATAAAAAAAATGTTACATATTACTCTTTCCCGTAATTACTTTCACACTTTTCTTTTCATCCTACAATAACTTTCACACTCTTAAAATAGAAAATTTTTATAAACTTCACACTCACAATATCCCCAATTTTACACAAATATCATTATTTTTTCTCCACGCATACACAAAAGTCAACTCACTTTTTATTTTGACATATAAATTACCTCTCATAACATCACTTATTATTACACTTTCTTAATATGTTTGTCCATCTATATATGAAAGTAATTATGGGACAGAGGGAGTACAAAAAAAAATTAAATGTGTGTTGACCAGTTTGGTGACATGCTTATAACATGTAAAATATGTAATTCGTTTGGATCAAATTCAAAATCAATTTAATTTACTAGACTAAAAAATCTTTAATCCCTGTATACTTAAAAAAAAATAAAAAATCTAGTAACAGAGCGATAGTAATATGAGTTATGAGATCAACGAGCCGGCTTCTAAAATTTTCAAATTTTTAGGAGTTCATTTTTAAAATACTTTATGTATATATAAGAAATTAAATGAAAATTGATATTCAGTATATTTATTAATTTTTATTTAGTTTGTAGGGAAATCTTTTATTGAAAAAGTGATTGATTAAAAATATTATTCTTTTTGTTAGTACGGAATGTTGTCAATTTAATTTATTAATTCAAGTCTCAACTTCAAAGACACGTACTTAATATTAATATGATTTATACATGATAATTTTTTTATATATTGCAATTTTGAAATGAAATATTGCATGGTAAAAATTAGGTTTATTTTCAATTTAAGCATAATTCTATCTACAACCCCGTCACTATTTAAGAGTTTTATTTTCAACTCGCGACCATGAAATTGTTTAATTTAAAATATATATATATATATATATATATATATATATATATATATATTTTCAATTTTGTCTTTGGCTAAAGTTCCTTCTGCTAGGTGCGACTATACCAGATGACAAGACCACACAAGCAATTGAGAATGAGGCCCGTGTGAGTTTTCAAGAAAATTTGAGTCTAATTCATCTTTTAAAAGAAAACATTACAAAAATAAAAGAAAACGAGAAAAATACCTTGTGTTGACTCCAAGTTTAAAATCTTCAAGCAAGTTAAATTACTAAGAAGAATAAAAAAATTAAAACAAATATAATAAACTATAACTACATAATACAAAATATGAATTAAAAAAAAAATTAACAAACTTCACGGTAGTTTTTTACTTTTTTTTTTTTCCAAAATTTTCGAATTTTCAGTTTGAAAAAGTTTGAAATCTTCCAAAATTTTAGATTTTAAAAATAAAGATTGAAATCTTGAATTTTACAAAATTTTCGAATTAAAAAAAAAAAGTTTGAAATCTTGATTTTTTTCGGAATTTTTAAAATTTTTTGAGAGTGATGAGTATTTTAAAATCTAAAATTTTCGAAGAAATATATATATATATATATATCAGAATTTACGAATTTAAATTTTTTTAGTAGGATTTTATGAAAATTTTGGAAGATAAAACAAAGAAAATTTTATCGCATGATGAATGTTTCGTGTTTGCATGTCAATATCTTCTTGCCTGACATAGTTGCACTTGTACCTGGTAGAAGGAACTTTATTAAAAGACAAAATTAAAAATATTTATATATATTTTTTAGTTTTTTTAATTAAACAATCTCATAATCGCGGATTGAAAACAGAAATTTTAAATAGTTACAGATTGTAGATAGAACTATGCTTAAATTGAAATTTGGTAAAGTCTAGTATACAGTCGAGTGCATGTTGTGCACCCTAGTCCATGTTGCACTTTACTGACTTACACTTTTTAGTAAATGGTGTTGTACTTTTCAATTATTAAACTGTATAATAATATTTTTAGTAATAATTGAAAAATACAACACTATTTACCAAAAAGTGTAAGTAAACTGAAAAGTGCGGACTACTAGGGCACTCGAGTCCATAGCAGATCAACCAAATTTAAAAATAAATCTAATTTTTACCGTAATGACAATATATAAAAAAATTTGACTGTTATCAATAATGAGAAAATGGCGGCATTTTCGAAGCACATAAACCATGGCCACATAAATTTGAGTACTTTACAGACAACACTGAAAAGTACTACTCCTGAAAATATATGTGGCCTGAAGATATCACAGAAAAGTAATGCTGTAGATATTTGCCACCTTAAAAATGTGATACTCATTTCAATATAAAGGCAGTCTCACATTATTCAGCTAGTTCAAAAAATTAATCCTTTCTTCAACGAATATTTTGCATAGTTTGACGGGCACGTTGTTTAAGAAAAATGAATTTAGTAGTTGATAATGTAAAATAAAGGAAGGGTATTTTAAATAATTCGATGATGTGTAAAGTGAAATGTATGAAAAAAATGAATGACAAATTTAAAAATAAAATGATGTTGTGAAGTTATTAATTTTGTGTGGTATTTCCTAAGAGTGTGCAAGTAATTTTTGAAACGTTCCAATAAGGAAAATGTGTAAGTAATCACGGGACGGAGGGAGTAGTATTTTTTACACCGTAATTAACAAGAGTTTATTGACAGCTAAAATCCATACCCCTACAACAATTAAAACCAAAAAATTCTAGTAAATCAATTAAAGCCAAAACTGTGTTTAATATACCTAATATGTCCTCACTAATTAAATTAAAATAGTAATTAAATATTAATATATTTTACATCCATCCCTATAATTTCCAAAAATTCAAGATGTTTTATTCCGAATTAAATGCGGTTCCATCAATCTTCCAATTCCTATCAATTCCACGATCCGAAATAGAAATTGCACTCCCAAAAAAAATTCGATCTAATTTATTCAATCAATTGATTCCTCGTTCGAATTAGCATCTGATTCCTCGTTCGAATTAGCATCATTTTCATCGAATATCCTTAGTGATTCTGCATCTAAACCACGCATGCAATTTCCCCCTCATCTATGTATTCACCAAACAATCTAAATCATGGATTACGCTGTGATTCTCAAAATTGATTTCGATGGCCAAAGTAAAATGATGCGAGTCGATCAAGGTTCATCATTCCACGATATTAGGAATTGGTCCAATCTATTTTCAGGTAATTTATCAGCATTATATTCTGTTGGTTTTTGTATTTTTTGCAATTTTTCTGCTACGAAATTGTTATTCTTTCTCAATGCGTAATGTTTACTATTTGTGTCAAATTGTGAAATTGAGATTATTTCTCTCTCGAAATTGAGATACCACTTTTTGCAGAATGCTTTCTATTTCAAATTTGAGGATTCTTTCTTTTGTCATCTAAATGAATTGAGACTCTTTCTCAGTTGTTTTGGAAATTTTACAAGAATTGCATAATATTTACTATTTTGAAATTGAGATTTTTTTTTCCAGTTGAATGGTGAAAATCACTTTTGACACAAATGGTATAAACTTGCAGGTATTGCTGTCAATCTGTCCACTCTTAACTGATCCAAAATCGAATGACTATTTGGTTCCTGAAATCGCACATATGATGCTGTGGGGGTTTTGCTGATAACGAAACATGCAATTTTCGTTGCATATGTAAACCCAATTTATTAGAAACCGATTGTAGGTCCATCCTCATTTTTGCTGGATTCATTAATGTGAATTCCTTTGTTTAATCCGATTTATTGAATTGTTTTTGTCAAATTTATTCACAGTTCTCACTCTTCTGAATTTTCTTCTTAATGAACATTTCTCTCCACCTCTCTAAGATATTTATTCGTCTTTCTATTCTTAATCTGCAAGAATCGATTTATTTCGTGTGCTTTACGTATTATCTTTGTTTATGCAATTACAATATGCAATGTTATGCAATTATACTTAAGTGTTACGAGTAAATGCAGAAGTATATACTTAAATGTTATGCAATTTTGTTGTTGTTATATGTAATTAATTAGGTATTATTCAATTATACTTAAGTGTTATGCAATTTTTGTGTTGTTATATGCAATTAGAATCTGCAATTTTCATGTTGCTTTATGCAATTATAAAATTACGAGTAATAATATTTGCTAATAAATGCAAATATATATCAAGATAGTTGCATACGAAATGCATTTAAAATATTTTATAAATTAATAAATATAAAAGTTACAATTGCATATATTATAAATATATATATTTAAATAAAACCAAATATAATTACATATGAGACACGTATCTAAAAATGTTTTATAAATTATAAAAATTATATGAGACGTATCTAGGTAGATTTAGTTTTAAAATGGGGAGAAATTATTATAATTTTGATTTTTAAATATTAAATATATTGACTTAAATTTGTTTGAATTGAATACTAGACATGTTTTTGGAAATGTTGTGGTTAAGAAAAGTAACTGTATTTAAATGCGTTAAATAAATGCTGATTAGGAATTTAAAATTTCAATTAATTTCACTAATTCATAATTTTCAACTAAAATGAATGCAAAGGATATTTATGTGCACCAAATTTTGAATTTGGCTCTAATTGTTTTACCATATTTCAATTGTACTCCCTCCGTTTTTTAATAAGTGTCACTTTGACTTTTTAACTAATTTTAAAATAAGTGTCATTCTGAGTTTTTTTCTTTAATTTTGACTATTTTACCCTTATTCATTTACATTCTTGACCACATTCTTTATCAAACAAAACTTCTATATCAAAATTAGCTATAATTAATTAAGGGTAATATGGACCACACTTTATAATCTTAATTTGTTGAAAAATGCCAAAGTGACACTTATTAAAAGATGGAGGGAGTATTAATTAGTCTAAACTCTCAGTGAAGTGTTTTTAGGTGTAACTCCCCCTTAATTAAATTGAATTAATAGGTAAATGAATGTGACTACACTGTTATGATGAAAATGATTCTCGACATCATACAACGGGTGACACGTTTAATTTAATTTGTCCACAAATCTAGTGTTGATAATTAATGTACTCTTGACTTTACTCATTTTTATTTATTCCGCACATATAATTGAATTCAATTACGAACACATATTTTTTACGTGTAATTCCTACTCTTTCCATTTATCCTTCATTAATAATTAATTAATAAATGTAAGTATCCTAAACAATCAAATAATTTAAAACAAAGATGATAACTTAAAAAAAGGATGGAGTAGTAATATTTTCTTTTATAAATTTGTAATTTACACTATGTTTTAGCCCATCATTCCTAAAATACATTTAGTAATGATCCTGGCCAATTCACTTATCAGCAAACCAATTTAACTTGCACACTAAAATTCACATGAGATCACACATTATAACTGAAACGAAAAAAAAGAAGACACAGTCCCATTCCCTTTAATTAAGATTAATTTGAGTCCATCAAACATAAGTAAACGTCCGTATTCAAATGAATTTGGTATTATTATTATTAATTAGTACACACTAAATTTTAAGTAAATGATATATATATATATATATATATATATATATAATTATTTTTAATAAATAGAAGACATGCACATTAATTCAGCCTATTTAAATTTATCATGAAACTCAAGTCATGTGTACATCCGACATTGTCAATTCCTTTAAAACGTGTAAGATTTAAACACTTTATTAGTTGAATTCACTACAAAAAAGAGGTGTTTTACCGACGGTTATGCCGACGGATATTCAGTCGGTATTGGCTCTTACCGACGGAATTACCGACGGATTTTATCCGTCGTCAATGAATTGGTCGGTAGTGGTTACCGACGGAAAATATGCGTCCGTCGGTATATGCCGACGGATTCCCGACGGATTCAAACCAACCCGTTTTCAAACCGGGTCGCCTATACCGACGGATTCAATTCCGTCGGCAGTCAAGCCAACCCGTTTTCAAACCAAGTTTTCAAACCGGGTCGCCTGTACCGACGGATCCCAAATCAATTTTTCGTCGGTAGATCCGTCGGTATATTTTGGACTTAAATTTTATTATTTTAATTTACCGACGAAATTTTCCGTCGGTAAGTATTAAATTTTTTTAAAAAAAATGATATTCCGTCGGCTCGCCCGTTGGTATTACCGACGCTAAACCGACGGAATAGTCCGTCGGTAAGTACCAAAAATTTTAAAAAAAATTTTATTTGCGATCGGGATCCGACCCGATCAAAATTGCTTAAATATTTCAATACACGATCAAAATTGCTTAAATAATTCAATACACAAATCTACATTACATCCAACAGAATAAACAAAATCGTCGTCCTTTGCTTGAGCAAACAACAAAAACTTGATGATGTAGACCAGAGTGCTAAGGCATCGAATGGTGTTCCGGAATTGGCAGAGGATCGATCAAGTAAGAAGCAAATAGAATTTTGCTGCTAATTATGACAACTATACCCCTCACTAGAATGCTTGAAAAAGCTATGTGAAATATTAAAACAACGTAGTAAACATTAACAAAAACTTATATGAGAAATAATTTAACAAGAATGTGAGTATATTAATACGTACCGTGGAGTATATTAAATTGTCCTTCGCTGACTCGACTGCATCCCTGCCATTTCAAAATCAATTCCAAAGAATCAAGATTCAATTGTCATTTTATATATTTAAACATAAATTAAATTATCATAAAAATTGAACATACCTCAACAGAGATCAAGTAACTTCATTAGGCTCGCATAGTTTCGGTCATGCTGGTAGTTCAAAGATAAGAGATTTAGAGTACAATAAATAAATCAATAATTCAAATTTGTTAAGGCTTTTCTTTTTTTCTTTTTAATTTGTGTTTGCAAGGGATAGAATAATTTTTTTTTAAGTCGTTCCCTCAAAGCTTTTTTAAAAACAGATTAAATGTTTGAAAAGAAATCGGACACAATAAAATTTTCGAACAAATACAAAAAAAATTCAAAACCCTAATTTTTTTTGACTTTACCCCAAAAAATTTCAAAAAAAAAAAAATCACACATAAAAACTGGAAAAGAATCGAAAATTATTCCAGAAAAGAATCAAATATTTGGAAAATATCTTCAAAAAAATACTAAAAAATGGATAAATAATTGGGTAGAAAATAGGAAAGAAGAAAAAATCCCAAATCAAAACAAAAAGAACATGTTCATCTTCTACCATACATCCAAATATAAAACTAAAAAAACAAAGAAGGGATGTGCTCACCTGACTTGGACGGCGGCGTGTCGGGGAGGGACGGTAGGGTGTCGCGGACGGTGGGGATGGGCGAAAGGTCGCAGCGAGGACGGCCGGAGAAGGGGGTGGCGCCGCTGCGAACGTGGGCAAGGGGCAGCATGTGGCGGAGGAGACGGTCGGAGTGGGGGAGAGGGAGAGGGAGAGACATAGAGAGGGATGGAAAATACGCGTGAAATGAGAGAAAGTTACATTTATATTCGGAAATGGCGACGGATATTTCGGTCGGCTTTGGCTCGTTGCCGTTAGCGACGGAAATGGCGACGGATATTTCGGTCGGCTTTGGCTCGTTGCCGTTAGCGACTGAAATGGCGACGGATATTTCGGTCGACTTTGGCTCGTTGCCGTTAGCGACGGAAATGGCGACGGATATTTTGGTCGGCTTTGGGTTGTTGCCGTTAGCGACGGAAATGGCGACGGATATGTTTCGTCGCCATTGAATTTTTATAACCAAATGATAAATAATTAAATTATAAGTTAATTAATAAAATAACCAAATGATAAATAATTAAATTATAAGTTATAACCAAATGATAAATAATGAAATCTTATAAATTGTACAAAATAAAATAGCTAGGTTACATTAATTTAATATTCATCTTCATCTTCGTCTTCATTTTCATTATTTGCCACATCTTCCTCTTCCTCCTCATCTTCTTCATCCTCCCCCTCGTCATGTTCATCCTCCTCCTCATGTCCACTATCGTTTTCAATAACAATCAATTGTGGATTTGCAGCCGTCAAGTCTACCGAAAGATTAAAATCTCCCGCAAACACTTCAGTTTGATTCTCTATTTGTTCCATTTGAAACGGAGGTTCATCTTCATCGTTGTTTTCCTTTTGGGGGACCTCCACCATTGACCTTGCCTTCACTTTGTAAACAGCGTGCCATTCTGATCTATTACGTTTTCCAGCTCCTGGATACGTGCAGTAGTAGACTTGAGATACCTGAGAGGCAAATACAAACGGATCATCCCCGCTATACTTCCTTTTCGAATTAACATCCACAAGCTTGTACTCCGGATGAATTTTGGTTCCTAAAGGGGATGTGTCAAACCAATGGCACTTGAACAACATTACGGTTTTCACTGGATATCCCGGATATTCAATTTCAACGACTTCGTGCAACACCCCAAAGTAATCACTTGCATCTGCATTGTAATTCGCACCCCTAAGACAAACACCACTGTTGTTAGTCGTTCTTGTTGATGCATACTCTGATGTATGAAACCTGTAGCCTTTCACAATATAGCCGTTGTAAGTCCTCACACGCCGTAGTGGTCCTTGGCTGAGATCCTGTAAGAACCGGCTCTGAAAATCGTGCGATTGTCCCTATACGTACAGTTAAAATTAACATTAATCAAAACAATTATTTGTTCACGTAAAATTCAATTAATGATACTCACATAACGTTGGAACCATCGGGCAAATTGACGTTGAAGACTAGTATCTATGTCTCTATCTGAGATGTTTTGATCTGCATGTCGTAGTTCTTGTGTATACATCCTAATACATCTTAACTCTTTAATCCACCTACACAATTCCTGTTTTTGTGCCTTATCTAGTGTGTAGCAAGCCTTTGGATATTTACCTGTACGGGTATCATGTTCCAACTCATCACGGCGACAGATAGTGTTCAACTCTTCCCTGGACTTTGGAGTATCTTTCGTCTTGCCTTCTGTGTTCATGATTGTGTGAAACACATTGTCAAACACATTCTTCTCAATGTGCATGACATCCAAATTGTGTCGGAGCAATAGTGAACTCCAATATGGCAAGTCCCAAAAAATACCCTTTTTCTTCCAGTTACCAGGGATTCCTTTGTTGTGTTCTTGTGCATTTTCCTCCGTAGTTTTTTTCAAACCCGTCCACTCAATCTCATGTAACAGACTTTGTCCTGTACGATTAATAAATGTTAGAATAAATGTAACCCAAAAAAACATGTTAAAATAAATGTATAAAATACCATTTCGAAGGGGCGGTCGATTGTTTGTGACTGTTGTATTCTTCGTGAAGTCCACCTTATTCCTTCGAAATGGATGATCTCGAGGTAAAAACCTTCGGTGATTATCGAACCATGAAACTTTTCTACTCTTCGGGAGACTGAAAGCTTCAGAATATTCCATACAATACGGACAAGCTTGCTTTTCGGTTGTACTCCACCCGGACAACATAGCATATGCAGGAAAGTCGCTAATGGTCCACAATAAAGCAGCACGCATCGTGAAGTTCTGTTTCCTAGAAACATCATACGTTTGGACTCCGTTATCCCATAGGAAGATCAAGTCTTTAATAAGAGGCTGGAGATAAACATCAAGTTTATGCTTTGGATTCGACGGACCAGGCACCAATACAGTCAGAAACATTGTTTGAGGTTTCATGCACATCCATGGAGGTAGATTATACGGAGTCAATATCACCGGCCACAAAGAATACTTCTTTCCATAACTCCCAAACGGTGCAAAACCATCAGTACTCAAGCCTAATCTCACATTCCTCGGTTCACAAGCAAATCCTGGCAACACGTTATCAAGGTGTTTCCAGGCTTCAGAGTCGGACGGATGTCTCATATCCCCAGCCTCAGTATCTACAGAATTTCTTGCATGCCACGTCATGTGTTGAGCTGTAGCACTAGATTGAAACAATCTCATTAAACGAGGAATGATATGAAGATAATACATCCTCTTATGTGGCACTTTCTTTTTTGTCTTGCTTGATTGACCACCTGGTCCCTTCCGTCGTGGCTCTTTGTACCGGGGATGGCCACACATTCTACACATAAGAAGATCGCTATCGTCATCACCCCAGTATAACATGCAACCATTCACACAACAATCAATCTTCTCAACCGGCAAACCCATATTCTTCATCAGTTGTTTGCTCTGATGAAACGTCGTAGGTACTTTATTATCGACAGGACAAATCTCACTGCATAATTGTGTCATTTGCTCATATGCTCTGTTAGATAGCTTGTTCTCCGTCTTGATAGCCATAAGTCGAGCATTAAATGACAACTGAGAATGAGAATCACACCCTGGGTACAAATCTTGATCGACTAATTTGAGCATCTCATAAAACTGAAATGCTTCATCCGTTGGTTCCTCCTCTATATTTGACATACCGGCTTCCATCACCATTGTTTGATACATATCGGGTTCTTCCACCCCAAACTCTTGATCGTTACTGGTGCCGACATGCTCAACGTGTACTGGTTGTTCATAAATTGCAGTAGTGTAATAGTACAAGACTTGATCAAAATTATAAGGCCACCGTTGTTCGCCATGACTTGTCCAATTATAGTAATTATCAACGAACCCATTCATAACAACGTGGCATAAGACTTCATCAATGCTTTTAAATGATCTATTCTTACATTTCTTAGCATTACACGGACACCTAATACAATCCTCAGACATGTAATGTGGGTGTAGCTTTGCAAATTCAACAAATGACACGAGTTTATCATAAAATTCAACATTCACATTTCCTAAAACGAGCCTAGGAGTACAATACATCCACCGACGATCCGGCAAATCCATCTGTTAAACAATTTGACCAAATTAAAATTACACACTAAAAATTAAACACTAAAAGTAAAAACTATGTAGTAAAATTGCACACTAAAAAATTAAACACCAAATTAAAATTACACACTGAAAATTAAACTATGTACACTTAATTAATAGAAAAACATACCTTAAATTTTCGCTCCAATCCAAATTTTTCCCTTAATTTTTTGCTCCACTCCAAAATTTTCGCGTGTTTTGAGGTTCTGGATCATTTTTCAATACTACATGCCGACGGAAATGTCAGTCCGTCGGTATATCGCGCGCCTAAATTCCGTCGGTATTGACAATACCGACGGATAATTTCAGTCGGTACCAACGATTTCAAATGCATGTCAAATCAGTCAGATTCCGTTGAACAAATTTCAGTCGGTATTTACATTGCCGACGGAAATTATCCGTCGGCATTGAACATGTGTCTATACCGACGGAATACCTTTCCGTCGGTAAAAGACGCGTATAAAAAAAATTAAAATGCGCATTCTTAACACTCCAACCACACTCAAAACAACCTACTTCTTCACAAACATCAAAAAATAAAAAAATACAGAAACTCATGTCTTCATCTTCGGCATCCATGAAAATTGTGGTATGCCATTGTGGAAAAGAAGCTCGTGTGTGCATGTCGAAGCAAGAAAAAAGCAGAGGTAGACTATTTTATGTAATTAACTCCACTCCAACGTATATGCAAATTAAACAATATTATCAACTATATATATAACATCAATTATGCAAAACATGCAATATCGATCTTAACAAATCACATTAATTTATTATAAATAACTATATACATCAACTAGCTATATATAGGCAATTATCCACTTACAATATCAACTAATTAATTAGATATATCAACTACATACATTCAAAATAATTAACTATATACATCAACTACAAACAATTTCATATGAATCTATATAACAATTTAAATTAACACATGCAATTTAATTCATAATTATAGGCAATACAAATACAATATAACTTAAAAATTAATTACTAACAAATTAAGAAAGCGTACCGTATAGATTTTCTAATCGAGTTGAGAGAACACCTCGACAGAGCCTCTTCTTCGCGCAATAGAGGAGATAGAAATAGGGAGGAGGGATCGAGGAGGGAGGAGGGAGGAGGCAGGGGGGCTTTCTTTCTCTCGAAAGAGAAAGAAAGTAATCTGTTCTTCAGTTTATATACAAAAAAAATTGCCTTTACCGACGGAAATTTCCGTCGGTAATGACCACATTTAATCGATAAAGAGGCGGTTAGTTAATGCGGGTCGGTTACCGACGGAAATTTCCGTCGGTAATGACCACATTTAATTTTGGGAGTCGATCAAGAGGCGGTTAGTTAATGCGGGTCGGTTACCGACGGAAATTTACAATACCGACTGAAAAATCCGTCGGCCGGTGACCCAAAAACGACACCGTGTAGAGAGTTCTGAGTGTCCGTCGGCATATCCGTCGGCATTCCGTCCGGAAAGCCGACGGAAATTGAATTCCGTCGGCAGAGTCTTCTGACTTTGAATTCCGTCGGTAATCCGTCGGTACAGCCGTCAGAAAGGTAATCCGTCGGTATACGTCTGTCGGCAAAAACGAGCGTTTTTGTAGTGATTAACATGCACGCGGGGTCCAAAAGGCCGCCGGAACGAATAATTGAGGGGGCTTAACACTACAAATTTATAATAATCAAATTTAAATTATATAATAACAAATACATATATAATATAATTATTATCATAATTTTTTTAAAATATAACATTAAACTTACAATCTTTTATCACATCTTTTTTTCATGTCGCGAAAATCATATATAAGTGCATTTATGCAGTGATGGACCCAGAAATTTTCGGTAGGGGGACCCGATTAACATTATTATAAAAAAAATATATATATGTACTCATTATTTTCATCAAAATTTCACATTATAAAATTGTCAATACGTCACATTTCATTAAATTAAATTGATAGGATAAGTTGACTTTTGCTATGTTTTGGTACAAGTTAATACTCACTCTGTCCCGTGATAACTTGCACATTTTAACCGATTCACTTTAAAAAACAATTGAATTTAGTGGTTTAGAGTCAAATAAGAAAGCGTATTTTGAGTAATTTGATAAGGTGGAAGAAGAATTTAGTAGGATGTAAAATAGATTTAGTGAAATTTAGGATAAAATGTAGACAAAAAATGAGTGACGATTTTAAAATAAAATGATGTTTGGATATATATTAATTTTATGGATTATTTTTATATCAAAAGTGTGCAAATAACTATAAAACAAAGTATTAATTTTAATATATGTAAAATTACCAAAATACCCCTAACAAATTTACAAAATTAGTGGGGGGCCCAAGGGCCCCCCTGGGCACCACGTAGGTCCGTTACTGCATTTATGGCAAACTCTTCGCGATCACTTTTTCAATAAACACCAACGTTGACAAACATGCAGTAAAAAAATTATATTTCATCGTGTTATGAAGCGTAGTCTTAATTATGTTCATAACTGAAAAAAAATTAATCCGTAGTTACAATGGAAGACTACATTAATTTCTAAAGTATAACTCTTAGCCAATAATAATTAGTTATATGATTTTTGTTTATAGTTGATCTACAGAATAAATTCTAAAAAATAAAAATACATCAATGAAAAATTTGTAGGTTTAATTTTAAATTAAATGTATGATAAAAATAATAAAATACTAACAAATAACAAAATAAAATGAACAAATCTGTGAGTGTTGCATGAGTTAATACTGTGTATTGCACTATTGCAGGTGGCGGCTGTCCAGTCCTGTGTTGTGCCTCTTGTGCGTGAGTTTTCAGATTTGAAAACAAAAAATGAACTAAAAACAAATTAGTCAACGTCTCCGTCCGCCCACTGCATGCACGTGTTAAATGCTATGTAATAGATGAATTACTATTATCGGTCATATCAACACAAATCTCGTTTTTATCTTTAGGAGTAGTATATTATATGTCCTCAAAAAAAAAAAAAACTTTAATATATTATATATAACACATATTATTATGGACTGGAATAAAATTAGTTTAGACGTGGTGAGATATGTAAATCGTGGCTTTATAAATTCAAGGGGAGGCTAGATTGTTTAAACCTATGAAATCTAGTTTATAAAAATCGGGTCAAAGTGTTTAAAATTATGAGAAATAAAACATGGGAAAAGATGGATTTACATATCAAACTCATCACTAAACCCCCTAAACTCATGAAGCAAACATGCCCTTAAGTGTAATTATTACCGAATTAATATAAAAGAGGACAAAATTTCAATGTGATTATTGAGTTTATAGATATACTTGAATTTTAATACTCAATTTATCTAATTTAATATTTATTTAATCAAATTATTTGAGTGTGCAATCATTTGCACCTAATTATCACCCATAAAAAAAATTAAATCACCACCTTTATAAGTTCGGACTTTTAGTTGAGTGATTTTTTTTTTTTTTTTATGGTAATCAAAACAATAACATGTGGTATGGCACAAAGCTTATCCTTAAACTTTGTATTATAAATAGGCCCATATTAACATCCCAAATTAAAACCAAAATCCCTAGAATGGATATCCTTCATATCTTCCTACAAATTGCATTATTACTAGCTACATTCATCATCTACAACTACTACAGAATACCCAAAGCCAAGATTGAAAAAATTGGCAAAGCCACCAGGGCTCCAGAACCACCGGGTGCATGGCCCGTTTTCGGTCATCTCCACCTCCTCCATGGCCAAATCCCGGTGGCCCTAACCCTCGGAGCCCTGGCAGACAAATACGGCCCAATTTTCTCCCTTTGTTTGGGGAGCCACCAAGGCCTGGTGGTGAGCAATTGGGAAGCCGTTAAAGAATGTTTCACCACCAACGACAAAGTATTGGCCAACCGCCCCAACATAGCCATTGCCAAGTACATAGGCTACAACAAAGCCGGCTTCGCATTGGCTCCATACGGGCCGTATTGGCGTGACGTCCGGAAAATGGTGACCGTGGAACTTTTCACGGCCAGGCGCCTCAACAATTGGATCCATGTTCGAGCCTCTGAAGTGGACCACTTCATCAGAGACTTGTATTCTTTAGGTGATTCAAGCAAGGTAGTAAACATGAGCAGTTGGTTTGAGTACGTGACAATCAATATGACACTCAGGATGGTTGTTGGAAAGAGATTCTCAATTTGGAAGTAAGCTATACACACTTTTCTATTTCTATGCATCACATATAAAATAATAATACCACAATATTTACTTTGCACATTATAAGAAATTACAACAAATTACTTATACATTCCAAGATTTCAAAAAAAAAAAAAAAAAAAAGTCTGATTTTGACACCGAAATTTAGAGGCGGCGGATATTCAATTCGTCTCTAATAGGTACAAATTTGCTAAAAAATCGAGATTTGAAATCGAAAATAAAACCGTCATTCATTATAAACGGATTAAATACGATTTTTAGTTTCAAGAGTTTTAGATACGGATTACATACAAATATCATTGCCTCTAATCAGCTAAAGTTTTCTTTCCACCATAAAACGAGTCAAAGTGGTGCAGGAAATTTGAATTTTTTATTTAATACAGAATTTGTCCGTCTCTAACCGGTATCTAATTAGTCAAATGATAAAATTAATTAAAAAAATAAAATCCAAACCTCTTTAATTGATTTTTTTTTATTATTTACTATTTAATAATATACTCCCATAACTCCCTTTCTCCACAAAAAATATGTTCACTTTTATTATTTAATAATCACTTTATTTTTACCTCACAACAACACCCTTGCTTTATACTATATTTTATCTTAAAACATGTCTCTAACCCAAAGAGGCATAGTTTTCGTGGACGGAGGGAGTAATATATATCCTTCTAATTTAAAATAAATAAAAATATTTAATTATAAAATGATATATATATCTAGAATTGTCAAATAGGTCGTACCGGACTGGGCTCGCTGACTCGACCCATGACCCAATGGGGATGTATGTTTCCTTCTAATTGGACCAGGTTATGACTGGGTCGAGTCCAACCGGACCCAAAATGGGCCATACCGGGATGAGTCGGACCGGACCAAAATTGGGTCGGGTCGGTGTTCGAGCGGTGTCGGGATTGGGCCGGGCTTTCTCTCGGACCTTGAGATCTACGACCCAGCTAACTCGAAAATCATATAACTAATTATTGGCTAAGAGTTCGGTGGGTGTGGGTTCGGGTTGGATCGGTCGGTGTGGGTCAGATGGATTCGGGTTCGAATCGGTGGGTGTAAGCTACGAATTTAGAGTCGGCAAAACATCTTCTAATCTCTTTAGAGAAAGTTTATGGAATCTAATCTGTCTTTAAATCTCAGTTTTTTTGTAGTGTTTAATTAAATGTGTCTTATATATTTTGTATATATGTTTATGAGATGTGTATTTTTACAGAGAAAAGCAAAGGCTATCCAAATTAATTTTGTGTATGACCCTGCACATTTCTGTAACTTGTAACATAATAACTAGAAATAGAAAATATCATATTTTTGTAGGAGGAAGTTAATAAAAACTTTCGAACTACTATAGTTTAATTAATGAATAAATTATAATAAGAATGATGTGATGTGGGATGCGCGCAGCAAAGGAGTGGACAAAGATTGGGAGTTCAAAGAAGAGGTGAAAAAAGCATTGTATCTTAGTGGTGTGTTTGTTTTGTCTGATGCAATCCCATGGTTGGAATGGCTGGATATTGGGGGCCATATCAAGGCCATGAAACAGTGTGTTCACAAAATGGACAAAGTGTTGGAGGAATGGCTTCACCAAAGAATTAATCAGCGAGGTGATCAATTAACAGAATTAGAAGCAGATGATTCTGATTTCCTGGATGTGATGCTATCAGCTATTCCTGAGAATGAAGTGCAATCTGGTCACAACAGGGAAACTATCATTAAGGCCAATATTCTAGTAAGCTTTTTTATTATACTACTATTTTTCAAAAAGTTGAAACTCTTATAGATACTGGAGTAACATTTATATATCTTGTGTTCAGATCTTAATATTGACAGGTTCAGAAAGCATGGCGGAGACACTAATTTGGGCACTCTCATTGCTACTAAACAATCGCCACGTCATGAAAAAAGTCAAACACGAACTCGACACCAACGTAGGCAAAGACAGATGGGTTCAAGAATCCGACATAAACAACCTCACTTACCTACAAGCTATTTTCAAAGAAACGTTAAGGCTGTATCCACCAGGGCCCCTGGCCGGCCCACACGAGGCCACTGAAGATTGCCACGTGGGAACGTATCACGTTCCCAAAGGCACTCGTCTGATTGTGAACTTGTGGAAGTTGCATCGAGACCCCAATGTGTGGTCTGATCCCGAAGAGTTCCGACCAGAACGATTTTTGGAAGAGAGTAGGGATGTGAATTTCAAAGGGCAGTGTTATGAGTACATTCCCTTTAGCTCGGGCAGAAGAATGTGTCCGGCAATGGTGTTTGGTCTACAAGTGATCGAGTTGACTCTCGCTCGTTTGCTCCAAGGTTTCGACGTAACAACTCCGATGGGAGAGGCTGTGGACATGGAAGAAGGCTTGGGAATTGCACTTCCCAAGCTCAGGCCTCTTCAAGTTGTTCTATCTCCTCGACTTTCTCCACTCCTATATGAGAATCTCTAGTCTTCAAATTTATATTCATGTTTAGTATGCTTAATTGGTTTGATAAATAAGAAAATAAACTGCTGTGCAAGTAACTATATGTATGTGCTATACCGTATTTCAATCTGTTTAATATATATGTTGATTTATTGCAGTTTTTTCCATGTCGCGGGATTTTCTTCATTTCAGATTTTTTCATAAACACGAAATCGTAATACAATTATATATATTCGTCATCCATACATGTAAACATGTTCAAAACATATAATAGTTACTCTACGCACTTATTAAACATTAAACCGTACATATTAATACATACTTCAACTCGATCCATCGAACGAATTGAATTACACATAAAATTGAGGAGACAATCTTGGGTTGAGACACACTTGAAGTGGAGTGGCCTTCATATTGGTAGTACCAAAACTCCCCTGCATATCAACAGCTTCACCTAGAGGTGTATCAATATCGAATCCCTGTAAAAGTGTTGCAAGAGCAAGCTGAGCTGCTCGTAGGGCGAAAGAAATCGCAGGGCAAACCCTTCGACCGCCTCCGAATGGAAGCAGCTGAAAATGAAGCCCAAGGACATCAACCTCCTTGTGAGTTGTAAGAAATCTCTCTGGATTGAATTCCAGAGGGTTGTTCCAAACACGTGGATCCCGTTGGATTTTCCACGTGTTGACGAAGATGCGGGTGCCTTTGGGGATGTGATAGCCTGCTACAACACACTCCTCTTTTGCTTCCCTTGGGTTGACAGGTATTGGTGGCTGTAGGCGCAGAGTTTCCTTTACTATGGCCTGGATGTACACTAGTTTTCCAATGTCTGATTCTTGTACTAGCCTATCTCGCCCCACGTGAAGGTCTAGTTCTTGTTGAGCCTTTTCCAGAGTGTGGCGATTGTTTAGAAGAAGAGTCAGTGCCCATATAAGTGTTGCAGTACCGGTATCAGTTCCTCCTACCATCATTGTCTGCACACAAATTATTGTATTGAATTCAATCAATTAGAGTATATAAGGAATTTCATGGGTCAAAATAGGGATGCTAGGCCACCAAATCGTACAGTACGTCCTAGAAATACTTGATTCTAAATCCAACTTTAAAATCAATAAAGTCTCCTTCCTTCGCATCTTTATTTTATACCAACTCATAATAAAAATAAAGAAAATATCAATCATTTAAAAAATGGATCTCTAAAAAACTGAAATATTAAGGCAAAAACTTATAGCATGTATGCAATATTGACCAATTAAGTCAAAATTTGTGGGTCAACGCGGGTCAACCTTAATTATAATATTTATTTTCGATCTAAAATATTATCTTACTACATGACATAAATTTTATCACTACAAAACTAAAAGTGTATTACTGCAAGTCCAAAAATATTTTGGACACTTATTTTTTTTTGAGCAAAATTACTAAAATAATTCTGACTTATTTGGCTACTACATGACTAAAACAATGTTACCACAAGATCAAAATTTTATCAATACAAAGTCAAAAGTGTATTACTATATGTCCAAAAATATTCTGGACGGTTAATTTTTTGGTTGAATTTGCAGAATGTTTCAACATGTAAGTATTAAATTTTTTGACCTTGTAGTAACAATATTTTGGTCATGTAGTAAAACATTTGTTTGGACAACCCGGATCCGGGCTTATGACCCGCGAATTTTTTAAAATTATCTTAACTTGACTTTTAGGTTAAATGGGCTTAAGGTTTTAAGTTGGTCAATATTAACGGACTTTCATGAATCAATTGGTTCAGTGGCCTTACATTAGAATGGGGTCTGCGTATAATACGTACCTGACATGTTGCTTTATTGATTGTATCAGCATCATAGCCAGAGGGGAACTCATGAGCAACTTCATCAGCGGCACTCAGCATCTCCGTCATGAAATCATCCTCCTCCTCCTCCTTTTCACCACTACTCAGCAGGCTCCTAGTTCTCTTATGCTCCTCCAACCAAGCTTCAAGCATCCCATCAAACTCTCTCCCCGTTCTCCTGAAAGCTTCGTGCATTCCTCCGAACCAACTATCCATCCACTTAAGCCACGGCACCACATCCGAAATCGTGAAAACCGTCATCATCTTGAAGAAACTCCTAATCGTGTCTCTCCATTTCCCTCCCTCAATCACGCCACCTCCCACCATTCTCGACATCAAATTCACACTCAACTCGCCAAACACCTCCCTCATGTTCACCTCCACCCTCTTCGTCCCATACAGCTTCTTCAACATCGTCCTCGCTTCCACCACACGCGCGCCCCCAAGCGCCTCAACTTTCCTATTCGAAAGAAGGCGAAGCACCGAGATCTTGCGCATTTCTCTCCAGTAGGCCCTGTAATTGCTGAACCCGAACATGGCGAAGTCGTAGCCCATGAGCCCCATCGCAGCTGTCCCGGGCCGGTTCGACAAGGCTAAGTCGTTGGTTCTGTAGCATTCCTTGGCTGTTTCCCAGCTGTTGATTATCAGGCCGCGCCTCGTGCCCAGGCCCACGCTGAAAATGGGGCCGTGTTTATCGGCCATGCCTGAGAGTGTTATGTGAAGTGGATCGGGCCCTGATAGCATAAGCAAGTGCCCAATAAATGGCCACCCTCCACCTGCCTTGGGAGCCAATAATTTGTTTCCATGATTCTTTGCTCTAGTACTAGTGTAGAAATAAAGAGTACTTACTGAAACGATTGCTAAGGCAGCAATCCATGGTACCACTAGAAATGCCATGGTATTAATATATCATCTCATGCATATACTGTTGGGTATATATATACTAATACTAGACGTTAGTATATATTATTTGTGTCTCCTAGCTAGAAAAAATAATTAATTAATGAACAACCGCCTGCAGAAAAATCATACTATTTTTGTGAAACACGAAAATCAAGCTGATTCGGGCCCATTACTTATTTGGATTAGTTGTTATGACTCATACATGATATGCACGTCTCTAGCGTGATTCTTGGTGTCAGTTTTGGCTAGGTTACAAGTTACTGTATTGCACAACACAACATTTTACGACTCCTCCGTCCCAAAATTTTGTGCATGGTTTCACCGACACGGAAATTAAGAAAATAAAATATAGTGATGTGTATGGTAGAATAAAGGAAGGATATTATTGGTAATTCATTGACTAAAGTGGGTAGAGATTTGACTAAAGTTATAAATTGAGTTAAGTTGTAGACCTAAGTAAAATAAAGGAGAGGTAATATTGGTTAAAATTATGTGAGTTATTTAATTTTTTAGAGTGCAAATAATGTTGGGACGTCCGTTAAAAAAAGTGTGCAAATAATCACGGAAGGGAGTATATCTTTTAACAACTGGCTGGGGAATATATAATTGTCACTCCTTAATTTAAGAAATAGCATATGTTATTTAATGTTTTGTATAATTATAATAAATGGTGTGGATAATCTGGCATGGAGTATATAATAGGCAAGGTGGTGAGTACGTAGTACTCCCTCCGTCCCAGGATTTTGTGCATGGTTTGACCGGCACGAAAATTAAGAAAATGGAATATAGTGATGTGTATGATATAATAAATGAGGGGTATTATTGGTAATTCATTGACTAGAGTGGGTGTAAAACTGGAGATTTGACTAAAGTTATAAATTGAGTTAAGTTGTGGGTCCAAGTAAAATAAAGGAGGGGTAATATTGGTAAAAAATATGTGAGTTATTTCCTTTTTTAGAGTGTGCAAATAATGTTGGGACGCCCGTTAAAGAAAGTGTGCAAATAATCACGGGACGGAGGGAGTATGTACGTTGGCAGTGCGTACGCATAGGTAGTTGGTCTGAAATACGAATTAAGGTTATTTAATAATTGCACACAAGTAATGTAATTAAAAAAAAAAAAAACTAGTGTGTACTAGGAGTAGGTTTGTGATGCAGCGTGCGTGATCAAAACGAATACGAATTAAAATTCATTTATTCAAAACATATTCGAATATTCATGAATAAATGAAGAACATGTCTTCTATAATATCAAATCTTTAAAACTATCTCCACAATATTTGAAAAGAGATTAAAAATTGAAAATTGTAAAAATAACACAAAAAAAACCAATAAAACGCGTTTTGATCCCTCAAATGATGGAATTTGACCAAAAAGCGTCAAAGGTCAAGGCAAAGCCGTGAGTTTGACTTGTAGCATCGTTTTCACTCGAAAAAGTGTGCTCGCTTGCCAAAATCGTGTTCCGACTCTCAAAACTTAAAAAAATTCTTCGAATGCTCTCGTTTCTTCAAAAATTACAACACCACTCATGCTACATCAGTTTGTAGTCCATCCCCTTTTTTATATGTTTTAAACTAATCGCTATTTTAACATAGATCGAGATCGATATATATATTTCCTCCATCCACAATAAGTAGACTCATTGAGAGGGTCGGAGGGAACATGTTTTAAGTAAAATGTAGATAAAGTAAATGTATTGTAGGGTATTGTGGAATCCAATGTAAATAAGGTTAGTAACAATTTGAGTAATTAGGTGATAGTTGAAGAGTGATTGCTTCCATAAAGTGTATGAGACTACATTTTGTGGACGGAGAATATAAGACAAATGAGGCTACATTTTATGTCGTTATCATGTTGTATCACATCAATACGAAAAATATTGTATTTTTATCGTGTTTATGTCGTCACATTAACATATCCTTATATACTGTATCATGTTCGTGTTTAATTTTTTTATTAAGGGGGGTGTATTCAATTGAGATTCTGTTGGATTTTTTTGGACTTTAAAAAGTCTGTGGATTTAGAAAATTCATAGACTATGCAGAGTTTGACTGACTTTTTTTATTGATTTATATGAATTTTTATAGATTTGACAGGATTCTGAAATACACATTTTTTTATTGATTTACATGGATTTCCATAAACTACGCCCCTAAAACCTAGTTCAAAAAAAAATTATTATTTATCATTATTATTCTCATCTTCATTTTCATCAGAGTTATACCTCGGCCTCATTTTCACATAGTTAGCAATACTAGTTCTCCATGCATTAGCGACTTTCTTTCCGAAGAAAGTTATGTAATCCAGCAAACTTGTAAATTGCAATTTGAAAATACCAAAAATTCAATTGAATAATTGCATTTATGGGGTGACGACCTTGACCACCAAAATCTTATCGAACACCACGTAATGCGGTGTTCGATATACTATAATTTTGAAAGAAAGAACATAATTTTAAAATACAGAGATGTAATTCATAGTTAACACAGTTTTTTTTTTCTTCTCTTTCAGAGTTTTCTAAGAGAATCCGTTGAAATCTCTACTTTTTAGAAGAGATTTTAATTAGTGAAATTTATTTATATTTTTGAAAGAGAATCCAACGAAATCCATTAAAATCCATAGATTGTTGAATACCTAAAAATTTCTAAAGACTTTTTAAAATCCGTATTGAATAACTCAAAATTTTGAAAGACTTTTAAAAATCCGGATTGAATACCCCTAGATTTTAAAAGTCCAAAAAAATTCAACAGAATCTCAATTAAATACACCCCTAAATCTTGATATCCGTTTCAATAACCCATTAATTTGAAGAATCAATTTTACTGTGACACTGTTCACCAACGGATACTTCAATTAAATATAGATTGAACCCTCAGAAATTGTTTGCGTCGTCAATCTGACCAATTTGTTACATTCCGTATGTGTACTCATGGTATTAGAAATAAGATACTGTATATAATGTCTAGAGATGTTTATCCGGGCCGGGCTAATCGGACTGGCCCGTTTAACCCTAAAATATGCAGGGTTAGATTTCATGAATCGTAGGCCCGTTTAAATTCGGGCTTTTTTGACCCGGACCGGTTAGCCCGTGTACGTTGTTACACTTTTTTTTTTTTTAATAAATACTTCATAACTTGCTAACAAATTTTGGGTCATTTGACGCATAATTATAACTATAAGCATTAAGCAACTTATTTACCATCCATTAGTTGTTATTACTAACTTTTTATTAGATTCTGATATTTATTTGACCATATTAAATACTGTGTTTAAATTATACTTTTATTTTCTCATTTACTGATCACTAGCTAATTATATATTTTTCTATTTTATTTATTTGTTGGACGCGTCAATTGAGACCTTTAATTTTAAAATAATTTTTTTTTAAAAAAAATATTGTAGCCCGTTAGTAGCCCGTGGCCCGCTAGGGTTAGGGTTAGATCCCAACAATTGTAGGACCGTTAAATATGAACCGGTTAAGGCCCTAACCCATTTAATCCGTAACCCTGTAGGGCTGGCCCGATAGACATCTCTAATAATGTCATTTGCTAAAATACCATAAATCAATTGTGAATATTCATGGTATTAGAATGCGAATAAAATATTAGAAAATTTCAATTGATGCTAATTTGTAAATTTGTAATACTAAAACTGAAAGTAAACCACACACGAAATCTGCTTCCTAATTTAATTAGTGAACAATTCACGACTAATTTGTTGCAGTCATAAGCTTAAGTGCACGAAAACGCGCCTTCCTAGTTTAATTTGTCGCATGACGACTTGGTGTGATGAATATTTGATAATCTAATATCAAATCTACACATTTACATATATAGTGTTCTTTCTTACTTTTTTTATGAATATTTAAATAGTCAAATATAGAAAAAAATATATTTTTTATCACAAAATTTGAAATCATTCCTTTTTAGCGAAAATAATATGGTGGAAACCCAATTCTTAACAATTCTTACTTAAAAATATGGGATTTTCTTAGGATAGTTTTTGTATCGCCTGAACTATTAATAGTTCGGATGTCAAATTGTATCGCTCTATGTCGCTCTAACTTGATACCTGTTGCCTTTTTTTAATATTTTAAAATAATTATTTAAATTTTATTTTATTATTTACTATTTTATCCTTCATTAAAATTAATAATAATAATAATATTTAAATTAAAAGAACGTAATATTAGATTTTTTTTAACATAATTATATTATTATTTTATTTATATTTTATCTACGGCTCATTTAATTAGTTACCTTCAAATTATTTTTTTACTACCGTAATTCTTATTTTATTTATATTTTATCTACGGCTCATTTAATTAGTTCACCTTCAAATTATTTTTTTACTACGGTTATCTGCACCCGCTAATTTTATGAGTTCACCCCAAATCATTTTTTAACCATGGTTATCTACAATCATAAGTTCACCCCAAAATTATTTTTTTACCACGTTTATCTGTACCGGCTCATTTTATAAGTTCACCCCAAACGATTTTATTTTTTTAAAATAATTATATTTTAAGGACTATATTAACCTTTTATTAAATGAGTTCACCTAAAAATCATTTTTCTTACAGATCCGTTCATTTTATGAGTTCACCCCCAAATCATTTTTTTATCACGGTGTGCACCCACTCATTTTATGAGTTCACTCCTAAATTATTTTTTTACCACGTTTATCTGCACTCCTCATTTTATGAGTTCATCCAAAAATATTTTTTAAAAAATAATTACATTTAAAAGACTATATTATCCTTTCATTAATTTACACAAAATATAATAAAATCAACCTTAATTTGTATATTTACAATCTGAAGTCGAGTCATTACCGAGTTACCGTCGATTCACCATCAAGTCACCCATATTTTTAGAAAAAAATAGTAAAACATAATTTTTTTTAAAAAAACTATCGAAATTAGCCACAAATCTTAATTTTTCTTCCCATTTCTCTTTTTCTTTCATTTTCAGTTTTTTTTTTTTCAAATTTTCAATTTCTTCATTTTTTTCCTTTTTTTTTTTTTTTCCTGCCTTTATTTTCCTTTTTTTTCCATTGTTTTTGGTATTATTGAATACAATTAGATGTGTGAAATTATTTTTTATTGTATAAAATATTACTAACTAATATGCATGTTATTATTGATTATTATTCGTGGTATTACTAATAATTATTTTTTATATTATTGAATATAATTAAATGTTTAAAATTATTTGTTATTAAATAAGATATTACTAATTACTGTTAATGGTAGTTATTCTTTATTGTGTTACCGACTATAATAAAAATATACATATAATATTATTTTGTATTAAAATAAAAATAAATACACATAAAAATGGAAAATAAAGGCAGGAAAATTTAAAAAAATGTAAAATGAAAAACAAACGAAGAAATTAGAAGTTTGGAATAAAAACTTAAAATGGGAAGAAAGAAAAAGATCGAGGAGAATGGAAGAAAAATAAAAAAGAAAACAAATCGAGATTTGTATATAATTTCGATAGTTTTTTTTTTCTAAAAATATGGATGACTTGGTGGTAGACATGCGCAAAATCGAAACGCCAAACCGGCCAAACCGCCGGTTACGTTTTGCAAACCGAACTGTAACCGAAAAATGGCAGTTCGGTTACGGTTTGACATTTTGACAAACCGCAAACCGTCGGTTTTGGCGGTTTTTATAAAAAAAAAAAAAAATTAATAAACAATTCTTCTATTTTTAATGTATAAATTTAAGTTATATAATTTTTTATTCAATTCTAGTAATGTATTTTCTAAAAAATAAGTTAAAACAAATGAAAACGGAGTGAAAACGAGCGAAAGCGGAGATAATATTTAAAAAAAAAATTAAAACCGCCAAACCAGCGGTTCGCGGTTCGATTACGATTCACCATTTTTCGAAAACCGTAATCGCCGATTTCTAACCGAAATCGGTGGTTTTCAACCGACGAACATGTCTACTTGGTGGTGAATCGACGGTAACTCGACAATGACTCGAATGCCGATTGTAAATATACAAATTAAGGTTGGTTTTATTATATTTTGTGTAAATTAATAAAAAGATAATATAGTCTTTTAAATGTAATTATTTTTTAAAAAAAAAATTGGGGTGAACTCAATGAGGGGGGTAGATAATTGTGGTAAAAAAACAATTTGGGGGTGAACTCGTAAAATGAGCAAGTGCAGATAACAGCGATAAAAAATTATTCGGGTTGAACTCATAAAATGAGTGGGTGCAAATAACTGTGGTAAAAAAATAATTTGGGAATGAACTCGTAAAATGAGCGGGTGCAGATAACCGCGATAAAATAAATTATTCGGAAGTGAAATCATAAAATGAGTGGGTGCGTATAACCGTAATAAAAAATGATTTTTGAGTGAACTCATTAAATGATCGGGTGCAAATAAAATATAAATAAATAATACCATACACTTTTCATTAATATATAACTTACACTTTTCATTAATAGAACTTACATTTTTTAGTTATAATAACATACACTTTTTATTAAATAGATCATACACTTTGCAGTTATAATAACATACAATTTTCATTAAATAAACATACACTTTTCATTAATAGATCATACACTTTGCAGTTATAATAACATACATTTTTCATTAAAAACAATGTTGCACTTTTCAATATAGTAACATACACTTTTCATTAAAAAAACAAAGATACACTTTTTAGTCATAATAACATACACTTTTTCAAAAAAAAAAATTCGAAAAAAAAAATCGAATTTTTTTTTGAAAAAAAAAAAGTCAAAGTTTGACCGTTAACCGATCAACGGTAGTCAACGGTCAACATTTGACTAGTAAAAGTCTACTCAAGTACATGGTGTACTTGAGTACATACAAGAATTTGCCAAAATAAATACACACTTTAACTCTAACCCTTAAAAATGCAACCGCCTCCCTCCAATTTTGACGCCGCCGCAGTCAGTCACCCTTTCGGCCGCCACCCTTCAAATAAATTTAGAAATTAAAAGACAAACTTAAAAATTTAAAAAAAAAAAAATCGACAAATCAGAGTCGATCAAAAACACTTCCGTCGACACTGGTTTGTCGACCAAACAAACTTTCGTTGGTAAGATTTAGTCGAAAGAATATTTTTAAAAAAAGTTAAAAAGTTTGAAATTTTCGACAAACATGGATAGACCAAAAGGACTCTCGTCGACGAGAGGGTTTTTGGGCAATTGATTATTATCAAAAAAAAAAACATGCAATTGATTATTTTCGACGACGACAACGATGTTTGGCGAGGGAGGAAGACGTGTTTGGGTGGGGGAAGGCAAGGCGGCAGGCCATGGACGACGGGAAGGCGGTCGCGTGCAGGTGGGAGCCGTGCCGGTACACACGGGCGGTTTTTAACCGGCAAATCGTCGAACTGGCCAAACCGCCGGTTACGGTTCAAAAATCGAACCGTAACCGGAAAATGGCGGTTCAGTTTGGGTTGCAAGTTTTGGCAAACCGAAACCGCCGGGTTTGTCAGTTTTTTTATTTTCTTTTTTTAATACACAATTTTTCTATTTTTTTTGTATAAATTTAAGTTATATACTCCCTCCATCCCATGATTACTTTCATAGGTAGATGACACTCATATTAAGAAAGTGTAATACTGAGTGGAGTTTTGAGGGGTAATTTTGTAAAACTTTATATATAAAGTAAAGAAATGAGTTGACTTTTTTGTATGTGTGGAGAAAAAGTAATGGCATTTGTCTAAAATTGAGGATATTGTGAGGGTGGAGTTTATAAAAGATTTTTCATTTTAAGGGTGTGAAAGTTATTGTGGGACGACCCGAAAAGGAAAGTGTGAAAGTAATTGCGTGTCGGAGGGTGTAATTTTTATTAAATTCTAGTAATGTAGTTTCTAAAAAAAGAGTTGAATCGAACAAAAAACGAGCAAAAATGGAGTGAAAACGAGCAAAAACGGAGAGAGAAAGAAAAAAAACTGCTAAACCGTCGATTTTTAACCGTACCGATGGTTTGCCGGTTCGATTTCGGTTCCCGATTTTGCCAAACCGTAACCGCCGATTTTTAACCGTAATCGGCGATTTTGCCCGGCTGAACATGTCTACGTGTCGGTGACCTCCATAGCGGAATAGAGAAGAAATTTAAAAAAAAAGCACTTACCTCAGCGGAGGCCATTTTTTCATGAATGAGGGGCGTGGGGGCAGCGCTGAGATGAGGAAGAGCTGATGGGGCGGCGCTGGGAGAAGGAGGGGCGGTCGCCGCCGACGAAAAAAGGGTCGTGCGTAGGGGTGGGGGCGGCGCCGGCACCGGGCATGGGCGGCGGTATAGCGGGGGGAAGAGAGTTAGTTTTAGGATTTTTTAAAAATTAAGGAAGAAGAAAGAAAATAAGGAAAAGAAAGAAGGAGGATATGTAGGGTAATTTGAAGGGTACATCTAACCTTTGACACATTGAAGGGGTATGCAAATCGGGGAGTATACTTAACAGAGCTGGAGTGGTATATAGCTACGGCCTTGAATTAAATCACAAAAAACCATGGGTTTTATACGGAGGGAAATGGACTTAATGAAATTCGAAAAAATGCCCACATTATCTTAGGGGGTGAACTGCTAAAAAAAAAAAAAAATGGTCCAAGACTAGGTGACACTGACAAGTGTTTGGGTTTCCAGATGGGGCTGATTATTTACACCTCCACTTCAGTTGATAACACACCCTAGATTGATGCACCTTCTCAAAAATTTATTAGGATAGATGTACCCTCGAATTGTCCTAAATACCATTTTGTATATAAAATACCTCTACTAACCACACCTTCCAAACCCTAAATACCCTAACTCATCTCTTATTTCTTCCTCCCTCTCATAATCGCCGCCCTCGACACCACCCACGGCCGCTGCCCTCGCCGCCGGCCTCCCAGTCCCTTTTCCTTCTCCCTTTCTCCCATTTTTTTTCTTTTTTTTTTCTTTTTGGTTTCTTTCCCCACGGCAGCCGCCCCACCCCTCTAGATCTACTTCTATAGCTACTAACTACGTTCAGAGGGGAAGATCCTTAATTTACTCCTTATTCATTCAATTCAACAAAGCGCTTGGAGGACGAAAGAAGAGCCAATGGCGAAACCAAAGAGAGGCGGCCTGGTGGGGCCCTCTCTCTTCCCCTTTCACTTCTCCTTTTTTTTTTTGGTTTCTTTCCCCCACCCCCACCAAGTGATCAAGCCTGTCGCCCCTGGTTCAAGATGTCGGTCACCCCACCTAAGGTTTGTGCATTTTAGGACCATTTTTCTGCAGAAAATCCTAGTTTTTTTTTATCATTTTAAATCAACTATATACACTTTCATCGACAATGATTTATCGACGAAAATGTATACGGTTGTCACTGGTTGATCGATTTTTTTTTTTTAATTTCTAAGTATTTATTGCTGGTTTCAGTCGCCTGCTTCTCGATGATGTGGTAGGATGGTGTTTAAATCTTTATTATTATTATTATTATTTATTTTTATTTGTTTGGATGATGTTGGATGTCGGAAGTGGTGGCAGCGACAGTCGGAAGTAGTGGTGGTTAGGAAATTTTTTTCGGTCACTTCTGCAGAAAGTGGGGGAGTGAGGTGTCTTCTGTAAGGGGTGCATGTAGTATGATACTTTTACTGAAATGATATTTTTGTTTTTTCACATAATTATTACTCCCTCCGTTCCATATTAATTTCTATAGGTAGATGTGCGCGCATATTAAAAAAGTGTAATAATGAGTGGAGTTTTGAGGGGGAATTTTGTAAAATTTTATGTATAAAGTAAATAAATGCGTTGACTTTTGTGTATGTGTGGAGAAAAAACAATGACATTTGTGTAAAATTGAGAATATTGTGAGGGTAGAGTTTATAAAAGATTTTTTATTTAAAGGGTGTGAAAGTTATTATGGAACGTCATGAAAAATAAAGTGCGAAAGTTATTGTGAAACTGAGGGAATATATTATTAAATTGAGTGGGGTGTGTTCTAAATCGAACTGGTGGTGTAGATAGCCAGGCCCTTTCCAAATCTAATCTCATTTGATTCATGAAGGCCCTAAAATCACTGGTATACATTAAAAAAATGCAAGTCATAATTATATGGTAGATTTTAAAGATAATTTATCTTATCGCAGATTCGCAGCTGTCTAATTATATGCATGTTAAAGTGATTAATGTTTATTAATACAATAATACCGAGTAATAATTTAAGTAAATAATTGATTATTTGAAGGTGGAGATACTGAAAATACTTCCTCTATTTTACAATTGTGTGCACACTTATTTTATTTGTGCGCTCCACAATTGTTTGCACACCCATGAAATGAAACTCTCTCATAAACTCCACCCTTACAATATTCACATATTTACACAAAATGTATTATTTTTACTCTCTTTACAATCACCTTTTTACTTTATTCATATAATTTTATAAAATTACCCTTCAACACTCCACTCATTACACATTTTAAAAAAAAATATATGTTCATTTTGTGGTGCAAAAACTTATATTGTGTTTGGATGAGGGGATTTCAAATGGAATGATTTAAAAATTGATGGATTTCAAATGACATGTTTTAGTGGGGATTTAAAATCATGTCAATTTTAATTAAAAATAGATGCTAAATATTTGAAATTCATTCATTTAAACCAAACAGGTGGAGTGGATTTAGATTATGAATTTAAAATCCATACCTAAATCCCTCCATCCAAACACAACCTTATGGAATGGAGGGAGTATTATTTAAAAAAATGAAATGAGAATAATTAAATACTAAAATAAAATGAAAATAATAAAATTTGATGGATGTAATATATAAAATGGTTATGGTTATGGTTATGGTAATATTAGGGTGTTATGTATAGAGAAACAATGAATAGGAAAATTATTATTTCATTGAATGAATGTAAAGTGTTTACAAAAGAGGTATTTATAGATACAAAATGTATCTATATTTACAAGATATGAATAAATATTTACATCAAATATTCTAAAAGATAAGGATAAATCATAATATTAAAAGATACAAATCTTTATAATATTATATTTCTAATACGCCCCCTCAAGATGGAGCACAGTAGGAGAGTCAAATCTTGGTCATAAGTAGTTGCAGTCGAGCACGAGGTAATGGCTTGGTGAGAGCATCAGCAAGTTGGTCTGCGGACGAAACATGTGAGACTCTAAGCTGAGATGTCTTGATCAAATCTCGAACAAAATGAAAATCAATTGCAATATGCTTCATTCGAGAGTGAAAGACGGGATTTGAACAGAGATAAGTGGCCCCAATATTATCACAGTAGATAACAGGAAGAGTCGGAACTGAGAAACACAATTCATGAAATAAGGACTTTAACCATTGAACTTCAGAGGCAGCGGAGGCAATGACACGATACTCGGCTTCCGTGGAAGAACGAGCAACTGATTTTTGTTTCTTTGAAGATCATGAAATAGGATTAGCCCCAAGAAATACAATGTAAGCACTTGTAGAAGTACGATCATCACTGTTGCCGGCCAAATCAACATCAGTAAAACAATGTAGATATGAGGAAGGTTCAGGTTTCAAGGTTATTCCTACATCTCGAGTCCCATTTAAATAACGAAGAAGACGTTTAACTGCACCCCAATGAGTAGTGGTTGGAGCATGCATAAACTGAGATAACTTATGAACAACAAATGCAATATCAGGTCTGGTGAGTTGGAGATATTGAAGACTACCAAGTACCTGACGAAATTGAGTGGCATCAGCAGGAGGTGTCCCATCCGAAAGAGTGAGACGAGCTGAGGTGGATAGTGGAGTCTGAACTGGTTTGGAGGTGATCATGTTATACCGAGTAAGGAGATCAACCACATACTTTCGTTGGGAAAGAAAGCATGAATTCTTGGTACGAAGAACTTCCACACCTAGAAAGTAGGAAAGGGGGCCCAAATCTTTCACTGAAAATTTTGTACCAAGGTCCGTAGCCACTCGAGTGAGGAAGGGAATGTTATTTCCTGTGAGAATCAGATCATCAACACACAAGGAAATGTGCAATAACACCATATTTATTGTACACAAAAAGAGACTCATCAGACTTTGTGTGAATAAATCCAATCCCTTCCAAGAACGTCCTAAGAGCATAATACCAAGTACGAGGTGCCTGTTTTAACCCATAAATGGACTTATGCAGTTTACAAACATAGGATGGAAAAGTTTTATCAACAAAACCAGGGGGTTGTGCCATGTAGACTGTGTCAGACAGGGTACCATGAAGAAAAGCATTATTCACATCAAACTGTTAAAGGGGCCAATTTCGAGTAACTGCAATACTGAGAACAGCTCGAACAGTTGAAGGTTTGACAACAGGACTGAAGGTTTCAAAGAAATCAACACCCGGACGCTGATGAAAACCTTTGGCCACAAGGCGTGCTTTAAATTTGTCTAGGGACCCATCAGGCTTGCGTTTGATGCGAAAGACCCAATTGGAGCTAACTATATTTTGAGACTCATCAGGGGGAACCAAATCCCAAGTTCCATTCCTGAGAAGAGCATCAAACTCGGAGGACATGGCTTCCCTCCACCGTTCATCTTTCAAGGCCTGAGAAACACAACTTGGTTCAGTATCAGAAGGTAAAGCCGATGTAAGACAATACCTTGGATTGGGCTTGAAGATCTTGTTTTGAGACCGAGTGACCATACTGGATCTGTGCAAGGCCGGAGGTGGTGAAGGTGGTGTGGGGGGCCACGGAGGAGCGTTTGGCGGCACAAGAGCAGCTGGAGGCTGGATAGGGTGGGCGAGAGGTGGGTTTTCGGTATTTGGGGTGATGGGGGGTGCATTGGGAGTTTGGGTCGGAGAAGTGGGTGTATTTATCGAAACAAGAGGTGTGTTCAGCGGAACAGTGGGTGTAACAGGGGGAGGGGGTGCATTTATCAATTCGATGGGTGTATCAGGAGTGGGGGTGTATATATCAGTTCTGGGGGTGTAACTGTCAGATCAGTGGGTGCAGGAGATGTATCTACCAGAACAGTGGGTGTGTCAGAAACTGAATTGATTTTGGCAAAGGGAAACGTGTGTTCAACAAATTGAACATGGCGAGAGGTATATATTTTGTGGGTGGTAAGATCTAGGCATAGATAGGCACTTTGAGTGATGGAATATTCAATGAAAACACATGGCATGGAACGAGGGTCTAATTTGTGAGCAGTGTAGGGGCGGAGCCAAGGGTAGCATAAGCACCCAAAAACTCGAAGTTTGGATAGGTTAGGTGGTTGTTTTAAAAGGCATTGGAAGGAAGAAAGCATGTTTAGGTTAACTTTAGGAAGGCGATTTATGATGTAGGTAGTTGCACAAACCGCATAAGACCAGTATGTGAGGGGCATGGAGGCGTGGTGTAGTAGGGCTAAGGCTGTATCAACAACATGTCTGTGACGACGTTCAGACATGCCGTTGTGCTCGGGACTCGGGAGTATGGGGTGGGGTGGTGAGGTGTGATATGCCATGGTTTTGGAGAAACGAGCGAAGAGCAATAAACTCTCCCCCATTATCTGTGTAAAGAGTTTTAATTTTGGTGTTGTAGTAATTTTCAACAATGGATTTAAAGGTTGAGAAGGTGGATTGGACATCCGATTTGCGTTTTAGGGGGTAGATCCACATGTATTTACTGAAATGGTCAACAAATATGACATAATACTTAAAACCATCATGAGATATGACCGGAGATGACCATACATCGGAAAAGATAATTTCAAGGGGTGTATGTGAAACAATACTAGATTCATTAAATGGTAGTTTGTGACTCTTAATACAATGACAAGAATCACAACTAAACAGTTTTGTAGGATTACTCGGTAAACGAAATTTAGATAAAGTATGGTATAAAATTTTGAGAGATGGGTGACCTAAACGGGAATGCCAAACCGGAAGAGGAAGGCGGTCGGAAATGAATGTGGTAGGTGAGGGTTTGGATGCTCGTGCCGACCATACGTAAAGATTATCAATGCGACTCCCCACGAGGAGAACGCTCCCCGTACGGCCATCTCGCACCTGAAAAGAAGACGAACCAAAGATGACATCAACATTATTATCTCGACATAAGGTTGAGACAGAAATTAAATTATTTGCCATTTGTGGAACGACTAATACATTCGAGAATTTCAACATATTAAAATCTTGGAAAGATATAGAACCGATATGAGAAATATGCAACCCGTTACCGTCACCAATAACCACTTTGTCGAATTCGGAATAGGGCGAATGTAGGGAGAGATTTCGTAAGTCCGTAGTTACATCAAATATTCTAAAAGATAAGAATAAATCATAATATTAAAAGATACCAATCTTTATAATATTATATTCTTAATATTATGCATATGTTTCGTTAAATTTGAGATAGTGGTGTAAAATTAAATTATTTAATTGGAGATATACTTCAACTAAGTTATTTTCGTCCATGGTTCAGTCATCAGTGTCTGCCGAAAATGGGACACCACTACCTCTCATGATCATGGCACAGCATGCAACTAAAAGACTGAACGCCTGCAGCCTAGGCTGACTACTGCACGCAACCAAAAACTTTCAGTCAAAGAGACAAAGGGAAGTGGTCTGAAAATATTGAATAAGTCGTACCTATTATTTTGTAAATAATTGAAGTAAAAGAGTGATAAAAAAAATAATAAAAAAATTTAGAGTAGACTGTATAAAAGAGATACTCACTCCGTCCGCCTATAAAAGCTTCACGTTACTTTTTAGTATAGAGATTAAAAAAAGTGATTAAATAATAAATATAGTACATGTGATATGATTGAGAGAGGAGAGAGATAGAGATAAAAGTAAGATATAAAGTGAAATGTAAAAAAAAGTACTTACCAAAAAAGGTATGGAAAGCTTATAGGCGGACAGACCAAAATGGTAAAATGAGAAACTTATAGGTGGACGGAGGGAGTACTTGGAATCAAAAAATTTAGAGAGCTATTATAATTTAATTAGAAGCTTATGACATTTTGTTCAAAATAATTAATTGTTAAGTTTTTGGCGGGAGGTAGAGTAATATTTAATACTCTCTCCGTCCCAAAAATACTTTTATAGGTAGATGGACAAACATATTAGGAAAGTGTAATAATTAGTGAAATTTTGAAGGGTAATTTTGTAAAATTGTATGTATAAAGTAAAGAAATTAGTTAATTTTGTGTATGTGTGGAAAAAAAGTAATGACATTTGTTTAAAATTGAGAATATTATGAAATGAAGTTTATAAATAATTTTTCATTTTAAGAGTCTGAAAGTTATTGTGGAACGTTAAAAAAGGAAAATGTGAAAGTAATGGTGGGATAAAGGAAGTACATCTCAATTGAAGTTAGATATGTAAAATAAAAAAGATAAAGAGAGATATTGTGATATTAAAAAACATAGAAATACTGTAGTAACTTAACAAATATGGTCAAAATATTAAATAACTTAATAAAAGACGGGTGTAGTGTAAATTTTTTAAGATCATCTATATTGATATTGAGAATAAGGATATTTTTGTAAAAAATACTCTCTCCGTTCAATTTTATTATTCCCACTTTCTTTTTTTGGTTGTCCAATTTTATTATGCTCATACCCTTTTTAGAAACAATACTATTCATACTACTTTATCTTCATCCTCCTACCATCACTTATTTACCCATTTTGGCATTCACTTTATTCATAGACAATCATTTATTTATAAATGGACCCCACAATACCCCATCATACCCTCAACTTATCTACTTTATGAATAAACTAATCAATATTTATTAAAACCCGTGTCCGGAGAAGTGGGCATAATAAAATTGGACGGAGGGAGTAATAAATATTGAACTTAACATCTGTAAAATGTCGAAAAAATATTAATAAAATATCCATAAATTTCTAATAAATACGAAGTACTACTAAAAAATAGCATTTGATGTTACATTATATAGTACTCCCTCTATTTTGGGGAGAGCTCCTCATGAGCTTCGGCATGGAGGTTAAGAAATACTACTCACTCTGTCTCTACTTATAAGTTTCTCATTTTACCATTTTAGTCCGTTTATTTATAAGTTTTTCTTACCCTTTTTTATAAGTATTTTTTTTTTACACTTCATTTTATATTTTACTTTTTATTTCTATCTCTCTCCTTCTTCCAATCACATCACATCACTTTTACTATATTTATTATTTAATTATTTTTCTTAATCTCTATGCCAAAAAGTAGCGGAAAGCTTATAGACGGACGGAGGGAGTAATATAATAAGTAGATGTATTAGAGGTGATTGAGATAGAGAAGTTGGGTAGCTGGAGTAATTAATACTCCATTGATTTTGTAAATTTATTAATTTTTGGATTAAAAAGTATATTAATTGATATTGTAAAATCAACGCTTTGAAAGTTGATCATGAGTTGCCACGTTTCTTTCTCTATCATACATCAGCATATATCTGTTTTTCCTGTTTGAAATTTTAAAATATACACCTCCCTCCCTCCTCTCTTATCAAAATCATTTCCGTTAGCGATGGCGGAAGCAAATAGATATGAAGGCGAAATTCATGTACCCAAACACATACAATCATTTCTCACTGGGAAAGAAGCTGCTGGAACAGCGCTTGGTTGACTCACCCCAACCTCAAGTTCGATTTCAGGGATGGCAGCTTTACAACCGAATTGAAAGGTACGAAAATTTAAATCTCAAGGTTGAGAGTTTAAGAACCTAGAGATTGAAGTTGAAGCTTATGGCTTGCTGGATTTGCCCCAAGAGGTGATTGGATCCGAAAACCTCATCAGATTATCTTTGAGTGGGTGCAATATTTATCAAGGGAATGTAAGTTGTTCCAAACTGAAATCCCTTTTTAGTCTACGAAGAGTACTTTTTATATGTTCTCCGGTTGTCCCCGACAAAGTGGGATAGCTCAAGTGGTTAGAGCACCACTACCTAGGCCTTAGGTCCCGGGTTCGAGTCATGGGGAGGGGAAAAGGGATGGGTTGTCCCCTGATTGAGGAAAATGTGAGAGTGGACGGTGATGGTCTAATCCATCCACCTTATGAGTTGAAACGTTTTGGTTTTTGATTCCTTTTTTTTCCACGACATCTCGACCAAATTTCCTTTCCTTAATGATTGTGGTGGTTTCATTCTAGCCCTTCACTAGAGAGAGAGAGCATAACCATTGTGGAGGTGAATCTTGATGTTCCAAATATTCAAAACAGCAGCTCCAAGTTGTAGAGAATGGAAGTCTGATATAAGCCTGTGGATTCATGGTTTGTAAAATTCTTGACGAGGAACAATGGTGGAATTGGGATTTTACACCTGAGCCTGTTGATGCTGCTCAATGTTGGGTGGAGAATTTGCTGCTATCTTCAGAACTATTGAATGCTTTATTTTGGAGTACCAGAGGATTGCAGCTGTATCTTTCCTTTGGAATACACTTGCACAAGAAAGTACAAGTGAAAGTTATTTTGATGAAGAAAGACTTGCAGAGTGGCAACCTGCCTGGAAGACATTGAAGGATGAACATTTTGTCTTGTGAAGTTGAGCCATCTATCTTTTTTGTGATCTTAGTAGTCGATCTAAATCCAAGTAAGCTCCTTCATTATCAGCAGTAGCAGGATGTAAAAACGGATAAGTAGTGGAGTATTTTGTTAGGTACTGTACTGTACTGTACTGTATGTTCAGTTATTAACTAGTAGTAGTATCATGCAAGTTTAGTACAGTATTTTGTAGGAGTATAATTTAATTTAAAATGAAGATGAAGTTTTTCCTTATATTATCTATAAATGAAATGTATGCTTTGTAGAAATTCTTCATATAATATCAACTCCATCTCTCTCTCATCAACCAAATTATCAAACATTAGTTTTTTGTTTTTGTAGAAACTAGTTTTTGCTCTCTCTCATCAACCAAATTATCAAACATTAGTTTTTTGTTTTGGTTGTACTTATATTTAATAAGTAAAAGAAAACTCTTTATTCTCCTTAATTTACAAATACATGTAAGTACTACAAATGTTAAATTTTATTTATCCCTCATATATATGCAATTTGTGCAACCTCTCAAACAATGCAATTTGTGCAACCTCTCAAACATCCCAAAAAATGGAGCCTTTGTCATTATTAATGACCTAAATTTTAACCATGGGCTAAGCCCATCTCACGTAATTTGAAATAAATTACGGAGTATTTTGTAATGATTTATAACTTTAAATAAGGTGAGATTTAAATTATACCACCTTGAATATGAAAATTGTAATTTTATAAATCTCCATGTGTAAATTATCCAAATTATACATTTATACATTGCTAGAGCCTAAACTCCACAAATCTAGGACATAATATAATTGCAATGTCTAGATTACTGTCTCTGCCCCCAATCAATATATATATTCATAATAACAAATGCTACAAAAATTATCTTTGTTCTTCTTACAATCTAGCTTCACCTTTTCTTTTCAGAATGTCAACGAACAATGGTGTCTGAAGGCCAGAGAACTTATAATGGACAATTGATTGCACTCAAACGGATGAAAAAGTTTAAAGATACAATGAATAAACCTAAATACAAATAATTGCAGTCAATCTTACCTTAGCAAAGTTCATACTGTTGATATCTATCATTATCACTACAATCTGATTCTGATGTAATTTCATACAATCTGAATCTGATGTAATTTCATGTCTAGATGAAACCAGACTCTTCTCATCTTTATGAGATTCATTTCTCACAACTTTTTTTTTTTTTCCGCAGGTGTGGAGGTTGTGGAGGTTTATAAGTGTCACTTCTTGATCTATTTGATACTTCAAAAGACGGGCTTTGACTTGTTGAAACTTCCTCCATCTTGTGATTAGTTGCTTGATTCAGAAGATGAGCCTGGTAAAAATCTCAAAACTGCTACAAAGCCAACCACTAAAAAATATTAACTCTTTAATGAATACATAATGTAGGGATGCATTATCGACACATAAAGATAAAATTTCTTACATGATCTGTCAGATTTTTCTCCATTCCGTTAGGACCAAGTGCAGACAATGAAGAAGCTCATTATAAACCTGACCAATATGATAACATTATGTGAATTCTCAAACTAACTTTAAAATGCTAAATATAAAAGGGCAATGATAATTATCGGTCCAACAAAAAAATAAATTCTAAATCCGTGTATAAGCATGAACAGTTTTCAATTAAATACAATTAAAACAATTTTTAAAAAAATATTTAAGATTTATAACGTGGCAAAAGTCGGAAAGTCACATTCTCCTTGACACGTGTAAAATAGTATTCGTCTCAAATAACACATGGTGAAAGACTAAATAGTTTCAAATGACACAAGACTAAATGTTTATGAGATGTGTATTTTTACAGAGAAAAACAAAGACTATCCAAATTAATTTTGTGTATGAGCCTGCACATTTTTGTAACTTGTGGCATAATAACTAAATGAGAGAAATAGAAAATATCATATTTTTGTAGGAGGAAGTTAATAAAAACTTTCGAACTACTATAGTTTAATTAATGAATAAATTATAATAAGAATGATGTGATGTGGGATGCGCGCAGCAAAGGAGTGGACAAAGATTGGGAGTTCAAAGAAGAGGTGAAAAAAGCATTGTATCTTAGTGGTGTGTTTGTTTTGTCTGATGCAATCCCATGGTTGGAATGGCTGGATATTGGTGGGCATATCAAGGCCATGAAATAGTGAACCCCACAATATTTTACAATATTCTTACTTTATTTAATATTTTATATAATTATTCGGATATTGTAATTGGCAAAAGGTGGTGAGTACGTACGTTGGCAGTGCGTACGCATAGGTAGTTGGTCTGAAATACGAATTAAGGTTATTTAATAATTGCACATAACAATTTTAAACACAATTTTAAATTTAGTTATTTTCTTATCATGTCGTTATGATGTTATATCACATTAATACAAAAAAATATTGTATTTTTATCGTGTTTGTATCATCACATATCCTTATCATATCATATTTTTGTTAAAAATCTTTTATTAAAAGTCTTGATATCCGTCCCAAGAATCAACTAATTTAGAGGACCAATCCTACTATCCATTAGAGGACGAACACCAAGGAGTTAGCCTAGTGATGTTGACTTGAGACTTAAGAGTGTATTCCTCTCTAAGGTGCAAACGATTTCTATGGGGTTAGTTTATACAAAGCACAAAACTCCATTAGAGGACGAACACCAAGGAGTTAGCCTAGTGATGTTGACTTGAGACTTAAGAGTGTATTCCTCTCTAAGGTGCAAACGATTTCTATGGGGTTAGTTTATACAAAGCACAAAACTCCATTAGAGGACGAACACCAAGGAGTTAGCCTAGTGATGTTGACTTGAGACTTAAGAGTGTATTCCTCTCTAAGGTGCAAACGATTTCTATGGGGTTAGTTTATACAAAGCACAAAACTCTAACTTTAAACGGAACCACCGCAAATGGGTGGTGGGATTGGTCCCTCGAAATTAGTTGGTTATTTAACCGAATACTTGAGACTTCAAAAAATATATATATGGATTGATCCCTCAAAAATTATTTACCTCTTGTGTATTTCGAATCTGAGGTTTATAGAGAATCATACTCCACAAGTCTTGCTACATCATCTGAACAATTTGTTACATTGCGTATGTGTACTCATGGTATTAGAAATGAGATATATAATATCATTTGCTAAAATACCATAAATCAATTGTGAATATTCATGGTATTAGAATACGAATAAAAAATATTAGAAAATTTCAATTGATGCAAGATTTCAGATTTGTAATACTAAAAACTAGTAACAGTAAACCACACGAAATCTGCTTCCTAATTAAATTAGTGAACAATTCACGACGAATTTGTTGCAGTCATAAGCTTAAGTGCACGAAAACGCGCCTTCCTAATTTAATTTGTCGTATGACGACTTGGTGTGATGAATATTTGATAATCTAATAATATCAACTGTACACATTTACATATATAGTGTTCTTTCTTTCTTTTTTGATGAATATTTAAATAGTCAAATATAGAAAAAAAATATTTTGTATCACAAAATTTGAAATCATTCTTCTTTAGCGAAAATAATATGGTGGAAACCCAATTCTTACTTAAAAATATAATATTTCACCTTCCCCATAAAGTTTGTACTCCGTATTTTTTTTTTTACTGTCCACATAAAGATTGTTTGTTACATTGTTTTAAAAAATATATTTAAATCAGGTCATCACTGTTGCTATACATGAATGAAAGAAATGTTTTTTAACAAGATGTTTAATTTGACTAAATATTTTTTTCAACTATACCATTTTATGTTTTGAGAAAATTAAAGTTGTTGAATATTTGCGTCGTGTACCCTTAATTGTTTGCTAATTGTTCAAGTTTTCATCAAGCATGTTTCTAAGGAAAATAAGGATGAAGTTTCTTGTTATTACCAATGTAATGTTGGATATGCTTTGAAATTTGAATTAAATCCCAAAAAACCATGGGCTTTATGCGGAGGGGAATGGACTTAATGAGTTCAATGAAATTCGAAAAAAGGCCCACATTAGCTCACTCAGGGTGAACTGCTGCATATAAAAAAGGGTTTGACTATATGCACCTCTATTTTCGGAGGATGCACTCCCCCAATTAATTTATTAATAAAATAATAGGATGAAAAATAAAAAAATACCCTTTTAAGTAAATTGTTGAGCACTAAATGCACCCCCTTGCTGGACGCACCCCTATTATCATTCCTTTCCCTTTTCCCCTAAACCATCACTTTCGGCCGCCGTCGGCACCATTTTCGATAACCACCAAGCCAAAAAAATTCAGAAATTACAATATATACTTGAAAAAATCACATATATTTTTTTATAAATTTTGACCAACCAGTGTCGACCATATACACTCCCGTCGACAACGATTCGTCGACGAATGTATATACGGTCGACACTGATTGGTTGAAATAAAATAAAAAAATAAAAATTCGACAACTTAATGTCGACCAGACACACTCTCATCAACAAAAATTTATCGACAAGAGTGTATTTGGTCGACATTAAGCTGTCGAAAATTAAAAAAAAAAGGGGGGGAGGGGGTTGCAGATTTTTTCTGCAGAAAATCCTAACTAAAAAAATGTGGAACCGAGATCGAGGAAGGGAGAGGGAGACCGAATGAACAAACCTGAATGGAGTGGCCGACAACTTGGACAAACAAGGAGGCGGCGGCGAGCGGGAGGCCGCCGAACGGGGAAGACAAATCTAGAAGAAAAAAAAAGGTTGAGGACGGGCCGCCGCTGCGAGGGCGGGGCCAACGACGTCGGTTGGATAGGGGGAGGGGGCGACCGAACGAGGTTGCGGGAAGGGGGGAAATTTACAGAAATTTGGGGAAGAGGGAGGGGGCGCGTCGACTGGGGTTGTGGCGGGGTCGCGTTGGCAGCGGCGGATGGTGTGGGTTGGTGGGGGAAAAGGGGGAAGAGAGAGGCGGTGACGGAGGCAGTCGGTGTGAGATGGGGGGAGGAAATGAGAGAAATGAAGATGAAGAGAGGAATTAGGGTTTTATGTGGAAATTAGGTTTGGGTCACACTTAGGTGCCCGCGGGTGTACCGTGCCTACATCACAAAAATGGAATATGGGCCAAAGGTGGGTCAGAATCGAGTCAAAGGCCCAAATAATAATAAATAAATAAATAAAAAGAGCGCGTGAAGACTCCCAGTCGCCCCATCGTCGCCGATATATATAGCATTTGTGTTTTAATCCCTAATTTCCATTAGTTTCTTCTCCTTACTCTAATTTTTTTTGAAATTATTCTATTGGTGTTAGTGAAATATCATTGAAATATGCATAACAATGAAGATTGTGATAATTTTAATAGGAAAAATACTCACAGCGAAGAAGAAGGTGATTTTTTCCACAATTTGACAGTGTTTAATTGGAGTTATTAGAATTGTTATGTTTTTTGTATTATTAGACATGTGGTATTACTGGATATAAGCTCTAGTATTACTGAATATTTTTTGTGGTATTACTGAATTCAGTTTCATTTACAGGTGGGAAGATATATGAAATTCAAGATGAAGAAGTATATGATTGTAATGAATAGTGCAGTGAGATACAAGAACAGAACGTGGAAGAGAATGTTGTGATAGGAAGGGTCAAGAGTAGTCTCTATTAAAAAAAAAAAAGGCAAATACATCAAAATAATCACAAATGAACGAGTTTGGTTCTAAAACACCGAATCCCCAATTAATTTACTTGATGATTGTTTTGCGTATTGCATATGGTATTATTGGACATTGTTATTTTATAGCAAAAACATGAAACATCATATCAGATATCTGGTATTACTGAATACACTTTGTGGTATTACTGGACATCGATATTGTATTAATTGTTTATTTATTCACACGATAATTTTGATTTTAATGGATATTGATTTTGTAGCGGAAACATTAAACAATGTAATTTAAAGTTTTAAACATCATGTTAGACAGCTTGTATTACTGATTATTACATGTAGTATTAGTCAATACACTGTGTGGTATTACTGTACATTGATTTTGAAGCAGAAACATTAAACACCTAAATTTAAAGTTTTAAACATCATATTAGACATCTTGTATTATTGGTTATTACATGTGGTATTAGTGAATACACTGTGTGGTATTAGTGAATACACTCTGTGTGGTATTACTGGATATTGATATTTGTATTACTTGTTTCTTTATTAACACAAATATTAAATAATGTAATTAACACCATAATTTGACATTAAAAACTGCATTAGGCGATGTTACTTGATATTGATTTTGGTAGCAATAATCCCTAAACAAAAACAATGTAAAAAAAAAAACATCAATTCTTTACAACCAAATAACATGATCAAAGTTAAAAATGACACCTTCACTAGTAAAGAGATAAAATTTAAGTTGAGGCATGCACACCAATTCTTAGATATGCGGATCAAGATGACTAATTAAAATTATGTTTAGTTGTTTATATGATCAACTTTATTTAGTTGCATGTTATTAATAGAGTATTTTATTTTTTTACATGTGTTTGAAATTGATTTCAAACCTAAATTGAGGATTAAACTTTAAGTGGAAGTGTCTGAAGTTCTAGTTTCATTCTATTTTTTCCATCAATTTCTATCTACTAATTTGTGAGAAGGTTTTGCCTAAATCAGTGTTATTAAAATTTCATAGATTGATTGGCTTAAGTAAGTGGCCTGTTGAAAACCGTCTTGATTTCCAAACACATTCATCGAACTAAAGGGTGCAGAAATAAAAATATAGAAGAAAAAGTGCAGGGGTTAGAAATTTGAAAAAATTATATACAAGGGACAAAAATATTATTCCTATATAATGAGCAAACCAAATGAGATAACATAGTGCTAGTGGAGTATCTATTTATTTCAAAATAACCAACTTCACAGCAAGATAACACAGTGCTAGTGGAGTATCTATTTATTTCAAAATAACCAACTTCACATCAAATTTAATCATCAGAACTTGAAGATTTTTTTTTTTTTTTATGGAAGTTTAAATATCCATCCCTTTTTCCCCTCCCCATGACTCGAACCCAGGACCTAAGGCCTAGGTAGTGGTGCTCTAACCACTTGAGCTATCCAACTTTGTCAGAAATGAAATGATTGTTTGATGCACACAAGTTATTACACAGTACTAGATTATAATTAAATACAAATTCGCTTACATAACGAAGAGACTCCATCTCGGTGGTAACTGTAACAGGCAGCAGCATTCCACAGTTTGCTGAAAAGGATGAATAAGTCCATAATAGTTCATTAATTAAATTAAAGGAGTCCATGATACGCTGGTGGAACTGTGAAATTCTTGACATATGGTCAGCATATATTTTGCACAGCTCGTCTACCACCACATCCTCTTGACCTAGCTGCTCTTCAATCTCCTCAATGTCAGATTTAATCATCTCCAGTCTACGCAGTAAGAGGTCTTCCTTCTTTCGATCAATGTTCACAAGGCGAGCGTTCCTTTCATTTAGCATGCCTTCTGCAGATAAAGTAAGAGCATCTTTGATTTCATCGAGCCTTTTATGCAGCCACTGCACATTCACATTCATAATTTATGCATCCCTTACGGCAGTATAATACGAATCTAAGCTACTAATATCAAGATCTTCCAACCATTTATTCTCTAGATCTTGCACCATGTTACATATGCCTATCAAAACAAAGCTCCTCATGCAATCCGATTGCAACGAACAATCCTTGGTAATTAAATACTATTGTTGAGGAATTATAACACATCAACGACATTACCCAACAGACGAGAATCAAAATAATATAACATTTTCAATACCTTCGGCTTTAACCCAATCCATGGAAACATTATTGTAACGTAATTTCATTAGACTCACACAGTCTCGAAGCGCCAAACATAGATGCCTAGACAGCAGATTTAAAACAATAATTAAAGTCAAGTGACTTTCGCATTTTGTCTAACAGGAAAAGTGCAATATTTCATTTTAACAAAATCACTTACAGCAGAATGGCACGCCTCATGCTCATCATCATCTCGCAATACAAAATAAAAGCAACATGCCTCACAAATAAATCCAAATTTCAATCGGCGTTGTGTGAAAAAGTTGGGCAGATGCACTCTTATATAGAAATGCTTACAATGTTCTAAATCTAAGACTTGGACCGACGGAACTGGTTTGATTAGGTCACTACTATTTATATTCTAAAATTAATTAGTTCATCACTCTCGATGTGTGAAAACTTGTTTCAATCTGCTCGTCTTTTGTTGTCCCAAAAATTTGTTGTTTTGTGAATTTTGAGTGATAATAATAATCCCTCCGTTAAAAAAAAAAAAATCACTCTTTGACTGTCACGATTTTTTTTTTTTTAAAATGGAATAAAGTGAAGATAAAGATTAGTCAATCATTGGCTAACTGAAAATTTTCTCTTTTAATTCCTAAACCCTAAATCTCAAATTTCATTTTTTTTCAATTTTTACTAAATTTGAAATAAAAGCAAGTGAGAGTGACTAGGGTGGCAAGTCAAATTAGTCAATTGTGATGGTCATGTACTAGTCTGTTTTTATAATTATGGTGTGTAGTTCGGATAGTTTATAATTATTGTACATTTCATTTTAACAAAATTACTTACAGCAGAATATCCAAATTTCAATTAGCGTTGGGTAAAACTTTGGGCAGATGTACTCTTATATAGAAATACTTACAATGTTCTAAACCTAAACTGTGACCTACGGAACTGGTTTGATTAGGTCACTACTATTTCCATTCTAAAATTAATTAGTTCATCACTATCCAAAATTTCTGTTTTTGTTGTACCCAAAATTTGTTGTTTTGTGAATGACTTGGCACACTCAATTCGGTTTAAGTGATAATAATAATCTTGCGTTAAAAAAAAAAAAATCATTCTAAAATTAATTAATTCATCACTCCAATGTGTGAAAAATCATTCTAAAATTAATTAATTCATCACTCCAATGTGTGAAAATTTTAATTCATCACTCCAATGTTCATCACTCCAATGTGTGAAAATATGTTATTATTTTTTGCTAGAAGGGGGAATCGAACCTAAATTTGTTGAAAATTGAATTAATTCATCACTCCAATGTGTGAAAATATGTTATTATTTTTTGCTCGAACCTAAATTTGTTGAAAATTGAATTAATTCATCACTCCAATGTGTGAAAATATGTTATTATTTTTTGCTAGCTCCAATGTGTGAAAATATGTTATTATTTTTTGCTCGAACCTAAATTTGTTGAAAATTGAATTAATTCATCACTCCAATGTGTGAAAATATGTTATTGTTAAGGAAATCCTAGGACAACCATTAGACTACAATGAGTTTTGTTAAATATTTTATTATTTATCATATATATAATATATATTTCCTATATAGCTGGACTCAAGTACATCGTGTACTTGAGTACACAGCAGCCCTACCCGAGTGATAATCCTCCGTTAAAAAAAAAATTGCACACGACTTAAATGGAATAAAGTGAAGATAACAAAAAAAAAAAAAAAAATTGACTTCATTTTTCTCCTTTAATTTCTAAACCCTAAATCCTAAACTTCATTTTTTTTTTCAAATTTTATTGAATTTGAAATAAAAACAAGTGATATTTCTAAAAAAAAAAAAAAAAAAAAAATTATTGTACATTTCATTTTAACAAAATTACTTACAGCAGAATATCCAAATTTCAATTAGCATTGGGTGAAAAAGTTGGGTAGATGTACTCTTATATAGAAATACTTACAATGTTCTAAACCTAAACTGTGACTTAAAACCTACAGAACTGGTTTGATTAGGTCACTACTATTTCCATTCTAAAATTAATTAGTTCATCACTCCCAATGTGTGAAAACTTGTTCCAATCTGCCCTGTTTTTGTTGTACCCAAAATTTCTGTTTTTGTTGTACCCAAAATTTGTTGTTTTGTGAATGACTTGGCACAGTCAATTCGATTTGAGTGATAATAATAATCTGCGTTAAAAAAAAAAATCATTCTAAAATTAATTAATTCATCACTCCAATGTGTGAAAAATTTGTTTCAATCTGCCCCTGTTTTTGTTGTACCCAAAATTTGTTGTTTTGTGAGTGACTTGGCACAGTCAATTCGGTTTGACTGATAATAATAATTCTCCGTTAAAAAATTTTTTGTACACGATGACCGTCACGATTTTTTTTTTTTTGGAAATCACCCTCTAATAAAAATGAATGACTTTTATTACAAATTAATACTACTTTAAATTATTACTCTCCACGACAAAATGACACATAAAATGTCCATTCTACCCTTATTTTCAATTAATTATTACAAAAAAAACCAAAAATTACTTTGGAGAGTACACTGCGGTCTGTCTTGGACAGTGTGCTGACTGTTGAGTCAGATTTTATTTTTTAGAAATTCAATTAGATTTGCATTTTTCTTTGGGGCCATTCTATTCTAGTGTCTTTTGAACTTGGTAAAACTCATTAAGTGCTACCTTTTTAAAACCTCTCATTTAGGTGTCATTTGGGTGCCAAGATTACATTCTTGCCCTTATAGTGGAGAAGATAAGATTCTTAAAACATCTCACCCCTCCTCTCTCTAAACCGTCTCCTCCCTCCTCTCTCCTCTCTCTTCTCTCTCTCCTTCAACCCCACCTCCTTCATCTACTTCTTATTCAAAATCCCAGCAACCAAAAAACTCTTTTGCCACCCCCTTGCCGCAGCCGCCCCACCATGGCCGCCGCCTCCAACTCTCCGGCGAAGACGGCCCACCAACATCGCCATTGCCAAGCTGTTCGCCGTCGACGCTCCCACCATGGTCGTCCGCCTTGAAGATCCGTCGCCGATCTGCCATGGCGAAGATGAAGTTTTGTGGCCGCCGCCATGGCTTCGTCGTCTTTACAGGTTTCTGTCATCTGCAGCACTTCGGCGAATAAGCCATGGCCGCAGCCGCCCCAAATCTGAATATGTGGCCGATCTGAAGAACCTTTCGAAGGTTTCCGCAAGTTTCGAAGCTCCGTCGTCGATCTTCCATGGCGAAGATGAAGCTTGTGGCCGCCGCCATGGCCGGGGAAGTCGTCGTGGCTCGGCGGCGATCTAAAAAAACGAGAAATGTAACGGATCTAAAAAATAGAATATTTCAGATTTGGGGCGGCGGCGGCCATGACTTCTTCGCCGGAGTGCTGCAGATCGGCGGCGACGGCTAAGGGCTCCTGTTCGTCTTCTTACAAAAGTGGGCGACCTTGGGAGAAGCTTCATCGCCTCCTTCTTTAAGAAAATTCCAGATCGAAGCCTTGGGACTTGGGAGACGCACCGCCTATGGATGCTTTGGGTACGGCCTTCGTCTTCTTCCCAGGAAAGACAAAGTCATTTAAAAGGTAAAGATTTGTTCAAATTCTCTGTCTCTTGAAAAAATCAAAAATCTCGATGAAGGAAAAAAAAACATTAATATCTGAAATTGGTAGTGCAGATTTTTATTTTATTGTTGGTTCGATTTTTTTTATTTTTTTTTTGAAGGTCAGGGGAGTGCAGATTTTTGTAATGGAGGTTTTGTAATGGGGGTATTGAGTTTTAAATTTCTGTGTTGAAGAAGATGAAGATGTAGGTTTTGAGTTTTAATATTTTGTGTTGAAGAAGATGAAGATCTTCGTCAACAGAAGCTTTCGTAATGGAGGTTTTGAGTTTTAAATTTTTTGTGTTGAAGAAGATGAAGATCTTGTCCTGCTATATTTTTATTTTTTTTTACTAAAAAGAACTGTTGTTTTGTTGTAAAGTCGGTTTTGTGTTGATGCAAATAGCGTGTGTCGATGATGCAAATTTATTTTTCGTTGATGCAAATTTAATTTTCGTTTTTGTACGTCGATGCAAATTTTGTTTGTGATGCAAATCTTTTCTATGTTGATGCAAATTATTTTTTGTCATTGATGCAAATTTTATTTTGGGTTAAAAAATCCATATTCTGTTTCCAACCAATCTTGAATTTGCTTAAAATTCAGGCCCACGGTCAAAGTGTGATTTTTTGCTTAAAATTCAGGCCCACGGTCAAAGTGTGTTTTCTTGCATCATTTGCAGAATAAAATAATAAACTCAACAAGTTTCGGTTTATTACACAAGTTGAGAGAGAAATATAAATATATTCATTAATTTTCATAATTTAATACGATCCAAGTACCTTATGTGTATAAATATATTCATAAATTTTCATAATTTCATACGTATTTAAAGTACGTTTATTTTAACTGTACAAGGATGGTGAATTATGAGAATTTGAATCTTACAAATAAATAGTCATTTGGATTTTTTGAAGCAATAATTTCATATATCTTTATAATTTTGTTAATCAAGGATCCATGAATTCAGCTAGTTATGATTCAAAATTAGTTAAAGCTTAAACTGAAAACTTTCTACATACAAAAATAATTTATTTATATAAGAGATATTTAGGAATATCTTTAGGAATAATTGATTTATAAGAGATATTTAGGAATATAAGAGATATTTAGGAATATCTTTAGGATTAATTGATTTATATAATCCCTAAAATTGTGCATACAGTTAAAAACATTTCCTTGTTTACACATGCGTACATTTATATATATATCCTGTACTCCTACTCAATTTATCAAGTCAATACAAATTTCCATAAGAGGAAGAAAAACTATTCAAACACTAATGTTTACTTTTTTTTTTCGAGAATTTTAATTATTTTTTTCGAGAATGAACTAAACTTTGATTAAAATTATATTATGGTCACTTTTCAATGATTTAATTGTTACACTGTTCTCACTATATTTTAATTTTTAGAATTAGAAGAGAAGGACTTGACTAGAAATGAGAAAAATAATTTGCATCAACAAACAAAAAAAAATCGAACCAATAAAAATTCCAAAAAAATATTTGCATCAACGAATTAAAAATTTGCATCAATGAAGAAACCTATTTGCATCAACAATTAAAAATTTGCATCAATGAAGAAACCTATTTGCATCAACTAAGAAATAATTTGCATTAACAACAAATGAAGTTACACCAACAATTCGAGTAATATTCCGTCAATATTTCTACAATAATAACAAGAAATCATACATTTTGAGTTCCATGAAAATGGAAATGGCCAAACCCAAATTCCACCAATTTTGCTGTTACAGATCAAGTTTCAAAATTCAAAAAATGAAAACCTACCTTAAAAATAAAAAATCATGTATTGTAAAAAAATAAAAATGAAATTACATATCTGCCTTCTTCAAGAATATTAATAACACTTTTCTGAATCACAAAATAAAAATTGAGTCTTACATAGTTAAAGTAAAGAAAAAAAAAGATGTTACTTCATCTCCTTCAACAATGGCGGCTTCGTGTCATCTCAACCATGTCTGCTCCTTGTTTCTTTCCATCTCCAAATCACAAATTTCAGTTTTTGAACAAACAATTCTAAAAAATTACAGTCCAAAATCTACATCTCTCCATTCAAGAAAAAATCTAAAAAATCAAAATGGTAGATCGGTCATTCAAGAACAAATCTAACACACCACGAACCTGGAGTCGCAGAGGAGATATCTAAAACACCGAGATCGTGAAAATGAGTGCCAATTTAGGAGCCGATCTGTAACGGATCGTCGGAGGGCTTGAACTCGCCGCTTCATCTTCTTTGCCGCCACCACAGATCCATCTTCTTCTTCAGATCCGGACGGCGGCTTGAGTGGTGTGTCGCTGTTAATGGGCGGCGACAGTGGACAAGAGGCGGCGTCGGTACACGAAGGGGGTGGTTTCTTCGTCTTGCAGTGCCAATGGAGGAGGTCATGGCCAAGCTATGACGTCGGCGGCGACAGTGGTGGCAGATTGACGACGGAGGCACGGAGCTCACCCCTAACATTTTTCTTACAGCGGTGGGCGACGGCATCATCGTACAGATCGGAGTTGAGCATTACAATGGGCGGTTTGGGGTGGAGGAAAACTTTTTCGACTCCTTTGGGTTGCTGGGATTTTTAAGAAGAAGGAGAGAGGAGAAGATGAGGCGTATGAGAGAAGAGAGGTTCAAATTGAATTCAAGACAAACAAGTTTGATGGGACCCGTCTGCAATTGTGTAAGGAGAGATAGGAATGTGTAAGGAGAGAGAAATTTTAAGAAAGGGTATTTTGGGTTTTTCAAGTGTGTTTTGGCACCTAAAATCAACTTTTTTAAAAAATTGCACCTACACAGTGTTGGAGGGTGAAAATGGCACCTAAGTAGCAATAAACTCTTTTTCTTTCATTAAAAAAATTGTTTACATCATTTTTAAATAAAGATTTTAAATTATATTACATTTTTGAGTTTATGGTTGCTTAGGTGCTATTTTCACCCCCAAACACTACGTAGGTGCAACTTTTTTAAAAAGTTGATTTTAGGTGCCAAAATAATCTAAAAGACCTAAATTACCCTTAGGCTGCGTTTGGTTGGGTGGATTTGGGCTCATGGATTTCAAATCCACCGTCCAAATCCACTCCACTTGTTTGGATTATCAATGGATTTCAAATACTTAGATTTTTGCTTACACAATTTATAGTTAAAATTGAGAGGATTTGAAATTCTCACTAAAACCATGTCATTTGAAATCCATCTATTTTTAAAACCTTTCATTTGAAATACATCCTCAAATCAAATACCTCCATCTAAACACAACCTTAGTTCATTCCTCATTTTTCTCTCCATTCTTATTAAACACCTCACCCACCTACCCTTCCTCTCAAACACGCCTCATCTTCTTCTCTCTTCTCCTCTCTCCTACGCCTTCAAAACCCCACCCCATGGCTGCCGCTGAAAAGCTTTCCTCCATCCCCAACCGCCATTGTAATGCTCTCCTCCCCAACTCCCCATGGCCGCCGCTGAAAAGCTTTCCTTGACCTGTCTCTATCGCCGCCGTACGTGAAGCCCCTCCACCCTCCGCTGCCGCCGTTGAAATCGCGGGCGATCTGTGGCCAAGGCAAGGCTACGACCTTCGTCTTCACGACCTCCGACGAAGGCGACAAAGACGAAGCCCCGAGACAGATCGACGACGGGGAGATGGTAGTTGATGGCGGCGGCGCCGTTCGGATCTGAAGACGATGATGGATCTGTGGGTGGCGAAGGAGACGAACCGGCGAGTCCGTTACAGATCGGCTCCTAAATTGGCACCCATTTTCACGATCTCGGTGTTTTAGATATCTTCTCTGCAAAAGGTAGCATCATTTTGGTTTTTGTTTCGTCGAAATTCTTTTGGGGCGAAACAATGATTTGTTTGAATCTTTGATTTTTGTTTATAAATTTTTAGATTTTGTTCTGCAACAATTTTTTTTTATTGTTTTCTTTGATTCGTGGTGAAGACGAAGGGTCGGTTCGTGGTGGCTCCTTGAAGGAGACGAAGTCGCCGCCCTTTGCCGGAGACTGGAAGAAGACGAAGCCACTGTCGCGATCCCCTTGAAGAAGATGGTGCCCTTCGCCATGGCCGTCGAACCTCCATCGCCGTGCCGGAATTTTCTTAGGCGGCGGCTAGGGTTTCCCACCCCCACTTGGGACTGCTAGTGGGCTAGGGTTTTCCACCCCTAATGCGCACCCACTCTTGTAATCAATACACCCCTTGAAACACTTGAATTTCTTTTTTTGGTATAGTCTTTTGAAGGTTATGGGGGGTGCAGATTTTTGTAATGGAGGTTTTGTAATGGTGGTATTGAGTTTTAAATTTTTTGTGCTGAAGAAGATATAGGCTTTGAGTTTAAATATTTTTGTGTTGAGGAAGATGAAGATCTTCGTCCTGCAAAGCTTTTGTAATGGAGATTGAGTTTTAATTTTTTTGTGTCGAAGAAGATGAAGATATTGTCCTGCTGATCTATTTTTTTATACTAAAAATAACTGTTGTGTTGTTGTGAAGTTTTGTTGTGTTAATGCAAAAAGCTCGTTGGTTGATTCAAATTTATTTTTTGTTGATCCAAATTTATTTTTGTTCGTTGGTGCAAGTATTTTCTTAGTTGGTGCAAATTATTTTCTCATTGATGCAAATTTTATTTTCGTATTTTTTGTGATTTTGTGAGTTTTATATTAATTTTTGTATTTTTGTGAATTTAGGGACTTGTCAGATTCGATTTAGGCTTGCAAACTGTGAATTTGATTTTGTGTTCTTATTACATTATGATATGCTTTCGATATGCTTTCGCTTGGTTTTGACAAATACTCTCTCGGTCCGTCTATATATAGTACAAGTGATGTGATTGGAAGAAGGAGAGAGAAAAATTAAAATATAAAGTGAAGTGTAAGAAAAAGTATTTACAAAAAAGGTATGAGAAATTTATATGCGGACAGACTAAAATGGTAAAATGAAAAGCTTATAGGCGGACGAATGGCAATGGGGCAGAGCAGGGCAGATAGTTAAATATCCAAATCTGCCCTGCGTTCATAAGTATCCGCCCTGCCCTGCCCTGCCACCTGCTGCGGGGCAACATTTCGTGCCCTGCCCCATGCACTCCAAAAGTCCAAGTAAAACATGGGGATTAAATTAAATTAAACAATAAAATAAATATTAAAAATCCACAACTAAATTAAACATTAGAAATTCACTAAATCATATCTAAAATACTTAACAGCAAACAAATGTGTTTTTGTGAAATTGTGCTATTCCACATCAATGATGGATTTTGGATATTGACTAGCTTGATTCATGGATCCTTGATTAACATAATCATATCCTGATATCCACTGCTTTCCTTCTCGACTCTCCTTGTTGTATGATAGAAACTAAAGCTCTCTTTTCCTCTCTCTCGCATTGTCGTTGATCAGATTTAAAGATATTTTATGTTATTTGAAATGAAATTTATTTTAATTACAGATGTAGTCAGTTTAAGCTTTAATTACTTTAGGATCTTAATTCATGGATCCTTGATTAACATAATCTGATAATCATATCTTGATATCCATACATGTAGCTGAATGTTGTCTCAACTCTCCTTGCTGTATGATAGAAACTAAAACTCTATTTTCCTGTCTCTCGCACTGTCGTTGATCAAATTTAAAGATATTTTATGTTATTTGGAATGAAATTTAAAGCGGCAGCAAAAATATATGAAATTATTGCTTCGAAAAATCCAAATGACTGTATATTTGTAAGATTCAAATTCTCATAATTCTAACAAAAATAATTTCTCTCTTATACTTTTTTTTTCTTTCTAATAACACACCTTTATATTTATAAAAATTCACCATCCTTGTAGAGTTAAATAAACATACTTTAAATACGTATGAAATTATGAAAATTTATGAATATATTTATACACATAAGGTAGGTGGATCGTATTAAATTATGAAAATTTATGAATGTATTTATATTTCTCTCTCAACTTGTGTAATAAACCGACACTTGTTCTCTCTCAACTTGTGTAATAGAGTTTATTCTTTAATTTTGCAAATGATGCAAGAAAACACACTTTGACTGTGGGCCTGAATTTTAAGCAAATTCAAGATTGGTTGGAAACAGAATATAGATTTTTTAACCCAAAATAAAATTTGCATCAATGACAAAAAATAATTTGCATCAACATAGAAAAGATTTGCATCACAAACAAAATTTGCATCGACGAACAAAAATAAATTTGCATCAACGAAAAATAAATTTGCATCAGCGACCCACGCTATTTGCATCAACACAAAAACGACTTTACAACAAAACAACAGTTCTTTTTAGTAAAAAATAAATATATATATATATATATATATATATATAGCAGGACAGGATCTTCATCTTCTTCAACACAAAAAATTTAAAACTCAAAACCTCCATTACAAAAGCTTCTGTTGACGAAGATCTTTCATCTTCTTCAACACAAAAATATTAAAACTCAAAACCTACATTTTCATCTTCTTCAACACAAAAAATTTAAAAATCAATACCCCCATTACAAAAATCTGCACTCCCCTGACCTTAAAAAAAAAATCGAACGAATCAACAATAAAAAAAAATCTGCACTACCAATTTCAGATATTAATGTTTTTTTTTCCTTCATCGAGATTTTTGATTGTTTCAAGAAACAGGGAATTTGAACAAATCTTTACCTTTTAAATGAGTTTGTCTTCCTGGGAAGAAGATGAAGGCCGTACCCAAAGCATCCATCGGCGGTGCGTCTCCTAAGGCTTCGATCTGGAATTTTCTTAAAGAAGGAGGCGATGAAGCTTCGTCGGAGAGATGGAAGCTTCTCCCAAGGTCGCCCTTTTCTGTAAGAAGACGAACAGGAGCCCTTAGCCGTCGCCGCCGATCTGCAGCACTCCGGCGAAGAAGCCATGGCCGCCGCCGCCCCAAATCTGAAATATTCTATTTTTTAGATCTGTTACATTTCTCGTTTTTTTAGATCGCCGCCGAGCCACGACGACTTCCCCGGCCATGGCGGCGGCCACAAAGCTTCATCTTCGCCATGGCAGATCGACGACGGAGCTTCAAGGGCGGCGACCATGGATTTGGAGGCGGCGGCCATGGTTTTACCTCTTTTCTTTGTTCTTTTCCCTAAAAGGGAGACAGACTCAGAAGAAGGGTTTATCGGCCTTCGAAAATGGAATGGAGGGGAGAAGGTAATGGTTTTTTTTTTTTTTTTGGAAACGATGAGTTGTGGAGAGAGAGAGAGAGTGGGAGTGGGAAGAAGATTGAATGGTTGAGAGAGAGATGGGGAAAAAAGTTGACAAGACAATACAAAAGGGGCTAACATGACATGTTCTTACTTTCCTCCTCTATAAAGGCAAGAATGTAATCTTGTCACCCAAATAGCACCTAGAGGACATTTTTTACATAATTTTAATATTTAAATTATTTTTATATTTATAGAATATTTTAATTTATATTTAATTTTTTTTATTCACAATTTTTTATGTCGAATTTTTCAATTTTTAAATTAAAAAAATTTGTTTATATCATTTTTAAATAAAAATTTTAAATTACAGAACAATTTTTTATTCAGATTTTTGTTGTTCAAAAATTTAATATAGTCTAATATACACATTGCACATTCACACATACATTACACATTTAAACAAACATTGCACATTTACACATACATTCCACATTTATACGAACATTGCACATTTACACACAATTTATGAAGAAAATGAAGATTATTCTTTATCATCTTCCTTGGGGTGTCAAATACTTAGAAAATTAAGTTCATCTGAACTTTAGTTTCATTTCAAAATTGTTAGGCAACAGTACACCAATTAGTTTTGGAGAAGAAAAAAAAGAAAAAAGTAATCACTTAGTAATGAAAAGGGTAACTCAAATTCAAGTAGTTTTTTTTATTATTTTTCTTATGTGCATTTTATCGAACACCTGGAGTGCGTAATTGTTGGAGTTCCTGCCAGAAATATAATTATCAGGTTGATAATCTCCAATTACCAAATCAAACGGTAAACACTTACAATGGTGAAAGATTGATAATCTCAAATTACAAAATCAAAGTGTAAACACTTACCATAAATTGCATAAGTCATAAGTGAAGAAGCACCTCAAAAGGGCTTTTTATTTTTCTTAAGAAACAGACTTATAAAATGGAAAAAGAATGAATCATCAAAAGATCTAATGTTTTTATAAAGGAGAAAACCAACCTAGGTTTGCCCACTAGTTTCATCGTCGCCGATCTAGGATTCCGCCCATCTTGCAGCGCTTCGCGAGCGGAGGCATCATCGTCGGAGACGAAGACGAAGACGAAGACGGAGTCGTAGCCACCATCGTCGGAGACGAAGACGCGCGGAGCCGCCGCCATCGCCGGGGAGTATGGCAGATCTGCACCCCTCACCTTCTCTATTTCTCTGAAGCGTCGGCTCTGCCGGCAAAGGAATGCGAAGCACCGCCGCACCGATCCATAACCCCGATCTACCCCGGCAAACGGTCTACTGCGCTCGGGACCCGACCTCGTCTTCGTCGATCTCTCCGGCGCCGAACAGATCTCGACGAATTCGATCGACCATGGATACTAGATTGCATTCAACACAGAATCAAGAGAAAAATCCACAGTTTGCTGAAAAGGATGAATAAGTCCATAATAGTTCATTAATTAAATTAAAGGAGTCCATGATACGCTGGTGGAACTGTGAAATTCTTGACATATGGTCCGCATATATTTTGCACGGCTCGTCTACCACCACATCCTCTTGACCTAGCCGCTCTTCAATTTCCTCAATGTCAGATTTAATCATCTCCAGTTGGAGAGCATCTTTGATTTCATCGAGCCTTTTATGCAGCCACTGCACATTCACATTCATAATTTATGCATCCCTTACGGCAGTATAATACGAATCTAAGCTACTAATATCAAGATCTTCCATCCATTTATTCTCTAGATCTTGCACCACGTTACATATGCCTATCAAAACAAAGCTCCTCATGCAATCCGATTGCAACGACATTACCCAACAAACGAGAATCAAAATAATATAACATTTTCAATACCTTCGGCTTTAACCCAATCCATGGAAACATTATTGTAACGTAATTTCATTAGACTCACACAGTCTCGAAGCGCCAAACATAGATGCCTAGACAATAGATTCAAAACAATAATTAAAGTCAAGTGACTTTCGCATTTTGTCGAACAGGAAAAGTGCAATATTTCATTTTAACAAAATCACTTACAGCAGAATGGCACGCCTCATGCTCATCATCATCTTGCAATACAAAATAAAAGCAACATGCCTCACAAATAAATCCAATTTTCAATTGGCGTTGTGTGAAAAAGTTGGGCAGATGCACTCCCTTAAAAAAAAAATTCACTCTTTGACTGTCACAATTTTTTTTTTAATGGAATAAAGTGAAGATAAAGATTAGTCAATCATTGGCTAACTGAAAAATTTCTCTTTTAATTCCTAAACCCTAGTCTGTTTAGTCAATTTAGTCAATTGTGATGGTCATCTACTAGTCTGTTTTTATAATTATGGTGTGTAGTTCGGATAGTTTATAATTATTGTACATTTCATTTTTAACAAAATTACTTACAGCAGAATATCCAAATTTCAATTAGCATTGGGTGAAAAAGTTGGGCAGATGTACTCTTATATAGAAATACTTACAATGTTCTAAACCTAAACTGTGGACTTGAAACCTACGGAAATGGTTTGATTAGATTACTACTATTTTCATTCTAAAATTAATTAGTTCATCACTCCCAAATTTCCAATGTGTGAAAACTTGTTCCAATCTGCCCCTGTTTTTGTTGTACCCAAAATTTGTTGTTTTGTGAATGACTTGGCACAGTCAATTCGGTTTGAGTGATAATAATAATCCTCCGTTAAAAAAAAAAATTCATTCTAAAATTAATTAGTTCATCACTCTCAATGTGTGAAAATTTGTTCCAATGCCCTTGTTTTTGTTGTACCCAAAATTTGTTGTTTTGTGAATGACTTGGCAACAGACAATTCGGTTTGAGTGATAATCCTCCGTTAAAAAAAAAATTGCATACGATGACCGTCACGATTTTTTTTTAAATGGAATAAAGTGAAGATAGCCACAAAAAAAAAAATGACTTCATTTTTCTCCTTTAATTTCTAAACCCTAAATCCTAAACTTCATTTTTTTTCAAATTTTATTGAATTTGAAATAAAAACAAGTGATATTTAAAAAAAAAAAAAAAATTATTGTACATTTCATTTTAACAAAATTACTTACAGCAGAATATTCAAATTTCAATTAGCGTTGGTTGAAAAAGTTAGGCAGATGTACTTTTATATAGAAATACTTACAATGTTCTAAACCTAAACTGTGACTTGAAACCTACGGAACTGGTTTGATTAGGTCACTACTATTTCCATTCTAAAATTAATTAGTTCATCACTATCCAAAATTTCTGTTTTTGTTGTACCCAAAATTTGTTGTTTTGTGAATGACTTGGCACAGTCAATTCGGTTTGAGTGATAATAATAATCCTGCGTTAAAAAAAAAAATCATTCTAAAATTAATTAATTCATCACTCCAATGTGTGAAAATTTTGTTTCAATTTGCCCCTGTTTTTGTTGTACCCAAAATTTGTTGTTTTGTGAATGACTTGGCACAGTCAATTCGGTTTGAGTGATAATAATAATTCTTCGTTAAATTTTTTTTTGCACACGATGACCGTCACGATTTTTTTTTTTTTTGGGAAATCACCCTCTAATACAAATGAATGACTTTTATTACAAATTAATACAACTACTTTAAATTATTACTCTCCACAACAAAAATGACACATAAAATGTCCATTCTACCCTTATTTTCAATTAATTATTACAAAAAAAACCAAAAATTACTTTGGAGAGTACACTGCGGTCTGTCTTGGGCAGTGTGCTGACTGTTGAGTCAGATTTTATTTTTTAAAAATTCAATTAGATTTGCATTTTTCTTTCATTGAAAAAATTGTTTACATCATTTTTAAATAAAGATTTTAAATTATATTACATTTTTTAAATATTCTCTGGGAAATCACCCTCTAATACAAATGAATGACTTTTATTACAAATTAATACAACTACTTTAAATTATTACTCTCCACAACAAAATGACACATAAAATGTTCATTCTACCCTTATTTTCAATTAATTATTACAAAAAAAACCAAAAATTACTTTGGAGAGTACACTGCGGTCTGTCTTGGGAAGTGTGCTGACTGTTTGAGTCAGATTTTTTTTTAAATGGAATAAAGTGAAGATAGCAAAAAAAAAAAAAAAAATTGACTTCATTTTTCTCCTTTAATTCCTAAACCCTAAATCCTTTAACAAAATTACTTACAGCAGAATATCCAAATTTCAATTAGCGTTGGGTGAAAAAGTTGGGCAGATGTACTATTATATAGAAATACTTACAATGTATCCTCAAAAAAAAAAAAATACTTACAATGTTCTAAACCTAAACTGTGGACTTGAAACCTACGGAACTGGTTTGATTAGGTCACTACTATTTTCATTGATAATAATAATCCTCCGTTAAAAAAAAAAAATCCATTCTAAAATTAATTAGTTAATTACTCCCAATGTGTGAAAATTTGTTCCAATCTGCCCCTGTTTTTGTTGTACCCAAAATTTGTTGTTTTGAGAATGACTTGGCACAGTCAATTCGGTTTGAGTAATAATAATAATCCTCCGTTAAAAAAAAAAATTGCACACAATGACCGTCACGATTTTTTTAAAAATGAAATAAAGTGAAGATAGCAAAAAAAAAAAAAAAATTTTTTGACTTCATTTTTCTCCTTTAATTCCTAAACCGTAAATCCTAAACTTCTTTTTTTTTTTCAAATTTTATTGAATTTGAAATAAAAACAAGTGATATTTCTTTAAAAAAAAAAAAATGAGAGTAACTAGAGTAGCAAGTCAAATTAGTCAATGTGGTGGACTAGTGGTCATGTACTAGTTATGTAATATGTCTTTATAATTATGGTGTATAGTTCGATATTTTATAATTATTGTATTCATTGTGGTTAAAAATTATTTAAACTTGTTTTTGTACTCTATTTTTCAAAGTAGTTACTTATTACAATTCATTTCTCCATTTATAATTATTCGGGTATGATCATCTACTAACATTTGTGGTGAAAATTAATGGTAGAGAAATCTCTAAAATTATCAATTCATATTAACAATATTTCAGAAACTTCTTTTTCTTCTTTCTTTTCTATTCTAGATATTTTCTGTTATCATTATTGCAGATTTTTAGTACATACTCAACATTATTATATTAGTGGATTTTATATTTCTTAACTACACACAAGTTCTATTAATTGAAGATAAATTCAGTAAAAAATTGGGTTTGTGGGTTTAGGGTTTAAGAATTAAAATAGGAAAAATGATGTAAAAAAAAAAAAAAAATAGCACGCTCAAAACCCTTTCTCAGTTACTCAACTGCAGCATCGATGGAAAAAGAAAAGAATAATTGATCCTACAACCTTTTTAAAAAGTTACTCATAGGTGTAAAATGACATCTAACATTACTATTACTATGAGAGGTTTTTTTTCTAATAGAATCATTACTATAGCCTATTCTACAAATAGGAACAACAAGTTTAAACAATTTCTATTGGATTCAAAATGAATTAAAAACCCTATTATACCCTTAATTTACATTTCCAATCATATTTTTGAATAATAAATATTATTTCAAATTTAAAATCCCATAATTTTTGCAGCGGGCTTAATCTCTTTATTATTACGATCTTTTAATTTGCTTGACTTTCCCAAATAACACCTTCTCTCTGTTTCTGGATTTTTCCCTACGATGGAATAACTGCATGTGATTTACTATGAATTCTAGGAGTAATTACTTGGTAATTCATCGTAAATGCACATAGTAGAGGATATCAATTCTTGATTGGAAAGAGTTAAGTGTTAGGGCGCATACCCTGCTGGAGTATCTTGGGTTTTTTTGGAAGAATTTCTCATCGGCATTTACGATTCTTGGTGGTGATTATTTGCAAGAAGTAGTTACTACATCGAGAGTGAAAAATCAACATCGAGTTCTTAACTGGAGAAGCAGTTACAATTCTCTTGCCATCGCTGCGAATAGAGAGGTTGAACAAGACGATTGAAGAATTTACGGTTAGATTTTATGCTCTCTTGATTGATCGAGAATTATCCTAATTTCTACGCCCATCTACGGGTAGATTTAATTCTTTCTTGGATTGTAGGAGTATTTGCCTAATTTTCTAAACATACCAAATTCGAAAAAAAAAATCAGATTTGTAAAAAATAATAATTCAGAAACCATAATCCTATTTTTTTTCTAAACCCTAAACTTACCGGCAGTGACATACGCGGCGGCAAAGTGGCTGGGCGACGGCGGCCTTGGGAGTGGGAGGGAGGAGGTGGGCGACGTACTAGGGGTTGTTTGCAGGCGGCGGGACTGAGAGGAGGAGCGGCGAAGAGTGCAGGACGGCGCCACGGGGAAGCGTCGATGACCCTTGTGGGGTGGGGGGGGAGGGAGCAGGTGGGCGACAGACTGATTGCAGGCGGAGACGATGAAGGGAGCAAGGCAGCGCGACAAGGAGGGAGGGAGGTGGGCGACAACGGCTTTGGGGGTGGGGGGGAGAGGGAGGAAGTGGACGACGGCGGCGGCTTTGGGAGGGGGAGGGAAGAAGTGGGCGGTGGCGCCGCGTGGGAGGGAGGAGATGGGTTTGATGTGAGAAAGAGGGAGAGAAAAAGTTTAATTAGGAGGTGTTTACTTTGTGCTTTGGTGGTTTAAAAAACCGGGATTTCAAAAATCCCAATAAATAGTAATATGAGGGGGTGTTTACTTTGGGCTTTGGGGGTTTTTAAAAATCGGGTTTTTGAAATCCTGGTTTTTGAAATCCCGATAAATAGTAATATGAGTGTTTCTTTTGGGTTTTGGAATAGTGAAGGATTTAACTTTATGTCAAATCAAGTTGTAAGATTGAATGAGTTTGTATTATTATATTATTGTTTGATGAGATTGTAATGATTAGTTAAGTGTGTAATGATTAAATGTATTATATTATTGTATTATTATATTATTATAGTATTATTATATTATTGTTGAGAAAGAATATAATGATTAGAGTAATATTATATAAATATAACTTTATGTCAAATCAATATGTTTGATAAGGGTGGTTTTGAGTGGATTTTGAAAACCGATTTTTAAATCCCGAAGTAAAACGGGTTTTGGATCTTGAAATCCAAAACCTGGTTTTTAAAACCAAAAGTAAATATACCCTGAGTGTTTCTTTTGGGTTTTGGAATAGTGAAGGATTTAATTTTATGTCAAATCAAGTTGTAAGATTAAATGACTTTATATTGTTATATTATTGTTTGATAAGATTATAATGATCAGTTAAGTGTGTAATGATTAAATGTATTATATTGGAGTATTGTATTATTATATTATTATAGTATTATTATATTAGTGTTGAAAAAGAATATAATGATTGGAGTAATATTATATAGATATGACTTTATGTCAAATCAATATATTTGATAGGGGTGGTTTTGAGTGGATTTTGAAAACCGATTTTTAAATCCTGAAGTAAAACGAGTTTTGGATCTTGAAATCCAAAACCTGGTTTTTAAAACCAAAAGTAAACATACCCTTAGGTGCTGTTTGGTTAGGGATGGTGGTGGATAGGATGGGGATGGAGATTGGAAAAATATGGATGGAGGTAATCCATGAATACTAATTGAATAAAAATTGTGTTTGGATTGAGATTGAAAAATAAGTGTGGATGGAGAACTTTATGTCAAATCAAGTAGGAGAGAGAATAAATGTGTGGAAGAAAGTAGGAGAGAGAATAAATGTGTGAAAGAAAAGTAGGAGAGAGAATGAGTAATTAAAAGAAAGAAAAGAATGATGTGATTGTATAAAAATAGGTATATAGATGTATTATAGGAGTGAATGAGTATTTGGATGGAGAGGGATGGGATGGAGAGGGATGGCCCATCCAAATCCGGATGGGCCAATCCCAAACCAAACACACCCTGATTTAGAAGGGTTGAGGTATTTTAGATCTTTTCACGTGGGTGTACTCATCTTACGATGTGTGTTTAGCTAGTGATATAGAATCAACCATGTTTTTTTATGTGAGCAGAGTCATTATCAATTACTCCATCCGTCCATGAAATGTAGTCTCATTTGCCTCATATTCTTTGTCCATCAAATGTAGTCTCATACACTTTACGGAAACCATCACTCTTCAACCATCACTTAATTACTCAATTTGTCATCAACTTTATTCACAAACAATCAATTTATTCACAATGGACCCCATAATACCATATAATACCCTTACTTTATCTATTTTATCTACATTTTTTTTAAAACTTGTGTTCACCCCCCATGAGACTACATTTGATGGATGGAGTATAATTTAAAATAAATAATAAAATCATATTAATATGTTTTAAAGTTAAATACAAATCCTTTTCATTTAAATGTATTTTTCTAATTTTTTATCTTTCACCACCTGTCTACTTTGATTAATTCTGTCTTTTCATTAATTCTGTCTGAAAACTCGTAAAAATAAAAAAAAAATCCCAAAACAAATTTTATTGGAACACAGTTCTTTCTTCACAAATTCACTGAATACCATTTATGTTCAAGGTGTTTCATGTGAGGGAGAGAAAGGAAATTATTTTCGGAGAGAGAGAAGGAAATTATTTCTGGTGTTTCGATGGAGAACAAAGGTTGAAATGAAGAACAAGAAAAATAATTTTCTTCCCTTTCCTCGAAAATAATTTCATTTCTCTCCCTGATGAAATACCTTCAACCAACATAAATGATTTTCAGTGAATTTTTGAAGTGAAAACTGTGTTCCAATAACATTTGTTTTGGGATGTTTTAATTATTTTTTCTCAAGATGCAGTATCTGTTTTCTATAATTATATCTTATTTACTTTCTACCATTCCATTGTGTGTTCAATTAAATTTGTTACGCATCAACTTATAGAGCTGCTATGAAATTTTCGTGTAACTTTTGTGGAGGACTTACCCTAATGATAATTGAAAAAAAAAAAAAGATAAAGAGTTAAGGGGATGCACGCCGCGGCAAGAGCCTATTTCACACCAAAGAAACAGTCTAAAGAAATCCATACATAAAACTAGTCCTTCTCCATCCAAATGGCTAAAACTCAGTGTTCCTCTCAGAGTTGTTCATCAACTACGAGTCTAAACTACATACCAATTGACATAAAAAGAACCAACTAACTTAACATTAAAAAACATCTTATCTTTAACTAGGAACAATGGTGATGTGTTTCAATGGCTGCGATATGTCGACGCCTCCGGCATGCTCAACGAATTCGGCTGGAGAAAACGATCTCTCATGGCAAACACACATGATGCTCACCTCCGTTTTTGTGTATTTGTACAAAAACCCCATTACCGTCCTCCCGTTGGGGCCATTTCCGGTGGTTGAGACACATGGCATTTTTGGTATCGACACTGCTGCATTGTGGTGGTTTCCGTTTGGAGCTGGTGTTGGGGACTTGACGTTGAGACTTCCACTTGTTTCCCTTGACAGGTTCTCGGACCTCGAACTAGTATTAGTTTGATCCAACGAACTCTCTGATTTCAAAATCGTACTAGGCGATCTCAAATTGGAAGGAGGATTACTTAATGCCCTCACCTTTGGTGCTCGAAGAACCTGATCCGTTTCGGCTTGTGACCACGAATCATGGCTTTCGAGATTTCTTGAAATACCACCGGGATACAAGCGTGGCCGCCGCAATGGACTCGAGTGGCTCCCGGTGTCACTACTACTCCCTCCTGAATATAAATAATACAAAAATGGTTCAATATATCTCTACCAAAATTCAAGATTTGAGCAATACACATGATAGTGTTTCATTGCGTGTTCAACAAGATGGCATCACATATACGTATCATAATGCAGTTGAGTACATACAAGTGTGACTCCAATCAAATAGTACTTAATATGCACACTTTCAAAAATGAAAATATTTATTATCCCTAATACACTAATAAAATCATTCACTTTTTACTTTATCCATCTACATCATACATAAAGAATCAATATTTCTTTAAAAAAAAATTCGTAAAAGGAATCATACATACAACCATCCATTAATGATGATGTTACATATTGTTTTAACACATGAAGATGTTCGATGATGTTATTTAACACATGGTGTGAGGTATTAAAAATTAAAATAAGTGAAATACATAGTATAAGACATCAAAGTAGAACAAGGGATCCATACATAGTGGGTAGATTATATCTAGAAAGGAGGATTATTCATATGAGCCAAAGATGATACTGAAAAAGGATTGGATTCATCTTACAGTATTTCGATTGCAAGGCTAATGACATGGCCTATTAATACAATTATATTTTCAATTCAGGGATCCTAAATTTGATTCTACTCAATCAATGTGCATTCAGACATCATCACTATCAATCTCTAATTCTAGAAACAACCAAGAACATACACATGAAACTTAAATTAAATTCAACAATATAAACAACCTCAAAAAAGAATTAACAAGAATAATCACCTTTGTGATAATCAGAAACAGCAGAAGAACATTGTTCCAAGGACCTATTCACAGGATCATTAACCCCATTACTCTGTTCTTCTGAATCACAATCTGCAGAAGAATATTGAGCCCGAGGGGGCTGTTGTTGTTGTACCTTAGGGTACAAACTACAAATGTTGTTACCAGTGAACAAGGATAGGCTCAACTCACCTCCTCCTCCAACTTCATTACTGCAATTCTTTCTACCTGAAACACAATCCCTCTCTCTACTTTCTCTCTCTTCAACTCTGCCTTGAAGCTTCTGAGCCTCCAAGAACAATCTATCCTCCACAAATAGTAGACCATTTTGCCCTTTTGATTTCTTTATTTTTTCTCCTCTTTTCCTTCGGGCTTCTTGTCTTCGAATCTCCCTCCTCCTATGTGGATCCACATTATTCTCACTCGAAAAATTGGATTTTGTTGAAATATTATTATTTTCTTGGAACAATAATTTCCTAATTTCCCCCTTGCCAGAATCCTCATCCTCCTCTGTTTTTCCATAACCTATAGACAACTCCAAATTAAGTTCAAATTCTTCCTTCTTCTTCTTCTGCTGCCCTTCCATACCCAAACTCCTCCCACATTCTTTCCCCATTCTGGTTTCACTTTATTATTATTATCAAATGAAAATGACTTGCTGAATTATTATGTTTGGTTGGACTAGGTTTGAAAATATATAAACGGCGAGGGATAGATGAGAGACACGTGGCGAGAGAGGAGAGAGGGTTGGTTGACACGGAACGTATTTAGAGTTAAGTACGGGAATTAGGGTCTCCAAAATCCAAAATCAGTGGCCCTAATATCACGGTTAAATCCGTGATTAGGAGATACCCTGCATGTATTGTTATTGCCACGTTGCCTCTGAATTCGACAAGTGGTGGTGAGAAACAGGGCCAGGCATTTGGCGCATCAATTATGGCGATGGACACGTGGCGAATCATATGATGAAATTCGAGCCGTCCTTGTCACTTGCAAACTCTAGTCCAAGATTCGCCCTATTTATTCTGCATACTTCAATTCCGGGATTTGTTCTCATCCAAATTCAAAATATTTCTTCTTTTTATGTTACTTGTTCCAAATTTCCAATATTTGTATACTACTCCTATAAATTCTATACATTTTTTTAAATAAAAATATTTTTAATATATTAATACTTTTTTCTTTACTATTTATTTTATAAATAAATAATCAATATTCATAAATTGAATCATACTTATTAATTTCTTATTCTTTTATTGTGTGTGAATAAATTTTGTTTGGATTGTGCAATTATTGCATAGATTGATTATTAATGGGTTGGTTTGCTATGGACTCGAGTGCATGTTGTGCACCCTGGTCCATGTTGCATTTTTTTAGTTGAGAAAATTTATAAAAAAAACCATTTAGACACCTAGCTTCTTAATAAAGGACAACTATTATAATCTTTTTAAAAAATGACAAAAATGCATGTTAATAACCCATTATACCCTTATATTTAAATATGGAAATTAATTTATTAATTTAATAATTAAATAACAAGTCTTCATCTTCCTTATTTGTCGTCATAGATTCAACCACATACCTCTTCAATTGATTATCAACATTGACAAATGTTACCTGATCCAGCAAAGTTTCTGCTGCGTAAGGTAACGCTAGTTTATTGCATCGCCTTCTTCACAACGAAATCGTCTATTGCCTCAACGAACCCTTCATTTTGATAATTAATTGCACTCTCAGAATCCAAATCAATGTTTAGATTTCCTGCACAGTCAGATTCTTCGATCGGCTGCTTGTTGCTTTTAGGGATTGAAATCGAGATTAGGGCTTCACGATCGGCAGGGTGATGCTTAGAGGCTTGTTCCTCTCTTTCAACGACGGTCATGGCTATAAGGTCTCGTCTCCTTTGCTCTTCCATAATTGTTTCCTCGATCTGTTCTTTCGACTGCACATGATCAAGAGACTTTCCACGCGATCGTTTCTTTATATTCCTAGGGGATTCAAACTTCACCGATTTCTTCATTATGGATGACGGACGCGAATCCGCCGGAGATACAGTAGTCTTCCCCACGCCGGAGGTGGGCCTTTGACGACGATTTTATCGCATAGGAGTGGGGCGACGCAGCGTATAGTCCACATGGGAACCATTAATCCGGTCAGATGAAGAGTTTTGCCAAGGGTATAATTTTTAATTCCACACGTACACACATAATTTGCAAAGAATTTAGGATTTTTTGAGATGATTTTAATTTAGGTTCAATTTTGCTCTGTTTTCGTGTAATTGTGATGATTTACGTGCGCGTTGCTGAAATGTAGTTCATGATTATTTGTTATTGGTTTGGTAAAGGGATAATGCAGATCTTATTTTGCATATGTATACATATTTTTGCATAATCACATTCTAATATGAAGACACCGTATTATTTTTTCTGCATTATTCATTTTATTATGCAGTTTTAGATTTCATTGTTCTGCATTATTCATTTTATTATGCAGTTTTAGATTTCATTGTTCTGCATTATTCATTTTATTATGCAGATTTAGATTTTATATTAATTTTCCAACCATGGTCTAGGGAGCAAAATGTTCTTCTCACTTCTCACTTCGTCTTCTTCCGTACTTCACGGTTTCCTTTCTTCACAAATTGAAAAACCCCAAAATTCTGCACAAAATTAAGAACTTCTGTCCGGTGTTGTTGAGGAAGTTTAATTTTTGGAAGCTTTTAATTAATTGCGTAATTCGGGGGATTTAATGAGCTGATAGACACGTTTTTAAATTTCAAACATTTAAAGATTTTCTCCATATTAATTTCCGAAATTAGATATTAAGGGCATGATGGTACATTTATCTTCCATTTTGTCCTTATTCTGAAACTATTTTGAATCATGTCTTTATTTAAAAAAACACTAGGTGAAATGACCTTTTATGTGAAATTCCCTTTTTAGTTTACTGACTTACACTTTTTGGTAAATGGTGTTGCACTTTTCAATTATTAAACTATATAATAATATTTTTAGTTATAGTGACTTACACTTTTTTTTAGTAATATTGTATTGTACTTTTCAGTTTAATAACTTACACTTTTCTTTAGATTAGGGTGCACAACATGCACTCGAGTCCATACTAGACAAAACCATAATTAATAAGTAATGGTATGGGTTTATTTTGAAATTTAAATAGATTATAATTTAACTTTATATTATAAAATGGGTTGGTCTGCTATGCACTCGAGTGCATGTTATGCATTCTAGTTCATGTTGCACTCTTCAGTTTTACTGACTTACACTTTTTGGTAAATGGTGTTGCATTTTTCAATTATTAAACTATATAATAATATTTTTAGTAATAATTGAAAAGTTACACTTTTTGGTAAATGGTGTTGCATTTTTCAATTATTAAACTATATAATAATATTTTTAGTAATAATTGAAAAGTGCAACACCATTTACTAAAAAGTGTAAGTCAGTAAAACTGAAAAGTGCAACATGGACTAGGGTGCATAACATGCACTCGAGTGCATACTAGACTTTAGCTTATAAAATTTATATATGTTTATATAAAATTTATTGATATATATAGTAGATTAAAATTTCAAGAAATGTAATTAAATAAAATATTCTTAAATAAAACAAATTTAAGTCGATAATTAATTAAACAATGTTAAATGTTAAACAATATATTGTTCAAACAATAATACTCATAATAAAATGCCACTAAAACAATTTATTTTTTTTTAATTATAAAACATCCACAAAAATAAATTGTGTATTTTAAATATTTTAATTGCTGTGAATAAAGAAAGGCTCGGGAGTGATATAGCCCAAAATTTCTACAAAGCTAAAATTAGAACATCTGGACCCCTTGCTTCAAAAGAAAAGAACACCTGACAGTTTGGGTGAGAATTGACTTGATATATATATATATATATATATATATATATATATATATATATATATAGATAGATTTTGGTGGGTAACATACCGGACTCGATCGATGGACTGGCTCGACTAACCCTATGAACTGACTTGACCAATCCGAAGTCTAATATCTGGACTCTAAAAAAAAAAAAAAAAGTTAAAAGGGACAACCGCTAACAAACAACAGCAAAATTAGACAACCTGCGATAAATTATCTTTAAAATCTACCATAGAAATTATCACTTATATATTTTTTTTTAATGTATACCAGTGATTTTAGGGCCTTCATGAATCAAATGAGGAGATTTGGAAACCCAAACACTTGTCACTTAGTCTTGGACCATTTTTTATTGGGTTTAAGTTTAACTATATGCACTCCCCCGATTGGTGCATCCCTAAAACCAGTCTAAGATAGATGCACCCCCTCAAATGTCTTAATTGCCCTTATCTCCATAAAATTTCTATTACTACCCACACCCCCAAATCTAATGCCAAATTCTTGTATGCACCAGGGGGTATTGTGCCCTCTATCCATTTTGAGAAAACCTCACATATTCTCTACCCATTTGAGAAAATTGCATTATCTCAATTCTTTCGTTTCTCTTACCCCCACTCTTGCGATTTCTCTTCTACGACGACGGCGGACGGCGATTTGGGTGATTTTATTGCTCCGGTTTCACTTTTCCTTCCTCTTGCATTTTACGATTTTAGTGTTGCCATTTCACAGGGTTTTGGGCGGACAACAGCGTCTGCGATTTCAGTTTCTCCGGCGGCGGCGACGATTTCTAGGGCTCCCATTTTTTATTTCACACGGTTTAAAGGTAAATAAAGTTTCTCCAAACCTCTGCATTTTGTTATATTTGATGGATTTTGCCTTGATCTCCTACATATTTATGAGTATTGATTAGGATGTGTTTGTTATATTTGATTTTATCTTGTAGTATGATTACTTTGTAGTTTTGTTTTTTTTTTTCGAGAAAAAGATGATTTTATTACTAAAAATGTGATGTTGAGATACATGGTACTAGGTACCTAGCACTCATTCCTAGATACAAGCATACAATCAAATGAATTAAATTGAAAATAAAACAAAACTGTCCTAGATTAGCAGATTTGAGGGTAGAATCATTTTGCTGCTCCTCAACTCTGTTTTGAAGACTGCTTATTCATTACTGTTATTATGTTATTACAATTGAAGTATTTAAGTTATTGTTGTGATGCTTGCTTTACTTGCTCCTAATTATAATTATAGTTCAATGAATTGCAGTAGAGAAGAAATAGAATGCTTTGAAAGCTGAAGAGAAGAAGAAGAAAGATGCAAACATGCAGCTGGGATTTTTTTACCGAACTCAATTACTTTTTTCGAATATTTTTTAATTGTCCGAAAATTTTTGTAGAAATTAATTACTTTTTCCGAATTTATTTTCAAACTTTTGGTGTTTGTTCGAAAGTTTTTGTCGAATTCAAGATTTTTTTGTATTTTTTCTGAAAATTTTGATTTTTTTACTATTTTTGTTTGTTTTGATTGTGGATGTTTAATTTTTTTAACATTATGGTGATTTGGTGATGGTGGAGATGATTCTTCCGTAAAAAGAAGGGGTGGGTGTACTCATCTGCCATTTTTTTATAAAATTTCATTGAAGGGTATACTTTTTTTTTTGACAGGGTTGAAGGGTATACTGGACATTTCATGTACCTGTTGTTAATTTTTTATTTTTTTACAGTGGGTGTCCTCAATAAGTCTGTGTGTGTAACCGTGCAAAAAAAATTGCATGAGTTATGTATGCTGAATTACAGTAAATGGGCCGGGTCTTCTTTTAAAGGCCCCGTCCCTTATTAGGCCCAGCTACCCGTTAATAAAAATAATTTGGAACGGTGAAATTTCAACGCTCCACCACGGCGTCCCTCCGCTCACCAATAGCCGTCACCGTCATCTCCACCGCCGGCGTCCTCTGTTCCTCACGCCCCCAGTTATTTCGTGGTGGTTATCTCGTTAATTTTTTGCAGGTGTGCTTTCATATTCTTCGTTTGTACCCATCAATTACTCTCTTTTTCTTTTTTTTTATTTTGAAATCGATATCGTGCTTCAGTTTTCTTAAACTCATTTTTGTTATAATTCGAGAGGTATGCTCTTTCCTCAGTGTTTTGTATAACTAAGATGCTAAAGTAGGGTAAATATATTGGAAACTGGTCGTGTATTTCATATCAGTGTGTTGAGGTACAAGATGTACAAATCCCACTACATACAGTGTGCAAAGAAATGATAAAAGGAACAAATTGAATCCTATGACGATCTGCTAATCAATTATTGCCGTAATTTACGCAATAAAATTATCCTGCAATATTAATATTTCTAGTGAAGATAATTGATAAACTGTACTACATATATAGTGATGAGAAAACTAATTCCAGATAATGATAAACTGAATTTAGTACTGTATCATAAATCAATATCTAATTGGAATTGAGTGATTCCCATTTGAAAATAGAAACAAATCCAATATTGTTGATGTGAAATTGAATTATAAACTTGACACCAATAAAATGCATATCAAGATGGAGCCACCTGGTTTACTTTGGACCATCTATACAGCCATTGTTTTCTGCTTTGGATGCGACCGAAAAACTTCAAGAACCTGTCATCTGGCCTTTCCACTTGAAAAGATCCTATTTCTTGTGAAAATGTCAACACAATTAAAGTGATGCATCTCAACTCCAATGTATAGCTGCACGTATTTTTATTGTCTCATAGATGTGTGCATTAGTATAACGATGCACCTTAACCCTTTACGAATAGCTGCAAGAAGTCTTATTGTGTGCAATTTTATCTCACATGCAAGCTGAATTCCCTGGGTTGATGTTCTAATCTCCATGTTATGAAACAAATTTTGGTTCGTTAGGATGCTTTTCTGGTGTTTGATTTTACATGTATCATGGGCTAAATTTATTCAATGAATTTCTTCTTTTTTCACAGTGATTTGTTTTATGGTGGTATATATGTTAAGTGAATTTTACAGATGTTTCTATTATGTAGATCAAGTGAAATTTTGAAGAAAATGGCCTCTCTGCCAAAGCTTGTAGCTTCAAATGGGAGAGTGTTTTGGGGTTGGTTCTTCCTTATAGTTGGATCATTCTCGTTTGCAGGTTTCCTCTACGCCGCTGTCATTTCAAAGCTCCACCCTCCATCTAATAATAGTATCATCCGCGCCATACAAAATGACTGGTATCTTCTCTTCCATTAGAATACAAAACCTGTTTTATTTTAAAGTTCTCTTCCATTAGAATACAAAATCAATTATAGAAATCTGTTGAGGTTGTTCCAACGAGTATATTCTACAATAGATTTGAAATTTAGAACTCTCCTTTTGAACTTGATATTCAAGTTGCTTGAGATCCCCTCCCTCAGGCTCTCTTCTCATATCAAACCTTATTCTTCTACTATTTCTTGCTATCAATAGTGTGGATGTCCAACTGCGTTGAAAATTATCAAAATTCTGCTCGTAATTGTAGAAAATAAATGAATACATATATGTGTACAGCTAAAATATGTTTCCATCTCATCATCACTCCATTATAGACATGATAAGGATAGATTGTATCTACGCAATGCAGGTATTATTGCTTCTTGGTGCCCCTGACACTCCCGATCCTTCTAGTTGCAGTCTACTTCCATTGGCTAAGCATGAAGTTGTTCAAGCATGCATGACACGTGACGTGGCAACCAAACTGAGATACTAGTAGGGTAAACTCACATTACAAGCACCCATAGATCCATGATGGTTATGATAGATTATCACTTGTGTGGTGTGTGTACTCGATGATCAAACCACGATTCACTAGCAAAAGATAAAAGCTTGCGGTTGAAATTTCCAGCTACACAATGCTGGTGCATGGATTGGCAAGAAAAGGCATCTTTTCACTTGTAACTTGTAAGTATAACAACTCAATTATCAAAGAGCTGAGCTGAAGGATTGCAAAGTGCTAAGTACTTTTAAACCAATCAGATATTTAGCCCGAATGTGAAGCCCATAGCTCTGGTGTTGGCCCATTTAAGTGTCTAAACTGGGCTTATTGGTGTATGGGTTGTGACCCAAATATTCACACATAATCTACAACTAGTCTTTTTTTTTTTTTTTTCCCTTTTTTTCCGAATAATCTGGAAGTATACATGGTACTATGGTAGTGAAATGATTCCTAGAGTTTTAAAACAAATTAAATAATTCGATTCAATTTTGAGATTAAAAAAAAAAAAAGCCTAAGACCTCGTTCGACACTCCCCCAACCCAATCCTTTAATATTATATTAATTTCTCTCTCATCCACATATACAATTTACAATTCAAGTTTAATTTTATCATACTTTATCAATGACACTAACCCAATCCAAAAATAATAATAATTTTTTAAATACATATTATATTATTAATTTTTACTATATTTTAATGTGTAAATTGGTATATAAAAAATACTTGGTATTCTAAATTTGTAATTATAATATGAATTTTTTTATCACACGCTTGAAATAAATAATAAACTCAATAACAAAATTAAAATTACAAGATTTGAAAATACGAAATTGAATAGCAATAATAAACAAGCTACAAATGGATGCATGAAATATTAAATTACAAATAGAGAAACAGAAATTACTTATTTAATTCTGAGGGCCGAATTTCTGTCATATATGCTCAATCAAGTCGGTCTTGAGAGCGATATGAGCTTCTCTATTGCGAAGTTGTTCCCTATTAGTCATACAAGTGGACAAACTTGCAATGCGTTCAGTAGAGTATTGAAAACGTTGATCATCATTTGTGGGATTATCCATAAAACAATCGGTGGGATCATAGTAATTTTGGTACGTGTCTCGCTCATCTTCTACTATCATGTTGTGCATGATAATACAAGAGAAAATTTTAGTTTGTGTTTCAAAATAGCTGGATATTGGACTCTATTTATAGAGAAAAAAAATTATGAATTTTGATATATATATATATATATATATATATATATTTAATACTACCTCCGTCCACCAAAAGTGTGCTCACTTGTTGTTTTTTTAGGTCCACAAAAAATACCTTTATTCTATTTAAATAGTTCACTTTTGAATATTTTTCTTACTTTAATAACAAGATTGAGTATTTACCAGATATATTCTTTACTTGTTAACCCAAATATATTCTATATAAATAAAATATAATTTTTTTAAAAACATGTATAAAAAAAAGTGAGCACACTTTTGGTGGACAGAGGGAGTACATATTATCTTCAATATCTACAAATCTAATTATATCACACAAAAAATTACAAACAACCAATAGAATTTTAACACTTGTCATTATAAATCAATAATATTAAATTGGTGACCTTAGGTTGGTCATCGAACCAATGTCACGAAAATGTCGAAGGCTTGACATTATTTTAATATTAAAAATTTTGTCTTTTTGCTGTGACATTTTGTGCAATGGCACCAATAAAGATAGTTTAAATACATACCTCATTTTTTCAATCAATCATTTGAACTATCTCACTTTTTTAAATAAATACTTTCATTTAAACAAAAGCACTTGTATATATCTTTTAAATAAATATAAGGTGTGTATCTAAAGGATTAAGTGTCTTTTCAAACTTGATAAGTAAAATAACTTTCATAGAAGTAAAAGAAAGAAAAAAAGCCAATTTGCTTCATGTCCAGCTCTATTGAAGCTCCCTCAATAATCAGCCTCAATTCAAATAAAAGTAGCAATTGTGTTTTTGTCCCAACTTAATTCTTTCAACCGATCTATAATTACTAATAAGGAAGGGAAAGAGACCAGTACAGGTATATGAAAGAGAAACCAAACCACCAAAAAAAGAATATATTTTATTTATTATGTCCTCACCTAATTATATGTTAGTGATTTGGTTTATCTTGTATATTCAGTGTTTATAGAACTTTTTGTATTTCCCATGGTGTGGTGACATCTTATCAAATCCCCTGATCATTAGAGGTGCAGTATATGTTCCTTCATGCTTAGGTCCGGAAGACCAGTTGTTGAGGGACTTCTTCTTCTTTGGGGGACTTCTTAACAGCTTTGAAGACTACTCATTTGTATGATGAAATGGATGGAAGGAGCTTCTTGTTCTTCTTCTTTGTGATTCAAATCGAACTCATAACATTTGAGGTGTTGAAAGAGTACTTGGACATGTGGCTTTTATCCTCCGGAGATTTGAGAACTTTCATGTTAATCTCTATTTTGGTGTACTTTTGCCTAAAGAATAAAGATTCAATCTCGTTGACGTTGTTAGTGAAACAACCATCAAGCTAATTTAGTTTTTTCGGGGCGCATCTTGATGGTCTTGAACCTTTGCACGACAAATGTCAATTTATTCTCATTTCCTTAATCAGTACTTTCATACATACGTGTAAGAGTATCTCACATCTCTTTTACAGTTTTGCATTTAATAATTTTTTCAAGATGTGTATTCTTCAATGTTCCTAGAATGAGATCATTTGCAAATGCTACTCATTTTTCTAGAAGCACACATCCTATCTATTTTATGTGTTGGTTATAAATCTTTTTCCACATAACATTTATTAAGATATAAAAATAGCTAAAATAAAAATAAATATCTATATAATATTTTTTAGAATTAAAATGAATTACTGTAATAATTTAATTATATAACAATTTTGAACAAGTGTTAATAATTGAAATAATTCCATACTGAGTTTTATTAATTAATCAATTTTAATTTCAACAATTGTCTTACATGTCTTTCTATCGGTTTTTTTATTTAATCCAAATCAATTTTATAATAATAAATTGAGGTAAAGGGGGTGCTTGAACTCATTCCAATAAAATAAATGTTCGCCTTAGTTACTCCTGTAGAATACAAACAATAGGATTGTTGCACCACATAGTACACAAATGAAGTTGAAAATTTTGTTTGAAGGTAATTAAGTCACTTTCACGAACCAATCTTTATGGCTTTCAAGTTTGATGAGATGTTATAGATATATATACTGTATATCATCATTTGTACTCTTCAAATACAATGATTTTTTTTTTTTGTTAGAGTTGGGTTGTAAAAGCTCGTAGAACTCGAATAATCCATCAGACTTCATAATACAGTACTCAAATCACTCTTTGTTCAAAAAAAAAATTAGTCTTTTTTCCTAAAATGTTTAGATGTCGGTCAAAGACTCAAAGGGCATGTTTGTTTTGGAATTTTGAGGATTTTGAAATCCGGATTTTAAAATTTAGTGGATTTCAAAATCCTAATACTTTTTATGTTTTGTGTTTGTTTTGGAATTTATATAGGGTAGGATTTAACTTTATAGTATAAGATTATATGTTTTATAGGTATTTTTATAGAGATTGTAGGTATTATAGAGTTGACTTTTATATGATTATAGGGTGGGATTTTGAAATTCTGAATCAAAATCCCAAACTGACGGGGGTGGAGTTTCATAATCCCAAATCCGGATTTCTCATCCCAAAACAAACATGCCCAAAATGATTATATATGAAGAACATTAAATTAGATCACTAACCCACTTATAAGTTATAACATCTTCGTCCCACATCATGTGATAAAAGGACAATATCACAAACACAAATGATTTATATCTTTCACTTTTTCTTTGCATACTTCTATCACTTTTATTTCTAATTATGTTTCTTCCTGCCAAATTATCTTTGGTCCGTAATCTATTTTGTAGTGCAGCCTAAAAACAAATCGATGCCTTATTTGTGATTCCTCCCCTTATTCACGTGTTTCACAAACTACATCTCTTGTATCTTATGTCTTGGTGTATCTTTATAAATGTTGAACAAATTATGTACAATTGTTTGCACGAGCTATCTACATGTTAATCAAATCGAGTTAGGCTTGATACTGAAAAAAAAAAATTCTATTAAACTCGTTAGGTTTGGCTCGATTCAATAGGCCCATGTACGAGTCAAGTTGAACTTATTTTTCTACTCATAAATGTAATAGATTAGGGATCAAGCTTCAAATACTTGATTTTTACTTTTTAAAAATAAACATTGATTTTTGTTTGAAGTTGGGCTTATAGGTATCAAAGTTCTAGTTTATTTCAACTGATTGTTAGGCTTAAAGTTAAATAAATCATGGGACCTTTTTTCAGAAAAATTGGGTTAATACTTAATAGGCCTTGGTATTATTATTAGTTGGTTTACTTCCTTCGAATTTGGTCCCATTTTAGTACTAAAACCCAATTTGGATTTTGTTTTCTTCTATAATTTTTATTTTATTTTTTATTTACCTCCGTATGATTTATGAACTTATAATATCAATACAGTTATATATTAAAAATATAAGTCAAATACATTGAAAGAAAAATATGAATTAAAAAACTACTTATTTTCAAAACCTTTTCGATAATGTATTATTAATAGTAGGGAAAAAATGATTTGGAATAATATGAATATTTTTCCAATATATTCTCAATATATTATTTTTTCATGGTTATCCATATTCATATGGGGTAGAAACTATATTTTTATAATATTAGTGAAAAAATATCGATAAATATGAATATAAATAACAATACCAAGATTAATATCTATAAAATATTGAAAGAATATTAAAAAATGTTGAAAAACTTGATAAGTTTTAAAAAATATTATTTAAAATAACAATGTATATTAAAAAATTATTATTAGATTTTCAGAATTTTTAAAATTCATCTATCAAGATTTACACAAATTTAAAATTTCCATATTTTCACCGATATTTTAAAACTTGAGAATAATCATCAACAAATTGAAATTATCAACAAGAAAATAAATCTCACAAAGATTCACTATAGTACACACATGTATATGTATAGACATACATGTATATATAATACTATAATAAATCTTTGTGAAAACCCTCTCTCATATCGTGCCTTTCCGAGATCCACCGTCTTCCGCCTCTTAAACCCTAGTACCACAGCGTACTGAAGATTTTGTGGTGGAAAACTAAGAAGTAGAGAGAGAAACAAACAAACCTGTGTTTGTTTCTCCGTGCTCTCGATCCGATTCGCTCACAGGTATGTCCCCATCCAGCTTGATTAATTTTGCCTATGATTGACGGACGGAGAGATGTGTGAAGTTTAGGGTTTATGTGCGGGTGAGATTAATCATGTTTTCTGATGTGCAGGCCTGTTCTTTTAATCAGTAATGGCAACAGCAGACGCGGCAGCGGCTCAGCAGCCAGTTTCTGCTAAAGTTGTAAGTTTTCTTTAGTCTATGTTTTTTTTGATGGCAAGGATACTTTTTTTTTCTTTTTTCCTTTGAGATTTAAACCTTGATTGATTTTGGTGGAATAATAGGTCGGGAATGCGTTTGTTCAGCAGTACTATCACATACTGCATCAGTCACCAGGGCTTGTTCATAGGTTTTATCAGGACATCAGCAAGGTTGGCCGTCCTGAGGAGGATGGCTCTATGAGCATCACCACCACTATGCAAGTAATCTCTCTCCCCCTCTGTCTCACGCACAAGCGTTTTAGGAACTGATTGTTGTATGCTGAGTTAATTCAATGGATTATATGGAGCTTAACTCCTTGATTTCTTATTTGTAGTGTATGAGAGAATGAAAAAAAAATTGTATTCTTTGGCAATTTGAAAAAAATTCAATGTGGTGTCTCTGTTTTTTGGTAGTTGTTAAGCAATCAAAAGGTCGTTGACCTAGGTGTTAACTGATTTGAATTGTGTAAAGGGTAGATTTTTAAAGTGTATCTGGTTGCAGGCAATCAATGATAAGATTGTTTCACTGAACTATGGAGACTTCAGAGCTGAGATTAAGTCTGTGGATGCACAAGAGTCATTCAGTGGTGGCGTCCATGTTCTTGTTACTGGCTATCTCACAGGAAAAGACGAGAAAGTTAGCAACTTTGCTCAAACTTTCTTCCTGGCTCCACAAGACAAGGGCTACTTTGTTTTGAACGACATATTTCGATATGTGAATGATATCTCTCAGAATCCACCATTAGTCAGTGATGATGTGGTGCCTGTTGCTGCAGAGCCTGGTAACTTTTCTTCTTTTTTTCCAATTGTTGTTTGAGTTGATATATTTACTCAATTTGCTCTCGGCAGTTGCTCCAGTTGAGGAGAATAATGTTTCTGAGGAGAGCCTTCCAACTACAGAAGATGCTGTGTCTGGAGAAGTTTACAACCCATCAGAGAATGGAGATGTGCCGATTGCTGATGAAGAAATCCCTGTGGCTGAGGTCGTTGATGAAGTACAGAATGATGCAGAACTGGTGGTTGAATCCCCTGCTAAAATTGAAGAAGTGCCAAAGAAGTCTTATGCTTCAATTGTAAGTGTTGATGTGCAATTTTGAGAAATAAGTCAATTCACATCTCAGTCTCTACATTGAGTATCAGTATCCAATATCAAGACGCAACTCTAATTGAATAACTGTTATCAATCTTCCTCATATACATTACTTTTTTCAGATTCCTGTTTGTCAATCTTTGGTTATCCCTCTCTTGATATTATTTCAGGTGATGCGTCTCAAGGAAAATGCTAAACTACTTGGAAAGCCCCCAGTGCAGCGTCGGGTTGTACCAGTAAAAAGCGTGCCCCAACGAGAACCTCCTTTTGCTCCGGCACCTGATGTGCATGCTTCCACTTTGGATTCTGTCGATAATGGACATAATAACCAAGAAGGTGAAGGTATGATATTCTGAACCATCTATACTACGTAAATTTCCATTTTTTGATTGAAAAGTAACTATTGAAAATGGCATGCCATATTCAATTTTAAAAGAGAACATGTTTCTACACTGAAAACAATGTGAGATAGTGATCCATATAAACAAACCTACATAATGGGATAACAGCTTAATATTTTTGTTGTCATGTCTTTGGTTGCATATTTTTACCTTGTATGTGTAATGATATGTCTCTCTGCTTGTGCAGCTGATGGTTACTCAATATATATAAAGGGCCTTCCAATGAATGCTTCTGAAGCTTTACTTGAGGACGTGTTCAAGAAATTTGGAGCCATAAAAAAGGACGGAATTCAAGTTAGAAGCAATAGGGTATGTTCTGATCTCTACTAATTTAGTTTTTGTTAATGATTTTCTTTTATTAATGGAGAAAATATTGATGCTGATTGTCTCTGGACAAGTTTTTTAAGTACACAACCAGACCTTTGATTATGTGTTTTGTTGCAGCAACAGCAATTTTGTTTTGGCTTTGTGGAATTTGAAGAGGCAGGTTCTGTCCAAAAAGCTATCGAGGTATGTTGAGTTTTGTGGGTTCATGATTAATAATCAAATGCCATACATTGGAGAATTAATTTTATCCCGGGTTCATGATTAATAATCAAGTGCCGTGCATTGGAGAATTAATTTTATCCCATCAGTATCATACTTGCTCTACTTTTACTAATGCTGTTTTTTTTGCGTTTGTGATGCGCCATACTCTTTATAGGATTCTATTGTGATTAAATTTCAGCCAGGAAAACAATATCATTGTCTCAGTTAGCTTAGTCACGTCTAGATGTGTTGATTATATATTGTTCAAATGATGTGTTGATGCATTATGTTCTAGATAATTTTCACGTACACGTGTAAATACATATGCATATAACTGACCCCAAGTAGCTTCTAGATGATGCCATTACTTTGCGAGATATGATCCATATAGCCAACCCCTCATAGTACTATACAGACTTAGTTTGTTGTTGGAAATCATGCTTCTGTCTCAAATGTTCTGGATAATTTTCACGTCCACCTGCAAGTAAATATTTTGTAGATGTCTATATACTGAATGGGGAAACTATCTATTGGCCTTTTTACCAAATTTTATACTTATTGGTGAGCTTAGTGCTTTGCCATTTAGGATGCTTTACCTCACATGACTAGAGCACGGACTTAAACATATAAAGCTGTTACACTGATGTGTGATTTTATCATGGATAAATTGTGAAACTATCTATTGGCCTGTTCCTATATTGGTTTCCTATGTTAATGCTGTAAGCCTAATTGCGTAATATGGAATCCGAATCATTAATTGGTTTCATTGGTCTAAATTATCACATCATCTTGATGTTACAGGCTTCTCCAGTAGCAATCGGTGGGCGTCATTCAGTTATTGAAGAAAAGAGGTCTACAAATACTAAAGGTTAGTGGATGGATTGAGTTGGAAAAATCTTCAAAAAAGTTGATCACATTAACAGTTGAAAATCCTGTTGTGCATTCCATCATCCACTGCACATCATTTGCGCTCTATTGTTTAAAACTTTAAAAGCTAGTAGCTATAGCTGATTGAACCAAAATCGAGACTTTTAGTAATTTCACGGTGCTTTGTACAACAGGAAATATCAAGGCAAGGTTCCAACCTGTAAGGGGGGGAAGTGGTTTCAGAAACGACGGACCTAGAGGGCGCGGAAGCTTTGGAGGTGGGAGGGGCTTTAACAGGGGTGACTTTAATGGAAGGAGTGAGTATGGCAACAGGGGTGGAAATCGAGGAGGATCGTCAAACCGCGATGGATATCAGAGGGCTGAAAACATAAACAGCAATGGAGGGCCCCGTGTGAACCGAGGGGGTGGGATGGCCAATGGCAATTCAAAGCCTACTGCTTGAAGAGTTGATGAGTGAGCGATTTCATTCTGTAGGCTTTCTTCGATTTCTCTTTTTTCATTTTATTTTTTTGTAGAAGTTTTTACCTGGTGGGGAATTTTTTATCTGGCAGTTCTTTTGCAGCGTGACTGTCTGAGATCTATTCGGCCCGTCCGTCTAACGAATTCGTTTTCACTATTTTCTCATTTGGGTATAGTTCATTGGTAGGTGGTAAGATGTAGTAGAGGTTTTCTATTTATTAGTGAACTGTTAAACAGCACAGTGCCCCAAGAAGGAAAAAGCAATTCTTGAGATATTCTTTTTATGTATTTGATTATTGTCGGAATTTGTTTCATCTAGTATTTAATTTACTCACAAGTCAATACCATTGAGCTTTTTTTAAATATATATTTATCATGCCTAATCCAGTGCCTCTGGTCAGGATTTATTTGCCGTATATGTATGCATGAATTGTCAGTGCTTATGTTGACAGATATGTGATGAATTGATGATGATGATAACTCCTTTTAGAATAATTGGTGTTATTATTTATAACAATCCAAATCCAATTTTTTTTTTTCTTTTGTGATTAATTTGAAAGTAATTTGTTGGCTCACCCTCTAGGTAAATTTGATAGTAGTAGTACCATTTAAGGCACCTCCTTAGTATATCTATCAAAACTATATGTTAGCTTGATTTCTTGTTGTAAATTGTTTTGTATTTTAAACAATTTATAAGTATTGGTTTATTTGAAAAATTGACTTGTCATTTTAATTGAAGCTCATCTTAACAAAAGACCACATATTGTCATATTCAGTTCCTATTTCCATGATTAAAAAGAACTGCATTTTCCTTAAATTTATATGTGGCAAATTCTGGTATGATATGGAGAAATTGTTGATTAATTATATTATAGTTAAATTAAAATTATAGTTTAATTACAACAATTGTATCGTACAATTGAATATATAGAAGTAGTCTATTTATATGTGGTTTGGATGTAGAATTATTATTGAACTTTCATGTATTTTGTTGGGTTTAATCATATTGTTGTTCCTACTTCTAAATTTATACTATATCTATTCCACAATTATTTACCTCATTTTTTTCACACAAACTAAAAATAAAGTGTATTTCTATTTCCATGCATTAAGAAAACTGCATTTTCCTTCAAATTTATATGTGGCAATTTCTTGTATGATTTAGATATATATTCTCAATTGTTCAATTAATTTTTTAATTAGTCGCATTATAGTTTAATTACACCCATTGTATCATGCAATTGAATACACCAAAATGTGACTATTTATATGTGAACTGGTTTGGATGTAGAATTATTATTGAACTTTCATGTATTTTGCTTTGTTTAATCATATTGTTGTTCCTACTTCTGAATTTATATTCCATCTCTTCCACAATTATTTACACCAATTTTTTCACACACATACTAAGAATAAAGTGTAATTAATGAAATTCTTGAGAGGTAAATTTATAAATTTTTATAAATAAAATTTTAAAAAATATATAATTAAATTGAGGGTAAAAGTAATGACATTTTGTATAAATATGTAAATATTGTAAGGTTCAAAAACGCATCCAAGACATGGCCCGGGCCTGCACACACACACATATATAGGAGTATATATTAACTTAATATTTTATTATACCATTTTTAAAAAAAATTAAGAGTAGTTTATTTGTTAATTTTTTTAATTTTATATCACATTAAATTAAATAAATAAAGTATTAATTGTCTAACGATTTGGATATTCATTCATTTATTTAATTATTAATACTATCGTTAATGTATTTTTAATGTAAATATAATATACATATATTAATGTGTTTATTCATTAAAAAATTTATTGGCATCCCTAACCCTGAGTTATGAAGAAGTTTCATTTTTTACTAACCCTGAGTCATGGGTCCATAGTGAGGGCTCACTAAAATTTATGAAGAAGTTTATTTTTTATTATACAAACAATTGTGGATACAAATAAATAAGATAAGTGTACAAATAATTATAAAACAAAGGGAATGTTAGATGGATTGATCTTATATAGAATATTCCAAAATCAACTCTAAACATTAAATATTCAAGAATATTGTGAATAAAAATTTTGACTCGGTCAATTTTTTTTTTTTTATTATTTATTTTTTTGTAATTTTTTTTATTGGTAATTTTTTTTAAAAATGTGTGTTTTGAAAAGTGTAAGTCAATATTTACTAAAAAGTGTAACACATTTTTTTATTAAAAAGTGTAAGTCACTATAATTGAAAAGTGCAACACAACTTTTAATGAAAAGTGTAAGTCATTATAACTAGAAAATGCAAGTTAGTATAACTAGAAAGTGCAACACAATATTATGAAAAAGTGCATGTCAATATACTTGAAAAGTGCAACACAATATTTTAATGAAAAGTGTAAGTTATTATAACTGAAAAGTGCAACAAAATACGACAAAAATGTGTAACATAACATTACTAAAAAGTGCAAGTCGCTATAACTGAACATATTGTTGAAAATTGTAAGTCATTATAACTGAAAAGTGCAACAAAATATGACTAAAAGGTGTAGCATAACATTACTAAAAAGTGTAAGTTAAAATATAACTGAAAAATATTGTTGAAAATTGTAAGTCACTACAACTGAAAAGTGCAACAAAATATATCTAAAATGTGTAACATAACATCACTAAAAAATATATGTCATTATAACTGAAAAGAGTTGAACACTCACCTCATAAAATAAACTATGTCCAACCGCTTGAGCTACATAAATTAAGTTACAAATTTTTCGCATATTTTATATTTATTGTTATCCTACCATTTTTTTATTGAGTCTACAGAAACCTACCCATGTTAGATTACTAGAGTAAATTCTTTAGAACAATGAAAATGGATTTATTTGTTTCGTAATTTCTCGGTTTGATCTTTGGTATATTTCTATCATTTTCAACATTTATATCATCCTTTTTGTTGTAATATGTAAACAACGCTTATTTTTCTATGATGAGTGAACTGGTGTTGGGGGTGAACAAAAGAACTGCTGCGATAGAAAAAAGAAAAAAACGCTGTTGGTGGGTAATTTTATATTCTTAAAATTTCAAATATTTGGTATAGTTTTAGATTTGTTGGTATGTCATTTTTAAAATTTTAAGAGTGAATGTATATAACGGTGATGTGGGTGTAAATATCCTGCTGACCCACTGGAGCCATGAAACTCAAAATAAATATTCGCGAGACATGTGGGTGGATTAGCTCTATCATATTTGCATTGAAATTGAATGTAGGCGGGATCAAAATATGGTTCCAAATACGGGAATTTATCACCCATAATAATTTTGATGTTTCCCTTTGTATTTCAAAATCTAGATGCAAGACATGTAAATGACTTTTTATACCATACCAACATATGTTAATAGTTCAATGGACAAAATCAACGTGTGGATATAAGCCTTAAAGTTCTAATACATTTATATCAATTCTCTAATAATTCAGGTACTCATAAATAAAATACATTTGAATGCTTTGTTCTCACTTCTCATCTATAACAATTCAAGATCACCCCCTTCCAATTATATACACAATGATAAGGATAATGTGGGGAATCAAAATTAATGTATGAGAATGATTTTGCATTGGAACATAGTAAATTTGCAATAAGTGAAAGAATTCTAATCAGCATTCAGCCACAGACAGTGGACAAGCATGAACAAAAAGAAGATGTATATACTAGTTATGAATAATGAATGCTTCAAATAAAATAGCAGCAACATCTCTAGGTCAAATACGAGGGCAAAATCTACGTGTGATGGGCGGAATGCCACAAGGGTTCTTAAGTTACTAACTTGGCCAGTCACACAAACATAGTGTTTACTATAATTCACGCAACTAATTTATTTATAGACCAAAATTGCAGGCCTGCACGTACTCATTTTCATAGTCAACGTACTTGGCCCAAAGTGGATAGAATTGGGTAATAGCAATGTCAAGCCATGGCTTCATATTCCCGTTGAAGTGTATAACTGCAGCATTGTTGATCTCATCCATGCTTATGCTTGGATTGTACCCAAGCCCCAAAACGTGCCAAGACTTGTCTAGTGGCTTTGTTGTCGAGTAGTAAGTAATTAGACCTGGAGGCAACGTCCCTAATTTCCACAGAGTTCGGTTCTCATTCTGCAAAGCACAACACACACATTATTAGCTTTGTGCATGAGAAAGAGAAAGAGATGTGCATTTAAGATAAAAGATATAAAGAAACAATTGAATAACAGGTCTCATACATGAGACAACTCTCATTTACCTTATTATATGACTTGTGTGTTTATGGGGCCACAATCCAATTATGTTTTAAATGAAAACATGACAAAAATATTAATGTGGAGCTCCGTCTCATATTTATATGTTTAGACCTTGAGCTTGTAAAATCTTGCGGAATGAGAGGCAAAAACATTGGACAGACTCAAGCACCTAAAATTTCTCTAGAGGGCATTTGCTACAACATAACTACATAAGCAAATAAATAAAGACAGTAAAGTAAACCAAATAACTAGTGATAGTGAGTATTTATTCTCACCAGATTCTGCCAGTAGTGGTACTCTTCGGTGCACTTTTCCCTCCTCCAAGCATCCAAATCGAAAAAGTTCATCCCATAAGCCCAAGCACATGCCTTGGGACTAAACCTGGCTTTGATCAGAGGGTGGGAGAAGTTCATATATTGTGCATAACGATGAAATGATCCAAAACATGTCTCAACAGCCCCGTTCACCTTTCCATCCATATCTATCTTCCACAGCCCAGTTAAATCCTTTTGAACCACTATATCATCATCCAAGAACAAAATCTTGTGCAACTTTGGATACATTTCTGGTAAATAGAACCTCAGATGGTTCAATATCGATAAATACTTAGGATTCCTAAACTTCATATTAGTTGTATCCTTTGTCGCATTCTCAAGCCTATTCTCAAAGTAGAACTGCTGTAACTTAGACGATTCTAGCTGTTTCAGCACAGGAACATACGAAGAGTTGAGGAATTTATAATCTTCCACAGCTTTCACTTCAATATGGGCACCGCTGTACTCCTTAATCTTAAACATCACCTGCATAGCCCCCAGATTCATCTTATCAGTTACCACATGAAACACGTGCTTCCATGGTTCCTTTGTGTTTTTCACAGCTGAATTCACCACAACAGAAGCAGCAATCACGTTATCTGAGAAAATTGCATAATGATAAAGATTTGGGTCTTCAAACTCTGGCTTGGGGGGATTTGCTTCATCAGCATACATGTCAGGATTAGCAATTCTCTCTTCCATCAATCTCAAAGCTAAGCAATGCAAGCTCTTAGGAATCGACTTAGCTGCAATCAAGCTTGAAAAGGCACCTTGCTTCTTAGCTTTTGTCAAATGTTCATTCAAAGCAAAGATGGTGTCTTTCAACTTATGGATCTTTAATTGATTATCAAAAGCTTCTTTTGCCTCAGAAATGACTTGGCGTGTGAGCTTAATTCGTTCCTTCACCTCCTTCTCAAATCGTCTCAACACTGCTTCATCAATTGAATTTGCATCTGAATCAAGCAATGCTCGATACACAGGTTTTGAGATGAGATCAGTGTAATTCCGAGAGAGATCTGCAAAAATCCTAACCACCTTTGAATGTTCGAGTTTGAGCTTCCTGGCATAAGCAGCATAAGCTGAAGCTAAAGCTTTATGATCATCTGCTTGTTTCCGGATCTGATCCAGCCGTGGCTTCAATGGATCCGTTTTTAATGCCAAAGTTGATCTCCGGAAAATTGAATGTGTGGATCCAGAAGAACCATGAACAGAACCCTAAAAATTATATACAAAGGCAGAGCAACAAAAATTAGTACTACATTTGTGAACAGAGTAACACTAGGGTTAAATAATCGAGAAATCTACGTCAACTACAAGCTATCAGCTTAAAACAAGATAATGCAAATTGATAAAGTAGAAAAACGAAGAGAAATAATTGTACCAAAATGACAGAATGAAAAACCACTTCAGGATCATTACACACAGAAAACAAAAATCTACACAGGAAAAAGTAGAAAACACTAAAATCAACAAGAATAAAACTCACGAATCCGGGATCGGCAGAATTGGAGGAGGCGGTGACGAGAATCGACGCTGCGAGAAAAAGTGAAACGGTGATTGTCAGAAAACCAACGAGGTGTTTGAATCTGAACGTGGAGCCCCGAAAGCGATGGCCATAACCCCGATCCAAGGCTGCATATCTGAAGTTCCGACTTAAATTCCAAGCCATTGTGTTCCTGGACCTGTGGGAGAGATGAGAGAGTTATTTAGTGAGAGTGGGAGTTCATAAGATTTTGCAGATGGGGAGGAGGAACACAGATAATACGCGGAGTTTGTTGAATCCCTGCAACTTGTGCTTATAATGTGTTGTACCTACATTTTTTTAAATTTCAAGGGTATACTTTTGTCTAAAACGTACAACCTTCGTTTAATAGATGTAAACACGGTTAATGGGCCCCGCTGGCGAAAAGCGTGACTAGCCGGCACCCAATGTCGGTGATTATATTTAAGATTTAATGATTAGTAGTAGGGATAATTACGTATTTATTACGGTTAGTTGAGATATTTAATGGAGGTATAAAATTTGAATATTGGATAATTTTCTTTTTCTTTTTTAACTAAAGGCGAGAATAGGGGGAGATTTTTAAATTTATTTAACTAAAGGAGAGAATAGGGGAGATTTTTTTATTTTAAACTAAAGGAGAAATCATTTTCATTCGCTAGTCCATATTTCTTTATCTATAATATTATTAAAAAGTAATTAGAGTTGGAAAATGTCTTTTTTAATAATTTATCTTCTATATAATTATATATTAATATGTTGGGTAATAAATAAACTATTTATCAATCTTAATGTTTATATTAAGTATATGATATTTAATGTGATTAAAAAATATATATTTATTAATATTTCTATTGTATAAGTAAGTTTATAAAATACGCATATGATAAAAAATATATTAAGATTTTTTAGTATAATTTCATAATTTGTAGTTGCGAAAATGAAATGATAATTAGTAACATGAAAACAAGGATAAAAGCTACAACGAGTTTTGGGCTGACGGATTAAGAAAAATTAATAAAATAAATAGGTGTATAAAAAGTCATATAATTGAGGGGAGAAAATATAATTAAATTTGAGAGATAATTAGTTTGTTAAAAAAGAAATTGATATCTTTCACTTAAAAAGACGGAAAAAAAAGTTAGATAATTTTTATTAGATGAAATATTATTTTTATTCTAGATTTATTATTTAAGGTATACATAGAATTCTTTTACAAAGTTAAAAAACTATTAACTGACTTAATTTTATTTATTTATTTATTTTGTAACTTAACTTTATTTTAGCTACTGTATGTCATTATATAACTATTAGAGAGTTAATTTTTTTTTGTGACGTGTTAATTTCTCTATTTTAAAAAAGTAAAATCAAATTCAAGTATATGTATTGGGATAACTATATACTATCAATAGTTATCTGAAAATCTTATACGTAGTTATCTAAAATATCTTGTACATTTTAATGATAAGGATTAAATTTATTTATTTTATTTGTCTTCTCTAATGTATTTGAAGATGGTTTGTTTTCCAGTTATATAACTGTACTTCATTAATTTACTTCATTATCCAATCATACTTCAACTTTGACTACTTTATTTTTAATCTAATCAATATTAATTAAAAAAATTAAGATGTGGGCCAAATATGAATATAAAAAATATTATTCTATACTATTTCGAAAATATTCCTATGAGATGAAATAAAAAAAATATTATTCACAATAGCACTCGTAAATTGCACTTATTGACACTATTAATAGAAGGCATCAGTTAAATAAAAAACAATTTAAGAATCTTTCTAAATAAAAATATTGATTTACTCCATTATGCATTATGCTATAGCCTTCACACTTCACACGGTCTCTCTCAAGTCTCGTCTGGAATCGTTCATCAGCCCCGCTCACAATTTACGCGGGAAATCTCTCTTCTCTCCATATACAAATGGAAGTGGATTCTGTAGAAAAACTCTGTAAATTCGTGAGTGTAAATTCTCAATTATATGACGATTTTGTTATCGGAAGCTCCAATCCTCTACAATTTTTGTTTGGTTTCGCTTGCGACTTCGCTTATATATATGTATATACTCACGCTTCGCTGATCTGATTCTCCGCTTCCCTTTCTCTGCAGCTAATTTCTTGTGCGTTTCAGAGATGCCGCATGTTAGACGACCTCTGCAGATTATCGGTGTCCCTCAAATCTACGCCTCCTCTAGTGCTAATTTCAGGCATGTATCCACGCCTATTTACTTCATATAGAAATCTATTTTCAAATAAATCAACTATAACAGATTGAACGATTAAAAAGTAAATGATTCATGATACTCTCCTGGATCCCCCAACAGTCTCAGATACAGGTAGTAAAAGCACCTTGGAGGAATTTCGGGAATTGAAATGCCAAAATGGTTGCATTTTCGCTGGTAAATGGGGTAAGTAAAGCTACTGTCGCAATGCTGGTTTATCGTGTTCAAGGTGAACTTTCCTCATGAATTAAAATGTGTTTGACACCTGAATATCAGCTAAGATATAGCATGGTCAATACTAATCCCTTAAATATGTGTAGCTTTGAGTATTTGTGTCTATGTAACTACATTTCCATGCTGCCATTGATAGCGGTCTTATGATCCCATATCCGTATCTTAGTTGAATTGGTCTTAAAAAATGGTTAGGGAGGATGGAGGAGGCTGTTGATTTGGTGGTGTGGTCATTAGTGATCTTTTGACAGAATATTTTTACTGTAGATGGACATTCTTATTATGTTCTCAATGAATTAGAGAACTATTTTATAGTCCTGTTTTTGTGCCTGGCAGTATTTGGCCACTATGGTGGTCTAACAATTGATATCACTTATTTCAGATGGGGTACTTTGCATTGCGACCACAGGTAAGTCCCATCTTACATAGATTTTCTTCGATTCAGTATCTGAATATTATTTGCTAATTCAGGCTTTCGTAGTGGATGCCAACATATTAATGTCAGCTAAACATTGTAGGCCGTACATGTAATGTTCAACAAAAAACTAGGGGCAAATTTTCCTTACATTCAACTAAGGAAATTGTTGATTCTGTAGCTATTTGCCCCCATTAGACCCGATGTTTTTGTGGAGTCTAACTCAATTTAGTTAATAATTTTAGGAATTTCGTTGGTATATTTAATAAGGAAATTGATAGTATATTACCATATCACGCTGTTTGTTTTCTGTTCAGCATTTGATTACAAAAGTAGGGTTCCTCTCAGTAATTAACATTATTCAACTCATGTATTCTTTCTGAAGGCATCTCTGATATAGAAATACATAACTTAAAAATTCACATGAAAGAAGATGTTTCGTCAAGAAGAATCAAGAGGCTACCATCAGCAACAAAGAATGGTGCAAAATTCAGGCAATCTGTCCTCTCATTCATGTCACTGGTATAGAAAGTGTCATGCAATCTCCATTGTGACAATCTGTATTACTTTGTTTCTTTTTCAGTGGAACTGAAGTATTATTATCAACATATGAAGAAATTGATGGTCTAGTAAAAACTATATCCCATTGTTTCCAGAAGGTTGTATCCTCATTAAAGTGTTCAACTGGTGTCCGGCTAATTTACTTTATTGCTGATAGTCAATACTTTTACTTGTGTTTGTTTGCAGATTCTTCTTCTTAAAATGCCTGTAAGTTTGAACTACCTTCTACATTCTCTATGTTTCATGTAATCTTCTACTCAGGCAAATATAATTGGTTTCTATTTTTTTTCTCTCCCCCCACCCCCGGTTGAGCATTTCATGATGTGTATTGCGTGTGTAGCAGAGACCTTGAAATTGAGAGGACTAATGTCTACCCAAAACTACAGTCATGCACAATGGTCATTGAGTATATGATGTAAATTGTAATGTCACGTGTGTTCAGCGTTACCAAATTGATCTCTTTCCCTTAATTCACATCTTCACTAGGAATAGATGTTTATTTATAACTTTAAATAATGTTACAGAGAGATATTGGAATTCATTAATGAAATCTGTACCTTTTCTATATCTTTGAAGAGTCCACAAATAGACGTCTTCAGCCCTTAAGAAAGTATACCAAAACACTGAAATGGTTGAACACAGACATTGTTGAATGACATTATAGTCTTAATTTCTGCAATAACCATTGATGGGAGTTTATCTACTGACTTCTTTATCCATTGTGATTGTGTCCAGAAGATTGCAGTTGAACTGATAGCTGAATCTGGTGGCAGCGGAAAATCAACTGTTTTGCAAAAGGCATGCAGTGACATACCTGTGAATACTGCAAACATTGACCGCCTGAAGTTAGGAATTGAAGATTATGTTTACAAGCATGGAAACAGAATGGTTGAGCCTTGCCACACTTGCTTCTCAACTGGGTGTGTTTTGATAATTTTCAATTTTTATCCTATAATTACAATCGCGTTGTTTCTGCGCTTAGGGACATTGATCAAGATGTTCAAATAATGTGGAAATTTTAATAGATGACTTTTTGAATGTTTTGGACTTGAGAACTTTTCTAATCCTAAAAACATAGGAGCACGTTCCATTGCATTATTATTTTAAATGGTTCATGTCTGGCAGTATCTTGGATTGAAATCTGGTGTAGTTTCTCCTATAGAACCTATGTCCCTAATATCACCATATTTGCTGCGTTATCATATTTCTTCTGGTTAACTGCAATCGATGAGATTGTGCATTAACTGTAAAGTTTGGGTAAGTTGCTTTTAACACTTGTGCATGAATTCAATTGTTAGTTTAGTATCTTTTAACTTAATTTCTGGCGCTGTCATGTTGTTTTACTTAGGCTTCAGCAAAAAACTTATCCTTTATTATTTCTAGGTTCCTTTTTGTTGTGTAATAAACTAATGTTTTTATGCGCTATATACCATTTCATGTTCCCAGGCCTAATTCTATTTTTTCCCTCCTATCAAGCAAAACAGGCTGACTTGGTCAATGTCTGTAATAATTGCCTAGTGTGATGCTATGTTGTTCAAGTAATTAATTATCCTTCGCTTTATGCATGCCAGAATCTTTATTCATTATGTTTTCACAGTTCTTATCTTTCTTGACAAGTTTTGGGGACCGGATTTCTGATGTTATCACCTTATCTGCGACCCATCCATAACTTGAGCTTTATCTTGAGAAAATTTCCAGAAAGAATCTCAAAGTTGGCACTGGGATAGCTTGTAGCAGAGAAAACCAACCAACTCTTGCAGAGGTGATGGAAGTTGTAATTATCATTAGTGATATGTCAATTTCAGACCAAGGTTCCTGCTCCAGGTTATATGGAAGAAGAACAGAGGTTAGTTTTGGATACCTCTACTACTTTACATGCAAGCATCAATTCTAATTGAAGGTTTGCAACTATTGTAGAACATCGAATTTCTGCCACGATGTTGTATTGACATTTTTAATGTAACTTCAAGTAAGAATTTACTTAGAATTTGACATAGAGATTCAATTGGTACTTGTGCTGATCTGTATTTTCTTCACATATCTTCTCTACTTTCTTGACTCAGAAAATACTAGTTCTTCTGTAGCAACTGGTCAAGGTAATTGCTGAAATGCTTGTGTTAGAACCTCACCTCTCTTTCAATTCTTTCCAGAGAATTACAAACCTTGTCCACATCATTTGCCTTGATTAAAAGCTTCAAGCTAAGTTTTTTTTTTCTCACTTTCTAAACATTTCTAAGGTCTAATCAATTGGCAGTTTTGGTACTGATTGGTCCAATAAATCAGTTCTTATTTTAGGTCACAGGTCCTGTATGATGAAGCTAGTCTGTGTTTTAATCTTTTTCATGTATAGTCAGTCATCCAATGAATGGTTGAAATAACGACGGAAAAAATATATTCAGAATTATACTCTACAAAGTAATTTAACTAGTCAGACTTAAATAATTAAAGAAGCATGATTTCTACGTTCAAAATTCTCTAGCCCCGGCAAGACTTTCCTCTTTTTCAGTTTCTATTCCTGAAACTTGTCTCTTAGCAAGGATGAACTATCAGTTTCTGCATACTTATGGTTGTCTCTTAGGTTTATGTTTTAACTAATTAAAATTTCTCGATCTAGGTCCTACACTTCCAAGATTTCTTACCTTGCCCAATACCCCAACCATCTCTTGAAGCATTGAGCAGCATCGACTGGAAAAGTTTTGGCTTGGTTCTGAAGAGCGTTGGAGATGAAGATGGTGTCACATTATTCGAATGGGAAAACTTGCCATCATCTTCACATATTGACATTGTGCTCCATAGATATCATAAACAATATCCTCACTCCAAAGGAGAATAATATGCATCATATTTTCCTTACTTTCTATATATTTTAAAGTAACCATGGAGTTCTGTTCTGTTGCAGTCACTCCTGTCACATACACATCACTTGTTTTTTTTTTTCCTTCCTTAACTTGATGCCACGGTAATGATACTGCCCCGAATACAAACCAAAACAATTGATAGGTTTCTTACCAGAAAAGCTGTCAAGCTTGCATTGACTGACCTGAAGAAGAAGAATGCAGGAACCTTACTCAGTGAGCGTGCTGTCAAGGTAAAATAAAGATTGTTTGGACCGCATTTCTAATTTAGGAATAAGATTCATAACACAATTTTTCTTGAGGTTTTATTTGAGGAAATCCTCGATTCTCCTGCTATGTCCTCATGTAAATCTGTTAACCTGTTCACCATTAATCCATATAGTACGGTTGCTTAATCCATATTGTTTGAATAGCAATCAAAAGCTTTTAATCTTTCTGTAAGTTACACTCCCATAGTTATCATGGTGCATGCATATAATTTAAGGTTTTCTTTAGTTTTGTACCTCATGCTTGTTTTCATGACACCCACTTTTTCGAATTGATTTTCATCGGGCTAACTTTCAAATTTCAATTTTCTGTCTGTTTTTGCAGATATGCAGTTATGCACCTGATGTTGCTAAATCAATTTCAGGGTTGATAATGACTTCACATGATTCAGATTTCCAAAAAGAATGTTTTTCCCTTCTGGGACTGCTACCTCACGAAAAGGAGGATGTCGTCGAGAAATGTATCAAGGAAAAGATAATATCCGTCACAGCAATAAATGACACGAGTCATTGGGGAAGAAGGGAAGCTTTAGCTCTTTTTGAAGATGATGCTAAAACTCAGTGCCCAGACGAGGAGGAATATGAAGGTGAGGATGCTTTTAATTTGAGTATTTAGTATCTAATACACCGTGCAGCTATCACCAAAATGAAAAAAACTAATTCATGTGACTCTTTTTTTTTTTTCTGGTAAAATTTAAAATCAATAAAAAAATCTTGAAAAACAAATGTCTTCACAATTACAGAACAAAGAGACGAGGGATGCGATTGGCCATAGCAACAGCAAAGGACACACCATCCACACTGCAACTCATTGGTGAAGTTGCTGACCCCAAGAAGCTTATACAAGATTCAAAACACCGAAAAACTCGTGAAAATATCATACATGCAGGACAACAAGAAATCACCAGTCTAATTTGCAATGAGACTCGATCCTTGATCTTTTCTATCTGTGTAGTTGTTCACAAACATTAGAATTTCACGAATCCTATCTACAAGCTGCGAAGCTTCATGATCCTGTGTCAATGGCTGCCTTCTTATAGACTGCAAACATCAAATTTAACAATATCAACAATTTGACCCAGAGTAGAAATCTTATGAGAGACAAAATAGCACATACCTCTGATGTCCATAAGCAGTCGTGCGCATTACGAGGTATTATGTGAATGTGGGTCTGAACTTGTACAAAATTACAACGATTATCAGTATTCAGTAATTCCGATTTCATAGTAATAAGATGGGGGAAACGGGTACCTATTTTTTCTTTACAATGGTTGAAACTTGAAATGAAATGACAACTTACATGATATATAACTTGGCCTGCAGCTGCACCATTGTTGACTAGCAAGTTGAATGAATCTGCATGGTTAAATTCAGAGCTAGTAAATTTTACACCTTCAAATTTACACAATCTTTAGACCAACAAGACTCAGAAAGATAAAAAATGTAGCTTCAGAATTATTTAAATATGTGCAAGAGGAAGAACGACTTGGTCCAAGTATTATTTGCTTTTAGATTACTGTTTGATTGTCTTTTTATAAAATAACATCGTGAGGGTTCAGGTTTTATGCATGATATGTATAGTCCTCTTTTGCATAATATTTTTCAGGACAGCATTTCTGTTATACTATTTACCACATCATGTGGCAGAACACAAAAGCCAATTTGAAAATGTATTCAACAGACATAATAAGGGGGGAAAACAGTCTCCACGCCAATAAGAAGCAGAAAATGACTTAAAGAAACGTACCGCAGCCAGTAGCTTTCATTACAGCATTGCTAATCAACGGCACTTTTGAACACATGGCCCCTATAATCTGCATCTTTCAAACTTCAAGTCAGACATAAATGGAAGTATGGAACTCAGCATCGTTATCGTAGTGTGATATTCCAAATAAACGTTTTTCAAAAGTTTGGCCAGAAAGATTAACAAGGTGAAACTTCATTACAATTTAAGGTAACTTGGTTGAAATTTATGTCAGGACACACAACAGAAAACAGATGGCTTCAAGTTTATTGCTTCCATTTATATAGAATTGGCAGGATTAAGACTGAATCAAGTGAGCTACATTTGTGTACACAGGTCTTTCTACGTTTCAAAGTATGAAAAATAAGTATAGATGATGGAAAAGTGTAGAACAACTTACCGATGGAGGAGTTGCATCAAGTGAAGGATAATGACTCTTTGGAATAATAAGGGAGTGCCTAGATGAAATTTCAATATTTTGTAGTTAGAAGTCTAGATTATGTATTTCTTCATGATAAAAAGGATGAAAGCAAGCCTGACATTAATCATGTAGCAATTGAGAAATGGAAGTGAAACAAATATAAGGTTTTAAAGAGATGATACCTTACCCATGACACAGAGGAAATACATCCAAGATGCACAGGCATTCATCATCTTCATATAACTGTAGTGACAGATAATAATAAGACTTCAGAAAGCTGACCATACAATTCATTATGGATTGATTCTAGATTGTATCCATCTGCTGCAGATTCACAACTCAATCTTAACTATGAGCTCTAATTAGCATTTTTCATACCCACTTGGGATTTTATGAGTTAAGGCGACATGAATCCAACTCTTGCATCCTCATTCAATCACATAATTAATATCATTTTCATTATATTTATGCAGCAATTTATTCATCCAAACCTTAGATAAAGCCAGTAGAATTATTATTCACACATTTTAATTAAATACTATACCAACAGGTGAAGAATACAATTAACTAAACGAAAAACATCCATGAGAATCCGAAAGGGCAATTATCAAAATCTCTCTCATAAATTAGCAACTAACAATGCGCGTGTAGAGGTTACTACCTGCTAAGAACTCAAACACAAAGTGAAATCATAATCAAGCATTTACCCGAAAAACTAAAAATAAAATTGTACCTTTAAAGCAGGAGCTTGACCACGAATAATCTTGCAAAATATACAATCATGTTGTACGTTTCCCAATTCCTTGTCTCCGTTATCATCAGAAGCGCAAGCGGAAGGCGAAAGGCAACTTGGCAGAGAGGTATTTCCATGTGGGTTAAGATGGGAAGAAAAGAGAGCTAAACGACGTCGTGCACGGTCCTCCATTGTTAACCAATTAAAGAGTAAAGAGTTCGCTTCGCGTTCGTGTCTACGAGAGAGCGTACGCCATGGATTTTTCTGAGTTGAAAAGCTTGTGAGGATGAAGACGATAGGTGTTTTAGAGTTGTTGATTAATTTTCAATTCAGATAATATTACTTTTATTATTTATTTATTATTCTTTGGTTAGAATTGAGTTCTATTTACTCCGTCGAGAATTTTTGGGGTTTTTTTTTTTTTGGTGGTTTGCTAGCTGATTGGGGTGACTGGCCCTATGTTATCCACAATGTGAAGCCCTATTTTCAGAAATTATTTGTCTAATCAAATGAAGAGCTTACTACCAAAAATCTAAATTCACTCTTAAAATTTATAAAATAAAATAATTGTAATCAAAATCGTTCAACAAACAAATGGACAAGAAACATCTTCATCTTGAGGCATGGCATGGCATGGCATGGCAACTCTTGTTTATTTTATGGGAAAATTACATATATCTACAATGGGCCCTAGCCCATTACATATATCTACAATCCAAAATTTTTAATACTAATATCTACAAAGGTGTAGTTAAAGTGACCATTATGCCCTTCATCTACCCTCTTTGTCCCATTGTGAATTTTTTCAAAACTTTCAAGCTTCCTCCTCTCCTTTGAATTTAACATATTAATTTGTTTTATTCAAAAATCATTTATATTCAAATTTTAAATTATAAAATATTTTTTTAATTGTTAATCATTAATATTTTCTTTCACTAAAGTAGATGTTAATCAAATATTTTAATAATAAGCTTTTTTATTCCGATTTTTTTGTTTTTTTATTCAAAAATTTTAATTAAGATTTATTTTTCAATTTTTTTTATTCAACTTACACCTTACATTGTAAATCAAACATTGCATACGTTACGTTACACCTTACTACATTGCATTCGCATAACATTGCATACACAAAATAAACATTGCATTCGCAAAACAAACATTGCATACTAACAATAAACAATGCATATATCGAGTAAATTATGCATATTTGCAGCACACATTGCACAATACAGAAAAATTGCAGAAGAAGAGGATTTCCTGATTTTTAATAGTCAAGTTCTTGTTGTATACCATTTCAATGACAAAAAATTCCAGCTTTAAAAAAAAAAAAAAAAAAAAAAAAAAATTATACTATACCCATAACAATGAGATCCACTACTTTTCAAGTCAATATCATCTAATACACAAAGTTAAGTTCATTGCTGTTTTTTCTTGCTCTTTTCATTGGTGTTATGCAGCAGTGCTCTATGCTCCATTTACCATTCTACCACACCCAATTTTAACGCAAGAGTGAAACTGAAAAAATGAGCTGCAAAGCATGATTGAAACCCATTTTTTTATTTTTCCTTTCTCAAGATAACACAAAATACCAGACTCTCCCAATTAAAATACAAGTTCCAACAAATCAATTACCACAAAACCTAACACTTGCTCAATCCAACATTTCTCTTCAGAAATAACACAAAAACACTCCCTAAGTCCAAAAAAGAAAAAAAGTCAAATCAGAAGAAAAGTGAAAATTGTTTACCGTTACCCTAGATCCGTCGCTCCACCTTATTCCTAAAAAAGTCTTAAATCAAGAAAATCAAGAAAAAAAAATACTGTTTTTTCGAATATGCCCAAATTTAGGCAAAAATACAGTTTTTTCGAAAAATTCTTAAATCAAAACAAAATTTTGTTTTTTTTTTTTTCGAATCAGATTTGGGCCTTTACAGATCTGACTTTTTTCTTCTTCTACAAACCGTCGCGGCGGCCTTTACAGATCCGGTGACGACCTTCTTCTTCCTCAAACCGAGGCGGCGGTGAAACGCGGACGAGCGACTGCGAGGCTCGTGGGAGGAGGGGTGCGAACAGGCAGCGGCCTTTACAGATCTGTCGACGACGTGGCGAGGGAGGAGGGGCGACGTGGGTGGGCGCAGTGCTTTGCAGCTCCGGCTGCGCAGTCTCTAGCCTCACCCTCAGAATAAGTTCTTGCGCCGCCGCCTTGGCTTCGACCACGCTTCCACCCTCTACGGTAAGCTCGCGGGGTATCTGTTTCACCGGAAGAGAGAGAGAGAGTTGAGAGGGGTGGGTGGGGGGTTTGGAGAGAGTCGGTATCTGTTTCACCGGAAGAGGAAGAGAGAGAGAGAGTTGAGAGGGGTGGGTTGGGGGGTTTGGAGAGAGTCGGTCAAAGTAAATTTGAAAATGAATCCCAAAAGTTTAGGTAGAAAAAGAGGGGATTGGAGAGAGAAAATTAATAAAAAATTGAAGAGTGAATTAATTTAGTAACGTGGGGGCATATTAGGGTTTTCATCTCAATTTTGTAGATTTTAGTAATACCAATTTATTTGGGTAGATTTAAGTGACACCCCTATCATTCTAGTAGTTTTAAATGAATAATCACTTATTTTATCCTTCCTATATTTCAAATTTTTATATGGGCTGCATGGTGCCATTGTTATAATTAAATTACAATTGTGGCTTGTTTTTATTTTGGTGAGTCAAAAATTTAATTAAACGATTAAAAATATATTTAAATCAATTAAAATTCAATTGCAGATATACATATGATATAAAATTTATCTAAAGTTAAAATTGTTAGTACTCAATTACACTTGTACAATTAAATGTTTATAAATGTGACTCATGGATACACTCATTCAAAAGACATTAAAGTTTATTCCCTAAAAAAAACATTAAAGCTTATCAATTTAAAAATGAATGAATAAAAATGCATCTTTAAATTATTCTTTTTAATATAATTCTATTTTTTAAAATTTCTCGAGGAAATTTTATTTTTAGTCATATAAGTTTGATACATTACAAAATAAATCCTTTAAGTTTCAACTTTACAAAATACGTCATTTACCTTTCAATTTTTGTCCTTTTTTACATCAATTTTAATCATTTATGTTTTGTAGGAATTAAAATTGGTAAAGTTGGTGCCACATATATTTAAAAAAACCATATCATCATGCCACATCACATTATATTAAAAAAAATAGAGCTAATAACACCCCATAATTTTAAATACAAAAATAGATATATATAAAATGATTAAATAGCCCTTATATAAATAAAGAGAAAAATAATTTTAAAAAATAACATGAAAAATCTGAAAAAAATGTAATTAAAATTTAAATGTATTTAAAAAAACTAACAAAATCTTTAAAAATAATTAATTTAGATAAATTAATTAATTTTTTTGAAAAATTTCTTAAAAAATTAAATAGAATCTGAAATTAAAAAATAAATCATCAAAAAAAATTAAATTAAAATTATTGAAAAATTCAATAAAACATTAAAAAAAAGTAAATTAAAAAAAATCAATAAAAAAGTAAGATTTTATTTTTTTATTTAATTTTCTTAATATTTATTTTTGATTGAGTTGATTTTTATTTTATTTTTTATTTTATTTAGTTTTTTTTTAAAAATGAATCATTAATTGGTATTTTTAATTTAATTATTTTATAAATTTTATTAGATTTATTTAATATTTTTAGATTTTATTTGGATTTAATTGATTTTTTCATTCAAATATTTTTTAATATGCAGTTGATTTTTTACTATATTTTAAAATTTTATTTAGTTTCTCGTATTATTGAATATATTTTTAATTAATTTTTAAAATTTATATTTTTAATCATTTAATTGAATTTTAAATCATATTTTTATTTTTTATTCAATTTGTATTTATTTTGAGGGATAAAGGGTAAATTGGAAATAATTAGGGTGTATTTATTAATAAAATTTGATTTTTAAATTTTAGTGGGGTGTGTATAACATTTGAAGTTTGTATAACATTGTATTAGGTGTTAGTAGCCTCACCCAAAAAATTTATTTGCATCTAGTTATACGTTTCAATTAATAGAGTAAAATAAGATTCACATAATTAACATATGTAACACGTGGTTTTGCTTCTGAAATTTATTTTGTTTCATATTTTTTTAAGTTATTTTTTAAAATTATTTTACTCTTTATTTATGTAAGAGTTACTTGGTTATTTTATACGACATATACATTTATTTTTGTATTTAAAATTATGGGGTGTGTATAGAATATTTTGGGGTGTTATTAGCTCTATTTTTTTAATATAATGTGATGTGGCATGATGATGTGGCTTTTTTAAATATATGTGGCACCAACTTTACCAATTTTAATTCCTACAAAACATAAAGGATAAAAATTGATGTAAAAAAGGACAAAAATTGAAAGGTAAATGACATATTTTATAGAGTTGAAACTTATTTTGGAATGTATCAAACTTATAGGACTAAAAATAAAATTTTCTCAATTTTCTCTCTTCTCCATGTTTTTATTTTTTAATATAATTCTAATTTTTTGGTTCAAAAAAAATATAATTCTAATTTTATTAATTTATTTTTAAATTATTCTTTTTTTTCCTCCAATAATACAAATAAAATCATGTATTCATCTACATTTAAAATTTTTTGTGTGTTAAATTTTAGTACTCCGTAATAATTTTTTTTCCACATATGGGTCCTATACTAGTAAAAAGATAAAGGGCACAAAAAAAAATTAAAATTAAAATTAAAAAGATAAAATGACAAAGTGGAATAGTTCAATTGTTAGAGCACCACTACCTAAGGTCTTAGGTATTTAACTTTCATTAAAAAAAAAAAAAATCATACTGTGAAATACACGCATCATCCATCCCATTTATTTTATATCCTTGTCCCAAGTCTGAATTCCCATAAATACATTCCATCACCGTTCAGTTTTCACCCATACCACAAACAAAGCTGTTTGCATCTGCCATGCACGGCGGCGATCATGACCATCATACGGTTTCTCTAAACTTAAATAATCTGAAGGTGATATCGGCGCTCGGACGCGGCGCCAAAGGCGTGGTGTTTTTGGTTCAGACGGAGAAAGGGGAGTTGCTTGCTCTCAAAGCTATCTTAGGACCTTCAATTCACAAAATGAAGAAGAAGATTACAAGCACCACCCATGGCGATGAATATTACAAGCGATTCTGCTTTGAAAAACGAGTATTGAGCTCTTTCGATCATCCGCTGCTGCCCAAACTTCACGGAGTTTTGATCACCGATACCATCCTCGGATGCGCAATTGATTACTGCCCTGGCCGCGATCTCAATTCATTGAGGAATTTGCAAACTGAGAAATTGTTCTCCGATGAAATCATCAGGTAATTGAATTGAATCTGTTTAATAATACAGTAGTAGTAGTGCTCTGTTTCTCTCTTAATTAATTTATTCGATTTCAGATTTTATGCGGCGGAATTGGTTTTGGCGGTGGAGTATCTCCATAAATTGGGCATAGTTTACAGAGATTTGAAACCAGCGAATGTGATGATTCAACACAGCGGGCATTTAATGTTGGTAGACTTTGATCTCTCTACAAAACTCCCCGGAAAATCTCGTTGCGCCGCTTCGCAATCGAAGCCGGAGATTAAACCGAGAAAGAAGAAAATCTTCGGGTTTTTCAGCAGCGACTCTGCAGGGATCTCGCCGGAGGAAACCGCCCACCGGTGCGATCCTGGCGTTGACTCGGCTGAGAAATCGAATTCATTCGTGGGAACGGAGGAGTACCTGGCGCCGGAGATGATATTAGGGCACGGGCACGACTTCGCCGTCGACTGGTGGTGCTTAGGCGTTGTGCTGTACGAGATGCTGTATGGTACGACGCCGTTCCGAGGGTCCACAAGAAAAGACACATATTACCGGATAATAAACGAGGAGCCGTGCTTAACGGGGGAATTAACGCCGTTGAGGGACTTAATTCGAAAATTGTTGGAGAAAGATCCAACGAAGAGGATTTGCGTTGGGGAAATAAAGGGCCACAATTTCTTTAGAGCAATGGATTGGGAAGGGGTATTGGAAATCCCTCGGCCGCCGTTTATCCCTGAGCTGACGGACGTTGGAGATGTTACTGGAAATAAAGAAATTACTAGTATTAATTTGGAAAAATATGTACAAGATGTGTTTAGTGTTAAGGAATGAGGATGAATTAAAATTTGGATATAAGATAGTATTGTGAAGAGAATAAAACAAAATAATCGTATGCATTTCTTGAATAATTTTCGTTTTGCATAATGATTCGTGATTTAAACTTCTATTCTCATGTGCGACATTATATTTGGGCAAACAAAAAAACCGCTCTCCCTGCTCTACACTCCTTCTATCTTTATAATTTTAGCATTGATTTGATTCATTTGAAGCTATCTTCACACTCCACCTCCAACCAACGCGATCGCTGTCACCACTCCACCCTTCGACTCTTATCGTGTTTTTGTAGTTGGGATCAACGGGTCAACCTTTTCGACGGAGCTACAGTGACCGATCAGATGAGAGATCCGTTGATCCGTTTATGTTGTTTTGTTATTTCTATTGTGTTTATGTAGTTCTTAGTTTGCTTTATTATTTTTTTTTTTTTAATTTGTTTCTTCCTGCATGGATCTCCTGAGGTTTTCTACTTTACTACCTCCTTGTTTGAGTGTTTTCTATGGTTAAGTGGATCATAATTTGGTTTTGGGTGTTCTTTACTTTTATTTTTTCTCTAAATTTATTGATTTGAGATAACTTCAATGTGGGGTATTTGTCTCTTTTGAAAATGGAGATTTGAGTTTATTTGTGGGCAAAAGATTCTCTCGTCTTCCCACTTCCTTACGATTGGATAGGACAGCGTTGTTCGATTTGATCTACCTCAGATTGAAGACCTAGTGCTTAAAAATGTTCAGATTGTATTTGTTTGGATGTTCCCAACCATTAAAAAAATAAAATTATATTCTTATTTCCCAACCAAAAAAACTAATCAAAGATCATGGTTTGAAGATACTATTTTTTACGAAAAATAAAATTATATTCTTATTTCCCAACCAAAAAAACTAATCAAAGATCATGGTTTGAAGATACTATTTTTTACGAAAATAAATAAATAATAATAATAATACTTTCCTCCCCTAATTAAATTTTGATAATTTTTATTTTCCTTTTTAACTCTTCAATTATATGATTTTCAATCTTGAGGGGAGTTCTACCGAATTGCTATAAAGTCAGCTGATGTGATGCAAGAAATGTGGTAAGCGATTAGTTTTATCAATTTTAAAATATACTTTCTCCATTCACACCTAATATGTTTTTACCCTCTTTTTGGATATATGTCATTATGTTCACAATTAATAAACACACTTCATATTATCAATTAAATTTAAAAAATTAAGAAAATATAATAATTTATTCCTCCGTCCTACAATTACTTTCACACTTTCATTTTTTGAACGTTCGACAATAACTTTCATACCCTTAAAATGAAAATCCTTTTATAAACTTCATCCAAACAATATCTTCAATTTTACACAAATGCCACCACTTTTTCTCCACACATACACAAAAGTTAACTCATTTCTTTACTTATACATAAATGTTTACAAAATTACCCCTCAAAATCCCAACTAAATTCACTTTTCTTATTTGGTGTGTCACTTCACATGTGAAAGAAATCATGGATGGAGGGAATACAATTTTTAAAATCTACAAATCTAAAATTTAAAATAAAAATTGAGAATTTCAAAATTATCTAAACTTGTTGAATTAAATAGAAATTTAGTACTATAATTTTTTTAAACAACGTTGAATAAATTTTTTTTATATATTTTTCAGAACATAAAATTAACATTATAAATTTTATATTTTTCAGAATAATATGTTTTTTTAACTAATTTGAATATATTTATGAGAATTTATTTAAAAATTATTAAGCGCTAATTGTAATTGTAAAATAGGGAAAAGTATGGATGAAAATTGATCACGTATTACATTTCTTATGTCATGTTAACCGATATCATAACATTTTGGCGATCCAAGTAGAATGTATCTCACCATAATTTGAAGGGAAGACGTCTTTTAACTAATATTTGAAAGTACATGTATTATTAAAAGAGAAATATGTGCTACGTTTTATAAAATTCGAGAAGCATGTGCTAAAATTGAATGGACGGAGTATATTTTTAAATACAAGTTGAAAGTATGAGTATAATTTAATAGAAAAAAAATGTGTGTTGAATTTGATTAAAACGAAAAGTATGGGCTAAAAATTGATTATTTTGACCCCTTTAATTTTTTTTACTATCACACGTTATTTTATCTCCACCCTCTAACTATAATTTATTTAGTATAAAGTGAGTTTTTGTGTGGCCTCAATAAATATTAGTTGGAGGATGAAGATACAATAATTTGGACAAATTTTTTTTATGCAATTGAGTGCATATTATACAAATGAATTTTAAATAATTTAGATATGTTCTGAATAGTTCAATTAAATTTTTTATCCATCATATTATAATTAAATTAAAATTGTAGTCAATTACAGTTATAAAATTGTTACTAGTACCTGTATTTCACAAAAAATATTTTTGTTACTAGTACCTGTATTCCACAAAAAATGTTTTTTTTACCTGCATGGCCTACACCTTGCCCACACCCCAAATAGCCATTAAGCCATGTCCCTCTTAACATGTTAGATTAATGGGGTAATTCGGTCCATTAATTTTATTTGATCGGGATATTTTTAAATCGAATTAGGTAATTTGATCTATTATTTTCGTTCAGTCTGTATTTTTCTAAAATTAGTACTCCCTCCATCTATTAAGTGTCACTTTGACTTTTTAATTAATTTTAAAATAAGTGTCATTCTAGTGTTTTTCTTTAATTTTGACTATTTTACTCTTATTCATTTACCATAAATATTTTTCATAATTAAATTTCACGAAAATTGTTTATACCAAAATTAATTTAATTTATTAATACTAACTACATTTTTGACCACATTCTTTATCAAACAAAATTTCTATATTAAAATTAGTATAATTAATGAAGGGTAATATAGACTATAATTTATAATCTTAATTTGTTGAAAAAAACTAAAATGACATTTATTAAAAAATGGAGGGAGTATGAATCAACATTATCATAAAATTACTCCCTCCACTTTTTAATAAGTGTCACTTTAGCTTTTTTCAACAAATTAAGATTATCAAAGTCAAAAAAAAAAAAAAAAAAACAAATTAAGATTAAGATTATAAATTGTGGTCTATATTACTCTTCATTAATTATAACTAATTTTTATATGGAAATTTTGTTTTATAAAGAATGTGGTCAAGAATGTAGCTAGTATTCATAAACTAAATTAATTATGGTATAAACAATATTTATGGAATTTATTTATGAACAATATATATGGTAAATGAATAAGGTTAAAGTAGTTAAAATTAAAGAAAAAAATCCAGAATGACACTTATTTTAAAATTAGTTAAAAAGACAAAGTGACACTTATTAAAAAATGGAGGGAGTATTACACAATTATTCTAATTCTAAAAATATACTGTACTAAAATAATCCTAATATATGCTAAATATTATTGTTAATTTCTAATTTAAGTGGTACATTTTTGCTTTTCCTTCCATGAGATGAGCCCAGTGCATTGGAAGTTTGGAACGATGGATAAGAGAAGTAGAGAACTGAGTGGCCTAAAACGAGGGCGGGTGGTGTGATTGGGGGTGGGGTAGGGCGGTGAACAGTGGTAAAGCTATGTAGGCGTTTTGGTCCAAAATTGAGTAGTAGGTAGTAAAAAAAATGTTATACATGTGGCTAAATTTAATTATTATCTTACGAAAAGGGTTATATTTCCCTTTCTCGTAAAAAAATAAAGTGTACCAATCACAGATGTGCAATTAACCTAAAAAACACAAAAGAAAACCTTATGGATTATAACAATAGAAATCCGAAATCGAAAATGGTCCAAATGGACTTAAATTTTAATTTTAAAAAAGAGAACTATAAAGTACTCCTTCCATCCAAGCTCCCCGGCCTTAGCAGAAGCTTTCCAACCTTCATTTTTTTTGCATATTCCAATCCTCACATTTTATTATATACAGTATTTTTTCTCTCTCAATTATAGTATTATTTTTAATGTATTTACATTTTATATTATATTTCTTAATTTTTATACAAGGAACAAACTATATCGAGAATCAATCAAGTATGAGGTATCCATCAATGTGAAAAAGATACTATTAACCTATTTGTCTCATCAATGATCGATTGCTCATTTATCTTGTCATGTGCAGACCGCAACCTTGAGATCGAATTGTAATCGGCCCCACATATAATGTCTCACCCTTCCTATTTAAACCCCGCACGCAACTACGATTTTAAAGAAATTATTAATAAAGTTCATGATTCAGAAAATCCTTCCCTTTTTGTTTAAAAATAAACAAAAAAGATTTAACATTCTATTTTTATTTCACTCGGTTTCAAAGTGTATGATCTTCAAACACTCGATTAACAAATCTTTAAATTGAAATTGAGCTACTATTTTTCCATTATCACCCTTGGTAAACTTGCTTAGAATTAAAATATTTCGAGACATGTACACATTAAGATTCATATATCCTAAAGGCTATATTCACTTTGGATTTTAAATGACTTTCGAAATATAATGTGACAACGATATTAGTTGGATAAAAAATGATATAGAAAATACTTTGATGAGAAGTTGAGAATACTCTATTAGCAAGGGAACAGCAATTTTCCTTTTTTTGAAAATAAAATGGCACGAAAATCAGGAGCAGATATTAATACAATCATGCTCAAAACACAATCACAAGACATAATCACGACACAACGATATTAATGGCACAAACAATGCTTAAATTGAACCGACATCATCACGATACATGTATTGCAAAAATTAATTTTATAAAGTACAAATGTATATAGTATATTGTTATAAGCCAACTAAGCTTGAAAGAAAATAAGATTTATTTTTAATCTTCAGACTTAATTAACGGAGACCAATATCATGTGAGGGCTATTTAATTTTCCAGGACCATAAACACTTGAATCAAAGAAAAGTATGCACAGCAATGGCCCCCCATTTGCTTCTTCAATGAAATGCGTCCAATTTTAAGTCGTGGTTCTACCGATTAAATTATACCTAATTTTCCAGCTATTAAAGTTGCCTAATAAATAGCAAATCAATCAACACCAAAATATGTTATCAAGCACTGATTTAATTTATACAATGAACTCATTAGTCACATCTCCATATAATATCAACATCATGATTCATGACATTACCTATCCTCATTTAATTCATTTCAAGATCTAAAACTGATTACTATTAGAATATAAACAACACTTAGTAGAATTGACCAATTAACTCTCTGTTCAATCTTCTAATCACTAATAGACTACAAAAATACTCTCAAAAGGAAATAAAGTAAGGCTTACTCGTCCTCCTGGCTACGCAACGATATCCAATTGAGCTGCTCTCTCAACAATCTCCTTTCTTTTCTGGGTAGAAATGTTGTGTGCTATCTCAGCACAGTAAATCCTGGCATTGCAGAACGTAAACGGTCAGCTACACTGATTTTGAGGCTATTGAAAGAGGATTTAGATCATAATGAAATGTAATGTGATTGATTTTAATTAAAGATAATTATTAAGGAACCTGTTGTGCATCATGAGTACTTGCAACCTTTGACATTGTGCACAACAAACTTCTTGAATCCATTAGGGAGATAATGGCGGGTCTTCTTGTCTGAGCCATAACCAACATTTGGCATCAGAGTACATCCTTTGAACTTTCTCCTGACACAGCCCTTGGGCCTGCGCCAGTTCGTCTGGCATGAACAACAAAGCAATTGGTATTAATATTTGACTATACAAACGCATAAATCTAATAGGAATCAAGAAAATTAAACAATCAGAGGACAGAAGCCAGGCAAATTTTGGATCTTGACAATCACTGAGATACAAAAACAACAAAGGTGGATCACAAGAACACAATATTACTCCTCCTATTCAAAATGTATGTCATTTTGGCTTATAACACTATTTGCAATTTAAATGTTGTTTTTCACTTTTCAATGTTACTTAATTACTTTTTTTTTTTTCCAAAATTACTCTCAAACTCATTTAAAATAACTTAAATAGTAGTAGTAATATTATTTAATGAATGATGTAGAATTCCAAAGCAATTAATTATGGGTAAAGTAGGACGTCAATAATTTTCTTAATATGTAAGCATTGTTCTAAAGTGACGTACATTTTGAATAGGAGGGAGTAGCATTCATCCTTCCAATAAAAATGCCACCTAAAGGCAGGGCCAAAAAAAATCACTTAAATAATGCGTCACATGCAATATGACAAGATACAACATCCAGACAATGTATATGTATTGCAAAGTGACCGGATTGATCAGATTTACCAGTTAAATTGTCAATTAAAAAATATGCCACAACTAACATATACTCCTTACCTTTCATAGTAAAATCTAAATTAATTTTCATATCGCACGGCATTTAGAGCAAAGGACAATCTAAAGGCCTGGCACATAAAATTATATGGGAAAAACAGGGTACATGTCGGCATAGAAATACTAATATAATAAGTAGATGTATTAGAGGTGATGTGATTGAGAGAGAGAAAAATATAATGAAATGTAAGAGAGAATAGTTATAAAAAAAGGAATGGGTAACTACGAAAAAGTAAAGTTGGGAAAGAGGGATAGTTATTGAAAAGGCAATGAAGAAAGGCCATTGCTAGTCATCAGTTCAATCACTATAATTGAAGAGGCCTCAGATCATAAGTGATCAACAACGAGCTAGTCACAGCACAGGTCTTTCCAATTTCCATTACAAAATGGTATCTATCATATATATAAATGTTTCAGGTTGTGGTATGGCCGAATGAAGTTCACTAAATTTAACTCACGCCCAATTCATTTACAGTGATAGTGTACATTACAACCAAAAGTAAAGTGGAGGGGAAACAACCTTCACAGAGACCCAACGGTCACTCTGGTGCCTCTTGAACGTCTTCACACGCTTCTTCACAATCTTCTTCTCCAACAATGGAAGAACCAAAATAGTAGCCAATCTTAGGAAAGAAGCAGATAACTGGTTACCAGCATCCCATTATTTAAGATATAAAGTATTCATAAGAATTAGGACTTCCGAGATACAGGAATGTAATACCCATTAAAAAATTCATAAAATGAGTTAATTGAACTAAGTTTGGAAGCAGAATTAACAGAAATATCATAGTCACATTACAAAATTGAAAAAACTGATCGTGAAAATGCAGATTGAAAGGAGGCTTCGAACCTGGTGGCAACGCGGCGGTTCCTCCTTGGGTGAGGTGCCGCGAGCTCAGGAACCGATACGAAAACCGGTGTAGGGTTTCGCGGTTTAAATTCACGGTTCGGGCTTGAACTGAGATTAAGGCCCATATAGATGGATCTGTATGTATATAAGGCCCACTCAGTTTTTTTTTATTTTTTTTATTACAAGTTAAATAATAAATACCCATCCCATTTCCCCTCCCCATGACTCGAACTCAGACCTAAGGTCTAAGTAGTAGTGCTCTAACCACTTGAGCTATCCCACTTTGTCGGCCCACTCAGTTGTAAATTACAAGAAGTATTTATTTATTTATTATTTTTGAAGAATAGAAAATAAATGTTTATTTTTGACACAAAAGTATTTATTGATGAGGGGTAATATAAATTTTGGAGTCGACGGCTGAGTGAACGGATAAAAATTGTGTCAATATTACGAGTCTTTTTTATTTTTAATTATAGTGAATGTTGGTTCGCAAATCTTAAAAAAGATTGAAGTTTTTTTATGGGATCAATACAATTTTAATTAAGAAATTAATAATGAAAAACAACAAAGAAAAAGAGACAGGTCGTGAGATGAATCAAAATAATTGTATTTTCACACCTATTATATATTATCATCTTCAATTCTAATTAGATTGTTTACGGAGTACTGTATAAGTTTAACGTGCTATGTAATCAAATTAATTATAGATTTTAATTGTGACGGCGGCAACAATTTTAGTCAAATTAAAGAGAATCAATCAAGTCAAATTAAGAGGGTTGTATTCAATTGAGATTTTGTTGGATTTTTTTGGACTTTTAAAATCTGGGTGTATTCAATCCGGATTTTTAAAAGTCTTTCAAAATTTTGAGGTATTCAATACGGATTTTAAAAAGTCTTTAGAAATCAGGTATTCAACAATCTATGGATTTTAATACTATCGACGTCAATTCCCCATTACGTGGTGTTCGATATATCTAAAAGATTTTGGTGGTCAAGATAGTCACCCTAGAAATGCAATTATTCAATATAATTTTTGGTATTTTCAAATTGCAATCGATACAAGTTCCCATTTCAAACACAAGCAGAGTTAGTATTGACTCGTGCTGAATTACCTAACTTTTTTAAAAAATAATGTCGCTCTGATTGAATTTTCAGTCGAATATAAAGAAGATCAATTCACCACATCTCAACGTGGAAGAGGAAAATGGAAAATTTGGAATTGTTTTCTCAAAGTCAATTAGCACTGAAGCTAATACATGGAGAACTAGTATTGCTAATGCTACGTGGAAAATGAGACCGAGGTATAACCGTGATGGAAATGAAGATGGGAATAATAATGATCTCAACGTGGAAGAGGAAAATGGAAAATTTGGAATTGTTTTCTCAAAGAACCGAAGCTAATGCATGAAAATGAGGCCAAGGTATGGAAATGAAGATGAGAATAATAATGATGAATAATATATTTTTTTTAACTAGTTTTAGGGGCGTAGTTTATAGAAATCCATGTAAATCAATAAAAAAATGTGTATTTCAGAATCCTGTCAAATCTATAAAAATCCATATAAATCAATAAAAAAAGTCAGTCAAACTCTGTATAGAGTTTATGAATTTTCTAAATCCACGGACTTTTTAAAGTTCAAAAAAATCCAACAAAATCTCAATTGAATACACCCTATCTAATCTCGATATGACGGAAGAAAATAAAAGAAATCAAATCGGATTAATTTTCAAACTCAATCAATCAAATCGAAATTAAACAATCTCAATGCTTAGGAAAATATTCATTCAATTTCCCGTAAACATGGTTTCCTTTCATTCATCGTGGTGTAGAAATGAATATTTTCCGGTACAAAAAAGATGAGAGATGCATATTACACTCGAAAAAACATAGTTTCATTTTTATAAATTATAAAATATACTCCCTCCGTCCCAGCATTTTGTGCATATTTGACCATCACGAAAATTAAGAAAATGAAATACAGTGATGTGTATAGTAGAATAAAGGAGGGGTATTATTGATAATTAATTGATTAAAGTTGATGGAGATTTGACTAAAGTTATAAATTGAGTTAAGTTGTGAACCCAAGTAAAATAAAGGAGGGGTAATATTGGTAAAAATTATGTGAGTTATTTCTTTTTTTATAGTGTGCAAATAATGTTGGGATGTCGTTAAAGAAAGTGTGTAAATAATCATGAGACGGAAAGAGTATATATTATATATACCATTTTCGTGTTCTTATTTTTAATACACAAAAATTGTTGCTACATATTTATACTTAGAACTAGAACTGAAACTCCATAAACGAGACAGTGTCGATTGTGATGGAGAGCTATTAGAAAATTTTAATAAAAAGAATATGAGTGAGTATTAGCTTTAGATAATAATCAATTGGCTAGATACGGTATTTGAGGGATATTTATTACTCCATCCGTCCTACAGTTTCTAGTCTTTTTATTTTTTACGTTCTAGGAGTATTACATAATTAAGAATGCAAATTTTGTGAGATATTCAAACTATTATTTTTTTATTTATGTTCATTTTTTTAATTATGATAGAACCAAATATATTGCATAAGAGAAATGTTATCACCACTCGGTCTAAGACGGAACTTTTACTTATTCAAATAACAATTAAGGTGAAGCAGGGTCAAGAACGACTAATTTCTTTATAATAAACATATCAATTTTGCAAGTTCATTATTACGAGTAGTTTCTACCCGACTAATGACGTATACAATACTTGAATTCTCGATGTAGATGTTACATAGTCGTTTCTCATCCTTCAGAGACTACGAGTGTAATAGAAGCATTTGTCGATAAAAGGATCACCCTAAGATGATCATTTCATGGTTATTGATAACGAATTAAGTCAAAATGTTCTATTTCTCAATCTTTCTGACTTGCTCCTACGGAACCAAAGTTCAAAAGATTGAAAAAATCAGTCATTCACAACCACTGAAGAAGGATTTCTCGAAAAGTTAAGGATTAGTAATCTATTTTAGAAATCGAATGAATTTGGTCTTATACATACGCGAGGAAGGTAATAAAAAAAAGAGCTATTCTTTCTTTTATCACTTAGGAGCCGTGTGAGATGAAAGTCTCATGCACAGTTTTAATATTTTTCTTTATACCCACAATATTCAGAGAAAAATATTTTACACATTAGATTAATATTTATTATTTCACTTTAAATGATGTTAACAAAATATTAATTAAGCACTAATTGCACTGTGGAGATGGTTGCATGAGATCAATTTTCAACTAAAAATAAGCTAGTATTTTTTAATGAAATACCATTTAAAAAATATATATACCAATTGTTAGTGTATTAAACTGAAACAAAGTAATATTTTTTTTTATCGAACAATATTTTTTTAGTGCAACATATATATATAGAGAGAGAATTTGAATTATACTTTACTTTATCGGAGTTGGAGGTTGTTTACTGTGCTTAAGAAAATCAAATGAGCATGCATGCATGTTCATATATTCGTTTTTCGAAATGGACAAAACACAAAACCGCATTCACATACAACTTAATATTCTTAATTAGGTGACCATACCCAATTTTCAAACCAAATTGATAATTTTATACTCTAGGTATTTGAATTTCACAACACTGTTGTAAACTATATTTATTCCACATTTTAACTCTTTCTACCTACATTATTGTTCATGGTATCAACTTAGACGCCTTAGAGGTCTTGGACTATTTTCAATGCATATCATGTTAATACTATGTTATTTCTATTTTGAAAATGTGCATATCAATGTTTAAATCATTAAACGGAGAATGAAAAGAAAAAAAGCAGCTGAAGTTCTATCATCATTTGAATAATCATCTCTTTAAATACTCCATCATAAGATTTAATATATATATATAATTTTTATGTTAAGTCTTAATATATGTTCTCATTTTTTAAAATGAGAACATTATATCTAATATTTTTCAAAACTAATGTGGGATGGGACTTTGGAAGGATAACAGTTCCATTTCTCAATTTTACTTTTTATATTTCATTCTTATAGATCATTAATATTGTCGATTATTTTTATAAAAAAATCCATAATTAGGAGTACAATATAATTAAATCAAATACACATTATCTATATAGTTAAAATAATACACATAAATTTTATCTAGTTAAAATAATTTTTAAAAATTCGTGATCCACAAATTTTTGCTTTAATTAATTTAATTATCTATATTTTAAATATAAAATATTTCATATTATCCTTATTAAATTAACTGCAAAATATGGCTAAAATAACCGAAAAGTCAAGTCAATAATTCCTTCCTATGGGTGACAATTTCGACACGATACGAATCCGACACGAAAATTGCGGGTTAGTGTTTGGCCTTATCGGGTTCGTGTCGTAATCGGGTCGACATGATAACGACACAAAAATTTCGTGTCGGGTTCATGTCAACCCGTATTAACAACCCGTTAACCTGTTATTTACCTGATATGACACGACACGATAATGACACGTATCTGATAATAACACGATAATGACACAATAATTTTTTATATTTATATAAATATATTATTTTTTATATATTTAATACAGTTTTAAATTGATTTATTTTCTTATCGCGTCGTTATCGTGTTGTTATCGTGTCGTGTCACGTCGACACAAAAATTATCGTGTTCGTGTCGTGTCGACACCGATCCTTATCGTGTCGTGTTTGGCCTTATCGTATCGTGTCACTATCGTGTCGACACTACACGAATTGCCAATTCTATTCCTTCCCAATCTTGATTTTATTAACGAAAAGAGTAATCAAAAGGAATAAAATATCTTTTACATAAAACGAATTATAGATTATTATTATACGAATCTTTTTAGCATGCATCTTTGTTGAAATTGTTTCCTTACAAAACAAAGAAAAATTAACATAAATATTTAATTACCTATTTGCAAAAATATTTTTACTCAAAATATATGGTCGTATCGTATCACATAATATTGTTTACATATTTAAATAGTTTTGGTCCATCACTAAACAATTTAAGTCTCCCACACCACTCTATATTAACCCCACCCCCACCCGATCATAATAAATTCTCCTCCTAAATCATGGCTTCCTTCCTCCTCCTCGTCGCCGCCGTGGCTCTTATTATCTCTCCGGCGAGTTCACAAATCTGCAAATCACAGAAATTCTCTCAAACCAAGACCAAATTCACCAACTGTACGGACCTCCCTACCCTAAAAGCCCAACTCCATTGGGCCTACGACCCATCAGCAAAGCCCAATCCCACACTCAGCGTCGCCTACATCGCCCGTCCCGCCCGGCCCGATGGATGGATTGCTTGGGCCCTTAACCCTACAGGCTCCGGCATGGCAGGAGCCCAAGCTCTCATCGCTTTCAAAGACACCAATGGCTCCGCCGTCGTACGGACCTATAATATCTCGACCTACGCTGCGATTGTCGAATCGAAAATATCGTACGAGGTTCTCAGCAAGGCGGCGGAGTATTCCGGCGGCGTGATGAAGATATTCGCCACGCTGGAATTGCCGCCGGGGAAAACGTTGCTGAATCAGGTATGGCAGGTGGGCGCGTCGGTGAAGGGTGGTGTGCCGGTGAAGCACGATTTCGCGCCGGACAATTTGGGGTCCAAAGGCACTTTACAGTTGAACGGTAATTCCCCTGCGCCTGAGCCGCATCCGGTTCCGGCTCCTCAGCCGTCGCCTGTTCCGGCGAAGGGTAATAATACTGGAGGTAGTTGGAGGATTTATGGGAGTAGTACTGTTGGGTTATCTGCAGTGTTACTTGGGGTATTTTGGGGTTTTTAGATGCTTATTTTATTTTTTTAGAATTTAATTTCACGCTTGTTGGTGAACACGGTTCATTTTATTTACAGTTTCCTTCCTATTAAATTTAAGTTACATTGCTTTTGTTTTAAATCATGATTTATAAAGTATAATTAATTATGTAATGTTGAATTATTTCAGTCAATTTTTTATGGTTTTTCAATAGTAGAATATTAAATAATAATAATAAATAACAAGTACAGATATAAATAAATGACACCTAACTTTACAACTCATTATCAATTATCCCTTCCACTATTCTACTACAAGTTGTAGTATAAATACTCCTATGTTTTTTTTTTTCGAACCTAGTAGTATGGTTTAAAAACAGTAAGTTGAAAAAAATAAAATCAGTCAACTTATAATTGACTTACATTTATACTGTATAAATTAGACTCATCTATGTGTATATTATATCTATATGTTAATTCAATACATATTATACAAATATAAATAAAGTTTGTATATTGCATACATAGTGGTGTGACCGATTTATTTTTTCACCTAAAATTAAAGTTATTTTATTTGTGTGGTGCCATTTACTAGACACATTTAACCGTGGTATAATTTTAAAAACTACAAGTAGCGGTGTCATGCACTTTGGTCTGAAGATTCAGACGTTTAAAAAAAATTGAACGTAATTGACGTTAGTATTATTCTTTTTGTAGTTTATTCTGTTGAAAAATGATAAATATAATGTCACATCATTAAAATAAATTTCTTGAATTTAAAATCTTTCATAGTCTTCTTTGTGGGGTGGCATGTGACAACTTATCATATTTTTAAGTTCGTTCAACCACAATAGAATTAAGCTCACACGTGGTATATAAATATATTTATTTATTTCTCAATCTCAAAATCTTTAAATTTAGAAAGTAATTGAGTTTTTTTTACCTTTTACTTTCCATTTGTCTTTTAATTTGACTTAGAGCCGAAATCTAAATTAAGTTTATGATGCGATGCAATATAAATATGGGTAACTAGAACTCTGGTGAGATCATCTCACGTGAATTATCAAGTTCGTTAGCTAAATCTATTCATAGTTCAAATCCATTCTTGTTAATCTTTGATTTGATCTCATAGCATATACTAGCAACATGAAACATGTCTCACATAATTTTTTTGGAAAAAATGTATATGCTGCAGCCTCTATGCTAGGTGTTAGGTGGAATAACTTTTATTTAAAACCTAAGATTCCTTCATATTTGTTTGATTTGTTTGTTCTCGTTTGAATTATCTACAAATAAGTTTTGTGTTCTTTAAGAGTTTGTTCTTGTTTAAAGATTTGGTATCGAATCTATAACACATTAGTACAAACCCACCCCATGTGGAACAGGTTTATGATGGGTCTAGAACCCATAGTGCGAATCCTCTGCTTCTACAACACGTATTTCCTTTAATTAAATATGAATAACACCGTAAAACTGGTTCTACAAATAAACAAAATTCTGGGGGATTTCATACATTTTGCTGCTGATAATATGAAACAGCTACATCATTCTTCACAGCTCATCGTTCAACTTCTTTTTCTTATGCTTTCGTTTCTTCTGCTTCTCCTTGAGCCTAATGAGATCCTTGGCGCTTCTTTCCCACTGCCTTTTGTTTTTCTGATAAAGAAGCATTGCAGCCCGGGCGTCTTCTACCTGAAAACCAATGCACAAAATAGCATACTAGTTATTATCTCCTACTTTATCAATGTATTGCACACCTCTGCAGATATGAAGAAAAAAGCTATGATATGCTACAATAGATGATTGGGAAAACATTGGTTAGGTCCCTGATCAAACAGTTAACTCGCTCAAAAGACTTTTATCAAAATTAATACAAATCCATGATATTAGTATTTTCTTAGAAACACTATCTTGTGAGATTGTTTAACATGAGACCGATAAAAAAAAACATTAGTTTCGAACTAGATTAGTGGTAAAAAGATAAAATAAAATAAAAATATTTGAATCCGTCTCACAATCCATGTGACATTAAGCTGTCTCACACCAGGAATTTGTCCTTTCCTTTTTAAGCAGCAAACAATTATTTCAGTATAAAAATTTTCAGAAAGCGTAATTATGTGTGAGCCTATATTTCATAATAATTAATACAGTATTATATATCAAAGCAGGTATGTTTGAATTTTAATCAATGCCATGAAAATTGGGATGCTTTTGTAATTCTGAAAGTAAAGAGGAAACAATAGGTTATTTACCCATTGTGCAATGGAGAGCAATGTGACTTGCCATAAATACAAATTGATTATGCATTTTATCACCCAGTACCTCAAACTACAGATGAATATAAACAAAAAAGGAGGACAAGGCATTAAATAGGGAAATACTAACCGGACAATGCTCGCCATTTTGAATTTCAACATTGAGAAACTGGGCTGCAAGGTTCTTCAGGGAGCGACTTCGTCCTTCCCTAGATCATCAATAATACAGTAATAAGATGAGTCTAAAAAGATTTACAGATAGTGGCTAAGTAAGATTACAGTCAGCAAGAGACAGTACTTTAGAAACGGTGCATATTCTGCTGTATCTCGTATATCCTTCTTTGGATGACTCAACAATAATGCCTATAAAGTATTGAGTTATATACTTGAAGTGTGTATTCAGATGAGTAAAGGATTGGCTTAATTGCAGCTAAAATCATGACCTTTGCGTTAATTGTTGTTTATTCTAGACAATTGGATAATAGCAAATCAACATCAATATAATTTAATAACCCCTAAATCACAGTATACTGCAAGTTAGGGCCTAATAACGTCAGACACGTGCAAGAGGGGGGCTACTTAGAAGTTCAATTGCAAAAATAAATAAAAAAAGGTAATAAATTGGCGTTTTGTCTAGATAAAACTGCAATTAACACAAAGGTTGTGATTTTAGCCGCATTAACCCTAAAAGATTTAGAAGTAATGTTTATGCTGATCTAAACCCACTTTAAGATCATTGCGCAATGCATGACCAACAAGAATTCTGCCGTCGATCATCTCGGCTACTTTACTCTGAACAGGGTTGAACTTCTTAGCTGCAATTGACAACCAGAAGTGATAATATAGGTTTAGAAAAAGAGATTAAAATTGAACTGCTTGAAACCCCGCTGGGAAAAATTAAAAGAAACAAATGATTACTCCAATCTACCCAATAGAATAAAAGATAAATGAACAAGAAAAATAAGAGAGAATACAAGAAATGTAAAGGGAAAATAAGAGAATAAAGGAGATAAAAGGCAGCAGAGAAATATTAATCAAGGGATTTATCACAAGAGAAACGAAGAAAAGCAACACAAACTAATACGATTAACTCAAAACACTGGGATAAATCCTCCAGTTCAAGCCTTACTACCGAATCCAACAATCAATTGATCAAAGATGCCCTAATCTAGAAGACAAAACATACTTATAGTAAAACATAAAGCCCACGTTAGATAAAGCAGACAGAGAAATAAAACATGCTAGAACAAAAGATAATTAAATTAATGGGCCAGGCCCTCCTTCGCTCTTCGGCGATACACCTTTACCATCACTTGCATTACTAATGACAAAGTAAATGATGATATGTAATAGTTAACAAATGATTTCACCTTTACCATCACGTACTAATGGACTATCATGGAAGAAAAAAAGATAGTGAAGATAGACAAAGAAGTAAAATAGTGAAAAAAGATGCAAAAATAGAACAGATTATCCTTACTGAAAATAATTGAAATTAATCATTGTGGTACTTCACATGTATTTTAAAATGATAAATACTGTGTGCTTTCACTTTTCAAATATATTTACTTCCTTCAATCACTATAATGCAGAACAAGGGTTAGAAACTCAACTATTTGAACTAACTTACTAACCTCTTTTGCACAAGAAGGTTTATCATATTTCAAGCAAGGAAAGAGTAGGGTAAGAAAATTCAGAGAATTGTAACAAACAACTGTGCAGTACAGCATCGGAATAGGTCCTGAATAAGTCCTAAGCAGAAGCAATTTTCCGTTTCATTTTCAACCTCCCAATTTCAATCTTCAAAATATTATTTAACTACTTAGAAGAAAATGGCCAAACTATAATTTCCCCAAAAGGCTGAAACGCTCAAAATAAAATCAAATATTCCCAAAAGTCCATGGCAATCACCTTCCAAGTAAAAGAACAGTGCAACACAAACTAGCAGCATACTAAAGGTAATGCCACACACAGACAAAAAAAGAAAAGAAATAATTACAATGCAAGTTAAAATACAAGGACTAAGATAGTCAAAACTGAAAAGGGTACCGACCTGATTTCAAGTCACGTGGCCGGATTCCACTTATTTCAGTGCGGAAGTCTGTTACGTGGTCCATTGGACGGACAAACTCATCATATATAACATTTCCCCAACTGTTAACCTGTCAAATGGCTTTTCAGCATTAGCTAAAACTAAGATAATGTAATCCTATTGTGGGAGAATATACCATGACTAAAGCAAGCTACAAGAACTAAATTACACACGTCTTAGTAATTGCCCGAACCAAATTTAATACTCCCTTCGTTTCATATTAATTGTCATTTTAGAGAATTTGTATCAAATAAAGGAACATAAAATTTTGACATATTTACCCTCAGTCAATCTTCATTAAATAGGAGAGGGGAGAGAGTGGAAGAATTAAAGGTGTGAGGGAAAAAGATATTCTTAATCAAATAAGAAATCTTTTAGGGATATACTATAAACAGGTAAATTAGGAAGAAATGTGGATAAATAGCTAAAACGACAATTAGTTTGAAACAGAATTACACATCTAAACCAATAGTAATTAATATGAAAAGAAGGGAGTACATAATACTTGATATCAATGTCAACGATATTAAGACAATGCATGGTCAACAAATGAGAGGAGCAGTAGGGAAAAGTCAAAATACCAGAGTTACTCTTCCAAGAGCACTCTTGTTCCGCGTTGAGCTAACACCAACCATTTCACAATCCATAGCCACCTCATTTGTAAGACTGTCAAAACAGATTATGAGTGTGGAGCGTCACAATGCAGAGAATACTGGAATCAACAGGAAATAAAGATGATAAAGTTATAAGATTTCCAGCTCAGAAATCACACTGGAATATTTACAATTCCTGAGAGTGAGTGCCATGCCAACACCCCCAACCACCTGCTGGTCTCAGTCTCCACCAATTACCAAAAATTGGAAAGAATATCCCCCTTCATCAAACAATTTGACACAGGGAACATTTTCTGAGACATATACATATATATGAAACTGAGGAAGACCCAGAACAATAAAAATTTCCAAAGTATTTTTCATTCTGTGGATCTCGCAAATTTTAGTAACCATAAAGTTATAAACATAAAATAAACTAGATTGGTTTCATTAACAGCTAAATAACTAAGGGTCTCACTACTCACACCCCATAATGTTCTAACATAACCCAATTTTTTTTGGACAAAAAATAGACGTGCATAAAATGACTAAGTTATCCTTATAAAATATGCATAAAAATATAAAATCAAAAGGTACAAAATGCTGCTACAATTTTAGTCGAACACATAGTGGGATGTTCTTAGAGGATTTTGGATGTGAGTAGTGGCACTCAATAACTAATCAAGTGGAACAAATACAAAGGGTAAAATTAAGCACAATCAGCTGTGATAGTTTTGACCATTGGTGTTGATTACTAATACCCAATTCAGCAAAATATTTTTACCTTACAGCAAAAGCACAATACTAGTCAAGAAAGAAATTTACCTGCAATCAAGCGAAGTAGGAATTAAAGGATTTGGTTTTGAAGCTTCAGAGCCCTCATCCGACCTCTCCTTTCTCTTCCCTACAAATCCCTCGAGATAGGATCATGCAAGTAAACAATGGTAAATAAAGGTAGAACAAACTAAAGTCTGGTACATAAAAAAATAATTAAAAAAACTAGAATACCTAATATGCTTCTCTCGCTTTCTTCATCTGGTTTACTTGAATGTTTGTGAAAGTGAGTTTTGGAGGCATTGTTCAGCTTCTGCAATAAAATTAACACATAAAGATAGAAAAACACTTCAATTCGAAATCCAAGTTAATGACATATATGAACATCAATCGGTATCCACTGAAACGGATTGATTTTTGAAGATAGTACCTCCTGGAGCTGAGCCCAATTGGGGTTGAGATTTTTGCTAGGGTTTTTGAGTTTAGTGACCATTTTTGAATTCACCCCAACCTGTCGGCGCTAATTTCTCTTTAGGGCGGCCTTAGTAATGCCCGGGAGTACATTTTTTTGCCAAAAACATCATTAAATAAGAAATCGAAATCGCTAATTTGTTTATAAGAAATCGAAAACGCTTTTTGTTTATAAGATTATCGAAAACGCATTTTTGTGTTATTACTCCACATAATACGGAGTATAAAATATAATTTAACAGAGTAATTAAATATTATTAGAATGTGACCTATATAAAAAAAAAATTAAAAAAGAAAAGAAAAGAGAATTATGCTAGTAGTCCAGTAGAGATCCATTCGGCATAGGCCCAAAAAACGCCGTGTGCCACCAGATAACCGCCAGATCCTCCTCCCTCTCTTCTACCAGACTCAATCCAATTAGGGTTTTGCTGATTGATTGCATGGGTAATGGAGTCACTACACAGGCGAGTGGAGAGTCTGGAGACTTGGATCAGAGATCAGAGGACCAAAATCATGAAGGTGACGTGGCCTCCGCCGTGGAGGGTGGTGGTGAAGTGGCCGTGGAACAGCAGCCGCCGCGAACAGCAAAAGATGATTAAGGAAGAGCTAGAGCGGGGGAAGAAGCAGTTGCAGGAGCTGTGTTACGCCGTCAAGGCAGAGACAATTTCCGATTTACAGGAAATTTTGTGTTGCATGGTCCTCTCCGAGTGCGTCTATAAGGTGCAATGCTCTTCAATTATAGTTGAGATTGAAATTGTGTTTCGTTCTGTTAAAAATTTGTGTTTTCTGGCCATTTAAGTTTGAGAGTAGAGTTATCTTTTTACCAATCAAAATTGGTTGTGGTTGAGGTTTCATATCGGAATGCAATGATGATTTCATCTGGTGAAAATTGTTACTATAGGAATAGGCAAGCTTCATTTTTTATGTGTTAGTCCCCTTAATTTTTGTTTCATGGGAGTTATATCACACTGTGCATAACTGTGACCGAAGCTGCCTTTGTTTGTGTGCTTGAAGGTTTGGTTTATTTGTGGATTTTCCAAGTAGTGCTATTTTGTAACGTTATTCGTGGATACATTATGTTTTTCTTTATAAAACCTAAAGATGCATTTTTACTATCTGTTTTTAAGTAGTCCATAAGGCATTGCTAATTAAACTAGTTTTCTATGAAAGATTTATAAAGTGGGAAATGGAGAATTCCATGAAAGATCGGAATTTGATTTGTTGCTGACTAATACTATTTCAGATAATGGAAGCATCCATGGGCAAGCTTTGGAATTTTCTTTGGTTGTAATTTTTCATTGATAAAAGCAGTTGAAGTTTTTGAAAGCTATATAGTATACATAAATTTTAGCCATTCATATTGTGGCTCAGTAGATTGTGTGGGTCTTAAATCAATGACACTAAGTTTTCTGTGCCTTTGGTCTTTTATTGGACTATTAGTGGTCTTAAATCAATGACACTAAACTATATAGTACTTTCGAGTTCTTGACATTAATACTCCATTCCATCATGATAGAAGCCTGCTGCTGAAATGGTTCGAGCGGTGAACAAATTTAAGGCTGACTTTGGGGGGCATGTGATTTCTCTAGAGCGTGTCCAGCCATGTTCTGACCATGTTCCTCACAGGTGTGCTGAATGAAATACTAGTATATTATATATGCATTTCATTATTCTCTGCAGTTCTCCAAGTTTATTTTCTACTGTTAAGATAGTATTTGTAGTTGTGCTTCTAGTTATTGTTGCAAGTATATTCTACTTTATGGTAATAGCTGTGCAAGGGCATTCAAGTAGAATTTGTGGGAAGAGATGTGTAGTTACACCTCATAAATTGTTAGGTATTGTATGTGAATGTTTGTGAAGTTGTAAAAGAAAAGTAAAGGAATTTGGTCAAGAGAACAGGCCTTTTGATTTGCTGTATGGCCTCACCTCTCAAATCCAAGCTGGATTCATTTTCTAAAAGCAAAAAGAAGAAAAAAAAAAACAACCTAATTGGTTGTTATCAAGATTTAACCCCATTACTTTTGCCTGTCCTAGTACAAATTGAGTGAAAGTCTCACCTTAACTCAATTGGTTAGAGTGGTAAGCACTTTTTATTTATTGTCGTCAATAGTGTAAATTGAACGATAACAAAATAAGAAGGCCTACAAAGTTCATTTTTTGTGGTTAACTCATGAGACTTTTGTTCTCTTGTCCACATAGAAAACTAAGGTGATAAGCACTTCTATTGCCCTTTTGCAGATTTTCTTAGAAAGTGCCAATATATTTGTTTTCCTTTGTCTTAACTTCATATTGATTCTTATTTTTAGGTATCTATTAGCCGAAGCTGGAGACACTTTATTTGCTTCCTTTATTGGGACCAAACAGTACAAGTAAGTTTTGATGTGTATACTCTTGCCGGCTCTTTACCTTCCTTCTAAGATCATTGTGTAAATTGTTTTTTACCTTCTTTTTGGCCCTACCTGTTATAAAGGGATGTCATGGCTGATGCAAATATATTTCAAGGTGCCATATTCCACGATAACACAGTTGAATCCACAGAGATTGACTGTCAAATGGGTAATGGGGAGACCGACGCGAGACATCCAGAAACCAACCCTAAACAAACAAAATTTACTCCAAAGCCTGCCGTTCATCGGGTACTTGAGTCACTCTCTGACAGTTTGTTTTTTGAAATTGATATGGGACACCTGTGATGTTCAAGGATGCCCTTTGTTTTTCTGCCCAAGCAAGCACTTGCGTTTTGCTCATTATGTGGTTAATTGACTTCATCCTTCTCTAGGGGTTCATGGGTCGTGCTAAAGGAATACCTGCATTGGAGTTGTACAGGCTAGCTCAGAAAAAGAGGCAAAAACTGGTTTTGTGTGGACATTCACTTGGTGGAGCAGTATGTCTTTATTTTGAGTCAAGTAATTTGCTTTAACTCTAGCTAGTTGGTATTTGCAAAGGTGATTTTATATCTTCCTCAGGTAGCAGTCTTGGCCACACTTGCAATTTTGAGGGTTATTGCTGTTGCATCAAAAGATACCGAAAGGATACCAGTGAAGTGTATCACATTCTCCCAGCCTCCTGTTGGAAATGCTGCTCTTAGAGAGTATGTGTTCTTTTTCTTCAAATTTTGCTGCTTTTATAGTGAAAATACTAGTCTTCAGCTTTCTGATATGCTTCCTTTCAGCTATGTTGATGGAAAAGGGTGGCACCGTTACTTCAAGACCTATTGCATTCCTGAAGACTTGGTGCCTCGAATATTATCTCCAGCATATTTTCATCATTATAACTCGCAGAACCTCTCAGGACCAGCTAATATTGAAACTTCACCATCAGTGTCAAAAATTAAAGGACTTGAGAAGCAAAAGGCAGATAGATTGAAAGAGAATGAAAGCGAACAATTGGTTTTGGGTTTAGGTCCTGTGCAAAACCCCTTTTGGAGACTTTCAAGACTTGTCCCCATAGAAGGTCTTAGAAGAAGGTTTTCTAATAGGGAAAAAAGAGTTGATCTAATTGAAACATCTGTTGTTCCTGATTCTGCTGCAACATCAACACTTGATGATATAGCTACTGCTCCACAATCTCTTGAGATTGAAGAGGGTTCTGATGGCATTTCTCTTCGGCCTCTACCTGATAGAAATGAAGAGATTACAGGAGTGAAAAATGAGAAATCATCTGGCACTAGCTACAGCAGTGGGGACAAGGGGGGATGGCGAAGAATGCCTTCGTTACCATCATATGTACCTTTTGGGCAAGTAAGATTATCACCTGTTTACGTTTCTCATTACTGTTAGTATTATTGGACATGAAGCTGATTCTCGGGTGAAGTTATATATTAATGCAACTTCATATCAGTGTTCACGTGATTATCTGTCCTGTTCTGTGCTATCTTACTTTTGAGTTTTGGTTAAGAAATTAACTGGTGATCTATGATCTATCCCGTACATGCTATTGACATTGTATTTTGCTTATTCCCAGGAAGTCTTATTTTTGTTTCTTATTGAATTGTGTTGTTCTTCTGTAACAGCTTTATCTTTTGGGAAATTCATCTGTGGAATCACTATCTGGTTCAGAATACTCAAAATTGACATCGGTGAGATGGCTGCTTCTCCTCACCCCCTTTATCGCCCCTTCTTGGAATCCCCTTCATTGGACAGAATTTTTTGGTTCTTGGAATTATGTATTAAACACAGATTCTATAACTCTAGCATTTTCTCTTACTCATAGTATTGTCATTTTCAGGTTAGATCTGTAATTGCTGAAGTAAAAGAGCGGTTTCAGTCACATTCAATGAAGTCATATAGGTCCCGTTTTCAAAGGTTATATTTTGAACATTCAAACTTGGCTTTTCTTCCCTTGTAGTGCACACTCATCCTGCAATTATGTCTTTTGAGTAATAGGAATCAAGGACATGTTTGCGCATTACATATCAAAATTTTATGCTATAATGGATTTCTATTGTTCTGGGTAATTAATTTCTAGAGAATATACATTGCGTTTACATAGTATAGTGGGTTGGCAAAAAATATGTATTTGGATAGTCTTTAGAAAGACAATGATGTGTATTTTGGAGATATTTCTTGTCAACATAGTTTTGTTGTGGTCAACGGAAGACATTTTCAATATGGATGTCTCGTCAATTTTGTTTTGTTACAGTTAGTGGGGTATAATAAGATAGATGATATTTAAATTTGGAATTTCAAAAAGAGATAAGAAATATTCAAATATAACACAAACTTCCCGTACATGTTTTGTTACGTTTCAATTTGAATCACTGATAAAAGATCCAGTCAAAGGCTCAAAGCGTTCTAGCATGTCTGGCCATAATTGAATTTGAAGTGTACTGGCTAGATTGAATGAATGAATACCATTAGGTTATGGCTGCTCACACCTGAATGCTTTCACTGGACTTTTTATTGTTGATTCCAATTGCTTGCAAATATGCAAAGTCACCCCCCACCCCCCCCCCCCCCCCCCACCATCACCCAACACAACCAGAGTTTGATTTTCTCTCAATTTCCCATGCCTCATTCAATCCTATTAATATAACCAATTTTTAATGATCTCTTCGTTTTAATTGATATTAGCTCCTTTTATTTTCTTACAGAATCTGCGAACAGTTCATTAATGAAAATGCATTTTCATTCCTGGGAAGGGATCAGGAGCTGCAATTCCCACATTTGCAAAAATGGCTAGGAATTTCAGTTGCTGGTCAGGTTGAACTCGGGCATATTGTTGACACCCCAATTATTCGTGCAGCTACTTCTTTGGTTCCTCTTGGTTGGACTGGTATTCCATGTGAGAAGAATGGAGACCCTCTCAAAGTCGATATATCTGGTTTTGGATTACATCAATGCACATTAATTCAAGCTCGAGTGAATGGTAAATGGTATATTTCTTGATTTTTTTTGCTGCATAATTCTAATTTGCATGCCATGCATTCTCATTTGGATTTGTATTTTGCTTCTGAATCTTTTCTGTTTCATCTGGTCACCTCTGTTTAATTTATTGTGCATGGCATCCGGAATCACAGCTTCATTTATAACTTTGTATCATCTGAGGTTATTCTTCATCAAGTTTAGTCCTTTAAATTAAGTTATGCCTGATTCTCTTAACCTCAGCTGTTAATTTATGCCCCTATTCAGTTTGCTTAACCGTGGTTTAACTTTGGCAGGTGTTCAACTACTGTAGAATCTTTTCCTTCTCAACCGGCACATTCTCCACCGCATGGATTGCAACCAGAGATGCAGAAGGTGAGAATACTTGTAGGAGCTCCATTGAAACGACCGCCAAAACATCAAATATATGATGATAGAATGATACCTGCATTTCTTTCTATTGATCCAAGCTCCGTTGATGTGAAGTTAAAGAAGAGTAAGTCTCCAGATATGGAGGATATATTTGTCCATCCTGATGGTTTAAGCGATTTTGTAGTATTTTGTACAACGGATTTTTCAACTGTTGTCAAAGATGTTCATGTTAGAACCCGCAAGGTGCGGCTAATTGGCCTTGAGGTGATTATTCCATCAGTCTATTGTGCATTTAGAGTCCTTGTTTGGCTGTCATACTTATTTTGAAGTGTTGCATCGTGTAGGGTGCTGGTAAAACCTCTCTTATGAAGGCAATTTTGAATCAAGGAAGAAATACCATGGCAAGTGTTGAGGCTTTCCCTATGGATGTTGAAGTTAGAGAAGGTATTGCTGGTGGTTTGCTTTATTCAGATTCAACCGGAGTAAATTTGCAGGTTTGTCCCTTTAACTAGCTCTAGCAGTAGTTTTTATTCATTGATTATTCATATGGGATTATACTGTTTCTTAGGAAATCAAATTCTAGTTGTTAAAGTCCAATTTCTACGTGCCCATAATCTTTGGGCTGTCTTCTCATGAACAAGCTGAAAACTCCCTTCAGTTATTCTGCCATAACTGCCGATGTCATCTTTCCTGAATAACTTGATCTGGGATTTTATGTTGCTAAATCTATGTATACTCTTTGCCCTTTATTTATTTCTAACTTATTCCATTAATTTCGTACTAAAAAATATACAATCTTTTGATGAGTACAGTAACTTAACATTATGATAATTCAAAACACCTTGCATTATTAAAAAATACTAAGAAAATTTAAGTGCAAATAACAATGATTGAACTTGCAGGAAATATCTGTAGAAAAATACTGTCAATTTTTTGATTTATTTTGATTATCCTCATCCTATGCTAGGCAGTCTTTCCACTAAACGATCAGAAATAAATCTCAAGTTTTGAGGACATGGCAAATTTCCGTAATGCCAGGCCCTTTAAATTACGCCAAAGGTCAAGGAAAGTGGGAGTCATTCATGTAGATTTTAATTCATCATTTACTGGCCAAAGGTCAAGGGAAGGAATCATTCACGTAGATTATAATTCATCATTTACTGTTGTTTTTCACCTGCTGTTCTTTTTATGATGTGCATCCCAATACAGTTGTTTTACATATGTGATACTTTGATAATGCTTACATAAATCAAACCATGAATTCATTGTCCTATCCATTTTCATTTAGTTAAACTGCAGATCTTTTATACTACAATGCTGGCATTTTAAAGGCAATAAATCTAATTGTTAACCTAATTTAGATATATAAATAAATGTCTTTGCGGTTGGAACATTGAACTTCAGTATATTTTACATCTTTATCTAATATCTATAAATACTCTCTTCGTCCAACTTGTACAGTTATCCCTTTTTAGTAATTCTCGGTTCATTTTGACTCGTTTTTTCTCCTTTCCTTGCAGAATTTGAGTCTGGAAGCCTCTAATTTCAGGGATGAATTGTGGAAGGGGATCCGTGATCTTAGCCAGAAAATAGACCTCGTTGTTCTTGTTCACAACTTATCACACCGAATACCTCGTCATGGCCTTTCAGATGCATCACAGCCACCAGCACTATCACTACTCCTCGATGAGGCTAAATCTGTTGGCGTTCCTTGGGTTCTTGCCATAACTAACAAATTCTCAGTTAGTGCGCACGAGCAAAAGGCAGCTATTAATGCTGTTTTGCAAGCATATCAAGCATCCCCTAGCTCAACTGAAGTCGTGAATTCATGCCCATATGTTATGCCCAGTGCAGTTGGTGATTCACTCTCATGGCAAGCATTAAACAGCATTTCTGATGGGACTGCTACTACAGGTGGTATAAAACTCATTTCTGGTCCACTTAATCTTGTTAGGAGACCATTCCAAAAGAAGCCAGCTATTCTCCCTGTAGAAGGTGTAACTGCCCTACGTCTACTAGTTCATCGTGTGCTCCGCAATGATGAGGAAGCTGCTTTACAGGTAAAACTTTTCTTGGCAGTTTCTTATAAAAAAAGTGCGTATTAATATTTTGTCAATTTAGACACATTATTGGCTAATTTTGTGCCAATTTTACTGGATGGTCAAAATGAGATGATGCGGTTATTGACATGCAAGATACAAATCTTTGATTTTGTGGTATCATCTCAAACTAACCCATTTTGGACGTGAAGCGTATTAGGTTCATGTGTTTGTGGAAAGTATACGTGATGCTGGATGTGTCTAACATGGTGTAGCATTGTTAAATTCTCTTATTACACTTGGGCCCCATTTGCATTACAGGATTAGGAGGTGGGATGGAAATTATAATCCAATATGATTTGCCATACTCAGGCCCAGTATGGATTTGTACCCCGGGTCAAAATGGGTTAATTTTCCTGTCATTGGAGGACAACTAGTCTTTTGGGAAATGGACGAATTTACCCTCATGGACTGGAATTAGATGTGAAGTATTTTGCTCCGAGTTGTAATCTCTAATGAAAAAGCACCCTATTAGCCAAATCAGATCTATTAAACTAAACTTTACTAGGAAACATAAAGAAAGTTGATGTAAATGCTTGTTGTAGTTCCTTGTACCTGGGGCAGGTTTGTGAAAAAATTTGCTGGCTGAAGTTGCTTTTTTATTGTATAGGAGCTGACAAGGGATAGAATATTCTTGGAATTGGCGAGGGAACGAGCAGCTGCTGGAAGTGGAGATGGAGATGCTTCCAACTCTGTGAGCGCAGCAACTGTTGGTGCTTCTGTTGGGGCAGGAGTCGGGATTATGCTGGCGGTCGTCATGGGAGCTGCCTCTGCCTTGAGAAAGCCATGAGAGCCGTTTTTGTAGATGCTATAGTCTCACTCTGTAGATATTTAGACATGAATTACATGTAACATCTCTTTAACTTGTACTTCAATTTTTTAATTGCTACTATTAGCGGTTGAGATAAAAAAAGTTGAGCATTTGTTACATTTTTTTTTTTTTTTGAAGATAGAGCATTTGTTACAGTTTGTTGTTTGATATAAACATAATTTTATTCTTCTCGAGAATATGCGTTTGAAAATGTATACAAACATAATTTTTTGTTTGGTAGTTGGGCAAACACTTAATATGTGTGTCTCAAAATGTAAATAATATTTTCTTAAAACATCATTTATTTACTCAAATTGTCATTCACTTTATTTACATAAATATTATATTCATAAATGTACCTTATAATACTCTCTAAGTCATCATACTTATATATAATTCAACTTAGAAAAAGAAACCGTACATACAATGTTTGAATGTCTCTATGACGAAAAATATTACTATACTAGTTCATATGACAAAAAAATATTAGTATATCGAAGAAAGTGTTGTTTAATACTCGAGCACTATTCGATCTGTTCTTAATTTGAATAATTTCCCGATCTAAATAGACGTTAAAAATAAATTAGTGCATGATACGGGAAGCACTTCTCACTCCACGAGTGGATTCTATTTTTTTTTTTAATGAATCCTAACTATTGACATTCTCCCTACGAAAGTAATTCTTTTCATTTTTTTTTATTGACAAGTCAAGTTTTGATAAAAAAAAAAATGCAACGGGAGCTTAGAAGGTTTTGCCTTGGAAATTTGGCTGCCTCAAAACAGAAGAAACTGATTTTATTGCCGTATATGTAATGTAAGAACTATTTTTCTGTTTATCACCAACATTTTACAGTTTACACTACCTGTGACAACATGAACCAAAAATAAATGATACATAGCCAGCAGCTGGGAAAAGCTGGTTACAAGTTACAACAAATAGATAGACGAAATCAGGAATCCAGACACGAGAAACTCATCTTGAACAGCATGAGAGATAGCTTTTTTGCTTTGATAAGTCCAGGTTGACCCGATTGACGGATAATTCAGCTTTATAGGGGTCGGAGTTGAGAATTTTCCGGCTAACCTTTTCGTAGATCTCGCGGATAACAATCTCAAATGCCTTATTCACATTAGTTGAATCCAAGGCAGATGTCTCTATGTAGAATAATCCTTTTTCTTCAGCAAGGCTTTTACCCTCCTCCACACTTACCTCTCTAATATTTTCTAAATCACACTTGTTACCCACGAGCATACGTGCAACTGCAGTATCACAATGCGCTGCAGAATCATTTGAAAAGGTTGATATGTAAGAAACATTGATATAATATCGACCAACTATTAAAGAAAATAAACAAGACTAAAGTATTCCTTTATATTAGCAACAGCCCTTTACGCTAACAATCTCTTCAATTTACTGGATTTGCCAATTTGCTTGATAAGGTGACGCAGCTTAGAAAAGAAAGTCTTGCTAAACTGAGCGACAAGCGAATTGAGTTATTTCAAGAAAATTTATAGTGGACAAATCCTACCCTATATCAGACTCTTTAATTAATCAAATTCAACTCTTTGATAAAAACAGAAAGGGGGGGTGGGGGGGAGATATAGGCCAATATACAGATCCAATTCAATATTAGGTCTCTTAACTTCAATTATCTCATCCTAACAATATATGATGCAATTAAATTGTTTGTTGAGCTCTACCTGAAGTCAATTAATTAGCAAACAAGTTCATGTGTGAATTAACTTTATATGTAAATGCATTTCATGTCTTTAGTTGAGTGTCTTAGTCTACATAGGAGTCATTAATGGCATTAACAACAGAAACCGTATCTTCCATATGATAACACAGTTTTGTCTTGGCAGGTGGGACGTAAGTCGTAACTTCTTGAAAGTGACAATGCTAGCAACCTTAAGTAGACGATGGACCCTTAGATTAAACACGTCCTATAATTGTTTACGTTATGTCAACATATACTCATCTAATTCCTCTGCAAGGGGCAGTAACAAAAACTTCAAGCTTAAAACGTATTACACGAATCATTAGGAAAGCAACATAAGGTTAGGAGACCAAAGCACTTATCCTCTTTCTTAAGACAATGTCATTTCCAATATATAAATTTACATCATCTCCCAGTAATCAAAGTTCAAAATCAAAACTAAAGATTGACAGCTGCATAGAAGATTAATCATAACAGTAAAATCGCACTCTCCTTACTGTCATTTCGAACACCGATCAAGTTCAATCAAATCCAGTAAATGTGAGCTTAAGTGAACAACCAAGACAATATTTGATTTATGAGTCTGAGCTTGCCTGATTGAACAGTTGCATTTTCTTTATTCCTCTGAAATTAACTAAGATTATTTAAAAATAAATTTACCCAAATTCGATTCACTATATTAATAATCTCATAACAATTTCAAATTCAATTACAAGGAAAAAAAAACTGCTAAACCAAAACTTCAATAACGAAAGAAACAATAATCAATCAGAGAGAGAAGAGAAGACGTACTATCAAGCTCATCGAGCCAGCGGTTGACGCTGTCAAAAGTAGTCCTCCGAGTGATATCATAGACAACGAGAGCACCGACAGCGCCGCGATAATAGGCGGAGGTGACGGCGCGGAACCGCTCTTGGCCGGCGGTGTCCCAAACCTGCGCCTTGACTTCCTTGCCGTCTATCTCCAACACCTGCGTCTGAAATTCGACCCCAATCGTGGCCTTAGAATTATGATCGAACTCATCTCGAGCAAAACGTGAAAGCAAATTGGATTTTCCGACTGCAGAATCACCGATTACTACTATCTTAAACAAGTACTCTTCCCTTCCTTCTTCCTCCATTACTTTTTCAAAAAAAAATCCTTGCTGTTTGAGTCCGAATTCCTTAATTGCAGTCGGTTTGTGTATTTGAGAGAGAAAGATGTGATTGAATTGAATGAAGAAAGAGAGAAAGATGTGGACTGAAACAGAGTGCGTAATTCAAGGTACAGATTTATTTCATTTTTTATAAAGGCATCGCCGCATGCGCACCTTTACGTGTTTTCTAATTTCTAATGGAATCAAATCACATATAATTATTTGAGGGATTATAGTTTTTTTAGTACTTTAAGTTGGACTAATTTTGAATTTGGTCCTGATGGAATACACATTTTGATTTTGGTCCCATAAGTTGACCGAAATTTTGAATTCAGTCCAATTACTACCATTGTAGGTAAATAAACCGATCAAATTCTTAGCTCGTGTGCAATTCAAATCAACTGTGAATTTGCTCATGTGCAGAAAAATGCAAAAATCAATGGATTTGATCGATTTATTTATCTCAAATTGTAGTAATTGGACTGAATTCAAAATTTTAACCAGGACTAAAATCAAAATGTGTATTCCATCGGGACCAAATTCAAAATTAGTCCAACTTAAAGGACTAAAAAAACTTTAATCCCATTATTTTATTGAGTTGTACTAATGCACATATCAATCAATATAGATCACTAAAAGCGAAATTCTAGAGCAAATCTATTATTGTTCAAATGGTATTAGTAACGTAGGTATCAGGTCATGTGTTCAAAACCTGTTGACCTTACCATTTTTCAATACTTTTTAGTACCAAAAATATCACTTTTCAATAAAAAAATTTCAATAAAAAAGAACACTTTTCAATAATAATAGTTACCACTAACAAAAATACCATTTTTCAATAAAAAAGAACTACACTTTTCAATTTCAATAAAAAAATTTCAATAAAAAAGAACACTTTTCAATAATAATAGTTACCACTAACAAAAATACCATTTTTCAATAAAAAAGAACTACACTTTTCAATAATAATAGTTACCCCCACTTTTCAATAATAAATTTTTCAATAAAAAAGAACTACACTTTTCAATAATAATAGTTACCACTTTTTAGTAACAAAAATACCACTTTTCAATAATAATAGTTACCACTTTTTAGTAACAAAAATACCACTTTTCAATAATAATAGTTACCACTTTTCAATAATAATAATAATTACCACTTTCAGCAACAAAATTACTATTTTTCAATAAAAAAGAACTACACTTTTCAATAATAATAGTTATCACTTTTCAGTAACAAAATTAACACTTTTCAATAATAATAGTTACCACTTTTTAGTAACAAAAATACCACTTTTCAATAATAATAGTTACCAATTTTCAATAATAGTAATAATTACCACTTTCAGCAACAAAATTACCATTTTTCAATAAAAAAGAACTACACTTTTCAATAATAATAGTTACAACTTTTCAGTAACAAAACCACTTTTTAGTAACAAAAATACAACTTTTCAATAATAATAGTTACCACTTTTCATTTCAGCAACAAAATTACCACTTTTTCAATAGAAAGAACAATACTTTTCAAGAACAAAATTACAACTTTTCAATAAGAAAGAACTACACTTTTCAAGAACAAAATTACAACTTTTCAATAATAATAGTTACCACTTTACACTAATAAAATTACCACTTTTCAATTAAAAAGAACTACACTTTTTAGTAATACAATTACCACTTTTTCAATAAAAAAGAACTACTCTTTAAATTACCACTTTTCAATAAAAAAGAACTACATTTTTCAGAAACAAAATTACAACTCGAAATTAACTTTAGAAAATTTAACTTGGGGAACATTTGATATCTTGAACTCTTTTTTTAGAGCTTATTAAAAGGATCTCCACATCATCAAGTGGAGTCCCAATGATTTTTTTTATCGGTAAAGGAAACTTTTAATAAAAATGAAATGAAGTTTACATGGTACAAGAGGTACCTATATTCGCAATCAAATAAGCAACAGTCACTCTTCTATGCTAAAAATATACTCCATGTAACAGCAGCTAAGGAATTACAATGCAGATGGGTTCTAATATGTTATCTCCTTGTCTACCATATCGGCTAAAGCTCCAAATATCAACCACGACTTGTTTCTAAATCTATAGAGAATACATCTGCATAATTCAAAAAGGGGGCAAGAATTAGATTGATAATTAAATTTTAAAGTGGAAATTCAACAAACACCTTGTGGGCAAAAAAAGGAACAAATCGAATTGAACAATTGTTGAAATTTTAACATTAATTAAGACAAATTAAAGGTAAAGATGAAGAAATACATACCCACTAACTATATATATTGCACAAATTCATATGATAGAACCTAATCCCACCAAAACACACATTACACATAGACATGGGCGGTTTATAAACCGGAAACCGGCGAACCGGCCAAACCGCCGGTTCCGGCGAACCGTCGGTTTGCCGGTTTAACCGAACCGTAACCGGATTTTCACAGTTCGGTTTCGGTTAGTCAAAATAAAAACCGTCGGTTTCGGTTAAACCGCCGGTTTGGCCGGTTAACCGGCCAAAACCGCCGGTTTTTACTTTTTTTTTATTAATATAATAAGCTCAAATTTAAATTAAAGTTGTAGGTTTGCAGGCGCCAGACTGTACCTGCAGCAACATGAGACTCTTCCACTTTTTATCCTTCCAATGTTAAACATCACATCATTGCCTCCTCCTTCCACTTTTTTATTCATATTTCACGCATCTTCTCTCCATTCATATTTCATAACTCATAAGCTTTCTTCTTCCATTTCAAGTTCTCAACTCAACAAAAAAATCAAAGAGCTTCATTTTCTTAGTTATCCTTGAGCACAGAAATCGCCCAAAAGGTTTGGCTATGATACGAAAAAACAAAAAAGTTTAAATTACAAAAGTGTAAGATTGAAGTCGTACCAGTGTTCCACCATGGCTGCATAACCTGCATTTCTTCTCTCGGTTGAAGTCGTATCAGTCTTCACGGATTTTTTACCCTTTCATATAAAGAAAAAAAAAACCGTTGAACCGCCGGTTCACAACCGAACCGACGGTTCAAAAACCGTACCGTAATCGGCGGTTTACCGGTTCGGTTTCGGTTCTCAATTTTACCAAACCGTAACCGCCGGTTTGTAACCGTAACCGACGGTTTTTACCGGTTGAACATGTCTAATTACACACACCAACAAAGACCAAATATTCTGCAGGTGAATATTGGAAAAACTTACTCCCTCCGTCCAGTGACGGAGCCAGGAATTTTCGATAGGGGGCCCGATTAATATTACTATAAAGATAAAATAATATGTACTTATTATACTTATCGAAAATTTTATAATAAAATTGTCAATACATTTTGTTCCATTAAATTAAACTGATCAAGGTGACTTTCATTATGTTTTGAATAAGCTTTGATAGTTCAAACTCAAAATATTACAAAACAATTAAAAAATTGCTAAAATATTAATACTCCTTATTAAAATATTATTTTTTTAAAAAAAAATCACTTCCTTTCTTTAATTATAATATATTTTTTTTTGAGTCTTAGATTAAAATTTAGACCATAGTTTCAAATATACTATCAATACCTATTAAAAAATTTTGGAGTACTAAGAAATAAAATGTATACAATCATTCAATTTTAATCCATCTAAACTTAATATATGCATGTCTCAAAATGAAAATAATATTCAAATTATAATTTATTTTATTCATACACAATATATATAATTATTTAAAAAAAAACTAATATATATAAAAAAAATGGTGGGGGGCCAATGGGCCCCTCTGGGCCCAGTGTGGCTCCGTCATTGCCTCCGTCCCAGGATTGTTTGCACCATTTTATGGGCACGCAAACTAAGAAAAAAGTATAATGAGTAGAGTGTTGAGGGGTAATTTTGTACTAACTTTTAAGAATAAAGTAAAGTGAATGATTGGATTGAAGGTAAAAGTAATGACATTTTGTGTAAATATGTGGATATTGTGAGGGTGGGGTTTATGAAAAAGTTTCCTTTTTGAGTAGTGCAAACAATTGTGGAACGGACTAATAAGGAAAGAGTGCAAACAATTGTGGGACAGAGGGAGTACAAAATTATGAGGGGAATTGGTCTTTTGGCGATGGCGAATATGGCATCGAAGCAGGATAAATCAAGTGCAAGGTAAGCTTTGGTCACAAACACAGTGAAAGGGGTGGACATTTTTAGGGTTTCGTCGTTACATGTTCTCTCAAATAAAGAAATAGAGAAAAAAGAAAGGAGAAGAAAAAATTGGTAGAAAAAATCGGTAGAAAAAAATAGTTAAAAAAAAGTGGGTGCACCACCTCACTTTGATGTATGGTGTATATAAGACTTTTCCTATTTTATTTTATTTATCGGGAGAGGAAAATCGAATACATCTAAATTTAAATGATTTTATAATTTTCTTAGTTCAATTGATTCACTTTATAATCGATTTCATTGTTTGAAGATATTACTCTCCTATCGATTTCATTTCACGTGTACTGATTCTCTATTCTAATAGTAGTTCACAGTCGATAATGTATCTTTTCATATAAACTTGTGATTCTATAAAAATACATTAAGTCTAGTATGCACTCGAGTGCATGTTATGCACCTTAGTCCATGTTGCACTTTTCAATTTTACTGACTTACACTTTTTGATAAATGGTGTTGCACTTTTCAATTATTATTAAAAATATTATTATATAGTTTAATAATTGAAAAGTACAACACTATTTACCAAAAAGTGTAAGTCAGTAAAACTGAAAAGTGCAATATGGACTAGGGTGCATAACATGCACTCGAGTGCATAGCAGACCAACCCATAAAAATAAAGTAAATACAAGGGAAAATATCACTTTTAATCACGGAATTTTAACACTTTTTAGATTTGGTCACCCACATTTAATCACTATCAAAATTGGTCATTCAGTTATTATTTTCTATCAATTTTGATACTGTGGTTAGTCAATATCAATCTGTCAATTTTGATACTGTGGTTAGTCAATCAAAAGTGGTAAAGTTCAGTGACCAAAAGTGACCAAAATAGAGTGTCTGTGGTTAGTCCATCAAAAGTGGTAAAGTTCAGTGACCAAAAGTGGTAAAGTTCAGTGACCAAATTAGGGTGCATAAGTATTCTTGTTCCATGTAGACATTAACTCATGTACAGAGTCAAACTTACGGGTTTATGGTATAGTATAAGTAGAAATTGAAAAAAAAAAATTGGGGTTTAGAATTTAGGAATTGAAAGAGAGGAAATAATGTAAAAAAAAAAAAAAATAGTGCTCAAAACTCTTTCTCCGTTAGTGAATAACGGATTGACTAACGCAACATCAATTTTAATAAAAAAAAGAATTTTTTCGGCACAAAGTCTGAAAGTTGGGTCAACTATCAATTTAAGGCCTAAAAGAAAATTCTTATCGATATAAGGCTCGATTCATATAAAACTATCAATTTAAGGCTTAAAATTTTAACGCCGTTAACAATTCATTTAACGGAAGCTGACGAGGCAAGCTGACGAGACAATTAATTGCCACATAATATATCCACGTGGCATTTTATTTAATTAAAATATAAAAGAAATATATTTTCTTTCTCCCTCCTCGTCGAGTCTTCTTCCATGGCAGCAGCAAGCTAACAAGCAAACCAAGAGACACCACACACAAAAACCTTATTTCGCTTTCTTACACTTTTCCCTCCCCATGTCGATCTTTGAATAATTTTAAATTAGAATTTCTATGATTTGCATACTAGAATCAAACTGTAACAATTGATGACAATGGTGGCGGTAATTTATACATGAGTTATGAATAAATGTTAATGATTTATGGTTTAGAAATTAAGATATTTTATGTTTTTTCTTCAGTCGATTAAGATATACTCCATGAAACTAATTACTACATTTTAATAATTTGATTGATGTTGCATAAAAATGAGAGAAACAGAATTATTGTGAAAGGTGGATCGATGGTACTGTTTATAGCATTGGATTTACTACTGTAGAAGAGACTTGATGAATTGAATGATAAGATCCATCTGTGACTGAATGCTAACTACAGCCCAATCATCATCAATATTCACATTAATACAAATTAAATAATTAATGTATCTGGGTGGAGGGAAAGACTGCGTGAATTCCAGATATTTATGTATTAATCCGATAAAAAGAGGTGGAATATATTCTGGTTGAGAAAATATTGGAAAATACTAACACATTTGAAAATTGGATGGCTAATACAAAGATTTAGCTTGCTGCTGACATGGAAGAAGACTTGAGGATTGCTTGTTAGCTTGCTGCTGCCATGGAAGAAGACTCGAGGGGGAGGCAGAAAGAAAATATATTTCTTTTATATTTTAATTGAATAAAATGTCACATGGATATATTATGTGGCAATTAATTGTCTCGTCAGCTTCCGTTAAATGGATGGTTAACTGCGTTAAAATTTTAAGCCTTAAATTGATAGTTTTATATGAATCGAGTCTTATATCGATAAGAATTTTCTTTTAGGCCTTAAATTGATAGTTGACCCAACTTTCAGGCCTTGTGTCGAAAAAATTCCATAAAAAAATAATAATTGAGTGACCAATTTTGATAGTAACTAGATGTGGTGACCAAATCTAGTAAATTTGGGTGACTAAAAGTGATATTTTTCCTGTCCTTTTTTATTCCACAAAAAACGTGTTTATTCTATTTAAATAGTCAACTTTTGAGTATTTATTCTATTTTATTAACAAGATTGAGTATCTACCAACTATATTTTTTACTCGTTACCTCACATATATTTTTTATAATTAAAATATGATTTTTTTTTAAAAAATATGTATAAAAAAAATGTGAGCACACTTTTAGTTTACAGAGGGTATATTGTTATCTCATATCGGACCCGAAAAAAAAAATTTAGTATGAGATCATGAACATGTATTTGACATGCATTTTATTGTTGTTGAACTCTGATTAATTGATAAGTATCCATGCGTATCATCCCTAGTAAAATTCTTAATAATTCATCCTCAGTTGTTAAATAAGAGCATACAACGAACTTATTGTGTAAATTATAAGAGCATACAACGAACTTATTGTGTAAATTACTTTCGGTTCTGACTATTTACACCTCCATTTCGGTTTAGAACACTTCCCCGATTAATGCACCCTCTAAAATTTATCAGGATAGATGTACCCACCCTGAAATTGTCTTAAATAACCTCATCTCCATTTTATCTATATAATACACCTTACTAAAGATACCCCTCTTCCAAATCCTAATTCTCTCCTCATTTTCCCAGGCCGGCCACCGCCCCCTTCCTCCCCGTCTCTTCTTCACCGACGCGACATCCTCCCTGTCTCTTCTTCACCGACGCGACATCCTCCCCCTCCCTCAGCCGCAGCAGCCTCCCTCTCCTTCTCTCTCGGTCGCGGCAGCCTCCCTCGGCCACGACGGCCTCCCCTTCCCTCTCCGATTTCTGCAATTTTTATTTTGTTCAACCTGTCGTGTCGCTCCCGATTGACCTCGCCGCCCGCCTCCTGGTAAAAGATGCCGGCCACCTCCACCCCCAGGTAAGTGTATCGGCCGCCATCCCGCCACCGCCTGGTAAAGGGTCGGTCGGCGACAATTTTAGGTTTTATGTTTTCTGCAACTTTGTAGAATCAGAACCTTTTTTTTTTCTTTTTTTTATAATTTTCGACAATGTAATGTCGACCATGTAACCTCTCTTCGACAACATGTTGTCTACGAGAGGTTACATGGTCGATTTGTTTAAGTTTTTTTTAAAAAAAAATAATTTTGACCTTCTTATGTCGATCATATCCACTCTAGTCGACAACAGGGTGTCGACGAGAGTGTATATGGTCGACCCTGGTTTGTCGAAAAGTTTTTAAAAAAAAATTGAAAATTTTCTAAGTTCCAGATTTTTTTTTTGGTTTGTGGTGAAATTTTGGTGTTTGGTGGTGGTGGCGGCGGCGGCAACGGTGGTGGAAAAAAAAAATTAGATTTAGGGTTTAAAGGTGAAAGAGGGGTGTTGTTAGTAACGGAGGTGTATTTAGTAGTGTAATATGACTTAAAAGATATTTTTTATTTTTTACATTATTATTATTATATTATTAAACTGACAGAGAGAGTGTTCTAAACACAAATTCAGCCCATTGGAAGAGAATTCAGCCCATTTGAATTTGAGACCCACTCACCCATGCCCTATCTGTCAATTTTGCAAAAGTTGGTCCACTTTTTTAATTAAATCACAAAATGAAACATTTTAGTGTTATTTTCTACTCGGTTTTAAGGTGAAACAAATTCGATTTTCCAATTCAAAATTGAATCGATAGTTTTTGTTCGATTTTCCGATTCAAAACTGAATCCAATGTTTGATGCTCACCGCTATTCAAATTTGGAAGTTTTTTTTTTTTTTATTCACATTATTTTGACTGGTTTGGCCATTGAAATGATAGAGATATTAATATTCTAATAGTATCTGATTTACGAAAATTTAAACAAGTTTTAAAGAGAAAAAAATCCATTGGTTGATATTAAAATTGGTAAAAAGATCACTTTACTCTCTCTTAAAAATACACCGCTCTCTCAAAAAAATAATACATAGCTTTGTATAAAAGCTACCCTCCTCCATCGTCACCATCACTTTCACCACCACCACCACCACCACTTCCTCCTTTCATTCCTCAACTCTTCTCTAGCTCATTTTTTTTAAAGGGAGTTTTTCTCTAGAAGACATCACCAGCGGTCGCCACTAACAAACGTCGCCTCCAACGAACCGCCATTCCATTGTCGTCATCGTCCCTATAGCTATAGTTTTGTTTTTGGTATTGTAGTTTGGTTTGATCATTTCAAAACACGTCGTTTGATAGACGACTGATAGACCGATTTGTTGACCCTTTTTTTTATTTTATTTTTTAGGTTTTAGTTTGTTGTTAGACTTCTTGTTTTAGTTTGTTTTAAATCTTTTTTTTTTTAGTTTGTTGTAGCTCTTTTGGTGTCTATGTTCAATTTATGCCTCTCTGCATCATCTTCTTGATAGATTTTTCATGTCTGGTACGGTTTATCTCCTTTATTAGGCTTGTTCTCGTCAAATTTTTTGGATTCTTGGTCGATCTTTATTTTTCATTTTATCTTTTTTTAGCACGAATATACTTTAGTAATGGTGTTGTCTCGTACTGATAATGCACGCTTTCTCTCATGTTCCTCACAATTGTTAGCATGAGACGTGTCACGTGTGTATACAGTCAATTATAAATTCACAAACATGTATAGTCATAAGCCTGCCACAAGCATTAATTGAGGGCCCTCAGCATTTAACAACTTGGCAAATTAAAAATGACAATGTTTTTGTTTAGGTTATAATATTAACGAGTTGAGTGTCTAATTTGCCCCTCAACAAACCCTAATTAAAGATTAAAATAGAGTGTATCCAGAAACAACACCTAAAAAGAAAAACGTCTTCACTGCCGTTCATTGAAAGGATTCACTCGTGCTTTGATATAGATCTCATTAGAAGTCTTTCTACGGTGAGTTTTCACATTTTAATTGGGCAAATGGTTTATTTACGTTGTTTTTATGTGTAGATTATTAGAGGCTGTTTGGTTAGGGATTGTGGTGGATGGGATGGAGATGGGGATTGTAAAAATGTGGATGGGGGTAATCCATGAATAGTAATTGAATAAAAATTGTGTTTGGATAGAGATTGAAAAATAGGTGTGGATGGAGAACTTTATGTCAAATCAATAGTGATGTTGTATTATTTTATTATTGTTAGTTAGTAGAGTAATTATTGTAAGGAAGAAAAGTAGAAGAGAAAATAATGTGTGGAAGAAAAAGTAGGAGAGAGAATGAGTAATTAATATAAAAATATGATGATGTAATTGTATAAAAATAGGTATATAGATGTATTATAGGGGTGGATGGGTATTGAGATGGGTATTTGGATGGAAAGGGATGGAGAGGGATGGGATGGGAGATGGCCCATCCAAATCCGGATGGGCCAATCCCAAACCAAACACACCCTTAATTTCTTAGTGTTAATAATATGTTAGCATGATTTCATTGATCTCGATGGTTTGTTCTTTTTTTATATATATATAAAATTGTTAATTTTCAGTTTAATGAAAAATTTACAAGATTTATGCAAAAGGAAGATGTTATCAAATACCTTGAATCTATATATCCTCTATATATATGGACAATTAAGATGCAAATCCATATATAACTTGATCGTATAAAGTAAATGAAGAATATTTATAGTGCATTTTTAATAGCAAATTTTTATTTTCGTGCATCGCACGGGTGAAATACTAATTTACTCAATAAAAATAAAATCTCAAAGTGAAAAAATCTGCAAGCATTCAAACATGTTATGATTAGAGAGGTGTAACTGTATGTTCATTTGCTGAATTCATTATTCCTCTTAAATTTTATTTTTTTTACTATACACTCTAATTGTTAGCATGAGACGTGTCACATGTGTATACACTCAATTATCATTTCATAAACATGTATAGTCATAAGACTATCACAAGTATTAATTGAGGGCCCTCAGCATTTAACAAGTTGGCAAATTAAAAACGACAACATTTTTGTTTAGATTATAATATTTAACGAGCTGAGTGTCTAATTTGCCCTCAACAAACCCTAATTAAAGATTAAAATAGAGGGCGTGCATAAAAACAACACCTAAAAAGAAATCCTTCAACACTGTTGCTGCTACCGCCCTTCATTGAAAGGATTCACTCATGCTCTGATATAAATCTTATTAGAAGTCTTTCTACGGTGAGTTTTTACATTTTAATTGGACAAATGGTTTATTTATGTTGTTTGTATGTGTAGATTGTTAATTTCTCAATGTTAACAGTATGTTAGCTTGTTTTCATCGTTCGATGGTTGTTGTTCTTCTTGTTTTTTTTTTTTTTTTTACAAAATTGTTAATTTTCAGTATAATGAAAAATTTACAAGATTTGAGGAATGCAAAAGGAAGATTGATGTAGCACGAGTGGCACTGCAATTTTTTGACGAAACGAGAGCATACGAAGAAGTTTTGAAATTTTGAGAGACGAAACTCAATTTGTGCAAGTGAGCACCATACTTTTTCAGGTGGAAATGATGCTATGAATAAAACTTACTGTGCTGTGACGTTCGACGCTTTTTGACCAAATTTCATCGTTTGAGGGATCAAAAACGTGTTTTATTGTTTTTTGGGTATTATTTTTGCACTTTTCAATTGTTTAGGGGTTTTTGTGTGTACACTAGGATTTTTGTTTTTAATCATTCTCCAAACATTCGTTTTTGTGTGTACACTAAGATTTTAATATTATTGAAAACGTGTTCTTAGTTATATCAAAATTGGGGTATTTTTTGAATCAACGATTCTTGTTTGTTCGTTTTGTTTGCACGCACGTTGCATCAAAGATGTTATCAAATACCTTGAATCTATGCTATATATGATAAAATGTCATTAAAATCTCAATATCACAAAAATAAGTTTATGTCCTCCAACGATCCATCCAAACTCAAATTCAATTTCAGATTTGAATCTGAACCAATAAGAGACGTCCAAAATTTGAAGTTTGGATCAAAATCCAAAGTTTTGAGTCGTCACCCATTATTTCACTTTCGGAAAGAGTTCCTCATCATGTAAATCACTTTTTGATGATTATGGCCAAATTGTCCCATGAGGTTCATGAAACAATGCGATAAATATAGTTGTACAAATAAATTCATCAAACTTCGTTAGCAGTTTATCACTACAGCCAACCTTATACAAACACATAATGTGCATCAATGTAGAACACCAAATTTGCTCCACCATTATCAATTACACAAGTCATGAAAAATTACAACAACAAGGACCATAGTTATTAGAAAAGCATAAAACGTGCATTATTAATTTTGCTTCAGTTTAATATAATTCATGGAATCGAGTGGTGAAATTTTAATTGAGAAAATCGGCCTACTGGAAGATCTGAGTTCTCCGCAACTTAGCCTCAACTACTAATCTCTTGATGAAGAGTTGGTTGCACTTAGTATCAACAACTTGCCTCTCTTCCGCAAATGCAATATCTGCATTTTGGAGTTCTGCTTCGTACTTTTTGCTGATTTCCTCAATCTCTTTCTCAAGGGCCATTTTCATTTGCAGTTTCTACAATAACAAACATCAGCAAATAAGTAATGTGTGAAAAATAAAATAAAAGGAGAGATTAGAAAGACGAACCTTATCTTGATGTTGCTTCAGAGATTCTGTTTTTTGTTTCTCTAATCTTTCCAACTCCCTTTCCAATTCTTGCAGCTCCTGGGACTGAGAGGGAGAAACATTTTCTTGACTTTCTAAGTCTTGTTTATCCTGTTCAACATTGATGATATATTGCAAATAAATACCAAAATGAGTTGTAAAAGTGATGTATGTAGTCATGTAGCCAAGAAATAAAATGCCAGATTTTTGTGCAGTCACCTGATAAGAAGGTTGAGTTGGGGATGAGTTACCCAGGCTTGGTTCTTGTCTTGTTGTTGGTGCAGCTTCTTCACCTAGTTAAAGTTCAAAAAATTCATTCAAGAAAATTAAAACAGATTAGTCCAAATCACTAAAGTTGTGATTGGATTGGATGAATTTGGAAATGAGCACATCTATTGGGGTGACATGAATTTGACAAGAATACCTGGAAGAAGAAGGCTTTCTTTATCTGGACTTTGAAGTTGGCTCTTTATAGCCTGTGTTTTGCATTTCTTGGACGCCCGGGCCTGGACGGATGCTTCAAAATTAGTGTCATTAGAGCGTTGGACACAATTTCTAGTTCTCGGTGATGATTGACCTGAAATGTTGCTCCAATTAGGCTTCCTTCCTTGAAGGATATATGTCCAGAAAATATGGGGTGGTTCTTTCACTATCATCTCCTCAAGTGTTGAATAATTCTTCATGAGAGGGTATTCATTTTCTCCTAGTAAACAAATATTTCTAGGATATAAACCCCCAATCTGCTCGACTTCTACAATGAACAAACTGTCTGAACGCGCACGGATCTCCTCCTCATTGTTAGGTAACAAATTTGACAGCTCAAGTAACACATCCTCCACAAAAGAATGGGCATGATCAGTAGTCGACGAGCCATGGAGCTCATCAAGTTTCCCAAATAAGTAGTAGGCACCCCAATTCAGCAGCTCATGGCATATACTCTGCTTTATATACCTCATATTACAATTTGCTGGAGCAGTGCTTTGTTTGGCGTGCATTAGCAACTTTTCCTCCACGGTGAAAGCTGAATATAAACGAAACACCTTGACATGCTCGAGCTGGGAATCTAGTTTGATCTTCTGAAGAGCCCTCAAGTCATTTGTTGGATTCCAATCACTATTGAAGAATATAACAACATCTACAGATTGAAGATGAATGCTGGGAGCACAAGCTCGGGTTGTCGTCAAGAAAATGAATTTCCCGCGCCCTTTGTCATTGTAAGTGTCGCACATTACTTGCAGTTTGGGCTTGGATAACCCTTCACCAATGTGCACAAAAGAATCTTGACCAAATTTGTCATGAATAATGTCATCCAAGATATGTCCAGTATGAATTGGTCCAGGGTCCCCAAGTGTCTGTTTGGAGAGAGACAAACATGAAATCACATATTAAATCCAATGCAAGAATCAGAGATGCAACTACATGAATAACAGAGTTATAAGAAGTTGTTGAACTGTTAAATAGAGTTAATTTCTCATATTATCAAATTAATTAGTAGCATAAATATAAAGAGATTAATTGCAGATGTAGACCATACACTACTAATATTGCTCAAAAATATTTGCACGCTAATTGCAAGAATACAATATACTTACAAAAATATTTTATATATAAATTGATAATGCAAGTGCTAATACGGTTAGTTTAGAGACACTTATATTCAAATTTGTAAATCATCAAATGAGTGTAAAATAAAATATAAAGAGATTCATTAATTATATTGAAATACAGAATTGTTGTAACTACCTGGTAAAGGATAACCACTCTTAATCCTCTTTTGCTAATCTCCTGGAGGATCTTGCTGAGTAGTAGCAACTTGCTGCTCAATTTAATTTCATTATACTTTTTAGGCTTATGCAAGGATGAGTCCACCAGTTTAGGATGATCACAACACTGAAATTAACAAAGTTTATTTAGGAAAGCAGTCAAGTAAAATTAGCCACATTAATTAATTATATAGTAATAAAGTTTAAGAAAATCCAAACCTTTCTGGTTGAGATAAGCATATTTTGGAGGGTTTCTATTTTATTATGCAGCTTGGCAGATGAGCATAAAACCTTTGAATTTGAAAGGAGAGAGCCACAATATATCTCCATTTGCACACTCGAGAGTCTAACTGGAACCCAATACTCTACAAATTTGGGCGTGCTAGACCCATCCATGCCACATTGATCCACAGGAATGTGGTTCCCCCTTTTCTGCAACTTCAACATAATAAAGTCTATGTAATCGATTTCAAGAACATATAGTTATATGAGTGTTGCATGTCAATGTATTAAAAAACGATCAATTGCATATAGAGATATTGATATAGACCATGCACTACAAATATTACTAAAAAAATATTTGCACGCTAATTGCACGAATACAATATACTTACAAAAATATTTTTATATCTAAATTGATAACGCAAGTGCTAATACGGTTAGTTTAGAGACACTTATATTCAAATTTGTAAATCATCAAATGAGGGTAAATTAAAATAAAATTCATGTTAGATGTATGTATCATATACTTTAATTTGTGTGTTTAAGATGATTTATCTTCTTTAAAAGTGCAGATTGCTCCTATTAAAAATGCACTTGCTTATTCAGTTAGACACCAGTAAATTTTAAAAAGTTTAAAGTGTGCACATTAGCTGAACAATTAGTGTAATAAGAGAAGCAATTAATCAATACAATTATCATATATAAAATGCAAGAAGCTGGTCGTACGTGACTTACTAGTGTTGTTGGAGTGGAATGATCATTTGAGATATTACTTTTCTCCTGCACAGCATTACTAGCCCGCCTCACCACAAAACTCATGCTGCATCAAATATAATTAATTCAATTTAATTGGCATTAAGAAAAAGGAAATTAAAATGAAACAATTAATATGGAGTATCATATATTAAAACTACTACCTTTGCTGCTGTTGCTCAACGTTTTCAGAATTGGTAGCATCTTCTTCTTCAGTACCATTTACTTCACTCAACCCTCTATTTCCCTGAATCGAAGGATCTGCCAAATACAAGTAGATATGCTAAAAAAATCTATGGAAGACGTCAATCGGCCAATATATCAGCAAGACAAAATATATAAATAACCTGATCTGTTGGCCTTGCCCCGTGCACGGTACAACATTTTAAATACACGACCATTCATTTTTTGAATTCCAACAGCAGCAACACCACCTTCCTTGTGTACTTAAATTAATTCTACAAATTTAGTCCAATAACTAAGTTATATTGTTACCAAAATAATCTTAATTTGCTTAATCTCATGACTACTCATTTGATGTATATAAGATTCTAGAATTAAATTAACAATAACAGAGTATAAGAGAAACTCAAAATAACATATATATTTCTCTACTAGAAACTTTGTAATCCCAGAAATTTATTTCCCTCGTTTTTGCTGGAAAAAAAAAAAGCAATTTTAAGCAAAAAATTGAGTACATATTTTTATTTCTAACCCCTCCAAATATTTTGGTCTAGGTCCGCCTTTACTGTTAGTTTTCGTGCTTTAATTTAGCAGCCGAGGTAGGTGCGTGCGTGCTATATAAAATTTTAATTGTAAATATATTACTTTTAAACTATAGTGATACTATTTGCACCGTGAAACACGAAATTTGATCTATTTCATTTTATTATTCAAATAACATCAAATCAAATGTATATTAATGTTAAAATATTGTTAAAATAGAGGCACATTTACTTTCTTAGATGTGTGTTTGGTCATACTCGAAGACATGATAAGTATGATGGAATGAATTTTGGGCGGAATAAAATGAAGATGCGAATAAAATGACATAAGAATGATTATTCTATGATGGTATAACATATAAATGAATATTGGAATGAAATCTAATACTCCATAAATTTATTTTAAATTATTATTATTGAGTGTTGTTAATTGATTTTATTATTTATAATAAATGTATTTTATATGAAAATAATTTTTTTATTATTAAATAAGAGTAATATTATTTTTATTAATTATATATTAAAAAGTGATTCCTTAGCTAAACCCATATGAATTGGAATGAATGAGAATTTCATACTTTTGGGAATCACCATTCCATAAGGGATGATGATTCCATTCCATAAATCATACTATAAATTTTTCACTTTTTTATTTTATTTTATCATATTTCATCTCATACCAATCTATTATGTTCTCTTTCATCATCACATCACTTTGTACTACATCTATTAGTTTATCATATTTATTAATCAAAACACCCAAAAGAAAGGTAAAATTTATTCCGGGACATAGAGAATATCAATTATAAAATTTAGAATATATCCATAAATGGAGATTCCATTCATGGACTATTCAACTATACAAATCATACCCTAAGGGCATGTTTGTTTTGGGACTCACACGTCCGGACGTGGAACGTAACATCCCCCGTCTTGTTCTAGTTCGAGATTTAACATCCGAATTTCAACATCCACCCCTAAAAATACCTATATATTTTACTATTATAATAATACAACATCATTCACTCTTACTAATTGATTTGACATAAAGTTACATCATATAATACAACATCACACACTCTTACGCAATTGATTTGACATAAAGTTACATTATATCCTACTTAACATCCTAAAACAAACCTACACAATCACTATTCATCAAGATTTCTCCATCTGAATTTCCCCCATCCTATATAATCCCAAAACAAACACCCCCTAGGGGTGTGTTTAATTTGGGATTGGCCTATCTTGATTTGGATGGGCCATCCCCCATCACATCTCTCTTCATCCCTCTACATCCAAATACTCAACCACTCATATAATACACCTAAACACCTATTTTTATACAATCACATCACTTTTTTTTTTCCTTTAATTAATCACTCTCTCTCCTACTTTTCTTACACATATTTATTCTCTCTCATATTTGTCTTCCTTACATTAATTATTTCACTAACTAACCATAATAAAATAATATAACATCACTATTGATTTGACATAAAGTTCTTCATCCAAACATATTTTTCAATCTCTATCCAAACACAATTATTATTCAATTAATATTCATGATTACCCCATCCATATTTTTTCAATCCTCATCCACATCCCATTCACCACAGTCCCTAACCAAACCGACAATTTCATCGTAACTGTCTTAAATTAGTAACAAACATGTAGATATTTTCAAGAAAAAATAGGAAAAGTAAAATATTTATTGAAATTTAAAAATTTAACCTGAGATTTTAAAAAATATGAGCGAGTCTTGATTGAAACTCTCTCACGAATCTCATTCGATTAGATAAGTCTCTTTTAACCCGATGTTAAAAGTGATAAAAACATTATCACATTTTAAGTACGGTCCAAAAATACATGTACTTGACCGTATTTTGACAAACATAAAATTTAAAAGAAAAAAAGAGTTGTCCAATCCAATAATTTTAAATATGAATTAAAAGAAATTCGTCATACAAGTTTTTGTCATAAAATATTATCATTAGATTTTATATACAGTTTAATTTAAAATTCCAACAAAATAAAATGTTTATAACTAAAATACCAATAATAAATTATTACTTATAACAAATTATAATGCAGCAACAAAGCCAACAATAGATTAACTTGATTAAGACATCCTTTTTTTCTCGCATCACAGTAAGTAAGTAATATGTAAAATGGATCACATTTGCTACATTATTAAGTTATAATTAAGTAAATTTTTATTAAATCTAAAATAACAATATATTTATTATATTAACACAAAGATAAAATATTTCCGAAAAGATATTAGTGAGAAAAAATCTAAGGGAATATTGAATAAAAAAATCGGCTTATGTGCGTTAGAAATTAAATGAGAAATTGTGGCTATATGAAAAATGAGGAAAATCCATTCGGTTAAATATTCTTCAATTACTTTATACGATCAATGGATTTACATCTGAATTGTCCATACAGAAGAAGATAGATTCATGGTATTTGATAATTGTAAATTTTGCATTAAATTGAAAATTAAAAATTTTGTAAAAATAACAAGAAGAACAACAACAACCAATCGATGAAAACAAATTAAAACTTTTATTTTTTGAGTTGAACAGACTAACATACTATTAACACTAAGAAATTAACAATCTATAAAAACAACGGAAATAAATCATCTGTCCAATTAAAATGAGAAAACTTACCGTAGAAAGACTTCTAATGGGATCTATACCAGATCTGAGCACGAGCGGATCCTTTCAATGAACGGCGGTAGCGGCGTGAGTGATGAAGTTTTCCTTTATATGTGTTGTTTTCAGGTACGCTCTCTATTCTAATTTTTAATTAGGGTTCGTTGAGGGCAAATTAGGTACTTAGCTCGTTAAATATTATAACCTAAACAAAAACGCCGTCGTTTTTTTTTTCAACTTATTAAATGCCGAGAGCTCTCAATTTGGCAGACTTATAGTTATGCATATTTGTGAATTGATAATTGAGTGTATACACGCATCTCATGCTAACCAACCATTAGAGTGTAGTGGAAATATTATTAAGAAGAATAATGAATTTAGTATATGAAGTTACAATTTACCCTCTCTAATCATAACATGTTTGAATGCTGGATTTATTCACTTTAATTTAAAACTTTGATGTCATTGAGTAAATGTTACAATGTTTATCTCATATTTTGTATCCATTGAACAATATCTACACAATCATTGCATTCTCATGTTATATTAATTTAGTTGTTGGGAGACAGAAACACTTTAAATTTGAAGAATTTGATTCGGATGAAAATTATATGATTTTATCGAACATTTAAAGCTTAATTTTTATATTATTTCGTATCTTTATTATTTATTTTGGCTAATTACATTTGTTTGTGCGAAAAATATTGTTTTGCTCATTTTGTAATAAACATAAAAAAAAAAAAAAGAAAGAGGAATCATTGAGACAAAAACACTACCTAGTATTTATGGAAGTCAAACGAAAGAAGAAAGGGAGGAGGAAATCAAGAAAAAATGAAAAAGAAAAATGGATGGGCTCATTTCTAAAATTTACCAGCCCACATTTTTTGCAAAATACCAAAATAAATCATTCCAAATTTTCAAAGTTTCATTCAACAAAATGCAAACTTACATAAATAAAGAAAAAAAAACAATTTTCGACAAAAAAATCGAAAAATATCCTAAATCTGAAAAAAAAAAATACAAGTTTTCAAATATACCTGAATTGTAGGTAATTTTTTTTTTTTAATAAATAAAAAAATTAGAAATTGAGCAAAATTTCGAAAGAATAAATAAATATGAAACTGTTATACATCTTAATTTTTCAAATTTAAAAAACTCAAAAACTAACCAAATCACATGAAAATGAAAAATCGGAGGAGGAGGGGATGCAACGGTCTTGCGAAGGAGGGGCACGAATGACAACCATCTTTTTCAACGTGAATGTCGAAGGAGGAGGGGTACAAATAGTTGTCTTATTCAACAGTAGTGGTCGTCTTCTTCAACAACAGTGGTCGTCGTCTTCTTCTTCAACATGAACGGTGCAAGGAGACGGACGAAGCGATTGGACGAGGGAGCGACAATTTTTTTTCCACAATAGGCGACGTAGGTGAGGGGAGGTTAAGAGAGGGGAAACGGCGCAAGGGAGTAGAGGAGAGGGAGCGTCCTCGCCGCTTGGGAGGGAGAGGAGGGGAGATTGAAAGGAAAAATTAGGAGGGTGTGAAAGTTTATTAGAGGGTGGGTATTTTGAAGAATTTACGAGTTGTGTATTCATCCTAAAATAGTAAAATGAGTGTTCTAAGCGTATGGGTGTCCTCTCGACAATCGTGTGGGTGTACAACTGTGGCCTTTAGAGAAAAGGCCTAAATTATAGAAGAATGATAGGCATTTCAACAGCCCACTTTAGCCCACTTCCAACAAAGGAGCACAAAGGTTATGACTATTTACACCTCCATTTCGGTTTAGAACACTCCCCCGATTGATGCACCCCTCTAAAATTTATCAGAATAGATGCACCCTCCCTGAAATTGTCTTAAATAACATTTTCTTCATTTTATCTATATAATACACCTTCCTAACCACACCCCTCCTCTAAACTCTAATTCTCTCCTCATTTTCCCTAGCCACCGGCGCACCGCCCACCACCACCCCTCGCCGCCCCCTTCCTCCTCGTCTCTTCTTCACCGACGCGACATCCTCCCCCTCCCTCAGCCGCGGCAGCCTCTCTCTCCCTCTCCCTCAGCCGCGACAGCCTCCCTCTCCTTCTCTCTTGGCCGCGGCAGCCTCCCTCACCCCTCCCTCGGCCGCGACGGCCTCCCTCTTCGATTTTTCTGCAATTTTTATTTTGTTCAACCCGCCGTGCTGCTCCCAATCGACCTCGCTGCCCGCCTCCTGGTCGAAGATGTCGGCCACCTGGTAAAGGGTCGATCGGCGACAATTTTATTTTTTAGGTTTTATGTTTTCTACAACTTTGCAGAACCAGAACCTTTTTTTTTTCTTTTTTTATAATTTTTGACAATGTAATGTCGACCATGTAACCTCTCTTCGACAACATGTTGTCTACAAGAGGTTACATGGTCGACATTACATTGTCGATTTGTTTTAAGTTTTTTTTTAAAAATAATTTCGACCTTCTTATGTCGATCATATTCACTCTAGTCGACAACAGGGTGTCGACGAGAGTGTATATGGTCGACCCTGGTTTGTCGAAAAGTTTTTAAAAAAAAATTGAAAATTTTCTAAGTTCCAGATTTTTTTTTTGGTTTGTGGTGAAATTTTGGTGTTTGGTGGTGGTGGCGGCGGCAACGGTGGTGGAAAAAAAAAATTAGATTTAGGGTTTAAAGGTGAAAGAGGGGTGTTGTTAGTAACGGAGGTGTATTTAGTAGTGTAATATGACTTAAAAGATATTTTTTATTTTTTACATTATTATTATTATATTATTAAACTGACAGAGAGAGTGTTCTAAACACAAATTCAGCCCATTGGAAGAGAATTCAGCCCATTTGAATTTGAGACCCACTCACCCATGCCCTATCTGTCAATTTTGCAAAAGTTGGTCCACTTTTTTAATTAAATCACAAAATGAAACATTTTAGTGTTATTTTCTACTCGGTTTTAAGGTGAAACAAATTCGATTTTCCAATTCAAAATTGAATCGATAGTTTTTGTTCGATTTTCCGATTCAAAACTGAATCCAATGTTTGATGCTCACCGCTATTCAAATTTGGAAGTTTTTTTTTTTTTATTCACATTATTTTGACTGGTTTGGCCATTGAAATGATAGAGATATTAATATTCTAATAGTATCTGATTTACGAAAATTTAAACAAGTTTTAAAGAGAAAAAAAATCCATTGGTTGATATTAAAATTGGTAAAAAGATCACTTTACTCTCTCTTAAAAATACACCGCTCTCTCAAAAAAATAATACATAGCTTTGTATAAAAGCTACCCTCCTCCATCGTCACCATCACTTTCACCACCACCACCACCACCACTTCCTCCTTTCATTCCTCAACTCTTCTCTAGCTCATTTTTTTTAAAGGGAGTTTTTCTCTAGAAGACATCACCAGCGGTCGCCACTAACAAACGTCGCCTCCAACGAACCGCCATTCCATTGTCGTCATCGTCCCTATAGCTATAGTTTTGTTTTTGGTATTGTAGTTTGGTTTGATCATTTCAAAACACGTCGTTTGATAGACGACTGATAGACCGATTTGTTGACCCTTTATTTTATTTTATTTTTTAGGTTTTAGTTTGTTGTTAGACTTCTTGTTTTAGTTTGTTTTAAATCTTTTTTTTTTTAGTTTGTTGTAGCTCTTTTGGTGTCTATGTTCAATTTATGCCTCTCTGCATCATCTTCTTGATAGATTTTTCATGTCTGGTACGGTTTATCTCCTTTATTAGGCTTGTTCTCGTCAAATTTTATGGATTCTTGGTCGATCTTTATTTTTCATTTTATCTTTTTTTAGCACGAATATACTTTAGTAATGGTGTTGTCTCGTACTGATAATGCACGCTTTCTCTCATGTTCCTCACAATTGTTAGCATGAGACGTGTCACGTGTGTATACAGTCAATTATAAATTCACAAACATGTATAGTCATAAGCCTGCCACAAGCATTAATTGAGGGCCCTCAGCATTTAACAACTTGGCAAATTAAAAATGACAATGTTTTTGTTTAGGTTATAATATTAACGAGTTGAGTGTCTAATTTGCCCCTCAACAAACCCTAATTAAAGATTAAAATAGAGTGTACCCAGAAACAACACCTAAAAAGAAAAACGTCTTCACTGCCGTTCATTGAAAGGATTCACTCGTGCTTTGATATAGATCTCATTAGAAGTCTTTCTACGGTGAGTTTTCACATTTTAATTGGGCAAATGGTTTATTTACGTTGTTTTTATGTGTAGATTATTAGAGGCTGTTTGGTTAGGGATTGTGGTGGATGGGATGGAGATGGGGATTGTAAAAATGTGGATGGGGGTAATCCATGAATAGTAATTGAATAAAAATTGTGTTTGGATAGAGATTGAAAAATAGGTGTGGATGGAGAACTTTATGTCAAATCAATAGTGATGTTGTATTATTTTATTATTGTTAGTTAGTAGAGTAATTATTGTAAGGAAGAAAAGTAGAAGAGAAAATAATGTGTGGAAGAAAAAGTAGGAGAGAGAATGAGTAATTAATATAAAAATATGATGATGTAATTGTATAAAAATAGGTATATAGATGTATTATAGGGGTGGATGGGTATTGAGATGGGTATTTGGATGGAAAGGGATGGAGAGGGATGGGATGGGAGATGGCCCATCCAAATCCGGATGGGCCAATCCCAAACCAAACACACCCTTAATTTCTTAGTGTTAATAATATGTTAGCATGATTTCATTGATCTCGATGGTTTGTTCTTTTTTTATATATATATAAAATTGTTAATTTTCAGTTTAATGAAAAATTTACAAGATTTATGCAAAAGGAAGATGTTATCAAATACCTTGAATCTATATATCCTCTATATATATGGACAATTAAGATGCAAATCCATATATAACTTGATCGTATAAAGTAAATGAAGAATATTTATAGTGCATTTTTAATAGCAAATTTTTATTTTCGTGCATCGCACGGGTGAAATACTAATTTACTCAATAAAAATAAAATCTCAAAGTGAAAAAATCTGCAAGCATTCAAACATGTTATGATTAGAGAGGTGTAACTGTATGTTCATTTGCTGAATTCATTATTCCTCTTAAATTTTATTTTTTTTACTATACACTCTAATTGTTAGCATGAGACGTGTCATATGTGTATACACTCAATTATCATTTCATAAACATGTATAGTCATAAGACTATCACAAGTATTAATTGAGGGCCCTCAGCATTTAACAAGTTGGCAAATTAAAAACGACAACATTTTTGTTTAGATTATAATATTTAACGAGCTGAGTGTCTAATTTGCCCTCAACAAACCCTAATTAAAGATTAAAATAGAGGGCGTGCATAAAAACAACACCTAAAAAGAAATCCTTCAACACTGTTGCCGCTACCGCCGTTCATTGAAAGGATTCACTCATGCTCTGATATAAATCTTATTAGAAGTCTTTCTACGGTGAGTTTTTACATTTTAATTGGACAAATGGTTTATTTATGTTGTTTGTATGTGTAGATTGTTAATTTCTCAATGTTAACAGTATGTTAGCTTGTTTTCATCGTTCGATGGTTGTTGTTCTTCTTGTTTTTTTTTTTTTTTTTACAAAATTGTTAATTTTCAGTATAATGAAAAATTTACAAGATTTGAGGAATGCAAAAGGAAGATTGATGTAGCACGAGTGGCACTGCAATTTTTTGACGAAACGAGAGCATACGAAGAAGTTTTGAAATTTTGAGAGACGAAACTCAATTTGTGCAAGTGAGCACCACACTTTTTCAGGTGGAAATGATGCTATGAATAAAACTTACTGTGCTGTGACGTTCGACGCTTTTTGACCAAATTTCATCGTTTGAGGGATCAAAAACGTGTTTTATTGTTTTTTGGGTATTATTTTTGCACTTTTCAATTGTTTAGGGGTTTTTGTGTGTACACTAGGATTTTTGTTTTTAATCATTCTCCAAACATTCGTTTTTGTGTGTACACTAAGATTTTAATATTATTGAAAACGTGTTCTTAGTTATATCAAAATTGGGGTATTTTTTGAATCAACGATTCTTGTTTGTTCGTTTTGTTTGCACGCACGTTGCATCAAAGATGTTATCAAATACCTTGAATCTATGCTATATATGATAAAATGTCATTAAAATCTCAATATCACAAAAATAAGTTTATGTCCTCCAACGATCCATCCAAACTCAAATTCAATTTCAGATTTGAATCTGAACCAATAAGAGACGTCCAAAATTTGAAGTTTGGATCAAAATCCAAAGTTTTGAGTCGTCACCCATTATTTCACTTTCGGAAAGAGTTCCTCATCATGTAAATCACTTTTTGATGATTATGGCCAAATTGTCCCATGAGGTTCATGAAACAATGCGATAAATATAGTTGTACAAATAAATTCATCAAACTTCGTTAGCAGTTTATCACTACAGCCAACCTTATACAAACACATAATGTGCATCAATGTAGAACACCAAATTTGCTCCACCATTATCAATTACACAAGTCATGAAAAATTACAACAACAAGGACCATAGTTATTAGAAAAGCATAAAACGTGCATTATTAATTTTGCTTCAGTTTAATATAATTCATGGAATCGAGTGGTGAAATTTTAATTGAGAAAATCGGCCTACTGGAAGATCTGAGTTCTCCGCAACTTAGCCTCAACTACTAATCTCTTGATGAAGAGTTGGTTGCACTTAGTATCAACAACTTGCCTCTCTTCCGCAAATGCAATATCTGCATTTTGGAGTTCTGCTTCGTACTTTTTGCTGATTTAAAAACTTAAAAATTTCGACAACATAATGTCGGCCGTGTAACCTCTCGTCGACGACATGTTGTCGACGAGAGGTTACATGGTCGACATGATGTTGTTCAAAATTTAAAAAAAAATTAAAAAAAAAAGTATCTGCTGCAAATTTTGCAGCAAACCCTAGGTTTCAAAATTGCCGCCGACCGAAATTTACTAGACGGCGGCGACGATACACTTACCTGGATGGGATGGCCGGCGACTGAAATTTACCAAAGGGGATGCCGTCGCGGCCGAGGGGAGAGGGGAAGGCCGTCTCGGCCGCACCTGAGGGAGAAGGAGGCGACCGCGGCCGAGGGGAGGGAGGGAAAGGCCGTCGCGGCCGCGGCTGAGAGAGAAGGAGGCGACCGCGGCCGAGGGGAGGGAGGGCAAGGCCGTCGCGGCCGCGCCTGAGGAAGAAGGAGGCGACCGCGGCCGAGGGGAGGGGAGGGAGGGAAAGGCCGTCGCGGCCGTGGCTGAGGGAGAAGGCGGCGGAGGCGGCGGCTGCAAGAAAAAATTAGGAGAGAATTAGGTTTGAGGGAGGGTGTGGTAAGTAAATTTGTATTATATAGATAAAATGAGAAAAGGGTAATTAAGACAATTTTAGGGTGGGTGCATCTATTCTAACAAATTTCAGGGGTGCATCAATCGGGGGAGTGTTCTAAACCGAAATGGAGGTGTAAATAGTCCCACCCCTAATTTTATCTTGTATGGATACTTGAGATTGAGGGAGTGATGAGGGACTGAGATTATAGTGGGCTATAATATGGGCTTCGTTTTCTGTATAGTTGTATAATGGGCTACACTCAACATATTTATAAATTGGCCACAGCTAAATGCCCCCCATTATTTATGTTTTCACCCCAAGTTGAGTTTACACTTTAATTTTGAGTTTACCCCCTTTTATTTTCCAACACTACCCTAATTTTTTTTCACATTATTCAGCCTTCTCTCCTCCTCCTCTCTCCCAACCTTTTCCCTCCACGCCGTCGTCGTGCCCTTTTGAGCACCGTCGTTGTCGCGCCCCGTCTCATTGTGTCCCATCGCGTCTAATTGTCGCCCCTTTCGTATCCCGTTGTTGTCATTGGTAAAAATAAGAAAAAAAATATTTTCTACTTTCATCTATTTTAGAAATTTATTTTGAAAAAATTGTGTAATTTTTGTTTTTGATAAAAGAGGAAATTTTATTTTTAGTCCTATAAGTTTGAGACATTCCAAAATAAATCCTTTAAGTTTCAACTTTACAAAATACGTCTTTTACCTTTCAATTTTAATCATTTACAAAATGTCACATGTCATGCCACATCACTCTCTTCTCTGTATATATTTTTAAAAAAAAGCTAATAACACACAAAATACTCTATACACACCCCATAATTTTAAATGCAAAAATAGATGCATATAAAATGACTAAATAACCATTACATAAATAAAGAGTAGAATAATTTTAAAAAATAACTTGAAAAATATGAAACAAAATAAATTTCACAAATGAAACCAAAGGGTGTTGTAGTTATAAATGATCGATGTTAATTATGTGAATCTTATTTTCCTCTATTAATTGAAACGTATAACTAAATTTAATGATAATATCATCATTTTATCAAATACTCATAATAAATAAATATATTTCAAATAAATTGATTAATTAGTTTGAAGTACATGCATAATTTTTTATTTTATTTTTTTCATATATATAGATGAGCGATTAATTAGATTAGAGTAGATTTTTTTTTTTTTTTTTTGGGTGAAGCTACTAACAACCCATAAAATGTTAGTACAAATCTCAAATGTTATACACACCTCACTGAATTTTAAAATCATTTTTTATTACTAAACACACCCCAATTCTTTCATATTAACCCTTTATCCCTAAAAACAAATACTAATTGAATAAAAACTAAAAATATAATTTAAAATTCAACCAAATTATTAAAATAATATATAAATTGTAAAAATTAATTAAAAAAATTCAATAATACGAGAAATTAAATAAAATTTGAAAATATTTAAAAAAATCATCTAAATATTAAAAAATATTTGAAAAGAAAAATCAATTAAATCCAAATAAAATCTAAAAATATTAAATAAATCAAATAAAATTTATAAAATAATTAAATTAAAAATATCAATTAATGATTCAAATTTTTTAAAAAATGAATAAAATAAAAAATGAAAGGAAAATCAACTCAATCAAAAATAAATATTAAGAAAATTAAATAAAAAATGAAATCTTACTTTTCTATTGATTTTTTTAATTTACATTTTTTATTGAATTTTTTCAATATTTTTAATTTAATTTTGTTTTGATAATTTTTTTTTTTAATTTCAAATTCTATTTAATTTTCTAAGATTCTTTTTTAAAAAATTAATTAATTTATGTAAATTATTTATTTTTAAAGATTTAGTTAATTTTTTTAAAATACTTTTAAATTTTAATTATTTTTTCAGATTTTTTTAAATTATTTATTTAAATTTTTTTAATTTCTATTTATATAAGGGTTACTTAGTAATTTTTTATACATCTATTTTTATATTTAAAATTATGAGGTGTTTATAAAATATTTTGGGGTGTTATTAGTTCTACTTATTTTTTTTAATATATATAAAGGAGAGAGTGATGTGGCATGATATGTGACATTTTATAATGGATTAAAACATAAAGGATTAAAAATTAAAATTGATGTAAAAAATGATTAAAATTGAAATGTAAATGACGTATTTTGTAAAATTGAAACTTAAAGGATTTATTTTGGAATGTCTCAAATTTATAGGACTAAAAATAAAATTTCCTCGATTTTTGTTTCCAATATTTTTGTATTTTTTCGGAATTATATATTTCCGACTTTTTACACTTTTTCGGAAAAAAACCGTTTCATGTATTTCAATTTTTTTTTTCGAGATTTGTGGGTTTATTTTGAATATTTTTTTTTCAAAAATCGTTTTTTTAAAAAATATGATTAACTCAGCAATGATTCGGTGTTGACTCAGTTATAACTCAGTGGGTGTACAAATAAGATTTGAATGAATATGATTTTAATTAAATTAATTAAAGGGTATTATAGTATTTTACATGTATTTTTTTAAAATAAAAATTGGGGTGAAGTCATAAAAAGAGAGGGCATTTAGCCGTGGCCGTATGAATTAATTACAGAAGGTGTAGATGAGATTATAATTTTTATATTATAATATCATGTATATTATTAATTTAACGGGATACAGCTCATAATACAAATTCCATGCAAACTAGTCTCAGATGCAAATTCTGAAATTCTATCAAAACAATGAACATATCATGATCTTGACTTACAATAATTTCAAGGCTAGACAAAAAAATAAATGGATTTAGAGCTCATATTGCTACGGTCATCAAATACTAGTAAATTTCAAGGTTAGACAAAAAAATATATATATTGCGGTGAACGTGGATCGAACACGTGACCTTCAGATCTTCAGTCTGACGCTCTCCCAACTGAGCTATCCCCGCTTTTGTTTACTTTTTCTTTTACATAGTTTTTATATATTTATATATATACTCCGTACTACATATTACTATATTTTTTAACATGGGAAATACCGTGGAAATCCGGGTATACTGCAGGCTGAAGCATATGATTTGAGGTGGAAAGAATGATATATTTTGAATCCTTATATATATGAGTGACAATTTTCGACCAACACGAAAATTACGGGTTAGTATTTTGTCTTATTGGGTTCATGTTGTTATCAGGGGCGGACGTATGTACAGTCTCAAGAGGGCCATGGCCCCCCTGAGTTTTAGTTGCCAAGTAGGGTATATATATATATTAGTATTAAATTATTATTTTTTATTTAGTTGGCCCCTCCCAAATAAGAGTGCATGGCTGCATGGGCTTTTTTAAACTAAGGAGGGTGTATTCAATTGAGATTCTGTTGGATTTTTTTAGACTTTAAAATGGATTTAGAAAATCCATAGACTCTATGCAGAGTTTGACTGACTTTTTTATTGATTTATATGGATTTTTATAGATTTGACAGGATTTTGAAATACACATTTTTTTATTGATTTACATGGATTTCCATAAACTACGTCCCTAAAACCTAGTTCAATTTTTTTTTTATTATTTATCATTATTATTCTCATCTTCATTTTCATCACAGTTATACCTCGGCCCTCTTTCATGTTGAGATGGGGTGAATCTTGATCTTCTTTATATTCGACTGCAAATTCATCCGAGCGACCTTTTTCCCGAAGAAAGTTATGTAATCCAGCGAACTTGTGAATTGCAATTTGAAAATACCAAAAATTCTATTGAATAATTGCATTTCTGGGGTGACGACCTTGACCACCAAAATCTTTTAGATGATATCGAACACCACGTAATGGGGAATTGACGTCGATTAGATATTATTGACGGTGTCCCATATACTATAATTTTTAAATAAAGAACATAATTTTAAAATACAGAGATGTAATTTTTTTCACGATAATAATGGTGGTGAAGAATCGCTTATCAAAGAACATACTTAACACATTTTTTTTTTTCTTTCTCTTTCAAGTCTTCTAAGAGAATCCGTTGAAATCTCTACTTTTTAGAAGAGATTTTGATTAGTGAAATTTATTTATATTTTTGAAAGAGAATCCAACGAAATTCATAGAGTATTAAAATCCATAGATTGTTGAATACCTAAAGATTTCTAAAGACTTTTTAAAATCCGTATTGAATACCTCAAAATTTTGAAAGACTTTTAAAAATCCGGATTGAATACCCCCAAATTTTAAAAGTTCAAGAAAATCCAACAGAATCTCAATTGAATACACCCCCATAAGTCTATCTATCTAAGAGCCCAAACGGCCTAGTGCCCTAATCCACTATAAAATTCCTTCACCTTGGTAAGTGGTAATTAATTTATAAAAGGCACGCACAAACCTAGACTTTCTACAGCGCCCTTCTTAAATCTTGACTGATCCTCCTTCTGGCCGCCATTCTTGACTGATCCTTCTTCTGGCCATAAATAGTAAAGGTATTTCAATTTCAATTTATATATTATTTATTTTGTTTTATTATTTTAATTATTCTTCAAATATTTAATCTAATCATTTGATGTATTAGAAAGATAAACAAGAATCATATTGACTAAGAGTTATAATTTGAAATAATTTAATCTATTTTTCTAATTAATTTGTATTTGATTCTTTTATAGATGAAAAACTGACGCTTATTAGATTTTTTCTTCAAAATAAGAATGAAAATACTGAAAATCTCCATCAAATTCATCAATGATGAAAGTCGTCCTTAAAATCTTTTAAAAACTTTAGGGTTAAAACTATGTTTACAATCTACTCATGTAGAAAGTATTATATAAATAAATAAAAACTTAGCTTCTTATAATTAAATTGGTGGATGGAAATTGATATAAATTACATTAAACAAAACAAATAGATAAAGTTACTTGTTGTTCAACAGTTTGAGTATTCACTTCAACAATAATATATTTTTTTTTCAACTCAACAACAATATATTGAATTATATGTATGTATTCTGATTAACATATAATATACATAAATATTATATACTACTATATGTTAATATTTTAAATCATTAAAAAAAAAAAATTGGCCCTCCCTAACCTTGAGTTCTGGGTCCGCCCCTGGTTGTTATAGTGTTGAAGTTGAATTATCGTGTCTTGTCAACATGAAAATTATCGTGTTCTTATCATATCGACACGAAACACGTCACGATAACACGATTTACCAACCCTACTTATGTATATAGAGAACTATATATATATATATATATATATATCACGATAAGTATACAAATACAAGAAAAATAATAATAGTCATATCATACAAAATAACACTCAAATGTAAATAAGAATTTGAGGGCATGGAAAGGAGGAAGTGAGATTGCATGTGGAAGTGGTCCCAAAGTAGAGCAATAGTACTCCAATTTAATGATTCATTCACATGCCCATTCTCACTACTATTTTCCCATTAATATGATCAATAGTAGCTTCTTTTATGTAAACGAATTAATGGAGGAAAGTTAAATTATTAAGATGCTAGTATTTTAAATGTATGTATATGTCTATACTTTAATTGAGCTCTCCAAATCGACTAATATGGAGTATATGAGAGTTCTAGTCATTCTTGCATATCCCTTCATCAAATTATTTGACTTCGGCTAAAACTATTGAGTTGATGTTTGTATTATTTCTTCAATTTTATTAACAGCACGGTTTAATACAAAGAAAAAATGGATTTAAAAAAAAAAACTTAGCAAATTTTCTGATACAAGGCAAACAAGTTTGGGGTATGGCAACGAGGGATGCAACAAGTTCTTTCACTATGTTCAAGTCAGTGCTTCTCCGCGGTTGCTTTGAGGTGGAAATTGCAGCGGTGGGGTTTTATGAAGCCCCGTCGTGGTTAAAGGAATGGGGTTTAGACGACTGTATAGTGGAAGAAGATGTCAAAGTCGTGGTAGATGCAATTAATTGTTCAGAATCTATGGAGTCCTGTAATGGTAATTATGTTTTGAATTGTCTAGCTCTATTAGCTCAATTATGGAATGTTACCGTTGATTTTGCTAGGCGAAGTGCTAATATAGTGGCTTATACTTTGGTTAGGAAATTTCGTCGATTTGATCATGTTTCTAATTGTATAGATCCAACGAATTTTGTGGTTGGACTACTTACTCCATTATGTGTTTGTAATAATAGAATTTAATTTTGTTTGAATTTTAAAAAAAAATCTTAAAAAAATCGAACTCAATTGTATCCGGTACATGCTTTATGGAGCTCATTAACAACTAATAAGTTATGTTTATATTTTAGGCACTTTAAAAAAAAATAAAAAAATCAGACACTTGTAGAGCTTGACTCTTCATATAATAATTTTTGCAATCTTATTGGTATTATTTTTTACACAATAAATTAAAAATTAACGTACACGGTTAATTATGTAACCGTGATAATGAAGTCATTATTTTGGGACAAATGAATATAATATTTTGTTTTAGTAGGTAATAATGATGAAAGAATGTCTGCAAAAGAAAATTAATTAATATAGTAATGGACAATCTTTTGGGCGGCTACTTAAATTAATAAATTCTTTTAAACTCATTCCTTAATCATTCATTATAAGATATGCCCTTTGGAGCAGTCCAAACAATATTAAGTGATGATTACTCATGACCCCTACCTATTTTTATTCTTAATTAAAAGTAACGGTTTGTCCTGAATCCTGATTCTACATTATAAAATTAGAATTTTCTTTTTGAAAAGAATTGTATTTTTTTTCCCTTTTCCTTTACTCTGTTTTTCTAAGGTTGATTTTTGGTTAGAATTATAGAATTTAATAAAACATTCTCAATACCTAATTAAATTTGGCCCTTGAATTTTGTATACTTTGTTGAACCAGTAACACTAAAATCTGTTCTCAAGTCCATGGACATCCTCTATGAATCTAAAATGAATATTAACAAAGTATTCCTTACGTTAAAATACTTCAATCTTAAATTGAACATATTTTCGTAAACACTGAATTCAGTATGGCAGAAACTTTCTAGCTTAATATGTACTCTCACCGTCACAGCTTAACTTTCATACCTACTTTTTCGCTTTTTTAGAAACTCTATCCATACAATATTTAAAATATTATATTTAATGTTATTATTTTTATGGTACATACATACACACAAATCAACTCACTTATTTATTTTTTTATAAAATTATATCTCAAAATTCTATTTATTATAATATTTTTTTAAAAAGGGTGAACAGTATTATACTATTTTTTTAAAAAGGGTGAACAGTAAGTATGAAATTTAAGTTGAGACGGAGGGAGTATTATATATCTAACTCATAGGCATCCAGAACTTAGGAATATAGTAGCCTTAAACGACTATTTCTTATAAAATGTGAAATTAGATTACGATAGATTTTACTTTTTAAATCATTAATACATTTCAGTATAATATATAATTATATACAGTTATTGTCTCCATGATATTTTTTTGACATCCACGTAATATACATCTTGATTGTGTAATATAAACCAAATTTGTAACATATGATTATTTCTATGAAATCATGTGTTTCCTTTTCATGTTCTATCATTTAAATGCAGGGTACATTTATGATATAAAAATATTTAGACAAAAATTTATACGTACAAGTTGTGCAACTATTGAAATTTTAATTCAATTTTTTAAACTCATTTTAATGGATCATAGGAAAAAACACAGAATTTTATCTCAAAAATTACTAGTTTATATAAATAAAATAAAATTGTGCATAAAATATGTTCTCATCACTTATATGTTATATGATTCGAGGACTTATGATCATATTTAACATATATTTTAAAGTAAAGTGAAGTATAAGTATTAAATTGGAACTTAATTACAAATACGAGTGTGTCTTATAACCCAAGATTCTCTCTATGAATAAGAGTATTAATTTTTTTAAGTTAGAATAATATTAGTAGTAATGTTTTGTTGTATTAAGAAATACTCATCAAGATAAGAGAAGTTACATCATGCAGAGAATCTTCGTCATACTGGGCCACATGAGTTGTTACTTGTTAATTGATTTAGAAAAGTAGGAGTACTATATTCTAGTTAACAAAAGGCAATGTCATGTAATCATGACACAAACGCCTCTACAGACTACACATAGGGGTGTTGTAATATTAGCAGATCGAACTTCTTTGTCTTAACGATACTACTACAGTATAATTTAATGTGTATAAATTTGGTGATGATCAATAATATTATTTCAAATTCTCCTTATAATGACCTTAATCATTACCACATTGCACACTACCCATCATGATTTGAGACGTCATTAAAAAATGTACAACTGAACTGAACTGTACTATTTAAATATAATAATTAAATTACGATCTTAAAAATTATGCTAGGATTTTTTTATTTAATTTAAAGGAATATTGAAATATAAGTCGATGAATAAACTCAAACTTATAGCGTCTGAATCACCAATAAAACACCAACCAAATATATATTAAATATTTTTGCATCCATATTACGAAACACCAACCAAATATGATGACAGTCACGGATAATATTATTTGCTAAATTTTAGATTTTGGAAGATACAAAACTATGATTAAAATTTTAACAAGTATACTTATAATAAAGTATTTTAGTTTACTTTAAAAAGTCGATCTACTGGCAGGCAACCGCACTATATATACACCATCAATTGAGGAGGAGATAGTTTGTGACTAATATATAAATCCTAAAAATTATCATTAATCATGGGGAGGAGAGCGTGCAGTATATCAGTATTATCGAGCTCGGCGGCGGTAGTGGGGTGGTGCCGTACAAGTCGGCGTCGGAGGCGGAGCACGGTACGGCTGGGGAGCCGGAGAAGAGGATTCAATCTGGGAGTACGGCGGGTGATTCATTGGGGGGCGCGGCCGTTGTGTATGTTGAGGAAAATGGTGGTTCAGCTGGCGGCGAGTGGGCGATTGGTGGAGGCCTATTGCTCCTCTTTGCCCTTATTACGCCCTCACATATTTCCTTTGTGCTGATTCATACATACGAATCATACATCCTTTGTAATTAAACTTTGATGATTCAAAATGTGTATCGAATAAGCTTTCTAATTCATAAAATTACTTCTTTTCAAATTTCTACCATTCTAAAAACACAATTACTTAAGATTTATACTCTAACCTTCTTTTATCATATAAAAATGAATTAGACAAATGTATCAAGTTCTTTTTTATGTCACGATTGTTCCTTTTTATAAAATCAAATATATTTGCGGTGAACGTGGATCGAACACGTGACCTTCAGATCTTCAGTCTGACGCTCTCCCAACTGAGCTATCCCCGCCATATTTATTTTTTCTTTTAAATAGTTTATATCTACACTAGTTATTGTTATTATATTCTTGAACATTCTACCCAGCACTTAGCTCTTACTATTTGGTACAATGTTAATATATTCGACTTTGTATTTCTCATATTTTTCTTTTGTGTATCTATGATCTGAAATGGGAGTTTATTAGTTGGATATGATTTAACAACTCAATCAATAATTCTTAATTTTAATGAATCTTGTATTAACTCTAGTTTTATGATTGGTTTTTTATAGATCCATTGAAAATTCGTCATTATTAAAAAAAAATTAAAAATTACAAACACGAGTAGTTTCAATAATATTTTATATCAATTTCTTTTGATCGTGATGCCTTTTCACTTCTTTCGTTAATTCAAATCAGATTTCGTCTTTGTGTTTCCATTATACATCAACAATCAATCCGTTCATTTTTGTAATTTTTAAATTTTAAGTTCGAAATGAATATTTAGTGCATGCATACTTTTGTTTAATAAAAATTGATAATTTAATTTAGTTTATTGTCTCGTGGTCTATGGATGACGATTCTTCATCCGTTGTTACACTATTAGTGCTTGTTTGCTTAGTGGGTTTAGAGGTAGGTTAGATGTATAAACCCACCACAACCCATGTTTGCTACTGTTTTGCCAAAACTCATCTGCCCGGGTGTAAAATCTGACCCGGGTTCTATAAACCTAACTTTGTGGGTTATGAGAACCCACCACCCCCCTAGGTTTTCTAAACCCACTTCACAACCCACATAAAAAATTCATGTATTACCCATATACCCTCGTCTCTTTACACGACAGATTCATTCTTTTCTTATTCATTGCAGTAGCAACAAAGCTTCCATTAACGCCGTGCACCATCACCGCCACAAAACTTCCATTAACGTCGTGGGCTGCTACCACCAGATTCCACCGCTACAATACATCATTCTTCTTCTCCTTTATTTCTCTAGCCATTTCACACACCTTTCTTCTTCTCCCCCTCCATTTTGCTGACCATTTCACGCAGAAGAATACTATAATCAATCATCGATTTGGATTGATTCAAATTTTTGGGATTTGGTTTGGTTTGACTCACCCATCGATTAGGTTTTATTTAGATCTTTGGGATTTTGTGGAGCATTTCAGCTTCTGTTCCACCAGATTTGGTGGGTCTCAATTTTTGGGTTCTCATTTCTGTTTTTAACGGGTTTGTTTTCCAAATTATTTTTGTTAATTTTTTAAATTTGAGATCCAAATTGTTGAATTACAGAAATGGTTTAATTTAGGAGATGCAGGACAAAATTGTTTGTTGAATTGAAGAAATCATGTGGAGTTTATTGAATTGTAAAAATGGTTGAATTTATGAGATTTGATTTGAAATTGTTGAAGATAAAGAAGAAATTGCAGACCTGAATTGCATTTTAATCGGTTGATGACGAAGAATCTTTCAAGGGCAATTTTGTCTATTCATACTTATAAACCAATTTGAAATATTTTGCAAACAAACGTGGGTTAGATGTATAAACTAAGGGTTACCCATCTCATCTTAACAAACCTACCAAATCCCACCTAACTAAGCAAACGAGCACTTAGTAATTGCATTAGTTTTTCTAGAGAAATTTTTATTTTTAGTCATATAAGTTTGATACATTTCAAAATACGTCATTTACCTTTTAATTTTTGTCCCTTTTTACATCAATTTTTATCCTTTATGTTTTGTAGAAATTAAAATTAGTAAAGTTGGTGCCACATATATTTAAAAAAGCCACATCACATTATATTAAAAAAATAGAGCTAATAACACCCCAAAATATTCTATACACACCCCATAATTTTAAATACAAAAATAAATGTATACTCCATATAAAATAACTAAGTACTAACTCTTACATAAATAAAGAGTAAAATAATTTTAAAAAATAACTTGAAAAAATATGAAACAAAATAAATTTCAGAAGCAAAAAACAGGGTGTTACAATATGTTAATTATGTGAATCTTATTTTACTCTATTAATTGAAACGTATAACTAGATGCAAATAATTTTTTTGGGTGAGGCTACTGACACCCGATACAATGTTATACAAACTTCAAATGTTATACACACCCCACTAAAATTTAAAAACCAATTTTTATTAATAAACACATCATAATTATTTCCAATTTACCCTTTATCCCTCAAAATAAATACAAATTGAATAAAAAATAAAAATATGATTTAAATTCGATTAAATGATTAAAAATATAAATTTTAAAAATTAATTAAAAAAATATTCAATAATACGAGAAAATAAATAATATTTTAAAATATAGTAAAAAAATCAACTGCATATTAAAAAATATTTAAATGAAAAAATCAATTAAATCCAAATAAAATCTAAAAATATTAAATAAATCAAATAAAATTTATAAAATAATTAAATTAAAAATACCAATTAATGATTTAATTTTTTTAAAAACTAAATAAAATAAAAAATGAAATAAAAATCAACTCAATCAAAAATAAATATTAAGAAAATTAAATAAAAATAAATAAAATCTTACTTTTTTATTGATTTTTTTTAATGTTTTATTGAATTTTTCAATAATTTTAATTTTATTTTTTTTATGATTTTTTTTAAATTTCAGATTCTATTTAATTTTTTAAGATTTTTTTTTCAAAAAAATTAATTAATTTATGTAAATTAATTAATTTTAAAGATTTTGTTAGTTTTTTTTTAATACCTTTAAATTTTAATTACATTATTTTCATGTTATTTTTTAAAAAAAAATTCTCTTTATTTATATAAGGGCTATTTAGTCATTTTATATACATCTATTTTTGTATTTAAAATTATGGGGTGTGTATAGAATATTTTGGGGTGTTATTAGCTCTATTATTTTAATATAATGTGATGTGGCTTTTTTAAATATATGTGGCACCAAGTTTACCAATTTTAATTTCTACAAAACATAAAGGATAAAAATTGGAGAATATTACCTAATAAGGTCACTTTTATAGACTATTAAACAACTAAAACATACAACTTTTAAAATTTCCTAATAAGGTCATTTTTGTGTCAAAAAACCGTATTTACCCTTAATATTCATATACTCCTTTAATTTATATATTTAAAATGTAATTCGAAATTTAAATTCATAATTAATTGTTATCAATTAATTCCCAAATTATAGGGCACATTCATTCCCCCAAAAAACAAAACTCTAGATCCCTCCCCCACCCCAATCGGTCGAGCTCCCTCCCCACCTTGGCCGCCGTCGTCGCTGCCCATGACCTCCCCGCCGCCCCCTCCATGGCCACGGTCGTCGCCCCCTTCGCCATGGCTGATCTGTTCGCCGTGGACTCCATCTCCCACGCTGAGTCGCTGTAAACCTTCACCGGAGGTCTTCCCCTACCATGGCTATGATGTTCAATCTCCGGTAAAATTCAATCTCCTCATTCCCAAAAAAACAAAACCCTAGATCTGATGTTTCGTTCAGGAAAATCTCTCCACCACAACCATAGGGCCGCCGCCTCCGCGCTGCCGAAGCTGAAAAAAGAAGAGTATAGCAGTATAGACACATATAAAGCTTGAATTAAGGGTTTTAATGGAAGGTTTGCAGAGATCTAATGTTTCGTTCAGGAGACAAGGCTCCTCCGGATTAGTATGGGACGACAAATTCCTCGCCGGCTTGTCTCAGCTCGCTAACCAACAGAAAGAGGAGAGCAGTAAACAAGCACAATCGGAGGGGAGTAAAGACGATTCCGCAGTCACCGCCGTGAGGAAATCGCCTCCGGTCGCTGGATTGACGATCGAGAGGAGCCGATCTACCGGCGGACGAGGATTTCGTACAGGAAAAGTGTCGCCGGCGATTGAGCCGCCGTCTCCTAGGGTTTCCGCCTGCGGATTTTGCGGTGCGTTTGGGAAAAAGAGTAACAAGACGCGCCGCCGTCCACCGAAGTCCGGTAAGCGCGTGATGTGAAATTCGTTGGAGTTTGAAGAATTTTGAAACTTTTTTGAACGAAAACAATCAAAACATCGCACAATCATGCTCTTTAATCTGCTTTTCTTATAGTGAAGGAATAGTTTTTTTTTTTTTCAATTTGTTGCGTTTGTGTAATATATGTGTTACTCTATTCTTGTTTATCAAGAAGATTGCTGATGATTATGAGCTTAATCTCCCCTTTTTTCTGATTAAATTTGGCCGATTTCGATTCTGGAATTGACAATCCTCTGGCACCAACAAAATACACAATCTAGCCTGCTTATATGAACACCCACATTTTCCCTAGTATGTACTTGTTGTATTTCTTTTTGTAGTATGTACTTGTTGGAAATTCATCAAAATTGAAACGACCTTTATTTTTATTCACATGTTGTTTGGTTTACAATCAGCTTTTCCAGCTTGAATTTCGATAGACTTATTATTCAATTGCTATTCGCAGTGCATCTGAAAGGTGCATATACTACTCTTACAACTTCATATCAAAATGAACTTTTCATATGAAACATGGATACCGATGTAGGGATTATCATTTAATGTCTTCGTCTTATTATTCTGAACAATTCTTTTCAGTGATATTAACTGAATTATTTATGAAATCACTACATCACAACAAACCGCTTTTTGAATATGTCATTTACAAATGTGCACATCTATTTTGCATATTGATATGCATGTCACTCTGTGCACATTGGTTCATGTTATTTTATGCATACCAAAAAATTCAGTCCTGTATGCCGTTTTAAACTTCATATTGAAATGAACATATGTCTTCATAACCCATTTCTACATACCAAAATTCATTTCACTGTTCATATTAAAATTCATAATCTATTTCATATATATATGCATATTCAACATATGGGGAATTGTATACTCTATGACACGCTTATATGCAGATTTTTTAAATTTTTTTGTTTGGATAATTAACAATTAATTCGAATTGCTTTATTTTAGGAATATTTGAATAATTGGAAGGATCATAAAATGCAGATTTTTTGATTTTATTTGTTTGAATAATTAACAATTAATTCGAATTGCTTAATTTTAGGAATTTTTTAATAATTGGAAGGTGCGTATAACTAGGAACTGCATTAATTCAAAATTATTAATATTTATTAATTTCAAATTATTTAAATTTTGTTTTGCTTCAATCTACACAGAATTTACACCGTTTATGTATATGACTTACAGGTTTTCGAATTACGCTGAAGATAAGAAGAAAAAGTCACGCATGCAAGTGATCGGCATGCAAGTGATCGGAATACCTTTTCTCACCGTAGTATGATTTTCTTGAATGATTTTCGCCGGAAACAATGGGTCGGTCGATATATGCAGAATATTTGGTAAAGATTGTCTTCCAGCTAATTAATTCGAGCTTGCTGCAATTTAGGAACAAATTGGAAGGTGATGAAGCGCGTAAAACGAGGAATGCATTAATTCAAAGGATTTCATGTAAATCCAATTAATTTTTATTAATTTCAAAATTTTAAATGGGTAAAAGGCAACAACGTCTTATTAGGTGCCATTTTCACCTTAATAGATTTAAAAAAAAAAACATATGCCCTATTAGATAAATCTCTTAGTGAAATGACCTTAACAATAATTTCCCCTAAAAATTGATGTAAAAAAGGACAAAAATTGAAAGTTAAATAACGTATTTTGTAAAGTTGAAACTTAAATGATTTATTTTGGAATGTATCAAACTTATAGGACTAAAAATAAAATTTCCTCATTTTTCTACTTTTTCTTGAGATAATCTTTCTTCTTTTTTTTTTTTTTTTTTTAAGAATATCTAGAATTTTTTTAGTTCAATATTACGGCATAGAAGAAAATATTATATTACGGCATAGAAGAAAATATTCTTTGAATTTAAAATTGCATTTACTTTTTATTGAATTTGTATGACATGGACTATGATAATGAAGAAGAGTTTGTTTGTACTTCTCTCTTTTATTAATGTAGTGCAAAAATTTGCAAATTAAGACTTGGTTAGCTGGAAAAAAATGATATTACTGCAGTGTTGTTATATCAATAGATGTCACAAATTGTGAAATTATTTCACATGTTTTGTGTTTGTAATGGACTAATGGTCTTTTAGTTGCTATATACTGTATTAAATGACGCGCAACTCAATTAGGAGAAACCTGTGTTGATAAATGATGTTGTAAAATACTCCGTAAATGATATTGTATCTTATTTTTTATTTATTTCATGACGGGTAGATGTAGACATGTAGTATAGACAGCACAATAAAAGGGAAATATTCTGTAAAAAGAAATAGGGATTTTTATTTTTCTTTTTGAGGGGGAAATAAAATTTGTAAGTAGCACAAAATGATTGCCTCAAGATAAAGATAGTTGGTCTAAAACCTTATTTTGAGGTAAATTATTAAAATTTGTATTTTACATTTGATAGTTAAAGTGTCGTATAGTGTCGTAATGACTATATAATTAATTAAATGTGAACCATTAAAATTAAAATTTAAAGACTTAAACTTGATTACTGATTAACTTTTATATAATGTGTTGTATGTATTTATCGTATGTATCGTATGATGTCGTACATTTATATTTTTATATTTAATTTAATTAAAATATACGGAGTATAATTTTAAAATTACATTTTTATCCTTATACAACAAAATATTTTATTATATTTATTGATTTGATTAAAATATTTAATGTTAAAATTACCTAGTTACCCTTATATTATTAATAAAAAAATTAAATTAATTTAAAAAAATCAGAATTAATTGTCACACGACTGACGACGGTAGAGAAGACAGACAGGGCTGTCAAAATGGGCACGGTCCGATGGCCCGCCCGGCATACCCGACTAATGGAATGTGTTGTAATTATAGTGCCCCAAAAATAACCTTGTCGATTTGGCCCGACCCAAGTAACCTGGCGGGCCAACCGGACTCAGACCAGGCTTGGCCCAATATTTCGGGTCGGACTGACTTTTTTTTCGGCTCGAAAAAATGTTTTGCTCGGTGGACCGGTACCGAGCTGGCCCGACCCATTTGACAGTCCTAAAGACCGGAGAGAACCTGCACACACACAATGAAATTGGGAGAATATGAGAAGAACCCTAATTTCAATTATTATTTTTATTTTTAATTTAAATAATGTATTACGGAGTATTATTTAATTTATTTTTGTGTTTAATTTAAAAATAATAATTAATGAAATTTGAAATGACTACATTAATAGGTAGATAAATTGTTGAACCACAAATAGGGCCACGGCATTAAAGTTGTGGATTTCGGAAGAACCAAAGAGAAATCCAGAATAGGGCTTCTTCTCTCATGGCTACTCAAACAACCCTCATCCACCACCACCCCATCCCCATCCCCATGGCTTCTCTTCGCTCCGCCCGCCCTATCGCCACCGTCTCACTCCCATCTCTCTACACCCACACCCACACCCTCCCGCGCCGCCTCTCTTTGAAATCACTTCGGAAACCCTCAAAATTAATCAAATCCGCTTCATTATCCCCAAACCTCAAAATCTCTGCAATCAACTCAACCGAAACTCCGAATTCGGATCGCGATGTTCTCTCTGGATCCACTCGGACCGTAACGACGCTCTTTGTGGCGGCCATAACCGCGTCGAAACTAGTAGCCGGCGGGATATTTAACCTAGCCGTGCAATTGAGAGAGCCCGTAATCTCCGCCGCGGGTCCCGCGTTCTTCGCCGCCGTGAAGGAGGTTCCGACAGGGTCGCTGAATACGCCTCTGACCGTGGTGGCTGCCGGCATGGCGAAATGGCTGGATATTTACAGTGGTGTATTGATGGTTAGGGTTTTGCTGAGTTGGTTCCCCAATATTCCGTGGGACAGGCAACCATTGTGTGCAATTAGGGATTTGTGCGATCCCTATTTGAATCTGTTCAGGAATATAATTCCTCCTATTTTTAACGCATTGGATGTGAGTCCCCTTCTGGCTTTCGCAGTTTTGGGTACGTTGGGTTCGATTCTCAACAGCAGCCGCTCAGCTTTCTGATCAAGATGTTGCTCGAATTGAATCACCTTTCTTTTCGATAAGAAAGAATTGAATTGATATGTCAGTGAAATTTTGGTAATGCAGTTTGTGCGTTATTGTATTTGTTTGGATAAATTGCAGGTATGTATTTGAGGAAATTTTGGATTTATACATTATCTTTAGGATGGTTGAATTTGTGATAAAAACAAAAAATAAATTCAAATAGACATTTATCTTCAAATTATGGATTGATGATTCTTGAATTTGATACTTGGTCATCCCATGTTTTGATGGGGCTATTTCTAATTGTGGTTTAGTTTCTTCTGTTGATATCATGTCACTCGTTGGACTTTGAATATTTAATCAAACAAACCATGAAGTCTAGAGCTGAAAATCAAATCAAAGACTGCTGCAAAGTGATTGATTTCCACAAAAATCCTCATTGATACTTGTTGCTGCTTAAACAAACCATTTTAACTTAGTTCATCTCCCAGCAAAACACTACGTGCATGGTTGTGATACTACATCAACTAGTTATATTAGCTTCTTCCAAAGTAAGAAAAGATTGTGGGTTGTTTATCATCGGCACCCTTGCTTCTCTTTTTGGCTGGACTGGTATGCTGCCTCCCAGGTTCTTTAGACAAATGCTTAGTATGAACAGAAAACTGGTCATGGTCTCGTTTCTCAGGAGCCCTGTTGGGAGATATACGAGACTTGTGGCTCGTGTTATCGCCATCATCTTCTTTAGTAGTAAACTGGTAGACATCTTGGTTTTCAGGATCCTTTTTGACATTTTCCTGCTTCATTCTGGCATTTTCACATGGTGTCGAACTTTCTGGTTTCCCAATCACACTTTCCTTCCAACTATCTGCAATGGGTTCATCTTTAATTCTGGTGTTTTCAAGTGTTGACGGACTTTCAGGTTCATCATTCACTCTTTCTGGTACACCAGCTTCGTCAGGCTCATCCTTAATTCTGGTGTTTTCAAGTGTTGACGGACTTTCAGGTTCGTCATTCACTCTTTCTGGTACACCAGCTTCGTCAGGCTCCTCCTTAATTTGAGGTTCTTCAAGTTTTTGCTCTTGTTTTGCACATACATCTTTCTTTAAAAAGAAGTGTGAGATTGTCTTGGTCTCCTCTATTTTTACCTTTATCTGGGATTAAGAACAGTATTCATCACATACAAGTCTGGAAGAATATTGGAGTATTAAAGAAAACCACACGCACAATCAAAGACCACAAACGCACCACAGCTATTAACAAGACCACAAACGCACCACAGCTATTAACAAGACCACTCCTGTTGCTAGAAATCTAAAACTTCTCGCCAGAATTAATGTCCACCCAAAATTTATTATATATACATCTATGGAGGGTAAATAGCCTTAAATTAGCCTTGTTTTTACCTTGACGAGTTCCTATTCAATTGAATTATATCGGGTAAACAATAAGAATAATTTACCTCCTTGATGCAATCTGGTCCATCAAATGAAATCTTACCCATCGAAGGTGTCACTGGATACCATGCCTGTCGAAAGAAAGTTAATTTCTTCCAAATCATTGAGATATCAATAATGACAAAAGGAGGAAATAAGGACTAGATTCTTGCCAAATCTGTTTCTTCGTATGGTTTGAGAATTTTATCAAGATTGGATGAGGAGGAATCATTCAGCCAGCAATCTGTTGATTCTTTGTTACCCAAGATAACAGGCATCCTATCTGTAACGATAAACATATGATCAAACTTGGGGTGGATGTATAAAAACAGCACTTATCTTTAGGGTGACTGGCATACATGAAGGCTAACAATTATAAATGAACTAAAAGTTATGTTTTACTATAATCCTCAAATTGATTATTCTTTTGGACTTCAGAGACGAAGTACAAACCATGAAGCCATTCCAGAGACGATGATGATTTAGTTGTGATGATAGTGAAGGTATAAAGGATTTCTCCTGCATAATGAAAGGGGGGAAAAAACAGCTTAAAAAAAGTAACAGGATTGGCAATAGAATCTACAACCAATTAAAAGAATCTCCAATCAAGCAAAGTTTACCAAAAGAAAATCATGAACTCACGGTTGTTAAAAATTGTAAATCATGTAAATAAAAGTTTCACCTTCTGAACTTTTCCAGGAATCAAATAGAGCAGCAAAAACCAATGGACGACCATCCTTAAAGTGTATGAAGTAAGGTTGCTTTTTTGACCCATCTTTTTTCCATTCATAGAATCTGAATATGAAAAAGCATGCATGTAAAAACTGAAAGCAATTGAACTATAATATATCTATGTCTGTAAACTAAAATGATAAGCACATTGTCTACAAATCTTCTATATCAACCCTGGGTCAGAGGAAAATGCATCTTACAAAATGCCTCCAACTGTGAAGCTATATTACAACTGCACAAATGTAATTAACCTCCTATACAAAGTGAAACAGGCCTATATATCCACCCTAAGAAACTGCAGTTCCTTCCTTAACTTTTTTTCTACCTATTTCTTCTTTATCATACCCAATTCTATTTGGAGGGTTGCAAATTTCTCACTTCTTAAACAACAGACAATCCAATAGAAATGATTGTGATGATACAGTTCAGAGCAGAACTTCACAATGTAACAATACTCAACCTCTAGAAGGAAGATAAACTGGATTGTATCTGTATACTATCAAACTGAAAAATTGACACAACAGGGGGAAAAGATAACAATCCTCCCCTCTTTCATTCAAAGAAAGCAAAGTGCAGAGTGCATACCCCTCAAATGAAACCAAGCACCTGTTCTTTGGAATAAGCCGACGAAAAGAAGCCTTCTCCCTAATCGACTCAGAACGAGCATTGAACTGAAAATGACAACACTAATCAGGTTACTTTAAAGAAAGAATAATGCTTCATGGCCATCTTTAGCATTACTGACAGTCTTAACACAATTTTTTTTGTTGTTGATAAAAACAGTCTTAACACAATTAATACTCCCTACTACAGCAGAAAAAAATAATTGAACTTAACCAATGAAACCTCTAGATCAACAACACAAGCACAGTCACCATGACCAATATCATCGTGAATTAGAAGTAAAGGGCATCTTAACACACACATACTTAAATTAGAGTTAAAGTTAGATAAAATCCAGAAGTAAAATTCCTGTACCATCTTAAAGTGGTCGAGTTTTTCATTTTTGTTAGTGAAGCTCGGAACAAGCCCCCATTTCATGCAGTGCAAAACGACGCCGTTGCTATCTCCTTCATCTTCTTGTCGTACCACCGGCACGTTGAACCCTGGCGCGACGTTATACGAGGAACGGTACCTAATTGAGTTCCATTTTTATTCAAAACCAACGGATATTTTTTGTTTTTTCCGAAGTCAGTGATTAATCTAATAGAAAGCAGTGAAAACATAGTCGTAATAACTAGGAGTTTTAGGCAAAGGTACCGGTCCATATTGAGGTGGCGCGTTGGGCGGCCGTTGAGATGGCTAGCCCGGAGAAAGTCATCGGCCCTCAGAGTACACCGCCCTCTTCCACACATCGTCTCTCTGTTTCGAGGGTTTCTGCCTTTTCGTGAATCAAAGCGGGAACAATGTAGAGAGAATATTCGGAAACTGGCAACTCATTCACAACCGTTCGATCTCTAATTACAGCGAGATGGTGGCAACGCTCTGTCTCAAATAATAATAAAATTTTTTGGTCTTATCTAAAGTTACTTCATCATTTTTCTCTTTTTTAACCAACAATGTGTAATATATGAGTTGTTTATAAGGTAAAGTGGTTTTTTTTTTTTAAGCGTGTATTACTCAATTAAGATGGATAAAATAAAAAATGGACAATAGAGATGAAGTAATTTATCTAATTTTATTGAATTGTTGTTGTACTTCTATTAATTATATACACTTCTATGAATTGCCTCACATGGACTCGAAGTGAATAATAATAAGCAATTGCTTAATAAAGACTAAAGAGTGCAACTAAACAAACTCCTAAGTCCTACCCCTGAATTTATACAGACTTCGATAATTTTTAAACAAAAATATCCACAATTTAAATGTTTATATTATTCATAAATAGTAGTATTTCAATTATAAGCATATATTTTTCATTTCTAATCGTCTTCTCCGTAAAAAAAATTGTAGAAATTATGAATTGCTCAAAAAACTATAACCTGGGCTAGAATTGAAACTTATTGAAAAAAATTGTTGACACAATCACTGAAAAAACAGGAAATAATCAAACACCAAATAAATTCAAAGAGCAAGAAAAACAAAATCTAAATCAATCTAAGTTAATGGAAACTGATTAAAGAATACTCAAAATTTGGTAATAGTTTTGGTAATCACCCAAATATCTACACCATTCTATTGTGATTTCTTTTTAGACATAAGAGTATGTGGTTTAAACTCAGGGTGTGTACAATAAATTCGAGAACTTATTTAGCCATTGCCCTTTACCAAACAAATATTAAGATTTATAGATTTATTTTATACTCAATTCGATTTAAATGTTGTTTTGATAGGTTACACTTCAATTTAAATGGGATTTTGCACATTTTAATATTAATTCATCGCGTTACTTCCTAATTTATTCTTTAAGTCATTAAAAATAATTTAGATAGTAACAATAGTCTAAATTTTATATAGAATTTTAAAACAATTAATTAAAAGTATGTAGAAAGTCAATATCTTTGTTAATATTGATTATTGAAATAGTATCGTTATTAATATTAATATAATAATTAAAAAAAAAAAAAGAGAGAGAGAGAGATGTGATAGAAGAATTTAGTTTTGGAATTACTCTGTCTGTTGTGCATTCAAAATCAAAGGAGCATGGCATATACCTGAACCAAATCCCCACACCTTTCTTTTCCTTTTCATTTTCATTTTCAATATTCAACTCAAAAAAGCTTTACCATCATTGTTTCCAAGCTCGCTTAATCCTCCTCACAATATATATATAAATACAAAAAAAATGAGTACACAAACAAGAATATTCATAACATGTTTTGACAACTTTTGAAAATCTGATTCCTTCTTCCAGTCCCATTTTTCAATAAGATTTGGAAAAACTAAAGTGCCAAAAAACAGTAAGAATGAAGATTGAAGACTCAGTTATGATCATAATCATATGATAATGATGAGTTTATCCTCGATCATTCAAAAACTTACTAGTACATTCATCATCATCATCACAACTACATAATATGTAATACAGTAGTTGGTTGATTGTTACACAAACCGATCGAACAACGTGATACTCCATTAGCTAAATATAATACTTAAGCCTCATCCTCATGTACTGTATGTACCAACCAATCTTAAATATAGTGTATTTGATGAATCTGCTGGGTTAGTTAGTAGAGACAAGTGGGGAGGCAGCAGCTTAACACCAAACTCCACGCTTTCTTCTTCTGCATTCATTAGTAACAAGAGGGCTAAATTTGATTTAATTTCCACTTTGAATTTAACCAATCATTAATAATATGGAAATGGAAGGCGAAAGATACCTTTTTGGGTTGGGCACGAAGGAGGTCAGGGGAGATCTTGTAGAGATCTTCGTCCACAGCTTTAGGCGGCGGCGCTCCGACGGGGTTTGGTGGTGGTTTCAGCTCACCGACGTCGCAATCAAACACCACCCACTCATCCTTTTTCCCTTTTGATCTCCTCTACAAAAACACACTACTAATCATATATATGCAAATCGCGTAATTTAGCTTAGATAAAGAAATAGTGAAATTACTGTGTTTCGAGGTACAACAATGAGAGCGGGAGTTACAACATCATTATCATACAAATCACCAGCAACGTACAAGTCTCGATCCTCAGAGTAACTATACCGCACAACGGAACCTTGGTTTGCTGATTCAAAGCACTGCGTGAATGGCAAATCATAGTTGCAATCCCAGCTCCCAAATGCAGGAACATGGCTCCTCTTAAACTTCAATTCCTGCTAAAACAAAACATAGATAGATAGATAGATTCATTATCAGATATTTTTAAGAATATACTACTAAGAAAGAAAAAGGAGTATTTTTATGCTCACGGCCATCAAGAAATAAAGAATGTTGGAGATTGACTAGTGAAGAAGAATTTATTGAGTTGAGGCTTTCTGTATGGGTAGGGAAATGGGATTCTTTGCTGAAACAGGAGAAAAGGGTAAAACAGTAAATGTGAGGTGGGGTTGTGTACATAACAGAGAGAGAGTGTGTGTTTTTTAGTTCAGCTTTATTTGGTGAAATCTTTATCACCTTTAACAGAGGAGGAGTATTTGTATCCAATTTAGATTCATTGTAGAAGAATAGTAGTAGTAGATGGTAGTTGAGGGGAGGGGCATGGTAAATTATTGTAGGTTTAATAAGTTTCAGAAATTGCAGAGGTTAAAGTTTGAAAATAAGTTGACACATCCAATCCTTTGTGTAGTCAAAATTAAGTGATTGGAGTTGGGTGAGTAAGTAAGATTAATTCATTTTCATCGGTCATTCCTCTTTTGTATACCTCAAGGCAAGGGCAAGGGTAATGGTAATGGTATACAGTACATATTATTTTCTTCTATAAAAATTTGAGTGTATTTTTAAATGATAGTTTTACTCAAATATGTTACTCGATTTCAATGAAAAAATATTAGTCCTACATGCGCTCTTCAATGATATTGATTTTTTAGGGCTTTAAGAATTAAGAATGACAAATTTGGATAAAAAGAAAGCAAAGAATAAAGGATTCTTGTTAGTAAAAATACAAGATTTAAATACACCGAAACTTGGAAAAATGAAATCGTGTTTTGTTTGAGGAAATAAATAAAGAAAATATACAGAATATTTTAGATTCAATTCTAGACACATTCATCCGGCATCTCGAAATCGACGGTTACGATTTGATCATTTTACAAACTGAATAAGTTACAGTTTTAGTTATTTTTTTTTTTTCATTCATTTTTCCTATTTTTTTAGAAAATAAACTATTGTATAAGAGATCGATGAGAGATGTTGGGAAAAAAACGAGTTGTCGGTTTGACCGGTTTAACCCAAATCGTCGGTTCAATTTTAAATTTTCGGAATCGAAATAAAACCTTAATTTTAATGTTACAGTTCGATTTTCAAACTGAAACCAACGGTTCAGCCGATTCGTCCGATTTTGGTTTTGCTAATGTCTATATACAATTCAATATAGTTGAGTATGATTCACAATTTATAAATATTTTTAAAAAAAAGAAAGATATGGATCCAAAAAACTATTACTCCATATATGATTTCATGAAGTGCATGTGAAAAGTTAGATAAAGGGCAATGAAGAGGTTTAATGAGACGGGCAAAGTGTTGGTAGGCATTGAATGGTCTCACTCACAAGATTGGCTTCATACATTTATGTCAAAAAGATTTTTGTCCGATTTTGGGAAATGTGAAACGCCATCACTAATATTTTTAAAACTTTGGTCACAATTTTTAAAATAAAAGTAGATAAAATAAAAATATTGTTTCGTATAATTAAGTGACTATCGAAGACAATGAACAAAATTTCACAAATCTTTCACTACATATTTATATTTACAATTATATATATTTATCTTTTAAATAGTATATGTAAGATTGAAAATTGTGTTTCTAATATGTAATACTCATATATATTATCACAAACTGTTTACAATATGGAGAAACATGTGTTATAATTATGCCCACATGCAGAATAAATATTTTAATTATGCCCACATGCAGAATAAATATTTTTTTTTACCATTTTTGAGGTAAATGAACTACTCCTATCATGATTGTGAAAAATGTTGTTTTACTTTTACTTTTACCCATATGTATGGCCGGATGGCCCACCCCCAAAATGGTCGATTCGACTCCCCTCCCAAACCGGTCCGAATTTGCATCATTCAGTTGATCATGTTTTTATTCGAGTTGCACAATTCATGCAGTCAGTCGACATTGTTTTTTTTTTTTTTTTTTATCTGCATGGGTTAGGTATAAGTATAAACCCAACTGTCTCAATTGAGAGTATTTTTATTTTAAAGGTAAGTAGTGTGTAATTTTTTTATTTTTATGAATGTTAATATTCAAACTCTTATATTTTTTGTTTTATTCAAACCTGTCACGTAAACTGCAGTTGCATTCAAATATAATAAAATAAAGTAAATAAATAGAGTTCATAAATCTGGTTATTTACAGATCAGATTATTAAGATGTGACCCATAGTTTGTAGACACGGTGACATGATCTAATTTTGGTGATCATGCATGGGGCCAGCCAACTAAACAGTTCGACTTTCACTTTCACATGATAATTGGTGCTAATTACCATTTCTTTTATTTAAAAAAATGCTTTGAATTATACAATTAAGTTCACCACTGATTCAATTATTGAAAGATACTGAATAATGTATGTACTGTATAACACTCAAAATTGAAAATCTCTTAAAATAAAAATTAAATATTTATTGTTTATGTTCATTGTAAAATATGAATATTCCGGAAGACTACATTCAAATTTATAGTAAGACTGAAAATACGTGATGTTACTAAAAATTAAATTTTCTTAAATCACACATAGTACAATTTTAGTAACAGTTATCTTCCATGTATTCTACTTCCTTTACAAGCAGTAGCTAAAGAGAAGTGGGCCCCCAATTGTATCCTACAAGGCTACTACTAATAAATGGAGTTAAAAAGAAAGCAAAAATACTTTGAAAAGTTGAAAATGCGCTTTTAAGCAAACCCCACATGCGCTAAGGCCAATTTACTTGGTGTTGTGCGCCTTATGTCCCCCCTTAATCATAAAGTTTGAATTAAAGTATTTATGGTTTCATAAAAGTGCGACTTCTACTCATTTTTAAGTGGCCATGGTAGTACTCTTCCATTTAAAAATATTATTATTTCTTTATTTAAATTGATATTTACAACATATTTCGAATTTTTTTTAGTGATTTCTTTTTTTAAATACTCAGGCATTCCGCAATAAATCAATATTTTGAGATGGGATAATAGTCAGATATATTAGTGGATGACAAAGCAGAGATTGGGATGGGTGAAATATTGTTTAAATTATTTAAGTCACTAAACATAGTTTTTTTTAAAATAATCAAATATATTTATTAATCATAGTACAACTTTGTCTTTCCCATTATGGCTGCAGTAGTTATATATTTGCATCCCATGTCCATAAACTTACCAGCAGCATCATTACAAGGGAAACCACTGTTTTCCTGTCTCACTTACTATATAAATTGAGAAAAAAATAATTATTGTTTAGCTAATTAATTTGAAATATTCATTACAGGGAGAGAGGGACTAAGCATAAAATATTAACCAATTGTCATCGATTGTATTAAATTGTTGAGTTGTAATTTATTCATGAAGTTGGGTCCTTTTTCTTTTTTGGAACACAAAGCGGGCAATCACTAATGTCCATTTTTGGAGTCTAATAGACTAATTTTCTGTAAAAAAAAATCGTGTGATTAATTTGTAACATCATTAAAAAAATAAAAAAAAATCCTCGCAATAAATGATTATTATATTGACAATTATTTTGTGGAAATTGTCTAATTAGAAATATATCTGAAATTACAAATTTAAATTCAATAATTCAAAATCATAAGAAATTCATATTTTAAATTTGAAAAAAAAAATTATATATGTAATCTGCGCGCATATTAAAATAAAATTTATGAAAGTCTTTAATTTGAGATGTTATACAGACTAGAAGAAAAAAATTGCGACTTAAAATTTGGGTGAAAATAAAGTAAATAATTTTTTATTTTTTTTTAAAGTGATTTTGGCAAAAAAAAAATAAAAAGTTTAATCTAAGCAGATGTGGGCTTATGAATAGTGTGGAATAGCTGACACAGCATAGTATAGCCCATTTATCTTTTGGGCTGATCCAAAGCATCATACAACACTGCTAGCCTGTTGTAATTGTGCCGTTTTTATTAGTTTATAAAATAAAATTAAAAAAATTAACTCCTTTGTTTATTTTTTTAGGAATAAAAAAATTAACTCTACCATTTATCAATCATGATTTTTTTAATCTTGCTTTTTTTTATAATTTTTCGGACAAGACCCGGATAAACATCCCTAAATTAGGACTACCTAATTTTTAAAACACACACTTTAATCAACAAAAAAAATCATTTCATTGATAGTTTTTAGCAGTATCTATAACTCAATAAATCATTCAAAATAATTAATTACATACCAAAATTTGATTATAGAAAATGAATTTCATATCGTTTTTATTAATATATCTTTAAAAATATGAGTGTAATACATATGTCATAATTAAATTAAGTTGATTATCTGGTTAACTATTACTCAGGAAACATAAGAGGAATTGATATCAAAATAGAAAGCCATATATAAAATTAAATTAAAATCACTTGTTATTTTAAGGGTAAATATCAATTTTGGTCACCTAATTTTACCTCTTTTCATATTTGGTCACCAACATTTAGTCACTATCAAAATTGGTCACCCAGTTATTATATTCTATCAAAATTGATCACTCTGTTAGTCAATCTGTCATTGACTAACGGAGAAAAAGTTTTGAGCCGTTAAATTTCTCAAAACCTAAGGTTAAAAAAATTTCATGCATCTTCCAGAACTAATGAAACAAACGCAGAAGCAAGAATGAAACATGTGCAAAAATTACAAATATTTACATTATATTTATAATAGGTCAGAATTCTGATGCATCTTGTAGAACGTAATATAATATAATAGGTCAGAAGGAATTCTGATCCATCTCGTAAAACGTGATATAATAGGTCAGAAGGAATTCTGATGCATCAGGAAATGAGAAACTCAGGAGATAAAAATTTATTTCAATTAATTTTAAATGCCCAATTGTTTGACTAACATTTCAAGAAATCTGCAATAATGATCTTAATAGAAAAATATTTAGAATGAAAAATAAATTTATGAAATTTTCTTGAATCGATAATTTTAGAAAATTCTTTACAATTAATCTTCACCACAAATTATGCCCCATTATGCTCCAATAATTATAAATAGGGAAATGAATTGAAATAAGTTTATATCTCCAATTATTATACAAATTCAAATATGAAACCAAGAATTGGAAAATAGAGTACAATTGTTAAAAAAAAAAGAGAGTATAAAGTTGGATTCTATCTCTTGAGTTTATTTTCTATAAAATAAAAAGTAAACCAAGAAAAATGAATTCATATTTGAGTTAAATAATTATTAAAAACTTACTGAAATTTTTTGACACGTTCTAGAAGATATATGAGAAAGAATTCTCATTATCTATAAAATAAAAAGTAAACCAACAACAATTGAATCACGTTCTAGTAGAAGAAGATGTATCAGAACTCCTTCTTCTTCTGACCTGTTATAAATATAATGTAGTTCTAGAAGATGCATGAGAATTTTTCAACCTTAGGTTTTAGGTTTTGAGAAATTTGACGGCTCAAAACTTTTCTCCGTTAGTTAATGACAGATTGACTAACAGAGTGATCAATTTTGATAGAATATAATAACTGGGTGACTAATTTTGATAGTGACTTGTGGGTGACCAAATATGAAAAGAGGTAAAACTGGGTGACCAAAATTGATATTTTCCCTTATTTTAACTACGTTTCCTTCATTATTTAAAAAAAAAAAAAAAAAAAAAAAAATCCTTTATATATTTTTTTACCTAAAAATATATTTAAATATTTTGTAAGGTGTATTAATTTAATTTTAAGTTCTCTATAGGATTACCTTTTTTTTTTTAAAACACGTCGCACTTTAATCAACAAAATAATATCATTTCATATATAATTTTTATCAGTAATTATGACTTAATAAATTATTTAAAATAATTAATTATACAACATATATTAATTATAGAAAATTTTATATTAAATTTTATTAATATATATACATATTTTTTATATTGTTTTTATAGTATATTTTCACACATGTAACAATTAAAATTATGAAATATATACAAAATTGTTAAAGACTTATAAAAAATACATGCAGTCTCATATCTCATACTTTAAATGGTGAGAAGTTATGGTTTGAGACATTGGGAGAAATTGTATAGTTTCAAATATAAACTACAGTAATCTGAAAAAAAAAAAAAAGAATACATAAGAAATTTAATAACGTACTAAACGGCAGCAAGTTTTTTAATAATACAAATTCTTTTTTTTTTTTTGAGAACAAACAGCAGCATAGATATATCATTACATCTTCAAGAAAGCATATCAGAGTAATACTATGTCTGCAATGTGTTGTGGTATATCGTCATCTCTCCAATCTTGAGAAGAGTGCGTTGTCGCCGCCCATCTAGCTAATTCATCCGCGGCTGCATTCCGTGTTCTTGGCGCATAGTCGACTTTGCACACTACAAAGTCATTGATCCTCTTCAAAACTCGCTGTAGAACAAATCCTTCCGAGCTCCAAATTTTCCTTCTTTTCCGCAATACTTCCACTGCCTCCATTGAATCTGATTGAACTTCCACCTTTGTTACCCCCAATTTCTGGCACCACTCCAGCCCTTCCTCTATAGCCATAAGCTCCGCCCCAAGTACCGTCCCTGGATGCGCTATCGGTTTACATCTTGCCCCCCATAAAGTTTTATCCGGCTTCCCCAAAATTGCCCCGACTCCGAATCTCTCTTCCTCCTCCTTAAAGGAGGCATCAACTTTAAGGATATAATTGTCTCCATTCGCATCCCCACCCCTTTGTTCAGCTTCTATAGGTGTCTGTGCCAGCTGCATCCGTGCCCTCTGAAACTCGCCCAAGAACACCCGTGCCCATTCCATATTAGACAATAGCGATCGCGCACCGCTGTCCCCAACCTCTCGTTTTGGATCATGTAAAATTCGGCACCTCTCCTTCCATACACCCCATGCCATAATCACCATTTCTTCCATCTCTTTTTTGCTTGTTTCCTCATTTAACCTCCCAATCAGTTCCCATGTTGGAATCTGCTCCCTTCCCTTCAGCCTCCCCCACCATCCATTGGCTTTCCAAACATGCTTCGTCGCCCGGCAGAAGAACAGAGCATGGGTCGTGGAAGCCATTCCCATCCTACATAAATTGCACTTACCTGATATGGGCACATGGTGTATGTTGAGGTTCCCCTCCGTTGCTAAAATATCCCACATGACTTTCCACCAAAAAATTCTGACTTCAGGTGGTACATTAAGCTTCCACACTCCTTGCCATCTCTCCCGTATACTCCCGGTCTCCGACACCGAAGGCGTCTCTCTGTTGCGTTCCATTTTATCTTTCCCATACCAATACCCCGTCTTCACAGTGTACTTCCCCTTCTGCCCTGGCTTCCAATAGAGTGAATCCTGTTCGTTTGAGCCCCCAATCGGAGTCTTTAATATAGCTTCCTCCTCCATAGGTAAGAACGCTTGCTGGATTAGTTCTTTATTCCACCTTCCATTCTCATCAATAAAGCGGCTCACTTTCGATCCACTTGCTTTCCGAGATATTAGTCGACCCTTCTCAAGGCCTGCCACCCATCTGTCCTTGAACAGATTCACTATGTCCCCATTGCCAATCCTCCATCTAAGGCCCGATTCTAGCAAGTCCCGACTCCAGCACATTGACCTCCAAACAAAAGATGGATTGCTTCCCACTTCCGCCTCTAGTACTCCAGTGTGTTTGAAATATCTCGATTTCAAAACTCTGCTTAGCAACGATTCCGGATACTCCATCACCCTCCATACTTGTTTTGCCAATAAAGCTCTATTGAAATTAACCAATTCTCTAAAGGCCATACCACCCATCTCTCTCTCCTCACAAAGTATTTCCCATCTTTTCCAGTGCATTTTCTTTCCATTCTCCTTCAGTCCCCACCAATAGTCCGCCACCATTTTCTCAATGTCTTTACAAATCGATGTTGGCACCCTAAAACATGCCATTGTATATGTTGGCACCGCCTGCACAATTGCCTTAATCAATATTTCGCGGCCCCCATCCGAAAACTCCTTTCCCCTTCACGCTTCAATCTTTTTTGCTACCCGATCCTTCAAGTACCCAAACTGAACTCTTTTTTCTTTCATAGAGTAAGTTGGTAATCCCAGGTACAATTCGTGCCCACTCGTCATCTTAATTTGCAGCTTGTCACGGACCAAGGTCCTATTTTGCAGTCGCGTTTTTGGACTAAATGAGACTGCCGACTTGTCAAAATTCACCAACTGCCCGGACACCTGTTCATACATTTCCAACATTTCTTTAATTTTTCCACTTTCCTCACCATTCGCTTTGAAAAACAGCAGGCTGTCATTCGCGAAAAATAAATGTGTGATCACTAGCGCTCCTCTCGCCACTCTGACCCCCGTCACCTCTCCATTCATTGCCGCCTTATTCAGAAGCGCCGACAATCCCTGAGCACAAATTACGAACAAAAAAGGCGAGAGGGGATCACCTTGTCTAAGTCCCCACGAGGGTTTCACCTTTCCTAAAATCTGGTCATTGATTTTGAAAGCATATTCCACAGAAGTAATACATCTCATCATCAATTCTATCCACTTCTCGCTGAAACCGCATTTTCTCATCATTATTTCCAAGTAGGTCCACTCCACTCGGTCGTATGCTTTGCTCATATCAAGTTTCAGCGCCGCATACCCTTCCTCGCTCTTATTCTCTCTTAACTAGTGCATACACTCATATCCTATTATGATATTATCAGAAATTAGTCGCCCCGGAGTAAACGCACTTTGACTCTCCTCCACAATCTTCCCCATCACTATTCTAAGTCTGTTTGTAATAGCTCTTGCTAGAATCCTGTATATTACATTACTCAAACTTATTGGCCGAAAGTCCATTACCTTTTTTGGGTCCTTCTTCTTCGGGATTAATGTTATTCAAGTCTTGTTCCACTCTGTAATCTCCCCCTTATCATTTAGGACTTTCAGCATTGCTTCAGTAACATCTGCTCCCACCTGCCCCCACATTTGTTGGTAAAAACCAGCTGATATACCATCTGGTCCCGGCGCCTTAAATGGATTCAAATCGAAAGCTGCTTCCTTTATCTCGTTGGCCGTAAACGGCCGATCCAAGCTATTGCTCATACGACTGTCTACCACTGTCTCTACTGGCCTAAGCATTTCCTCTATGTCATCACTCATCGGATTCTGCGTAGTAAAAATCCTCTCAAAATAGTCCTCAATTACCCCTTGGATGTCCTCTTGCTTCTCACTCCACACCCCATTCTCATTTTCCAGCCCTCTAACCTTGTTGGTCCATCTCCGTTGGCTTGCCCTTCTATGAAACATTTTGGTGTTTCTATCCCCGTCTCTTAGCCATGATATGCGAGCCCGTTGCTGCCATTTCAAATTTTCTTGTGTTTGCAGTCTTTCCAACTTAGATTCCATTTCCCTTACTCGATCAAAGTCCACTTCCCTTTCCTCATTATTTAATAGTGAATTGATGTTGGCCCTGCATGCTCTAATTTTTCCTTTCACATTCCCAACCTTCATTGTTGCCCATTTCTGCAAGTGTTGTCCACAATTCTGAATTATTTGCATAATTCCATCACCTACAAACTCCCCCTCCCAGCCTTTACGTACTTCCTCTTTAAAGTCGTCCTCCAATGTCCACGCTCTCTCGAACCTAAAGATTTTCGGCTTTCCATGTATCTTCTCCTTGGCCTGTTCATTCGTGGTCAGTCTCACTGGTCTATGATCTGAACCGTAGAAGTTCAAATTCGCAGCTTCCCATACTTCAAAGGTATCTATCCACTCATCTGTTGCCATAAACCTGTCCAGCTTCTCTCTAATTTGTGCATCCCCCTTCCTTCGATTTCCCCATGTAAAAACAGGCCCTTTTGCCTCCAACTCTCTCAATCCTAGTTCATTGACCACCTCCCTAAATTTTGTAATTTGTCCATATGGCCGCTGCGTCGAACTCTCCCCTCCTTTCTTCTCATTAAGATATAGAATCTCATTAAAATCCCCTCCTATCAACCATGCCCTTGTTTCCCCAACATGAGTGCTTCTTATTTTCCTCAGTAATTCCCATGAATGATGCCTTAAATGTGTTACTGGTGAACCATAAAATCCTGTAAACCTCCACTTTAACCCATTTTTTGAAATCAAAACATCCAAATGGCCACACGAGTAAGAAAGTAAAGAGATTTCCACTTCATCTTTTCCAAACAAAATCAAACCACCACTGGTTCCTTTAGCATCACTACCAATACAAAAATTAAAATTTAAGCTAGTTTTCCAACTACTACAAATTCTAACTGGTAGTTTCGTTTCCATAACAAACAAAAGATCGGGGTTATTATCAGCAACTAACTGCTGTAGATTCTGGAATGCCCGTTTCCCCCCAAGGCCCCGCGCATTCCACACCATCGTGATCATGGCTGACGGCGGGGCTGCATCGAGTCAGCCACCGCCTCCATGAGCCTAGCCTCATGCTCTTCATCACTCTTTGTCTTCTTCCCTCCTCCCTGGCCTTTGTCCCCTTCTCCCTCCTTTTTCTCCGCATTGGCTGTTCGTACCCTTTTCTTGACTGGCTGATTCCCCCCTTTTGCAGGTTCCAGTTGTTTTCCCAAATTGAAATTGAAATTCCCCACCGGCCCTCCTTGTTGTTCTGTCCCAGCTGATTTTTGCATGGTCATCACCCCTGCTCTTGTCTGTTCTCCATGTCCACTTCCTTCCCCAATCGTCAGATTATGTTTTGGTATATTCAAGTCCGGCATTCCACCAAAGTTCTGCCCACTCCCACCAATGTCACCCCCAAACTGTGGATAAGAATTCATATAGGCGTAGTACCTCATGCTGTTAGAGAGGGTGAACATTTCATCCTCCCCGTAGTTTGTTGGCTCAGTTAGGAATTGGTTTGTGTTGAAGTAAGAGGGTTGCACCTCCTTTGCTGGCGCCACTGCCCTGCTCACCATGTTCTTTTGAGTGACCACCGTTCTAGTCCCTTCCAGCGTAGGCACTGCCCTTCCTTTAGCTTTCTCCCCAGCTCCTGTTGTTGCTATCTCCTTCTTCTTTCCAATGCCCACTCTCCTAGCCCATTCAAAGTCTGCCTGCGTTGGACTTTTCTGCCCCTCCGCTTTAAGCCATATTGGGTAGCCTCCTTCTTTGGTCCTCCCCTGCTCTCCTTCCTCGCACTGTGTTGGGCAGTCTTTCTCCCAGTGTGTTAACACTCCACAGATTGCACAGAACTCCACCAATTTTTCATATCTGAACAGTACAATTTGGCTGCCTCCTTGGCCCTTTATCGAGGTTCCTCTCGCCAATGGCATGGAGATGTCAATCAATATTCTCACTCTCAAGCATCTCCCCCAAGTGGCCTCCCCTGTTGGTTTATCGACCTCCAACACTGTCCCCAGTCTGCTGCCCATTCTCTGTCCCACCATAGCATTCATGGAGTTAAGTGGAAGCCCATGAAATTGCACCCAGAAGGGTGCTCTCGTGAAATTCATCGTCGCCGGGCACTCATTTCCAGTCAGCTTATCCAATATTAACGTCGTCCCAGTCAGGTTCCAAGGCTGCCTATGGAGAGCCTTATTACATTCCACCATCTCCCCGAACTCGAACACGAAAAGTCGTTCACCAACCTGCGAAACCTTCAACGACCCCTCCAGAGCCCATATTTTCCTCATTGCCTTCCCCAGATCCATCGGCCCTAGGTTCTTCCGCACTGTATATCGGCCGACCAAGATGTTTGTTGGTTTGGTAATCTCTCCTTCTCCTAACTCAAATTCCTCCTCATCGATTTGTGCAATCGACACCTTACTCATTTTGGTATTCAAGTTTTCCGCCATATCTCTCACTCTCTCTAGTTTTACACACAGCTCTCCTTTGTATAGAAACAACTTAGCTTCACTTCGTAGTGAATAACAGGGCCCCAACAACTGGGTATTTATATCCATACTCACCGCCCCTCTCCGCCAGTACTAGCGAAGTTGGACATACAAGAAAGATAATACTCGATGACTTGTATAGGAACTCACCAAAATCTCTTCTCCGATGCACCTCGACGACAGCAAAACGGCTGTGTAATGATGGTTTTCTTTTGGGCGTGGAAGCCCTAATTTTCCTTTTCACGGATGCTTTCTAAATCGCACCGTCCGAAGGTGAATTCGCACCTAGTCTGGCGCGTGTGACGCGTGAGGCATCCTTCTAAGTATTTAATAATACAAATTCAAAACCTCAGTTGTGTGGAGTATTTGATATGTCTAGTCAAATTATTAATACCTGCAAAATCAAAATAGGTTGAAATATTATTTTAAGAACTTTATATAGCTTGCTCAATTTTTAGACTGGGTGTTAATTTAAATTAATATTTTATAAATTTCTCTGTTTAGGGATCAATAATTATTTTATTCCTATTCAAAGATTGATCTAAATTATTTAATATCAATAAAATTCGGGTTAATTGCAAAATAAATCACGACCTTTAGTGTTTTTATCAATTACAACATATCCTTTTTTTCTTTGCAATTTGATACACGACCTTTTTAAGTTTTACAATTTAATACACCGATAGATTTTTCGGCCAATTTTAGTATGATGTGGCGCCGGAAATAAAAAATTCGCCACATAGACGGCCAACTAATTAAGTATTTATTATGAAAAAACCCCATTTAATAAATTCAAAACTCTAATAAGTATAAAATTAAACCATCAACCTTATTTGCATAGTAAACCTAAACGTACAAGTGGCTCTCAACTGCGCACAAGAAGACGGAAATTCTTTCAATACAGAACTCGTACGCATCCTTGCCAATGGTGATCCCTATAATCTTTACTTAGTAAATTTTATAGTCCAAGATTTTTAAAGCAAATACAATTTTTTGTCTTATTAAGGATTTTGGGTTGTTCTAGATAAAATAATATCCTTCCAGTAAATAATACTAATATATTATTGAATTAAATTAATAATTTTTCTAATCGAAAATTTGAGCAAGAGAGCCATTGAGAAACAAAAAATGAGTTATGATTTAATTTTTTAAATAATTTTGTGCTTAATTATTATTTAATTTTTTTAATTTATATATATATTAGTTGACAGTCTACGTGGCGAATTTTGTATTTCCGGCGCCACATCATATTAAAATTGACCGGAAAATTTATCGGTGTATTAAATTGTAAAACTTAAAAAGATGGTGTATCGAATTGCAAAGAAAAAAAGAATATGTTGTAATTGATAAAAACACTAAAATTTGTGATTTATTTTGCAATTAACCCATAAAATTCTGATAGAAGACTCTATATTATACAAAAGAAAATAGAGGTGTACATAATTTTCGGATGTGTTGTATTACTTTAATCAAATGGAAAAGAAAAGGTATGACTTTAAATTGAGAAGCCCAATTCCAATTCTAAGTGGGTGTTTGCAAGCACTAGTATGTGTTTAAAAGCATTTCTTTTTTAAAATATAATCACTTTTGGAGTGTTTGGTAACACAACTAAGTGATTAAATTAAGTAGTTTAAAGTGATTTTGGTGAAGCACCCATCCACCTACTTTTAATAGCTTCTATGTGCTTCTCATCATTGTAGTAACCAATTTTACATTTTTACCCTCAAAATTTAAATAATATTTTATGTTTACCCATTACTTATTCAAATGTAATAAGGGTATTTTTGTAAAATTATAAAGAAGCTATTTGTTTTGCAAACAACACAACATATACAAAATTGATTAAAAGTGCTTAATTTTAAAACACTATCAACTTTCAAATTTATTTCAAAAATCAATTTTAATTACTTTGAATCAATCACTATTGTTTGCAAACACACCCTAAATTCAGACACTATAAATTTTTGGGGAAATTCTTCCATTATTTTAATTTTAAACCATAAGTTGAATAATTCATTGACCAAAAAATCGTTTCACGAGAAATCCACATGACAAAAAGTGGGGTCCGCAGATCTGTTCCGAAAAGCAGCTATCCAAACAACCAAAATCTCGGCTACAAAGACGCGTGTCCGCCTTATTCCATCATCCAATTTTTATTTGAACATTTATAAAATAAAATAAAAAGGTAAAGTCTAGTACGCACTCGAGTGCTTATGCACCTTAGTCTATGTTGTATTTTTCAATTTTACTAATTTACATTTTTTTGGTAAATGGTGTTGCACTTTTCAATTATTACTAAAAATATTATTATACAGTTTAATAATTAAAAAGTGCAACACCATTTACCAAAAAATGTAAGTTAGTAAAACTGAAAAGTGCAACATGGACTAGGTGCACTCGAGTCCATAGCAGACCAACCCAAATAAAAAATTCATATTGTCAAAAAAAAAAAATCATTATTATTCTATAGTTTGTTAATTTTTTTATTCTAAAAATATATATTAATATATATCCTCAAAAAACATCTTTTATTTCCGTCATATTACGACTTTTACTATTATTGTACAAAATTTCAACCTTTCGTCATCGTATTGTAATTAGATACACATTTTTTCTGCGAACAACAATCAAAATGACGTGACTTGTCGGAGCTTGTCACATCATATTACAAATATTTTTTTAAAAATTACAATTTATAGAAATATAAATAAAAATAAAACTCCGACTTGGAAAAATAAAAATTTTCTCTTCAATAAAAAGTAAAAATATATATTTGGGAAAATATCAATTTTGGTTGCAAATTTTTCAAAACTTAAGTTAAAAAAATTTCATGCATCTTCTAAAATTAATGAAACAAACCAATAAGCAAGAATGAAACATGAAACAAACGCGCAGAAGCAAGAATGAAACATGTGGAATCTGTGTAGTGCATCTTCTAGATTGAATCAGTTGTTGATTTACCAAAGAGTGTAAGTCAGTAAAACTGAAAAGTGCAACATGGACTAGGTGCATAACATGCACTCGAGTGCATACTAGACTTTACCTATTAAATATTAATAATTGAAATAAGAAATACATATGGTAAATGTAGTAATTTTTGTGATTGACTAAAATTCTTGAATGGGTATTTCTTCACGCTCTCCACAGTAGACATGTTTCATTGTTGCTACTGTGTTTGTTTCATTAGTTATAGAAGATTCATGAGAATTTTTTATTTTGAAAAATATGAAAATATGGACTAGGGTGCACAACATACCAAGTCAGACCAACCCTATTTAATAAATAATCCATCCATTAAATTTGTATGAACATAAATTTTCAACTTTATCACATATGACATTATTGTAATTAACTTTCTATTTCAAAATAATGCAATTATGCAAGAATGTTTAGTTTAAATTCTTAATGAGATAAATAACGAGTTTCAGGTTCAAAAATAAATAACTAACAACATTCAATGAATAATCTTTGTAATAAGTAGGATAAAAAATTATATATGGAAGAGTGAGAGCAGGGTACAAATTCCATGGGACACAATTTTTATTCAGGTGAAATAGAGGTTTTTCAATGGGAAGTTCGTACAAATTAGGAGAGAGAGATTTGGAGTATTTTGTGATACTCTAATTTTGGAATATCCTCAAAAATAATATTTTTTCCTTTAGAAAGCCAAGACAAAAAAATTAAAAAATATTTTTGAAAGTATATATATACTTCCTCCGTTCCACTATAAGTTTCCCACTTTTCTTTTTTGAAAGTCTCACTATAAGTTTTTCATTCCATTTTTTGCAAATTATTCTCTCTCCCAATCCCATCATTTCTACTTTATCTATTATTTTATCATACTTCATCTCTTACTAATCTATTATTTTCTCTCTCACCATCACATCACTTCTACTATATCTATTATTTTATCATATTTCTTAATCTAAACACCCAAAAGAAAGGGAAACACCCAAAAGAAAGGGAAAACTTATACCGGGACGCCTGGAGTACTATTTATTTTGGAAAGGTCGAAAAAATGGTGGAAAAGGAACGTGGAAAAATAAAAGGAAAAAGAAAAGTTGGAAAAAATAACGAAGGGTAAATTTGTCAAAAAAATATGTTCCTTAATTTTATACAAAATGAGAAATACGACAAACTTTATAAAACGAAGGAGTAAAAAACTTATAGACGGCAAAATAAAAATTTTAAAGACGATATAGAGTACAAACTATAAGCAGCCGATCCTCGAATACCACTCAATTATAACCATAGATTCAATATTGAAATTTCACAGATGACAAGTGAAAACACATTGCAAACTTAATTTGCACAGCATAAATACAAAACAGAAAAGGCATGATGTTTTTATCAACAATATACATATTACTAGCATTAGCATCGCCGAACTTTTATCTACCATGCGTGTTTTTATTAGGCATACAACAGAAAAAAAGGAGAGAGAAGACAAAAATGTGTAAATGGTTATGATAAATCGATAAAAAACTACTACCAATCTACCATAGAACTGAAAAACTAAAGCGAAACTAAACAGAGCAAAATATACGCGGGTTAAATAAAAGGTTGAGTTAAATGTTCACAACGCCTCATTAATCAGATCCACTACTACTGCTACTACTAATCGATACTGAGCAATTAACATCCAAATCACTAATCTGAATCCCGATATGCAACAAAAAAAGACTAGACAAAAGAGTGGCGGGTTAAGTGATGGTGTAGATCCGATCCAATGAAGCGGACGGCTCCTAAGCAGCCACCTCATCGCACTTCTTAGAGGGTGTACAGATTACCCACACGTTTCCGTACGGGTCCTTCACCTTGCCCACGCGCCCTCCGCAGCAAGCATCTTCACCCTCCATCGTCTCGCCTTCGGAAACCGCACCCGCCGCAACGGCTTTGGCCACCGCAGCTTCAATGTCTGAGGTTTCAAGGCAAAACACGCCGCCGGTAACCGCAGATTTGACCCTGACAACATTTTCAGAAAATAATCAAAGCTATTTAGCAGATGGATTAAACACGTGTGAGGGATTACAGCAATATAAAAGTACATTAAGTATTGGTAAAATATATATTACCAGAGTTTAAAAAAACATATCTAGAAAAAACAAGTAAATATATAAAAACAAAAGGGGAAGGAATATGTAAATAATTAACTAAATGCATGCAGAGCACAAGAGATCAAGCAAGTTTAGTCACTTCGTCAAACATCAAAGGGAATAATTACCATTTAAAGGAAAATGAACCGTCAAAGTTGTCAAGTAGCAGAGAACGAAACCATAAATTACACAAACCAAACATTTAACAGAAAACAATATACTGTAACAAATAGTATATGGACGTCGCAGATCTAAACAAACTTGACATGAAAAAACGACGGCACACGATACGCGCCTAAACAACGAGGCAAGGGCTCGAAAACTTACGGCGAGTCTTCGGTGAGGTCAGCGACTACAAAGGTGAAGGATCCAAGCTTGAGTTCAGCAGAAAGTACGAGAGGGAGCTCCTGTTCCGCCTTCCTCTTAGGATGATTCACACGGCCTACTTCCTCAGCTCCGAACGCCGCTTTATAGAACTGCACGGCGTCGTTCGCCTTGGGAGCCTCTACAACCAGCCACGGCTTAAACGCCGAAAAAACCACCGGAGAATCCTTCGATCCGTTCTCAGCAGCAACAGCGGTTGGTTCCTCTTGCGCCATAGCAAATGAAAAGACTACAACCCAGATAACACAGAAACTGTAGAGAGAGAAAATATGGGAGCAGATACAGTATATGAAAGCGTATAGATGTGGCTTTATTTATAGGAGCGAGGTAGCTGAATCGTTTTAGGATTAGTACAGTATTATAATAATCGTGCTTTTGCAGGGTAGTCCCTCATTTTTGTCTTGTTTGCAAATTTACCTATAGTAACTCCCCTTAGGCTTTGTCTTATTCACGATGGTGCCACTGCTTTAACTGCAACGGGTATATTTTGTCAGGTAGTTTCCATCTGACGGCCAAAAATAATTAAGATGATACAGCTATGTAAATCCACGGTTCATAACATTTTACCTGAAATTTTCACCATCTGTCCATGTCCTTGCAACTCCTTTTAAAAAATATGTCGAATTTTACCATTCTAAAACATGAGAGGAAATATTTTCTTTAATAAAGTTCCATTATTTAATATGAGCTGCTTTTCATTTATTAAAACTGCAATCAGATTTAACCACTGCAGTTAAACTTGATAATTTTTATATAATGATATCCCTCCCTGGAAATAAAATTATATATTCATGAACTTTGAACACTTAATTTAAAAAACAAAATAGAATAAGTAATTATATTAGATGTGATCCGTCCCGAAAGTAAAACTATCTGTTGGGCTTAGGCCCAAGTGTTTTGGCCCAAGGCCTTAACACACAAGGCCCGTAGCCAACTTGTTGTCCTAGTTGTTTATATCTTAGGCAGCCTCCACTCAAGTCTAATTGGAGTCGTTATTTCTTCTCACTCTTTGTGAAGTACGGAGTATAACAAAGAGTTAAGTGTGAAAGCCTTGAGTGTGGAAAGTTACCGTATGAACTTGGTTCCCTCTCTACTTATCTCAATTCCAGGTGTCTGAGCCTGTGTCTATCTTATCTCAACGGAGACGACGATTAGACCCAACACTATCCATGAACTTTGGACACGTACGTTAAAAAATACTCTGTCCACCAAAAGTGTGCTCACTTTTTTTATACATGTTTTTAAAAAAAATCATATTTTAATTATAAATAATATATTTAGAATAATGAGTAAAAAATATATTAGATAGATACTCAATCTTATTAGTAAAGTAGAAAAAATATTCAAAAGTGAATTATTTAAATAGAATATACATATTTTTTGTGAACCAGAAAAAGAAATGAGCACACTTTTGATGGAGGGGGGAAGTACGATATAATAAATATATTTATTAGAAATGATATGATTGAGAGAGACAATAATATAATAAAATGTAAGAAGAAAGTAATTTGTTAAATATTTTTTTATTAAAATGTGATTACACAATACATATTGATCTTAATATATAAATTAATATTATAAAAAAAAATACTTAAAGAAAAACGCCTCTCTCTACAAAATTCTCTCTGCCTTCTCTCTAAAACCACCGCCCACCTTCTGCTTATCTAACCCACTCTTTTCTCCATCTTCTTCAACAATTTTCTTGTCAATTGATTAAAGAAATTGAATCAAAAAAGAAGAAAATAAAGTAGTCGCACCGTTTTGAGTGCCGCCGCCGCACCGCTTTGAGCGCCGCCGCACCGCTGATTGTTTCGGGTTTAGTGGGATCAATGGGTCTTCCCTCCCTGATGGCGCTACGGTGGCCAATCGGGTGAGCGATCCATTGATCCCGTTTAATTTTTTGTTTGTTATTTCTGATTTCTTAGATTAGGTTGTTTAGTTCGATTTCTGTTTTGTCTTTTATGCTTTCTTAGATCAGATTGCTTTAGTTTTATGTTTTTTGTTTCAAGTTTTTATGTTTTTCTTGGGCGCTTTTTGCGTTTTTCCTCTGTCCCTTTGTGGAAGCCTGTCCCTTTGTGGAGTTCCCATGTGAAGCCTGTCCTTGTGGAGTTTGTTTATGTCCCTCGAGTGTTGGGATTGCATGTGACTTTTTGGTGCTTGGTGGCTGTTGTCCTTTCATTTTCCCTGTTTACCATAAGGCTACCTTAGTGTGTGTTTTGTCTTATTGTTAAAATAGTGGATTTGTGGTTTGTGTTTTTCTCATGGGCAACGAGTACACTCGCGTCCCCACTTCTCACGATTGGAGCGGGTAGCAACACCGATTTGTCTCGTCTTGGTTTGAAGATCTGATGCTTTGAAAAAACATTTTTGTATTTGATTCTGATCTTGTAAACCTTCAAAAAAAATATATAAATTAATATTCGACTATACAAAACAATGAGATACTCCACACAAAACAATGTGATTATACAATACATATTGATCTTAATATAATTTACAATTTATTTTCCTTTGTTCGAAAAAAATAATAAATAATACTTTCTCCGTTCGCAATTACTTTCACACTTTTTTTTTTGACGTCCCA